>CM064336.1:0-1200000 GCA_032595735.1 Pelochelys cantorii
TCTCCCCTGTGACGCGCCGCAGCCTCCCACCATCGGCCACCCCCCTCCCGCTGCCACTGCAGGAACACGGAGAGAAAGGAGGCCTTGAATCTGTATCCAGGCCCTGTTCAAGCGACTACTGCCCCTTCACCAGTCCCCGAGCCACCAGGCTCCGTGCCCCAGCGGGAAGCTCTCTGCCTCAGAAGAAACCTACTGCCAGGACGGTGGAAGATTTCAAAGCACGCATCTCTTACTCACACAGAGCCATGGGAAGGCCGCACGCTGAGGACCCTTCAGGTGTCCCGAGAATCACGTCCGGGCAGCTCAAGTCCATCTCGGACGCTTTCTTCTCTGGCCACGGCCCCGCACTGATTCCTCTGCAAGCGCGGCACAAAAAGCCCAGCGTGAGCTCTCACTCCCTCGGGCCCCTGGCTGCGGGAATTCTATCCTTTAGCCCTTTCCCCCTCTCCCCTCTGTATCGGGCCCACTACAAGAGCACTGAGTCAGTCAGCCACGAGACACCACCGCTCTCCCTTGCTCTACCTTGCGCGACCGGCGTACCTGCAGAATTCCCGTTGGCTCCTGAGACCTTAGCCCGTGGAGATGCGCACCTGGAATGCCTGCCAGTGTCCTGGAGAAGGACACGGCAGAAGCAGAGCAAGGACAAAGACACAGACAGAAACGCACAGACAGAACGTATTGGCCAATACGAGAGAGCAACAAGCGAGAAAAACACGAGAGGCAGCCAGAAACCTTACCAGCTCGCGTCTAACTCCTCGATCCAAGCGTCTGCTCAGAAGGACACCGTGTTCCAGAGAAACCAGCACCCCTCACAAACGGCAGCCCTCTTTCTCTCACAACCGAGGCAGCACCTCGGGAACCTCCGCTCGGACTCTCTCTCTCTCTGCAAACGTGACTTCCCTTCCTCGCACCGAGTGGGCCGTAAGCCGAGCGACTTCCAGACCCGACACTTATCTCCGTGACAGCGATGGCCGCTCCGCTCCCAGCCGGACGGTTCTCGACTCGCTTCGAGCAAGCTCCTGAGCTCCCAGTTCTCGTTTTCCTTCCATCCCCAGACGGCAGGCCACCGGGACGCTTGTCTTCTTATCGCTTGCTACCGAACCCAGCAAAGGGGGAAAAACAAACAAACAACTTAGCGTTTCAGTCCGCAAGGACGCGGCATCGCTCCTTCTCCCCTGTGACGCGCCGCAGCCTCCCACCATCGGCCACCCCCCTCCCGCTGCCACTGCAGGAACACGGAGAGAAAGGAGGCCTTGAATCTGTATCCAGGCCCTGTTCAAGCGACTACTGCCCCTTCACCAGTCCCCGAGCCACCAGGCTCCGTGCCCCAGCGGGAAGCTCTCTGCCTCAGAAGAAACCTACTACCAGGACGGTGGAAGATTTCAAAGCACGCATCTCTTACTCACACAGAGCTATGGGAAGGCCGAACGCTGAGGACCCTCCACGTGTCCCGAGAATCACGTCCGGGCAGCTCAAGTCCATCTCGGACGCTTTCTTCTCTGGCCACGGCCCCGCACTGATTCCTCTGCAAGCGCGGCACAAAAAGCCCAGCGTGAGCTCTCACTCCCTCAGGTCCGTGGCTGCGGGAATTCTATCCTTTAGCCCTTTCCCCCTCTCCCCTCTGTATCGGGCCCACTACAAGAGCACTGAGTCAGTCAGCCATGAGACACCACCGCTCTCCCTTGCTCTACCTTGCGCGACCGGCGTACCTGCAGAATTCCCGTTGGCTCCTGAGACCTTAGCCCGTGGAGATGCGCACCTGGAATGCCTGCCAGTGTCCTGGAGAAGGACACGGCAGAAGCAGAGCAAGGACAAACACACAGACAGAAACGCACAGACAGAACGTATTGGCCAATACGAGAGAGCAAAAAGAGAGAAACACAGGAGAGGCAGCCAGAAACCTTACCACCTCGCGTCTAACTCCTCGATCCAGGCGTCTGCTCAGAAGGACACCGTGTTCCAGAGAAACCAGCACCCCTCACAAACGGCAGCCCTCTTTCTCTCACAACCGAGGCAGCACCTCGGGAACCTCCGCTCGGACTCTCTCTCTGCAAACGTGACTTCCCTTCCTCGCACCGAGTGGGCCGTAAGCCGAGCGACTTCCAGACCCGACACTTATCTCCGTGACAGCGATGGCCGCTCCGCTCCCAGCCGGACGGTTCTCGACTCGCTTCGAGCAAGCTCCTGAGCTCCCAGTTCTCGTTTTCCTTCCATCCCCAGACGGCAGGCCACCGGGACGCTTGTCTTCTTATCGCTTGCTACCGAACCCAGCAAAGGGGGAAAAACAAACAAACAACTTAGCGTTTCAGTCCGCAAAGGACGCGGCATCGCTCCTTCTCCCCTGTGACGCGCCGCAGCCTCCCACCATCGGCCACCCCCCTCCCGCTGCCACTGCAGGAACACGGAGAGAAAGGAGGCCTTGAATCTGTATCCACGCCCTGTTCAAGCGACTACTGCCCCTTCACCAGTCCCCGAGCCACCAGGCTCCGTGCCCCAGCGGGAAGCTCTCTGCCTCAGAAGAAACCTACTGCCAGGACGGTGGAAGATTTCAAAGCACGCATCTCTTACTCACACAGAGCCATGGGAAGGCCGCACGCTGAGGACCCTTCAGGTGTCCCGAGAATCACGTCCGGGCAGCTCAAGTCCATCTCGGACGCTTTCTTCTCTGGCCACGGCCCCGCACTGATTCCTCTGCAAGCGCGGCACAAAAAGCCCAGCGTGAGCTCTCACTCCCTCAGGTCCGTGGCTGCGGGAATTCTATCCTTTAGCCCTTTCCCCCTCTCCCCTCTGTATCGGGCCCACTACAAGAGCACTGAGTCAGTCAGCCATGAGACACCACCGCTCTCCCTTGCTCTACCTTGCGCGACCGGCGTACCTGCAGAATTCCCGTTGGCTCCTGAGACCTTAGCCCGTGGAGATGCGCACCTGGAATGCCTGCCAGTGTCCTGGAGAAGGACACGGCAGAAGCAGAGCAAGGACAAAGACACAGACAGAAACGCACAGACAGAACGTATTGGCCAATACGAGAGAGCAACAAGCGAGAAAAACACGAGAGGCAGCCAGAAACCTTCCCAGCTCGCGTCTAACTCCTCGATCCAAGCGTCTGCTCAGAAGGACACCGTGTTCCAGGGAAACCAGCACCCCTCACAAACGGCAGCCCTCTTTCTCTCACAACCGAGGCAGCACCTCGGGAACCTCCGCTCGGACTCTCTCTCTGCAAACGTGACTTCCCTTCCTCGCACCGAGTGGGCCGTAAGCCGAGCGACTTCCAGACCCGACACTTATCTCCGTGACAGCGATGGCCGCTCCGCTCCCAGCCGGACGGTTCTCGACTCGCTTCGAGCAAGCTCCTGAGCTCCCAGTTCTCGTTTTCCTTCCATCCCCAGACGGCAGGCCACCGGGACGCTTGTCTTCTTATCGCTTGCTACCGAACCCAGCAAAGGGGGAAAAACAAACAAACAACTTAGCGTTTCAGTCCGCAAGGACGCGGCATCGCTCCTTCTCCCCTGTGACGCGCCGCAGCCTCCCACCATCGGCCACCCCCCTCCCGCTGCCACTGCAGGAACACGGAGAGAAAGGAGGCCTTGAATCTGTATCCAGGCCCTGTTCAAGCGACTACTGCCCCTTCACCAGTCCCCGAGCCACCAGGCTCCGTGCCCCAGCGGGAAGCTCTCTGCCTCAGAAGAAACCTACTGCCAGGACGGTGGAAGATTTCAAAGCACGCATCTCTTACTCACACAGAGCCATGGGAAGGCCGCACGCTGAGGACCCTTCAGGTGTCCCGAGAATCACGTCCGGGCAGCTCAAGTCCATCTCGGACGCTTTCTTCTCTGGCCACGGCCCCGCACTGATTCCTCTGCAAGCGCGGCACAAAAAGCCCAGCGTGAGCTCTCACTCCCTCAGGTCCGTGGCTGCGGGAATTCTATCCTTTAGCCCTTTCCCCCTCTCCCCTCTGTATCGGGCCCACTACAAGAGCACTGAGTCAGTCAGCCATGAGACACCACCGCTCTCCCTTGCTCTACCTTGCGCGACCGGCGTACCTGCAGAATTCCCGTTGGCTCCTGAGACCTTAGCCCGTGGAGATGCGCACCTGGAATGCCTGCCAGTGTCCTGGAGAAGGACACGGCAGAAGCAGAGCAAGGACAAAGACACAGACAGAAACGCACAGACAGAACGTATTGGCCAATACGAGAGAGCAACAAGCGAGAAAAACACGAGAGGCAGCCAGAAACCTTCCCACCTCGCGTCTAACTCCTCGATCCAAGCGTCTGCTCAGAAGGACACCGTGTTCCAGAGAAACCAGCACCCCTCACAAACGGCAGCCCTCTTTCTCTCACAACCGAGGCAGCACCTCGGGAACCTCCGCTCGGACTCTCTCTCTGCAAACGTGACTTCCCTTCCTCGCACCGAGTGGGCCGGAAGCCGAGCGACTTCCAGACCCGACACTTATCTCCGTGACAGCGATGGCCGCTCCGCTCCCAGCCGGACGGTTCTCGACTCGCTTCGAGCAAGGTTCATGAGAGTTCCCACGTGTAAGGGATGGGTAGGAATAGGGCGCCGGTCGTGGTGAGCTGGGGGGTGTTGTAGGGAGCAAAATGGGGGACTTATAGACCCCCCATGAATGGAGAAATGGGCTAAGGGGTACATGGGTGTTGTGGTGAGGAAGGAAACTGAGGGATCCGAAGGATAATAGTATGTTTGGGGTAAGGGAGGGCACTCATCAGGGAGAAGGTTGGCTTAGGGGTATTGTAATGGACTGGGGAAGTGGGGGAGAAGGGAGGTGCAGGTTGGGCTGAGGTAGAGGGTGTGGAGGTGCTGTTGGACTGGGGGTGTGATGGAGTGGGGGTGGGGTGAAAGGGGGTGTGGGTTGGGCTGAGGATGTTGAATAGACTGGGAGCAGAGAAAGGGCGTGCAGTTTGGGTGGGGAAATGTGTGTGCAGATTGGGTTAGGGGTGCACGTTGGACTGGGCATTGGGGGAATGGGGGTTTACATTGGACTGGGGTGTTGGATGGAGTGGAGACAGAAGAATGGGGGGTGCACGTTGCGTTGATGTATTGAATGCACGGGGGGGTGGGAGGCGGAAAGGTTGAGTTGGGGGTGGTGAATGGACTGGGATGTGAGGGAAGGGGCAGTGCTGGTTGGGCCGGGGTGTTGAACGGAGAGGGAAGGGGGTGCAGGTTGGGTTGAGGTGTTGAATAGACTGGGGAGGTGGGGGAAGGGGGGTACAGGTTGGGCAGGGGGTGTTGAATGGACTAGGAGTGGGAGAAGGGGGGTGCAGGTTGGATGGGGTGTTGAATGGACTGAGGGGTTCAGGTTGGGTGGGGAGGGTGTTGAATGGACTGGGGCTGGGGGAAGGGCATTGCAGGTTGGGCAGGGGGTGTTGAATGGACTGGGGGGGGGGGTGGGGGAAGGGGGGTGCAGGTTTGGGCAGGGGGTGTTGAATGGACTGGGGGTGGGGGTGGGGGAAAGGGGGGGCAGGTTGGGCAGGGGGTGTTGAATGGACTGGGGATGGGGGAAGGGGGTGCAGGTTGGGCAGGGGGTGTTGAATGGACTGGGGCTGGGGGAAGGGCATTGCAGGTTGGGCAGGGGGTGTTGAATGGACTGGGGGGTGGGGGTGGGGGAAGGGGGGTGCAGGTTGGGCGGGGGGTGTTGAATGGACTGGGGGTGGGGGTGGGGGAAGGGGGGTGAGGTTGGGCAGGGGGTGTTGAATGGACTGGGGATGGGGGAAGGGGGGTGCAGGTTGGGCAGGGGGGTGTTGAATGGACTGGGGGTGGGGGAAGGGGGGGTGCCGGTTGGGCAGGGGGTTTTGAATGGACTGGGGGTGGGGGTGGGGGGGGAAGGGGGTGCAGGTTGGGCAGGGGGTGTTGAATGGACTGGGGGTGGGGGGGTGGGAGAAGGGGGGGTGCCGGTTGGGCAGGGGGGTGTTGAATGGACTGGGGGTGGGGGGGTGGGGGAAGGGGGGGTGCAGGTTGGGCAGGGGGGGTGTTGAATGGACTGTGGATGGGGGAAGGGGGGTGCAGGTTGGGAAGGGGGTGGTTGAATGGACTGGGGGTGGGGGAGGGGGGTGCAGGTTGGGCAGGGGGTGTTGAATGGACTGGGGGTGTGGGAAGGGGGGTGCAGGTTGGGCAGGGGGTGTTGAATGGACTGGGGATGGGGGAAGGGGAGGTGCAGGTTGGGCAGGGGGTTTTGAATGGACTGGGGGTGGGGGAAGGGGGAGTGCAGGTTGGGCAGGGGGTGTTGAATGGACTGGGGGTGGGGGAAGGGGGCAGGTTGGGCAGGGGGGGTGTTGAATGGACTGGGGGTGGGGAGAAGGGGGGGGTGCCGGTTGGGCAGGGGGTGTTGTGGACTGGGGGTGGGGGTGGGGGAAAGGGGGTGCAGGTTGGGCAGGGGGTGTTGAATGGACTGGGGGTGGGGGAAGGGGGGTGCAGGTTGGGGCAGGGGGGTTTTGAATGGACTGGGGGTGGGGGAAGGGGGGGGTGCAGGTTGGGCAGGGGGGTGTTGAATGGACTGGGGGTGGGGGAAGGGGGGGTGCAGGTTGGGCAGGGGGTTGGGACTGGACTGGGGGTGGGGGAAGGGGGGGGGTGCAGGTTGGGCAGGGGGTTTGACTGGACTGGGGGTGGGGAGGGGGGTGCAGGTTGGGCAGGGGGTGTTGAATGGACTGGGGGTGGGGGAAGTGGGGTGCAGGTTGGGCAGGAGGTGTTGAATGGACTGGGGATGGGGGAAGGGGGGGTGCAGGTTGGGCAGGGGGTGTTGAAGGACTGGGGGGGGGTGGGGGAACGGGGGTGCAGGTTGGGCAGGGGGTGTTGAATGGACTGGGGATGGGGGTGGGGGAAGGGGGGTGCAGGTTGGGCAGGGGGTGTTGAATGGACTGGGGGTTGGGGGAAGGGGGGTGCAGGTTGGGCAGGGGGTGTTGAATGGACTGGGGGTGGGGGTGGGGGAAGGGGGCTGGGTTGGGCAGGGGGTGTTGAATGGACTGGGGGTGGGGGAAGGGGGTGCAGGTTGGGCAGGGGGTGTTGAATGGACTGGGGGTGGGGGAAGGGGGAGTGCCGGTTGGGCAGGGGGTGTTGAATGGACTGGGGGTGGGGTGGGGTGGGGGAAGGGGGGTGCAGGTTGGGCAGGGGGTGTTGAATGGACTGGGGGTGGGGGTGGGGGAAGGGGATGCAGGTTCGGCAGGGGGTGTTGAATGGACTGGGGGTGGGGGAAGGGGGAGTGCAGGTTGGGCAGGGGGTGTTGAATGGACTGGGGGTGGGAGAAGGGGGGGGTGCCGGTTGGGCAGGGGGTGTTGAATGGACTGGAGGTGTGGGAAGGGGGGTGCAGGTTGGGCAGGGGTGTTGAATGGACTGGGGGTGGGGGGGGGGGTGGGGGAAGGGGGTGCAGGTTGGGCAGGGGGTGTTGAATGGACTGGGGGTGGGGGTGGAGGAAGGGGGTGCAGGTTGGGCAGGGGGTGTTGAATGGACTGGGAGTGGGGGAAGGGGGTGCAGGTTGGGCAGGGGGTGTTGAATGGACTGGGGGTGGGGGAAGGGGGGGTGCAGGTTGGGCAGGGGGTGTTGAATGGACTGGGGGTGGGGGAAGGGGGGGTGCAGGTTGGGCAGGGGGTGTTGAATGGACTGGGGTGGGGGAAGGGGAGTGCAGGTTGGGCAAGGGGGTGTTGAATGGACTGGGGGTGGGGGAAGGGGGGGGTGCAGGTTGGGCAGGGGGTGTTGAATGGACTGGGGGTGGGGGAAGGGGGAGTGCAGGTTGGGCAGGGGATGTTGAATGGACTGGGGGTGGGAGAGGGGGGGGGGTGCCGGTTGGGCAGGGGGTGTTGAATGGACTGGGGGTGGGGGTGGGGGAAAGGGGGTGCAGGTTGGGCAGGGGGTGTTGAATGGACTGGGGGGTGGGGGAAGGGGGGTGCAGGTTGGGCAGGGGGTTTTGAATGGACTGGGGGTGGGGGAAGGGAAGTGCAGGTTGGGCAAGGGGTGTTGAATGGACTGGGGGTGGGGGAAGGGGGGGGTGCAGGTTGGGCAGGGGTGTTGACTAGACTGGGGGTGGGGGAAGGGGGGTGCAGGTTGGGCAGGGGGTGTTGAATGGACTAGGGGTGGGGGAAGGGGGGTGCAGGTTGGGCAGGGGGGGTGTTGAATGGACTGGGGGTAGGGGAAGGGGGGTGCCGGTTGGGCAGGGGGTGTTGAATGGACTGGGGGTGGGGGTGGGGGAAGGGGGGTGCAGGTTGGGCAGGGGGTGTTGAATGGACTGGAGATGGGGGAAGGGGGGGTGCAGGTTGGGCAGGGGGTGTTGAATGGACTGGGGGTGGGGGAAGGGGGTGCAGGTTGGGCAGGGGGTGTTGAATGGACTGGGGGTGGGGGTGGGAGAAGGGGGGGGTGCCGGTTGGGCAGGGGGTGTTGAATGGACTGGGGGTGGGGGTGGGGGAAGGGGGTGCAGGTTGGGCAGGGGGTGTTGAATGGACTGGGGGTGGGGGTGGGGGAAGGGGGGTGCAGGTTGGGCAGGGGGTGTTGAATGGGGTGGGGGAAGGGGGGTGCAGGTTGGGCAGGGGGTGTTGAATGGACTGGGGGTGGGGGAAGGGGGGGGTGCCGGTTGGGCAGGGGGTGTTGAATGGACTGGGGGTGGGGGTGGGGGAAGGGGGGGGCCGGTTCGGCAGGGGGTGTTGAATGGACTGGGGTGGGGGGGGGGAAGGGGGGTGCAGGTTGGGCAGGGGGTGTTGAATGGACTGGGGGTGGGGGAAGGGGGGGTGCCGGTTGGGCAGGGGATGTTGAATGGACTGGGGGTGGGGTGGGGGAAGGGGGGGTGCCGGTTGGGCGGGGGGTGTTGAATGGACTGGGGGGGGTGCAGGTCGGGCAGGGGGGCTGTGCAGAGGCGATGAAGGGGGGGGGTCTGAGGACCGCGGCAAGGGGCGGGGTCAGACCCTGAGTAGCGCTGCGGGGGCAGCCTGGGATGCAGTTGGGGGGGGGGAGAGGCTGGAACACGCTGGGCGGGGCTATGATGGGTGGGGCGGGAGGGGCGGGGCTATGATGGGGGCGGGGCGGACTGAGACGTGCCCCGGGACGCCGCACTCTGAGAACTACAACTCCCAGGATGCATCGCTCACGCTGGGCGTGACACGCGCGAGAGACCCTCCCCGTCGCCCCCGGGTCAGTGGCTGGACTGTGATGTCACTTCCGCTGAGCCAGCCCATCCGAACAGCGTCGGGCCTGTCCTGGCCCTGCAATGGCCGATGGGAGCTGCGGACTGGGGCACGCGACGTTTCCCACAAGCCACTGCGGCTACTTTCTCTACTCCCCCTGAGCCCCCGGTAGCTGGGCGGGGCTTCTGCCTCCGAGACGGCAGCGTCCGCCGCTGATGCCCCGCCCCCACTCGGGAGAGGAGACCGCGCGCCAACCCCTCCCTCCCCACCAATTCCCCCCCCCATCGCCCAGCCGGCTTGCGCTGGGACAGGCAGGGGCCGGGCTGGTGCTGCCGTTGGCCTTATCAAGTGCAGAGGGGCAGCGTGAGGCGGGTTGGGGGGGGGGGGGGGCTGCCTCTGCTGCGTCCCGCTGACAAACAAGAGGGGCCGCGCGAGGGTTTTCCTGAGACCCGGAGGCGTTTTCTGCTGCTCACTGCTGTGTCCCAGCTGAGTTCCCGCGAGTCCGTGGCCCCGCCCCCAGACCAGGCCCCGCCCCTGCCATTAATGACGGAGGCTGGGACCCGTTTGTGTGCGACACAAACCCACGTGTCACTCGCTGGCCCATTCAGTGCCACAGCCTGATGGGAGCCAATAGAACGTGCCCCGCGTTCCCTCATTTGCATGCAGCGCGCCGGGGCAATGACGTCACTAGCAGCGCGCTGCTGTTCGTAGCTGGCAGCGGCAGCGTCACACCAGGCCGGGCCATGAGGCAGCGGGCGCAGCGCTGGGGGGGCGGAGCTACAGGGGAGCGGCCCGGCTGGGCGGGGTGCACACTTGGGCGCCCAAGGGCTGAGATCCGGGTGGGGCAGCGTCACGCTCTGACCTCGCTGCCGCCTCCTGCTGCAACTCCCTTGGGGCTGGGTAACGCAGTCCAGCGTTGGCCCTGGGGAAACACTGCATCTCACATCTCCCAGCATGCACTGCGTCGCTTCTCCTCCGCCCGCCTAGGGTGGGATTTCCTGGTGAACCCGCTCCCTGTGACGTCAGGACCTGCCACAGAGGCAGGGCGCCACCCCACCCAAGCAAGGAGCAGAGCTAGGGTTGCCAGATGGTTTCAACAAAAATATCGGACACACCTGACATTACATCACGATCTATATTAATCTGATTTAGAAAATACCGAACATTTATATTTTCTCAATTTGTTTCCCGAAGAAAAAGCTGAAATACTGGACCATCCAGTTCAAAACCGGACACCTGGCAACCCTAAGCAGAGTGGTGCCTTGCTGGAGCCGTTCCAGCCTCCATAGCCACTCGATCACGGTCTCTGGTGTCCCTCCTCTGCCCCACGTACCATGGGAGCTGGTGGGCTACACTGGCTGCGCCGCCGCAGGAAACCTCCGACCCCCAGTCCCTGTCCCAGCCAGGCGCCCCGAGTCTGAACCCGTCCCGCCTGGCCCCGTGTCTCCCTCTGCCTGCCACTCACTGACCTGGCACCAGCTGAGCGCTCCCCGGAGCCAATTGACTCGGCCCTGTTCCCAGGGGGACGCAATTGGAGCACGTACCTGGGCACCTTCCAGTCACGGTTCCCAGTTGGTTGTTGTCAGGCTGCGGACCAAGCAAACATCACTTCCGCTCCGTGGGACGGCGCGCGGGCGTCCACCGCACCACACGTGCCAGCATGACGCTACACTGTGAGAGCTCACAGCGCTCATGTGACTGCTGTTTGTTGCCCCGCGAGGGATGCAAGATGCACAGCTCCTGCCTCATGCCAGAATGCACCATGGGAGTTACAATCCCCCCCGCCCGCATCAGTGCATCATGGGAGCCGGAGTGGGGTTCCCATGTGTGAACTGTCAAACAAGAGGCCCCCCTGAGAGGGCGTGTCTGTCTCAGTGTCTGCCAGCTCCCACTGCAGTCATGGGTGGGGCCCTGAGCCCGAGTCCCTGTTGTCACGTTATTGGATTTTGAGGGGAGCAGCCAGGTCACTGCTGCACCGATGGGGGGGGGGTTCGCCCCAAAAGTCAGTACAAAGGGAGCCATGTCAGGTGTCAAACAAAAGCTTACTTTCTACTGGTTCTCTATATGCTCTTCATATATCTGTATAATGTCTGTGTGTGGAGTTATGAATATGTACTCTGTATGGAGACTGGAAGTTTCTCTGTATGTGGCTGAGTAATGGGCCAGGAATGTTTGCCTATGGACATGCTAATGAGCAAGTCTCCAGGGAACAATGGATCTCTGGAGGCCAAAGACACGCCTGGCCACTGGCCATGTGACTCTAGCCAGCTTGGGAGAAACCTGGAAGGAGGTATAAATATGCCATGTGGCCGACTTCATAGAGGTCTCTAGATCTGCTCCTGACCCCAGATGCGGCCTCGCAGGGATTCACGAGCCAGGAAGAACTGTGGACCCACCCTGGCATAGGATGTGCACCGAGGACTTTTAAGCCAGCAGCTATAACATCTCTGCTGCGAGCCTACGTTGAGAACTGGGAGATTCGATGCATGTAATGTATGATACTTTAACAACCTTACTCTCATGCTTTTCTTTCTTGTAGTAATAAACCTTTAGATTGTAGATTCTAAAGGATTGGCTCCGCGTGATTTGTGGGTAAGATCCAGAGTGTATATTGACCTGCGATCTGTGGCTAGTCTCTTGGAACCGGACAGAACTTGTTCGGGGTAAGTGAGATCAGGTTTTAAGATCCCTCACCTGTGTATGTGGCCCGGGGCCATCTGGGGCACGGATATTGCTGAGGTGTAAGAGGGGTTTTGCTCGTGAGGCTTCAGGAAGGCAGCTGAAGCGCTCTGTGTGACTGGTTTATGGCCTGTTTGGAAAGGTCTCCAGTCGAGGGGCTGTAAGGAACCCCAAATTTGAGCAATTCGCCCTGAGTGGACACCCTCAGCTGTGCCCAGATTCGGCCCAGTCAGTCACAGTGGCGTAGTCGGCAGGATTCACAGATCTTGGTCAACTGCACTTTGGGTCAGGACCCCATGCTGTCTAAATTTGATTTTTGGTTTTGAGAGTTGGGCTGGTTAAAGAGCAGCTGAAATGAGTCAGTGACAATATGAGAGTCAGGGCAAAGAGTCCCTGAAGGAGTTATGCTCAGAGAGAGATACTGACTTTAGGAAAAGAGCTACCAAGCAGCAGCTGATATCTTTGCTAGTGCAGAAGGACCAGAAGGCCAGAGAGCGGTCCCCGCCCGAGGCTATAGATACTGTTGCAGAAGAAGTTAGAAAGCAGCAGCATTGAAGAACATGGAGGTAGAAAAGGAGAGGGCCCTGGCCGAGATACGTCAAAAGGAGGAGGTGGAGGCTGAAAGAGAGCTAAAGATGAAGGAGGCAGACCACGCACGTCGAATGGAAGAGCTGGAGGCCCAAATCCGATTAGCAGATCAGCAACACAGGAGACCGCAACCTGAGAGCCAAGCCGCACTTGCCAACAGGGTTTGGGAAAAGATCTGTCCCATCTTCAATGATAATGATGATATCGAGGAGTTTTTAGCCACCTTCGAGCACATTTGCAATGTGAACCAGATCCCAGATGAGCAGCGCATGCCTGTCCTGATGACCAAACTGACTGGCAAGGCCAGGGAGGTATTCAATGACATGGGGGAGGAAGAAGTTTTAGACTACTGGCGGTTTAAGGACTGTGCACTGAAACGGTTCAGGGTTACCCAGAATCTCACCGGGTTAAGTTCAGGAGTTTTAAGATGTCTAGCGATGGTTCTTATATGGAATGTGCTCATAATCTGATGGGCTTTGTTAAAAGGTGGGTGATGGGGGCAAAAGTAAATGGGAGTTATGAGAAACTGCTGGATTTGATCAGCCTGGAGCAGTTTCTGAATGTTGTGCCTGACCAGGTCAGGGCGGCTGTGTGTGATCGGGAGCCCGAGTCGGTCCTACGGGCTGCAGAGATTGCAGATGCCCATACCCAAAACAGGGCGCGGGACGGGCACAGACCCCTTGGGAAGAGTCAGCACCTTTCCCCCCAGTCTAGACGGAGGAAGGGGTTTAGGAGCAGACCCAGCCCTGAATCCATCGAGGGGACTCAGAGAAGCCCCGAAAGCAGGGGTACCCTCCCCAAGGATAAGCAGGCCAAGTGCTATCACTGTGGCAGATCCGGCCATATCAGGCCTGACAGTCCAGACCTAAAAAGCAGCATGAGGCCAGCAGCTCCTGGCTGCTCCGCAAGCACCGATTCAGTTACAGTGTGCACACAAGCAGGGCTCACAGACCCCAGCGAGGCCTCTGATGCCACCCTGAGTCCAGGTGTGAGCACTGCAGTGGCTAATGTTAACACTGTAACCTATGGTGGAGTGAGGGGGGCAGTGAGCTCACCCGGTATGTCAGGACTGAGGCGTGGAAGGGCAGTGAAAAATTTATGGGGGAGACGAAGGTCAATGGAGTTGGATGTAGTGGCTGGCGAGATACTGGCTCTGACATCACGATAGTTAAGGGGCATCTGATGAGAGCGGAGGACATGGTGTCTGGGGAAAATATAACGATAGTGGCTTTGTCTGAGTGTTCGATGAGCCTGCCCGTGGCTAGAGTCCATCTTGAGTGGGGGGACTTTAGGGGGCAGGTGTTGGTGGCTGTACGGGACTTGATCCCAGTTGAGGTCTTGGTGGGGAACGACATAGCGGATGTGCCTAGCCAGGTTAATGTGGTGACCAGGTCACAGAAGGAGTATGCGGGTAGCAGCAGGGCGGAGGGTGAGCAGGCCCAGAGTGTGTCCCAGGCGGAGGACGACGGGCGGTTGTCCGAAGGGGCGGATGTAGCTCTAGCGCTGAGTGGCACGCAGCAGGAGTTCCGGAAGGCCCAGCAGAGTGATGAGTCCCTGAAGAGAGCCAGGGAGGATGCACAGAACCAGGCCCCTGCAAATGAGGAGAGAGGCAGGTTTCTCATACAAGAGGGGCTGCTATACAGGGAGGGAAGAAGGGCTCCCAGGCAGCGACTCGCAGACAGCTGGTGGTGCCTGAGGCGTATCGGGAGGAATTGTTGAGGTTGGCCCATGATGGTCCGTTTGCAGGGCATCTGGGCATGGGCAAGACTTGTGACAGGCTGGAGCAGAACTTCTATTGGCTTCTCATGTTCAGGTCAGTGAGGGAGCATTGCCGAAGCTGTGAGTTGTGCCAGAAGCGTAAGGGATCCAGGGGGCCCAGCAAGGCGCCCCTGCAGCCTCTACCCATTATTGGGGAGGCCTTTGCCCGGGTGTCAGTGGATATTGTGGGCCTGCTCCCGAGGCCCTCCAGGAATGGGAAAAGGTACATCCTGGTGGTGGTAGACTTTGCTACAAGGTACCCGAAAGCCGTGGCTCTGTCCAACGTGGAGGCGGAGATGGTGGCAACAGCCTTGTTCACTGTTTTCAGCAGGGTGAGCTTCCCCAAAGAAATCCTGTCTGACCGTGGGTCGAATTCATGTCCGTGGTGTTTAAGCAGCTGTGGGAATTGTGTGAGGTCAAGCACCTGAAGGCTGCCCCCTACCACCCACAGACGAACGGGCTGGTAGAGAGGTTCAATGGGACTCTGAAATCCATGCTGAAGATGTATGTGGACAGGCGCCAGAACGACTGGGATGTGCTGCTGCCTTATCTCTTGTATGCCTACAGGAGTGTGGCCCAGGACGAGTGTGGCTCCCTTCGAGTTGCTGTATGGAAGACAGGTCCGGGGGCCCCTGGACTTGATTCGAGATGCCTGGGAGGGCAATATAGAAGTGGCAGGGCAACCAGTGACTGAGTATGTGACTCAGTTCAAGGACAGGCTGAAGGAGACGATGGAGTTAGTTCGGGAGAACTTGAGTGACAGCCAAGAGGCCCAGAAGGCCTGGTATGACAGGGATGCCGTGGAGAGGGCGTTCGAAATAGGGTACTTGGTGTTGGTGCTGGATCTGGATCCGGTGAGGAGGAATAAGATGCAGGACGTTTGGAACGGGCCCTATGAGGCAGTGGAAGGGTGAATGAAGTGACCTATGACGTGAGGAAGGCCTGTGGCCGGGGCGGTGTTCAGACGGTGCACGTGAACAGGATGAAGGCGTACCTGGAGAGGGAGGTGAACGTGAACATGATCTGTTGTGCTGAGGAGGAGGCCATGTCAGTCCCTTTGGTGGACGTGGTGGCTGAGAGTCAGGAAGAGACGCCCCTCGAGAGCATAGAGATGGGGGAGGGCTTGACTTCCCTGCAGAGGGAGGAGTTGCTGGCGCTGCTGAAGCATCACCAGCAAACATTCTCCAACAGGCCGGGGCTCACAGACAGGATATCACATTCTATCCACACAACAGGGCCCTGCCCAGCACCCAGCAGAGCCTACAGGGCCAAGGGGGAGATGCAGGGGCAGATTCAGGAGGAGGTGGAGAGCATGCTGGCCATGGGCATAATCACCAGATCCTGGAGCCCCTGGGCATCCCCTATTGTGATGGTGCCTAAAAAGGACAGAACCATGAGGTTCTGCGTGGACTACAGGAAGCTGAATGCTATCACAAAGCCTGACCCCTTCCCCACCCCCAGAATAGAGGATCTGTTAGACACGCTGGGGGGGGGGGGGCGAAGTTTATAAGTACTCTGGATCTGACTAGGGGGTACTGGCAGATTCCCCTGGATGCTGATGCACAGGAAAAATCTGCGTTCATCGTGGAGTCTGGCCTGTATGAGTTCAGGGTGCTGCCCTTCGGCATGCGGAATTCCGAGGCCACCTTCATGAGGCTGATCCATGAGGTCCTGCAAGGGCTGGAGGGTTTCGCTATGGCCTATATTGACGACCTGGCCATTTTCAGTGACTCCTGGCGGGATCACCTCAGTAACATAGGGGTGGTGCTGCGGCGGCTCGGGGAGGCCAACCTGACTGTCAAGGTATCCAAATGCAGGATGGAGGCTGCCAAAGTGACCTATCTGGGGCACATGGTGGGCAGTGGGTCGGTGCGCCCCAAATCCCTGAAGGTGGAGGCCGTTAAGAACTGGCCTGTTCCCCAAACAAAGAAGCAGGTCCAGTCATTCGTGGGCCTGGCCAACTAGTACAGGAGGTTTGTGAAGGGGTTCAGTGAGGTCGTAGCCCCAATCACGGACCTCACTAAGAAGGAGAGGCCAGACCGGGTGGTGTGGTCAGAGGCCTGTGAGGCGGGGTTCCAGAGCATAAAGAATGCCTTGGCCCGGGAACCCGTGCTGGCCAGCCCGGATTTCAACAAGCCCTTTTTGTTGTGCACCAATGCCTCTAACATTGGGATGGGGGCGGTGCTGATGCAGGATGGGGTGGGAGACAGGAGACGCCCTGTGGCGTACCTCAGCAAAAAGCTGTCCCCTGCGGAGCGCAATTACTCTACGATTGAGAAGGAATGTTATGCCATCGTGTGGGCTGTCAAGCAGTTCAAACCCTATCTATACAACAGGAGGTTCACTGTGCTGAGTGACCATGCCCCTCTGGTTTGGCTGCACAAGGCCAAGGGGACCAACTCTAGGTTGCTGCGCTGGAGCCTGGCCCTGCAGGAATACGACATGGACATAGGGGGAAGGAGGAATATTGTGGCGGATGCCTTGTCCAGGGCGGGGGAACCCCTGTGATGCCCTCGGTGATGTTACTAGCATCACCTCCTGCATCAATTTTGCGTTGGGGGTGTCACGTTACTGAATTTGAGGGAACCAGCCAGATCACCGCTGCACCCATGGGGGGGGGGGTGTTGGCCCCAAAAGTCGGTACAAAGGGGGCCATGTGAGGGGGTCAAACAAAAGCTTACTTTCTACTGATTCTGTATATGTGCTTCGTATAATGTCTGTGTGTGGAGTTATGAATCTGTACTCTGTATGGAGACTGGAAGCCTCTCTGTATGTGCTTGAGTAATGGACAAGGAATGTTTGCCTACGGACATGCTAATGAGCGAAGCTCCAGGGAACAATGGGCCTCTAGAGGCCAAAGACACACGTGGCCACTGGCCACGTAACTCCCTCCAGCTTGGAAGAAGCCGGGAGGGGGTATAAGTAGGCCAGGTGGCCGACTCCATTTTGGACTCAGCTCAGCCCTTCATCCCAGAGGCAGCAGTGCAGGGATCAAAGAGCCGGAAAGAACTGTGGACCCATCCTGACGTAGGATATTCACCAAGGACTTTTAAGCCAGCAGCTATAACATCTCTGCTGCAAGCCTGCATCGAGAACTGGGAGAGTCGATGCATGTAATGTATGATACCTTAACAACCTTACTCTCATGCTTTTCTTTCTTGTAGTAATAAACCTTTAGATTGTAGATTCTAAAGGATTGGCTCAGCGTGATTTGTGGGTAAGATCCAGAGTGTATATTGACCTGCGATCTGTGGCTGGTTTCTTGGAA
This sequence comes from Pelochelys cantorii, assembly GCA_032595735.1. NCBI lineage: Eukaryota > Metazoa > Chordata > Testudines > Trionychidae > Pelochelys > Pelochelys cantorii. Next base: position 17,413 of record CM064336.1, read on the forward strand.
CCGGACAGAACTTGTTCGGGGTAGGTGAGATCGGGTTTTAAGATCCCTCACCTGCGTATGAGGTCCAGGGCCATCTGGGGCACGGATATTGCTGGGGTGTCGGAGGGGTTTTGCTCGTGAGGCTTCAGGCAGGCAGCTGAAGCACTCTGTGTGACTGGTTTATGGCCTGTTTGGAAAGGTCTCCAGTCAAGGGGCTGTAAGGAGCCCCGAATTTGAGCAATTCGCCCTGAGCAGACGCCCTCAGCTGTACCCAGACCTGGCCCGGTCAGTCACACCCCTCACCTGTGTATGAGGCCCGGGGCCATCTGAGGCACAGATATTGCTGGGGTGTAAGAGGGGTTTTGCTCGTGAGGCTTCAGGCAGGCAGCTGAAGCGCTCTGTGGGACTGGTTTGTGCCCTATTTGAGAAGGTCTCCAGGCTGGGGGCTATAGAGAGCCCCGAATTGAGCAATTCGCCCTGAGCAGACGCCCTCAGCTGTGCCCAGACCCGGCCTGGTCCATCACACCTGTCCCGCCTGGCTCTTCCCTCCGGCCCTCTCAGACTGTCTGGGACATTGCAGGCTCTGGCTGGGGAGGGGAAGGAGTGTCGCTCTCCAGGAGTGAGACCTGAGTATCCGCCTGGCACTGCTGCCAGGACACCCTCTGACTGGAACACGTCATGCACACATGCCCGTGCAAAAGCCACACACCGCGCCAAATGCTCACATGCAGAAATGCACTGCCATGGCACCGTCTGACTGTCACACCCCCTCTCTGTGCACTCCTCAGGCCAGGCCTGGGTCTGGAGTCCCCAGCACTGCAGGTGTGTGCTTGGCCCCTAGAGCAAGGGGCAAGTTTGTGTCTGTATCCACACACTACTGTTGGAGTCACTGAACCAACACTCTGCCCGGCAATGTTTTCCAGTCGATCTCCATTCTAAGGATGTTGAAGACTAGTCGACTAGTCAACTACAGCCTCTTCCTGACTTACGAACCGGTTACGGACCAAGCAATTGGTCGTAACTCGGTTCGTTCATAAGTCGGACCCCATAGAGTTACACGTGACCACGCTGTTCATAAGCGCAGATCGCGTTTGTAACTCGGGGTCCGCCATTTACAACAGCTTCGGTCGTAACTGCGAACAGTCGTAAGTCGACCGTTCGCAACTCGGGGACCGGCTGTATCTGATAAGCACTTGCTTATCGGATAGTAATGTCCACTTGTCAATCCCCACCACCTTGCTGCCTCTATAAAATAGAGGCAGCAAAGTGGGGGAGGGAAGGGGTACTTCCAAATGGCAGATTCCTCTGGAATTTCCACTACATGCATCTGACGAAGTGGGTCTTTGCCCACGAAAGCTTGTGTTCCAATAAATCATAAGGTGCCACAGGACTTCTCTTTTTTTAGGGATGTTAGATATCGGGTAATTGAATACTCATGTAACCACATCAACTGTTAGCAGTTACACAACTATTAAATAATCCCTGAGGGCAGGGGTGGCAGCCAATGCACTCCAGCTCCATTCCAGGGAGCCCCTGGCCATTCTGTGCTGCTGCCTCACTGTGGGGTTGTAGGCAGGAGTTGGTCCACAAGGGCAGCTAGTTTCAAAACCAGCTTCCTATGCAGACCAGCTGCCTCTAGCCCCACATGGCTGCCTCTGGTACAAAGGCAACAGCGCAGGATGGCAGGAGCTCCTGTCCACCAGGCATCCAAACTCCTGGCAGGCAGGCTGCTTGCCAGATCAGCCTCTGCCCGCAGGGAGCTCGGCCCTCCTGTGGACAGGAGCTGATACAGGCAGCAGTGTGGGAAGGCAGGCAGCTCTGCGAAGCCAGCATCAGCTCCTGCCTGCCCCCTCTTGCCTCTAGAAGAGGCAGCAAGGGGATTGACAGGTGGGTCCATCAAGCCAGCACACACAGTGCTCATGCATATCAGCTCCCACCTGCCTCCTCCCACCATACTGCTTCCTCTGTATCAGAGGCAGCAGCACAGAGGTGGGGGAACAGGCCCATCCAATGCTTGTGGGGCGCTTGTCACAAATCATGGCGAATGTGAATGATTGGCATGACTGAATTAACAGTAAGTGAGCTGAAGAGAGGCCATACTAAGGTTCGAGTCAGTGCCCTGGAGGATTATGGACTTGTTTACAACTTTGAGAGAAAGGACTGTGTGAAAGAAAAGACTGTGTGTGCTGAGGAGACAAAATGGTACAGAAGGAGGCAACGTTCCCAGAAAAGAAGGAGACACAAGGGAGAGACCTAGTCAAGGACATTCTATTGTTTATCACTTGTGGTGAGGCAAGCAGAATTGGGTGATGCGAGCAGGGCGCCTCAAGATCGGTCGTGGTCACGCTAGCAAGAAGGAGGGTATGACATCACGCCACCCAGGTTGTGTGCAACCAGTGGACATTGTCCCACTTGACTGGCCCCCGCCGAGGGGATATATACCACACCATTTTGCCCCACGAGTTAGAGTCCATCGATTCGGCATATTGGGGTGACGTGTGTGTCGGACTTCCACCTCAACCAAATTAACCAACATTACCTGGGTTTTGGCCAGCCCCAGAGGGCGAGTGGGATGTGCGTATGAGAGCGTGTGTGTTAAACTGGATTAAGAATTAGGCTGCTAAATTGGGTTAGAGGTTAGATTTAGACTGTTAACTATTCAAATTAAACATTGCTTTTAACCTGCCTTTTAATTGCTAATTACTAGACAGATATATCGCTTTAAAAACTGCTCCTGAATTGCTTGCAATAAAACTTGTTAAAGGTATATTTGAGCTACTGTGGGTTTTTTGTTCTGTGAAGCTGACCCAATGCGCCTTGTAGTGCGGCATGATCAACTGTACAACCACGCCCTCTTGTGACAAGCTGATTTAAAAGCTGGCTCCCCACAGGCATCAGCTCACGCCTCCTCCCTCCTTGCTGCCCCGATAGAGGCAGCAGGTGAGAGGGGAGAATGCATGTAATCGACAGGATGAACAATAAGTTTAGGCTTATTGGTTAATCGTATAGTCGTCTATACATTGACATTCCTAGAGAAAACCACTAAATCTGGTGTGGTGAGCTTAGCCCCTAACCAGCAAGCAGTGAGCAATACCTCTGAGCTGATAAGTGCTGGGAACAAAACATCTAAAAAGTCAGTGATAACATCTAACTCTAAAATGGTGAGCAATAAATTAAACCATAAGCTGTTAAATATGAATAAACTGCAACATCCGGTCAAAAGAATATGACCAGAACACTAGGCATTTAGATTTATTTCAAAATTAAAAGGTTTGTGTATTTCTAGGGTAAAACATACATGAGTTTAACATCACATTTTTATGTAAGTGATTACTGGAACATGGATTAGAGCAGGGGTTCTCAAAATTTGTGATACCATAACCCCTAAAATGCTAAATTAATTTGTGTGGCCCCCCCACCCTCACTGCCCTGGGTCGCTTCCCTCCCCCTTCTCACCAGACTCCTTGCCCTCCTGGGGTTCCTTCATGGCGTTTGTGGTCCTTAATGCCCTCCCCCCTGCAGGCTCCTTCCACCCGTCTCTTTCTCCTCTGTGCCTCTTTTCCGCTCCACATCCCTTTGGTTGGTTGGTTGGTTCCTTCCTCTCCTCTGCCTCCTCCTCTGACCCCCACGTGCCCTTATTTATCTCCGGGTCCTCTGCCCTGACCCAATCCCCCAGCCCACTGCCTGAGGGACCCCACCCTCTCCCAGCTGGGGAAGCGTTCGATCGCCCGGCAACCATGCCCTGGCTGGCCCCTCACGCGTCCACTCCTGCGCCGGCCTCACTCTCCCGCTGCCTTGTCTCCTGCAGCTGAGCCATGCTGCTGGAGTCGTGGGGCCCCAGCCATGCTGCGCAGCTTGCCGGCAGCTGCCTTCCACCACCCTGCTGCTCTTCGCAGCCCGGGGAGAGGGGTCACAAGTGAAAAACCCAGTCCAGCTGCAACCCCCCTCTAAGTTGCTCGTGATCCCCCTGGGGGTCACGACCCACAGTTTGAGAAACACTAGATTAGAGACTACAGTAACAACGTCCAGTCCCCCTTAGTACTGGTGCCTGCAGGACTAAGTATTTGCTAGGTGATGCTTAGATATAAATTAAGGCAATAACGCAATGAACCTGTAAGACAGTACTTGAACCAAATAAAGACACAAGGCATAAAAAGCCTTAAGCATAAGTAGTAACTAAAAATAACCCTAGATAATACCATCTTAAACACTAAAATGCTGAAATGACTGAAGAGGTGACAGGTAGCCATGGGATGCTAGTTCATAGCATCTGGAAAGAAAAGAAAAAAAAACAACAAATGGTCTGGTAGCACTTTATAGACTAACAAAACATGTAGATGGTATCATGTGCTTTTGTGGGCTCATGATACCATCTACATGTTTTGTTAGTCTATAAAGTGCTACCAGACCATTTGTTGTTTTTTTCTGTAACAGACTAAGTCGGCTACCCCCTGAAGCTTCTGGAAATAAAAGAGTTAGGTATCTGCTAATGTCCCTTTCCCTAACAACAAGAATGCCATGGTAACTGACTGACTTCTACTGCTAATGAGAGTGAGGTAAAAGAAGTAAGAAGTTAGGGAAGAGCATCCCAACACTGTGGTGAGGTCAGGAATTACAAATAAGGAAAAGGACATGAAACCCCTACTGTGTATTGCACTGGGCATGGTGGCATCAGTGGAACACATTGTAGAAGTTGTATTCTACCCTGTGTGCCCTGAGAGATGCCACAGTGATGTCTCATGGCAAAGGAGAAGAGACCTAAACCATCCCTTTCCAAACAGCCTGCAGCGCATGGATGCCCAGCTCATCCTGTACTCTCTCTACTTGCTGTGCAGGGTTAGTGTTTGTGACGTGGCTCTAGCCGTATTCATTATAAATACGAGGTGATTTTTTAAGTAGGATTTTTGTGACCATGCACCTTCAGACTCCCAACTGAACACAGTTCTCATACTTTACCTGATGGTGGTACAAGAATCTATCCAATTTCAGCGCTAAGTAAGGAAACTACATGAGTAATCACTGTACAGTCACTATATCCGGCACTGGGCATGTTTCTCCTATTTTCATTAGTCAAATGCCTAGGAAAGCAAACCCACACTGTTGCACCGCAGTGGCAGCAAGTTAAATCCTCTCCAGCTCTCTCCTAAAAGACTGTGGGTGAAGCCACGAGGCCCTTGCAGGATTTTCGCTCCCTAGGTAAATGGATCCTTGTCTTGAGCAAGGACCTCGGGATCCGACCTCGTTCCCACACTGTACCGGGGCTGGAGGGGACCATCTCCACCCGCTTGTGCTACCGAATTCTTCAGCCAGGAAACGGGGAGATGCTGGGGGGGGGGGCAGCACAAGGGCGCCACGTGCGCCAGTTACGTTCCGGCAGCCCCCGGCTAAGGAGGCGGTGCGGGGGGGGGGGGGGGGGGAGCCGATGACACGACTCCCGGACAAACCTGGCTCTGTCGGTTCCTGCGGCCCCCACCCCGCGTGCTGCCTCTGCCGCGCCGCTGCCTCTGGGGCGGGGGCAGACGGGGGGGGGCACTGAGGGGCCCAGGCTGCCGCGGGGCGGGCTCTGTCCGGGACTTGCCGGGGAGAAACTCACCGGCGAAGGGAGCGCGCTCCCAGGAAACTACAACTCCCAGGAAGCATCCGGCGCAGCAACGCTACTTCCCCTTGCACCCACTTCCGTTTCCGCCTCGCTTACCAAATGGCAGTTTACCCAAAGCCTCCCCCACCCAATCAGGACGCACCGCACCCCGCACTGGCCGCTCTCACGTGCTGCTGACCCCGCAGTGGCTGCTGGGAGATGTAGTTGCCCCGGCCTCCATCTCCCACAGGCCACTGCGGCTCCCTCCCGCCCCAAGGCCCGCCTGGCTGGAGCAAGGCAGAAGCGCCCAGCCACGGCTCACGGGGGTCCCGTGATGGCGGGGGGTTGCAGGTGCCGGATCCAGGAAAGGGGGAGGGGCGAGAGCTCGGGGCAGGGGCGAGTTGATGACATGATTGCAGAGGAGGAAACTGAGGCACGGGTGCCCGCCAGGGAAAGCAGGGCTGGAGGGGGCGGGGCTGAGGCGGGGATGTCCAATGTCAGTTCATGGAACAGTTGATGGACTCGAGAACTCTCACCGGCGATTGGACGATTCCACAGTCCCAGGGGTGGGGGCGATGTGACGTCACAAACAGCTGCCATCAGAATTGGCTCCCCGTAGCGGTTTCTGACACACGCGTGCCGGTCACATTTTGGCTTCTAACCGTTTTAGCTGCGCAGTTCTGCAAGCGCGGAGGGGAAGCCGATTCTGATAGATGGAGGTTCTCCACCTCACATTTGGCTGCCTGGACCCCCCCCACCTCTGGTTCAGAGGGTTTCACCCAAGCCCCCCAATACCCACCCTCAACTCCAGGACCAGGGCAGGGTTTCCTCTAAGACTTTCCATCCAGAAGTGGAGTGGGTCAGGACTTCTGCCCCAGGGCTGGAGCTGCAGCCAGACCCACGTGGCAGCTGCCCCGCTGTTCCCAGGGTGGGCTGCCTGGCAGGCTGCTGCCAGAGCTGGAGCCTCGGTACAGCTGCTCCTGGGGCGGGGCCCCCTGCAACCCTGTTTCCCCCTCCCCCTCTGCTCTTCCTCCCTCACTGCCCTCCGAGCCCCCTGCCAGCTCCCCCACCTTTGCTTCCCCACATGTTGCTGTTCCGCTCCCACTCCCTGCAAATGCTGGGGGCTGACAGCAGCTCCCCTCTGCCAAAGGCAGGGACAGTCAGCCCAGCCCTGGGGGGAGAAGCCTGGAACAGACCTTGCCCTGCACACAGCCTGCCCCAGAAGTAGCACTCCCTGGGGCGAGGAGGGGCCAAGTTGTGATGGACCGGGCCAGGTCTGGGCACAGCTGAGGGCGTCCGCTCAGGGCGAATTGCTCAAATTCAGGGCTCTCTATAGCCCCCAAGACCTTGGGACCCCCAAACAGACAAACCAAGCCCCAAGAGCCCTTCCTGCCTGGAAAAGCCCATGAGCAAAACCCCTCCGACACCCCAGCAATAGCCGTGCCCCAGATGGCCCTGGGCCTCATACACAAGTGAGGGGTCTTAGAACCCGATCTCACCTACCCCAAACAAGTTCTGTCCGGTTCCAAGAAACCAGCCACAGATCCCAGGTCAATTTACACTCTGGATCTTACCCACAAATCACGCTGAGCCAATCCTTTAGAATCTACAATCTAAAGGTTTATTGCTACAAGAAAGAAAAGCATGAGAGTAAGGTTGCTAAAGTATCATACATTACATGCATCGAATCTCCCAGTTCTCGATGCAGGCTTGCAGCAGAGATATTATAGCTGCTGGCTTAAAAGTCCTTGGTGAACATCCTACGTCAGGATGGGTCCACAGTTCTTCCCGGCTCGTGAATCCCTGCGAGGCTGCATCTGGGGTCAGGAGCAGATCTGGAGATCACATGGAGTCGGCCACATGGCATATTTATACCTCCTTCCTGGTTTCTTCCAAGCTGGCTAGAGTCACAAGGCCAGTGGCCAGGTGTGTCTTTGGCCTCCAGAGATCCATTGTTCCCTGGAGACTTGCTCATTAGCATGTCCATAGGCCAACATTCCTGGCCCATTACTCAACCACATACAGAGAAACTTACAGTCTCCATACAGAGTACACATTCATAACTCCACACACAGACATTATACAGATATATAAAGAGCATATACAGAACCAGTAGAAAGTAAGCTTTTGACAGACACCTCACATGGCCCCCTTTGTACCGACTTTTGGGGCAAACACCCCCCCCCCCATGCGTGCAGCAGTGAGCTGGCAGCTCCCCTCAAAATCCAATAATGTGACACAAGTCTCACCTTCTACTCACGACGGGGTGGGGCGCTGCCTGGGCCAAGGCTCTGAGTCCTAGCAAGGTGGAGGGGGAACCACTCTGGCGTCTCTACGATGGGAGAGACTCTCTGGGAACAGTGCCACTGGTGGGTGTCCTGCCCCCTCCCTATGCTGTCACACCCCAATACCACAGCACCTAGGCCAGGAAACGCCACGACTCCCCTGGGGCTATGGAGCCGCAGGGGCTGACGGGAAACGCAGTCCGGAAGACACTACAGCTCCTGTGGTGTCATTGGGGCCGTAGTGACCTGTGGAGCCTATCAGCCCGAGGAAAGACTATATCTCCCAGCATGCACTGCTTCGCTTCTCATCTACCTGCCCAAGGTGGGATTTCTTGGCGGACCCGCTCCCTGTGACGTCACGACCTGCCACAGAGTCAGGTCGCCACCCCGCCCGAGCCAGGAGCACCGAGGCGCATCGTCGGAGCGGTTCCGGCCTCCAACGCCGCTCGGTCACAGACTCTGGTGTCTCTCCTCTCCCCCGCGCACCACAGGAGCTGGGGGTACACTGGCTGCGCTGCCGCAGGAAACCCCCGATCCCAGTCCCTGTCCCAGTTGGGCGCCCCGAGTCTGAACCCGTCCCCGTCTCCCCCTCTGCCTGCCACTCGCAGACCCGGCGCCAGCTGAGCGCTCGCCGGAGCCAATCGACGGCAATTAGAATTCGACGGGGATTTCAACAACTTCCACCCCACCACCAGCCTTAGCCTGGACCAGCCCACACAAGAGAGCCACTTCCTTGACACGACAGCGCAATTCAGTGATGGCCACATCTCCGCCGCCTTGTACTGGAAACCTACCGACCGTTTCACTTACCTACAGCCTCTAGCTTCCATCCTAGACATGTCACCTGAGCAATTGTTTACCGCCAGGCCCTAAGAGACAACCGGATTTGTGCCAGGCCCACAGACGCAGACCTACAGGATCTGTCCGGCATTTGTAAAAGTTCCATGCCCACCTGGGGAAGAGGAAAAAACAAATTGACAGAGCCGGACGAGTACCCGGGCATCAGCTTCAAGACAGGCCCAGCAAAACAACAGAACCCCGCGAGTCATCACCTACAGCCCCCAACTGAAACCCCTGCAGCGCATCATTAACAATCTACAACTTACCTTGGAAAACAATCTCTCACTCTCACAGGCCTTGGGACACAGGCCGGTCCTCACTCACAGACACCCCCCTACCCTGAAACAAATGCTTTCCAGAAACCACACATCCCACCTGAAAGACACTCACCCAGGAAGCCACCCCCGCAAGAAACTCCAGTGCCAGCCCTGTCCACACATCTGCATGCGCGACAGCATCACAGGACCTAAGCACATCCAAGGTGATCTGTGCCACCCCCTGCCAGCCGGGCCCCTCGGCCATGTGTGTTGGTCATGCCGGACAGACCCTGTGACAAAGGAGTCAGGGACACAAATCAGATACTCAAAACGGTAGCACAGAAACCTGCCCGGGAACAGTATAACTGGCCAGAGCACTTAATGGGTTTTTAAGTGGCTCTCCTCTTTCAAAGCCATTTCAGGAACCAACTAGAGCTGGGCTCAGCAAGCTGTGGCTCCCGAGCCAAATACAGCTCTTTCGCAGCACGAGCTCAGCCCCCCCTCCCCCGCCCCCCTCACTGCCCCCCGCAGCAGGGAGCCACCTCAGGCTCCAGCCTCGCAGCCCCCGCAAAATTGGAGCACCGGCTTCCTGCGGGGGGAGGGAGGGGACGGGAGGGGGGGGAGAAGCCCCGAGGCTCCCTGCCGGATCCAGCTTGCAAGGAAGAAGCGGAGCTAGAAACGTCTCCGCACGCTACTGCTTCCCTTCCCCCTCCCACAGCAGGGCATGGACCCGCTTCCCGGAGGATTTCCCTGCTACTCCCATTTGCCAATATCCTGCCAACGGGAGCAGCGGGAGGCCGACCCTGGGCCGTGGTGCTGGCAGCAACGTGAAAGAAGTTAGTGCCCCCCGACTCTCCCAGGCCGAGACCCCATGCCCCCACCCTGCTCATACACACTCTCCACTGAGACCCCTCACACCCAGCCCACTCCTGCACCTCACCCCTGGCCAGACATCCCACCCCCAGCCCGCTCCCGCACCTTCCCTCCCGCCCCCTCTCCTCCCCCAGGCCAGACACCCCACCCCCAGCCCGCTCCCGCACCTTCCCTTGCACCCCCCTCCTCCCCCAAGCCAGACACCCCACCCCCAGCCTGCTCCCGCACTTTCCTAGTGCCCCCCTCCTCCCCCAGGCCAGACACTCCACCCCCAGCCAGCTCTCCCACCTTCCCTCGTTCCCGCCTCTTCCCCCAAGCCAGACACCCCAACCCCAGCCCGCTTCCGCACCTTCCCTCGCGCCCCCCCCCCCCCCAGGCCAGACACTCCACCCCCAGCCTGCTCCCCCACCTTCCCTCATTCCCGCGTCTTCCCCCAAGCCAGACACCCCACCCCCAGTCCGCTCCCTGACCTTCCCTCATGCCGCCCTACTCCCCCAGGCCAGACACCCCAACCCCAGCCCGCTCCCCCACCTTCCCTTAAGAACATAAGAACGGCCGTACTGGGTCAGACCAAAGGTCCATCTAGCCCAGTAGCCTGTCTGCCGACAGTGGCCAGCACCAGGTGCCCCAGAGAGGGTGGACCGAAGACAATGATCAAGCGATTTGTCTCCTGCCATCCCTCTCCAGCCTCTGACAAACAGAGGCCAAGGACACCATTTTATCCCCTGGCTAATAGCCTTTTATGGACCTAACCTCCATGAAATTATCTAGCTTCTCTTTAAACTCTATTATAGTCCTAGCCTTCACAGCCTCCTCTGGCAAGGAGTTCCACAGGCTGACTACACGCTGTGTGAAGAACAACTTTCTTTTATTAGTTTTAAACCTGCTACCCATTAACTTCATTCGGTGTCCTCTAGTTCTTCTATTTAGGGAACTAATAAATAACTTCTCTTTATCGGCCCTCTCCACACCACTCATGATTTTATATACCTCTATCATATCCCCCCTCAGTCTCCTCTTTTCTAAACTGTCGCTTTAACCTCTCCTCATATGGGACCCGTTCCAAACCCCTAATCATTTTAGTTGCCCTTTTCTGAACCCTTTCCAAGGCCAAAATATCTTTTTTGAGGTGAGGAGACCACATCTGTACACAGTATTCAAGATGTGGGCGTACCATAGTTTTATACAGGGGCAGTAAGATATTCTGGGTCTTATTTTCTATCCCTTTCTTAATAATTCCGAGCATCCTATTTGCCTTTTTGACCGCCGCTGCACACTACGTGGAAGTTTTCAGAGAACTGTCCACAATAACTCCAAGATCTCTTTCCTGATTTGTCGTAGCCAAATTAGCCCCCATCATACTGTACGTATAGTTGGGGTTATTTTTCCCAATGTGCATTACTTTACACTTATCCACATTAAATTTCATTTGCCATTTTGTTGCCCAATCACTCAGTTTGGTGAGATCTTCTTGGAGTCCCTCACAGTCTGCTTCTGTCTTGACTATCCTAAACAGTTTGGTATCATCTGCAAACTTTACCACCTCACTGCTTACCCCTTTCTCCAGATCATTTATGAATAAGTTGAACAGGATTGGTCCTAGGACAGACCCGTGGGGGACACCACTAGTTACCCCTCTCCATTCTGAAAATTTACCATTTATTCCTACCCTTTGTTTCCTGTCTTTTAACCAGTTCTCAATCCAAGAAAGGACACCCCCTCCTCCACCAGGCCAGACAGCCCGCTCCCCCACCTTCCCTCGTTCCCACCTCTTCCCCCAAGCCAGACAGCCCACCCCCAGCCCGCTCCCCCACCTTCCCTCGCGCCCCCCTCCTCCCCCCAGCCAGACACCCCACCCCCAGCCTGCTCCCCCACCTTCCCTCGCGCCCCCCCTCCTCCCCCAGGCCAGACACCCTACCCCCAGCCTGCTCCCGCACCTTCCCTCGCTCCCGCCTCTTCCCCCAGGCCAGACACCCCACCCCCAGCCCGCTCCCCCACCTTCCCTCGCGCCCCCCTCCTCCCCCAGCCCGCTCCCCCACCTTCCCTCGCGCCCCCCCTCCTCCCCCAGGCCAGACACCCCACCCCCAGCCCGCTCCCCCACCTTCCCTCACGCCCCCCCTCCTCCCCCGGCCAGACACCCCACCCCCAGCCCGCTCCCCCACCTTCCCTCGCGCCGCCCCTCCTCCCCCGGCCAGACACCCCACCCCCAGCCCGCTCCCCCACCTTCCCTCGCGCCCCCCTCTTCCCCCCGGCCAGACACCCCACCCCCAGCCCGCTCCCCCACCTTCCCTCGCGCCCCCCCTCCTCCCCCAGGCCAGACACCCTACCCCCAGCCTGCTCCCGCACCTTCCCTCGCTCCCGCCTCTTCCCCCAGGCCAGACACCCCACCCCCAGCCCGCTCCCCCACCTTCCCTCGCGCCCCCCCTCCTCCCCCAGCCCGCTCCCCCACCTTCCCTCGCGCCCCCCCTCCTCCCCCAGGCCAGACACCCCACCCCCAGCCCGCTCCCCCACCTTCCCTCACGCCCCCCCTCCTCCCCCGGCCAGACACCCCACCCCCAGCCCGCTCCCCCACCTTCCCTCGCGCCCCCCCTCCTCCCCCGGCCAGACACCCCACCCCCAGCCCGCTCCCCCACCTTCCCTCGTGCCCCCCTCCTCCCCCGGCCAGACACCCCACCCCCAGCCCGCTCCCCCACCTTCCCTCGCGCCCCCCCTCCTCCCCCAGGCCAGACACCCCACCCCTAGCCTGCTCCCGCACCTTCCCTCGCGCCCCCCCTCCTCCCCCAGGCCAGACACTCCACCCCCAGCCTGCTCCCCCACCTTCCCTCGCGCCCCCCCTCCTCCCCCAGGCCCGACACCCCACCCCCAGCCTGCTCCCCCACCTTCCCTCGCGCCCCCCCTCCCCCGGCCAGACACCCCACCCCCAGCCCGCTCCCCCACCCCACCTGCCACCCTCCCCCACCTGCACCCCTGTCCCCGTCCCACCCACTGGCAGCCCCGTCCCGCACACCGGTCCCCTCCATTGCGGCTGCACCCGGAGTCTCAGGGGCCACCAGACCCACCGGCCCTGGGACCCCAGAGGAGCGAATCCGGCTTGAAGAGGCTTGAACCTCGCCCCCCCTTCTCCCCCCTCCGGGGAGCGCGGTGTTCGGGGGGCGCCCCCCAGCGAGCGCGGGGAGCGGGGGGGGTCGCTACTCTTGTGTGGCCCCCCCACTGATTGTTCTGTGGCTCAGCGCCCCCCGCCCCGCCCCGGCCGGAAACCCCGAGAAGGCGGGAAGCTGCCGCGCGGGACGCCCCGCGGGACCGGCTGTGACAGGGAGCCCGGTAACAAGGGGCGGGCTGGGCGCGGGGCCGCCTCGCGCTCGGACCCAGGATCCGCTCGCGCCCCCGCGCGCAGCGCGCTCCTCGGACCTTCCTGCCATGGCGGCGCCGGCCGCCCAGTCAGCCCACGCCCCCCCGGCGACAGCCCATTGGCCGACAGGGCCGCGCGAATCGGGCACCCGGGGACAGCCCATTGGCCGGACCAGAGGCAGGACTCTCCTCCTGCTGGCAGCCCATCGGGCGACACAGTCCTCCGCTAAGGCTGTCTTGCGAAAGCCCATAGGCTGGCACGCTGCCAGGAACCGCCCCTAAGTCACAGCTCATTCGCGCACAGACCGGTCCGTTAAAATCACCCCGGACACCCTATTGGCCACCAGTATTGTTAGGGAACGCCCTTGAGTCACAGCCCATTGGCGGACAGAACAGTCCGTTAAGATCCACCCCGGACTGCCTATTGGGCGCCTCTGATTCAGGACACGCCTTTCAGTCACATCCCATTCGCGGAGAGACCAGTCCGTTAAGATCCACCCGGGTCAGCCTATAGGCCAGCAGTCATGTCAGGACACGCCCTACAGTCACAGCCCGTTCGAGGACGGAGCAGTCCGTTAAGATCCTTCGCGGACAGCCGATTGGTCGACAGCGGTGTCAGGTCGTGCCCCCCCCTAGTCACACCCCATTCGCGGACAGAGCTGTCCGTTAAGATCCAGCCGGGTCAGCCTATTGGGCGCCTCTGATTCAGATCACAGCCCATTCGCGGACAACCTATTGGCCGCCAGCAGCCCAGAACACGCCTGTAGTCAGAGCCCATTGGCGCACAGAGCAGTCCGTTAAGAATCCCCTCGGACAGCCTCACATTGGGCGCCACAGATTCCGAACACGCCCTTTAGTCACAGCCCATTCGCGGACAGAAGAGTCTGTTATAAGCCACCCCGGACAACCTATTGGCGGCCAGGAGCCTCAGGACGCGCCCTTTAGTCACAGCCCATTCGCGGACAGAGCAGTCCGTTAAGATCCACCCCGGACAGCCGATTGGCCGCAAGCCCATACAGGACACGCCCTCCGTCACATCCCATTCGCGGAGAGCCCAGTCCGTTAAGACCCATCCGGGTAAGCCTATTGGGCGCTGACGAATCGGGACACGCCCTTCAGTCACAGCCCAGTCGCGGAAACAGCAGTCTGTTAAGATCCACCCGGCTCAGCCTATTGGGCCCCTCCGAGTCAAGACATGCCCTTCGGTCACATCCCATTCGCGGACAGACCAGTCCGTTAAGATCCACCCGGCTCAGCCGATTGGAAAGCAGCGGAGTCAGAACGCGCCCTTTCGTCACAGCCCATTCGCGGACAGAGCAGTCGGGTCACATTCGCCCCGGACAGCCCATTGGCCGCCAGCGGAGTCGGACCACGCCCCTTTAGTGACTGCCCACGTGCCTACAAAGCAGTCCGTTAACGTCCGCTCCGGAAAGCTCATTGGCCGATTCCTCAGGAAAGAAACGCCCCTTCGCGACAGGCCGTTCGCCCACAGAGCCGCCCGTTAACGTCCCCTTCGCCGGCAAGAGCCCGCTCGCCCACGCATCAGTGCCTTAAGGCCCCTCGAACTGCCCCCCAGGGGCCGCTCCCGCCCCCCATTTCCAGCGGCTCTGGCGCCTCAGCGCGTCGCGTCCCCGGGGGCTGCTCCTTCTCCGCGTCCGGCCCAGGCTGGTCCGGAGCTGCCGGGCGCGGAGAGACGCACGCGAAGGGCTCGGCCCGTCACGGGCACCGCTGGGGCGCCGGGAGCAGGGACACGTCCCCTCGGGGGCCGGGCTCGGGACGCGCTGCGCGGGGGAGCTCCTCCCCCCCGGCCGGTCCGGGCGCCCACGCGTTGACACACGGGCGGGGCGGGCCGCGCCGCGCGGCAGCAGCCGGAGCCCAGGCGCTGAGGGCGGGGTCTGTCCGGGTCGTTCCGGGGAGAAACTCAACGGGGAAGGCAGCGCGCTCGCAGGAAACTTCAACTCCCAGGAGGCGTCCGGCGCGGCAACGTCACTTCCTCTTTCCCGTAACTGGCAGCCGAGCCAAAGCCTCCCGCACCCAATCGGGACGCCCCGCACTGGCCTCTGGGAGAGCGGGCGCCGGTCCCTGCCCCTTTCACGTGCTGCTGACCCCGTAATGGCTGCTGGGAGATGTAGTTGCCCCGGCTTCCATCTGCCACAGGCTACTGCGGCTCCCTCCGCCCTCCCGGGCGCCCCTCCCGCCCCACGGCCCGCCTGGCTGGAGCCAGGCAGGAGCACCCGGCCGCGGCTGGTCCCGCGGGTGACGGGCGGAGGCAGCGGGTGGTGCCGGCCGGGCTGAAGCGCAGCCCGGTCCCGCTGGGCAGCGGGGGGCAGGGGCCGGATCCGGGGGACGGGGAGGGGCGAGCGCTGGAGGCAAGAGAGAGGTGATGACGTGACTGCAGGGGAGGAAACTGAGGCGCGGGGGCCGGCCAGGGAAAGCGGAGTCGGTGGGGCCGGGGCCGGTCAATGTCGGTTCACGGAGCACTCGATGGACTTGTGTTTCCTCGCCGGCTACTCGACGATTCCGCGGGGGCGGGGGCGGGGCCGGGGGCGGGGCCGGGGCCGGCGTGACGTCACAAACGGCTGCCGTCACAAGGGGCTCCCCGGAGCGCTTTGTGACACACACACGCACCCGCCGGTTCGGCCGCTCGGTTCTGCAGGCTCGGAGGGGAAGCCGAGTCTGATAGGCGGGGGTTCTCCGTGACACAGTGGGCTGCCCGGACGCCCTGCCTCTGGTCCAGAGGGTCTCCCCCTACCCCTTCTTCTCCGTGAGTCAGCCAGCTGCTTGGTGCCCCTCGGAGCTGCCCCCTGCTGTGAGATCGCTGGAGAGAGATGGGGCAAGGGGGCACCTGCGGAGACCCTCCCTTTTGTCTCTGAGGCCAGTTGGAATTAGGGATGTAAAATCCTGTCTCCTTTGTTAACTGGTTAACAGGGGTGGGTGGATAGGCTGGAGGCTCCCTGTCTGCAGTGCAGGGGGCCCTGTGAGAGTGAAGCCTGGGGGGGAGGGGGGGGCGGGGAGCTGCTCCAGCCCCCACCGCTTAACTGGAACCACTGGACGAGGCTCATCAGCAAACAGCTTAACCGAACCTGTCACACACACCCGTCCTCTCTCAACGCTTAAGCAAATGTCCATTTGCCCTCCCTCCTTAGCTATTTGTTTTCATTCCTCTGGGAGGGGCTCAGGGGGCTGCTCCTTTTCTTTCTCTCTCCTGCGGGTTTGCCAAGGTCCCATCTCCCCCACCTCCCTGGGAACTGAAAAACCGAGAAAGGAGGACTCAGCCCAGCACGGGCACAGCACCAGACGGGAATCCAGACCAGAGAGCCACAAGGATCATCCTGTGGACACTTTGGGTGCGTCTACACTGTACTTGAAGCTGGAAATAAGCTATGCCATTTGAGCGAATGTCTAGTCAATTTTGAAAAAGCTTATTTTGAAATTTGGCGCTGTCCACACAGCGCTATTTCACACTAAATCGCTCTTCCGAAGCGTTCCTTACTCCTTGTGGAATGAGGTTAGCAGGGACGTCGGAAGAGCAAGCCCGTTCTATTTCCAATTAGCGGGCGCGCCCGAAAGACGGGGAACAGCTCATTCAGGATACCTCCGGTATCCCGAAATAGCGCTGTAGCGTAAACGTAGCCTTTGTAAGCGCACGCAGGACTGGGCTCCTCTCGCTGCCGTGGTGCCTCCAGCTGGAGCTCGTAGGGATGAGCTCTGTAGGTCCGTACCCTGCTCCCAACATTTCCTCACCCACCGTGATGTCTGCTCTCGGTACATCGTCGCTCCACTGACCGTGCGCTCATCTCCACCACGCAGCCCTGCAGCCACGTCTTGATCTGTGCTCCCCTCTGCCAGGGGCCCTGGGGTAACTGTCCAGTCACTTCCCCCGTAGGGGATTGGGAGCAACCCGAGCCCACCCTCAACTCCGAGTCCAGGGCTGGGTTTCCTCTAAGACTTTCCATCCAGGAGTGGCGTGGGTCAAGACTGCTGCCCCAGGGCTGGAGCTGCAGCCAGACCCATGGGGCGGCTGCCCGGCTGTTTCGAGGGCGGGCTGCGTGGCAGGCGGCTGCCGGAGCCAGGGCGCAGGTGCTCCTGGGTCTAGGCCTGTTCCCCCCTATCCTCCTCCGCTCTTCCTCCCTAACTGCCCTCTGAGCCCCCTGCCAGCTCCCCCACATGTTGCTGCCCCACCCCCAGGCTCCCACGCCCTGTAAATGCTGGGGGCTGGGAGCAACTTCCCTCTGCCAAAGGGGGCGCTCCCTCATGGGGGGGGGCACAAGTCTCGCCTTCTACTCACGAGGTGGTGGGGCGCTGCCTGGGACAAGGACTCGGAGTCCTAGCGAGGCGGAGGAGGGGAGGGGGAACCGCTCTGGCGTCTCTACGATGGGAGAGACTCTCCGGGAGCAGTGCCACTGGTGGGTGCCCCGCCCCCTCCCTAAGCTGCCACATCCCAATACCACAGCACCCAGGCAGGGAAACGCCACCACTCCCATGGGGCTACGGGGCCTGTGGAGGAAACACTACATCTCCCGGCATGCGCTGCTTCGCGTCTCCTCTGCCCGCCCAGGGTGGGATTTCCTAGCGAACCCGCTCCCTGTGACATCACGACCTGCCACAGAGTCAGGGCGCCACCCCGCCCGCGCCAGGAGCACAGCGGCACCTCATCGGAGCGGTTCCTGCCTCCAACGCCGCTCGGTCACGGTCTCTGGTGTCTCTCCTCTGCCCGGCGCACCACCGGAGCTGGGGGTACACTGGCTGCACCGCCGCAGGAAACCCCCGATCCCAGTCCCTGTCCCAGTCGGGCGCCCCGCGTCTGAACCCGTCCCGCCCGGCCCCGTCTCCCCCTCTGCCTGCCACGCACAGACCCGGCGCCAGCTGAGCGCTCACCGGAGCCAATCGACTCAGGGCCCCGTTCCCCGGGGACGCGATTGGAGCACGTACCTGGGCACCTTCCGGCCACGGTTCCCAGTCGGTTGCCGTCAGGCCGCGGACCGGCAAACGCCACTTCCGCTCCGTGGGACGGCGCGCGGGTGGTGCCGGCATGACGCGAGCACGCGAGAGCTGGCAGCGCCCACGTGACCGCTCCTTCTTGCCCCGCGCCGGACACGAGAGGAGCAGCTACCGCGCGGCAGTTAGAGCCTCGTGCCGAAACGCGCCACAGCGGTTACACTCTTCCCTGCCCCTCCCATCTCCGATCACGGGTGCCAGAGTCATAAGAACATAACATAAGAATGGCCGTACTGGGTCAGACCAAAGGTCCATCTAGCCCAGTAGCCTGTCTGCCGACAGTGGCCAGCACCAGGTGCCCCAGAGAGGGTGGACCGAAGACAACGATCAAGCGATTTGTCTCCTGCCATCCTTCTCCAGCCTCTGACAAACAGAGGCCAGGGACACCATTTCTATCCCCTGGCTAATAGCCTTTTATGGACCTAACCTCCATGAAATTATCTAGCTTCTCTGTAAACTCTGTTATAGTCCTAGCCTTCGCAGCCTCCTCTGGCAAGGAGTTCCACAGGTTGACTACACGCTGTGTGAAGAAGAAGAACTTTCTTTTATTAGTTTTAAACCTGCTACCCATTAACTTCATTTGGTGTCCTCTAGTTCTTCCATTATGGGAACTAAAAAATAACTTTTCTTTATTCGCCCTCTCCACTCCACTCATGATTTTATAGACCTCTCCATATCCCCCCTCAGTCGCCTCTTTTCTAAACTGGAAAGTCCCAGTCGCTTCAGCCTCTCTTCATCTGGGACCCGCTCCAAACCCCTGTCCCCGCCCCTCGCCGCCCTTTGCCCCTCCCCCGCCTCTTTCCTGTGGCCCTCTCTGGCTCTTTGGCCCGTTGCATGCTCCAGCCGGGAGGGGAGGAGGTATCGCTCTCCGGGAGCAGGACCCGGACCCGAGTACCCGCCTGCTACCGCTGCCAGGGCACCGTCTGACTGGAACACGTCACGCGCACATGCCTGTGCAACAGCCACATGCCGCCCCAAATGCTCACGCGCAGGGATGCGTGCACTCATGCACAAACACGAACACACACATTAACACGCCTGCGAGCCCACTCGTGCTTGCACGAACTCGCGTGTGGATACTCATGCCCTAGCTCACGGACGCGCACACACGCATCTGCACAATGTGCGTGCACGCAGGCACGCACATTCACGTGCAGATGGACACTTGCACACGCACACACCCAGGCACGCACACGCTTGCACTCATAGTTACGTGCGCACGCATGCACACCAAGTAACAGTAGCCTAGAAGGACACAGCAATAATATCAAACTCAAAAACCAAAGATTAGATCAATTAGGAGAGAACTATTCCCATGAGGCCCTAATCCATGTCTGGGGCTCCTCGGTGCTGCTGCGAGACCAAGTCTTTATTTCAGTCCCAGTTATGCCAACTCTCAGCATGCGTAACGCTGGGTCAATTAGCAGCCTACTCACTTAGTTTTCCGTATGATCCTAGACGCATTAAGTATCACCAGCCAGGAGATTTGGGGGGCGGGGGAGGAAGTAACGACATTTTTAAAAATACAAAACTAGGTGTTCAGTTTCTGCGACTTTTGTAGTTCGTCTTCTCAAGTTCTTCCTCCACAAGCCAGAGGGCCTTTTCTCAAGGACCCATGCCACGCTCGCAAACGTTGTGCGGCCCTCCCTCAATACTTACCTTGAGCCAATTGCTATTTGCTCTTCTTCCACAGATCGCTGTCTGGTTTCCATCTTCCAGCAGGGTCTCAGGAGATGAGGGGGGGGCGGCTCCTTTTGGTCTCTGCCGCCAGGTGGCCATCTCTCATCTACCCCAAGTCTACAGGGACCGAAAGAGAGACAGAGAACGTTTAGGCGCTAGGCCACCCCAGAGGTGTGAAATGGACAAACACACCCATCACCTGGCTGCTGCTCACTGGAGCCCAGTGTTCCCTCTAACATTTCCCCTCCCTCCAGGAGTGGAGTGAGTTTTGTCTCATGCTCCAAGATTGGTGTCACATGCGCTTCTTCGGCTTGCCACTCAAGCGAACAAATGTCTGTGTTTTTAAAACGTTCTGGAAGAAAGCGTACTAAAACAAGTGAGAATTAACAAGGTGCATGACTGTAAATGGTTTTTTTGATATGAAGTCAGATAAAAAATAAATTAATGCTGCAACATTTTCAGTGGCCAACCTCCTCTCCCCCCCGTGGATAAATCCTTGTAATATTATCACTCATATATAACTTTGTATTGAGATCTTGTCCTTTTAGCTATATCTTTCTTAAGTGTTCTTATAGAATCTCTGTAACATTTCTCCTATAACTTTGTATTAAGAGAAAGTTTCCTTTTTATATGTACAGATCTTGTAAGAAAAAATGTCTTTTGAGCTCTCCCCTTTCCTTGATTGTCCTGTTGAAACGAATGAGGTGTGAATGGAGAATGAAAGGTGAGCACCTCCAGCAGCAGTCGCAAGGGTGGAGAAGGTCTCAGAGCCAGATCCAAGACAATACCTGTAAAGTGAGCTCATTAAGAAGACTGGACATACAGATGCCTTGGGAATCAAGCAGCAAGTGCCTGCCCTTGGAAGAACTCTCTTTGAATCAGCATTAAGAAAGGCAAGGTGATGACTAATTGGCTGCATGAGAGGGATAAATATGAGGCATCTTGCAGAGGGACCCCGGGTTTTCGTCTTGTCAACATGGGAGCATCGATCCGGATCAGCAGAAGCCCGGCTCCACCCCTCCCCCATCTAACTCACCTGGCCAGTGCAGTTAGGGGGAGCAACTTTTGGTAACAAGACGGGGGAGGGAGTGAGAGTGTGTGTATGTAATGTATCCTATGCATATGATAAGTATTGATTGATCTATGTATGTTCAATAAATGTGGCGTGTTGCCTTATCCCCCTGAAAAAGATCCCGGGTGCTTCTTCTAAGCACAACACCCACCCACCCCCCAGCTGGCCTAGATGATCTCTCGGGGTCCCTTATGGTAAAACTCACCCCGGACCCTTTACCTAGGTGACAAGTTCTTCACAAGACACTGGATATATAAACTTTCCTCCATTAACACACACATTTCAATGTTGTCTCCTCAGGATTGTCTTGAAAAACTATATGTTTGCAGACTTCAGCCACATGAGCTGATCTTAGCTCACATGAACATTAGATATAATATTTTGGTAATTTTTAGGAACTAAGATTCCTAATTTCCTTTTAACAGCTATTCCATAGTGTTAGATTGTGCTATAGATGTAGGTTGATAGAGGAGAGGAAGAATAAGATTAGCACACTTTCCTAGTTGAAAATCCAAGGGGAAGAAAGGGGAGAATTGCAAATCAAGACTCTCTTAAGGTGTCTGAAAGCTAGTTTGATATGGGCAGGTACTCAGTGGCACCAAGGCTGACTTTTCTGTTACTCAGTTGTATTATGCCACACTAAAACAAGTCTACCACACCAAACGAAAGTGTGGACAATTACATCAAAGACAAAAAAAGGTGTCAGCAGAAAATCTGCTTCCAGACAAAAATGATAATACAGTGGTTAAGGAAAAACAGAAGGCATACCTGTGCATAAATCAATTTACTAGAAACCTTTGGAACATAGAGCGGAACAACAAATTCAGTAACATGTCATTACAGGGACAAGTACCTTAATTATTGTTGCCCTGACATTTTATTTTGCAGAAGATTCTACTTATGGAATGGTTGCTGGAATGAAACTAGAGGCCCAAGGAGGAGGAAAGTTTGATTTTCTATTAAAAAATAGAAAAAATAATATAACAAAAAAGCTAATTTAAAAAGTCTGAACTAAAGACTATGTGGTTGAAGTTTTGACCTTCCAGAAACTGCAGTTGCTGGTTTATTTTTCAAAACACGTAACATAAAAAAATAAGTAAGTAATTGCTGGAACATGGATTAGAGCCTGCAGTAAAGACTTCCAGCCCCCCTTAGTACTGTTGCCTACAGATCTAAATATTTGCTTGGTGAGGCTTAGGTAAAAATTAAGCCTCCACATCAGTGGCTCATTTAACTGCACATCGACTCTTAAACTGAGGCAGTCGGAGGTGTGCCGTGGAGAACAACAGAATTCAAAATGGCCTGACCCTTCCCCCCCAATCTTTTTTTTTTTTTTTTGGCTCAAGAAAAAATCCTTGGTGTTCCTCATGAAAAAATTGTTTGGTGTTCCTCGGTTTTAAAAAGTTTAAGAAACACTGCACTAATATGATCTATGCCATCAAATGCCAGCAATGTCCCTTTGCCATGTATACTGGCCAGACTGGACAGTTCCTGTAAGAACTACAGTCAGGCAATAATGCAGTGAGCCTACAAACCTAGTAAGACAATACTTTAGCTAAATAAAGGCACATGGCCCCAAAAGTAATAACTAAAAATAACCCTAATTAATACCATCTTAAACAATAAAATACTGAAATGACTAAAGAGATGACAGGTAACCGTGAGATACTAATTCATAGCATCTGGAAATAAAGTAGTTAGGGAAAGGGACATCAGCAGATATCTACCAACAAGAATGCCATGGAACTTGAATGACTACTACTGCTAATAAGACTGAGGTAAAAGGATTAAGAATTTAGGGAAGAAGAGCATCCCAACATTATGGTGAGGTAAGGAATTACAAATAAGGAAAAGAACATGAAAACCCTACTGCGTATTGCATTGGGCATAGCGGTATCAGTGTAACACATTGTAAAATGTAAGGGGACTTAGTCCCTTACTAAAACTCAGTGGGAGTTTTTGGCTGGCCAGCTCCCAGTACCAGAAGGGGAAGGGTCCATGAGAAATCAGGGCCCTGAGACTGACAGACCCCAGGGACAATGGAAAGAGGCCAACACTCTAGCTCAGCCTGATTGACAGGTTGGACAAGCGAATGAGGAAATTAGGAGGCCAGGTCCCATCCTCTGTGTGAGCTGGGATTTTCTGGGTCTCTCTGAGAAAAGGGGAGAGCGCTAAGAAGAGCAAGCTGTACTGAGGGGCAGTCCTGCAGTGACAGAGCCAAAGGCCCATACAGCCCACAGAGCGCAGACCCTGTGCTAAGAAGCAGACCTGCAGTGTCAGAGCCAGACACACACAGCCCAAGGAGCACGAGCTTGTGCTGAGGAGCAGTCCTGCAGCAATGGAGCCAAGCACACACAGCCCAAGAAGCACAGACCCTGTGGTGAGCAGCAGACCTGCAGTGACCAGAGAGCCAAAGGGGTCAGAGAAGCAACGCAAGGAGCAGGAGGCTGGCAAAGCAGCACAGTCTGCAGCTGGCTGTGGTGAGCAGCTGGGACCAGCAAAGTTGGGGGAGAGGCTCTGGGCAGGGAGACACCACCAGCCAAGAGGCCCTGCAGGCCAGACTTGGACAGGTATTTTAACTCCAACTGGGAGAGGGGTCCTGCCACCTAGAGCCTGAAGTCATGTGGTCACTGCCAGAGCAAGCGTGTCCAGCCTGCATCCCCCCTGCAGCACAGCCAGGTCCTGAGAGAGCGCCCTGGGACTCATAAGGAACAGACTGTGAACTGTCCTTACACTGCAAACTGCTGTTTGTGATGGCCCCATGCTACAGAGCAGGACTATGTGTCTTCATTTAACCTCTCTCATTTTTCCTTATTTTTTTTTTTAATCAGCTGCTGTTTAATAAATTGTATTCACTTTGAACTGTATGAAATGATCACTGGGTCAAGAAAGCATGCAATGTGAAGAGAGCACCCCAGAGTGGGGACACCCTAGCCCCTTTCCTAAGTGACTACAAGGTCAGGGATTAAGCCCCAGAAAACCTGGGCCCAGCCTTGTTGGGATTTCAAGGACTCTGCTACTCAAGAGGGTGGAAGGGGAGCCCTCAGGGTCAGGGAGGCCTCTGGGTAAAAGAAGTGGGAGCGGGGACTCAGATCCTTTTGCTGGTCCATTTCACCGGGTTAGTATAGAAGCCAGGAAAGTTCCCCACAATAGCGGGACTATTCCCCTGCTTACAAAAAGTTGTATTCTACCCTGTGTGCCTCAAGATGCACCATAGTGATGTCTGATGGTGAAGGAGAAGAAAACTAAACCATCCCATTCCAAACAACCTGCAGCATGAAGTGGATGGATGCCAAGCTCATCCTGTACTATCTCTACTTGCCATGCAGGGTTAGTGTGTTTGTGATTTGGCTAGCCATATTCATTATAAATACAGTGTGATTTTCTAAATATGATTGTTGCAACCATGCACCTTCAGACTCCCAACTGAACAGCAGTTCTCACAATACTTTGGATAGATTCTTGTACCAAGATCAGGCAATTTCAGTCCTAAGTAAGGAAACTAAATTGGTAATATGATCACTGTACAGTCAGTAGATCCAGCACAGGACATGTGTTTCCTATTCTGATTAGGCAAATGCTTAGAAAAGCTATCCCACACTGTTGCACTGCAGTGGCAGCAAGTTAAATTTGGATGGGCAATAATATTTGATTGGGGGGGGGCACTCCAAGAATTTGGAAAGTGGTTGTGGGCCGCACTCTTCCATGATATTAATGGAGGAGGTGCGGGGTCTGAAATGGAGGTGGTGTGCAGAAGGGCGTTTGGAGTAAGGGATTGGGGTGCAGGAAGGAGAATGGAGTCTAGGAGGGAGTTTGGGTGAAGGAGGCAGTTGTGACATAGGGCAGGGAACTGGGGTGTGTGGGTGAAGGAAGCAGTTGTTACCTAGGCTAGGAGACTTACCAGCCAGCAGCCAAACCAGCCTGCCTGCCTGCAGAGCTAAAGGCTCGCAGAACTTAAAATGTTTCTGCCTGCTCTGCCATGTGCTTGAATGAGTAACTGAGTAGGAGGGTTGTGCTTCGTGGCTGCCTGTTATTCAAACTGGCCAATGGGGCTGTGCAGGGGGTGGGAGCAGCATCTGAATCTTCCCCCCCGCCCCCCGGACTCAAAGAGAAAGCACCCCACAGCTGTATTTCTGAGGGCTTATCTAGACTATGCGGAACAGTCGAAAGAGGATATGCAAATTCCGCAGGTATTTGCATATCTTCTTCCAATTGCACTTTCGAAAGCAGAGCCTTCAAAAGTGAAAGTAGTTTAGACACGGCTTTTTCTGCGAACCCTCCCCCTTTGTCAAAAAGCCGCGTAAACCTCCCGACTTCCATGATATTTCAAAGATGATAGCTAAAGGCTCAGATACCTCTTCTGTCAGCTCCTTGAGTATTCTAGGCTGCATTTCATCAGGCCCTGGTGACTTGCAAACTTCTAACTTTTCTAAGAAATTTTTAACTTGTTCATTTATTTTAACTTCTAAGCCTACCCCATTTCCACCAGCATTCACTGTATTAGGCATCCCATCACCGTCCATCTTCTTGATGAAAACGGAAACAAAGAAGGCATTAAGCATCTCTGCCATTTCCAAGTTCCCTGTTATTGTTTCTCCCTCCTCACTGAGAAATGGGCCTACCCTGTTCTTGGTCTTCCTCTTGCTCCTAGTATACTTGTAGAACATTTTCTTGTTACCCTTTATGCCTCTAGCTAGATTTAGCTCTTTTTGTGCCTTTGCCTTTCTAATCTTGCCCCTGCATACCGGTGTTGTTTGCTTATATTCATCCTTTGTCATTCAACCTAGTTCCACTTTTTATATGACTCCTTTTGGATTTTTAGATCATGTAAGATCTCCCAGTTCATCCAAGGTGGTCTCCTGCCATACTTTTTAGCTTTCCTATTCAGTGGAATAGTTTGCTTTTGGGCCCTTAATAATGTCCTTTTAAAAAACTGCCAACGCTCTTCAGTTGTTTTTCTTCCTAGTCTTGCTTCCCATGGGACCTTACCTACCAGCTCTCTGAGTTTACTAAAATCTGCCTTCCTGAAATCCATTGTCTCTATTTTGCTGTTCTCCCTTCTACCATTCCTTAGAAGCATGAACTCTGTGATTTCATGGTCACTTTCTCCCAAGCTGCCTTCCACTTTCAAATTTTCAACCAGTTCCTCCCTTTTTGTTAAAATCAAATCTAGAATGGTTCCCCCCCTCCCCCAGTAGCTTTTTCAACCTTCTAAATAAAAAATTGTCTCCAATGCAATCTAAGAACTTGTTGGATAGTCTGTGCCCTGCTGTGTTAGTTTCCCAACATATATCTGGATAGTTGAAGTCCCCCATCACCACCAAATCCTGCGCTTTGGAAGATTTTGTTAGTTGTTTAAAAAAAGCCTCATCCATCATCTATGGTTTGACATGATTTGTTCTTGACAAATCCATTCTTTTACTTATCACCTTATTATCTTCTAGATGTTTGCAAATGGATTCCTTAATTATTTGCTCCATTAACTTTCCTGGCACAGAAGTTAAACTGGTGAGTAATTCCCTGTGTTATCCTTATTTCCCTTTTTATAAATGGGCACAAGTCTTCTGGAATTATGGCTATTCTTATGAATCTGTGGTATGTCCACACATTGACTGCTGTATGCAGATCTAGTTGCCCTATCACAAAGTAGATGTAATGGAATTGGAAAAGGTACAGAGAATGATGACATGATTATGGGTATGGAGAAACTTCCATGTGACAGGAAGAAAAGGTTACTTACCTTGTAACTGTTGTTCTTCGAGATGTGTTGCTCATGTCCATTCCAGTTAGGTGTGTGCGCCCCACGTGCATGGATTCTGGAGCTTTTTCCCTTAGTGGTATCTGTCGGGCCAGCCAAGGAGCCCCGTGGAGTGGCGCTGGCATATCGGCAAATATATACCCCTGCTGGCCCTACACTCCCTCAGTCTCTACTTGCCAGATACTTCCAATGAGGGGAGGTGGGTGGGATGTGGAATGGACATAAGTAACACATCTCGAAGAACAGTTATGAGGTAAGTAACCTTTTCTTCTTCGAGTGCTTGCTCATGTCCATTCCAGTTAGGTGACTCCCAAGCAGTACTGCAGGAGATGGAGTCAGAAGCCTAATCTGCAATGGACTGCAATACAACCTTACCGACTGCTGCGTCGTCCCTAGCCTGCTGTGTAATAGCATAGTGAGTTGTAACTATATGGACGGAGGACCGCGTGACTGCCCTACATATCTCGAGAATAGGCACCTGCGCTGCAAATGCCATCGACGAGGCCGGTGCAGGGGAGCCTCTCGCCCCACAGATTTACCAGTCTCCTTTCTCTAGGGAGGGAATGATGGAGGTGAGGGTGACCATCCTGAACTTTGCATTCTTTTTAAATGAGTTCAGATTCCTTAAGTCCAGAATAGGACGAAGTCCCCCCTTAGACTTGGGAATAAGGAAATAATGGGAGTAAAATCCTCTCCCTTTGAAACCCGTTGGGACGGGCTCAACCATGCCTAATGCCAGGAGGGCAGTTATCTCCTGCTTCAGCAGTATCTCGTGAGAGGGGTCCCGGAAGAGGGACAGAAAAGCGATAAGAACGGCCGTACTGGGTCAGACCAAAGGTCCATCTCGCCCAGTAACCTGTCTGCCAACAGTGGCCAGCGCCAGGTGCCCCAGAGTTCAAGGAGACTCTTACTGCCTGCAGCCCAGATGTAAACAAGTTAAGACACCCCAAACAAACTCCTCTCAGTTCCCACCTCACAGCACAGATGCCAGTACCGCCCCTCCATTTCCCCCACCTATCCCATACTGTCTGCTGCCTCTCCTCCAGACCAGGAAACTAGAGAGAGTGCTGCCTTTGCTCACAGAAAGCTGAAGACAAACCCAGCTGCTGCCATCAGACCTCTGTAATCAAACATCTCCTCTCCCCTCCCATACTTACTGCAAGCTCCAAACTCAACTCTCCTCTCCTCTGGCCCCCTCCCATCCCAGCCAGTACTTACGGTCTCCCTCCTTATGTGCCCTTCCCTATCAGTATGCTCTTCTAGAGCAGTGAGCTTCTACTGCTGACAGAATGCCCCTCCCTAGCCAGGAAGCTCTCTGCTGCAGCCCTAAACCTCTGGGTAGGGCTCTATTAGGAGCTGCTCTGCTGCACAGTTTACAGGGAATTTAGCCCCACACCCATTAGTCATTTCTTTTCCAAACTGAAAATTCCCAGTTTTATTAATCTTTCCTCCTGTGGAAGCTGTTTAGGGTTGCCAGATGGTTTAACCAAAACTAATAAACACCCCTCTCCCCTCCCCCCCCCAAAAAAAAACACCAGGGAAAAAATTCTGTTGAGAAAAAAAAAATGGGGGAGACCAAAGTTGTTGAGCAAAAAAAAAAAAAAAACCCCCAACAAAGAAAGGACCCCGACAGCAGTTATTAAGCAAAAACAATTAAAAAAATATAAAGTCACCATGGCCCCTTTAAGAAGAGGCTTTTCTGCAAGACAAGGCCCTGCAGAACCAGGTGAGCGGGGGGAGGCCTCCGGGGGTCCGGTGAGGGTCCAGGGGCTGGGCCCAGTTGCTGCGTGTGTCATAGGGTTGCCAGGTGTCCAGTATTTTTGCCTCCTGGCAGGGAAAAAAACCCAGAAAATAACAGACATTTTTGGTGTCCGGTATTTTCTGAATTTTTTTTTACCAGACAGGAGGTGAAGATACCAGACTGTTTGGGTCAATACTGCACACCTGGCAACCCTAAAGCTGTTCTTTATCCCTAATCATTTCTGTTGCTCTTTCTGTATCTTTTCCACATCCAATATATCTTTTTTGAGATAAGGCAATGAGATTTGCATGGAGTATTCAAGATGTGGGCATACAGTGACTTTGTATATATATGATACTTTTTGTCTTGTTATCTGTTCCTTTCCTAATGATTCCCAATATTCTGTTGTCTTTTTAGACTGCCACTGCACATCAAGCAGATGTTTTCAGAGAATTAGCCACAAGGATTCCAAGATCTCTTGAATGGTAACAGCTATTTTAGATCCCATCATTTTTGTATAGTTGGGATTATATTTTCCTATGTGCAGTACTTGCATTGATCAACACCGAATTCCATCGGCCCTTGTGTTGCCCAATCACCCACTTTTGTGCAATCCCTTAGAAATGCTTTCAGTCACCTATGAACCTAATTATTTTGAGTAATTTTGTATCATCTGCAAATTTTGCCGTCTCGCTGTTTACCCCTTTTCCAAGCTCATTTATGAATAAGTTGAAGAGCAGTGATCCAAACACATGACCCCAGAGCATACCACTATTTATTCCTACTCTTGTTTTCCTATCTTTTAAGTGGACTGCCTGGGCAACATTTTCATGATCGTCTAAGGATCCTTCAATAACTTGAATGCGTAGCTTTTTTAAAAGTCTCAATCACCTGCCTCCCTCTGCTTATAAACAACCTCTCTGCCCCAAAGGCAAAGCTGGAAGCAGCCCAAGCTCTATTGCAATTAAGAGCTGCTTCTGGAACCAGGGCATGTGCTTTAAGCAGACCTCAAATATGAAATCCAGGGGGTCAAATTTCAGGGGAAGACTAAGAACCCCTTAATCCCCCATAATCAGTGACCTTGCATAGGGCCCACCAATGGACAGGCCCAGGGCAGTTGCTAGGGTTGCCAGGTGTCCAGTTTTGAACTGGAGAGTCCAGTATTTGAGCTTTCTGTTCAGGAAACAAATTGAGAAAATATCAATGTCCGGTATTTTCTAAATCAGATGTAATGTAGATTGTGATGTAATGTCAGGTGTGTCCAGTATTTCTGTTGAAACCATCTGGCAACCCGAGCAGTTGCCCCAGTCTGTCCTACAGACAGCACAGCTCAGAAAATACAGCCCCAAACATTGGTGGAGCCAGGCCCATGTGTCTGAATATTGGTGAAGCACAAACATGGGCACCAGGGGTCCATATAACCCACTGCCTATGACAGTGCTGCCATGTCCATCACCATCATTCACTCAGAGTTAACACTCAGCAAAATGTACTGGACAATTCACACTGAAGACCTGATGTTCCCCTCCCTCTCTCATTCCTGCCCCAATCAAAAGCCAAGCAAAGGGACTTTTCTCAGAGAATTCAGAAGATGTAAAGGAAATAAATCCTTCCCAGAGTGTGACAACTTCTCCACCCATCAAGTAACATTCCCCAGGGTAGGGGGCCAGACCTACAGATCTGCTCTTAGCAGTACCACTGCCAAACCTTTGTGGAGCCTCCTCACACAGCTTGTACTCTGATTCAGAGAAACAGCAATAGCTCCAGTGTGCTCAGCTCTTCTGCACCTGCTGAGGGAAGGCTGCAGCATTTGCTATTTGTGTCTTTCCACACTCAGCAGGCAGAAGGTTAGAGAGGTCTGCAGAGAGGAGTAGAAATCATACTGTTTTTGCAATGAAAGCCTCACTTCGGCAGAACCCAACTTGGATGCTGAGTGGTGCCATCTTCACAGACCAATTGCTGGCCAGGGCAGAGGTGTGGCAATAACTGGGACAGTAAAGGATCAAAAGCACCTCATTTCAGGAGCAGAGGAGATGACAAGCTGCTGAAGAAAGAGAGCAGGACACAGTCAGACTGTTTGGATTATGGGGAATGGAGCCTGGTTGAAGGACAGGAGCGCTCGCTGGGGAGGAGAAAAGGCTGCCAGTGCTTGACTCCCACTGTGAACTCAATGGCCTACAGTTTCTACGTCTTAAGGCATTTGATACGGTCTCGCATGATATTCTTATCAATAAACTAGGCAAATACAACTTAGATGGGGCTACTATAAGGTGGGTGCATAACTGGCTGGATAACCGTACTCAGAGAGTAGTTATTAATGGTTCACAATCCTGATGGAAAAAATAACAAGTGAGGTTCCGCAAAGGTCTGTTTTGGGACCGGCTCTGTTCGATATCTTCATCAACGATTTAGATATTGGCATAGAAAGTACGCTTATTAAGTTTGCAGATGATACCAAGCTGGGAGGGGTTGCGACTGCTCTGGACGATAGGGTCATAATTCAAAATGATCTGGACAAATTGGAGAAATGGTCTGAGGTAAACAGGATGAAGTTTAATAAAGACAAATGCAAAGTGCTCCACTTAGGAAGGAACAATCAGTTTCACACATACAGAATGGGAAGTGACTGTCTAGGAAGGAGTACGGCAGAAAGGGATCTAGGGGTTATAGTGGACCACAAGCTGAATAGGAGTCAGCAGTGTGATGCTGTTGCAAAAAAAGCAAACATGATTCTGGGATGCATTAACAGGTATGTTGTGAGCAAGACACGAGAAGTCATTCTTCTGCTCTACTCTGTGCTGGTTAGGCCTCAGTTGGAGTATTGTGTCCAGTTCTGGGCACCGCATTTCAAGAAGGATGTGGAGAAATTGGAGAGGATCCAGAGAAGAGCAACAAGAATGATTAAAGGTCTAGAGAACATGACCTATGAAGGAAGGCTGAAAGAACTGGGTTTGTTTAGTTCAAAAGAGATAAGATTGAGGGGGGACATGATAGCAGTTTTCAGGTATCTAAAAGGGTGTCATAACGAGGACGGAGAAAACTTGTTCATCTTGGCCTCTGAGGATAGAACAAGAAGCAATGGGCTTAAGCTGCAGCAAGGGAGGTTTAGGTTGGACATTAAGAAAAAGTTCTTAACTGTCAGGGTAGTCAAACACTGGAATAAATTGCCCAGGGAGGTTGTGGAATCTCCATCTCTGGAGATATTAAGAGTAGGTTAGATAAATGTCTATCAGGGATGGTCTCGACAGTATTTGGTCCTGCCATGAGGGCAGGGGACTGGACTCTATGACCTCTCGAGGTCTCTTCCAGTCCTAGTATTCTATGATTCTGCAGATTTGCCCTCTGTTCTACATCTGGTGGAATAAACGTCTTGGCTGTGCTCCATCTCCCAAGACCAAGTCACCAGGCTGGCCTGGGCCCTGGGTACTCAGCCATGGATGTTGAAGGCATTTCAACGCTGTTGTCCGTTTGGCTGGTGTGTATTCCAGCATTGGCAGAAGGAAGCTAGTAAATGAGGCAGCCTCCTGGTTTGTCCAGTTGTATCTGTCCGTTAGGGTGTTGTACAGGCTGCAGGGGAAAAGCCTGGAAATCCGTAGCAGAGCACCTACCAAAGACAACAAAACCACAACACTTCATCATCAAGTGCAAAAGCCTCTGCTCTTGATGCTTTCTTATACCCACCTCATCCTGGATTCTCCCGTCCCACCTTAAATAATTCTGCCTTGCTTCAATCTTTATCCCTCTTCAGTGCCTATGAACTGCCACCCCCACCTGTCAGCCAGTTGTCCTGAGCTTTGAATTCCCCCCACAATGTCAGCATTGCTCTGGTGATGCTATGCCCAACAGCAAATTACACAGTTTAGATGCAGTTACACCAGGGGCCATCATTTCGCTGCTCTGGGGCGCCTCTGCAAAGGCAACCCAAAAATGTACTGGCCTTTTCTGTTGCCATATCTCTGTGTAAATTCAGGTTTAGTTTATTATTATTCCTTTTTCAGGCCCAGAAGCCTGGCAGACACTTCACAGAAGATCTGGTTCCTGCCCCAATGAGCATGCAGTATGTCAGCTTAGGCATATGCAGTACCCAGTAGGTCAGTTACATTTACAAATACACACAATGAGCAAGAGAATATCAAAGAATGACTCACTTGTAATTGGCCCCATGGAAGTCTTATGGAGAGACTGGAATGAACTGGACGGGGATTGTCAGATCAATATGAGACAGTTACCTGGTTCGGAACTGGTGTTCTTTGAGACTGTGGCTCATGTCTATTTGACATTAGGTGTACGTGCTCACCACGTGTGCCAATGCCAGACATTTTTCCCTTAGCAGTACCTTTAGGGGTGTGCTCTTAGTATCCCCCAGAGCAGAGCCTCCATGGTATGGGAGAAGGGGTGCTGCACGGTACCACTAGCCTCAGGTCTTTCTTGCCACAGACTGGGGAAGAAGGGTTGGCTGTGGAATGGACATGAGCAGCACATCTCCAAGAACCAGTTACAAAGCTCTTCCTCCAGTGCTTGCTCACATCCATTACAGAGTAGAGGACTCCAGGCAGGACCTATTCCAGGGAGTTCACGGCCATGTTGATTGAAGCACAGCTCTGCCAAGCTCAGGGTCATCCCTAGCCTGCTGAGTGATGGCACAGTGAGACATGCACACAGGGATGATGTGAGGTGGAGAGACATGTGCCAGCTCGTAGCACATGGTGATCCACTCAGAGGTCTGCTACGATGACATCGGCAGGCCTCTCATGCAGTCTGCAGTGATGACAAACAGCTGTTGACTTGCAAAGGGGCTTGGCATGTTCTAAGCAGAAGGTGACAGCTCTCCGCTTATCCAGGGCATGCAGACGTCTCTCCTCTGCTGTCCTGTGAGGCCTGGTGCAGAACAGGGGCAGGGATAGATCTTGGCCCACGTGACACAAGGACACGACCTTCAGCACAAAGGCCAAGTGGGGCTACAGGTGCACTTTGTCCTTGTAAAATACACTGTACAAAGGGTCTGGGGTCAGTGCCTTGAGCACTGAGACACCTCATTATTGCCACAATGAATGCCACCCACCAGGATAGTGGGACAGGAAATAGGAACCAATGGGCAGTGCAGTGAGCCTGTAGAGGACTGGTGAATGGCCCACTGTGGGACCAGGTCTCTTACCTGGGGATACGGGTGTTCTAGACCCTTCAGGAACTGGGCACTGAGATCATGGGACAACACCATCTGCCCCTGCACCAGCTCATGGAAAGTAGAGATGGCAATGAGGATGCACTTGATAGAGGAATGCACAAGATCTTGATCCTGGAGGTGCAGAACATCTTACATAAGTGAGCATGACGGAGCGGTGACATGCTCCAATGCCCAATGGGAGAACCTTGCCCACTTGGCCAGGTAATTCGACCTTGTGGATGATTTCTAGCTCCCCAAGGGGACCTGCTAAGACCACCTCCGAAAAAGGTATGCTCCTCCCAGGGCAGCCATGGAGCACCCATGCTGAGAGGTGCAGGGACCCAAAACTGGGATGCAGAGGACACAGCCAGGCTACATCTACACTAGGGTTTTTGCCTGAAGAGGCAATGTAAATGAAGAGCGGATTAGCATTTTCTCACGCTTCATTTGAACAATCTCTTCTGATCTGTTTTTGCGCAAAAACAAGCAGTGTGGATGTTTCCTTTTTGCACAAAAAACCCCTTTTGCTCAAGATCCTTATGCCTCAAAAAAGGAGATATAAGGATCTTGCACAAAAAGGGGTTTTTGCGCAAAAAGGAAACGTCCACATTGCTTGTTTTTGTGCAAAAATGGATCAGAAGAGATTATGTAAATGAAGCATGAGAAGATGCCAATCTGCACTTCATTTGCGTTGCCTCTTCCGGCAAAAGCCATAGTGTAGATGTAGCCCTATTGTCCTGGGAGAGCAGGTCCAGGCGCTGGGGAAGCAACCAAGGGAGTGATAACTCAGACTTGTCCCTTTTGATTTTCACCAGGGTCCAGATGATGAGAGGGATGGATGGGAACATGTACAGGACATCCTGGGACCACATCAGGAAGAAGGTATACAGAGAGCCCTTGCTAGGAGCAAAACTGGTGGCCCTTTCTGTTCTGTCTGGTGGCAAACAGGTCAACCTGGGGAAACCCCCACCTTCGGAAGATTTCCTGGGCCATGTCTGGATGGAGCGACCACTCACAGTGAGAATACAAGTCTCTGCTAAGCTGATCTGCTAGGGCATTCCAGACTCTGTGAAGGAGACAGGCCTTCAGACTGATCTTGTGGGTGATGCAGAAGTCCCAGAGCTGCAGGGCCTCCTGTCATAGAGCTGACAAGGTAACTCCTCCCTGCCTGTCAATGAAGAACATCAAAGCCATGTTGTCTATGAGGACTTCCACTATGTTGCTGGACAGGTGAGGCAGGAACATGGCGCAGGCCAGCTGGATAGCCCAGCGCTCTTTGATGTTTATGTGCAACGAGTCCACATACTCTAGGTCTGGAGCAGGGGTGGACAATAATTTTTAGTGGGGGGGACCTCTCCAAGATTTTGGAAAGTGGTCAAGGGCTGCACTTTTCTGTGGAGAGGGTGCGGGGTCTACGATGGAGATTGGGTGCAGAAGGGCGCACGGGGTCAGAGACTGGGGTGCAAGAGACAGTGTGAGGTCTCAGAGGGAGTTTGGGTGAAGCAGAGATTTGTGACCTGGGTCAGGAGATGGGGGTGCAGGAGAGAATTCTGGCCTGGAGGAGGGATGTAGGAGGGGCCGCAGAGTCTGGGAGGGAGTTGTGACCTGGGGCAGCGGGGCTGCAGAGGGTTTGGAAGGTGACTTAGAGTAAGGGGCAGGGGTGCCAAAGGCAGGCTCTGCATCTTCCAGCCTGCAGCACCCCCAAGGCAGGCCAGGCTCCCTGCCTGCTGCAGATCTAGAGCATTGAAAATGCAGCCTGCTCCCTCCATGTGGCTCTCAGCTCCAGGAGTGGGAGAGGCTTGCACCACCTTCAACCCCCAGGCCAATCTCAGTTACTATTGGCTGGCTGTTGGAAGCCTCCCACTCCCTCTGGAGTAGAGAGTCACATGGAGCAGCCCTGTGTTTAAAACAGCAGCTGCGTGCCTGAGGGTCCCCGGAGGGGGGTCCACAGGCCAGATCCGGTGGCTTTGTGGGCTGAATCTGGCCCACGAGAGATATCTTGCCCAACCCTGGTCTGGAGGCTACTGATGTGAGTCTCGCACCCTAAATCGAATGAGATCTCCTGTAGGACCTTCTCGCTCCTGGTCCCCCACTGTGGGGAGATGGTGATGACTGTCCTTGCATCGGGAGTAGACAGATTTGAGCCACTGTTAGAGGGGTGGCACACGAAGTCTGGCGAGCTGTACCACGTACATGTGCGTGGCCATGTGCCCCACAAGGTGCAAGGGTCCCTGAAGAGGAACAGGAAAGACGGAGGGGGCGGGGGAAACAGAAGCGAATTGCAAGGGTGTAACTCGCTTTACCCTCTGGAGGACCCACTTGTCCAAGATAATGTGGGTCCAGACTGGGAGGAAATGGGAAAGGCGATTGGAGAAAACTGGGGAAACTGGATCGTGGGAACAGTCCGATTGGCTGTCCTCAGGAGTACCCTCAAAATGGGCACTTGACTGTGCACACTGCGCGTCAAGCCCAAGTAAGCAGAAGACTGGGGAGGGTGACGCGGACACCTCTTGAAGCCCCTGGCCTTTTCAGAAGGCAGCTCTTGTAGCGATTGGCTCCCTTGACCAGGAGGTTGTGAAGGTTTGAACCTTGCAGAGAGGTGCAGGGACATAGAACCCTAGGGTCTCGCGGGTTCTACGGGAATCTTTCAGGCCATGCAGCTCACTGTCCATTTGCTCTACAAACAGCACTTTCCCATTGAAGTGGGGGAGGGTTCTGCATCGACTGCTGAGGCTGGAGAAGAGCAGCCAGGACACTCCCTGCATCAAGATGGCAAAGGCCATTGTTCAGGCCCCTGAGTAGGCCACCTCCAAAGCTGTCAGGAGGGCCTTTGCCACAGCAGCGCCCCGATCCAGAACACCCCATGATTCCTTTTTAGAGGAGTCTGGGAGCATGCCTGGAACTTGGCTATCATTTTCCACATAGTGTAGTCACACCGGCCACGCTGATGGCTTGCCATCCTGAGCTGTAAACTGATCGACTAATAAAACTTGTGCCTGAATAAGTCCAGACATTTGGAGACTAGTTTTGGGCATCACTCCAGGTTGTGTCTGCCTCTTCTTCTGTCTGACTGCTTCAGCAAGCAGGGCATTAGGAGGAGGGTGGGTGTGGCAGTGTTCATACCCTCAAGCAGGGACAAAGCACCAGAGAGGAGGGTGTGAGCCACAAGGCTATGGGCTCCTCAGAGCCCCCTCATGCAGGATGAGTGCTGCCCTCATGGGTGCAAGAGCAGAGGACATGGACAAGAGTGTCAGCAGCTCCTCCAACTCCTCTGCCTGGAACTCAGATTCGCTGCTACCTGCCGCAGTACTTCCTGATCGTGACTGGGGATGGAAAAAGTGAATAAGGAAAAGTTATTTACTTATTCCCACAATAAAAGAACTAGGGGTCACCAAATGAAATTAACAGGCAGCAGGTTTAACACACACAAAGGGAAGTTTTTCTTCATTCAACGCACAGTCAACCTGTGGAACTCCTTACCAGACAATGTGGTGAAGGCTAGAACTTTAACAGGGTTCAAAAAAGAGCTAGATCGATTCATGGAGGTTAGGTCCATCAATGGCTATGAGCCAGGATGGGTAGGAATGGCGTCCCTAGTGTCTGTTTCTCTGGAGGTGGGTGACAGGGGAGGGATCACATGAGGATTATCTGTTGTGATCCCTCCCTCTGGGGCACCTGGTATTGGCCACTGTTGGCAGACAGGATACTGGGCTAGATGCACGTTTGGTCTGACCCAGTATGGCCATTCTTACGTTCTTATGTTCTGATGGGCTTTGCACCCTCTGATGGCGCTGGGGTGTGTGTGGCTAAAATGCCTTGTCCGGGGATGAAGAGGACAATATCGGTACCAGGGGCAGCGCCATATCCCCTGCTATACTATGCCCATGGCATAGTCTGCTCTGGGGTTTCCCCTACTGAGGGGGCCATAATGCTGGTGCTGATGGCCCCTCTTACATCCCCATAACTGACCAGGTGGGCTGGGGTGGCTGTGACAAACCCCACGGCGGCCAGGGTACCAGGCCGCATATGCCAGGCCTTGCACCAGTGTCAGTGATTCCCACTCTGAGCCTGACAGAGAGGGTTCCAGGTTGCTTCTGGGTCCCAAAAGCCCATTGGGCAGCGACTCCACACCAAATGGTGTTGATCACTTTGCCTTGTAATGAAGTGTTGGATTGGGCAGAGCCTCTAGCACGGGTGGACGGTGACTGTAGATGAGAGATGAGTCAATGATGGAGACCTTGCAGTCTACGCCCCCAGCTATATGATGGGTGCTGTGATCTGGACCGGGACTGGGAACTGGAGT
Source organism: Pelochelys cantorii (assembly GCA_032595735.1). Taxonomy (NCBI): domain Eukaryota; kingdom Metazoa; phylum Chordata; order Testudines; family Trionychidae; genus Pelochelys; species Pelochelys cantorii. Next base: position 55,289 of record CM064336.1, read on the forward strand.
ACCTCTGAAGTCCGACGGTCGCCCCATACAGGATGACTGCCTCGGGGACTGACAGCCACAGGGACTAGGGTGATGGTCTTGGTCCCTGGAATAACTTTGCAGCTAGTGCAGCAGCTGGAGCAGAAGGAAGGGTTGGTACCATAGTCCTTGCTGGTAAGTGTGTGCCCCACAGGTCTACGGCACTGCACCGGCAATGCATGCTGTGGCCCGCATTGGCAGGAACCCAGGTCTGGGGATTGCTGCAGGCTCTAATGGACCGGTTTCCTGGTGTCCGATGGGTGTCAGTGCCACAGAGGCGAGTGGCGGCGGGATGCTCCCCTGGACTGGGAACAAGCCCAAGGGACAGCGACCTCAGCATAGGTCCCAAAGCTGGTTTCCTGTTTGAGTAGGGAACTACTATAGCCAGGGTGGGTGGCATCAGTTAGACCAAGGTATCCTGCGCTGCTTGCCAGGCTCCAGTGTAGACAGCGCCTCAGCATGGCCACAGCCCTCACCACTGTCCAGTGTAGCAGGCCTGGATGGGGCTGGGCTAGACCACCGGCCCAAGTCAGTGCCCAGGACCCTGACAGAGGAGACAAGTCACCCAACAAGGGTCATGACTCTCTTCTGGCCCTTCTCCTTTGCTTATGGAAGGTGAGAGAGCCGCCTCTCACAGGTCTTTTAGCCTTCTGGAATGGAGCCGATGTGGGGGACCAATGTTAGCGGGATAAGGGTGCCAGGGGATACTTGGCACCAATGCCACGGTGCTCAGCACCACGCAGGAACAGTGCTCGGGTGCTGGGGCCAGCGTCGACTATCAGGATAGCCTGGAGACAGACACCTCGTTCCCCGTTAGTTGTGGGCTTGAACAATTTGCAAATATGACACCTCTCACTGACATGTCTTCCTCCAGGCACCAAGCAGCTGCTGTGAATGTCACTGATGGGCACAGGACACTTGCAGTGGTCACAGGGTTTAAATCTGGGAGATCAGGGCATGTCCCATCTGGGACCAAGGACTAACTAATTACGAAGGGATCGACTAACTAGAACTATTTGCAGGAAGCAAAACAGAGGAAGAAATGGGCCGTTCAGCTGAACTATGCAAACAAGCTTGCACTATTCTGCAGAAGGTTCCAGCACCATCACTGGTGGCTAGAAGGAATTGAGGTGGGAGGGGTGCACGTGTGGCACCACTTATACCGCACATGAAGGCACCACTCCAGGGACACTAGGAGCTCTCCCTTATGGGTACTGGTAAGTACAGCCCCGCAAATATGTGGATTTCTGCTTTGTCTGCGGGGATCCACATCCATCCACTGCTCATTTTTGCGAATACAGATGCAGATAAAAATTTTGTATCCACACAGGGCTCTACTGTGAGTTTGAGTCCCTGACTCCTGGTCCCCTACCTGCCCCGGGAGCCCTGGTGCATGTGATGAGCACACACACACCCCTAATGTGGAATGTACACAAACAAGCACTCATAGAAGAATCAGAGATGCCCACAGGCACGGGAGCATGGCAGGACACTGAAAAATGGTAACGGGAGAAAAATGAGTGACAGGTCTTTTGAGGTTGTTTCACTGGCTGAGTTGAGAAGGAGACCTGTGGAACTCCTTGCCAGAGGAGGCTGTGAAGGCTAGGACTATAATAGAGTTTAAAGAGAAGCTAGATAATTTCATGGAGGTTAGGTCCATAAAAGGCTATTAGCCAGGGGATAAAATGGTGTCTTTGGCCTCTGTTTGTCAGAGGCTGGAGAGGGATGGCAGGAGACAAATCGCTTGATCATTGTCTTCGGTCCACCCTCTCTGGGGCACCTGGTGCTGGCCACTGTCGGCAGACAGGTTACTGGGCTAGATGGACCTTTGGTCTGACCCAGTATGGCCATTCTTATGTTCTTATGAGACAAGTCAGAGTCTAGATGGAAGGGGGGGGGAATGGTGTTAGGTAGAGTCTTGGAGTCAAGGACAAAATGTTTCCACATGATGAGCCAAGGGAGAGGCAGCAAGAGCTTCAGACAGAGTAGCTGGACATTTGAGATAGACCTGGCTGGGGCAAAGGGGGTCGAGCTGGGAAGAGACGGGGCTTGTCCCCTATCAGCATAAAATCTGAATTTTAGGTTTCTTCCAACTTGACTCATTTAGTTATTTTCACCCCATGTTTCTACTCTCTCGCTAGGTCCTCTTGCCATATTTATTAGTCCTTCCTGGTATCTGAAACTTCATCAGCTTTAGAATTTTGTGCTGGCACTCATCTCCTGAGTAATTCAAGTCATTCAGGCACATAACAATGTCCTCCAGGACTTCAAGGAGTCTTCAGCTCTACCAACAACCACAGGACATGCCACATTAATACCAACCCTGGAACTTTCCCTTGCAACAAACCCCGTTGCCAACTTTGTCCACATATTTACTCTGGTGACACCATCACTGGACCTAACCATGTCAATTATACGATCAAGGACACATATTCCTGTTCGTCCAAAAATATAATTATGCCATCATGTGTCAACAGTGTCCTTCTGCTACGTATATTTGACAGACTTCTCAGCCACTTGGCCAAAGAATGAATGCCCACAAATCAGACATCAGACATCTTCACAAGGAAAAACCTGTCAGTTTCCATTTCAACCTACCTGGACATAGTCTTAACGACCTTACTACATGCATCTTACTTCAAAGAGACTTTAACACCAGATTACAGAGAGAAACTTCAGAACTTTCATTCATGCTTAAATTTGACACTTTACGAATGGGCCTTAACAAAGGTGCTAATTCCTTACACATTACAAAGACAGCTTTCCCACTTATCACCCCTGATTAGCCACTCATTGACTTATAAACAGCTATTCCCTCCCTCGCCCCACCTTCTGTTCTGAATCTGATTTGTCAGTTTAATAATGTGTTCACTTTTTTCATTGTATTCCTTTGGTATATATGGTCATGCCAATTCTCTTTCAGAATATGATCTGAGGAAGTGGGTCTGGCCCACGAAAGCTCATCACCTATTAAACCATCTTGTTAGTCTTTAAAGTGCTACGTAGTTTTTCCTTTTGTTTTAGCAAGATCAGACTAACACGGCTACCTCTCTATTACTATTCCCTGCTTACAGAGAGCTTTGCTTAGCTAGCTTTTGGTTTGTTTTTCAAAGAGCAAGCGATTTAGGGGTGGGTCAGAGATCTGCACCTTTCTGGATAATTCCCCAGGTGGCAGCTCCTCTTTTTACCTTGACTGCTGAAGAACTTTGATGTCTGTTTCCAGGAGAAAGCAGTTTCAGGAGGGATTCTTCCCAGGAGCTCAATGATACGAGCAACATGATCTGAGGGGAATGGGGGATGGAACATGGGGAAAAAAGAGAAACAGGTTATTTAGATTTTACTAGGGGGCTGCACTCCCTGCTTGCTACGCTCACCAACCCCTCTTTGTCTGCCACAGCCAGATCGTGGCCTCTCCTCCTACCCATGCCACAGCAGGAGGAGGGCTGCTACCCACAGAAAAATCAGTCCGGGACCACTCAAGGAAGAAGGAAAAGGAAGCCCTTCCAAAACCCCAACCCTCACTGATGTGGCTTCCAACTGAAACACCTCACTCCCCTGGTGCTCCAGCCCCATAATAGGGGGAAGGACTGAAGTTCAAGGCCTCAGGCCAAATTAACTCTTCTGGGACAAGGCTACCAGTGAGTGGGATAGGGATGGAGAGGGTGCAGGAGGGGCTGAGGGTGTGAGGTCTGGGTGGGAGGTAGGGTGTAGAAGCAGGCTGGGGGCAGGGTGTCTGGCGGGGCAGGGAGGGGAGAAGGAGAAGGCTGGGGGGGAGGGGAAGAGGAGCAGGCCATGGGCAGGAGTGGGCTGGGGGGCAGGGTCTCAGCAGGGAGGTGAGTGAGGGGGCAGGGGATGTGGGGTCTCAGCAGAGCAGTGAGGGGGCTGGGGGTGTGGGGCAGGAGCAGGGTAGGGATAGGGTGTATCTGGCTGGGAAGAAGGGGGCAGGAGTGAACTGGAGGGTTGGGGTTTCGGTGGGGAGGTGAGTGAGGGGGTTGGGGGAGTAGGGTCTGGGCACGAGATGGGGGGGGCACTTACTGGTCTTCGGCCCTGTGTCAGCACCAGGCTTGGCGTCCCGCTGCTTCCATTAGCCAGATTCTGGCCAATGGGAGCACAGGGAAAGGCTCCAGATTGTGTGCCCGCATGCTGCTGTTCCCCCAACCTGGGAGGGAGAGCGTGGGGAGGTTCGGGGCTCTCTCCCCCTTCTGCCTCCCCCCAAACCAGCAGCAGGAAGCCAGTGTAGTGCTCCAACCACATGGGGGAGGAGAGAGGGCATCTTCCCCACACAGAAAAGCTTGGGCCTTTCTCCCTTCCCTGCTCCCTCTGCAGCAGGATGAGCCCAGTCACTGGCTTCTGCTCTGATTCCACCGCCTCAGGTGGTGACTCTGGCTCAGGGCTCTGCAGTGGCTGTGGGCTGCCTTTGGCAGGGGCAAGCAGGGGGCAGCGGGTCCTATGTTGCCTCAGGCTTGGTGCTGTAGTGCGACAGGTTGGAGAGGGTCTTGAGCACCTGGATCATGAAGTCACTGGGCAAGCGGGCCGATCCTGATCTGCCTGGCCCCAGAACAGCCACTTGCTGAAGGAGTGCTTCTCCTTGGCACTGCCGAGGCCGACTGGCCTGACACTGCTAATCCTGGACAGGGGGGAGGATCCACTGGTTTCTCCAGTCTCTCCCTTCCCACCACCCCAGCTGCTGGGGAGGAGGGAAGGGGAAGCTGCACAACTGAGGGCGGAGGGGCAGGAGGAGAAAAACTTTTCCCGTGAGACACAAAGTGACGTGCTGACATCACTCTGCCATTCCACAGGAACATTTTTTTTAAATATATGGAGATGATCCTTTCATCAATGAAGTCACTGAAGATGATAGAATCTTACCATCGTCTCTGGAGAAATATTTCCCCGCCTGGGGTTCAAAAAGGCACTCACCAATCACCATTTCAAATGCCTGGAAATGCAATAGCCTGTTAATCCACTCAATGCCACAGTCAGACAGTAAAGAGATTCATTCTTCACCTCTCCGTCCCCTCCCACAGCCAGACCACCATTTTTCATTTTGCCAACACTCCATGACACAGGCATGGTCCTCAGGTAAGGAAACACCTGGAGACACCTGCATTCCCAGCTGTGCCACCACCAAGATCACTTTCCCCTTTGCCTGGGTAAATCTCTGTGCATCTCTGGCTCAGTGTGACATATGTTAGGTTCCATGTGTAGGGTACTAATTGCCTTGTAATCAACATAGGAGGCAAGATAATTAAGAGGAGTTTATCTGCAGTACAACTTTGAACTGAAGTTGGTTATGTGCAGAGGGCCTATTTTTTAAACATGACTTCCTCAGACAAGACCTGTCTTATTCCCAAGTGCAGCAAGAGAAACAGCCATTCATACAGGGCTCCTGATGTGCCATTCGTGTTCCCAGCTACAGTCACTGACGTCACCAGTGCCCCCTGGGCTGAGCATCCCTACCAGGCAGGCTGTGCTCCAGACATCTGCTGGAGTGCTGTACTCTAACCCAAGAAGCACCTCCAGGGCTCGGTAGGGCTGAGTCTGGATCTCCTTGGCCAGCGGCTTGTACTGAAACAGAAAGGACAGACTGTTGTGAGTGGTTTGTAATTGATTAAAAGCAAAGAAAATCACAGCTAAGTCCAGGACACATGAGGCAGAGAGACCATGGATCAGGAGTGGGCAACTTGTGTCCCACTGTGGTTCTAGGTGTGGCCCACGAGACATTTTGTTTACTGTTGCCCAAGCGCAGGATCGCCAGATTCTGCTGGTTTCTGGCTATGTAGTTTTTTTCCTACTACTATTACTCAAGTGACACACATGTAAAGCCAGGGCATATGAAGTGAGATGCTGCTCATTGCACATAATACAGAGCCATGTGCTCCCTCTACAGCCAATCACAGCACTGCTACAGTTCAGTCAGCACAGTCTGCAAATTTTAGGTGCACAAGCACAGTCAACAAAACTATCCCAGGAGACAAGATGGTTACTTACCTGTAACTGTTGTTCTTTGAGATGTGTTACTCATGTCCATTCAAATAAGGTGTGCGTGCGCTGTGTGCACGGTTTCCGGAGCGTTTTTTTTCCCCAGCAGTACCCATCGGGCTGGCAGGTCGCCCCCTGGAGTGGCACTGCTATAGCAGAGCATAAGTACCCCTGCCGGTGCTCCACCTCCTCAGTTCCTTCTTGCCGGAGACTCCGACCAAGGGGAGGTAGGGCGGGAATCAAATGGACATGAGCAACACATCTTGAAGAACAAGAGTTACAGGTAAGTAACCTTTTTTTTCTTCTTTGAGTGATTGCTCATGTATATTCGAATGAAGTGACTCCCAAGCTGAAACCATACGGAGGCGGGGTCGGAGATACACTCCTAAGAAACACAACTCGCTGGTTATAACCAAACCAATCATACATTTTATTTAAACACAACAAAACAACTCATCTGAGATATGTATGTCATTTCTAAATACATTAACTCTCTCTCTTTTTTAAGGTTTACAGAACTGAACTGAGAACTGTGGAGCCCAAAGCAGCATCATTCCTGGCCTGCTGGGTAATCGCATAGTGCGCCGTAAACGTATGAACAGAGGACCACGTGGCTGCTCTACAAATTTCAACTATTGGGACCTGTGCCACAAAGGCTGCTGAGGACACCTGAGCTCTAGTGGAGTGTGCCTTAACATGGGGTGGCTCCCTGTGCGCCAGACTATAACACTCCTGGATACACGAAGAAATCCAAGAGGACAGCCTTTGGGCCAATACTGGCAACCCCTTCATTCTTTCTGCAAATAAACAAACAACTGAGATGATTTGCGAAAGTGCCTCATTCTGTCTCTATAAAAGGTGAACACCCTTTTTGCATCCAATGAATGTAAGGCCTGCTCCTTAGGGGAGTGGTGGGGATTTGGAAAGAAAACAGGTAAATAAATGTCTTGGGACATATGGAACGAGGAGACTACCTTCGGGAGGAAGGCTGGGTGTGGACACAGCCTAACCCTATCCGCGGAGAACACCAACTACGGGGGGTTCTACCATCAAAGCACTGAGCTTGGACATCCTCTGCGCCGAGGTTATAGCTACTATGAAGACCACCTTAAGCAACAGGTACTTAAGTGAGCACGTGGCCAAGGGCTCAAACGGGGGACACATAAGCGTAGTAAGCACCAGATTAAGATCCCACTGAGGCACAGGTGCCCTCACATGTGGAAACAACCTATCTAAACCCTTGAGGAACCTCTTAATGACATGGTTGGTAAAAAGGGATCTGCTGCCAACTCCAAGGTGGAAGGCCGACATGGCTGCCAAATGGACCCTGATTGAAAAGGTAGATTGAGCTGCGTCAAGCAGGCCTAAGAGGTAGTCAAGGATAACCAGTACCAGGGCTGAACAAGGGTCTAGCTCCCTTCCCATAGGGAAAACCTCTTCCATTTGGCTGTGTAGGATGACCTGGTAGCCGGCTTTCTGCTCCCCAGCAGAACCACCTGCACGCCCTCCGAACAAGCAAGCTCTGGCTCTGTCAACCATGGATAAGCTAGGCTGTGAGGTGGAGGGACCTGACGTTTGGGTGGTACAGCAGACCTCCATCCCAGGCTTGAGTGACCAGGTCCTGACTGGGCGGGAGAGGCCGCGGCTCGTCCCGCACCATCTCCAGCAGGATGGGATACCAGAACTGCCTGGGCCCGTCCGGGGCTATCAGGATGACCTGGGACCTGAACTGCTTGGTCTTGGCTAGGACCCTGGGAACAATGGGAAATGGGGAGAATGCGTACAGCAGGCCCCGAGGCCAATCAATGACCAGGGCGTCCCCTCTGAACCCCGTCCCCAGGCCCAGGAACAAGAAATAATGGGGGCACTTCTTGTTCGCTTCCGTGGTGAACAGGTCCACCTGGGGATGACCCCCCTCCGGAAGAGATGTAAAAGGACAGTATCCTTCAGGCGCCATTCATGGGCTCTGAAGGATTGGCTTAGCGTGTCCGCCAGCGTATTCCTGCAGCCTGGTAGATACGCCGCCTGGAGGTGACTGTTGTGGGCTATGCAGAACTCACAAAGGAGAATAGCTTCCTGACAAAGGAGAGGAGCGAGCCCCCCCATTTGTTTATATAGAACATGGCCGCCGTGTTGTCCAGCAGCACCGACACTGATTTCCCTGAGAGATGGGCTAGGAAGACCTTGCATGCCCTCCTGACAGCCCTCAATTCCCTGACGTTGATATGCAAGTCCCTCTCACGAGGGGCCCACAACCCCCGTGTCCTGTAGTGCGCCATATGCACGCCCCACCCCTCGTCCGAGGCATCGGTTATCAGTCTGACCAAGGGGACCTTGGCCAGGAAGGGAATCCCTTTGCACACTTCCTCCTCTCAAGACCACCACTGCAAGGAGTCCACCACCTCCTGAGGCAACAACAGGACGGAGTCCCAGTGAGCTCTGGCCTAGTTGAAAGACCTCACTAACCAGGCTTGTAGAGGTCTAAGCTTCAACCTGGCGTGGCGAACGACATGTGTGCAGGCCCCCATATGTCCGAGAAGCTTCACGCAGGTCCAAACCATTGTAAGCGGAGACAGCGTAAGCTCATGCACCATGGTCACCATAGTTTGGAATCTGGCCATGGGGAGGTAGGCCCTTCCCCTTCTGGCATCCATGTAAGCTCTCACAAATTCTATGTCCTGAGAAAGAATCAACAGAGATTTCTCCTCGTTTATCAGTGGCCCGAGCTCCCCAAAGAGGGATCTTGTAAACGTTATGTGGGCTAGCACCTGATCCCTGGACTGGCCCCGGATGAGCCAGTCGTGCAGGTATGGAAAAACTTGGACTCCATGCCTTCTGAGGAATGCTGCCACCACCACCATACATTTTGTAAACACTCTGGGGCAGTGGAGAGACCGAAGGGAAGCACCATGAACTGGAAGTGGTTCTGAGCCACCACGAACCGGAAGAATCTTTGGTGACTTGGCCGTATGGCCACATGAAAATAGGCGTCCTTTAAATCGAGGGTCACGTACCAGTCCCCTATCTCTAAGGCCGGAATAATGGAGGCCAGTGTCACCATCCTGAACCCCTACAAGTGAGGCGGAACTCTCTCTACCACTCCTTTTTTGATGAGTGAGAGGACCTCCTGATGGAGAGGGACCTTGTGAGATGGGTCCCTGAAGTGGGACTGGGAGGCAGGGAGGGAAGGGGGCAGATCCAGAAAAGGGATGGAGTAACCCATCCTTACCAGGCCTAGCACCCACTTGTCGGAAGCAACGCGGGCCCAGGTCCGGAAAAAATGGGACAGCTTGTCCCCAAAGGGAGGGGTGATAACGGGGGCTGGCAAAGGGTCCTTGGGTGCTCCTTCAAAATGGCTGCTTAGCCATTTAAACCTCATTTTTGGAGAAATACAGGATCTGTCGAAAAAGGGTTTATTTTTGACAGCTCCGCGTCTAGACTGCTGGGTTTTTTTCGAAAAAGCTCCGTTTTGAAAAAAAGTGGTGGCCATGTTTATGCTAATGAAGCATGGGATATTTAAATCCCTGCTTCATTAGCAATTTCGACGTTCTTGATTTGCATCCCTCTGTCGACAGAGGGATGCAGTCTAGACGTAGTCTGGGCGTGGAGATCGAGGGCGGTGCCGGATGCCATGGGTCTTGCAGCCAGGTGATCTGCCCTTAACCTCCTTCCTCCTCTTCGGTGCTGGCGACTGAGACCGGTGCCTCGGTACTGAGGTCCTCGGTGCCGCGGTACGGGCAAGTCCCGCCTGAGTGATCCACACCGACGCCAGTGCACTGTGCACTGCAACCTCGCGGGATGGCGCCAGTTGGAGAGCCGACTCCATAAGCAATAGTTTTAAACGAGAATCTCTCTCGCTTAGTGCGAGGCTTAAAACTCCTGCAGATCTTACAGGAGTCAGAGATGAGACTTTCCCAGACACTTTAGACAAGAGTCATGGGGGGGGGGGGTCTCCTCTTGGCATCGGCTTAGTGCAGGACGCACAGGGTTTAAAGCCGTGCGGGCTTGGCATCGCCCTCCCCCAGAGGGGAGAGATAAACTGCAAACTAGCTAACTACTTGAAACTACTACTGGAACACACAGAAAACTGCCAATGGGTATACAACTAACTCTCGCTGGGATCTGTCACAAGAACAGAGAAGCTCCAACAACCGTCACAGGCGGTAAGAAGGAACTGAGGAGGGGGGGTGCCGGCAGGGGTACTTATGCTCTGCTATAGTGGCGCTACTCCGGGGGGGCACCCTGCCGGCCCGACGGGTACCACTGGGGAAAAAACGCTCCGGAAACCGTGCATTCGGCGCGCACACACCTCATTCGAATGCACATGAGCAATCACTCGAAGAAGAATGTCTTGGTTCCGACCATCCTGCAGCCCAGTGGGATGAAGGATGCTGCCCGTGCCGCCCCCTCGCTAGCCTGGGCTGCCTACCTCTGCCATGGCTGGTGCACACTGAATGCACATACCCAATCTTAGGCAAGGCACACAGGGCGACACACTGAGCTCCACCAACAGTCGCTTCATGCTCAGACACTCCTACCGGACTGACCGTGTCTGGCATTTCGAGCTGCAGACACTAATTGCGTGCGCACACACTCTTGTGCAAAGCATGCAACATGGCTCAGAATCCAGCCCGGAGCTAGGAGGGCAGAAGGCCACACATATTGCAAGTAGAAAGCAAAGCCCCTTTCACAGCCCCTAGTGCAATGCAACTTCTCAGGAGATGGGCAAACACTAAAAGCAGAGTCGGAAAAGAGAGGACAGGCTCCCTCATCATGGGGTGAGAGGTGGCCCTGACTCACAGTCCAGCAAGCACTGCCCAGGTCAGCAATTTTCACTCCCATTTTCATTATACTGCAACGAGCTGACTGACTGGCAAGAATTCCTGCATGAAAAACCCAGAGAAATCAACTTGAATTCACAACTTCGCTAGACACTAAAATCACAGTATTCAGATAGACCCGGGATCTATGGCTTATTGCAACCAGGCTGGTGCCCTACGCAGCCCAGCACCGGTACCCCCTGGGACAGCAGCTGTTCCATGGGCCACAGGGGGAGACTGCAGAGGTCTGGGAGAATTGGCAGCCCTGGAGCCAGGCAGGGAGGGAGGCTCATAGGCAGCCTCAGGGCATCAGGTGGGAGGTGCAGGGGGGCAAGTGGTGTACTCATGGGCTGGGGACTCAGAAGGACCCGGGGGCAGCTGCACAGCTGGCAGGGGACAAACGGCACATTGAAGGGGAAACTGTCGTTTCTCTCCGGTGGCACTGGTGAGCGGGACTGGGTGCACCCTGGGCGGCGACCAGGGGATGGGGGCTGCCAGAGCCCATACGCAACACACGACTGCATAGGGCACCATGAACTTTGGGGCAATTTAGCAGCAGCATGGGCCAGAGCCCTGGCTCCCTTTGAATTACTGATGGAGCACCAGAGCACTGCTCTGCATAGCTCTAAGTGCTGGGGTTTGGCTTCATCATCATTTTGTGCCAAGTCTCAGGAGCTATTGCAGCCACAACAATCTGCACTGAAAGGCCTGTTAACCCTCCACACCACCCCGGCCATCCAATCATCCTTCGCCACAGGCACCCTGACATCACAGTGGTGCTTCTGCCCCCCCCCGCCCCCCCACACACACACCACCCCATTGCTGCAACCCATGCACCAGGGGGAAATTACATCCTACAAGGTCTCCTATCTCAGGGGTACATTTGCTCAGACCATCAAGGCAACTGAGAAGCAGGTGGACAACTTTGAAGGGAATTCTAGAAGGGCGTCAACACTTATTATGCAATTAACACCATTGGTGAGGCACAGAATGAGGTGAAAAATCCAATTTAAAAAAAATTCTGTCCTGACTTTGTGTCTGATTTCCAAGGATTCACAGACACTGCTACAGAGGTGACCAAGCACTTGCAGAGACAGGCAACAAACTTAACTTAGATGTTGCATCAGAGGCTGTTGATGAGTTGCTGGCATCCCACTGTGAGGAATTAACTAATGAGGATCTCACTGAATTGGAAAAGCAGAAGGTGACAGAGGAAGAAGACGACGTGCCCACTACTGAGACTCCTGCTTGTGAAGCCTTGACAATTAAAGTGTTGCTGAGGCATTTCAATATTTGTAAGCTGCCATATCTGTCTTTGAGGAACATGACTGCAACACTGAACATCATGCATCTGTGAATAGGGACATCTCCAATATATACCGCTGCTCCAGAGAAATTTACAAGGAGAAAAGTAGAACATCTGTTGAAACTTCCTTGGACACTTTCTTTTAAGACTGCAGAGAAACCTGTAGCCAAGACCTTAGAGAAGCCCCCAGCCAAGAGCCCTTCAAAAAGTTCTGTGAAGTCAAAGCATGTGTGATTTATATGTTTACTTGCATACACTTTGCCAAATAAATACACAGATGTTGCTACATTAGTCTTTATAATTTGTTTATTACAAAAAAAAAAAAAAAAAAAAAAAAATCTGGGTTATTGTGGTGAAAATAGTGTAACAAGCCTCAGTTCAGGAACCAATGCCCGCCTTCTCACAGAATCCTACAAACCCAGAATTCTAGAAATGGATGGGAACTCGAGAAAGCATCAAGTCCAGTCCCCTGCCCTCATGGCAGGACCAAGCACCATCTAGATCATCCCTGATAGACATCTATCTAACCTGCTCTTAAGTATCTCCAGCAATGGAGATTCCACAGTCTCCCAGGTAATTTATTCCAGTGTTTAGCCACCCTGACAGGAAGTTTTTCCTGATGGCCCAACCTAAACCTTTCTTGCTGCAATTTAAGCCCATTGTTCTTATCCTATCCTCAGATGTCAAGGAGAACAATTTTTCTCTCTCCTCCTTGTAACACTCTTATAGGTACTTGAAAACTGCTATCATGTCCCCCTGTCAGTCTTAAGAACATAAGAACGGACATGCTGAGTCAGACCAAAGGTCCATCTAGCCCAGTATCCTGTCTGCCAACAGTGGCCAATGCCAGATGCCCCAGAGGGAGGGATCACAACAGGTAATCCTCACGTGATCCCTTTCCCGTCACCCACCTCCAGAGAAACAGACACTAGGAACACCATTCCTACCCATACCGGCTAATAGCCATTGATGGACCTAACCTCCATGAATCTATCTATCTCTTTTTTGAACCCTGTTAAAGTTCTAGCCTTCACTGCATCCTCTGGCAAAGAGTTCCACAGGTTGACTCTGCGCTGAGTGAAGAAAAACTTCCTTTTGTTTGTTTTAAACCTGCTGCCTGTTAAATTTGTTTGGTGACTCCTAGTTCTTTTATTGTGAGAATAAGTAAATAACTTTTCCTTATTCACTTTCTCCACACCACTCATGATTTTATAGACCTCTATCATATCCCCCCTTAAGTCTCCCCTTTTCTAAGCTGAAAAGTCCACTTTTTTTAATCTCTCTTCAGATGGGACCCGTTCCAAACCCCTAATCATTTAAGTTGCTCTTTTCTGAACCTTTTCCAATGCCAATACTTATTTTTTTTAGATGAGGTGACCACATCTAAATGCAGTATTCAAGATGTAGGTGTACCATGGTTTTATATAGAGGCAATAAGATATTTTCTGTTTTATTCTCTATCCCTTTTTTAATGACTCCTAACATTCTATTTGCTTTTTTTCACTACTGCTGCACACTGAGTGGATGTTTCCAGAAAACTATCCACAATGACTCCAAGATCTCTCTCTTGAGTAGCTGTAGCCAAATTAGTCCCAATCATATGGTATATATAGTTGGGATTAGGTTTTCCAATGTGCATTACTTTACATTTATCAACATTAAATTTCATTTGCCAGTTTGTTGCCCAATCACTTAGTTTGGTGAGATCTTTTTGAAGCTCTTCACAGTCTGCTTTGGTCTTAACTATCTTGAGCAGTTTGGTTTCATCTGCAAATTTTGCCACCTCACTGTTAACTCCTTTCTCTAGATCATTTATAAATAAGATGGGTCTCAGGACAGACCCTTGGGGGACCCCACTAGTTACCTCTCTCCACTTGGAAAACTTACCATTTATTCCTACCCTTTGTTTTTTGTCTTTTAACCAGTTATCAGTCCACGAAAGGCCCTTCCCTCTTAACCCATGACAACTTACTTTACTTAAGAGCCTTTGGTGAGGGACCTTGTCAAAGGCTTTCTGGAAATCTAAGTACACTACATCCACAGGATCCCCCTTGTCCACATGTTTGTTGACCCCCTCAAAGAACTCTAGCAGATTAGTAAAGCAAGATTTCCCTTTACAGAAACCATGTTGACTTCCCCCCAACAAATTATATTCATCCATGTGTCTGACAATTTTATCCTTTATTATAGTTTCAACTAAGTTGCCCGGTACTGACGTTAGACTGATAGGTCTGTAATTGCCAGGATCACCTCTAGAGCCCTGTGGCAGCCTGAGAGCAGGGGGCTGCTGAAGCCTAGTCCTATTTGGTGTCCGGGAAGTGGGCGGGCATCAGCCTACAGGACATCCCCCCCAGCCTACAGGGAGGGTCCACAGAGCCCAGATAACCAACTGATTACGTGGGACAAATAAAGAGAAAACAGGGACGGTCATGAGGGTCAAAGGGCTAAAACGAGGGAACCGGATGGGGACACCGAGCTGAGAACCCCAGACAGTGCCCACTGCCCCTTGAAGGTCTCAAGAGAGCCAGCGGATGCTGCCCAATGGAACTCTGCTCGGATACATGAGCAAAAGCAGGAACTGAAATAGGTCCCCCAGTTGCAGGCCCCTCCCTCGGCCAACCTCTGCTCCCTGGTTTTATAAATTACCAGTCTGGCCCTGGCCAGGAGGAGGTTGACCAGGAGGCCCCATGACTTTGAGGGGCCACAGATGGGGTGTGCCTAGATTAGTAGGTGAGGGGAGAAGTGCAGCCGGAACTCAACAAGAGGTTCTGGAGGAAGTGAAAGAGGGGCTGTAGCCTGGCGCACTTGAGGTAGATGTGCGTCAGGGTGTCCCTCATACCACAGAACGGGCAAGTGTCGGGAATGGGGGTGAACCGCGCCAAGTACATGCTCATGCTCACAGCACCATGCAGGATTCTCCAGCCGATGTCGCCGATGGGCTGTGGAACCAAGGTCAAATAGAGACTGGCCCACGGGGGCTCTCCACCCTCTATTGGTGGTAGAAGGTCCTGCCACTTGGTGTCCGGGCGGGACACGAGGGTGGGGAAGTGCAGCATGTGAAGCACGAGCGTGTATAGGTGATTCTTTGGCGCGGTTTGGAAGGGGACCAGCTGCAACACATGCAGCTGGCTCAGGTGACAAAGGGGAGGAGGTCGGGAAGGTATGCGGGGCTTGGGGCCGATGGAGAGTTCAGGAGGGCTGGGGGTGAGGGGTGGGTGGGGTGCACCCTCTTGCAGGACCCTGTTTAGGTGCACCCGAGCAGTGGGTAGCAAAGTGTCCTTCACCTCCTGAAGTATGCGCAGGGGAGTATATAGGGTGGAGAGCCCCATGTGCTGGGCGAGCGCAGGAGGATCCACCCAGTCTCCCCAGTCTTAGTCCAGGAGGTCTCCGATTCTGGTGACTTCTGCCAGGACCAACCTCTGGCGCACCGAGGGGAACTCCACGCCTGCACACATAGATGGAGATTGTGTAGCACGGGCTCCATGAGGAGGTCTGCCCCCACGGTGGTGCCCAAGGACCTGGTCACCACAAGCAGCTTCCAGTTCTGGAGGAGGTCCTGGTAGAAGGCCGGCAGCCCAGAGAGGTCTCACAGAAGACCTCTCAAATAAAGGAGCTGCCGGTCATATCGGAGCCCTCGGAAGCGGCGAAGGAAAGTGTGCGCCAGCGTGCTCCACGCCGGACTACCTGCATCAAATAGGAGTCTCTGCAGGGCCCGGAGGCGGAAGACATGAACCTGCATGTGCAAACACGTCAGGCCCTGCACTTCCTCCTCCAGGGGAAGATGGAGAACCCCTGCAGAGACCCAATGCAGTCCTGGCCAGAAGAACTGCAGCATCAGCTGCTGGATACGAGCCAGGAAACCCGGGGGTGGGACGAGAGCATTGAGATGGTGCCAGAGCATGGACAGGACCAATTGGTTAAGCACCAGTGCTCTCCTGCGCAGGGAGAAGCACCGGAGCAGTCCTGTCCATCTCTGCAACCGCTCAACCACTCTGGACTCTAAACCTTGCCAGTTCTCTTGCAGAGAGGGATGCATGGCAGAGACAAAAACGCTGAGATAGAGCAACATACCCGCACTACACCTGATGGCCTGAAGCACGGGTGGGAGGGAGCCTGCCTGCCACCCGGCCCTTACCACCAGGCCAGAGCTCTTGACCCAGTTGAACTGGGCACAGGAGGCCGCCGAGTAGACAGCTTGGCAAGCCTCCAACCGCGCCAGGTACTGGACCACGAGAAGCATGTCGTCGGCATACGCCAACAGGACCAAGCGCGTCTCTGGCTCACGGAGCACCAACCCCATCAACCTCTTGTGAAGGAGATGGAGGAAGGGCTCCATGGCCAGAGCGTACAGCTAGCCCGACAGCGGACAGCCTTGACGTACTCCCCGCCCAAAGCTGACCAGTGCGGTCAGGGTCCAGTTGAGCTTGACCAACCACTCTGTGGAGGCGTACAGCACCTGGAGGAACCCCACAAAATGGGGCCCAAAGCTGAAGGCCCGCAGGGTGCCTAGGAGGTACCTGTGGTCCATCCAGTTGAACGCCTTCTCCTGATCCAAGGATAGGAGGGCTAACAACAGACCGTCCCTACACCCAAGCTCTAAGAGATCCCGGACCAGAAAGAGGTTGTCGAAGATGGTTCAGCCCGGGACGGTGTAGGTCTGGTCTGGATGGATCACGTCTGCCAGCACGAACTTCAGTCTTAGGGAGATGGCTTTGGTGACGATTTTATAGTCCGTGCTGAGGAGCGAGATGGGACACCAATTCCTCAGATCGCAGCGGTCCCCATCAGATAAAGAGAGGTCCACAGATAAAGGGAGGACCTTGCTCTCCAAGGACTCAGCCCAGACGCTGGCAAAGTCCGGGCCGAGGATGTCCCAGAACATGTGGTAGAACTCCACAGTCAGCCCATCCATGCCTGGGGACTTGTTGGTGGGTATGAGACTGATGGCTTCTGAGAACTCGGCCAGAGAGAGGCAGCTCTAGCCGGTCGCCCATGCTGACCGTCGGGAGTTCATTCCAGAGAACCCTGTGGGCGTCAGCGTCGGTCGGATCCGGGCAGAACAGAGAGGCGTAGAAGACACGAGCCCTCTCGCGCATCTCCACTGGATCCATGAGGGGGGTGCCATCCTCCGCCAGAAGGCAGACGATGTGCTTTTTCACCAGGGCGGACAAGAAATGGAAGTCATGATCCATCTCCTGAAGGAGATGGATGTGAGAATGAACAAAGGCACCCAGGGCCCAAAGGTCCTCGAGGGCCCGGAGTTCCTCCCGCATCGCCCAGTATGCTCCGCAGAGGGGTGGATCTCCGGGGCCAGTGGCCAGCCACCTTTCTAGCTCTAAGACCTTCCGTTCCAACTGCTCTATCGTTGCATCCCTCCGCCAGCTGGCCCCCCCCAGGTGTAGTCACAGCAGAAGAGCCACAGGCGCACCTTCCCCACATCCCACAACCACCTTACCGAGGGAAAGGCGTGCTGCCACCCGCACCAGGCCAGCCAGAACTCCTGGAAGGATGCTACGAAGCCCACATCCCCCAGCAGGCTGTTATTGAAATGCCAGTAGGCCGGCCCCGGCCTCTCCGAGGAAAGAGAGGCCATCACGGCCACCAAGTGGTGGTCCGAGAATGGGGCTGGCCTAATGCTGGAGGAGTGGGCCCAGAAGAGATGATGACGAAAAAGATAAATGTGGTCCAACTGGGAGTGGAATGACCATTGACCCACCACCTGGACACAGGTAAACACCGTATCCCTGTCCAGGTGGAGGTCTTGCCAGACGTCCACCAGGGAGTGATGGTCTATTATCTCCCTGTAGATGTCCGCGGCAGCTGGGCACTGCTCAGTCCCCGTACGTTCCCGCTCCTCGAGGGTGCAGTTGAAATCGCCACCCAGGACCAGGCACTTGTGAGGATCCAGAGAGCCGAGGAAGGCAGACACCCGCTGATAGAAGCGTAACCTCTCTGGGCCGGACGTCGGGGCGTAGATGTTAACAAGATTTAATGTCAGCCCCTCCATCCTAACCGGGAAATGCAGCAGGCAACCCCGCATGACCTCGGCGGTCCCCAGCACCTTGGGCTGCAGGTTCGGGGAGAACATGGCCACCCCGGCTTGACGGGCCGACAGGTGGCTGAAATAAACCCTCTCCAGCCACCAGATAGCTTTGGCGGCTGACACGGTATGGGTCTCCTGCAGGAATACGATGGAGTACCCTCCTCCTGAAGGAAGGAGAGTACCTGACACCTGCAGAGACCCAATCCGCAGCCCCAGGTGTTCAGAGTGGTAAAGATGATTGGTGGCATCGAGAAGGCTGGGGAAGATCCTCGATGGCAGGAGTGCTGGTGGTCCCCATTGGGCCCCGCAGCAAACCGTGACCATACCCAAACGTGAGCAGGGCATCACGGAAGCTGCAGACCCACTCGTAGGCTGCAGTCTCCCACCGCCCAGTCCCCTTACCCTCCCCCAAAAGGGTCCTTACCATTTGCAGGACGAGATGGAAATCTCCCCAGAGCTGAAGGGCGAGAGTTACTTTGTTCTTGGAGCCCCGAATGTCTTCCAAGAAGTCATGCATCTTGCCCTTCAGCACATCCGGCATTGGGGCCTGACCCCTCCGCACGCCCCATGACCGATCGACATGGGGATGCAGGGACTCTGGAAGATGGTAGGGGCAGGGGCGGAGGGAGAACAGCACCAGATGTGCTGGGAGCAGGAGAAACGAAAACCGCCTCCTGGGGGCCAATGTCTGGGCTGAACATGGCAGCCCCAGGGGCGGCAGCAATAGAGTAAGGGGAGGAAAAGAGGTCAGGGAGGGGATCAGGAAAAGGAGGAAGAGGAGGAAGGGGAGTGGGGGAAGGAAGGGGTGGGAGATTATGGAAAAGACAAGGGGGGGGGAACAGGAAGAGGGGTGGGAAGTTCAATTGGGAGAGGGGTTGAACAGGGAGCAGGAGTGGGGCAGGGGTTAGGAGAGGGAGCAGGGTGAGAAGCCTCAGCGGAGGAGGTGCCGGGATGTGGTGCCTCCTCGCAGGGCAGAGAATCAGTGACAGCAGTAGGGCTAGTCGATGTCTCCCCAGCGCTGGGCTCCAGCACCACAGAGAGTGCAGCACCAGAGACCCCAGCGCCAGGGGTGATGGGAAGTAACGGAAACTCCCGCCTGCTAAGAGCTGCCAATGGCTGGGCAGATGGTCGCACCCTGGAGCAACTCAGAGGCAGGGAGAAGGGAAAGCGGCGGGTCGGAAGGGGAAGGAGAGGACAGTTATTGTCCCTCCAGAACATGGTGATCCCCCTTTGAGGCAGCTGGGGTCAACCCCGAAGCCTCCACCTCCTGAGAGAGGAAGGCGAGCCTGTCGCCAGGTGGTGGACCTCGGCAGCAGCAGGGTCAGCGGCTGCCACCTCAGTGGAGGTGGGGACGGACAAAGCATCTTCCACGAACACTCCCCCTTTCCCAGATCCCGGGAGGGAGATGTTTATCCCTCCCGCAACAGCCGCGGTCACCTCAACTGCCCCACGGCGCTGTGAAGCGTCCGGGGGCTCAGAGGGAGGGACAGCTCCAGCATCCACCCTCATAGGTGTAGGTTGTCCGTCCTCCCCCTCAATGGACGGTGTGGAATGCTGGGCATGCTTGCGGCGCCTCCCCATGGCAAGCTCCCAGCCCTCGGAGGAAGAGGGCTGGGCCTGAATGGGGGAAGAGCCAGGGGACAAGGGCAGCGGTGGGAGGCCAAGGGAAGATGGGGGCCAGACAACAGGGGCAAGGGAGACCCAGAGTTTAAAGAGAAGCTAGATAATTTCATGGAGGTTAGGTCCATAAAAGGCTATTAGCCAGGGGATAAAATGGTGTCCTTGGCCTCTGTTTGACAGAGGCTGGAGAGGGATGGCAGGAGACAAAGCGCTTGATCATTGTCTTCGGTCCACCCCCTCTGGGGCACCTGGTGCTGGCCACTGTCGGCAGACAGG
Source organism: Pelochelys cantorii (assembly GCA_032595735.1). Classification (NCBI taxonomy): domain Eukaryota; kingdom Metazoa; phylum Chordata; order Testudines; family Trionychidae; genus Pelochelys; species Pelochelys cantorii. Next base: position 75,354 of record CM064336.1, read on the forward strand.
ATACTGGGCTAGATGGACCTTTGGTCTGACCCGGTACGGCCGTTCTTATGTTCTTATGTTCTCCCGCTGAGGTAGGCCCCGCCCGAGTCCCATTGCTGACCCCGCCGCCTTCTCCTCCGTGGGCTCAGCCTTGCCGATTCTGGTGGTGGCAGCAGCACCCGTGTGCTTGTCTGGGCCCTGCGGAGCCTGAGCGGGACTGACGATGGTCATGGTTGGAGGAGGGGTGACCCCAGGGTCCAGACCATCAGGGCCACTGGCAATGGTGGGGCCAGTGCCCTCCTGGGCTCCTCTCTAAGCCGGGCCAGGGGGCAGTCCCTTCGGATGTGCCCCGTTGCTCGACAGAGAAAACACCGGGCCTCCCCCATGGTGTAGTACACCCGGTACTGGGCCCCTTGATGGGGCACCAGAAACAACCCTTATAGGGCTTCTCTGCCACGTCCTGCTGGCAGTAGTTGGATTTATACCTGCCGGCGAAAGGAAGGGACGTGGCGGAGGGTAGGGTCCTTGCAGCCCAAAGGAAGGGGACTTAGGACCGACAAAGGCCTCCCCAGGGTGGAGAAGAAAGGCAGTAGGGCGGCATTGGGGAGGAAGGGAGGAATGGAGGAAAAAAACCAACTATACGCCCAGGTCTTCCAAAGGCTCAAGGGGAACGTGGACTTCCCCCCACCGCCAAACCCCTCTCCACCGCCTCCTGGGTGGCGGCCTCGGACGCCAGGAAGAATACCACCTTCCCAAACATCCTAGAGGCTGCCACCACAGCCGCGGGCCCCACCACGCGTGCCAACGCTTGCACATAGGTCTCCACTTGGGGTGAGGCCGACACCAGGAGACAACAGACCCCGTGCCTCCTGGTCAGGGTGGGAAAGGGGCTGCGGCTGCCGGAGATGGAATTCTAAGAGGCAGCTTGGGAGGAGGCAGGCGGAGGGTGAGGGGTGGTGGCTACCTGAGCGTACAACCTGGGGCCAGGACACTGTCGCCCCCAGAGCTGATGGAAGGAACAGGGGAGCGGAAAGGAGGGGAAGCCGCGGCAGACACGGGGGCCGCGGCTGGGGAATGAGCCCTTGCCACAGGAGGTTTTCTCTTCTGGGCAGGATTCTTGCCCTTTTTGGTCCCCTGGCCCTTCCTGCCCTTCAGGGGGGCTTTCTTAATAGTGACTGGAGGCACTGCGGCAGGAGCGGTCGAGGCCCCGGGGTCCCTGTCCACATCTACCATCTCCACTGTAATGACAGGGGCAGGGCTGGATTACCCAATAGGCAGACTAAGCGCATGCTTAGGGCACCAGCAAAGCAGGGGCGCGCGCGCGCGCGCACACACACACACACACACACACACACACACACAAAGATTTTACGGTACAGTATTGTTTTTATTTTGAATTACATATGGGGGGGCACCATAATCTTTTCAGTGCTTAGGACCTCTAAAAGTCTTAATCTGGCCCTGGACAGGGGGCCCGGCAGCCTCAGAGGAGGAGTTGTTTTTAGAGAGGGTTGGGGAAGGGTTGGCAGGGGTGTCGCCAGACAACCCCTCCATTGCGGTCATGGGCGGGGAGAGAAAGACAAAACAAACAATTAGGGGAGGGCCAAAAGCACCAGGGGACAGAACAGGGAGGGAAAGGGAGCAGAAGAAGGAGGTTCACCACTCCCCCCAGTAGGCTGGAAGTGAGGTGGGAGGGCAACAATTCAGAAAAGGGAAGGGGAAAAAGGAGTAAGGAGTACAGTTCCCAGCACAGAATAGAAAGAGCGGCTCCTCCGGCTGTACTGGGGAGATGAGGGTAAATTATTATTTAAAGGACATGGGGACTGTGATGGACCCGTGGGGGTCCGCACTGCCCCGAGGGGGACCCCTCCCTCCCCACGGCCAGAGAGGCGGGCCGGCGCCTCGGCCGGTCGGGGCAGCCCCGGCATCCAGCTCGGCAGGGCTGGGACTGAGAGCGGGGGAATGCACGCGGCCCCACCATGTAGGAGGCAGGGCTGGGCCACGCTGACGCACGCCAGCAAGACGTCACAGGGGCATCCCGGCTGCTTGGCTCCGGGAAGCCTGCAGGGCGGGACTCCCAGCCCAGCGACCCGGAGCGTGTGGACGTCAGGAGGGCAGGGCACCCCTGCGCGGCATCCATTCCCCAGCCGCTTTTAAAGCTGCCGGGACAGTGGAAGGGGGGCGGCTCAGGGAGGGGCCGCCGACCATCCTCCAGGAAGGCCGATGTTTCGCCACGTTGGAGGGACAGAAGAGTGGTGCCATGACCCTCAGGACACGGGATTGACTCGGGGGAAGACCCAGGAAGGGTGAGTGCCCGAGGCGTACCGGTGACTGGGGCAACCGGAGAGGAAGCAGCCCGGGGCGGAGCGTTCCTGGTGCCCGCGGACAGATGCATTTCAGTCTCAAACCCCATCTGTCGTGCAGGGAGCGTGGTAACCCCTGCACTTAGGGCCCCAGGCTGGGACCCGGTGGAGAGGGTGGGCCCAGGTCCCCCCGGGTCCCCCCTTTCCCCCAGCCTACTCTGCCCTCTCTCATAGACCAGGGCCCGCCGGAGTCAGCCAGCCCCGGACACAAGGCGGGTGAACGCAGCCCGGAGGGGGCGGGCCACAGGGGAAAGAACCCTGTACCCCCCCAATCTGAAGCCCGGCGGTGGGTCCGCAGAACCCCTTTGTCCACACGGCAAGGGGCGGTCGCACCTGTAAAACCCGCTGAGAGGGCTAGGACCTCGTGACACTAACGTAAAACCAGATGGTGGGTCTGCTGAACCCCCCTGCTCGCACCCAGAAACCCCATCACAGGGACAAGTGAAGCTAGGTGTGTGGAAAGAGTAACTAAAGAGAGGGGGAAGCTCAGGCACCAAACACAAGAACAGGGGGCATGGGCACACAAGAGGATGGGTGGGACAAGTAGTGAAAAGGGAAGGCAGGCAGTGAAAAGATGCCTGCTCCGGGGGTGGGGGGAGGGCAGGGTTAGACACAAATGGGGACAGGGAACCCATGTGCCCACAGGTGCCTGAGCAGCAGGCCCACAGCACCTGCTGCAGGGCCCAGCAGAGCAGAGGAGGGGCGGGGTGGCAAGCAGTGGGGCCAAGAATGGAAAAAGGCCCCTAAAGCAACTGGGGTTGGGGAGGGAGCAGCAGCAGAAAGCAGGGGCAGGGGAATCAGGGGTAGGTGAACCACCCCAGCACCCCACAAGACCCGCACCAGCCCCCACCCAGGGGTCCTGATGGAAAGGCCCCTTAATCCCCCACCCCCCCAACACAGGGCAGGCTGTGGGGAAAGAGAACCCCAGGGGCTGCCCTAAAGCATCCCCCTTACCACCTCTGCCTCAGGCAAAGCAGCAGCAGGAATGGTGGAGTTCAGGCCTTCTCCACTTCAGGGAGAGCAACAGCAGGAGGACTGGCGGAGTTCAGGCCACAGCAACAAAAAAAGGGTCACATAGACCCTCAGAAAGGTGGAAGTGGGATCTTTCCTCCTCCCCTACCCAGAGGCAGGACAGAAGAGAGCCCTACCCACCCCTACACACTCAACAGCAAGCTGAGGTGAAGGGGTGGGGGTGGGGGTGGGGGGAAGCCGCCTGCAAGAAAGGCAGGCGGAAAAAGGAGAAGCCTAGCCCAAAATAACAAGTGTAGCGGAGCCCTTCCTGCCTGCCCAACACAACAGCCTCCCTCCTCAGGCACCCCCCTCCACAAAGAAGGAGAGAAGGGGTGCAGGAGAAAGTGCAGCACCCCAAAAGCAGGGAGCTACCGAGGCCTCATGGACAGCAGATACGCGGGGAGTTGGGTATGCAGTTTTATGTTCCCAGTATAGGCTGCCAGAGACTGCAGCCCAGCAGTTCAATACCTGAAGCCCCTATGTCATCAGCCTGAAGGGAAGGCTAATCAGAACACCTGAGGCCACTTAAGACTGATGAGTGCACCATAAATAACCCTCCCTCAGGCAAGGCAGGGGGAAGGAGTGGAGAAATGGATCAGAGGAGATGTGAAGAACAGAGCAGCCTAGCACACAAGACTGACCCTAGGTAGCCTGCAACAAAGCCTGACCCAAGGCATTGGGAGGAGGTACTCAGGAGAGGTTGGGGAAGTGGCCCAGGAAGGAGCTGCTGTTCCGTGGGGCAAGAGCCAAGCCTCACAACCCACTCCGGTCTATTCTCCGCCCCACCCCCATAGGGCTGTGGGCTAGAACCTGGAGAAAGTGGATGGGACCGGGTTCCCTCCAACCTCCTCCTGGCTGGTGGGCTGCCTGCAAGAAACAGGGGAGGCCCTGTGGACTAATGTAGGGACTGACCTCCCATACCATTTGGCTACGACAAATCAGGAAAGAGATCTTGGAGTTATCGTGGACAGTTCTCTGAAAACTTCCACACAGTGTGCAGCGGCGGTCAAAAAGGCAAATAGGATGCTAGGAATTATTAAGAAAGGGATAGAAAATAAGGCCCAGAATATCTTACTGCCCCTGTATAAAACTATGGTACGCCCACATCTTGAATACTGTGTACAGATGTGGTCTCCTCACCTCAGAAAAGATATTTTGGCCTTGGAAAGGGTTCAGAAAAGGGCAACTAAAATGATCAGGGGTTTGGAACGGGTCCCATATGAGGAGAGGTTAAAGCGACTGGGACTTTTCAGTTTAGAAAAGAGGAGACTGAGGGGGGATATGATAGAAGTCTATAAAATCATGAGTGGTGTGGAGAGGGCCAATAAAGAGAAGTTATTTATTAATTCCCTAAATAGAAGAACTAGAGGACACCAAATGAAATTAATGGGTAGCAGGTTTAAAACTAATAAAAGAAAGTTCTTCTTCACACAGCGTGTAGTCAGCCTGTGGAACTCCTTGCCAGAGGAGGCTGTGAAGGCTAGGACTATAATAGAGTTTAAAGAGAAGCTAGATAATTTCATGGAGGTTAGGTCCATAAACGGCTATTAGCCAGGGGATAAAATGGTGTCCCTGGCCTCTGTTTGTCAGAGGCTGGAGAGGGATGGCAGGAGATAAATCGCATGATCATTGTCTTCAGTCCACCCTCTCTGGGGCACCTGGTGCTGGCCACTGTCGGCAGACAGGATACTGGGCTAGATGGACCTTTGGTCTGACTCAGTACGGCCATTCTTATGTTCTTATGTACCCTGGACTTGCCTATGATGAAAAGGGCTCGGATAGTGGGGTACCCTTGCCTTCGTGGCAGTGATAGGGACACCACAAGCCTCTGAGGCACACAAAGAAAACCCTGCCAAGAAGTGCAGAACCCAGGGGCTTAGCCCCAGATGATGTCAGCGGTGGCCAGAGGGGAGGTTCCTTTTCCGTAAGAGAGAGGGGGGAAAAAAAACCACCAAAAACCCCAAAAACAAACAAAAATTTCAGGGAAGGAGGGTGCACTGTGGTGTTGGATTTGGTGGGTATTGCACAATGGAAGACCTGGTGAAGGCATTAGTACAGGCCATGGCTGCCCAGCAGGAGGCCACCCGGATGCAGGGGCTGGTCATGCAGGAGGCCTCTAGGCTACAACAAGAGACAAACCAGTTACTTATGAACCAGGCGGCTGCAGACGGAACTCTCCTGCAAGAGGTGGCGGACCGGGTAGGGGCGCTCACTGACCGACTCCCCGAGGCGATGGGATCGATAGCCATGAAAGCCAGTAATTGTCTGCCCAAGATGATGCAGGGAGATGACATAGAGGCCTATCTCCTGGCTTTTGAGTGGAGCACCCACCACAAGGTGTGGCCAGAGGGGCAGTGGGTCAGCATACTCGCACCATTCCTCTGTGGGGAAGCTATGATCTGCCTACTGAGGCTGCAACTAGCTACCCCCAGCTGAAGGAAGAGATCCTGGACTGTGCTGGAGTAACTGCTGTGGCCCGGGCCCAGAAGCTGTTCAGCCACAGTGGCACTTTTTTGGTTCTCTTATTGTGTTTTTTAATTTGGGGTTTACATTTAAGTTGGGCCTCTATTATGGTGTCTTTGAAAAGTTTCCATGCAGCATGCAGAGATTTTACTTTTGTCTCTCTACCTTTTAACTTCTGTTGAACTAGCTTCCTCATTTTTGTGTTGTTCCCCTTTCTGAAATTAAATGCCACACTGTTGGGCTGCTGAGGTGATTTTCCCACCACAGGGCTATTAAACTTTATTACATTATGGTTACTATTTCCAAGCGATCCAGTTATATTCACCTCTTGAACCAGATCCTGCGCTCCACTTAGGACCGAATCAAGAATAGCCTCTTCCCTTGTGGGTTCCAGAACACCAGCTGCTCCAAGAAGCAGTCAATTAACCTATCAAGAAATTTTATCTCTGCATCCTGTCCTGAAGTGACGTGTACCCAGTCAATAAGGGGATAGTTGAAATCCCCCACTATTATTGATTTTTTTTTTTTAATTTGATAGCCTCTCTAATCTCCCTTAGCATTTCATAGTCACTATCACTGTCCTGATTAGGTGGTTGATAATATATCTCTAGTGCTATACTCTTATTACTGGAGCATGGAATTACTATCCATAGAGAGTCTTTGGAACATTTTGGCTCATTGAAGATTTTTACTTTATTTGATTCTACATTTTCTTTCACGTATAGTGCCACTCCCATACCAGCACGACCTGCTCTGTCCTTCCGATATATTTCGTACCCTGGTATGACTGTGTCCCATTGATTGTCCCCATTCCACCAAGTTTCCATGATGCCTGTTATATCAATATCCTCCTTTAAAACTAGGCACTCTAGTTCATCCATTTTACTATTTAGACTTCTAGCATTTGCGTATAAGCACTTTAATAATTTGTCACTATTTATCGGTCTGCCATTTCCTGATGTTAGACTCTTTTTCATTTGATTGTGTCTCATTTGATCTGACTCATACTTCCATCCTCTCCTCCTGACCAGAACATAGAGCATCTCTATTAATAGAACCTCCCCTAATAGATGTCTCTGTCCGATCCATGTGCCCCTCCACATGTGTCGGCTTTCCCCCAGTCCTTAGTTTAAAAACTGTTCTACAACATTTTTAATGTTAAGTGCCAGCAGTCTGGTTCCATTTTGGTTTAGATGGAGCCAATACTTCCTGTATAGGCTCCCCTATCCCAAAAGTTTCCCCCGTTCCTAATAAATCTACACCCCTCCTCTCTACACCGTCTCATCCATTCATTGAGACTCTGAAGCTCTGCCTGCCTATCTGGCCCTATGCGTGGAACTGGAAGCATTTCAGAGAACGCTACCATAAAGGTCCTGGATTTCAATCTCTTTCCTAGCAGCCTAAATTTGGCCTACAGAACCTCTCTCTTACCCTTCCCTATGTCATTGGTACCTACATGTACCATGACCACCGGCTCCTCCCCAGCACTACACATAAGACTATCTAGATGTTTCAAGAGATCTGCAACCTTCACACAAGGGAGGCAAGTCAGCATATGGTTCTCCTGGTCATCACAAACCCAGCTATCTAAGTTTCTAATGATCAAATCCCCCATTACTAACACCTGCCTTTTCCTAAAGAGCAGAGTTCCCGCCCCTGGAGATGTATCCTCAGTGCGAGAGGATACAACATCATCCTCTGGAGGAGGCGCCCAACTATGGGATTGTTTCCTTCTGCTCCAGTTGAATGTTCTCCTTCCCTGAGCCTTTCATCCTCCTTAACAGCACAGGGGCTGTCTGACTGGAGGTGGGACAATTCTACAGTGTCCTGGAAAGCCTCATTTATGTACTTCTCGGCCTCCCTTAGCTCCTCCAATTCAGCCACCCTGGCCTCCAAAGCTCATACGCTGCCTCTGAGGGCCAGGAGCACCTTGCACCAAATGCATACATACGCCACCTGTTCATAGGGCAGGTAATCAGACATGCTACACTGAGTGCAATAAACAGGATAGCCCCCACTCTGCTGCTAAGCTTCTGCCTGCATTCTCTCCTACAGCTACTTAGGTTATTGATAGGGTTTTTATTTAAATCAGGAAGTTTTGTTTTTAGTTTAGTTTAAAAGTTTTCAAGAATGGCAAGAATACCTCAACCCCCTCCAACTCCCCTTCAGAACTCCCTCTCAAAACTCCCTGTTAGCTGCCCCTGGTTGCTTACTCATGGGCTTTATAAAGCCCTGGCCTTCCTGATAGCCCCGTCCCCTGGCTAAGGCTCGACCAATGAACAGAGGGTTCTAGATTTCAAATTCTCATTAAGAAGCTCACAGCTTCCAATTGCCAGCCAAAGCACACGGCCCTTCAAACAAACAGCTCAGCACTTGACTCTCCAAATGAACAGACAGACAAACACAAACTCAGCACACAGTTTATTTCAGGCAACTAGCAAGCAACTCCAAAACACAAACACACACTTATTTCAAGGGTCCTGTACTTGCTCCTCCTTCTCCTGGAGAACTCCCTCTCGAAACTCCCTATTAGCTTCTCTTTTCTAAACTAAATAAGCCCAGTTATTTCAGTCTTCCCTCATAGGTCTTCAAGACTCTTAATAATTTTTGTTGCTCTGCTCTGGACCGTCTCCAATTTCTCCATAACTTTATTGAAATGTGGAGCCCAGAATTGAATACAGTATTCCTGTTGAGCCCTAATCAACACAGAGTAGAGCAGAAGAATGACTTCTCGTGTTTTGCTCACCACACTCCTGTTAATGCAGCCCAAAATCATGTTTGGGTTTTTTTGCAACAGTGTCCCATTGGTGACTCTAATTTACTTTGTGGTCCACTATGACCCCATGAGCCCTTTCTGCAGTACTCCTTCCTAGACAGTTGCTTCCCATTCCTTATGTGTGAAACTGATTGTTCCTTCCTAAATGGAGCAGTTTGCATGTGTCCTTAGTGACTTTCATCCTATTTACCTCAGACCATTTCTCCAGTTTGTCCAGATCATTTTGAATTATGACTCTATCCTCCAAAGCACTTGCAACCTCTCCCAGCTTGGTATCATCTGCAAACTTAGTAAGCGTACTCTCTATGCCAATATCTAAATAATTTATGAAGATATTGAACAGAACTGGTTCCAAAACTCATCCCTGTGGAACTCCACTTATTATGCCCTTTCTGCAGGACTGTGAACCATTGATGATTACTCTCTGAGAGCAGTTATTCAAACATTATGCACCCAACTTATAGTAGCCCCATCTACATTGTATTTCCCTAGTTTACTGATAAGAAGGTCATGTGAGTTCGTATCAAATGCCTTACTAAAGTCTAGTTATATCACATCTGCTGCTTTCCCCCATCCACATAGCTTTCTTTGATAGGCTAACAAGTTATCAGATTGGTTTAACAGTTTATTCTTGACACATCTGTGCTGTTTGATACTTATCTCCTTATTATCTTTCAGATATTTGCAGATGGATTCCTTAATTATTTGCTCCATTATCTTTTCTGGCACAGAACTTAAGCTGACTGGTCTGTAGTTTCCTGCATTGTTCTTACTTCTCTTTTTATAAATGGACACTAGACTTGCCTTTTCTAGTATTCTGGAATTTCTTGCGTCTTCCATGACTTTTCAAATATGATAGCTAATGGCTCAGATATCTCCTCAACCAACACCTGGAGTATTCTAGGATGCATTTTATCAGGCCCTGGTGACTTAAAGATATCTAATTTTTCTAAGTAATTTTCAACTTGTTCTCTTCCTATTTTAACTTCTGAACCTAACCCAATTTTCATATTCATTCACTATGTTAGGCATCCAATCTCCACCAACTTTCTTGATGAAAACCATCACAAAGAAGTAGTTAAGCACCTCTGCCATTTCCACATTTTCTGTTATTGTTTTTCCCTCTTCACTGAACAATGGACTTACCCTGTCCTTGGTCTTTCTTTTGCTTCTAATATATTTGTAGAATGTTTTCTTCTTACTCTAGCTAGATTAAGATCATTTTGTGCCTTCCCTTTTCTAATTTTTCCGCTACAGACTTGTATTGTTTGTTTATATTAATCATTTGTACTTTGACCTAGTTTCTACTGTTTATAGGACTCTTATTTAAAGATCATTCAAGATTTCCTGGTTAAGCAGGGCTGTCTCTTGTCGTACTTCCTATCTTTCATACGCAGTGGAATGGTATGCTCTTGTGCCTTTAATAATGTCCCTTTGAAAAAACTGCCAGTTCTCTTTAATTGTTTTCCTCTTAGTCTTGCTTCCCATGGGACCTTATCAACCAGCTCCCTGAGCTTACTAAATTCTGCCTTCTTGAAATTAACTGTCTTTATTTTACTGTTCTTCCTTCTACCATTCCTTAGAATCATGAACTCTGCCATCTCATGGTTACTTTCACCCAAGCTGCCTTCCACTTTCAAATTCTCAACCAGTTCCTCCCTATTTTTTAAAATCAAACCTAGAACAGCCTCCGCTCTAGTAGCTTTCTCCAACTTCTGAAGAAAAAAAATTGCCTCCAATGCAATTCAAGAACATGTTGGATAATCTGTGCCCTGCTGTTGGTTTCCCAACAGATGTTTAGGTGGTTAAAGTCCTCCATCACCGCCAAGTTCTGTGCTTTGGATGATTTTGTTAGTAGTTTTTAAAAAGCCTCATCCACCTCTTCTTCCTGGTTAGATGCTTTGTAATAGACCCCTAACATGATATAACTCAGGTATTTTACCACTGATTCCGATGGGAAAAGCAGTTTTAATTTACAACATTTTGACTTACAACACAATTCTGAGGAACACGTTATACTGTAAGACTATAAGTGCTCAGAAGCAATGGAAATGTATCAGCAAATGCTCATTTTCCAGTTGTTTCTACACACACGTCAATCTGCAGCAGCATTTCTATGCACAAACAAACCTAGATTGGGGCATGAGTGGTTGGTATATGAGTAGGGCCCTCCCAAATTCACGGTCAAGTTTGGTCAATTTCACAATCAGAATTTTTAAAATGGTAAATGTCATTATTTCAGCTATTTAAATATGAAATTTCACAGTGTTGTAATTGTAGGGGTCCTGACCCACAAAGGAGTTGTGTGGGGGTCGCAAGGTTATTGTATGCAAGGTGAGGTATTGCTACTTTCACTTCTGCGCTACTGCCTGCAGAGTTGGGCCCTTAGTCAGCAGCTGCCATTCTCTGGCCACCCAGCTCTGAAAACAGCAGCACAAAAAGGCAACATGGATATAGTGTTGCCACCCTTACCTCTGTGCTGCCTTCAGAGTTGGGCACCCAGCCAACATTACAACCGCTACTCTCCAGCCGCCCAACTCGGAAGGCAGTGCAGAAGTAAGGAAGCAATGCCGTGGCCCTCCTAAAATAAGCTTGTGATCCCCCTGCAGCTCCCTTTTCAGTCAGGACCCCCAATTTGAGGGCACGAATTTCTCCAGGGAGGGCAAGACTTTCTCCTGGTGTCTCTTTACCCTTGGCATGAAGTCTCCATAAGCAGAGGTTGGAAGGCAGTCAGCAGAAGGAGTCCCACTTCCTGTGCTAAACTCTGCCAAGCTTTTCCCTTTCCAGTGTACCTGGTTTCTTTAGACCCAGATCTGTGCTCCGGCTCCAGGCAGCTGTGTCATGCAGAAGCTTCTGGAGGCTCTCCTCATCCACCCGCAGCAAGATGTTCTCTGGCTTGATGTCTGCGTGGATAATCCGGCAGCTGCCGTGCAGGAACTGCAGCCCTGCCAGGACCTGAGGGAACCAGAGACAGTGAATTACATCAAGAATAATGCAGATACCATTCCAAGGAGCAGTTTTAGATGATGTCACAAGAGAGAAGCCAATGTAACAGACTTGGTGTCTCAGAAAGATTCTGATGTTTATGGAGAACATAAGAACGGCCACAAAGGTCCATCCAGCCCAGTACCCTGTCTGCCAACAGTGGCCAATGCCAGGTGTCCCAGAGGGAGTGAATTGAACAGGTAATGATCAAGCGATCTCTCTCCTGCCATCCATCTCCACCCTCTGACAAACAGAGGCTAGGGACACCATCCTTACCCATACTGGCTAATAGCCATTAATGGACTTAACCTCCATGAATTTATCTAGTTCCCTTTTAAACCCTGTTATAGTCTTAGCCTTCACAACCTCCCCAGGCAAGGAGTTCCACAGATTGACTATGCGCTGTGTGAAGAACTTCCTTTTATTTGTTTTAAACCTGCTGCCCATTAGTTTCATTTGGTGGCCTCTAGTTCTTATATTATGGGAACAAGTTAATAACTTTTCCTTATTCACTTTCTCCACACTACTCATGATTTTATAGACTTCTATCATATCCCCCCTTAGTCTCCGCTTTTCCAAGCTGAAAAGTCCCCGTCTCTTTAATCTCTCCTCCTATGGGACCCGTTCCAAACCCCTAATCATTTTAGTTGCCCTTCTCTGAACCTTTTCTAATGCCAGTATATCTTTTTTGAGATGAGGAGACCACAACCGTACGCAGTATTCAAGATGTGGGCAGACCATGGATTTATATAAGGGCAATAAGATATTCTCCATCTTATTCTCTATCCCTTTTTAATGATTCCTAACATCCTGTTTGCTTTTTGACTGCTGCTGTACACTGCATGGACATCTTCAGAGAACTATCCACGATGGCTCCAAAATCTCTTTTCTGTTTAGCTGTAGCTAAACTAGCCCCCATCATATTATATGTATAGTTGGGGTTATTTTTTCCAAAGTGCATTACTTTACATTTATCCACATTAAATTTCATTTGCCATTTTGTGGCCCAATCACTTAGTTTGGTGAGATCTTTTTGAAGTTCTTCACAGTCTGCTTTGGTTGTAACTATCTTGAACAGTTTAGTATCATCAGCAAACTTTGCCACCTCACTGTTTACCCTTTTCTCCAGATCATTTATGAATAAGTTGAATAGGATTGGTCCTAGGACTGACCCTTGGGGAACACTACTAATTACCCCTCTCCATTCTGAAAATTTACCATTTATTCCTACCCTTTGTTTCCTGTCTTTTAACCAGTTCTCAATCCATGAAAGGATTTTCCCTCTTATCCCATGACAATTTAATTTATGTAAGAGCCTTTCATGAGGGACCTTGTCAAAGGCTTTCTGGAAATCTAAGTACTCTATATCTACTGGATCCCCCTTGTCCACATGTTTGTTGACCCCTTCAAAGAACTCTAAGGGTATGTCTACACTACAAAGTTAATTCGAACTAACAGCCGTTAGTTCGAATTAACTTTCACAGGCGCTACACACGCAAACCGCTAGTTCGAACTAGCGGAGCACTTAATTCGAACTAGGTAAACCTCATTCTACAAGGACTAACGCCTAGTTCGAATTAAGTAGTTTGAATTAAGGGCTGAGTATCCACTTAATTCGAACTAGTTGGAGGCTAGCCCTTCCCAGCTTGCCCTGGTGGCCACTCTGGGCCAAGCCAGGGAAACTCTTCTGCCCCCCCTCCCAGCCCCGGAGCCCTTAAAGAGCCATGGTCTGGCTACGGTGCCCGTGCAAGCCTGCCAGCACCCAGCCAGCAGACCCTGCACCTGGCACGGCATGAGCCAGCCACCCGCTGCCACCCAGCCCTCCCCCTCTTCCCAGGACCAGGCTGGCGGCTCCCAAGAGCCTGCCCGGGGCCACAAGAGGCGGGCGCCCGCTTGGTCTAGTGCGGAGATTGTGGACCTCATCGAGGTTTGGGGGGAGGCCTCCAATGTCCACAATCTCCGCACTAGGCACAGAAATGCGGCCGTCTAGGGCAGGATAGCTACCAGCCTGGCCACCAAAGGCCACATGCAAACCCAGGAGCAGGTTTGCATGAAAATCAAGTTGGTCCAGTGAGACCCCCGACCCTGAGCTTAGAACATAAGAACTTAAGAATGGCCGTACTGGGTCAGACCAAAGGTCCATCTAGCCCAGTAGCCTGTCTGCCGACAGCGGCCAACACCAGGTACCCCGGAGGGGATGGACCGAAGACAATGACCAAGCCATTTGTTTCGTGCCATCCATCTCCAGCCTTCCACAAACAGAGGCCAGGGACACCGTTCCTACCCCCTGGCTAATAGCACTCCATGGACCCAACCTCCATGACTTTATCTAACTTCTCTTTAAACTCTGTTCTAGTTCTAGGCTGCACAGCCTCCTGTGGCAAGGAGTTCCAGAGGTTGACTATTTGCTTTGTGAAGAAGAACTTTCTTTTATTAGTTTGAAGCCTGCTACCCATTCATTTCATTTGGTGTCCTCTAGTCCTTCTATTATGGGAACTAATGAAGAACTTTTCTTTATGCACCCTCTCCACACCACTCATGATTTTATATACCTCTATCATATCCCCCCTCAGTCTCCTCTTTTCTAAGCTGAAAAGTCTCAGTCTCTTTAGCCTCTCTTCATATGGGACCTGTTCCAAACCCCTATTCATTTTAGTTATCCTTTTCTGAACCCTTTCCAAGGCCAAAATATCTTTTTTGAAGTGAAGAGACCACATCTCTACACAATACTGAAGATATGGCGTACCATAGTTTTATACTTCCCCTCCTCCTTCTTCCCCTGGCTTCCCCCTTCCAGCTCCCTCCTCCCAGGTTTCCACCTCCCCTCTCCCACCCTCTCTCTTCCCCTCTCCCACCTCCTTTTTCCAGTCTCCCCAGAGGTTAATCCCCCCACCCCCAGTTTTGTTAAATAGAGAGAGTTTCTATTTTTGAACATGTGTCCTTTATTTTTTACATCAGGAAGGGGGGCTAGGGAAGGGTAAGTGGAAGGAGGTGAGGGAGGAATGGGGCACGAGCCCCCGATGGGAAGGACTGGGGTGCCTCTACAGGCTCCTCGGGGTGGAAGCTCTCCTGCAGGGCCTCCTGGATCCTGACAGCCCCCCGAATGACACCCCCCCCGGATGGCAGCCTGCGGCAAGTGCAGCCGGGCTGATGGCCAAGTGCTCTGATGCGCCAAACGTGGGCACTCAGGGCACTCCAAGTCAGGACTGCTTTGCTGTCCCTCATCGAGGTAGACAAGCAAGCGGGGAACCCTGAGAACTGTCTGTCCAGGGTGGGGGTCGGGTCCCTTTAAGCACAGCCCTCGGCTAGCCTGAGGCAGCAGCTCCACGCTCTAAGCCCTAACCTAATGCCTTGCTGGCACTGGTTCCGGCCAACCTTAACTTCGGTTCAGGGTCCACTCAATGTGGACATGCTAGTTCGAATTAGCAAAACGCTAATTCAAATTAGTTTTTAGGTCTAGATGCACTAGTTCAAATTAGCTTAGTTCGAATTAACTAATTCGAATTAAGTTAGTTCGAATTAGTGCTGTAATGTAGACATACCCTAATAGATTAGTGAGAGATGCAGCCGTGTTACTCTGGTGTAGCTGAAACAAAAGACAGAACTATGTAGCACTTTAAAGACTAACAAGATGGTTTATTAGGTGATGAGCTTTCATGGGCCAGACCCACTTCCTCAGATCAATATGTGGAAGAAAATCGGCACAACCATATATACCAAAGTGATACAATAAAAAAAATGAACACATGTGAAATTGACAAATCAAATTTTAGAACAGAGTGGGGGTGAGTGGGGAAGGTTAGTGTCTGTGAGGTAATGACATAGGGGTGATAATAGGGGAAGTTTCTGTGAGGTAATGACATTAGGGGGTGATAACTGGGGAAGCTATCTTTGTAATGGGTGAGATAATTAGAGTCTTTGTTTAAACCCATACATAAAGTGTCAAATTTAAGCATGAATGACAATTCTGAAGCTTCTCGTTGAAGTCTGGAGTTAAAGTCTCTTTGAAGCAATATGCATGTTTTAAGGTCATTGAGGGAGTGACCAGTCTGGCTGAAATGGCAAGCAACAGTTTTCTCTCTGTGAGAGAGTCTTATGTCTGTTTTGTGGGCATTGATTCTTTGGCGAAGTGTCTGAGTCGTTTGTCCAATGTACATGGCAGACGGACACTTTAGGCACATGATGGCATAAATTATATTTCTGGATGAACAGGAATGTGTGTTCTTGATCTTGTAACTGGCATGGTTAGGTCCAACAATGGTGTCAGCAGAGTAAATATGTGGACAAAACTGGCACCGGGGTTTGTTGCAAGGGAAAGTTCCAGGGTTGGTATTAGTGTGATATGTCCTGGGGTTGTTGGTAAGAATCATCCTGAGGTTAGGTGGTTGTCTATAGGAGACTATGGGTCTGTCTCCCAGAGCCTCTTGGAGTGTAGTATCCTGTTCCAGTATAGGTTGTAGTTTATTGATAATGCGGTGGATGGGTTTAAGTTGGGGGCTATAGGTGATGACAAGTGGTGTTCTATTGTTGGTTTTCCTGGGTCTGTCTTGAAGTAGATGGTTTCTGGGTATTCGTCTGGCTCTTTCAATTTGTTTTTTTATTTCTCTGGGTGGGTAATTGAGGTTTAAAAATGCTTGGTAGAGATCCTGAAGTTTCTGGTCTCTGTCAGTGGAATTAGAGCAGATGCGATTGTATCTAAGGGCTTGGCTATAGACGATGGATCGTATGGTGTGTCCTGGATACTAACATGCCTGTAGAAACCTTTCTTCTTATCCTTCACATCCTTTGCCAGGAGCAATTCCAATTGCGCTTTTGCTTTCCTGATAACCCCCTGGCATTCTCAAGCTATGCATTTATAGCTCTCCCTGGTCATTTGTCCAAGTTTCCACTTTTTGTAAGCTCCCTTTTTGTGCTTAAGTTCACCAAGGATTTCCTCTGTAAGCCAATCCGGTCTCTGACCATGTTTGCTTCTCTTGCTACGCATCGGGATGGTTTCTTTCTGTGCCTTCAATAAGGCTTCTTTAAAATACTGCCAGCTCTCCTGGACTCCTTTCCCCTTCATGTTAGCATCCCAGGGGATTCTGCCCATCAGGTCTCTGAGGGAGTCAAAGTCTGCTTTTCTGAAGTCCAAGGTGTGTATTTTACTACTCTCTTTTCTTCCTTTGGTCAGGAACCTGAAATCTACCATCTCGTGATCACTGCTTCCAAGATTGTCACCCATATCTACTTCCCCTACTAGTTCCTCCCTGTTTGTGAGCAGCAGGTCAAGCTGCGCATGGCCCTGGTCAGTTCCTTCAGCACTTGTACCAGGAATCAGAGGGGTAGCCGTATTAGTCTGAATCTGCATAAATAAAAAAGCTGACCTTGTCCGTGAAGACAGAGGCAAAGAAAGCATTGAGTACTTCAGCTTTTCCCACATCATCTATCACTAGGTTACCTCCCTCATCTAGTAATGGCCCCACACCCTCTCTGATCACCCTCTTATTGCTAACATGCCTAGAGAAACCTTTCTTGTTACCCTTTACATCCCTTGCTAGCTGCAATTTCGATTGCGCTTTCACCTTCATGATTACTCCGCTGCATTCTTGAGCAATATATTTATACTCCTCCCTCGTCATCTGTCCTAGTTTCTACTTCTTATAAGCTTCCTTTTTGTGTTTAAGATCGCCAAGGATTTTCTTGGTATGCCACACTCATCACCTACCACATTTGCTTTTCTTACTGCACATTGGGATGGTTTGTTCCTGTGCCCTAAATAAGGCTTCTTTAAAATACTGCCAGCTCTCCTGGACTCCTTTCCCCTTCATGTTAGCATCCCAGGGGATTCTGCCCATCCAGTCTCTGAGGGAGTCAAAGTCTGCTTTTCTGAAGTCCAAGGTGTGTATTTTGCTGCTCTCTTTTCTTCCTTTGGTCAGGAACCTGAAATCTACCATCTCATGATCACTGCTTCTGAGGTTGTCAGCCACCTCTACTTCCCCTATTAGTTCCTCCCTGTTTGTGAGCAGAAGGTCAAGCTGCGCACGGCCCCTGGTGGGATCCTTCAGCACTTGTACCAAGAAGTTATCCCCAACATTCTCCAAAAAATTCCAGGATTGCCTGTGTACGGCCATATTGGTCTCCCAACAGATGTCAGGGTGATTAAAGTCCCCCACGAGAACCAGGGCCTGCGATCTGGAAGCTTCTCTCAGTTGTCTGAAGAAAGCCTCATCTACCTCATCCACCTGATTTGGTGGCCCGTAGTAGACACCAACCACAACATCACTGCTGTTGTTTGCACCTCTAAACTTAACCCATAGACTCTCAACAAGCTTTTCTCCCTCTATATACTGGAGTTCTGAGCAATCACAGTGCTCTCTTATATATAGTGCAACTCCTCCTCCTTTTCTCCCCTGCCTGTTCTTCCTGAACAGTTTATACCCTTCCATGACAGTGCTCCAGTCATGCGAGTCATCCCACCAAGTGTCTGTTATCCCAATTAAGTCATATTTCTTGGACTGGGCCAGGGCCTCCAATTCTTCCTGTTTGTTGCCCAGGCTTCTCACATTGGTGTACAAACACCTCAGATAACCAGCTGATCGCCCTACCTTCTCCATTCGAGTGAGGGGTCCTCCTTTGTTGCTCGTTCTCTTTGCATTTCTTCCCAGTATCCGACCTTCCCACTCCCCTCAGGGTTTTGGTCACCGTCCCCCAATGAACCTAGTTTAAAGCCCTCCTCACTAGGTTTGCAAGCCTGCTTGCGAAAATGCTCCTTCCTCTCTTAGGAAGAGATGGGATCCACCTAACAAACAATCCCTGTGCGCGGAACAGAGTCCCATAGTCAAAGAAACCAAAGCCCACTCTCCGACACCACCTGCGCAACCACACATTTACTTCCTCAATTTGACGATCCCTGCCCAGTCCTTTCCCGTCAACAGGAAGGATGGACGAGAACACCACTTGTGCTCCTAATTCTTTGATCCTTCTTCACAGTGCTACGTAATCTGCAGTAAGCCGCTCAAGGTCATTCTTGTCCGTATCGTTAGTTCCCACATGGAGAAGCAGGAAGGGGTAGCGATCCGAAGGTTTGATCAGTTTTGTAAGCCTCTGTCACATCCTGAATTTGAGCTCCCGGTAAAGCAGCACACCTCTCGAGATTCCAGGTCCGGATGGCAGATGGATGGCTCAGACCCTCTTAAGAAGGAGTCCCTGACCACCACCACCTGTCATCTTCTTTTGGGGATGGTGGTCGTGGAACCCCCATCCCTAGGACTACGCATCCCATGCCTTCCAGTAGATGGTGTTCCCTTGCAGTTTCTTCCTTGTGAGGTCCCTTCCAAAGCATTCACCACTGCAGAGCCTGTGGAGAGAGCCTGAAAGCGATTACTTACCTCTATAGCATTGGGGGATTCCTGTGCTGTCCTTTTTCCCCCTCTCTGCTCTGTGGAGATAGATACAGGGTGGAAGAAGGGGCACCTTGACATCAGCATCCTTCCTCTTCTTGCCCTGCCCTGCACAGCAAGCAGGAGGCTCCTGGGGGAACAGTTCCAAGGCAAAGGGCCGGAGATGCGCAGCAGGGTGGGGAGGAGCAGCTGAAAATAGCCACGTGGCCAAACCTGTTAGGATCACTTCTCAGAGACTCCAAGATCTACCACAAGGCAAACTTCTTCCACTTGGAAGCATATGTAGCCCGTGTGGAAGGCTTCCTACTAACCAACAACATCTCCCTGACTCCCTCTGAACATTGCTGCTCCAGCATTCTCAACCACGGAGCCTCCAAGCCATCAGTTGTAAAGTGTGGAAGTCAGGGTACAGCAATGTGCTGCGGTTCTGGGACAATAAGTCCAGGAACAAAGGGAGGAGGATCGGGGGCGATACCAAGAGAGGATGGAGCCTCGTGTACCAATGTTGCCTGGGTCAGGCCAGACTTACCAAAATGACGTCTGCTCTTCTTCACAGACCTTGGTCAGCATCTTGGGGATCAAGATGAAGGGGGGAAATGCAAACAAGAGGCCCTTTCTCCAATGAATTTGGAAGGTATCGTCTGCTGCTGCCCAGATAGGAACAGGAGGCCCAGCACTTCCTGTTCCCCTTCGTAGCAAAGAGGTCCAGACAGGGACGACCCCACATCTGGAAAAGAGCCTGCACAACCTCCCACTTGCGGGACCACTTTTGCATTTAAAATGAACAGATGAGGTTGTCTGCCAGCGAATTCTGAGAACCCAGCAGGTATAAGGCCAGTAGGTGCATCTCGTTGCGCTTGCACAACCTCCACAGCAACATCGCCTCCTTGCACAGGGGAATAGAGCAAGCACTACCCTGTCTATTGATATAAAACATTGCTGTGGTGTTGTCTGTGCAAACTGACAACACTTCCCCCTTATTTCGCCCAAAAAGGCCAGACAGGCCAACCAGACAGCTCTCAGCTCCTTTACATTGTTGTGCATTGCACATTCTGCTCAAGACCAGGCACCCTGAGTCTTGAGTCCACCCAGATGCGTGCCCCATCCCAAGTCTGAGGCATCTGCAACCAAAGTCAGGGTGGGCCGAGGGGCATGAACCCCTCAGCACATGTGGAGAGGGTCCAGCCACCAACGAAGAACCTCTATCATCGACGGCGGGACAGTTAACACTGTCCAGATGGAAGCAAGACAGCTTGTACACAGTGGCCAACCACATTTGCAGGGGGCAGAGCCGAAGATGTGGGTGCAGGAAGCCACGTGCCTGAACAACTGAAGGCAAGTCCTGGCTGTTGTAAATGGGTGGGCCCCCAGACCCTGACTCAGTCTGCCCATGCTCTTGAAATGGGGTTGGGAGAGGAACTTGATGGTTGCCAGGGAGGCCAAATGTGCCCCTACAAACTGTATGACTTCCATGGGTGAGAGGGTCAACTTCTGAAGGTTCAGCAATAGACCTGACCAGCTGAACGTGTCCACGATAAGCTCTACATGAGTCCTGACCACAGCTTCAGAGGGGACCTTGACCAACCAGTCATCTGGGTAGGGGAAGACGTGAGTCCCTCTGCGACACAGAAACACCACCACCACTGCCATGCACTTTGTAATAATCCTTGGTGCAGCAGAGAGGCCTAAAGGAAGCACCCGGAACTGATAGTAGGAACCTCCCTCTGTGAAATGAAGGAACCTTCTGTGAACTGGAACTATGGCCCCATGAAAGTATGCGTCCTTCAGATCTAGGGCAGCATATCAGTCTCCTGGATCCAGTGAAGGGATCATTGAGGCCAAGGATACCATGTGGAATTTTAACTTCTTGAGGTATTTGCTTAGACCACGTAGGTTGAAAATGGGACACAATCCACCCTTGGCTTTTGGGATATGGAAATAATGGGAATAGAACCCCGTGCCCCTGAACTGTAGAGGGACCATCTCTCCTGCTCCTACCTCAAGGAGCCTCTGCACCTCCTGATGCAGGAGCTGCCTGTGAGAGGGGTCCCTGAAAAGGGATGGTGCAGGGAAATGGGAAGGTGGGGTGGATAGAAAATAAATGGAATATCCCATTTTTACCATGTGTAGAAACCACCTGTTGGACATGACTCAGGTCCAGGTATGGTAAAAATGGGACAAGAGGTCCCC
The DNA here is from genome assembly GCA_032595735.1 of Pelochelys cantorii. Taxonomy (NCBI): domain Eukaryota; kingdom Metazoa; phylum Chordata; order Testudines; family Trionychidae; genus Pelochelys; species Pelochelys cantorii. The sequence goes on from CM064336.1 coordinate 96,500, forward strand.
AAACATAAGGGTAGAATCTGAGGAGGAGACAGGTTCCTTGCCCTTGGGTGCATCTTCAAAAATTCTTGCTAGGACCTGGTGGCCACCTAGAAGACTAGGCCTGGTTATTAGTGATGCCACTCCCACTCCTATTTTCTTATGCCTGTATATTTATACCTGCCCCTGGAATTTCCACTACATGCATCTGATGAAGTGGGTCTTTGCCCACGAAAGCTTATGCTCCAATAAATCTGTTAGTCTATAAGGTGCCACAGGACTTCTCATCGCTCCCACTACTATTGACACTTGGGAGTGACGGCAGCTTCGCCTACTACTCCTTCTATTCTGCTTCTGCCTCTGAGGTAGAGGACAGAACCTAGGGAGTGGAGTTGGCTTGAAACACCTCTGCTGTGTAAAAAGCGTGTGAAGGCCCAAGGACTTTAACGTCGCCCTTGTGTCCTTCAAACTATGGAGCCTAGAATGCGTTTGCTCTGCAAACAAGCTGGTGCCATCAAAAGGAAGGTCCTGTACTATATTCTGGACCTCAGGAAGGATGACACCTGGAGCCAAGAGTTCTGCCTCATAACTATGTCTGTTGACATAGACCTGCCTGCAGAGTCTGTGGCATCCAGAGCTGCCTGAAGGGAGGTTTAGGAAATTACCCTCCCTTCCTCTATGAGAGCCATGAACTCAGGCCTAGAGTCCGATAGGAAGAGCTCTTTAAATTTGTCCATGAACACGCATGTATTAAAATTGTAGTGGTCCAACACCACCTGTTGATTAGCCATTCTCAGCTGGAGGCAACCTGTTGAGTATACTTTCCTCCCTAACAAGCCCAACCTCTTAGAGTCCTTGGACTTAGGAGTGAGGCCCTAGTGACTCTGGCATTCCTTAGCATTAGCTGCATCCACCACCAAGGTGAGAGGTTGCGGGTGCATATACAAGTATTCGTACCCCTTCCAAGGGGCAAAGTATCGCTGCTCCACCCCTTTAGCAGTCAGGGGAATGGAAGCAGGGGCCTGCCAAAGGGTTTTCATGGTGGAGGAGATAGTCTTCATAAAGGGGAGAACAACCCTGGATCCTGGCCCCTGGAGACAGAATGTCCACCATAAGTTCTGCATCCTCCACCACCTCCCCTATTTGCAGACCCATACTCTGGACCATACCGCCTCAATAGATCCTGATGCACCCAACTGTCCATAGTGGGTAGTGAAGTTGCCACTCCAGCTATCACTTCACCAGGTGACGACGAGGATGAGGGAGTCCTGCAGCTCCCCTTCTTCCAGTTCCACCTCCGGTACTGGGAGAGGTACCACAGGCACATGCCCTTGGTCACTGGCACCAGAATGCTGCAGAACAGGTGGCACTGGGTGCAGAGACATGCCTGGAAGCCAGTGCTGTTTGTCCTCCCCAGACTGGTGTGCATGCCAACTAGGAGCTTGGTGCCGAACAGGACTCCACCAGTGCCCCGAATGGTTGTGTAACAGGTATCTGTGACCCCATCGTAGTCAGATGACTACCCCTATGGCTGGGTCTTGACCTAGGGACTCTGAAGGAGTGGTCCTGTTGACCAAAGCGACAGAGACTGATCTGGAAACCCCACCTTGCATCTGGTGGCAAGCCTAAGGAGTCCAGAACAGCCACTGAGGCGGGGCTTGCCATTGAGGAGGCCATTGAAGGGTTAAACTCCTGCCTCCTCTCCAGAGGGACCTGTGCCAAGCAGCACCTCCCGTTGGACAGCTGGCCCAGTTCTGACTCCGACATGGATGTGGAACATGGGGACCATAGGGGAGTGGTACCACGCTACACTGGAAGCCTCTGCTTGTACAGGATCCCTCCTAGGACCGATGCTGAAGGGAACCATCCCTATTGATTGGCTGGTGCTGAATGGGAGGACTCCACCTGCTACAGGAGTCCTCACCAGATCGCTGCCGAGGTGAATGGTCCCAGCTCAGTGAATGGTGCCGGGCGAAAGGGACCTTCTTAACTTTGGAGGCTTGTCCCTCAACTGCACCAGCCCTGGTACCAGCAATGGTGCCGATGGAGCCACTGGAGACTCATGGGGGGGACACTGATCGGCCAGAGATTTGCTTAATCAGGTTGCAGGCAGCCTCATATGTCTCAAGAGTGGATGGCATGTCCACAACTCCCATGTGGCTCTCCCGGGACAGGAAGTCCACTTACACCAGACTCGACAGGACCGGAAAAGGTGCCAGAGTCAACAGTGCCATACAAGCAGATTGTTTTGAAGGGTGCTCAAACTCAGGATGTGACTCTTTAAGCCTCTTAGCTCTGGAAACAGGTGACTGTCCCATCACACCTCTGCTGCTTCTTCTGGATCGGAGAATGGGATCGGTGCCATCGGTGCTAGGCTTCAGTGACCCACATTGCCAGGCTGTCTTACCCAACTTCTTCTGCAGAGCCGGTGCACTGCGCACCAAGGCCACAGATTCCACTCCTGCAGCCTGCGGTACCAGATGGTGATCCAAAGATGCCTCCATTAACAGATTTCGGAGGCGGAACTCTGTCTCTTCTAGTTCTTGGCATAAAGGCCCTACAGATCTTACACTTGTCTGCTAAGTGGGTCACTCCCAAACACTTTAGGCAGGAGTCAATGCGGATTGCCCTTAGGCATAAACTTCATGCACTGTCTGCACCATTTGAAGCCAGGGAGCCAAGGCGTACCCTGGCTCCCATGGACAAAAAACAAAATGGAGTCCCTGTTACAAACTTAACCGCTACTTAACACTTCAGAAAAACTAACTACAAGAGCAACTAAGGAAAACATGCTTGCCCAAGACAAGAGATGCTAGCAGCAAGAAGAAACTGAGCGAGGGGGTGGGCAGCAGGGTGCTATATACTGATGCCACTCTAGGGGTCTCCCCTACCGACCTATGGTATGCAGCTGTGGAAAATCTTCCTGGCAACTGTGCACGCAGCATTCACACACCTAAATTGGAAGGAACACGAGAAATCACTGGAAGAAGAATTACTGTTTGTAACCTATTTCAGTAGTGACTTGTGCTTAGCTTGCACGCTTTCTTTTATTTCTTAGTAATCTGCTTTGTTCTGTTGTGCTCCCTCTTTAACCACTTAAAATCCACCTGTTGTAGGTTATACCCTTATTTCTTGTTTATAATACAGGTTGGACCTCCCTGGTCCTGGATGAGGGATTTTTCCAGACCAGGGAGGTCATATCAGGGCCCCTGCCCCCCAACTGGGCTTCCTGCTTCCCCCTGCAGTCCAGTTGAGCCATGCCCCACCACAGCCCAGTTGAGCCCAGTGATGGCTCCCTGCTCCGACTCACCGCCCAACTGAGCCATGCACCAGCTCCTGGATCCTCCTCCCCTGCAGCCCAACTGAGCGGCACCAGCTCCTGGGCTCCACTCGCACCCCAATGGACCTGCGCACTGCCTCCTGGGCCTCCACACCCCTGCAGTGCACCGGGACACTCTGATCCTGGAATATCCGTGGTCATGCCAGACCACAGATATTGCTGAACCAGAGAATCCTGGATTTTAGAGGTGCAACCTGTATAACCCAGTTTCTACAATGCATAATAGGGAGGAGGGTAAGAAGCTGCGCTTACCCTCCTCCACATTGAGGGACGGGGAGGATTTCACAATATACCTTTTGGTCCGCAGGTAGAGGGAGGTGGGCACCTGCTGCTTGGCCAACTCCCTTAAGATGAGCCTTCCCAGAGCTGATCTCAGCACCTGCTGTTCTGCAGCTGGACATGACCCTGCCTGTGTGTGCTCTAGAGGAGGCTCTATCCCAGTATTCTGATTCTATAACTGGAAGAGACCCTGAGAGGTCATCAAGTCTAGTCCCCTGCCCTCATGGCAGGACCAAGCACGATCTAGATCATTCCTGACAGATGTTTGTCCAACCTGCTTTTAAATATCTTCAGTGATGGAGATTCCACAACTTCCCGAGGCAATTTATTCCAGTGTTTAACCACCCTGACAGGCAGACAGTTTTTCCTAATATCCAACCTAAACCTCCCTTGCTCCAGTTTAATCCCATTATTTCTTGTCCTGTCATCAGAGGTTAAGGAGAACAATTTTTCTCCCTCCTCCATGTAACACCCTTTTAGATACTTGAAAACCACTATCATTTCCCCTCTCCATCTTCTCTTTTCTAAACTAAACAAACCCAATTCTTTTAGTCTTCCCTCATAGCTCATGTTTTCTAGGCCTTTAATCATTTGTGTTGCTCTTCTCTGGACCCTCTCAAATTTCTCCACATCTTTCTTGAAATGTGGTGCCCAGAGCTGGACACAATACTCCAAACTGAGGCCTAATCAGATTCCTGATTCCTATGGAGAAGGTAGGGCAATCAGCTAGTTATATAAGGTGTTTGTACATGAATGCAAGAAGACTGGGAAACAAACAGGAAGTATTAGAAGCCCTAGCACAGTCAAAGAACTATGCTTTGATTGGAATAACAGAGACTTGGTGGGATGACTCACATGACTGGAGCACTGTCATGGAAGGGTATAACCTGTTCAGGAAGAACAGGCAGGGAAGAAAAGCAGTATGTAAGAGAGCAGTAGGATTGCTCAGAGCTCCAGTATTTAGAGTGAGAAAAGCCTGTTGAGAGTCATTGGGTTAAGTTTAGAGGCGGGAGCAACAGAGGTGATGTCGTGGTTAATGTTTACTAGAGACCACCAGATCAGGTGGATGAGGCAGACGAGGCTTTCTTCAGACAATGAAGAGAAGCTTCCAGATCACAGGACCTGGTTCTCATGGGGGACTTTAATCACCCTAATATCTATTGGGAGACCAATACAGCCATACACAGACAATCTAAGAAGTTTTTTGGAGAATGTTAAGGATAACTTCCTGGTAAAAACCATGAGAAATCCTGTGACACCTTATAGACTAACAGATTTATGCATCTGACAAAGTGGGTCTTTGCCCACGAAAGCTTATGCTCCAATAAATCTGTTAGTCTATAAGGTGCCACAGAACTTCTTGTTATTTATGCAGATTCAGACTAACACGACTACCCCTCTGATTCCTGGTACAAGTGCGGAAGGAACCGACCAGGGCCATGCACAGCTTGACCTGCTGCTCACAAACAAGGAGGAACTAGTAGGGGAAGTAGATGTGGGTGACAGCCTCAGAAGCAGTGATCATGAGATGGTAGATTTCAGGTTCCTGACCAAAGGAAGAAAAGAGAGCAGCAAAATACACACCTTGGACTTCAGAAAAGCAGACTTTGACTCCCTCAGAGAACTGATGGGCAGGATCCCCTGGGATGCTAACATGAAGGGGAAAGGAGTCCAGGAGAGCTGGCAGTATTTTAAAGAAGCCTTATTTAGGGCACAGGAACAAACCATCCCAATGTGCAGTAAGAAAAGCAAATGTGGTAGGTGATGAGATTGGCATACCAAGAAAATCCTTGGCGATCTTAAACACAAAAAGGAAGCTTATAAGAAGTAGAAACTAGGACAGATGACGAGGGAGGAATATAAATATATTGCTCGAGAATGCAGCGGAGTAATCATGAAGGTGAAAACGCAATCGAAATTGCAGCTAGCAAGGGATGTAAAGGGTAACAAGAAAGGTTTCTACAGGCATGTTAGCAATAAGACGGTGATCAGAGAGGGTGTGGGGCTATTACTAGATGAGGGAGGCAACCTAGTGATAGATGATGTGAGAAAAGCTGAAGTACTCAATGTTTTTTTGCCTCTGTCTTCACAGACAAGATCAGCTCCCAGACTAATGCACTAGGCAACGCAGTATAGGAAGGAGGTGGGCAGCCCTTGGTGAAGAAAGAACAGGTTAAGAACTATTTAGAAAAGCTAAACATACACAAATCCATGGGTCCAGATTTAATGCATCCAAGGGTACTCAGGAAGTTGGCAAATGTCATTGCAAAGCCTTTGGCCATTATCTTTGAAAACTCCTGGAGATCGGGAGAGGTCCCGGATGATTGGAAAAAGGCAAATGTAGTGCCCATCTTCAAAAAAGGGAAGAAAGACAATCCAGGGAACAACAGGCCAGTCAGACTTACCTCAGTCCCCCAAAAAATCATGGAGGAGATCCTCAACTAATCCATTTTGAAACACTTGGAAGAGGGGAAAGTGATCAGGAATAGTCAACCTGGATTCACCAAGGGCAAGTCCAGCCTGACCAATCTGATTAGCTGCTATGATTAGGTAAATGGCTCTGTGGACGTGGGGAAGTCAGTGGATGTGATATACCTTAACTTTAGCAAAGCTTTTGATATCGTCTCCCACAATATTCTTGCCAACAAGTTAAGGAAGTATGGATTGGATAAATAGACTTTAAGGCAGAGAGAAAGCTGGCTAGATTGTCATGCCCAACGGGTAGTGGTCAACGGCTCAATGTCTGGTTGGCAGTCAGTTTGAAGCGGAGTGCCCCAAGGATCGGTTCTAGGGCCGGTTTTGTTCAACATCTTTATTAATGACCTAGATGAGGGGATGAATTGCACCCTCAGCAAGTTTGTGGAGGACAGTAAGCACTTGGGATGGAAGAATCCCAAGCATTATTACAGGCTGGGGACCAGCTGGCTAAACAGACGTTCAGCAGAAAAGGACCTGGGGGTTACAGTGCATGAGAAGCTGGATAGGAGTCAACAGTGTGCCCTTGTGGCCAAGAAGGCTAATGGCATATTAGAGTGCATTAAGAGGAGCATTGCCAGCAGATCTAGAGAAGTGATTATTCCCCTTTATTTGGCTCTGGTGACGCTACATTTGGAGTAGTGTCCAGTTCTCCCCCCCCCAGAAAGGATGTGGGTGCATTGGAGAGGGTCCAGTGGAGGGCAACCAAAATGGTTAAGGGGTTGGAGCACATGACCTATGATGAGAGGCTGAAGGATTTGGGCTTGTTTAGTCTGTAGAAAAGAGTGAGGGGGGACTTGATCTTCCCAAGGGAGGTTCCAAAGAGGATGGAGAGAGGCTGTTCTCAGTAGTGAGGGATGATAGAACAAGGAGCAGTGGTCTCAAGTTACAGTGGGGAAGGTCTAGATTGGATATTAGGACAAACTATTTTACTAGGAGGGTGGTGAAGTACTGGAATGGGTTACCTAGGGAGGTGATGGAATCTCCATCCCTGGAGGTTTTTAAGTCCCAGCTAGCCAATCCCTAGCTGGGATGATTTAGTTGGGATTGGTCCTGATTTGGGCAGAGGGCTGGACTTGATGACCTCCTGAGGTCTCTTCCTGCCCTTGGATTGTATGATTCTGTGATTCTAGTGTAGAATGGAAGAATCACTTCTCGTGTCTTCTTTATAGCCTGTCTCAGGCAAGGCAGGCAGAAGGGTGCCCTGGCTGCTGTAACAGGTGGGCTCAGGGGTATCTCAGTGCTTTAGGGGGCAATCCAAAGGGGAAACCCATCCCAGTACAAAAGTCAGCTAACCCAGTCATAGAATCATAGAATACTAGGACTGGAAGGGACCTCGAGAGGTCATAGAGTCCAGTCCCCTGCCCTCACGGCAGGACCAAATACTGTCTAGACCATCCCTGATAGACATTTATCTAACCTACTCTTAAATATCTCCAGAGATGGAGATTCCACAACCTCCCTGGGCAATTTATTCCAGTGTTTGACTACCCTGACAGTGAGGAACTTTTTCCTAATGTCCAATCTAAACCTCCCTTGTTGCAGTTTAAGCCCATTGCTTCTTGTTCTATCCTCAGAGGCCAAGATGAACGAGTTTTCTCCCTCCTCCTTATGACACCCTTTTAGATACCTGAAAACTGCTATCATGTCCCCCCTCAGTCCTCCTCACTGGTAGATAAACCCATACTAATCAAAGAGGAGTCAGTGGGAGGGCAGGTGTATGACTAGGTAAGGAAATGATCTCCAGCTCACAGGAATTGTATTTTGGGGGATTTTATGCTTTAGCAAAATAACCCTGCATGTCGAAAAGGTCCCTCCACTGCACTCCCATCTGCTCAGATCTCCTCCCTCCCCCTTCCTCACCTCCAGTGCTCTTAGATCTTACCTGTTGCAGGGCTTTCTTCACAAACGGCAAGGGCAGTCCCTGGGATCCATGGCTTCTCATTAGACATCGCAGAGAAGGGCCCAGCAACTCAAACACCAAGCACACATGTAGGACAGTCAGGGAATCACTGAGAGAGAGAGAATGCTATCCTTCTTCCCTCTGTTCTGAGCTGGACAAGCCACTGCCAGCCCCTTGCTCACAGCCTCCAGCCTTTGCCCCCACCCCAGATTGGCCCCTGGCTCCCACTGCCAGCCTCCATCCTATGTAAGAATGTGAAGGAGCAGTCAACTACCCATTAAACAGGCGCTTATCAGGTAGCACTATCGACTACTCCGATCACCCCCTCCTCCTCCTGCCACTCTACACCTGCTGGTCTCAGCAAAAGCTGCCCCCCCCCACTCACCCCTCCTCTCTGCCATTCTGCATTCTTAAAGGGACAGAGCAGCTGGTCCCAGCAGAAGTCCCCTTTCCTCCCCCCACACGCCCTCCCCACTGCCACTCTGAATTCTTAAAGGGACAGAGCAGCTGGTCCCATGGGTCTCAGCACAAGCCTCCCCCCTGCGGCTCTTCATTATTAGGGACAGGGGAGCCTGTGTGCAAAGACACTGGCTCAGTCCTGGTTCCCCACCTGTAGCACCCCAGCTTGACAGCCAAGGGAAGTCCCCGCTGCCACACCTGCAGAGGAGCATCCCATTCCATGCAGCTCCAGCAGGGCTGGTGGGGAATTAGAGAAATGAAGTGAGAGCTGTAGCTGTGCTAAGGTTGCAGGTAGAGGACAGTCCACCTCAATTTCAACCCTCCTGGATGGTGGTGGTGGGGGGAGAGGGCTGGGAAAGTCTGATCTCCAGTTGCACTGGGCAGCAGGGAGAAGGGAGTGGGAGCCTCAGAGGGCTGGGGGAAAGGGTGTTGGGTGTTGGCAGAAGAGAGGCAGGTTCTGGCTGGAAAAGAACTCTAGTAACCAGTGTCTTTTTAAAAAGGAATCAAAGTATTTGTAACCTGACATGCCTGACTCTGAGCCCCAGCTCAGGGGCTGCAGTGACACTGTGATGAGGAGAGTTGTCCATTCCCACACAATTTCTATGGGTTCCAGACAAGTGACTGCCATTAGGTTTTACAATTTGTTTGGGGGCAGGGACAGGCTTTGAAAGTCATTCAGGGTGCATGCCAGGTCTTTGTTTTCTAGTGTAGTTTCTTGATTCTTCAGAGTGCCTCAGTGACTCAAGTCACAGGTAATGTAACAAGCGCAACTGGGATTAGCATTTGCAGGTTCCCACTGCCAACTTATTTACAGTACAAGGTCTTTCCAGCCAGGAAGCAAACTCCACAGCAATGTGTTCAAATGCTCGGTTTCCTTTGAGGGAGTGGGAGAGGTTACCTAGTAAAGAACGGTTACTTACCTTGTAACTGTGATTCTTCAAGATGTGTTGCTCATGTCCATTCCAATTAGGTGTGTTCGTGCAGTGTGCACGCGCCATCAGAAATGTTTCCCTCAGCAGTACCCTTAGGGCCAGCAGAGAGCCCCTGGAGTGGCGCCGGTATACCGGCCCATATATACCCCTGCTGGCCCCCTCACTCACTCAGTTCCTTCTTACCAGAATACTCTGGAGAGAAGGCGGCAGGTGGGGATTTGGAATGGACGTGAGCAACACATCTCGAAGAATCACAGTTACGAGGTAAGTAACCGTTCTTTCTTCTTCGAGTGATTGCTCATGTGCATTCCAATTAGGTGACTCCAAAACAGAACCTATGGAGGAGGGCCGGATGTTGAAGCTACAGAGGAATGGAGGACCGTCCTGCCCAGGGCAGCATCTTCCCTGGCTTGAAGCATTAGCGCATAGTGATTGGCAAAGGTATGGACAGAGGACCATGTAGCGGCTCTGCAGATGTCCAAGATGGGAACCTCCGCCATGAAAGCGGTGGAGGCTGCCACAGCTCTCATGGAGTGCACTCTAAGGGGTGGAGCCGGTACGCCTGCTAGGGCATAGCACTCCTTGATGCAAGTGGTTATCCAGGAGGAGATCCGCTGGGAGGACATGGGTTGGCCCCTCGCCTGTTCAGCAATGGCCACAAAGAACTGCTGTGATTTCCTGAATGATTTTGTCCTGTCTAAATAAAAGGCTAATGCCCTATGCACATCTAAAGTGTGTAAAGCCTGTTCTTTCCCAGAAGTGTGGGGCTCAGGGTAAAAGACCGGCAGGAAAATATCCTGGGACGTGTGGAAAGAAGACACCATCTTGGGCAGAAAAGCTGGATGGGGGGGCGGAGCCTAACCTTGTCTTTGAAAAACACCATGTAGGGGGGATCCGAGGTAAGCACCCTGAGTTCAGATACTCACCTGGCAGATGTGAGTACCATCAGGAGAGACACCTTATAAGCTAGGTATAGGAGGGAACACGTCGCTAATGGTTTGAACAGGGGTCCCATAAGTTTGGAAAGGACCAGGTTTAGGTCCCACTGGGGGACGGGCTGGAGTACATGTGGGTAGAGTCTGTCCAACCCTTTCAGAAACCTGTTGACCATTGGGTTAGCAAACAGGGTTTCCCCCCTTCCCCCGGGTGGAAGGCCAAGATGGCTGCCAAGTGAACCTTGATGGAAGAGGAAGAGAGGTCCTGGAGCCTGAGATCCAACAGGTAATCCAGGAACAGGGGAATCGTAGCCCGCCTTGGGTGCACCCACTTCTGGGAAGCCCAGATACAGAACCACCTCCGCTTAGCAAGGTACGTGGTCCTAGTGGAGGGCTGCCTGCTGCCCAGCAGAACTTCCTGAACCCGTTGTGAGCACTGACGTGCCTCAGCCGTCAACCACGGAGCTTCCACGCTGTCAAGTGCAGCGAGTGCAGGTCCGAGTGGCGGAGCCTGCCTGAGTCCTGAGATATCAAGTCCCACTTCGAGGATCCTGCAACCGATCTACTCAGCCTGTCCGCCAGGATGTTTTGGGAACCCGTGAGGTACGAGGCCACTGGGTGAATATCCACCCCGATGCAGAGGTCCCACAGGCGAATCGCTTCCAAGCACAGGTGAGGAGAACGAGCCCTGCCCTGCTTGTTCATATATCTCCCTGATGTTGATATGCAGGGAGATCTTATCTGCAGACCACATACCTTGCATGTGTAGGTCTCCTAAATGGGCTCCCCAGCCGGTGTCCAAGGGATCCATGACAAGGCGAGTGGATGGCACTGGTCTGGAGAATGGGACCCCCCGCGCAGACCTCCGCCTGATGGGTCTACCAGTCCAATGCGAGGAGTACGGGTGCAGGAACCGTCACCACTCTGTCCCAACAGTGGATGGCCAGGTTGTGGACTTGCGATAGCCACATCTGGCATGCTGCACTACATAAGTGCAGGCAGCCATGAGGCTCAGGAGATGCATGCAAGTTACGGGCAGTGGTCATGGGCAAATTCTGGAGTGCCCTGACTGCCATCTCTATTGTGCAAAACCGGGAGCTGGGTAGAGAGGCTCTTGCTGATAGAAAGCCCAGGTTGGCTCCCACAAACTCTATTATTGGGGTGGGAGTTAGAGTTGATTTGTCCAGATTTAGCAGGAGGCCTAAGTCGTTGAAAAGTGTGAGGACTATGGTGATGGGGGCTCTCACCTGAGCCTCCAAGTCCCCCCTCAGGAGCCAGTCGTCTAGGTAGGGGAATACCTGGACGCCCCTTTTCCTGAGCATGGCGGCCACCACTGCCATGCATTTGGTGAAGACCCGAGGGGCCGTGGAAATACCGAAGGGGCGGGCTGTGAATTGGTAGTGGTCCGGGCCCACAGTAAATCGGAGGAACCTGTGGTGGTGGGAGGTGATTGAGATGTGGGAGTAAGCATCTTTTAAGTCGAGGGCAGTGTACCAGTCTCCGGGGGCTAATGAGGGGATTATGGACGCCAATGTTACCATTTTGAATTTTGCTTTGGCGATGAAGGAGTTGAGGGCTCTGAGGTCTAGGATGGGACGGAGGCCCCCTTTGGCCTTTGGGACCAGAAAGTAACGGGAATAGAAACCCTCCCCCGAAACTCAGGGGGAACACACTCTCCTGCCCCTACCATAAGGAAATGTTGGACCGCCTCTTGAAGCAGAGGCTCGTGAGAGGGGTCCCTGAAAAGGGACGGGGTAGGGGGTTGGGAAGGAAGGGGCAAGTGGAAAGGGATTATGTAACCCCTTCCCACTATTTCCAGCACCCATCGGTCCGATGTAACAGAGCACCAGGTTTGGAGGAAGTGGGATAAACGGTCCCGGAAAGTTAGTGGGGAGACTGGTAAGAAATCCTCGGGGGTCCCGTCAAAACCTCTGACAGGGGCCTGAGGATTTGTTGGGGGGCCCCTGGTTGTTGCCTGGAGCCGGGCGTGGTCGGCGCCTGTTGTTCCCACCATTACCACTCCTGCTCCTACGATGGGACAAGTCAGGACATGGGGCATGAGGGGGCGCTCTAGGAACACTCCTATTTGCGAAAGCGCTCCTCTGGGTAGCAGGAGTGTGCATGCCCAAGGATTTTAAGGTATCCTGGGTATCCTTGAGGCCATGGAGCCTCTGATCAGTCTGCTTAGTGAAGAGCGAAGGGCCCTCAAATGGGAGGTCTTGGAGGGTGTTTTGGAGCTCCAGGGGAACCCCAGCACCCTGGAGCCAGGAACTATGGCGTAGGACCACACCTGTGGCCATCACCCGGGCAGCGGCATCCACCACATTGAGAGCGGAGAGCCTTAAACTCTGAGCAGGAGTCCCTGGGGAGCACGTCTGTGAACTCGTCCATGGACGCCCAGATATTATAGGTGTAATGTGACAAGAGGACCTGCTGATTGGCGATGTGGTACTGGATACCCCCGGATCCGTAGACTTTCCTGCCTAGCAGGTCAGTCTTCTTGGCCTCCTTGTTCTTAGGGGTGGCAGCAGGCTGGCCTTGCCTTTCCCTGTGGTTGACGGCTTGTACCACCAGGGAGCCTGGGGGAGGGTGAGAAGACAGGTGCTCGTTGCCCTCTTGGGGGAAAAAAGTACCTTCTTTCAGCTTGCTTATCAGTTGGGGGGAATAGATGCAGGGTTTTGTCACAAGGCCTTAGAAATTTTGGCTACAGTTTTATTAACTGGAAGAGCCACTCTGGAGGGAGCATCAGAGTGTACCCTCGCTGCCTCTAAGGATGTCTACCATAGGGTCCAAGTCTTCGGACACCTTCTCCGCCTGGATCCCCAGTCTTTGGGCCAGGCAGCGGAGAAGGTCCTGGTGGGCCCTAGTGTCTATGGCGGGCATGGGTGATGCGGAATTGCTTAAGGCTTCATCCGGAGAAGAGGACGACGCCCCTTTCTGGACCTCTCCCACAGGGGCGTCCAGGTGGGACGAGGAAGGGGGAGGTAGGCTCACTGGAGCTGCGCTCCCCCCGGGGCCTGGAGACGACTGACCAGGAAGTAGTGACTGGCCCGAAGTAGGGGACCTGGACAGAGGTGTTGCCGAAGGAGGAGCTCGTGGGCCTGTGGAGACGGAACCCGGCCTGGGTGGATCTACGCCCTGGCTTTGGTGGGATGCCCAGAGTGTCCAAAACGGCCACTGGCCCGGAGGTTGTGGGGGCCACGTTTGCTGCAACATTGGCACCGGAACAGGCTGTGCCCACTGTTGTTGGTGTAGGTGGGGAGGGCTGTGGTGCCAGGAACGGTGCCGCGAACGGGATTGGGAACACCTTGAGGACTAGGTGGATTCCGCCTCGGAGTCGGATGAATACTCTGAGGCGGACCAAGGTGGAGCCGACGAAGCTATCACCTGTCTGGCCATGGATTCCGGCTTGCTGTGGTGCCGAGACGGAGGCGGTGGCATGGTGGTGCAGGTGTCCCACACAGAGGTAGATGCCGGGGCCCCCTGGACCGGTAGCGGTGCCGAACAGTGGTGCCGTGTCCTGGGGCAGCAGCGAGAGTAAGGATGTCCCAGTGGCAGGTGCCGTGAGCGGTGCTGCCTGGGTCAGTAGGGATGGCTGGTGGCCTTCAACCTCCTACACCGGACCTTCAGATATCCTGGAAGGGGGCTGGTGCCGATTCTCCCCATGCCACCTGGAGAGTGTCGGGGTGGGAGGAGGAGAGGGAGAGGAGTCAATAAGGACCCTCGCTGCCTCTAAGGCCTCTGGCATGGAGGGCTCAGGGAAGTCCTCCACGGGACTGATCTCCCTGCGCTGGGAGGAAGGTCCGCCTGACCTGGAAGGCCTGGACTCCAGACTCGTCGGCGCCGCATGCCCCACTGGAGGGCACATGTCTGGACGGGGACTGGCCCCTGTTAGGTCTCCTCTTTTTGTGAGGTGCCGGAGACTGGGACCCGTGCCGGGACCTCTGCAGTGTCGGAGATGTATGGTGCGCAGAACTGTCCTGCACCAACGCCAGTGCGCTTTGAGAGGCTGGTGCCGGCCTGAGAACCGCCTCCATTAGCAGGATTTTGAGGTGCGATTCCCTCTCACACTTAGTACAGGGTTTGAAGGCCTTACAGATCTTGCAGGCTTCTGTGAGGTGAGCCAAAAAGGCCTATGACACTTTTTGCAGGGCTTAAAGCCTTGCGGACTGGGCATGCCCCGCTACGGGCACACGGCACGCCGTGGCGGGGAATAACTAAACAGAAAATAACAAAAGATTCTTTAACTTAATTTGCAGCTACTTAGCTGGAGACTAATTGAAAGAATGAGAAGAACAATGATCGCTGTAAAGAGCTGAGGGTTGTTCCAAGGACGGTCATGGCGGTAAGAAGGAACTGAGTGGGTGAGGGGCCAGCAGGGGTATACATGGGCTGGTATACTGGCGCCACTCTAGGGGGCTCCCCGCTAGCCCTAAGGGTACTGCTGAGGGAAAAACTTCCGACGGTGCGTGCACGCTGCGCGCACACACCTAATTGGAATGCACATGAGCAATCACTCAAAGAAGAAGCCTACTGTGTCTTTCTTTGTGAAATACAATGAAACCAAGAAAAATTTGTTTTATTCCACGGGGCTCTGGTCTGCAGCATTTGCAGTGTGTGGGTCCAACACACGGAACCAGTGTGCTCTTGTTGCTGGATCCCCTGCCTTAACAATGCAGAAGGCAGTAAGAAGAGGAGGGGGGGGCTTGTGTGGAGACGCGTGGGACCGGCAGCTGTCCCTTTCAGAATGCAGAATAGGAGTGAGAGGGAGGGTTGTCCCGAGACCAGGTGAGGGACCAGAGATTGAGCCAGCTTCTTTGCGTGCCGGCTCCTCTCTGTCCCTTTAAGAGTGTAGCGCAGCAGCTGGGAGTTGTGCTGAGACCCAGTGTGAGCCGGAAGTGCCCTTCCTTAACGACTATTTGAGTAGTTGATGGAAATTCCATGGACTATTCGATCGCTATTTCTTATCCCTAAACTTATGACTCCCCCCCGATTGGCCCCTGGCTCCCACTCCCAGCCTCCATCCGACCCCCCTGCACTGGCCCCTGGCTCCCACTCCCAGTCTCCATCCTATGCCCCCTGCCCCCCAGACTGGCTCCTGGCTCCCACTCCCAGCCTTCATCCTGTGTCCCCCCCCCCCGACCCCAGACTGGCTCCTGGCTCCCGCTCCTAGCCTCCATCCTGTGGC
Organism: Pelochelys cantorii; assembly: GCA_032595735.1. NCBI lineage: Eukaryota > Metazoa > Chordata > Testudines > Trionychidae > Pelochelys > Pelochelys cantorii. The sequence goes on from CM064336.1 coordinate 111,987, forward strand.
CCCCCCCCCCAACCCCAGACAGGCCCCTGGCTCCTGCTCCCAGCCTCCATCCTGTTTCCCCCCCCCCCCCCCCGCCCCGACCCCAGACTGGCTCCTGGCTCCCACTCCCAGCCTTCATCCTGTGTTCCCCCCGCCCCCCGACCGGCCCCTGGCTCCTGCTCCCAGACTTCATCCTGTCGTCCCCCCCACCCCCACCCCAGACTGGCCCCTTCTCCCGCTCCCAACCTCCAGCCTATGCCCCCATGGGAGTCCTTTTCTCCCGCTCCCAGCCATTCCTGCCCCAGCCCAGCCTTTCGCTCCCAGCTGCCATCCTTCATGCCCCAGGCTGGTCTCTTGCTCCCAGTTCCAGACCCGCATCTCTCACAGGGACACAGCCAATCTTTTTGACCCCGTGACATTCTAGCCTGGAGAGGCCCTGGGGCTCACACTCTTATCGACTGAGAAAACCAATATGCTTAGCTGAAGGATATGGAAGCCATTTGCTCCAAGCATTCTGAAGTCATGTAAACAATGGACAATATTGTCCCCTGCCCGGTCCTTCTTCTTCATGCTGCTCACCTGAGAGGGGTAAACACAGCCTGTTAGTTAGTGAACTACCTGCATCCTGGCGCTCTCGCTCTGCATTTTATCCTGCCCTCCACTACCAGAGCCTCTGAGCCTCTGCCATGTGCAACCAGATCATGAGGCCCCTAGTGGAGCCTCTCTCCACTCGTTGGGGCTCATAGCTCTGCCTGGGGTATCCTGCTTGTGAGTGGGACTGCAGATGGATGCTTTCATGTGCATGTTAACGGTGAAACCCAACAACGAGAGGTTGAAGAAACCCAACTCCAGTTACGTTAGTCGAGTCTGATTCCCTATGGTGAATTTCTTCACAATTACCCAGTGGTATCCCAAGTGAAGGCTGGAAACAGTTCCCCACAAATAGCTGTGTCTGACCAGCACAGATTTCCCAGACACTCCCTCTCGGAGGGTGCTTACCGCCACAAAACCCATCACATCAACCCCCTTCCAAGAGCATTGCCCACACAGATAGAAAGGTTGTTTTCCCACATGACCACAGCTTCTCATATTCATCAAACCTGTTTCACTGTTCGCCCATGCAGCTGTTCTCTCTTGGCTTTTGATTTTATTGTAAGCTCATTGGGGCAGGAGCCATCTCTTTGCTGTGTGTTTGTACAGCACCAAGCACGATGGGGCTGAGACATCGAGATGCTCCTGCAGTGCAGGTAACAGATGATAACAATGGTACCAACTTTGAAAATCTGAAAATTAGAATTTTTGGTCCATGACCTGGTATAACAAATTCTGTTCGTCCGGTGAAAAATACGTCAGTATGTTTCTTTTTAGAAACTCAGAGTGCCCTTAAATAATTCTTGTAATCACTAAGGTCTAGTACTGAAGAATTATGGTCTGCTGTGCTGCTAATTAGAAAGGATTTCAAACAATTTTTTTTCTAAATTAAGACTAAGACCAGGTCTACACACGCAGTTACATCAATATCCCTACAGGGGCGATTTTATATCAATATCATTAAGTTGGTGCAACTTTATGGCTGGACTCATATCACTATAAACCAATTTCTGATATTGGTTTAACTCAGGCTGGTAAATTTACAGACCCAACCTAAAGCGATACCTTAAAGTCTAGACACAAAGTTGCACAGCTTTAAGTAAGCCCATTTAAATCAACTGGGTAGCATTTGTATGTAGACAAGCCCTAAGAATTGTCACCACCAGTATTACAGACCAAAAAGGTCAGGTCATCGTCAGGAGCAATCCGTGACATCACCAGTAAGTGCCAATGGTGGATGGAAGAGGCCTGAGCACACAAGGAGACTCAGGACACAAGCTTAATTTTTTCTTGTTACACTTTTGGCTGCATTATTCACTTTTTGCACAAGCTATCACTGACTGGTATTGCCATATGCCTTAGTGCCTACAAATCAGCACAGAACATGAACAGCACAGAGGAGACAATTGAACAGTTCTACATCGATCTCAGTTCCATTCTGTGCTCAGTGCCGGCCAACGACAAGTTGATCTTGTTGGGAGACTTCAACGCCCGAGTTGGCTGTGACCACAGTCGATGGGAGGGAGTGTTAGGCAAACATGGTGTTGGTAAGATGAACAGCAACGGCTAATTGCTGTTGAGCAAATGTGCAGAAAATGACCTCCTCATTACAAACACAGTGTTCAGGATGGCAAACAAATACAAAACTACCTGGATGCATCCTAGATCGAAACAATGGCACATGATAGATTATGTCATTGTTCGTCAGCGTGATATTCGGGATGTCCTTATCACCAGAGCCATGCGAGGAGCAGAGTGCTGGACTGACCATAGGCTTGTCCGCACTATTTTCAAAATACACATTGCTCAGCATCATCCAAAGCGCCCAAAGCTCATTCGAACATCTTTAACATTGCCAGACTCCAGCAGCCTTCTCATCTGTGCAAGTTCCAGTCAAGCCTTGATGAAAAGTTGCCTGCCAACAGACCATTGATTGGAGGTCCAATTCAGAAGTGGAGCCAGTTTAGAGAAATGTTAATGAAGACAGCGAAGTCAGTGCTGGGTCTCAAGAAACGCAATCACCAAGACTGGTTTGATGAGAATAACAGTGCTTTTGAGGACCTGCTTGCCAAGAAGAACAAGGCATTTATGGAGTGGCAGAATGACCCAGGCTCCATCTCTAAGAAAGACAGGTTTAAGTTTCTCCAGGCCTAGGCTCAGCGAGAAATCCGCAAAATGCACGATCAGTGGTGGGAGAAGAAAGCTGAAGAGGTGCAACACTATGCTGACTTAAATAACTCAAGGGAGTTCTTCAGCTCCAAGTCAGTCTTTGGTCCTTCCAAGTCTGGCTTTGCCCCGTTGTTGTCTGCAGATGGAACCACATTGACTAGGGATAAGGCTGGCATTAATAACCGACGGAAAGAGTATTTCAGTCAGCTCCTGAATCGTCCATCATCAGTCCATCAGTCAGCACTTGAACAAATTCCTCAGAAGCCAACCTTTGAAGACCTGGGAGATCCTCCATTTATTGACGAAGTTAAAAAGACCATCAGGCAGATGAGTTGCGGCAAGGCATCTGGAAAGGATGGAATTCCCGCAGAACTGTATAAGGCATTTAATGTGGAGTCACTTAAGGTTTTTTATAATGTCTTGACCAGGATTTGGGAAGAGGAAGAAATGCCATCTGACCTCTGTGATGCCGTGATAGTTGCTCTGTACAAGAATAAGGGTGCAAGAGCCGATTGTGGGAACTACAGAGGTATCTCGCTGCTTTCTGTTGCCGGGAAAATCTTCGCCCGCATCATCCTGAACAGGCTGATTTCGACAGTTTCAGAAGTGAGTCTCCCTGAGTCACAATGTGGTTTCCGCCCTAATCGCAGTACTGTCGATATGATCTTCGTAATGAGACAGGTGCAAGAGAAGTGCCTTGAGCAGAATATGAACCTCTACTCTGTCTTCATTGATCTGACGAAGGCATTCGACACGGTTAACAGAGATACATTGTGGATCATCCTCAGGAAGTTGGGTTGCCCAACGAAGTTCATCTCACTCATCAAGCTATTTCACGACGACATGACAGGAGAGGTACTCTCAGATGGTGTGCCATCTGAGACATTCAACATCTCCAATGGCGTGAAGCAGGGCTGCGTACTCACCCCGGGCTTTTTAACATGTTCTTCGCTCAAGTTCTCATGCATGCTGTCAGAGACCTAGATCTTGGTATTTACATCAGATGCCGTTTGGATGGTTCACTGTTTGATTTGAGATGCCTTACTGCAAAGACCAAGACACTGGAGAGGCTTATCACTGAAGCACTGTTTGCTGATGACTGCACCCTTATGGCACACCAAGAGGCCCACCTGCAGACCATCATTGACAGATTCTCTGAAGCATCTAAACTATTCAGTCTCACAATTAGCCTCGGAAAGACAGAAGTCCTCTTCCAGCCTGCACCAAACAGTGCTCCTCCACAGCCATGTATCACTATTGATGGTACACAACTGAAGGTAGTGGACAGCTTTAAGTACCTGGGCAGCACAATATCAAGTGATGGATCCCTTGACAAAAAGATTACAGCGAGGATCCAGAAAGCCAGTCAGGCACTTGGGAGATTGCGTATTAAAGTTCTTCAGCACAAAGATATTCGCCTGTCAACTAAACTCAAGGTATATAATGCCTTCGTCCTCACCTCTCTCCTGTATGGCTGTGAAACATGGATCCTGTACCGTAGGCACATCAAGCGGATGGAGCAGTTCAACATGCGCTCCCTACAATCACTCATGCGAGTATGCTGGCAGGACTGAATTACTAACCAAGAAGTGCTTGATAGAGCTAGTTCCACAAGCATCGAAGCCAAGATCCTCCAGATCCAGCTTCGACGGTCTGGCCATGTTCTCCGCATGGACGAAAGCACGATCCCGAGGCAGCTGTTCTACGGGGAGCTGGTACGTGGTGGTCGCAAACAGGGACGCCTGAGGAAGAGGTCTAAGGAAAACCTGAAGACCAACTTGCAGTGGACAGGCCTTCAGCCTCGACAATTTGAACTAGCTGCTGTAGACAGGACTAACTGGCGTTCCCTTACGAGAAAAGCAGTGACAAAGTTTGAGGACGACCACCGCCAACGCCCCGCAGCTGCACATGAAAGACGACAGAGCTGTGTTCTCTCCTGTCCTGACAACCGGCGTCCTATGCCCTATTTGTAGCCGCATGTGTGCTTCGACCTTTGGGCTCCGGAGCCACATGCGTCTCCACAAATGAAATGCACAACATGTCTTCCTCGGCTCCTGAGAGACAACCGACAACAGCAACATAGGCACCACCTGATTCCCCTCCCCCAGACCAAATGAGGCGATGTCTAAAAAGGTTGAGTTCGGTCTAAGTAGAATGGTGAGATCACCTCATGCCTACCAGCTAAAGACACTATTCACTTGTGTTGGAGGCTAGCATAGGAAAGAACTCTAGAAAATAAATCATTTGCCTCAGGGGAAATTGAGAAACCGTTTTTGACAAAAATAATTGGATGCAGTTGCAGGGCCACACTGTCCTTGAAACCTGTGCCATTAAGGGATGCAGCTTGCCTCTTCTCTTTGTCAACATTACAGCTGTAAGAAAGCCTGTCTTCTGGCACAGGACCCATGAGGGCAACCATATCCCAAGCATTGTACAAGTGCAACAGCCTGTCTCTGAGCTGTGACGACACAGATGGGGAGGACACAACTAGAATGCTGCCCTGGACAGGCGAGTCACAGTACAGGCTGGATGGACACTGAAGGGGGACTAGCCGGCCAGTTGAAATTGCACCCAGAAGACCTCCACCCCTGTGATCTTATGACCCTTCCTGGGAAAATCGGCTATTTCTCAGCAAAGGGATGAATAGCAGCAAAAACATGATTAGCGGTATTGCTTCTGCTGCCTGTAGGGTGCCTCTTTGTGGCTGGGGCGTAAGTGCTCGAGGAACACAAAGCAGCAATTTCTGAAAACAAAAAATGACTATCAGAGTAAGTCTTCCATGACCTGCCAAAGCATCCCAAGCTATGCTGGAGTTTTGCAATGACAGGGCGCTCCTCATGGCCACCGCTGATGCCAGAATTCCAGCTACGAATCTGCCACATCCAGACCTGATGGCAATGAAGTTTTGGCCTCCAGATGGCCTCTGTAATGAAAGCCTTAAATTCCTCCATGGAGGCTTTCATCAACTTCTCTGTGAATCTGGACAGCCACAGCTCGATAACAACATATCTGTGTTGATTAGACACATTTATTTTCCTCCCAACCAAGCTCAACCTCTCCATTTCCCTGTCCTTCAGAGTGGACTTGCATCTCCCCTGCTGTGACCTCTCCTCTACTGCTATCACAGCATGGGTTAGGGGTTGGAAGAGAGTAGTAACCACTTGCAGCCTGTAGGCCGGTTAGGCCTCCCAGAGGGGTTCTTCCGCCTCCAGATCAGTGGGCGGCCACTCCACCCCACTTCCGCAGGGACTGAGACAACCCCCCACCCCCCGCCCAAGTCAGTAGTCCAATCATTCAGTAGCCTGGCCCTAGATCGGGGCAAAGCAGCAAACACACACAGTTAATAGTCCAGAGGCCCTGGTCTTAGTTCAGGCAGGGCAGCAAACGACCACAGTCAGTAAGTAGTTCAAAGCGCCCTGGCCCTGGTTCAGGGCAGGGCAACAGACAAACAAGTAACAGTCTTAGAGGCCCGTGCCTTGGTTCAGGCAGGGCAGCCAGTAACAGTTTAGCAGTTTAACCAATTGTTTATCTCCTTGCTCAGGAGGGGTGTAGGCACTTCACCTGTGGTGGCGGAGAGGGGGAGACTGCCACCTGGTAGGTGGGTGGCAGGGGGGACACAGGCCTGCCCACTCCACTGTGTCCCAGCCCAGAGCCCTAGAAGCAGCAATACAGGCTGCTGCTGGATCAGCAGGGGCTCCGGCCCGAAACCTGCTGAGCCGGGTGGTTACCTGTCCGCACTGTTCCCTGGGCCACTTCCCTTCTCTCCCTTGGTGCGTACCTGAGTAACAGGTGGGTTGCTTGGGGGCTCGAGGGTTGTCAGGTCCAGCTGGGGTCCAGGGGGTCCAGGCCAGTCCTCAGCGGCCTGCAGGTCCAGGGGTCCCAGCCGGCCCTCAGCTGTCGGTCAGTGCGGGTGGTCAGGCTGGTCCTCCAGGTTTTGCAGGATTGGGGGGCCCAGCCAATCTCTGGATGCAGGGCGGGGTAGGTGTCCAAGCCAGTCCTCGGGGACAGGCACGGCGGAGAGTTCGCGCCAGTCCTCTGGCCTCTGAAGGTCTGGACCGCACCAGAGTTCAGGTCCACCTTCCCAGCCAAGCACGCCCAGCAGCCCAGGCCAGTCCTCAGCCTCCCAGGCCGGGAGCACTGAGCAAACCTCTGTTCCCTCCAGAGGCCGGGCCCAGACTGAGTTCTCAGGCTGGGCTTTTATAGCTCTGGCCCCGCCTCCTGGTTTCCTGTCAGGTGGCTGGGCAGGGCCAGGCTCGGCCCAAAATGGCTCCTGGAGGGGTCCTTCCGCCTCCGGGTCAGTGGGCGGCCACCCCTAGGATTTTCAAATAGGCCCCACTACCCAGCCCAACAGAGGGACAGGACACTACTTCTCACACTGCTTGCTATAGGTGGTAACAGAGCTGGGGTATTCCCCAGGGACCTAGCAGCTCCAAATAAGCATCCTGGATTGAGAGAGCCATTCTCCCCAGAGCTAAGAACTGCTATCCAGCAACTGATGCATGCTCTCTTGCCCATACTCAGCCTGCTTCTCAAACTGGAAGCCACGGGCCCAAGAAGAGCCTGTCATGACAAGTCAGAGGAAGAACCCGGTATTGCAGAGTCACCGGGAGGAATGGCAGTGGAAGCTGTTTGGGCTGGGCCAGCTCCATGGAAGAGGCTCAGCCTAGCCCAGCTCAGGAAGAAAGGTCTCTGACTGCACTTGTACTAGAAGTGGCTCAGGGACAGAAACTGCTGCTTGGAATTGCTGCCCTCAAGCCAGGTGACATCACGGGGCAGGAAGCCTTGGGCAAGGCACAGCCCCAGGGTCCGTGGAGGTCACGGGAGCAGAGGAAGGTATGGGTGGCCAGCAGGTGGTGAGCCAGGACTGCTATCCCTACTGCGGGAACAGTGCAGATCCTGCTGCCTCTGCCGATCCACGGATCAAGCACGGTGCTTCCAAAGGGAGAGGGGAGCAGAAGTAGTTGTCCCCACGTCAGAACTTGGGGAGCACTGGGAGTCATCCGAGGGGAATGGTGGAGCCCCTCTGAGACATCACACAACCTGCCAGCCTAGTCCAGAGCCAACACAAAGAGCCACGGCTGCTGAAGATGAATGAGTGGCTGGTACCAGGAAAGGCATCCCCTGTACCTGGCACAGGAGCAAAGGAGGGAGCTGGCAGTGAGTCATTCTGAATCCGAAGGTGGGTCTGTAGCAAGGGCAGCATTGGTGCTCAAGACCGCATTCATGCCCATGTCCCCCTCACTACCACACAGGACGACTGTAGGCTGGGACTGCTGTTCAAGCCCTGGAGGGGGCAGAACGCAGTGTCCACAAGGCAACAATCCCCCCAGATGACCCCCAAAGGGTAGCAGCAGAGGACATGGAAGGAAGCCCAGTGACTAACAGTCTGTCAGCTAGAGGGGAATCAGGAATGCAAAGGGGCTGGACTAGATGATGCTCTCGCCTGATGGCTCTATGCTGCCATCAGGAGCAGCAAACTCAAGAGATGCCCCTGGGCACAACCCAGGGGCAGTTAAAGGGACTGGTGCCAGGAACCCACACGAGGGGGTATTAGTGCTTAGAAGGCCTGCTGGACATGTTCACACCCTGGGTGAGGGGCAGACCAAGTAAAGGCTCATCTGCTACACTACGCCTCCTTGCCAGGGGCTGCTGGGCCAGTTTGGAGGGGGCCCAGCACCACTGAATTACATGGCCACAGAAACAAATGCAACACTCCCAGAAAAAGGGCTGAAAGCCAGGTAGATAAAACATCATACAGAATGCCCCAGGCAGTGAGAAGGCACGAGCTATCCTCCAAGAGCCAGGAGAGGGGCAGGAGCCCCGGGGCATAGGCACAACCCCAGAGGTACCGTAGGTCAGTTCCTGCAGAGCTGGAGTGGAAGACGTGTCTGCACCACTCATAGAAACCCAGAATGGTCCCTCAGCACCCCGGGACAGAGTCCCAGGAGATGGGGGGCCTGGTTCAGAAGCAAATGCTAGACTGAAGCTCTTTGCTGCATGGATCTGATGTGCTTTCCCAGCTGCCAGCAGCTCCCTGAGTCTGAGACCTGGCACTGCAGGCACTGGGAACAGAGGCAGGCCCCAGCAGGCAGAAAGCAAAGGAGCCTGCATGCTCCCTGGGGTGCAAGTAGGAAAGGTACGTACACACTGGAGCAGGGAGATTTCATCCTGTGCAGCCTCAGCAAAGCTCTGCCCACCCTTGGCCACCTTCACAGCCACATGCCTCTTCTCTCTGGGAAGGAAGCACAGCAGAGCAGTGTCCCATGGTAGTGTCCATCCGAGCTGCCCGCCCTGCAGCCTGGGAGTCTCCATGGCTTTCCTGTCCCTGCACTGACCCACCTGGCTCCTGAGTTCTGTGCTCAGAGGGGCTGCCCTCCCTCTCTCCTCCGCCACTTACCCCACACCCAGACCTCCCCCAGACAGCAGTGTGGAGCCTTGCAGTCCTCTCTCTCAGCAACTGTTGCTTTAACCCTCCAGCTCCATCGCCTTCTGGGCAGAGCACACTATAAAGTGAATACAAGCTGCACCTCTATAAACCAGGACTCTCTGGTCCAGCAACATTTGTGCTCCAGCAGGACCATGGATGTTCCAGGATTAGAGAATCCTGGCACATTGTAGGGGTGGGGAGGACCAGGAGCTCAGCCAATGTTGGGGGAAGGAGCTTGGCCTGATGTAGGGGGGGTGCCTGGCTCAGCTGGGCTGATGGGGGTTGTGAGGTGGCAGGAGTCAGGAAGCCTGGTGGGGCAGCAGGCCAGGGGGTGAGGCCGGTAGCAGAGGGGGGCAGAAATGACCTCCCTTGGTCCAGCAAAATCCCTCATTTGGGACTACTCAGGTCCCAAGGTGCTGGACCAGGGAAGTCCAACCTGTACAGAGACAAGCCTGTCCCCTCATGGCCCAAACACAAAGCTAGTAGGGCTTCCTGCTGGCACAGCTCAGCACCACAGCCTGAAAAGCCTCCCGCCCACCAACGTCACCTCACTTCTTCCTCATGACAACGCACCAGCTCCCTCCCTAGAGCCCTTCCCATCTGCTCCACGCTGCCAGCCTCACGCCCACTCACGGGGCTGGAGCCCTCTTGGCACGGACTGCGTGGGCAGAATTCCTCCCAGCTCACCTCGCTCTGGTGATCCCCTCTCACCACCACCCAAACACCTGCATCCCTGCCCAGGCTCCTCCAAGCAGCTCCATCCTCTGCCCAGCCAGAGGGGCAATTCCTGCCCTCGCCCCCTCAGTGACCTGTACATCCCTTGACAGCCCCAGCCCACAGAGTTCCTCTCTCTGGTGCTACTCACACCGTGTCCTGGCACAACCAGACTGTAGAGAAGTAGCCAGCACCCAGCTTGTGCATCGCCCGGTATCTTCCATGGAACGTGTCTCCCTTCTGCACGGGGCAGTAGCCTCCTACAAGACAGGTCACCCATAGCCCCATTTGTGGGACAGGGCTTCAAAACACCACCAAACTGCAAGGGGGACCCATCTTCACAATTCAGCCCCGAGTCCACAACTCTCCCTGGCTGAATGGCAAGGACATTTGGGTACCAAACTGGTGCCACCCTGGGACTCACCTGCACAGTACTCTGCAGGGTCCTCCTGGCATCCCCGTCCCGCCATGTCAGGGGCTGGCTGCAGGCTTCAGGGTGAGCAACTGGTGGGACCGGGGATCTGACACATGGAACAGACACAGCACAATCTCTGCATTTTACTCCTGTAAATAGAGTTAGGTATGTAATGCTTACTGCGATTCCAGCCACACCTGCGTGCTTCCCTCCGCCTCTTCCCAACTCTTCCTTCCCGATCCCACTTGTGACCCCTCCCACTGCCCCCCTTGTTCTGTCCCCGCACTGATCTCTGAACTTGGACCTGGAGATGAACGTTTCCTGAGATTTATGTGAGATTTCAAAGCAGGGGCCCTGAGCTGGCTCTGGCTGAGCAGAGCTCCGGGCAGGTGCAGTGAGCCCAGCAAGAGGCAGAGTTTCAGGTTTCCTGCTGCCTTGCTCGGCCTGCTGGGGGATTAGTGGGGATTGAAGGAAAGGGCCAGACACCCATGGCCACAGCAGGGCGCAAGGCTCTCTCAGGCACACAGTGACTGAGCTGCAGAGTCTTACCTTCTATTTCAGTATGAAAGTCCCTGGGCGAGGAGACTCTGGCCTTTTACAGCCCCTCTCAGGACAGCAGCTAACGGGCTATAACACAGAGAGGCTTGAAATAATGCTCCAAACTCCGTGAGCCCCTAGACTGGCACAAGTGGTCAGCCGTTTTAAAACTAACCCTCAGCATAGCGAGTCGCGCTAAGGGTTTGTTGGGGCAGTGGCCATCTGGCAATTTTTGCTCACTTGAATCCTAACGTGAAATTCATTAGTCTGATTAGCTTCTTAGTATGTTAGAAATATCACCCAGCAGTGCTGAGGAGTCCATTAATAAAACCCTAATCTCCACTTGAAATTTAAGAGTGTCCCTAGGAGAATTTATTTTGGAATAACTAGTCTAGAATAATTATTCCAAAAGAGCTATTCTGCTAAATTCCCAAGTGTAGACAAGCCTGAAGATCGTTTTCCCAGAAGCTCCGGAATAGAATTGTGGCTGCTTCTGTCATTTTTGGTTTTTCAGCAAAGAGCAGTGTTACCCTGTTCTTCCTCTGCTAGCAACAAAGCTGCTTTCAGGACCAACCCTACCAGGCAGCAGCTGCATTTCTTGCTGATGCTGGGCAAGCACAGGGTGTGAACAGGCTTCCTGGCATGTAGCCAGGAAGAACAGGCTGGAATGCACCATGGAGCGGGATGGTGCCTGCCTCCCACCTACTTCCTTGCGCAGTGCTCTGACTGACGCATAATGCAGCACCTCAAGCATCTGCCTCTCTCGTGTCGTACAAAGATTCAGAAGCCCTCGCCCTCCACTTGCCACTCGGCTAAGGAACAACTTGCCATGACCAGACATTGACATCGCTGGCATTAGCCCCAGGCTGCCCTGGGCCTGTTCAATCCACTGCCGGGCCTGTAGAGCAGCCGAGCCCAGCTCCATGTCCTGAGGCCAACAGGGCATCAGGGAACAACCACAAGGATGACATGAGGTGTGGACATCAAGCCTGGCAGAGGAGGCATCACGTTGCTCCCTATGGACACAGCCCCGAGGCTGCCAAGACTCCAGCAGCTCGTGTTACACAAGGGAGACGCTGCTGAGAGCAACCTCGAGTTGAGCAGAAAAAGGCACAAAGCCGTCGGTGGAAGCTGAAACGAAGCAAACTGAGACTCAAAGACACTGATTCTCACTGTGAGAGCACTGAGCCATCAGAGCACATTGTCGGGGGGGATCCCCCAGCCCTCCAAGGGTTTAGATCTAGATGACAATCTAGAGAAGAGCTACTCAACTTAGGAAGCCCCCGGGGCCACAATGAAACTCACAGCACATGCCGAGGGCCACAACTTAAGTGTGATTGCATATACATGCAAATATATATGTAAATATATATGCAAATAGCTTCTTTCACACTGACGGGCATGAATACAAAGATTAAGGCAAAACTACACAATATGCAGGCCCCATTTAAGTCAGTTCTGTTGATATTAAAATGCAACATTTACCCTATTTCCACCCACATGACAGCACTTTTAATGAGCAATGACAGTCCAGGAATTTAACTACTAAGACGTATCAACAGAAGACCATTCTATTGACTACTTTTTTGCTTTGGCTCCCACCCATGGGCCACGTGTTGAGCCCTGTGTACATCCAAACTGCACCACAGGCCACAAACAAATGGGCTGCGGGCTGCATGTGGCCCCTGGGTGTAGCCCTGATCTAGAGAGTCTAGAGCTCAAAGGCCTGGGGCTCAAAGCAGAAATTGCTGGGGGAAGTTTCCCAGCCTGTTCTAGATGGTCAGTTCTTTCTAGCCTAAGAAGAACCTACCAAAGGAGCCGCCATTCGACACTGCCAGAGATGCTACCTTGCACTGCCCAACAAGCACCATCTCCCAGCTTCCCAGCGAGGCAAGCAGCCCCCTTCTGCATTTTCCCCATCTCCAGGCATCCCAACAGGCCCAGGTGGCTGCCTGGCATGTGTGCTCTGGGCAGGCTATGTGGAGTGTCAAGAAGTCAGCCCCACAAAGCGCCACGGCCCTTCTCTCGTGTGGAAGAGACGCCAGGACCCAGTGTGGGCCGGGCTTCCCAAGTAAGCATCCCTGCTCCTTTGGCACAGGCAGTAAACGCAGCCCGTGGGGGTCTGGATGCCACCGGCCCTCGACAGACTCACCATGCAGCAGCTCTGGGGGCTGGGCTCACAGCTCCGCTGGAGACCTGGGGCTCTTGGCAGCTCCTGGCAGTGTGAGACCCAGGGCTCTTGCCTTCCTTTCCAGTCAGCCTTGGCTGCGAGGGGTGTCCCTGCGTGGAGCAAGTTCTGCTGTGCCCCTGGAAGCTGGGACAAGGAACAGCAAGGCCCCTACAACCAGCACAGGCTTCAAGACAGCTTGGGGCAGGGTCATTTTACTGCCTCAACAGCTTTGCACCTGTTTTGAGTTCCTTGCTTCTAACTCGCGCCTCACAGCACGTCCGTCAGCTCCAGTGAAAGCCTCTGCCCTACCCCAAGGCTATTTATGGAGCACACGGCACAGCTTGGCTGGATGGAAACACAAAGTCTGCCCCGAGATCTGACATGGCTCTGAGCCCATGGAGTGCCAAGCATCAGCCACCTCCTGTTTCCTCCATGAGAGCGAATCAGCCTCTGGACCCCATGTGGCTGCAGCTCCCTGACCTTGAGCCAAGTAGTCTCCTGCTCCTACAGCAGCCAAGTGGGGGGCTGGAAAATAGATTTGCTCTTATGCACCAGCTTGGCAGAGAGAAACTACGGGGTTCTTTATACAGCTGCATAATCACATTCCAGAAGGCCTGGTCTGAGCTGCAACTCTGCACCCTGGGAGCGACGCACCCCGGGATGCCCCAGGCCCTGCAGCAGCTGGGCTTTGCAAAAGGAATAATTACAACTAAGGGCATGAAAATGACACCATGCACCATCTGCACCCATTGTGTGCTGCCTCCATGCACAGGAGCTGAGCGTCCTTTGGGTCCTTCCCTCACCCAGGAACCCTGACCGGAGCTCAGTGCTAAGGAGGTTTTGCTAACGTGGCACAAGCCACTGAGGAGGGTCTGCCACCTCCTAAAATTAGACCTTCTAGCTAAGCCAGCGCACAGCCTGGGAAGGGGCCAGGGATGTCGGGCTGGGATTTAATGAGAGCAGGGCTCCCTGCTCCATCAGCTGCTGTGCCCTGACCGCTCACCCTTCCTGCTCTGGCTCCAAGAATAGCTGCCAATGGCCAGCACAGGCAGGAATCCTTGGCTGGGATGGGCTAGAGGACACCAAATGAAGTTAATGGGTAGCAGGTTTAAAACTAATAAAAGAAAGTTCTTCTTCACACAGCGTGTAGTCAACCTGTGGAACTCCTTGCCAGAGGAGGCTGTGAAGGCTAGGACTATAACAGAGTTTAAAGAGAAGCTAGATAATTTCATGGAGGTTAGGTCCATAAAAGGCTATTAGCCAGGGGATAGAAATGGGTGTCCCTGGCCTCTGTTTGTCAGAGGTTGGAGAAGGATGGCAGGAGACAAATCGCTTGATCATTGTCTTCGGTCCACCCTCTCTGGGGCACCTGGTGCTGGCCACTGTCGGCAGACAGGCTACTGGGCTAGATGGACCTTTGGTCTGACCCGGTACGGCCGTTCTTATGTTCTTATGGCTCAGCCTGAAACCTCCTTCCTAATCTGGAGCCGGGCCTAGCCAAGAGCCAAGCAGCTGGGCCTGGCTACACCTGAAGGGGCACAGAATCAGGGCTGCAGCTGAGAGCCCCATTGTGACTCAAAAGCAGAAGGTCACTGAGGCATGGGCAGAGCTCCTCTGCTGTGCCTCGTCTGCTTCCGCCCCGGTCCTCCCCACTCTTCCCGGTAATCTGCCCAGTCACCTGCTGCACTTCTGTCAGCATCTGCACCGGTCATCGCGGCCCTCTTGCTCCTCCCGACTCCCTCCCGTCACCTGCCGTGCCTCATCTGCATCTGCCCCAGTCCTCACGGCCCTCCCGGTCCTCCCCACTCTGCCCCATCACCTGCTGTGCCGCGATGACCGGGGCAGACGCTGACGGAGGCACAGCAGGTGACGGGGCAGAGTGGGGAGGACCGGGAGGGCCGCGATGACCGGGGCAGACGCTGACGGAGGCACAGCAGGTGACGGGGCAGAGTGGGGAGGACCGGGAGGGCCGCGATGACCGGGGCAGACGCTGACGGAGGCACAGCAGGTGACAGGGCAGAGTGGGGAGGACCGGGAGGGCCGCGATGACCGGGGCAGACGCTGACGGAGGCACAGCAGGTGACGGGGCAGAGTGGAGAGGACCGGAAGGGCCATGAGGATTGGGGCAGAAGCAGACGAGGCACAGCAGGTGACGGGAGCTGATGGGACAGTGGAGGGGGGGCAGGCAGCTGGGGTCAGGCTTTATGCTGGATGAACGTGAGCTGATAAACCAATGAGGGAGGAGAGTAGGGTAGAGCAGGGGCTGCGAGCAGCACATGGTCTCACACACCCGCCAAGGAGCAGGCTCAGGGCTACCCCTGCTCGGTGTGGCTCAGAAACAGGGGCAGGCAGGGGGCTCTCACATTCTGCCCCACCCCAGGCACCGGCTTTGCAGCTCTCATTGGCTAGAAACTGCAGCCAATGGGAGCTGTGAGGATGGCACCTGTGATTGGGGCAGCACAGAGCTGCTTGGCCATTCCTCCATGTGAGAGCCCCAGGGGGTTGAGCTGCTGATTCTGGGAGCTGCTTGAGATAAGTGCTGCCCAGAGCCTGCCACCCTCACCCTTTCACATCCTGCAACCTTCTGCCCCAGCACTGATACCCCTCCCACCCTTTGAGCCCAGCCCAGAGCACCCTCCTGTACCCCAAAACCCTCATCCCCAGCCCAATCACAGAGCCTGCATCCACAGCCAGAGCCTCACCTCCTTCCCAGTGTCCTAGCTCCGATCCCCCTTCCTCCTTCCGAACCCCTGCACTTCACTCCCCTGCCCCAGCTCACAGCCTGCTCTTGCACTCACTCTTCATTTCTGGCCCCAGAGCCTGCAACCCCTGCCGGAGCCCTCACCCCCTCCACCTGCCACACAAATTCCACACTGGGACGTGGCCTTCAGGGTTAGACCATGGGCGAGAGCAGGTGCTTGGGGGGGGGGCATGGCTGAAGTGGGAACGGCAGGGTGGCACTGAAGGGAGGCAGGCCAGGGGCTAATTAGAGGCTAGTGCTGTGAGAGGCCACAAGCAACCAAAGTTAAGTGAGCCCAGTGAGCTTACAGAACAGGGGGGAGCAATAATTTTTGGTGGGGGGGGCCACTCCAAGATTTTGGAAAGTGGTCAAGGGCCGCACTTTTCTGTGGCGGGAGTGTGAGGTCTCGGATGCAGGCTGGGTGCAGAAGGGTGCACGGGGTAAGGCACTGGGGTGCAGGAGATGGTGTGAGGTCTAAGAGGGAGTCTGGGTGAAGGAGAGGGTTGTGACCTGGGGCAGGGGATTAGGGTGTAGGGTCAGGGAGGGAGTGGGGGGTGCACGGGAGAATTCTGGCCTAGGGGAAGGGTGTAGGAGGGGATGCAGGGTCTGGGAAGGAGTTGTGACCTGGGGCAGGAGGGGTGCAGAGAGTTTGGAAGGTGATTTGGGGGAGGGAGTTGGGGTGTGGGAGGGGCAGGGGTACCAGAGGCGGGCTCTGGCTGGGAGACGCTTACCGAAGCATTTCCCGGCCTGCAGCACCCCCAAGGCAAACTGGGCTCCCTGCCTGCTGCAGAACCAGAGCATTGAAAACGCAGCCTGCTCCTTCCACACTCTGTCACGTTATTGGATTTTAAAGTTGGCCCCAAAAGTCTGTACAAAGGGGGCCATGTGAGGTGTCAGATGAAAGCTTATGTTCTACTGATTCTGTAGATGCTATTCATGCACTTGTATAATGTCTGTATGTGGAGTTATGAATATGTACTCTGTGCTTACGCTGGAAGATTCTCTGTCTGCGACTGATCAATGTGCCAGGAATGTTCACTCAGTGTCTATGCTAATTAGCAAGGCCCCAGGGACAAGGCTCTCTGAGAGCTCAATACACACCTGAGGAATGCGTCTGGAAATCTGTATACCTGCAAATCAGCCAGTATCTGATGACTGCTGGCATGGGACACAGGGATAGGTCACTGGGCCATGTGACCTGCTCTGGCCAGGAAGATTCCAGGAGAGGTATATAAATGTCACGTGGCACCCTCCATCTTGTCTGCAATTCTGCTCCTGATCCCAGATGCAGCCCTGTGAGGGACAGAGAGCCGGGAAGAACCGTGGACCCATCCTGACATAGGATGTACACCAGAGACTTTTAAGATAGCAGTTTGTAACATCTCTGCTAAGAGCCTGCATCAAGAACTGTGAGATTCGATGCATGTAATGTATTCTCCTTAAACAACCTGACTCTCAAAATGATTAGGGGGCTGGAGCATACGACCTATGAGGAGAGGCTGAGGGAGCTGGGTCTGTTTAGTTTGCAGAAGCGAAGAGTGAGGGGGGATTTGATAGCAGCCTTCAACTTCCCGAAGGGAGGTTCCAAAGAGGATGGAGAGAGGCTGTTCTCAGTAGTGATGGATGGCAGAACAAGGAGCAATGGTCTCAAGTTGAGGTGGGAGAGGTCCAGGTTGGATATTAGAAAAAACTATTTCACTAGGAGAGTGGTGAAGCACTGGAATGGGTTATGCAGGGAAGTAGTGGAGTCTCCATCCCTAGAGGTATTTAAGTCTCGGCTTGACAAAGCCCTGACTAGGTTGATCTAATTGGGATTGGTCCTGACTAGAGCAGGGGGCTGGACTTGATGACCTCCTGAGGTCTCTTTCAGCTCTATGGTTCTATGATTCATGCTTTTCTTTCTTTTATTAATAAATTTTTAGATTCTAAAGGATTGGCCCAGCGTGATCTTGTGGGTAAGATCCAAAGTGTAAATTGACCGGGGACTTGGGGCTGGGTCTTTGGGACTGGAAAGGCCCGTTCGGTGTAGGTGAGATTGGATTCTATAACCCCTCACCTGTGTGTTAGGACTGGGGCTGATTGAGGCACAGGGATAACTGCCATGTTTGAGGGGTTTTGCTCGGTGTGACTGGTTTGTGACCTGTTTGGGAAGGTCTCCCATCTGGGGCTGTAAGCAGCCCTGGTTTTGAGCAATTCACCCTGAGCGGACGCCCTCAGCGGTGCCTAGACCCAGCCCGGTCCGTCACAGGTTCTCAGCTCCAGGAGGTGGGAGAGGCTTGTGCCGCCCCCATCCCCCAGGCCAATCTCTCAGGTCCCATTGTCTGGCTGTTTCTGGCCAATAGGAGCTGAGGACTGGGCTGGGGGCGCGGAGATCACGTGAAGCCTCCCTTTCCCTCTGGAGTAAAGAGTCACATGGAGCAGCCCTGCATTTCAAACAGCGGCTGCTGTGTGCCTGAGGGTCCCGGGAGGAGTCTGGCGGCTTGGCAGGCTGAATCCGGCCCACAAGAGGTATCTTGCCCAGCCCTGGTATAGAGTGAAAGGTGCCCAAACAGCAGGGTTCCAGCCCACAGGCTCTGAATAATGGAGGGTGTGTGTGTTAAAGCCCAGCCCCAACATGCTAAGAAAGGATAAGGGGACTGGCTGGAAGGTCCCACCCTGAGCAAGAGGGGCAGGGGGTGGAGGAATGGGTTGGGTTGTAGAGATGAAATACTGTAGTCAATTAACCAATAAGCAAAATCTTAAGAGGTTAATGCTTAGATGACATGCATTTCCCTCCACTCCATTTTTTTAGCAGGCTGGCCAGTAGCCTGGCTCAGTTCCGGCTCACGCCAGTTCCAGGAGCTCAGACCTCCTCCCCAGACAGAGGCTGCTGCCACTGCGCACTGCTGCCTCTATCAGCAACGGGCAGCCTGTCTGCAAGGAGAGCTGGTTTTTAAACTGGCACCCCTCACAGACCAGCTCCTGATTGGCATCCCACGTTGCTGCCTCTGATACAGACGCAGCAACACAGAGTGGCAGGGGGGCTCCTCAGGAGTGGGGCCGGAGTACACTAGCTGCCAGCCCCACCCCTGAGGACTATAGACTAGTTGAGTAACCGATAACAATTCATGAGGTTACTCAACTATTCAATTAACTGATATGTAACATCCCTAATGGGTGTGCATGCAAAAGGTGTGTCTGGAAGGTCCCACCCCAAGCAAGAGGGGCAGGGGATGGGTGTGTGTGTGAGGGGTGTCACTGGGAGGTCCCACCCCAAGCAAGAGGGGCAGGGGATGGGTGGACATGCAAGGGTGTTGCTGGGAGGTCCCACACAGAGGAGAAGGGGTGGAGGATGAGTGGACATGTGATGGGCATCATTGGTAGGTCCCATGCGGAGGAGAAGGGGGTGGATGATGGACGGGCATACAAGGGGCATCACTGGGAGGTCCCATGCCCAGAGGAAGGGGAGGAAAGGAGGTGGCTGGTGGGCAAACGAAGCCACCTGAGAGGCGGGAGGGGGCAGACTAGGGCAGGGTGAGGAGACACGAGAATACATGTCTGGGAGATTATAGGTGCCGGGCTGAGGAAAGGTCGGAGCTCAGTGGGGGAGCAGGGAGACGGGATTGGACATGGACTACTTGGGAGCACTGGCCACAATATAAGTAACTTTAACAGCCCTGTGGTGAGGAAATGCTGCGGCATTTCATTTTTCATTTCAGAAAGGGCAGTTGCACAGAACTGAGCAGATGAGTTAAGTGGAATGAAAAGGCACAGAGCCAAAAGCGAAATTCTTGCAAGCTGTATGGAAACTTCACAAAGACACCTGTCATGGCCATGAGGGATGGCCAGCAGCCTGGGGACTAAGGGGTTAACTATGTCCCCCGTACCTAGCCAGGTAGCGGTCAGTCAATAGAAATGCAGGAAGGGATTTCAAACTGAGACAAAGGAATTTTGGAGTTTTCCCTCCTTTGTCTCTGTCTCAGCCAGTTTGCTCTCTAGATACTGAGGGAGACAGAACACATGTCTCTATCCAAGGCTATGTCTAGACTACATGGTTCCGTCAACGGAGCCATGTAAAATAGTTTATTCGGCATAGTCAAAGAAGTGGGGATTTAAATAATCCCCGCTGCATTTAAATAAAAATGGCCGCTGCGCTGTGCTGACGATCAGCTGATCCGGCACAGCGTGGCAGTCTAGACGCGGCGCGGTCGACAAAGGAAGCCTTTGTCGACCGCTCTGGTAAACCTCGTCGACCGCGCCGCGTCTAGACTGCCGTGCTGTGCTGGATCAGCTGATTGTTGGCACAGCGTGGCGGCCATTTTTATTTTAATGAAGCAGGGATTATTTACATTTTCCGCTTCTTTGACTATGCCGAATAAACTATTTTACATGGCTCTGTCGACGGAGCCATGTAGTCTAGACGTAGCCCAAGAAAAAGACTCTTCATAATGTGTAAGTAGGGCAAAGTCTAGATAAATCCATCAGGTTTTATTGTTTTCTGTTTTGGGAATTTGGATCTGATGTCTGTGCTGTTAGAAATGGGTTTTTCTCTCTTTTGTAACTAAGTTTTGGCCCATGGCAAAATCCTCCATGAGTATATTAATTGGTGGCTCTTACCATCTAGCTATTCCAAATATGCTTTAAAAGTTATTTCTTTTTTATTTAACCTGGAATTGCTTAATTTTTGTGTCCTGGTTTTAATTTAGGGCTGAGGTTTCCCAAGTGACCTCTTCCCTGGTTTTTCTTGTAATACTTGGGTGCTGGCGCCCGGGAACATGCAAATGAAGCCCAGGCTTCATTTGCAACTCCGGTTGCCTTCATTACCCTACCTAGCTCGAACTAACGAGCTAGTGTAGACGTTCCCTCACTGTTTTGTATCTTTCCCACCTGCTGCTGGTATAATCAGGTCTCCTGCAGATGCACAGGGAGCTGCTGCAACTTGTTCCCACTGTAACACGGGCCGATCAGAGACCTTCCTAGGGACAGGTTATAGAAGAATGCCACAAAAAGCCACTGCACTTTCCTTTGAAGCACGCAATGCTGAGCACTGTCAGAGACAGGAGACTGGCCTAGATGAACGCTGGTACAACCCAGGTGGCAATTCCTACATCTAGACACTAAGCCAGAACCTAACCAGGGCTGAGTCCTGCAACTCACCACAGTTACGAGCCCATCTGTCATGTATTCTGTGGGTCTGACTGCATAGAAGAGGGACCCAAGCCCAAGCGAACAGCCTCAGGAGACATGAGTTATTGGAGAAGGATTCATGAATGGGCTCTGCCTTGGTCTGTCATTAGCTCTTTGGAAGCTTGAATCCTAGAGTAATAGAATCATAGAAAAGTGAGGTTGGAAGAGACCTCAGGAGATTGTTCAGTTCAACCCCCTGCTCAAAGCAGGACCAACCCCAGCAGAGCCAACAGCCTCCCCAGGCCAAATGGTAAGATGTGAGGGGGAACTCAGCTCTGTGTCCCCAGAAAGGGCAGGTGCTCAGGTGGAAGGGGTGGGGCTGGGCAGCTAGCTCCCAGTGCCACCCAGGCTGTGGTGCTAGGTCCCACCCAGTCCTCAGCGCTGCGTGCCAGTGTTCTGGCAGCAGTTGTGGTCAGGTGCCCTAGGGCCAGATTAAAGGGGGGGCACTAGGCAGGTAGCTGCCTGGGGCACCAACCTATGGGGGGGCACCTGATGGCAGCTGTAAGGGGTGCCACGCGCCCGGCTATGCAGTGCCCCTTAGAGCCGCAGTCAGGTGCTGTGTGCCCAGGGCCTGATGGCAGCTCTACGGTGTGCAGTGCACCAGTGGGTGGGGCTGCACATGCACTGTGCGCCCAGGGGCAGAGCTGCAGATGTGTCATGCACCCACTGCCTGGGGTGCAGGAATGGCTCGAGCCAGCCCTGCCGAGGGCCCTTAGACTCCCCAGGCCCCAGGGCAATTGCCTCCTTTGCACACACCCACCCATTGACAGATTTGCCCCAGATCCCTAAGTGGCCTCCTCAAGGATTGAACTCACGACCCTAGGTTTAGCAGGCCAGTGCTCAAACCGCTGAGCGATCCCTCCCTCCAAAAATATGGCGATATACCTATCTCATAGAACTGGAAGGGACCTCGAGAGGTCATCGAGTCCAGTCCCCTGCCCTCACAGCAGGACCAAGTACCACCCCTGACGAATAACCAACCCCAACTAAATCATCCCAGCCAGGCCTTTGTCAAGCCTGGTCTTATAAATCTCTAGGGATGGAGATTCTATCACCACATGCCAGTGCTTCCCCACCCTCCTAGGGAAACAGTTTGTCCTAATATCCAACCTGGAACTTCCCCACTGCAAATTGAGCCCATTGCTCCTCATTCTGGCATCTGCTACCACTGAACAGCCTGGCTCCATTCTCTTTGGAAGCTCCCTTCAGGTAATTGCTATCAAATCCCCCCTCACTCTTCTCTTCTGTAGACTACAAATCCCTCAACCTCTCCTAGGGCGTGTGCTCCAGCCCCCTCATCATTTTTATTCCCTTCCACTGGACCCTCTCCAATTTCTCCACACCCTTTTTGTAATGGATGGACCAGAATTGGATGCAATACTCCAGACATGGCTTCACCAGTGCTGAATAAAATGGAATAATCACTTCTCTAGATCTGCTGGCAATCCTCCTCCTAATGCACCCCAATAGGCTGTTAGCCTTTGTGGCTATAGGGCACACTGTTGACTCATATCCAGCTTCTCATTCACTGTAATCCCCAGGTCCTTTTCTGCCAAACTGCTGCTTAGCCAGTCGGTCCCCAGCCTGTACCAATGCTTTGAATTCTTCCATCCCAAGTGCAGGACTCTGCACTTGTCCTTGTTGAACCTCATCAGATTTCTTTTGGCCCAACCCTCTAATCTGTCTAGGTCACTCTGGACCCTATCCCTGCCCTCCAGCTTATCTACCTCTCCCCCCAGCTTAGTGTCATCCGCAAACTTGCTGAGGGTGCAATCCATCCCCTCATCCAGGTCATTAATAAAGATGTTGAACTACTCTGGCCCCTGAATTGACCCTTGGGGCACTCCACTTAACACCGACCCCCAGCCAGACATTGAGCACTACCCGGTGAGCCCGACAATCTAGCCAGCTTTCTATCCATCTTACAGTCCATTTATCCAATCCATACTTCTGTAATTTGCTGGCAAGAATATTGTGGGAGACCGTATCAAAAGCCTTGCTAAAGTCAAGGTATATCACATCCACTGACTTTCCCAGATCCACAGAGCCACTTACCTTGTCATAGAGGGCAATCAGGTTGGTCAGGCACGATTTGTGCTTCGTGAATCCAAGTTGACTGTTCCTGATCACTTTCCCCTCTTCCAAGCGCTTCAAAATGGATTCCTTGAGGATCCCCTCCATGATTTTTCTGGGGACTGAGGTAAGGCTGACTGGTCTGTATTTCCCTGGATTGTCCTTCTCCCCTTTTTTAAAGATGGGCCCTACATTTGCCTTTTTCCAATTATCTGGGATGCTCTCCTGATTGCTACGAGTTTTCAAAGATAATGACCAATTTCTCTGCAATCCCATTGGCCAACTTTCTGAGCACTCTCAGATGCATTAGAGCCAGCCCCAGGGATTTGTATACATCCAGCTTTTCTAAATAGTTCTTAACCTGTTCTTTCTCCACCGAGGGCTGCCCACCTTCTTCCCATACTGTGTTGCCAAGTACAGCAGTCTGGGAGCTGACCTTGTCCGTGAAGAGAGGCAAAGAAAGCAGTGAGTACTTCAGCTTTCCCCACATCTGTCACTAGGTTACCTCCCTCACCCAGTAAGGGCCCCACACCTTCCCTGACCAACCTCTTATTGCTAACATGCCTGTAGAAACCGTTTTTGTTACCCTTCACATCCCTTGCTAGCTGCAATTTCAACTGAGCTTTGGTCTTCCTGGTTACACCTTTGCATGCTCAAGAAATATATTTATACTCCTGCCTAGTCATCTGTCCAAGTTTCCACATCTTGTAAGCTTCCTTTTTGTGTTTAAGCTCACTGAAAATGTCTCTGATAAGCCAAGCTGGTTGCCTGCCATGTTTGCTTTTATTTCTGCACATCAGGATGGTTTGTTCTTGTGCCCTCAATAAGACTTCTTTAAAATATTGACAGCTCTCCTGGACTCCTTTTCCCCTTTATATTCGCCTCTCAGGGAATCCTGCCCATCAGTTCTCTGAAGGACTCACTGTCTGAGTGTCTGAAGTCCAGTGTATGTATTCTGCTGCTCTCCTTTCTTCCTGTGGTCAGGATCCTGAAATTGACCATCTCATGGTCACTGCTGCCCAGGTTGCCACCCACATCTACTTCCCCTACCAACAGTCTAACCAGGGAGCCCCAGCAGTACCCTGGGGCACTCCAGTCTATCCTGTCTCCCAGACAAGCTAGACGTACTAACAGGAGGTTACTCACCTATGCAGTAACTGACATTCTTCCAGATGGCTGTCCCTGTGGGTCTTCCACTCAGGTTAAGGTGCATCCTAGCACCTTTGTTCAGAGATTTTCTCAGCAGTGCTCTCCCCCCCATCTCCCCCCGAGGTCATGCACATGCTTTGCCTGCCTGACGAGCTGTCAGAGTATAAATAGTATGCACATGGTCCGGGATCCTCAGTTCCTTCTCTACAAACGGACAGGTGTCATATCCAAAGTAGAGGGGAGGAGGACAGGTAGCGGAGCAGCCACAGGGACACTCATCTCAAAAAATGTCAGCTACTGCATAGGTGAGTAGCCTCCTCTTCTTCTTTGAGAGACGTCCCTGTGGGTGCTCCACTCAGGTGGAGTGTCTATAAGCAGTGTCCGTTAGGACGGTAGGGGCTTCGGATTAGGTTGGAAGGCTGCAGACAAAACAGCTCTGCCCAATCTAGTGTCAGCTGCACTGTCCTGTAAGAGGGCACAGTGTTGTGCAAATGTGAGATTTGATGCCCATGTGGCTGCCTTGCATATGTCAACAAGGGGAACGCTGCGTAGGAACGCTGTAGACGTGGAGACGGAACATGTAGAATGCACTCTGATGGAGTCAGAAAGCTGAACTTGTTTGAGCGGGTAGCACAAGCGTATGTAGTCAGCTATCCATTTAGATAATTTCTGCTTGGAGATGGCATTTCCCTGAGATCGTGGCATGGTGGAGACAAAGAGCTTAGGAGTCCTTCTGAATGGTTTAGTTCTACGTAGATAGAATGATAGCGCCCTACGCACGTCTAGTGTATGCATGGGAAATTCAAACCATTGGCATGTGGTTTTGGGAAGAATATTGGAAGTGAATGGAGTCGTTTAGATGGAAGGAAGAATGTACTTTGGGTAGAAATTTAGGGTGTGTGCGAAGCATGACTTTATCTCAAAAAGTGGTGGTATATGGAGGGTCTGCCATGAGCTCTCTGAGTTCTCTCACCCTTCTGGCAGAGGTGATTGCGACCAGGAAAGCTCTTTCCATGGAGAGGGGTAAGAAACAGCATGTGGCCAAAGGCTCAAAGGATTTGTGCATGAGTGCATTAAGGACAAGATGTAGATCCCAGGGATGTGTGGGTGGTCTGATATCGGGGTATTATGCCTGGATGCCCTTCATAAATCTTTTGGTGATTGGATGTGCCAATACGGTGACATTATCTACCTTTTTGTGGAATGTGGTGACAGCAGTGAGATGGACCTTGATGGAGTTAATAGACAGGCCTGTGGATTTAAGTTCCAGTAAATAATCAAGGATTAAGTGGAGAGGCGCAGAGGTTGGGTATGTTTTGCGTGCACCAAGCGGCAAACCTCTTCCATTTTTGGAGGTAGGTAGTGCGCGTGGTTAGTATCCTGCTGTGCAGGAGGACTGTGAGCACTAGTTCTGAGCACACTAGTGGGGGCTCTTGTGCATTTCAAAGCGGCAGTGCAGCACGGATCCTGGGGTCAGAGTTATACATAGTTACATAGCTACTTAGTTTCAGTTAACATACAGATAGTTAGTTAGTATCTTTCTTCTTCCTGTTTATTTAAAAAACCCCTCTGTTTCAACATGCCGGACTCTCCCAGTTTCAAGAGGTGTTCCTTTTGTAAAGAAGCTATCCCTGTATCTGATGGCCACTCTCAGTGTGTCAGATGTTTGGGGGAGTTCTCAAAAATGCGCTCACTGTCAAAAATTAAAAGCGCGGACTCGGAAGGACAGGGAGCTGCGTCTGAAGCTGTCACTGCTCCAAGACCCTCAGACTTGCATCGGACCCTGGACAAAACTCTGCAGAGTCTCAGCAAAAAACCTCCAAGTCCAGGAAAAGACCTTCCTGTGCGTCCCCAGGCAGAGGGAAGCAGCACAGACTTTCAGTTTCTTCAGTGTTAGCCACTCCATGGCTGAGCACTTTTGACTCTGCAGGCACCTCCAGTACCAACAGTGAGTCTGCCTCAGCACCTTGTAAAGTGGCTAAGTGCTTTAAGCTGCCCACCTCTCTGAATGCACCCATGGTCCCTCAGTGACTCCGGTGCCCACCTCAGGCTCGCAGCAGCCTATTGAACCAGCAGAAGCGGCACTTCCCTTGGATCCTGCTGCTTCGCTTGAGCCTTTGAAGCTGCCTGCCTGCTCAGCAGGGCAGCAACAAACAGCTGTGACTCACATGGCACCGACACTCTCCTCAGCTTTCACGGTCACGGTCTGCCCCCTCCAGGGTCTCCTCTTTTTGGGGGGGTGATTTTTCACCAAAGCCACAAGCACAATACTGCCAGTCTGCTGCGACCCCTCCCCACCTTTGTGGTGGGGAGAAAGATAACTTGGAGAACAACGACTTTTCTCCACCCTATTACTCACCTGAGTACAGGGACCCCCTCAGGCAAAATACACCTGCCACGCAATACCGGTGGTATGAGGAGTAACGTTTGTTCGAACCAAGGGGTTTGATTCAAACTAACGCGTCCCAGAGCGCACTTCCTGGTTCGAATCAGCTGTTGAGCGGAATAACGCGCAGGCGAGATTATGCTAATGAAGCACGGGATATTTAAATCCCCGCTTCATTAGCAATTTCAGTCAGCTACATTTGCATCCCTAGCTCGAACTAGGGAGCGAGTGTAGACACCCTCACGCTCTTCATGCAACATCGATGACCAGGGCTCGACAAACTGCGGCGAGAGCTACTCACCAGCCCCGCACTGTGCATGCGCACAGCGCCGGTAAATGGGGCACACGGAGCGACCGGCTGAAATCTACTCGCCACGGGTGAGTAGAAATAGCGGTTTGTCGAGCCCTGTGGATGACGATGCAGTGCTTCCAAAAGTTGGGCCTTCAAATAAACAAGAGACAAGTCAACATTAACACCTCCCCAAAAAATCCACTTCATAGGCGCCTTTCTTGACTCCACTACTGGCCGAGCCTCACTGCCACAGGAAAGATTGAGAGCAATCTGCAGTCTCATGCACACCATTCACATCAGCCCACAGGTCACAGCTTGCGACTGCCTCCAGCTACTAGGACACATGGCAGCCTCCAACGTTATCCCCAATGCCTGCCTGCACATGAGATGCCTTCAAACCTGGCTAGCTTCGATATACAAACCAAAATGGCACAAGCCTCTCAAGAACCTCACAATGCCTTCTACAGTCAAAGACTCACTGTGGTGGACCATCCCACTACACATATGTGAAGGGGTTCCATTTCAACAAGAAACCCCCAGATCACCATCACAACAGATGCATCCCTCACAGGTTGGGGAGCACACACAGGAGAAACCACAACACAGGGACTACGGTCCACTTCTGAGACAACCCTCCATATCAACCCCCTCGAGCTCAGAGCTATACGCTACGCCTGCTTCCATTTCCTCCCTGTCATCAGAGGCCGCAATATAAGGATCACGACAGACAATGTAGCATGCATGTTCTACGTGAACAGGCAGGGTGGGGCTCAGTCCCACTCCCACTGCACGGAGGCCATCAAACTCTGGAATTGGTGCCTCAAGCACAACATCACCATGTCCGCCACATGGCATCGAAAATGCCACTGCGGACAAACTCAGTCATCGCTTCCCCATACAACGTAAGTGGGAGTTGGACAATTCCGTCCGACACACCATTTTCCAGCGCTGGGGGTTTCCCCAACTCGACCTATTCACAACAGCCCAGAACAAAAAATGCCCAGAGTTCTGTTCCAGAGCAGGCCTGGGATCCCACTCCAGGGGGATGCCTTTTCACTCCCATGGACCAACCTGGTTTTTTTATGCCTTCCCACCCATACCCATACTCAACAGGGTAATACAGAAGATCAGAATAGACAATTCACATGTCATCTTCATAGCACCGGCGTGGCCCAGGCAACCATGGTATTCCTTCCTGATGGGAATGTCGAACATTTCCCCCATCGCCCTCCACTCCAGTCCAATCTCCTATCTCAATGCAATGGCCAAATTCTTCGCCCCAACATAGACTGTCTCCACCTCAGAGCCTAGCTACTCAATGGTTCTCCGTTGAGCCTAGGCTCCATGTTGCGCTGCCGATTTGAAATGCCACGCCAAGCCGAGGTCAGCTGGGGACTCCCCAGCTGATTCCCAGGTTCTACAGAAATGCCATGCTGGAACCCGGGCTCAGCTGTACGGCACTGTCGCTTTGAAGTACCCCCTCTTCCCCCCCTTTGCTGCCTCTATCTGATAGAGGCAGCAAGGGGGGGGGGAAGCGACTAGTTGACTAGTCTTAACATCCCTACTTTGTACCTCGGCTCTCACACTACAGAGAAAGCTTGTAGCCAAGCCTAGAGTCAACTAACTACAGATTAACTAGGCAGCAGAACTACGAGTTATTTACAGGTTCACACAGGCAACATACTTACCAATATGTGTTACAATCTGTGGTTCCAAAAGGTGACAGAGCTGTAGCGATCTGTCAGCACTGTGGAAACCATTTCATATTTAGCTAGAAGCCATCTTGTATAACAGAAACCATTTCAGCTTCCTGCTTTAGCACGTAGACCAGAGTGAACTTTCTATCACCCCATGTGCCAGGCCAGACAGATGTGCTACTGGAATGTGTTAATTGAGCTGGTTGAGAAAGGAGCTTCACTCCCTAGTACCTGCCCACCATCTTGCTGATAAGGCTTTGCTTTTCTAAGTTTAATTGATGATTTCTGTAATTGGATGCCCTGACGTCAGACTTGTTTGGTTAAGGGTATAAAGATACTAGGATTGATTGTATTAGCCAGCCTTACTGGGCCCAGCTCTGCTGGGACCACGTTTGGCTCACTTTGTGCCTTATTGATCAATAAAGCTGTTTGATTAGCCGCCTAAACACATAGAAGTTTTTGCTTCAACAATTTGGAAGTTCCACCGAGATTCCTAATGTGCCACTTGCCCATATGGACAGACCGGCACGCCACTTCCAAGCCTCTCAGAGCACTCAATAGAAGGTAAGGGGGATACCTGTTATGAAATCTCCTGGTGAGGGCTTGGGATTTGGAGTGACAGCCGGCCGTCAGGGTAAGCTACAGAATTCAATTTTGTGGAGCGGCTAACATTTTGTCTGTCTGTGTCTGTCTTTGTCTATTAGGCCTGTCTTATGTGTCACAGTTCCAAAAGGACACACCGGTGTCTCTAGTGAGGCAGCCATGCGCTGGACCCTCTGTGTTCGGATGCTAAAAGCTGGTGTGGTGCCATTACTCTCTCTCGGCACACGGAACTGTGGGAAAGCTTTGTTGTCTCTCTCTGTCACTTACGGACGTAATACTAACCTTTACGGCTAACCCAAGGCCATAGTACTCCCCCATTCTGTCAGGCTGTCTCCAGGCGCCAGGATGTGGTGTTTTGTCGGGCTGGGGCGGGTGCTGGAAACCCCTGTGAGTGGGTGGATTTTGGTCCAGGGTCTCACAACTAAAAAGGGGGGGGGATCTTGCGAGCAGGCGAACTTTGGTTCGGTGCCTCACAGAGTCTTTCAAAGCGCACAGAAAATGGGGGTAGGTCAGTCTACAGGAATTCCAGTACCTTTATGATAAGTGCCTTCTGGTATAGGATCCTAATGAAGTCTGATATTAAGTGCCGGGTGTCTTAGGGCAGCGCCACTTAATAGAAACCCACAGGAACTGAACAATAAAGAAAGATGCAGCTAAATGTGGAAACTGTAGAAAAAAAATGTGTGGGGAAAATGAGTATGAATGTAATGAGTAAAGTATGAATGCCGCTGCATAGGTCTGAGACTTGAGTTGATCCCAGCTGCACCAGGGCTCTCCCCCGAGGGAGTTCTGAACGCAAAGGGGGGGGGGGGTCAGCTGAACCTCGAGACTCAGCAGATATGTGAGGGAGTGACGACTCCCCTTATTTCAAGAGCTGCTAAGGTCTGACTCTCTAGACCCGGCAGACTCTTTCTTTGGAGTGTGTAGAGTTAGTTTAGGTGGGGGTTAGTCTAAACATCCCCCCACACTGCTGAAAGGCACCCCTGTGTACCACATATACGTGCATAATGCTCCAAGGACCTGTAAGCATTTAACAAATTGGAAAAGAGGAAAAATTAAAGCCCTGAGGGATGAAAGTGAAGCTCAGAAAAGCAAAAATCCGCCCTGCAGCGAGAAATGTAACTTACAAACAGCTGCAGAGCCTCTGTGCCAAAAAAAAAAAAAAAAAATATATGCACAAGAAGTGAGAAAAAAGGATTTCTCAGTTGGTGCATCTGTATCAAGTGTGCCGCCTCTCCCAAGCTTGGGGGGGAATTCGGCACAACATCACCCCTCTACCCCTCTTTATGACGCATACACAGACAGAGAGGAAACACAAAATAACGGAAAGGAATTAGCCCTTTTAAGAACACGGGCTCCCGTAACAAACTTGCCCGATCCAAAGTGAAACACTGAGTTTAGAATAAGTTTAACAGCTTAAGGGAAGTGTTCCTCCAAATTCTGAGGAAAGGAATTAAGCAACATTGTAATGTGTAAGAAGGAAAACCTGCTTTAAAAATGACTCCTTGTTTCTTGCAGCCTCTTTTAATCATCTAGGCAAAGAAACAATCAAGTTTAAACATTTGGCTACAGATTCTTTGTTGAATCTATTAAAGGGAAAATAAGGAATTCTACTGAAACTTAATTGGCTAACTGCATAAAAGAATAAAATCTATACATTGTAAATTTGTAAAACCTGCACCCGAAGGGTTAAATTTGCCTTCCAAGGAAACAAATTATTGTTTTAAAAATCCAAGCCCAGAAACTTCACTGTGTCTCTGTTCAAGGCTGAGTTGATAGCACTTTTGGCTTGCTTTCAGATCCAAGGTCTGCCCGTCTATTCTGGAGAAGGGGGGGGGGCACTGTCCCCCATAAGTAAGCCTGTAACCTTGTATATGATTCTTTCCAGGAAAAGAAAACCTTTTTTGCTTGCTGGAATAGTAACTAGCAAGCACCTTGTTCTAAGAAAGAGTTTCTGTGGCACTGGATCATTTGAAGCTTCACACGTTAAAAAAAGCCTGGTCTGCAGTACAAGAGGGAAACTGAGGCTTGCCACCTTTAACTTAATAATTGAACAATGAAGTAATTTACTCAAACTCTCTGAAGCTGGTGTGCAAAATAAAAGCATACCATTGGGTAACAGCAGGCTGATCAAAAATTAGCAAGAACATCTGTAAAGGAAAAGTATTCTAAGATATAATGTGTCACCCCAATGGGGGTAGAAATGTTTTGTCTTTCAGATCATCAAAAAGAGCTGATATCAGCTAAAAATTAACTGAAGAAAATCGACTAAACAAAAAACCGTGGTTCTGTGTCATGACATAATAAGTTTGTGTTCTGTCCAGATTTGTCTTGTGTGTCTTACTTGTGATATATGTATTTCAAATATTGTTGTGTGTACAATATTGTTGTTTTAATGAAAGAATAATTTAAGTCCCTTGGATAATCCTGACTTTGTGCTTTACATAGATGGTTTTTACCTTTATAATTCTAGTGGAGTTTTAGTAGCAGGTTATGCAGTTTGTACTGTCTGGATGTAGTGGAATCTGCCTCTTTACCTGCTGTTTCTTCCGCACAGGTGTAGTAAAAACTAAGTGTGCTTCTTCTCCATTGCTTAGGCTCAAAACAGCACGTATCATTTAGCTGAATGTGCATGTTTTAGAAGCTGCTAAACTCTCTGCCAGCTCTTTCTAGATAAGGGAGCTAAGCAAACTTGCAGTAACAGCAACCAATCACGTTGTGATACGCTGGCCAGAAGGAATGTAGAATCCATTAAAGTTTCAGCCTAAGCGTCGTTCAAGGTTGACTCTGCTTTGAGCACAGAGCTCCTTTGTCGAACTTGTTTGCAAACAATAAAATGGAGTTGGACCCAGCCTGAAAGTGTGACTCTCTTCTTGGGGCAAATTGGACTAGCCTCCAGGGGACGAAACTAGCAATTTATGCAACACAGGTAGCTGAATTAATGGCTTTTAAAAAAGGGCCTGTCATATTGCTGCGGGAACTTCTGCTACTATTTACACTGACTCCTGGTATGCCTTTGGTGTAGTTCATGATTTTGGTACACTCTGGAAGCAGGTTTTCTTACTTCCTCTGGCCACTCTATAAAGAATGGACCTTATGTAGCCGCTTTACTGGATGCTGTATTGTTACCCTCGGCTCTTGCTATTGTTAAGTGTGAAGCTCATTCCTCTTCCTCTAATGAAGTTGCATTAGGAAATGACATGGCTGATTGGGTTGCTAAGGCAGCCGCCTTATGTCCTCCTTGGGCTGAAGCATTGTACCCTTCTCTCCTACCATCGCCAGCTCCTATGCCGTCTCTTTCGGAACTGGCCCTCCTGCAAGACCAAGCCCCAGAATCACTAAATGGCTTTTAGGGTAAGCTCAGGCTGCTTCTAGGATCTTTACTTCTTTTCCTAGCTCCAGCCTTAGAGTCCAAAACAGCAAAGAGATGAAGAATTTTCCCATCAGCTATTTTTATTTCCTTCTTCCAGAATTCAAGCTGATGGGACAAGCTGACTTGCAAGTAGCATCTTCCCCATTGTGTGAGCGCCTTTAACCTAGTCTTTGTATCGTGATGCCCCATAATGGCCCACTTAATTTTGATAGTTCCTCTGGATGGGTGGGGGAAACTACTTGTCCTCTGCCTGTGTTTCCAAGCCCATAGATGGCATTTTTATTATTAAAAAGCAAAACTTATAGCCTAGGGCTCAGACATTACAAGTGAGGTTAATGCAGGCAGCAACAAACACTCATTTTACAGCCCAAACACAAAATGCATCTTTGCAATTCTAGCCTCTAGCTTGACTGATACTAACAATGGCTGTGAGCCAGGATGGGTAGGGATGGTGTCCCTAGCCTTGGTTTCTCTGGAGGTGGGTGACAGGAAAGGGATCACGTGAGGATTCCCTGTTGTGTTCCCACCCTCTGGGGCATCTGGCATTGGCCACTGTCAGCAGACAGGACACTGGACTTCTGACCCAGCATGGCCATTCTTATGTTCACAAGGAAAAAAGCGTTACTTACCTCTCGCAACACTTGTTCTTCGAGATGTGCTGCTCATGTCCATTCCAATAGGTGTGTGCATGCTATGTGCATTATCGGTGGAAGGCTTTTTCCCCCTATCGGTACCCGTCGGGCAGCTATGGAGCCCCCTGAAGAGGCGCCTGCATGGCATGGTTTATAGGGTTCAGCTGGCCCTCAACCCCCTCAGTTCCTTCTTGCCAGCTCTCCAACGGGGGGAGATGGGTGGGATTTGGAATGGACATGAGCAACACCTCTCAAAGACCAGTTACAAAAGGCAGGCAACTGTTTTCTCTTCTCCAGGTGATTGCTCATGTGCATGCCAATAGGTGACATGCCACAGTTTACCTGGAGGAGGTGTTGGAGATCATTGCATAGCCATCTGAAGTCCCACAGGTCGAAGGCTTTGTGGCAGAGGAGCAGCCATGGTAATATGACATGCGTGCGGCTGCGCATGCCAGTCACTAAGGGTACGTCTACACTACCACCCTAGTTCGAACTAGGGTGGTTAATGTAGGCATTCGAAGTTGCAAATGAAGCCCGGGATTTAAATATCCTGGGCTTCATTTGCATCTTGCCGGGCGGGCGCCATTTTTAAATGCCCTTAGTTCGAACTCTGTGCCCGCGGCTACACGCGGCACGGAGTAGGTAGTTCGAATTAGGATCTCCTCGTGCAACGAGGTGTTACGGTAGTTCGAATTAGAGATCCTAATTCAAACTACCTACTCCGTGCCGCGTGTAGCCGCGGGCACGGAGTTCGAACTAAGGGCATTTAAAAATGGCGCCCGCCCGGCAAGATGCAAATGAAGCCCGGGATATTTAAATCCCAGGCTTCATTTGCAACTTCGAATGCCTACATTAACCACCCTAGTTCGAACTAGGGTGGTAGTGTAGACATACCCTAAGTTTGCCCAGCAGTGGTGCAAGCACAGCTCACTTGCCTCCATCTGCTGTCACACTGCCTTGAGACCTGCCTCCCAGCTTCCAAAGTGCTCACAGATGCTGCTGGGAAGAGCTTGGGACCTCAGCAGCTGTGCTGTGCCCCTGGCCAGTCCTGCCCCTGAGCAGGGGTGGCAGGTACCAATAGCTCACCCTGCCACCGCCCCTTTCACATGCCCAGCTTGTTCTAGAAACACCTGTGCCTGCATTGCTCACCTTGACAAGCATGTCTGTTCCCCTATGCTTGCAAGTCCCCATCCCTGCCAAGTCCATGCAGAGACAGAGAGAGAGCCCCATCCCTGCCAAGGCCATGCAGAGAGAGAGAGAGAGAGAGAGCCCCATCCCTGCCAAGTCCATGCAGAGAGAGAGAGAGAGAGCCCCATCCCTGCCAAGTCCATGCAGACAGAGAGAGAGCCCCACCCCTGCCAAGTCCATGCAGAGAGAGAGCCCCAGCTTCAACCTAGAGCAGAAGAAAAGTCCTGGATCTTCTTGGCTCCTGTAGTATAGAGCTGGTGCCTCCCTAGCTAAGGGAAGGAACATGGCTACATGCACAATGTGGAAGATGATGCAAAACATGGGGCATGAGAAGGAGACTCAGTGCCCAGTGAAGACAGAGAACGTCAGCAGGCATAGCAGAAAGCCAGTGAGAGCAACAGGGACCTGCAGCTTCTGCACTGAACTGCCTGCTGTACTTGGCAGGGCCCCATTCCTGCACAGCATCTTGAAAGTGACTGTGGGGCTCTGCGCAGATGCAAGGGTCCAGCCACCTGAAGAAACTTCCTTAGGCAGCAGTAATGTGCCTAATACTAGGTGTGGATGGTGCCTGATACAGATGTCTTCATGTCTTAGTGCTGACCTCAGGTCACCCTATTCTGGAGCATGAGTAGCAGCCCCGTTGTTTGAAGACACAGAACCGTGACCCCATTCCATGTTGTATATTAATGTTTATTGAATCACTCAGGTAAGAATTCTCTATTAAAATCATTTGTGTTCTAAACTGATTATTTACAGACATAACCTCTTCTCTCACCAATAGATTCCTACATCTCACAATGGTATCTACAGTTATTACACTATGTACCAACATTCATATTTTCAAGCTTTTTATATTAATTATTAATTCCAATTTGTTGAGAAAGAGAGCGTGCTGGGAGCTCCAACTAGAACTCAAGAAGAAGGGCAGCACATGGGCATGGGGCTGCCAGGCCACAGCAAAGTGGAAAATACAAAACCAAGTCAGTCAAGAGAAGAGGTGTGTGTGCAGCCCTCTGGCTGCCAAAGGGGCAAAAGGCCAATGTGCTCGGGGTCCTGGAAACCCAGAGGAATCAACGCCGGGAGAAAGGCGCCAACAAGGGATACCTACTGGCAATCTGGGGTCGCACGGGGGCTGCACATGGTGCTTCACTGCCCCAGACCTGATCAGCTTCTGAAGAATTTCAAGTTTGTGTGTCTACTTGAGCGCCTATGTTTATAAAGAAAAAGGTCAGAGTGTGACTTCCAAACGTGTGTGGCCTCCATGAGCCTGAAGCTAGAGAGACAGAAACTGCCAGGTCTCATCCTGCCAGGTCCAGGTATCTCTATTCATCACAAAGGGGGGAGCTTAACTCTGAGATCAGCTGATGACAATTTATGTCTCAGCACTAATTACCATTTCAGATTCTTGTCCCCTATTCTGATCATAGCTGAAAACGTAATTCTTCCCACCCCAAAGCAAAAGTCACTTCCTGTCTATGAAAGAGGAGGTAAAATGGCAGTAAGTTGTGTTTCATGGCAAGAGAAATTACTCACCAGTGGAAGAGCTATCTCTGTGTCCTGTGGAGACAGACTGGGTATGTGCAGCAGGAGGATGTGACCAAGCCCTTAGAGAAGCTATGGCCTGTAGGAACATGGTACATAGCCAAGGCAACCTAAGGAAACTAAACTCCCTGAGGCTTTTGACACAACAACTGTGGAGACAGGCAGGCCGGGAAGAGCCTCCCGGAGTTAATTATGACTCTCCCATCTGTCCCCAAAGGCATTCTTATTAAAGACTTTTGTAAAACATGAATGAAACCTCAACCCCATGAAGGTAATGGACACTAGCATGCCGGAGAAGGAAGGCTGGAGAGAGCAGAAGGGGCATGTCTGAACATGACAACTGACTCAGTCAGGCAAATGTTAAAAGTGGGTCCCAGACATAGCAAGAGGGAGTTGGTATCCAACAGCCAAATGGGGACAGGTTGGAGAAATGTATGCGATGAACGTGTCCCTTTTCACAGTGACTAAGCTGGGAATGTCGTACCCTGGTTAGTTTATGAGATGGGTCACTGTGGAGATGTTAATTTATTGTCTTTTCGCAGTGTTTTTAAATGACTCCTTTTTTTGTTATATGGATAAATCCCCCCCCACATCCCTGGGGAACCGAGAAGACCGTCATCTCCTAGGAGATGTACCGAATGGTACCTCTAGTCCACCTCAGACCTGGCCAAGACACGCACACACAAATGTAGGCTCTTTGACTCATGTTGCTATCATGCTCTGGCAGGCAAATTCCAGGGGAGAAGCTGATGGATCCACCAGGAGGCAGGAGTTTGTGGGGAGGGGTGGCCACAGAAGCAAACACTTGCCTTCAGGTTAACGTAAACCCCAGACAAACAAGAGAACTCCCCTCCTCTCAAACTGACCAAATGTTGTGAGCATGCAATGATTTGTCAAAATACGGCTGAGGAAAAGGCAGCACAGGGCCACAAACAGCAGAGGAAAGTCTGCCCACTCTTGAAGGCTGATTGGAAAAGACAGAGGCCAAAAGAGTTTTGAATCTTGTTTCCCAACTCTGGGAGGTTTGCTTCGCACTGCACAGATGGGCTCACACTTACCCATCCACCCTCCCTCCCATTTGTTTCATCTGCCTATGAAGTTTCCCTTACACTAAGTGTGCAAGTTTTCTGGGGAAGGGCTGTTTTTTATTGTATGACTGCCCAGGGCTCAGCCCAACAAAGCTCTTATCTGGCTGGGGCTTCCAGGTAATGCAAAAACAGAGACACCCTCTTTCTCTGTTGGAGTCTCGCTGGCTCCACGGGATTGGCAGTTACAGGAAAAAGCCTGGATTGCATATTGAAATTGCACTCTACCCATGGTCTGTTCCAGCCAGGAGGGCCGGTGTGCCTCAGCACTGGGCTATTCCTGGCTCCCCAGAGGAGGACAAGTGAGTGGTACAAGGAAACCAAAGACCATTGGGGAGTCATTGCTGGGAGACTGGAGAGAGAAATCCCTCCTCTCTGAGCAGGAAGAAGACATGGGTTATCACAGTCCTGATTAAGCGTGGAGGGAAGGGGATTCCTCTAGTCCTCTCTGTGACAGAATGGAACCCAACTCAGGCCAAGGGTGAGTGGGTCTAGGGCACTGTCAGAGTTTGGTTTCATGCAATTTGGTAAGAGAGCATGCTCCCAGAGGGGCTGGTCAATTTACAGAGCATGGTCACTGTTTGGTTCTCTCCTCTCCGCCTTTGGGGATCCTAGTCACTTGGTTCTTGGCTCTGGCCTTTTGGGGGCCATGCCAACAATTCAGGATTTCTGCTAAGATTTTAGGTGGGCAGCAACTAACTAATCCTAATGTGAGCCACACACAGGAGAATCTGGGAAGAAGAAATTCAGCTTTAAAGGAGTCTGTGAAGTGTATTTTAGGCAGAGATAAAGACAAGGAAGATATAAGTGGCTGTGAGATTGAGCCTGCATGGGGAAAAGCCAACTGTCACTAGGAAACTGAAGATGTTTCTGAAAAAGTCAGAAGCCTCCATTCTGCCCCGTGGGAGAGAGACTAAGCCAGTAGTGGGAAATAATTTTTTAAGGGGTGACCACTCCAAGATTTTGGTAACTAGACAAGGGCCACACTTGTCTATGGCGGAAGAGCGGGGTCTGGGACAGAGGATGGGTGCAGAAGGGAGCTCAGGGTAGGGTACTGGGGTGCAAAAGAAGGCGTGAGACCGGAGAGGGAGTTTGTCTGACGGAGAGGGTTGTGACATGGGATGCGGGAAGGAGGGTGCAGAGGATTTGGGTGGTGACCTGGGGCAGGGCATTGGGGTGGGGGTATGGGTACAGGAGGATTCTGGCCTGGGAGAGGGGTACAGGAGGGGCTGAATGGTCTGGGAGGGAGATGGGTGTGGGAAGGGGTGGGGTGCCAGAGGCAGACTCTGGATGGGAGGTGCTTACTTATGTCGTTCCC
The DNA here is from genome assembly GCA_032595735.1 of Pelochelys cantorii. Taxonomy (NCBI): domain Eukaryota; kingdom Metazoa; phylum Chordata; order Testudines; family Trionychidae; genus Pelochelys; species Pelochelys cantorii. The sequence continues at coordinate 150,233 of CM064336.1, forward strand.
GGACAGCAGTGCTCTCAGGCAGGCTTCCCTGCCTGCCAGCAGCCCCAGACCGCTCAAAGGAGCTGACTGTTCCACATGGCTCTCTGTGCTGTAGTGGCAAGTGTTGCACGCGGCTCACACCCCCAGCAAAATCTCTGGAAACCGGCCAACAGAAGCTGAGAAATTGTGCTGCGCTGCCCCTGCCCCCAGCAAAATCTCTCAGCTCCCATTGGCAAGTTTCCAGCCAATAGGAGCTGAGATATTTGGTTGGGGTGTGGGCAGCATAGAGAGCCTCAGGAGCAGCCAGCTGCTTTGAGCAGAGTGGTTCTGTGCTGCAGGGGCAAGCTATGGGCTGGATTTAAAGGCTTGGCAGGATGGATCTTGCCTGCCCTTGCACTAGGGAGAAGCTGTCTGACACAGGGACTGCTTGATCTGGGGGATTTGTGATGACAGTGTCCAAGGGATACTCATTCAAGTGAAATCCCATCTTAGAAACACAAAACTAACATTCCCCTGAAGCATGGCAATGCTTGGTCATTATGAGGTTATTCGCAGATCCAGCTCAGAGGAGCAGAATGGCTATAAGCCAGAGGGAGGAAATAGGGACAAGGCCTTCACTTGTTTTGCTGGGGCAGGACAGCATGTAACCAGCGAGGGCCAGACATAGATCTCAGTCAGAAGCACGTCGGTAAGGCCATCTGCTGGACTCTGGCTGGGGGAAGCGAGCATAGCTGTACAGACGGCAGTAGTCTGGTGCCTGCTTACACTGGGGCTGGGCTGAGCCTACTGGTCAACAACTGGAACTGCTGAGCACATTAGTACAATACAAGTCACACACGCAGGGAGGGAGACCAGACCCCTGGGCCCATGAGACTCTCCCTCAGTCTATTTCTCACCCCTACAGTACAGCTGCCACCTTTCCAGGGTGCTGTGGGAGATGCTCAGGCCAGGGCACCGGTGGCTAGCACAGCCACCGTGTTACTCCTTGGGCTGGACACTGGAGGTGCCACTCTGGTCCCCAGGGACCAGCCCAGGTGTGGTCACCTCTCCAGCAGGAAGCGTCATTCCTGCAGTCCCAGGAGGGCGCGCTCCCATGTACTGCCCAGAATGCCATGGCTGCAGGAGGCTGGGCTTGCTGGTGGTTACGCAAGGCTCGGGGCAGCAGTCCCAGCACTAGCCTCTCCCATCCCAGGTGCTTGTACCAAAAGGAGGCTCGAGGCTCACAGGAAGCCACATACGGTCTTTAGCTTTGTTCTGAAGCTCTGGGGTTACCCAGCCCCTTGCAGCACTGTGTGGAAGCTCGGCACTTTCACCGCATGTGAGCAGAAGCTGCCTGGGCTTGCTCTCTCTGACACTGCTTTGTGGAAACTGCTCTAGGAAAGTTCATTTGTAAAAAGGAAAAAACCCCATAAAAAATATTCTCTGAGACACAAGGACGTTTGTACTTTGCGTATTCTTGGCCACCTCCCCGGAGCGTCTGGTTCCAAAGGCAGTGAAACACCGTGCGTGTAGCTCTGACGCTCCCGCGAGCTGCGCTATCCATCGCTGTTCAGCCTCCCAAGAGCCCGGCAGTCTGTGTATCTGGGTCACAAGTCAGTGACTTTGTTCTCCACAGCAGCTGCGATCTGCTGCAGTCGGTATCCCAGCTGCATCTTCTGGGCTGTTGGGTCTTCTTCCAAGGCTGTGATGATCTGCAACAAGACTCACTGGCAACCTCCTTCGTGCACAGAAACAATTAGCAGCAGATTCCCCTGGCTGAGGGCAAGCCTGAGCTGTGGGTACTGGCATCCACAGGGACAGTCTGTCTCAGAGGGACCCTGTGCAGTCTTGCTATCCCAGTGCTAGAACCCTGTGAAGACCCTATGTTTTCCTCTGTGCCACCAGCTACTCGTCCCTCCAAACAATGCGCAGACCGTTCATTGCTTTGGGGGGAGGGTTATGATCATTTTGTTTACCTGAAGAAAAAATGTTACGGCAAAAACCAAGAAAGGTACCAAAGGCCAAAAAATAATAATTTTAAACAGCCAATAAAACTAGCTAAGTGACAACAGCGTAGTCGCTTGACACGTGATTCCCTCTGCTGTATGTTTTGTCACTGTAGTCCTGTTGGTTCCAGCACAGTAGTGAGACAAGGGGAGAAGTAACATCTTTTTTTGCCCCAACTTCTGATTGATGAGGGACAAGGTTTTGTGCTTAAGCTCCCCAAACAGAATCTAGTCCAATAAAAGATGTTACCTCTCACCTTGTGTCTCTAGCATCATCTCCTTAACCAGCCAGAAGCACGGAAATGCATACATCTTACACTGCAAATGTACGGAAGTTATTATTCTCATTAAGTATGAAGAAATGCATGTGTCATTACAACAAAACAGCCTTAACTCTTCCCCAAGGTAGTCGATATTCTTACATCAGTAATCTCAAATAACACAAAGCACCCTTTAGAAAAAAAAATTCAATATGGAAACATTAAATAGTCTCAGATGCAAGTCCTCATGCATAATTTTCACCATAAAAATCTATATTGTACACTCTACCTATTGAAATACACAAAAACTGCAATCTCAAATACTTCTACTGTTAATTGGGAAATATTTTAACTGATCCTATTGCCCTTTTAAGGTATCTTTGAAATTGAAATATTTAGATACAAAAAAAACAAACCAAACCAAGCAAAAAAAAAAAAGCAAAAAACCCCCCCCAACAAACCACCACCACCCCAGGACAAGAAAAAATACATGAATAAAATCCCAAGAGCTCCAGGTGAAAGTGAAGGCTCTTCTGTTGTGACAAAATTGACATTTCTTTCTATTTGATGAGGACAGCTAATCTGGCCCAGATTTTAAATGAGTATAGGCACTGCTGCTGCACCCTCTCGTCTAGGAGTCAACCTCATTTTCAAAAGGGATTTAGACATTGATGGGGTTTAGGCTCTTTGTACTTAAAGCACTTTTGACCGTGAAATTTGGGCTCTTCAGTTAGTATTGCCTAGATACCTTTCATAATCTGTGCCTACCTGCTAGGTCAGTGGTCCCCAACGCGGGGCCCGTTGGCGCCATGGCGCCCGCTGGGGCATTTATGTGCGCCCGCTGAGTGACCAGGGCCGGCCCAAGCCATTCTTGCGCCCCGGGCCCCGGGCACATGGCGCATGCGCAGCCCCTGTCCCCTGGTGCCCGGCAGCCCCAAAAGGTTGGGGACCACTGTGCTAGGTGGTCAGTGTAACCTTTGTGATGTCCTTAAGTGTTAATTTGCCTGTTCACAACTCCACTAAGAGACAAGACTAGATGACCCCATGCTGAGCAAGCATAAGCTAATGCAGTGGTCTCCAACCTTTTTTAGCACGAGATCACTTTTTGAATTTAATTGCAATCCAGGATCCACCTCAAACCCAAATACCCTTGCTCTGCCTCCTTCCCACCCCGCCTCTGAGGCCCCGCCCCTGCTCACTCCATCGCCCCTGCTCACACCATCCTGATCTACTGGTTGGTGACCACTGAGCTAATGGCTAAGAGGGATGGATGGGAAATCATGAACTGAGGCTGAAGCCAGTAAGTCAGAGCAGCACTCACCTGGTCATAGTATTTGTTGATGTATTTGTAGAGTTCGTGCAGCGCCACCATGGAATTGAGTTCACCTGAGTAACTCTATGGTAATAGAACAAACATCTCATTAGCCAACAGGATTATTCATCCAAGTCCTGCTGCCCTAGAAACTCTGGGCAATGCTCCAGAGAGCCTCTCAATCCAGCATGAGAGCAACGGCAGAAGGGATTTAGAGATTTATCCTGGAAGGTAACAGTGGCATGGATCGGCCGTGCTGAAGAGGAAAGGGAGCAGAGATCCAGTTGCTCCAGCACTCAGAAGCCTTTGCTATGCAAGTCTTTCCCCCTAGAACTCTCCATTGGTGCTTGCGAGGGTATCAGGGCTAGCACAGACACAGCACTAGCAGGCAGGTTGTAACCATCACGGGCCAGGTCATGATGAAGTGGTTAAAATGCCTGGTCCCTGCCAGCACTAAGACGGGGATTCCAGTGGGGCAGTGGTAGATATCCTGGGGAAAGGCTAAGGCAGACCCGGTGTCAGGCTGGCAGATTACACACCCTGAAGGAGCCAGTGTAGTGCTCTGGTGTTTGAAAGAAGTTAGTTATTTACCCTTGACAGCTCAGCCAGGGCAGAGTTCATTTCTTGGTCACTGGCGGAGATGGTCTGGCGAATGTCCGCATAGTACCTATGCAACGGGAGCACAGGGCCAGTTAACGCAGGATCTGCTGCTTCCTCCCTACCAAACAACCCAGCCACCACACCTGCTCACCCAGGCTTTACCTTTCTACCATCTGCTTGTAGCGAGGAATGTCCCGGGCATAGAGCAGCTTGTTGATTGGCGAGTCCTTTAAAAGCCAGAAACAGACTGACAGGTTATGGGAACCAAGACCAGGGAGAGAAAACACAACCGCCAGATTCCCACAGGGACAGGCAGCCTCACTCCCTCCCCTGCTCTCCAAGGTGGGAAGAACCTGCCTTTCCCCACAAGGTGCATACAGGACAGTCAATCCCCTCCTGCAAGAGGGGCAGGGAGGCCCTGCCCCAGGTCACTGGTTATGCAAACATTTCTCAACAGAAGCACAGATTAGGGACTGTTCCTTGCCCCCTTCAGAGTGGGGAGTAGGTGCCAGAAAGAACAGCCATCCCAGGGTGTCTCCACTCTGTGTCTCTCAGTGGGAGGCCTGCAGACAGGGAGCCAGCCCCAGGACATGGCATTTGGAGAAAGCTGGAGGCAGTACTACCCTCATGGGCTAGTACTGTCTGTCCAATGGAGGCAGTGTGCTGTAGAGGAAGTGATGATCTCAAACTGCAGGCAGGGTCATCTCTGTCCATTAACACGGACTCAGGGATTTACATCTAGCTTGGTCTCCACCAAAAAAAGGAGACATGGACATAGTCCAAATCCCGATTATAGAGCAGGGATTGGCAAAAGAGCCTCCGTGGGCTGGATCTGGCCCGCCAAGTGAGTTGATCTGGCCTGTGGATGCCCTGCCGCTCCCCCCGACCTAAGCCAATCAGGCCTTGGGGGCAGGGGGAATGCGTGAAGTCTCCTCCCGCCCTGCAAGTGGCTCAGCACTTGAAGTCAACTGCCAGTTGCTGCTCAGCTGGTGGCTGACTCTAACCACAGCACTCCCTTGATGGGTGGGGGCAGGGAGTGAGAAACTTCACATGCTCCCCCTCCCCAGGCCCTGATTGACCTGGCGGGAGCACACAAAGTTTCCTCCCACTGCCAGGGGCATGGGTACCTAGAGGTACCTTCACGCGTTCCCCCTGTTTAGAACAGCTGGTGGTTTTCTCGAGGGGGGAGGAGCAAAGACTTTGCGTGCTCCCCCACCCCTAGACCAATCAGGTTCTGTGGGTCGGGAAGCATGGAAGTGTTCTGGCCCTGCCCCTTCTGCCTGAGCTCCCGCCCTGTCTAGGGCAGCCCGGACCCACTTCAAAAATTTCTGAAGTGGCCCCCCCATCAAAAATGATTGCCCACCCCTGTTATAGAGCAACAGGCCCTGGAGAACACATCCTGTCCTTGCTTTCAAGGCCTCTTCCTATTTATTACAACCAGATTCTAATCCTGATGCTTCTCTGTGTGTTCTCAAGGCACCTTCAAAGCCCTGTTTGTCTGCTTGCTCCTCACTGCCCATTCTGTGCCTGGAGAATTCTCCCCAAGCCACACCTCCGCCACACCTCCCATGCCTGCAGAGCAGTCCCCGAGTTTCACCTCTGCCTGCAGTCACCGCCCCTCCTTTGCCCGGAGAGCTCTCCCCGAGTCTCACCTCCGCCTGCAGGCACCGCCCCTCCTGTGCCCGGAGAGCTCTCCCCGAGTCTCACCTCCGCCTGCAGGCACCGCCCCTCCTGTGCCCGGAGAGCTCTCCCGAGTCTCACCTCCGCCTGCAGGCACCGCCCCTCCTGTGCCCGGAGAGCTCTCCCCGAGTCTCACCTCCGCCTGCAGGCACCGCCCCTCCTGTGTCTGGAGAGCTCTCCCTGAGTCTCATCTGCACCTGCGGGCGCTGCCCTTGGAAAGAGAAAGGGAACCCACAGACATGGCTTCCTTTTCTCACCAACAGGGAGGGGGATAAGCACCACACGGGGCTGAGGCTGGAGCCACCGGAGTGATATGGTTCTACCAATGTTTGTTGTTTAGCCATTCCTGAGTCCCATCTCCCCTAGTCTGCACAGCGTTAACCTCTTCAAGGCTGGGACTTGCTCCACGTCTCTTCACACTTTTATTTCAGCCATCCACATCACCATGAAATCTCTAGGAAATTAGCTGGCTGAAACTTATCTTTCAAATGTGAGTAAATAAAAGTCAAAGCACCCTTCCTCCCCATGTGGAGAGTTACCATGCGGCGTAACCCTGTCAGGTAGGAACACAGGACTGGACGGAGGATCCTGGATCATCAAGTCCAGTTCCTGCTATCACAGGTGGCCGTGTCATGGAATTTGGTTCAGAATCAAAAACAAGCTGGGTTGTTTGCCTGCACTATTCCGATTGGGAGCCTCCTTCAGAACCTCATGTCTTTGATGCTGAGAAACCCTTTTCTAGTTTCCTGCTTACATCTGTTCATGGCCAGTTCTTACTCCTTTGTTCTTGTGCCAATGTTGTCCTTTAGCGTAACTAGCCCTTCTCCCTCCCTGGTACTTACCCCCAAGCCTTCACAGAGAGCAACCAGATCCGCTCACAGCCTTCCTTTTGCTGGGCTGAATAAGACTCTTGGGCGTCTCAGCTCTCCCGTCCCCTGATCACCCAGCAATGTTACTGGTGGCACGTGTCCCTCCTCCCCAGCAGTGTCCCCTCTAAGCTGTGCGGTAGCACAGCTCACAGGTGATTAATCATCCCCGCCCAGTAAGGGGCTCAGGGCTCTGTGCACCAGGCAGACTGACGGGGCAGGGCTGATTAATCTCCTGTGAAGCTGTGCTGCCGCACAACTCAGAGGAAACACTGCTCTCCAGCCCCACTATCGGCTCAGAATCTGTCTGGCATTTCCTGTCCAAAGCTGTATTTCAGCAACATGGTCAGGGACCTCAGTGCCTCTGCACAGGGAGGTACCTTCCAATGTTACATTAACAATCAGGCCAAATGTCTCACTCATTACCCAATGTGCAAGGAGGGAGTAGAGAAGGGCCCTGATCCATCGATCTGAATGAGTCACATAGACCCTGTTCCTCCCTCAAGCACACAGAGCCCACCGTGCCCAAAACAAGATGCAGTTTGGAGGACACACAACGTTCAAACTCTTGCTGTGCTGCACACACTGGCTGCTCCACCCCAGGTCCATGCTTACCCGCCCCAGCTTGTGGTCGGCAACAGTACAGGAGTCCATGAAGGTCTGAGCAATGACCAGGAGCACGGCATCCATGTTGTCCGATGTCTGCACATCAAACACAAACTGGGGGTTTTTGATTATGTTGACCCAGAATCGGAGAGGCAGGCTGCAGAGAAAAGGAGAGATGGGGGGAGGCGTGTCAGGATAAAATGAGGCTAAACCAAACCTGCCCTCAAAGGAGTTACTAATCCTGCTTGGTGCTAACCTTGCATGGAGATCCCTATTCAGCTGAAGAGGAGGGTTCCCAAGCCACTGAGTTTAAATCTCATGGGAGACCCAGCAGTCAGTGCAGCACATTCAAAGAAGGCACAGAGGAGCCTCTCGGAAGCAGAAACCCTTTTGCTGTGAGAAGTTTAACACTTCACACATCACATTCCAGACAAATCATTTGTGGAGACTCTTAAACCCAGAGTCAGCCACATGCACCTCAAAAGCTGCAGGCAGAGACCTGGAGCTGAGAGGGTCAGTAAGGCCAAACCCTGACTTCGCATACTTTGAGTCGCCTATCTCCTGCGGTATCTAGGGAGTGGTTCTCCAACTTTCCTAGTGCAGACCACATCTTTACAGAGACACTGTCTCTTGAGCACCTTCCCTTCTCACTTCCCATCCTTACTTGCATGCAGGGCAGTGTGCCTGGGTTTATAGCTTGTCTTTAGTGACCTAAGTGCTTAGTCCCTGAAGCAGAGATTACTTACCCGTACAGTAACTGAAGTCCAGTGTCGTTGGGCCCTATGAGTCCTCCACTGTCAGCTGTGCACACACTGCTGCACTCAATTGGAGATTTTAGTTAGCAGGGTCAGTGCCTGCGCACTACCCAACCTTTTGCTTCAATGCAAAGCTATATAGTTAGTTCAAACCTGCAGCTACTTCAGTTCCTTCTTAACCACAAAGCCCAAAGAGACTCCACAACAGAGGGGAAGGAAGGCTGGAGGTGGAGCACCCAGAGGGACAAAACATCTCAACAAACTCAACTGATAGTAGAGGCAAGACACCTCTGCAAGTGGCTGTCTGATGTAGGAGACTCCCCAGACAGCATCTCAATATGGAGGTGAGTGCTGAGGGGGATGCAGTATAGTGCTGAGTGCAGCCTTACTGCAGGCCATGTGGATCTGGAGGCAGGGGAAATATGTACTGCCTGGTGAAGATGTGAACACAGGCTCATATGGTGGCCTCCCCATGGCCTGCAGATGCCTCTGACAGGAATAGCCTTGCGAGGGCTATCAAGGTGGTCTGAGGTCTGGTCAAATGACTCTGGTCATCCTTCTCGAGAACAAACTCTGAGGAACCCTTAGGCACAATGAGAGGTGAATCATCATATGTGCAATGTGCCCAGTCATCTGATGGCATCAGCAGCAGTCGGGTGGAGAGCCGGCAACCCACTATCAGAATAAGTCGGCGGGCACTCATCAAACACAGTCTGGTGTTGATCACCGCTGCATTGCAGGTCATTAAACGCCATTTAAATGCCCAGTTTGAGACAGCTCAGTAAGGACCATTGGTGTCTTAGTAGAAGAAAGGATGTAGGTATAGGATCATCTTGCCATTGTAGAAGTTAGTGATAGTGGGGGAGGCGAGATCAGCAGTGAACACCCCTAACTTGTCTACCCTCCTGTCCGACAGGATGGCTGCCACAAACTAAGGTTTGAACAAGATACAGAGGAATGAACAGGTGGCCATAGAGTGACGGAGTAGGGTTTCCCGTGTTATGTTGCATGAGAGGGTTACTCACATTGTGCAATAATGGAGGTTCTTCAAGATGGTTGTCCCTGTGGGTGCTCCACCTTAGGTGCATGCCACCACACACCTAGTTGGAGTCTTGGTAGCCGTGCCCTCTGGTCGGCTGTGCACGCTACTACGCATGCCCAGCCAACCATCCCTTCAGTTCCTTCTCTGCCCCAGATGGAGAGACCAGCATGCCTGAAGCAGAGGGGAGGAAGGGCGGGTGGTGGAGCACCCACATGGGCAACCATCTCGAAGAACCTCCATTACTGCACAAGGTGAGTTACTGTCTCTTCTTCTTCTTCTTCTTCTTCTTCGAGGAGTGTCCCTGTGGGTGCTCTACTTTAGGTGACTATGAAGCAGTACTCATGACTGAGGCGGGTACTTCAGTTAGTTAGTATCGTGCACAGCAGCTAGGACAGTATGTCCAAACTGGGTACGCCAGGAGAGGTAACTGGCCAGAGCACAGTGTCTATCGAACGTGTGGGCGGAAGACCATGCTGCTGATCTACATATGTCCATGTGTGGCATTACATGCAGGTAGGCTGTGGAGGCCGCCATGGCTCTCACTGAACAGAGGAGCTTGGCCCAGGTGGAGTAGGCCAGCTGGATACAGTCCACTATCCACCTGGATATTCTCGGTGTGGCAACTGGCCTGCCCAGCAACCTCTCTGTAGTGAGGATAAACAACCTGTTTGACTTTCGGATCTGTTTAGTTCTAAGTAAAAGGCAATCACCTTGAGGATGTTGACAGTGTGCAGTGCAGCCTCATTGTTATCAGCGTGAGGCTTCGGGAAAATGACAGGTAAGTCTATGAGCTCACTGGGGTGGAACAGAGTGGGGCCCTTCAAGAGGAACTTAGGGTGAGGACGGAGAACAACTTTATCCTTATGGAATATCATAAAAGGAGGATCCACCATGAGAGCACCAATTTCACTCACCCTCCTGGCAAATGTGATGGCCACCAGTAAGACCACTTTCGCAGAGAGGTGGAGCATGGAGCATGTCGCCATAGGCTCAAATGGTTTACGAGCGAGAGCCCGAAGGACTACATTGAGGTCCCAGGCTGGAACAGGAGGCCTGGTAGTTGGGTAAGTATTTTGTAGGACTCTTAGGAAACGCTTGGTTGTTGGCTGGGTGAAAACTTATTTATTATTGATAGGTTGATGAAGAGCCGTAATGGCTGCCAGGTGGACCTTTGAAGAGCTGAACAAAAGGCCCAACTCCTTCATCTCTAGGATGTATTGTAGAATGCCAGCCAGCAGCACTGTGGCTGGGTTTGGCCTTTTTGTTCTGACCGCACTGAGAACCTTTGCCATTTGTAAAGGTAAGATTTTCTGGTTGTTATTCTGCGACTGTTCAGTAAGATTTGTTTGACCTGATCAGTGAATGTTACTTCTACTGAGGTAAGCCTCTGAGGAACCATGCATGGAGCCGGAGTGCCTGAAGGCATGGATGGTGAACTTGCCCGCCCTCCTGTGTTAGGAGGTGAGGAAGCAGTGGGAGACACCATGGTCGGCTCTTGAATATCTGAAACAGGCGAGTCTGTCTCGGCCACTCCAGAGCGATAAGGATTACCATGGCTGTGTTAGATCTTATTTTGTTGACAACTTGCTGGAGGAACGGGACTGGAGGGAAGGCATAAAGAAGCGGAGTGCATGCCAATGCCCACATGGGAACAGTATAGTGGACATTTATTGTTGGCACTGGTTGCAAACAAGTACACTGTGAGAAACCCCCGTGAATGAATAATTGATGGAGGACCCTCAAGTTCATTTCTCATTCGTGATTGGAGTTGAAATTCCTGCTGTGGTTGTCTACGGTGAGGTTGTCTTTGCCAGGCAGATAGGAGGTAGATGTTGTGTGTTATGCACCAAGTCCAGAGGCAGACAGCCTCCACGCACAGACAGTAGGATTTTGCCCCCCTCTGCCGCCCATCTGTTGATGTAAAACATTGTCACTTGATTGTCCGTAAAAATCTGAACCATGCTGTTGCGTATGCGGTGTAGGAAATGTTGGCATGTGTAGAACACTGCCTTGAACTCTAATACATTTATGTGTAGGTTGCATTCTTTTAGGGACCACCTTCCTTGAGTCATGAGAGGGCGTGAATGTGCCCCCCCAACCCAGGAGAGAGGCATCCATTGTGATGGTCATGGATGGGGAACATTTGTGAAAAGGTCCTCCAACGCATTTGTTTTTTGAGTCTGCCCAGCAGTTCAGGAAGCGTTTGATTATGGTTGGGATAGATAACAGATTGTTGATGCTGTTGAATCATGGCTTGTATACCGTCCTCAACCACTGCTGCATTGGTCTCACATGCAGTCTGGCATGCATCACTACTGACGTGGCTGCCACCATGTGTCCTAGTAACTGCAGGCAAGTCCTTGCTAGGAATTGTGGACTGGCTTGAGTCAATGATATGAGGTCCTGTATAGTCTGAAACCTTTGTTGCAGGAGAGAAGCTATGGCCTCCATGCAATCAGGGCAAGCGCCAATAAACTGCATTCTCTGAGCTGGCTGGAGTTTGCACATGGAGAGATTTATCTGTAAAACAAGGGTCAGAAATAGAGTCTTGGTCAGAGAGAGACTGCATTTTGCGCCTCTTGACTTGTGTTTGTCCTTACTGGTCAGCCGTCAAAGTGAGGGAATATGGAAACTCCTCGTCTGCGTAGATGCGCAGCGACAACTGCCAGCACCTTTCAGAAGACCCTTAGGGCTGTGGAAAGCCAAAATGGCAGCACTATGAATTGGAAGCGTGCGCCGCCCACTGTCTGAGGTACTTGCAATGTGCTGGGTGGAAATACTCATCCTGGAGGTCGAGATTCGACAAACAATTCTCTTTGTTTAAGGCAAGAATTGTAGTGGATAGGGTGACCATCTTATACCGTCATGACTGTATGTATCTGTTGAGCTTCCTGAGATGAAAAATCGGTCTCCACCCCCCACCAACTTCTTCGATGTGAGTAAGTAGTGGGAATAAAACTCTTTTCCCTTGTAACAATGTGGGACGGGTTCCATGGCCCAGAGATGGAGGAGGTAGTCTATCTCTTGGAGGAGAATATTCTGGGTAGAAGAAAAGAGAATACAGTATCTGTTTTTTACAATGTCCAGTACCCATCTGTTGGTCATAATGGAGGACCATTGATGGAAGAAAGGTGCTAAACGTTGACAGAATAGGTGGACAGGATGGGGTTGCCCTTAAGCAGGGAGATGTTACCAGACTCTCAACCTGATCTTCAAAATGTTTGTCTTGAAGTTGATGGCTGGGAGGTGCAGGGTTGTTCAGGGGTTTGCCTTCCTCTGGTCTGGCTCTGCCTTCTTCTGTTATCAAATTGCCTTTGTACCTGGCTAAAAGGTGTGGGTCTGCACCTCTGAGTAAAGTTTCTTCCCTGTTTGCACTTCACTGCAGGGTCATGAATACCTAGCATCCTCAAGGTGGCACAGGAGTCTGGTTGAACGAAGGGAAGCATTGGTGGTGTCAGCAAAGAGCTTAGATCTTTGAAAGGCAAAATCTTCTACTGTGGCCTACACTTCTCGGGGAAATCTGGACACGTATAGCCATGACGACCTCCTCATCATCACTGAAGTCACGATGGAGTGAGACGCTGTTTAAGAAGCATTGTGGCGCTTGAAGGGTCGTACGTGAGATCAGGGTGCCTTCACTGGTATTCGTCTCTTCTGTCTTCTGGAAGACAATCAATAAAATGTGCCATCTGCTCAAAAATGTGGTGCGTGTATTTGGCAAGCATGGCTGTGTAGTTTGATGTGTGTCATTAGAGACACACAGAAGAATATGCCTTCCTCCCCATGAGGTCAAGGAATTTCCACTCCTTGTCATAGGGAGTGGTCCTTGTCGCACTCTGTTTTCCCCTTTCATTCACAGCACTGACCACTAAGGAATTAGGGCTGGACGTGAGAACAAGAAGTCAGCTCCTTGTGGTGCAACGTAGTATTTGCAGTCTGACCTCTTGCAGACTAGTGGTACTGTTGCTGGTGTCTGCCAGATGGCTTTGGCAGGGTCCATGGGCATGGCCAGTTTAGCTGCCGGGGAAGTGTGCAATATACTGGTTAATTTGTGCTTAGTCTTAGGGTATGTCTACACCGCCACCCTAGTTTGAACTAGGGTGGCTAATGCAGGCATTCAAACTTGCAAATGAAGCCTGGGATTTAAATATCCCGGGCTTTATTTGCATGTTCCTGGGCACCACCATTTTTAAATGCCCTGTAGTTCGAACTCCCTGCCCGCGACTACACGCGGCACGGGCTAGGTAGTTCGAATTAAAGCTCCTAATTCAAACTACCATTACTCCTCACTGCAGTTCGAACTAGGGTAGCAGTGTAGACATACCCTTAGGGAGGCTGACCAGGGAGACCTCAAGGATGTCTGCCACCCTCTCGTACAACTCTTGGAATGACTTAAAGTCAATTCCTGCTGTAGGAAGAGGGGACATCAACGTATCATTGAGAGAAGATGAGGAGATGTTGGTGGGTGTGAAGAGATGGAAGACTCATCGTCGCTTGAAACTGGCTCACCCTCCTCGTGGCACACTGATCTGTCCAACGATGATATACAGGGGGCCCTAATGGTACAGGTGGGGTTGGTTGAGGCTGCACCTGTTGCAGTTGCTGGGCTGTGTAAGGGCCCCAGGGATCCCAGTATGGCCAATTGGCTGGCATTGGCACTGGAGGGGATAGCCACTGGGGTGGTTGCCATTGGAGTAGAGCACGCTGCACTTGCTGCTGCTGTTGCAGTTGAGGTTGTTTAGGCGAGGAGTGCCTAGGTGTATAAGCACCGACGAGAGGCTTGTTGCATTCATCACTCGACAGTGGTGGTGACGAGACAGCAGGAGTGGACAAGGTAAACCTGCTAGATGTGGGCATACCGTCGGTGCCGAATAACGGACGTCACTCTGAGTTCCTCTGCTGTTGCTAAGTGCTCCTTTTGTATCTTGATTGTCCAGGGGCCCTACTGGCTGTTTAGCAGGCTTTCTGCTTCTGATGTATTTAAAAAACATTTTTTTATTACCTTTGAGTTTTTGGCTAGCTGTTCTTCAAACTCCTTTTTGGCTTTTCTTATTACATTTTTATACTTTATTTGGCAGTGTTTATTCTTCTTTCCATTTTCCTCACTAGCATTTGACTTCCACTTTTTAAAAGAAAGAATTAATTGATAAACTTAACAGTAACAAGTCACCGGGACCAGATGGCATCACTCAAGAGTTCTGAAAGAACTCAAATGTGAAATTGCAGAACTATTAACTATAGTTTGTAACCTATCCTTTACAACAGCTTCTGTACCCAATGATTGGAAGATAGCTAATGTAACACCAATATTTAAAAAGGGCTCTAGAGGCGATCCTGGCAATTACAGACCAGTAAGTCTATCGTCAATACCGGGCAAATTAGTTGAAACAATAGTAAAGAATACAATTGTCAGACACATAGCAGAACATAATTTGTTGGGCAAAAGTCAACATGGTTTCTGTAAAGGGAAATCATGTCTTATTAATCTATTAGAGTTCTTTGAATGGGGTCAACAATCATGTGGACAAGGGGGATCCAGTAGATACAGTGTACTTAGATTTCCAGAAAGCCTTTAACAAGGTCCTTCACCAAAGGCTCTTACGTAAATTAAGTTGTCATGGGATAAGATGGAAGATCCTTTCGTGGACTGAGAACTGGTTAAAAGACAGGAAACAAAGGGTAGAAATAAATAGTAAATTTTCAGAATGGAGACGGGTAACTAGTGGTGTTGCCCAAGGGTCAGTCCTCGGACCAATCCTATTAAATGTATTCATAAATGATCTGGAGAAAGGGGTAAAGAGTGAGATGGCAAAATTTGCAGATGATACTAAACTGCTCAAGGTAGTCAAGACCAAAGCAGACTGTGAAGAACTTCAAAAAGATTTCACATGACTAAGTGATTGGGCAACAAAATGGCAAATGAAATTGAATGTGGATAAATGTAAAGTAATGCACATGGGAAAAAATAACCCCAACTATACATACAATTTAGTGGGGGCTAATTTAGCTACAACTAATCAGGAAAGAGATCTTGGAGTCCTCGTGGACAGTTCTCTGAAGATGTCCACGCAGTATGCAGCGGCAGTCAAAAAAGCAAACAGGATGTTAGGAATAATTAAAAATGGGATAGAGAATAAGATGGAGAAAATCTTATTGCCCTTATATAAATCCATGGTATGCCCACATCTTGAATACTATGTACAGATGTGGTCTCCTCATCTCATCGTGTTCCCATAATATAAGAATTACGGGCCACCAAATGGAATTAATGGGTAGCAGGTTTAAAACAAATAAAAGGAAGTTCTTTTCACACAGCACACAGTCAACCTGTGGAACTCCTTGCCTGAGGAGGCTGTGAAGGCTAGGACTATGACAGGGTTTAAAAGAGAACCTCCATGAATTTTATCTAGTTAAGTCCATTAATGGCTATTAGCCAGGATGGTAAGGAATGGTGTCCCTAGCGTCTGTTTGTCAGAGGGTGGAGATGAATGGCAGGAAAGAGATTGCTTGATCATTACCTGTTCGGCTCACTCCTTCTGGGGCACCTGGCATTGGCCACTGTCAGCAGACAGGATACTGAGCTGGATGGACCTTTGGTCTCACCCAGTATGACCATTCTTATGTTCTTATATTTAACCACCCTGAGAGTTAGGAACTTTTTCCTAATGTCCAACCTCAACCTCCCTTGCTGCAGTTTAAGCCCATTGTTTCTTGTCCTATCCTCAGAGGCCAAGGAGAACGATTTTTCTCCCTCCTCCTTGTGACACCCTTTTAGATACCTGAAAAATGCTATCATGTCCCCTTCTCAGCCTTCTCCTCCCAAAGTAAAGAAGCCCAATTTTTTCAGTCTTCCCTCATAGCTCATGTTCTCTAGATCTTTAATCATTCTTGTTGCTCTTCTCTGGACCTACTCCAATTTCTCCACATCTTTCTTGAAATGTGGTGCCCAGAACGGGACACAATACTCCAATTGAGGCTTGATCAGCACAGAGTAGAGTGGAAGAACGACTCTCTGAAAACGGTTATCCAGCCAGTTATGCACCCACCTTACAGTAGCCCCATCTAAGTTGTATTTGCCTAGTTTATTAATAAGAAGATCATGTGAGACTGTATCAAATGCCTTACTAAAGTGTAGATGTGCCACGTTGACCATTTCTCCCTTATCCACAAGACTTGTTATCCTCTCAAAGAAAGCTATCAGATTGGTTTGACATGATTTGTTCTTTACAAATCCATGCTGGCCGTTACCTTATTATCTTCTAGGTGTTTGCAGATGAATTCCTTAATTACTTGCTCTATTATCTTTCCTGGCACAGAGGTAAACTGACTGGTCTGTAGTTTCCTGGGTTGTTCTTATTTCCCTTTTTATAGATGGACACTATATTTGCCCTTTTCCAGTCTTCTGGAATCTCTCCCTCTTCTATGATTTTTCAAAGATGATAGATAAAAGCTCAGATACCTCCTCTATCATCTCCTTGAGTATTTTAGGATGCATTTCATCAGGCCCTGGTGACTTGCAGACATCTAAGTTTTCTAAGTAATTTTTAACTTGCTTTATTTTATCATCTAAACCTATCCCCTTCCCACTAGCATTCATTATGATAGGCATTCCTTCATCATAAGACTTCTTGGTGAAGACTGAAACAAAGAAGTCATTAAGCACCTCTGCCATTTCCAAGTTTCCTGTTATTGTGTTTCCCTCCTCACTGAGCAATGGGCCTATGCTGTCCTTCATCTTCCTCTTGCTTTTAATGTACTTATAGAATGTCTTCTTGTTACCTTTTATGTCTGTAGCTAGCTTGAGCTCGTTTTGTGCCTTTGCCTTTCTAACCTTTCCCCTGCATATCTGTGTTGTTTGCTTATTTTTATCCTTTGTAATTTGTCCTCGTTTCTACTTTTTATAAGACTCCTTTTTGATTTTTAGATCATGCAAAATCTCCTGGCTAAGCCAAGGCGGTGTTTTGCCGTACTTTCTATCTTTCCGTCGCAGCCGAATAGCTTGCTTTTGGGCCCTCTGAGGCAGAGTCACCCTTTCTGGCTGAAAGGGATCTCTTCCTGGACTGGTCAGAGGAAGAGTCCCTGACTCCAGAACATGAAGGAGCTGCCTTCTCAGACATTGGGAGGGCTGCCAAGGTGGGATGGAGTACTCTGGTCTGAAGCTGATCTCTCTGTTTTCTCTGTGCCCTTCTTAACCTGAGACTCCGAAGAGGGATGCAACCAGGTGATACTGCCCAGGAAGCAGAGAAAAAACGGAGAAGGGGCAACAGATGTGTCGGAGCCAGTCAGTGGGAAGCAACTCAATCGGAGCTGGCTTGGAGTGCAGGGGAAGGGCTGTTTCCTGATCAGCTAATGAACCCTTCTGTTCTACATGCTGACAATCATGGTGGACTGCAGAGTTGGGTGCAGGGCTCCAGGCTTTCCCAGCACTCCCGGCAGGAAGTGCACAGCTTATAAAGGGACACTGAGTGCTCTGAGGTCAGACCTAGAAAGGCTGAAGCTGTTTAAGCTTCTTCCCCTGGTGACAGGAGAAGACGCACACTTCACCAGAGTGCTTCTTAGCATATGCCTACACTGCAGCACTATTTTGGGATACCAGAGATATCCCGAAATAGCTATTCTGTGTCTTTTGAGTGTGCCCATTATTTTGAAATATAACGGGCTCACTATTCCGACATCCCTGTAAACTCCTGCATGTAAGGCTGCCAAGTGTCCAGGTGTGGACCTACAGACACTGCTAACTGAAATCTCCAATAAATAGTGCATGGGCTTGATCACCCTACAGTGGAGCACACCTAGGGACATACACTCAAAGAAGAACAATGGTCATTTTACACACTCAACTTTGCATTTCACCTGCACTAATCCAGCTCTTCTGTTTCTCTCCAATAGACACAGGGGCTGCCAGCAGCATGTGACCAACCAGCAGGTACTCCAGGGACCACAGTTTGGGATTCTCATCTAGGGAAGTGTCAGGCTGCAACTTCAACTCCATACCTATTTGTCTTCCAGATATGAATAGTCTCAGAGTCCAAGATTCCATGGTGTAATGCTTGGTCATCTAACAGGTCAAAAAAATATTTAACAGCCAGCGGGACAGGGCGGCTGGTGCTGAGGATAACCTGGAACAAGTCATCCACAAACTTCTGCAGGGTCCCCTGTGGACAAAACAACAAAGATAACACACAATGACTAGGAAGAATGTAAACAAATATTATCGGAAAGGCTTCACAGATTCCATGGCCAGAAGTGATCATTGTGGTCATCTAGTCCAATCTCCTGCAGAACTAGGGACACAGAACTTCCTGACCTCAACAGGATCCCTGCAGTGGATTTGAGAGAGAAACATCCCATCTTAATTTAAACATTGCCCAGGATGTAGAGTTCACCATGACCCTTGGCCACTTGCTCCGGTAGTCAATCGCCCTGTTAAAAATGTACATTATTTCCAGTCTGGAGTCACTTCCAGCCATTGGATCGTGTTAGATCTTTCTCTGCTAGACTGACGAGCCAGTTTCAAATATTTTTTCCCCATGTAAATATCGATAGACTGTGATCAAATCACCCCTTACCCTTCTCTTTGTTAAGCCAAGTAGATTGAGTTCCTTGTGTTTATCACTACACAGCAAGTTTTCTAATTACTTCATCATTTTGGTGGCTTTTCACTGTTGGTGGCCTCTCCAACGTATAACTTAGTTCTGTGAATTGTGGGTACTAGAACTGGACACACTATGCCACCAGCAGTCCCACAGTGCCAAATACAGATGTAAAATAACCTTTCTTCTGCTATCCAGAATACCCAAATCCTTTTCACATTCAGTGTGCCCCAGTGTAGTGCCCCATCTTATGAGTAGGGCTTGCATGTTGTTTGCTTATGCCTGGCTTACCAACCAATCCAGATCACTCTGAATCAGTGACCAGCCTTCTTCAGCATTTACCACTTGCCAATTTTTTATGTAACCTGAAAATTTCATCAATAATGATTTTATATTTTCTTTTAGGTCACTGAAAAAATATTAAGTAGCAATGGGACATGAACTGATTCCTGCAGGACCCACTGGAAATACACCTACTCAGTGACAATTCCCTGTTTACAGCTACATTTGGTAGTCTATTAGCTAGTCACCTTTTAATCCATTTAGTGTGTGATATGTTAGTTTTATTGCTTTCTAGTTTCCCCCCCCAATTAAACGTTATGTGGTACCAAGTCTAAGTATAATACATCAACATTGTTACCTTTATCAACCAAACTTGTCATCTCATTAAAAACTCTGATTAGTATAACAGGATCTATTTTCCACAAGGCCACCTTCATTGGCATTAACTGCGTTATCCTCCTTTAATTCTTTATTAATCTAGACCTGCATCAGCCATTCCATTTTTCCCCTGTGATCAACTTCAGACAGGCCTATAATTCCCTGAACCATTCCTTTTGCTCTTTTAAAATATTGACACTCCTCCCGGCCTCTGAAACTTTCCCAACATTCTAAGTCTTACTGAAATAAATCCACAGTTAAAAGGCCAGCAAGTTCCTCAGCCACCTTTTAATAAAACCCTTGGAGGCAAGTTATCTGGACCTATCATTTCAACATGGAATTTTAACAGCTGGTCTTCAACATCCTCTGAGATCCCCGTGGCATGGAAAGGGTGTTTTCATATGTTATGACATCATCTGTTTTCCCCTCTAATACAGAGCAGAGATATTTATTCAACACTGCTGCCTTTTCAGGATTATTACTCATAATTTTACCATTTCCATACAGTATTAGCATTGTTCAGATTCTTTTTGTTCTTAATATACTTAAAAAAACCCTCCCGACTGTCCTTAACTCTGCTGGCCATGAATTTTTCCTGATGTCCCTTTGCTTCTCTTATCAGTTTTCTACAATTCCCAGCTTTTGAGTTATATTCATTACTATCAATTTCTCCTTTCTTCCATTTGTGGTATACTATTTTTTGTTAAATTATAGCTGCCTTTACTTCCCCTATAAACCATTCAATTCTTTAATTAGTACAGCCTTCTTTCTTGACTGTGGGATTGTGGGATTTGGGGCATCTAGTAGAGTGTTCTTAAGCAATTCCCAATTATCAGTCATAATTTTCTGATTTGGCAGCCAATCTGGTACCCTGATTTCACATCCTACTCTCCTTCTAATTTCTTCATGTGTCTTTATATCATTCCACTTTAAACTTGCCATCTTTTGAAGACCTCTCCTTTCCACTACCTCCAGCCTTCTGTTGTCTGTTTAATTTAATTTAATACAGATGTTTCCAGACAGTAAAGTAATACTGTTAGTACATTGGTGTGATAAATTTTCTCTGTGGCACCAAAGGTAGTGTTTTTAGCTGTCCATAATTCTGACAGTTTCTGTGAAGCACCCGCAGCTACAGTAAATTTCCTTTCAATTTCATCCTTGATGGAATTCATCAGCACTGATCAAGCTTCCTAGGTACACATCAGATTCTACTTGTTCTAAAACTTCACCACTACTGAATTTCAGACACTTAATCTGTCGTCCCCTTCTCCATGATGCAGTCACTTTATCTCCTTGGCACTTAGTGTAAATCCAACTGCTGTTGACACCTTGTCCATAAACTGATTGCCTCCTGACACACAGGAGTGATGAATGGCAACTCCTGGCTTGTTCTCAGATAGTGCCCTGTTGATATGTTGTCTGAAAACCTGCCTGGCTGAATTGTGTAAAATGGAATGGAATGCTACAGAAGCTAACAAGATCACTTGCCATTTTAGAACATTTGGATGCAGGTTTGTGCCTTTTTGGGACCAAGTTGTGTCTATCTGGAGTTGGTCCAGGTCCTATCTATTGCTGATGCATCTGTGATCAGCATCAAGGCATGGAGAAAATGATCCTGACAGCTGTTGGGGGCAGTGTGATGTAGGATGGTAGCACAATGTGATGTCTCGTGCTGTGTCTGATGAAAACAAAGCCCGCCCTTGGCAAGGTTTGCTTTTGCCAACTGCGAGTCGATTAAGCTGGGTTAAAAGACTACTTTTCATATTTCACCTTTGCGTAAATGGCAAAGGACATAGTTTTGGGCTGTGGAGACTTCCTGATAAGACCTGCGTTTGATCAGCCAGCTGTCTAAGCATGGATAGACATTAATCCATTCTCTACTCAGATTTGCCACCACCACTGGCAGGCATTTTGAAAACACTTGGTGGTATGGAGAGAATGAATGGCAGCACTGTCCATGGTAGTGACTAGGTCCCACACCACACAGATGCTTCCTGTGACTGGATGGATCACAAAAGGAATGTCCACATCTTGGAGGTCAGGCACCCCTAATCAGCCTTGAGCTGAAGAGAAGGGATGATGGAGGCAAGTGTTACCATCCTAAATATGAGATGGCATTTGCACTTACCTTCTTAGGTCTAGTACAGGATGACACCCCCCCTCCCCGCGCTTTTTACTTCAAAGTAAGGAAATAACAGGAATACAACCTCTTCCTCTGAGCTCCAGAGGTGCCTCCTCTGTGGCTTCTAGGTGAAGCAGACAAGCCATATACATCTTCTTCGAGTGGGCTTGTGTGAATTGAGTCCTGAAGAGAGATGGGGGCAACGTCTGAAAATGGATGTGGCAGCCATTGGAGACACCTGACGAAAGCATGCTGGGTGCTGAGAATCTTTGCTGAGAGGGAGAGTGTAAGCCAGCACCCAAAAGGAGGATTTGGGTGGCTCCTGAGTGGTTCAAGTGTGTGTCTTCACCCTACTATAAATGCATCTGGATCCACCAGAGGCTCCATGAAGGCAAGCTCATCTTTTATCTCCTTGCTGAGGCCAAGACAGAACTGGTGTAGCTGGGCCAGCTTATTCCAAGCCATACCTGCTGACGGACATCAGAAGCTGGCTGCATGCACTGCAGCCAACTGTGAGGCCTGCCAGACTCTCTGTAGGGCCACCTTTGCATCGTGAGTTCAGAGTGGATCATCAGAACTTGTCACAAAGGCCCTCAGGAAAGGGTCACAGGTGGCCAAGATGCCACTTTTGCCTGATGCATCAGGCAGGCATTAGGCCATCTGCACCAACTCATAATCCCCGAAGCTGCTAAAAGGCCCATGGTAGCTCTCTGGTAGCACTCCTGTGGGTGTGGGTGCTGAAGGCAAGGGAGACATTCCCACTTGTAGTCCTGGGGTCTATTCTCACAGTGAGCAATTTTCTGCCTGAAGCTGGTCTACTAGTAAGACTTGGGTTTTTGGCCTTAAGCCACTGATCTGCTCCTGGAGGCTCAGTGGTGATGTATTTGTGGGCTCCAGGCCCTTTTCTGGTAGAATGAGCCGATGAGGAGAGCCAAGTGGTCTGAGTAACCTGTAATGGCCAGTGGCTGAGGCAGGCAGTCCAAAGCAGAAGACAAAAGCTGCTCAGCTGGCTTCCTCTATCTAGTCCAGGGACTCAAGAAGAGTGTCACCTGTCCATTCGGTCAGGGGCCTGGCTCCTGTAGGCCTTTAGCACGAAGGCTGTTGGTCAGCGATGCTGGTTAAGTGCATTGTCATGGCACAGCAGCTCAGGCTGCCACCTGGCAGGCCATGTTCACTCCTGGAGTCCTGACAACTGTGTGGGGAGTTACAGCTTCAGAGGTGTGTCCCAAGACTTCCTTATTCTTGTGCAGCATGGAGGCCAGAGTGAACTGCACCCTACTACAAGGCTCCTATCAAGACAGAAAACACACAGTGGCTGTGGCCATCTGGGAACGGGATGAGACCACTGCAGGATGGGCATGGTTTGGAGCTCCAGGGCTCTATGATCTGGCCCAGAGAGAGGCACAGAGGACTAAGGAACAAATCAAATTTTATTGTTTGGGGGTTTTATACGTCTAAAATAAAATAAAATAGGGGGGAATTTTAAAGAGTAAACCATAACTACCACGTTTTTTGCAGCTGCAGTTGATCCCTCTAAGGGTAGCAGGCAAATGCTGCTCATTCCACCATGCTGCTCTATGGGGGGATAAGAGGGGATGAATGATGACTGCAAATATCCTGCCTTTTATGCCATTAGAGATGAGGTATACAAGCATGTGCATGGTGCAGCTAGACCCAATGGACCTAGATGTTCAAAGGATTCTGATCTCACATGTATGGGGCATATGCAACTAGTATGGGATCCACAGGGACACATACTTGAAGAATGAAATTTCTCTCCTCTGGAAGGCTAAATCCCTTAGAAGGTATAATTCACATATTATGGTGTTTGAGTCACAGGAAAGCCAACAAATAAATACATCAGTAATCTGGACAGCAAAGAATTCTTTCCTCACATGCAGTGCTCTATAGCTGGCAAAACACACCTTAGGGCTTGATGCTTAGCACCAAAGCACCAAGCCTTGGCCATTGTGGAAGGAAGCATCCTCGGCATGACCCAATGTAGCTAATCCAACTGTGGCAGGCCGAGAGCAGGGGGCTGCAGAAGCCAGCTGGAAGGCACTTACACAGGGAGTTGGGCATGTGGGTTTATGTTACCTGAGTAGGCTTCCAGAGACTGAGCCCAGCCATTAGGAAACCTGAAGCCCATCTGGATTCAGCCTGGAGGGCGGACTGATTAGAGCACCTAGCATCAGTTAAGGCTATGGGCACACAATAAAAACCTTCCCTCAGGCAAGGCAGGGGAAGGAGAAAAGAGATGGACCGGAAGAGAGGAGAAGAGCTGAGCCGAGCCGAGCCGGAGACAGACCCAAGGCAGCCAGCAACAGGGCCTGTTCCCAGGCTTCAGGGAGGAGGTACCCCAGAAGGGCTGGAGAAGTAGCCAAGGGAGGGACCGCTATTCATAGGGGCAAGGGCCAAGCCTCACAGCCCACTCAGGGCTACTCCCTATAGGGCCCTGGGCTGGAACCCGGAGCAAGTGGGAGGGACCAGGTTCCCCACAACCCCCTCCTCCTAGCTGGTGGGCTACCGGTAAGAAAAGGAGAGACCCTGTGAACTACTAGAGAGACTGACTGTGATGGGCTGAGGTCACAGACGACCCCTCGGGGGTGCCTCCTGGGGTGCTGACACTGCCACTGCCACTCGTCTTCCTGCTCTCTGGGGCTCCTCACCGCTCGGTCCTGCTAGGCCAGCTCCGCTGGTCTCCCCCAGGCAAGGCCCTGAGCTGAGGTCCCTGCCCCCACCGAGAAGCAGTACAGACACTGGACCTCCTCAGGTCCAAGGAGAGAGCAGTTTAGGACCCAGCCTCCTGAGAGAGCACTCCCCAGATGGGATCAAACCCCAAGGAATTAGGTAAGCCCCCTTTAACCATGAAAGGGAGAAGGTGCACACTGGTTGCCCCCCCAGGTAACAATTACTTTCGCTGGGATTGATAGAAAATAGAAGTGATTTTATTAAGTGGAAGCAGTAGGATTTAAGTGGTAATAAGTGAGAACAGGCAGAGCAAAGTAAGTTACAAATCAAAAGAAACAAAAACACTTGGCTAATTCTACACTGCAACCTCAGTGCAAACTCTTCAAACTTACCCTAAAACCTCTTTTCAAGCTGCCCCTCCAAACCAGGGCTGCCTTCCCCACCCTGGGGTCTTCAGCTCCTTCCTTCAAGTGCAGCCCTGCCAAAAGACCAAGGCCTCTTCTTTCCTATTCTTTTTGTCAAAGAATTGAGGCCACTCCCTACCTCAGACTGAAGGACAAGAGATAGTTTAACAGTTGAGGGTAATACCCTCCATGTCTCTCATTCACACGTTTGAAACCCACAAAGTATTCCCCACTCCATGTGTCTAATTTTACACCCAATAACGATACATACATCAAAGAAAGATAAACAGAACCAGCAGATTGTGACATGAAGATTGATGGGTTACACGAAATAATTCACTCAAAACATCTTTAAGTTATGTATATTCATGTCCAGAAGTCCATTTCATAAAGCATGGAGGGGGGGAGTCCGTCACACCTTCCCCTTGAAATTACTGCCAGAGGGTTGGACAGTGTCCAATGTGAAGGCCGTGTATCCAGAAGACCACCAGCGTTTTGGCTGCACAACCATCCAGTGCCACCAAACCTTGTGCTGTCACTCCTGGCAGTTCTTCCAAAGTTGTGGGTTCCTGTCCCCCGATGATCCAAAACATGTGGGGGTATAGCAGTGCCCCCAAAATGCAGATAGTGACATCGCTCCATATGCCAATGTCTTGGTATTTAGT
This sequence comes from Pelochelys cantorii, assembly GCA_032595735.1. Lineage (NCBI taxonomy): Eukaryota > Metazoa > Chordata > Testudines > Trionychidae > Pelochelys > Pelochelys cantorii. The sequence continues at coordinate 175,453 of CM064336.1, forward strand.
CACCATTGCTGTGAGGCCGCGTGCCTCAGTTTCCGCTTCCACACAGCCATGCAAGTTGGTTGTGCCTCTGCTGCTATGCCCCCATCTAAGCCCATGCACAGTCATTAGCAGGGCTCGACAAACTATAAAATCTACTCACCCGTGGCGACTAGATTTCAGTCGCGCGCCCCGTTTACCAGCGGCGTGCGCATGCGCAGTGCGGCTCTTGCGCATGCGCAGTGCGAGGCTGGCAAGCGGCTTTCACCACCGTTTGTCAAGCCCTGGTCATTAGCTTAGAAGCTGCATGATCCTGGAATCCTTTTACTCCTGTCCCTAGCAGGCACAATAACTTTTCCAAAATCTTAAGCATGTTACACAGTTTCAAGAGGTTTACCGTCCATAGCAACCTCTTTGTGCTAACCCAGAAGAGTTGCAAGGAAAGACATAAGATTACCAGCAAGCCAATGCTAGAGTAGCGTTTCCAAGTATGGTTTTCATACCACGCTCCCTCTCTAGACCATTTATGTGGCACAGTACTTCTTCCCTTTTTACAACCGCTATGTCCCAAGGGGTGCATTCAACAATAGGGTTCTCACTTTCCTCAATGAGACATGTGCAGGCCATATCACGCACTCCTTGCAGGCTCTGGGAAGGAATTTGTTTCCAAAAGAAAGGCTTACCCCTCTCCCTGCTAAGGTATTCCTCACTCCTTCCCTGAGGTGTTACATTAGCAGGGTCCCATGCATTTACAGACAGCCTGGGACTTCTACCTCCCTGTCTCAAATCAGGTGCCAATTCGGTGTCCAACACTTGTGTGTTCTGACTCAGTGGGGTTTTCACTAGTACCCCAGGTTCTGCTTCCATGAGGGTAAAGACAGAGTCACCCCCCACTGGGAGTTCAGACTCCCCACTTCCCCCTGAAGCATGACTGAGACAGGCAGCTCGGGTTTACAGATACACACCCAGCATCCATCTCCCAGCCCCCCCGACAAAGATGGAGGACCCATCTTGTTCCTCCTTCTCCGGGCCATCTGCCACCTGTCCAGCTGCAGGCACACAGCTCCCAGCCATGACAGACCCTTCCTTGGGAAGCCCTGCAGCCTCCCATTTCCTCATGGGGTAAGCTCTCATGAACCAGGCCCCTGGATTCCTCTGCTCCCACAGTAGCCTTTTGGTCTTCAGCCTCTGCCTGAAGGTTCTGCTTCAAGGCACACACCTCTGTGCCTCCCAGGGTTGGACCTGTCCCCTGCTGTTCCCATGCCCCTCCAGAACATACCACAGCTTGGACAGACCCACTGATACTGGGCAATGACTCAGGGTCAGAGCCAACTTCTTCCACTCCTCCCCCTGCCTGCAAATTGTCCAGCTCAGCTGCAGGAGTATGGGAGAGACTCTCTCTTGTTCCCTCCACAGCCCCTGCAGCATTTCCCTCCCTCTCTGGGATTTCAGCAAGGGATTCCTTACCCCTGCTAAAAAGCCCTGGGATGGACTCAGCCACATTACAGGGGTCATCTCCCTGAACCAATGGTGCAAAGTTCTCAGCCAGTACAGCCAGTTCATGCAGCCTCTCTCTTTCCCTCTTCTCTCGAGCAGCTCTTCCAGCTCTTCCTTCTCTGTCCATTCCAAGTCGTATTAGTTTTAGGGCTTCTTCGTGGGCAACTTGCTCCCAGGCAGCTTGGACTTTTATGGCTTCTATCTCATGCCAATTTAACTCCACCAGTCTCTTGTGTTCCGCCTCTCTGGCTGCTTCCCGGATTCTCTACAGCTCCCATTCCTTCTGCACCTCACTCTCACTCATTTTCCTGACTCTATTTCCCTTACCCGAAATAAGCAAACAAAAAATAAAAACCAGCAACCACTTTTGTCTGCCTTCCAAAACCCACACTTAGAACCCACTTAAAATCGCTACAAGCAACCAGAATAACTAGCTGTGCACATTTACCCTGCTCGCTGCACCACTGTGACGGGGGGCGGTCACAGACCACCCCTCGGGGGTGCCTCCTGGGGTGCTGACACCGCCACTGCCACTCGCCTTCCTGCTCTCTGGGGCTCCTCACCGCTCAGTCCTGCTAGGCCAGCTCCGCTGGTCTCCCCCAGGCAAGGCCCTGAGCTGAGGTCCCTGCCCTCACCAAGAAGCAGTACAGACACTGGACCTCCTCAGGTCCAAGGAGAGAGCAGTTTAGGGCCCAGCTCCCTGAGAGAGCACTCCCCAGATGGGATTAAACCCCAAGGAATTAGGTAAGCCCCCTTTAACCATGAAAGGGGGAAGGTGCACACTGGTTGCCCCCCCAGATACCAATTACTTACACTGGGATTGATAGAAAATAGAAGTGCTTTTATTAAGTGGAAGCAGTAGGATTTAAGTGGTAATAAGTGAAAACAGGCAGAGCAAAGTAGGTTACAAATCAAAAGAAACAAAAACGCTTGGCTAATGCTACACTGAAACCTCAGTGCAAACTCTTCACACTGACCTCCAAAACCCCAGATTGGGCAAAGATGAAAAGGGCTCTTGGAATGGGGTACCCTTGCCTTCTCGGCAGTGGTAGGGACCTCGCGAGCCTCTGAGGCGCACACAAAGACCCGCCAGGAAGCGCAGGATCCAGGGGGCTTAGCCCAGACTTGCCACGCAACCTACCTTCATGGAGAGGAGACGTGTCAAATAAATTTCAGGAATGGCCTTAGCTCGCTCCCGATCCCGTAAGCTTCCTCGCCTGTGCTTGGGGAGCTCTGGTTCCTCAGTAGGTTTTACTAGATGCCAAAGTTTTATTCCACCCTCATCTGCATCCTCCAGCATCGGCGTTTCTGAAACACAAATGCTATTGAAATCTCTAGAGACTGGCCACGCTGTTTGGAGCCACTTGTCGTCCTTACAAGAAACCACAAGTTTCCCCTGCACTGGGGGAAGAAGCAGCAAGCTAGGCCCTAGGACAGTGCTTCTCAAACTTTTTGGCCCATGGACCACCTGGCTCAATGTAAACCATTCCGCGGACCACCAGTTGCTAATGGAAACTCACCATTAATTACATAATTACACCCGAGCTGCAGCTAGGGAGAATGGTTTAATTTAAATTATTAAACTGATTAAGCATTTTAACATTCTCGCGTTAATCAAACTTTATTTTAAATAAAGTAAAATATTAATTTCTGCCCAACACAAAAGGTTTCAATGTTTTCTGTATTAATGGCAGGGGCGGGAACCTTTTTTGGGTCGGGGCCACTGACCCACAGAAAAATCAGTTGGGGACCACACAAGTGAGAAGCAAACAAACAACCCTCACTGATGTGGCCCCCCACCGAGACACCTCACTCCTCTGGCACTCCAGCACTGACAGGGTGAGGTGAAGGGACAGGGAGCTTACAAGAAGTGGAAACTTGGACAGATGACTAGGGAGGAGCATAAACATATTGTTTGAGAATGCAGAGCTGTAATCAAGAAGGTGAAAGCGCAACTGGAATTGCAGCTACCAAGTGATGTGACGGGTGACAAGAAAGGTTTCTACAGGCATGTTAGCAATAAGAGGGTGATCAGACAGGTGTGGGGCCCTTACTAGATGAGGGAGGTAATCTAGTGACTGATGATGCTGGAAAAGCTGAAGTACTCAATGCTTTCTTTGCCTCTGTTTTCACAGACAAGGTCAGCTACCGGACTAATGCACTAGGCAACGCAGTTTGGGAAGGAGGTGTATAGCCCTTGGTGGGGAAAGAACAGGTTAGAAACTATTTAGAAAAGCTAGACATACACAAATCCATGGGCCTGGATTTAATGCATCTGAGGGTAGCGTGGGAGCTGGCAAATGTCACTGCAGAGCCTTTGGCCATTATCTTTGAAAACTCATGGAAATCAGGAGAGATCCCGGATGATTGGAAAACAGGCAAATATAGTGCCCATCTTTAAAAAAGGGACTGACAATCCAGGGAACTATGGACCAGTCAGCCTTACCTCATGGAGGGGATCCTCAAGGAATCCATTTTGAAGCACTTGGAAGAGGGGAAAGTGATCAGCAATAGTCAACATGGATTCACCCAGGGCAAGTCGTGCCTGACCAATCTGATTAGCTTCTAAGATGAGGTAACTGGCTCTGTGGATCTGGGAAAGTCAGTGGATGTGACATACCTTGACTTTAGCAAAGCTTTTGATACAGTCTTCCACAATATTCTTGCCAGCAAGTTAAGGAAGTATGGATTGGATAAATGGACTGTAAGACGGATAGAAAGCTGGCTAGACTGTCAGGCCCAATGGGTAGCGATTTATGGCTCCATGTCAGTTTGGTGGTCGGTTTCTTGCAGAGTTCCCCAAGGATCGGTTCTAGGGCTGGTTTTGTACAAACTCTTATTAATGATCTGGATGAGGGGATGGATTGCACCCTCAGCAAGTTTGCATCCCTAGAGGTTTTTAAGTCTCCGCTTGACAAAGCCCTGGCTGGGTTGATTTAATTGGGAGTGGTCCTCCTTTGGACAGGGGGCTGGACTTGATGACCTCCTGCGGTCTCTTCCAGCTCTATGATTCTAGAATGATTCCCATAGGCCAGATTTACATTTCTGGAGTTGGAGGATTTTGTGGACCTCTTTAGGCTCTGGGGTAGGGACAAAAATAAGGGGTTCAGTGTGCAGGACAGGGCTGCCAGTGAGTGGGATAGAGATGGGGGTGCAGGATCTGTGCAGGAAGTGAGGTAGAGAAGGGGGTGAGGGTGCGACGTCGGGGTGGGAGGTAGGGTACAGAAGCAGGCTGGGAGTAGGGTGTCTGGCCAGGAGGGAGGGTGTAGGGGCGAGCTGGGTGTGCAGGGTCTCAGAGGGGGGGATGAGTGAGGGGGTTCGGGGCGTGGGGATTTGGGTATGGGGGGGTGCTTACCTGGCTTCACACCCCTGTTGCTCCCAAGGACCGCCCCCCCACTGCTCCCATCGCCTCGCAACAGCACATCACTGTGCTACCATTCCCCCAGTGGGGGGAGCTCAGCCCCCCCTTCTCCCCATGCAGCAGGGAGCCTGTGCAGCCGCTCCAACCTCTCAGACATAGAACCACAGAAGAGGAGGGTCGGAAGAGACCCTAGGAGGCCTTCTGGTCCCATCCCCTGCCCCAAGCAGAACCAACCCCAGGTAAATCAGGCACAGAATCAGAACTGGAAGGGACCTTGAGAGGTTGAGTCCAGTTCCTTGCCCTCACAGCAGGACCAAGTATGATCTAGATCATCCCTGACAGATGTTTGTTCAACCTGCTCTTACATATCCCCAGTGATGGAGATTCCACAACTTCTCCAGGCAATTTATTCCAGTGCTTAACCACCACTCCCTTGCTGCAGTTTAAGCCCATTGCTTCTTGTCCTGTCCTCAGAAGCCAAGGAGAACAATTTTTCTTCCTCCTCCTTATAACACCCTTTTAGATACCTGAAAACCCCTATCATGTCCCCTCTCAGTCTTCTCTTCTCTTTACTCGCTGCCTCCCCTCCCCTCCCTCCTTTGGGCATTGCAGCCTCAGAGTGGCTACAGGGGGCCCTTTTCCTAAGGGTCAGGCACAGCCCTGGCACTACGCTGAGCTCACCTGGCCGAAAGGCGAGCCCAGGGCGCAGGGGCCGGGAAGCACTGCTGTCCGCAGGAGTAACCCAGCTGGGGAAAGCCCAGGGCCTCGCGGCTCCCCGGCGCGGTTAATCCGCAGTGCGGTGGTCAGTTCCTTTCTGCCTGCCCCATCTGTGAGGCTCGCTCCCTTGCATGGTCGAGCCTGCAGCGTGGGGAGCTGCTCCTGGGAAACTCACCAGATTTTGCAAATAACCCAGTGCATCCCTCCCCTCAGCCACCATCCCTCGCTGCCTTTTTGCAAGGAGGCTCCCCCCACCCCAGGGTTAGACCCACCAGCCCGCATGTGCAAAGGAATCCAAATTGCAAAGCAAAGGGAGTGGAAACTTCCCAGCCCCCTGCTGAGCGCTGCTGGCAAGCCCAGGGCTGCAGCCTACTCACTGTGCCCGTCGGAGAAAGGGAAATGGGCAGCGAGAGCCTGCCCCGAGCGCGCTGGCTGCACTGAGCCACGCACACGCGGTGCTCCTGCCCTCAGCTTTTGCCCCCTGCATGGCCCAGCCAGCGCTGTAGCCCCTTTGCATTTCCCCCTCTCCTCCCCACACCACGTCCCTTAATGAGCTGAAGGGAGAGATCTGAGCTGAGCCCTGCACTGCCAGAGTGAAACCCACGGAGCAGTTCAGGGAAATCCTTCTTGCCCCCAACCCCGGCTTTCCCTTCCCCATGTGGCTGGAAACCCCCCTACTGGGCCCCACTTGTAGCCTCTCCCTGTTTGAGTCCCTTCCTCCCCCACCCCCTGTAGGAGAGGGGAAATCCCCCTTGCCTTTGCACCTCCTGCCCTCTGCGCACGAAGCCGGAGCGAGTTCCCAGATGCATGGGAGAGTGGGGGGGCTGAGCTCGAGCCGCAGGCCACTAGTGGTCCATGGACCACACTTTGAGAACCACTGCCCTAGGATGGTTAATTCATGGGCCAATTAGCTGGATTGCACCCAGCCCCTATGGGTAGCAACTAGAAGATTCTAGTTCAAGCTGCTTCCCTTTACTCTGCTCCTGGTTTTAGGGGGCCTCTGGCTATTGCCTAGGAGAACAGTCCTGTCCTGGCTTGCTGGATGCTGGGCTTGGTGACACTATTTTAGGAGCATGGCACATTAAGGCCTCAAGCATCAGACTCACTCTCTCCAGGGACGTAATCCTGAGTCTCCCGTGGGATGTGTTTGGTCAGACGTGGGACCAGAGCAACAGTTGCTCCATCAGGCACCTGCATACAAGCAGAACTTGGGTTAAGACACTTCTGCCATTTCTCCTTCTCACAGTGACAGGCAGATGTTACACAGCACAGCAGCTCTGCCCTGAGGAAGTATGGTCTCCTGGAAACAGGAGAAGACTTGGACTCAGGACCCCAGGGTTCCACTCCTGGCTCTGATATTAACTCCTCTCAGAGCTTGGGAAAGTTTCTTCACTACTCCATACCTTAGTTTCCCATCTGTAAAGTAGGAACCATACCATGATCACGAGGGCTGTAAGGGGCAATGATGTCTGTCAGGTGCTTCGAGGCAAGGGATTTTAAACATTTTTTCATTCCCAGAGGCCCAATCCCAGCTCTGAAGACATTGGGCATGTAGCCTTTATACTGCCTTCAACCAGCAAGCTTGTCTCCTGCTGACAACTGCAAGTATGCAACACAGTGTACTGACAATGACAGAAGTGAGGTACAGTCTAGTGCAACCCAGTTATACATCCTTACATCAAAGGCAATATTGAGAAAGGAGGAAAGAAGGAGCTGAGCAGTGCAGAGGAAGAGTGACGGCAGATACTGTGGTGAACATTACATGCGACTGGTTAAGGGAGAAGCGGCCTTCAAATCCATTGCTCAGAGTGAGGCTGTAACATCAGAAGTGTGTGAGATTCTGTCGGGTACAGAGGAGATGCACTGACTGAACAGCGGGTCCTGTGTCTGCAGCAAGTCAGAGCCTGGGGTGGCTGGAAAGGATCTTTCAGTAGGATAAGGCAGGAGTCAGATCTACAGCTGGAGCATGCCCCCGGAACAGGAAGGTTATGGAGAAGGGGAAGGGAGGAAGGAAGCTCAGTTCTGACCTTGTAGTGCTGAAGAGTATTCAGGCGTTTCCAGGTGCCCTGAATGACAGATGTCACATCCTCGTCGGAAAGGATCAGGTGACCAGCCAGACCTGATCTCCACTCTACAGCCAGCAAAACACAGAAAATAAAACCATTACTGGGAAAGTTGAATGGCCTTTAAAACTCTCTTGCATGTTTCACTTGCAATAAGCAGAGCCCAGTACCAGGTCAAACTAATAACAGGCCAAAATGCTATTTATCAGCAGTGCTCTGTGCAATGTGGAGTTTCCTTTCACAGCAGTTAGGAAATACAGGGTTAACGTTCCAGCAGCAACAGAAACGCTATCCTATGCAGAGATGTGCATTGCAGTGACGTAACCACACAACTTCCACGCCGTAATGCAGACAGTGCAAATGTGCAGCATGTGTTAGCGAAGAAGGGCTGTTCGATGGTCCCATTATCTCTCAGGGCTGTTACTCTGTTGTAACATTATTTTGACACACGGCAGCAATGTCACAGAAAAGATGAAGATATTGCTTTTGCCCCCAAAGAACTTTAGATGAGTAACGGCATCCCAGCCACCCTGCTAGTGAAGACATGGGCCTCTTACCCCTGCCTAGCACTCGCGATGCATAGGGCACAAGCTTTCTACAGCTGGGATCACAGCAACCTCTCTGTGCACAGGAGAGAGAGGCCCACCACCGCCTTCCTATCTGTCGGCACCTGTCGCTAGTGCTACCAAGGCAATGCATGGTTTGAATGACGAATGGAGCCTAAGTGCTACAGAGTTCAGTCGAGAGCAACTCAGATTTGTGTTTTTAGGCTTCCATGCCAAGCAAAACCTGTGCTTGCAGGGTCAACACAGGAACATTACTCACTGGCAAGTCCATTGGGCCTCGTCATCCTCTGCCCCCTTCCCAAGCAATGGCAATTATAGGCTGGGAGACGGTGCCACACGCCAGAGGCCAGGAGTGATGGGAGGGAGGGAGCAGGATGAGTCCCGAGGGAGCCCAATGCATTACGAGCATGAGCCTGCTCTGGGAACACGGCTGTGCTCAGATGCCTCGTGGCTGCCAACGGAGAAACAGCAATGAAGGAGGAAGACAAACTGGAGAGCTCACCCACCAACACGAGCTCTGCATTTCATTAGCCTCCTTAGGGCCTGATCCTGCCCTGCTGAAGTAACTGGGAGTTCTGCCACTGGCTTCAGGAACAAAGGATTGAGCCCATAACCTTCTACCACCTTGGCACTGTTCCCATGCTGTGCACTGCCTGATCCCACGTCCCCTTCCTCATTCAAATCTCTCCTGAAAGCCCCACTTCCTCTGCAACTCTCCTGACAGCAGCCAGGCAGCCCAGGGGCTACTCCCAATGGCAAATGTGGAAAGAACACAAGAGGTGGCAGCAGCAGACAGCACGAACCCTCTTTCCCCCCCGCCTTTCTGCTCTGATCCCTCTCCTGCACTGACCATATCACTGGCACCAGAGAGAGCACAAGCTGCTTGGGGCGGGGCCTGTCACCACTGGCTGCTGAGTGGCCAGTATTAGGCACTCCAATGGGCACTGGGTACACCCAGGGGTGTTGGATTGAAAGTTTTATTCTTTTTTATATTTGTAGTTTAGGGTTAGTAATGTCAGGTAATATATATAATCATATTTAATACTGTAGTAAGTCAAATCCTTTAGTTAAGTACATATTTTCTATATTTCCTTGTTCTAGAGTGTAGTGAGTAAAAGAGAGAGAGCTTTGGTATTGTGTCTGTGTTAATGAGACTAGAGGAATGTTGAAGGCTGAGGCCTTAATTGTTTGATTTACAATGGCTTTTTGTTTTTCCCAATGCAGATATTGATGTTATGCTCTTCCTTGAGAAGTCCTTGTAAAAGATTATTTATGTGTGAAAGAGGCATGTATGTGTCAAGATAAAGGTGCAAAAGTTATTGCTCAGAACCAGACGGCCAACAAAGGAGAGGTGAGTGTGGGTAAAAACTAGACAACCTGGCATCAAGGAAGAACCATCTATAATCATCGATGTGTACCCCTACTCACAAGATGATTGGATATTGGCAGATTGATGGCCTTAAAGCGGAGCTAGCACCCCCGAAAGACAACTGATTACAGGATGAGCTTTGGAAAATGTTTTGGGAACACTGACACCAAAGAGCTAACACTCCGGTCACGGGCTGACACAGCGAAATCCATAGACTTCAACAGAGAAAAGGATTATAAAAGCAGGGTGCTTTGCTATGGAACTTCGGGTTTGTCTTGCCACCAACTCCAGAGGAGCATCAGATCGATCGACCGACCGACCGACCGACAATCTGTGTTTGATCTAGCTGGCCACTAGATTGATACAGAATCTGGACTGGTAACTATGACATCATCTGGCGGGACTGTGTGTGCATGGTGGTTGTGTGTGCGAGTGATTGAAAAGCATATGCAACTGTTGTATTCTCAATAAATGCGGCGTACTGCCTTTTCCCCTATAAAAGATCTCGTGTGCTTCATTTAAGCATAACAGGGGCAACTCCACTCTTTAAGCTCATCACTGCGTCTTGGCACCAGTGAATCGTGCTCACCGAGGTCCAAGGAGTCTGGGTCTGGGCGATGACAATAGGGTGTTCCTTTATAGAGCTGATCCAGGGTTTTCTCCTTCACCTGGGTGATGGTATCACAGTCTAGCACTTTCACAGACACACCCTGGGAATCCTCTGCCTCCCCCACAGCAGCTTCTGTCTGAGTCAGAGCATTTAACGTCTGGGGAAAGAAAAGAAACTGATGCAGCTGGCACAGTGACGAGCCCGCCCACTCTGTCCCACCTTCCCAATCCAGAACACTGGGAAAAGGAACACCAGGAGCGTCTGAGCCACATTTTCGGTCCTGCTTCCGTCAGTGGCATGACGGAGCTGTGTAACTGGCTCAGCAGCCTCCTGATGGTGCCTATGTTGCGGGCCTCCTCAGGTCACAAAGAGCTGGTACAGGCACTCCTACGGCCCTGCCTCCTCCTCCCATGATTTGGCAGTGGATGTAGCCAGTGAGGAGGAGATCTGGCCAAAGAACCATTCTGCTCTCCCAGTCCCTGGCCTCTTCAGGCTATCAGCAGCAGAGCAGCTCTAAATGGCACTGAGGACAGAGCCTGGTGTGAAGCCATGGCTTCCAGTGGCAGTGTCAGGACACTACCAAGTGGCTGGCTTTAGTCTGGACTCAGGGTGGATTAGGACCGTAGTTCTCAACCTTTTCCCATTTGCAGAGCCCTCACTAATGCTGACTGGAAGTGGGACCCCTTTGGAATTCAATTCCCTGTAGATGGAGCCGAATTCTGTTCAGTCAGTTTTCAGTCTGTGACTTAGCCATAGGCTGCAGACTCTCGAGGGGCCCTGGTGCACAGGCTGAGAACCGGGGGACAGGAGATGGGGTTTCACTGGCACACAAGGAGGGAGCTCTCACCAGACTCCGGTACTCCAAGTCCTCTCGCAGCAGGCGGTTATCATTCAGGGTGTATTTGGCTTTCCCTGTCACCCAGTCCACTGGTCCCTTATCCACCTGGTGCTTGATTCCTCGGAAGAGCATGTAGAGCGGCTCCCCAACAGAGTCCTGGCAGACAGAAAGTGCAACAGCTCTTGGGAGAAGCCACTTTCACGCTGGCTGCCACATGGAGCTCTTTGTGCCCAGGAGCATAGCCAGAGGCACCGCTCAACAGAGCAAGCCAAAGAATCCCAGCCGGAAGGTTTACCCACCCCAGGAAAACAGGCCAGGTGACCAAGGCACTGAGCTGGGACTCAGTGTCCCTGAGTGAGGCCCCAGGCTCCTGGGCTGTAAAAGGAGCCTGTTGCTGGGTTCACTGGGAGCCTGACAGGGCAGTCCCCAGAGCCTGGGATGGCCTTGCTGGGCCATCCACAAGCCTAGCTGCTGGGTTATGGTCCCTAGTTCCCAGGGCTCTCCAGGTTCTCCCATTGAGACATGGGCCCGGAGGGTCATGGGGGGGACCCTCCCTCGCACCAGGTCCTGGGGCAAGGAGTATCTCAGCACCTCCCCATTCTCTCATCCCCTTGGGATGTCCTCATGGCTCTCAGCCTCTAGAGCCTCAGCAGCTCAAACAGCCAAACAGGGATTTCTCCATTCACGGCGCAGAGAGGGTCAGGCCCCTGGCCAGCACTTACCCATAGTCCAGGCCCTTCTTTTGTAGGCTGCTCTGTCCCCAAAGCAGTAATCTGGCAGCCTCCCTACCCCCACTCCCTCATTCGCTCTCCCCCACTTCACTGTCAGAGTCCCGTTAGCAGGCCTCCACATGGCATTTGCTCACTGGCTGCTGAGGGTTAGGGCCAGCTGAGCCCACAAGTGCGCCTTCACTCATGGAGCCTTTGTGTGGGGTCTACAAGCTCACCCCATTTTCCTCCTGCCCGGGGGCTTGTGCAGCGCATCCCAATAATGAGTGGGAGATCCTCAGCCTGGACAGTGGGGTCCACTGGAGCCATGTATGGGCATGCAACAATCCAGCTCAGCCCTGGGCTACTGGCTTGAGGAAGTGCTGGGTGCTGTGCACTCTATGCGGTGAGCAATCCAGCCCTTCTTTCCTGCTCCCAGGGGAATGAACCCGGAGGCACCTGGGCAGGCAGCAGGGGTGCAGCACTCTTTGAGTCTCCATTTCTCTTGGCTCCCCCCTTCCCAGGCCAAGCCAACTCTTACCCTTACAAACGTGTACAGACAGATGGACATCCAGTTGGTGAGCAGCTTCTCCACCACTGTTTCTGTCCTGAAAGAGAAGCCCAGGCCACTTACTGCATGCTCTCCGCCCTGGGGCAGTGCCAGAGCAGGGAGTGGGTGGATGATTAGGGTCAGGACTTGCTTTCCAGGAAGCGTGCACCTGAGGACCCCGCTCTGTGAGTACAAATGTCAGGGCTTCTGCCTGAAGAGGCACTGCTCATCTGAGGTGTGAGCATTTAACGCCTCTGCAGGCTGCCCCATGGACCCAACCATAGAGGACCAGCACCAGGCTGTATCTCCAGGTCCCTGCAATGGGTCAGAACTTCCCAGGGGGCAGCCAGGGGTCCATGCCCCCTGCTCTACAGGGCAATGACGTAAAAATAAAAGGATCGGATCACTTGCCAAGTACCAGTCATGCCCCTCACTCACTGCAGAGGGGACAGGGCCTAGAAAGGGCTCAGTGTGGCCTAACCATGCTACCCTGAAATAGTTGTTGGGAGCAGAGCCCATTATCACCGAAGCAGGGGCAGAGCAGTGCTGAATACTGGGAGAAACCCTGCCCCCTGCAAGGACAGAGCCACTCTACAACACCAACAGCACCTGCTCCACAACCTGGCAGGCAGTGAAGAGCCAGGACCTGGCAGGCAATGAAGAGACCAGCCCAACAACCCCGCGATGGCTCCCTGCTCACCTCCTCCCTCACCCTAGGGCGAAATAGCTCTCGGCAAACCCCGACCCCGGTCCCTGCCTCACACAATATTCTAAACACCCCTAAACCCAGAGCCGCCAGACATTATAGAACATAGTATCCCATCCACACCCCAGTTCCTCCCCCGATATCACACCCACAGCCCCAGATCCCTGCCCCCACTACAACACAGTATCACACCCACACCCCAGCTCCTCCCCCCCATATCAGACAGACCTGCATTCTCATGCCCCCCACAGTATCACACACAGACCCACATCCCTGCTGATCTCCCACGATTCACTCAGTGCCAGACGCACACATAATCATAAGGAGAAAAGGACATTTCCAGCTGCTTCTTGTGTGAAATGACTCAGCAGCCAATGAGCAAATTGCTGTTGCCTCCGCTTTGGTCGCACTTCATGTCTGGACACCTGCTGATTTTATATCTGCTGCACAGCATGTGGTCTCCCTGTTACCACTAAGACGTCAGGGAGCTGTAGGACAGCCAGGAAAGCTTCTGTCCAGGGACCAGCTACTGAATCATTTACTCACCGCCGCAACATCAGCTTGGGGTTCTTGGCCACGTACTGCTCAATGAGGTCATTCAAAAGAGTCTTTAGGATGTCAGTGAAGTACTCTAGCTTCCCGTGCAAGGAGACAGTGAGCAGGGATGCCACATAGGCCCGGTCCCGTGGAGAGAACGTACGCTGGATTTCTAGAGTGTGGATAAACTGCAGGGAGAGAGTCGAAGAGGAGTGAATGCTCTAGTGTGTTACAAGCAGAGTAAGACAGCTATGGACTTTCCCAGGAGGGGGCTGTAGACAGGGAACTTCCAGCTGTCCCACTCTCTTGTCTTTCATCAGGAGGCACTTTAAGACCGTCCCTTTTGTCTCTCCTGCCAACACCTGCCTGTGAAATGGTGCAGGAGCTACAGAAGGTGGGTTACCTTGGTAAGGAAGAGTTTACTATTGAGGAGGTTGGACAGCTGCACCAGGCCCTGCTCCACGGTTTGCCGACGACACTCAGGCATGTCCAGGCCCCTCCGCAGAGGCGACTCCCGGTGTCCTGGGAAGAAAATGCGTTCTGCGTAGGATCTGTAATCCAGGAAGGGGATTCTGGTGCCAACGAGGTCACTGGTAAGATCCATCATCTCCGTCATCAGGTCTGAAAGCAAAGGGGGCTTCTGTGTTATAGAGTTCGAGCAGAAGAAGATTGGGTCCCAGCGCACTGAACAGACAGGGCTGGGAGCTGGGCAGTAACTAGGGCTAATGGGATGCAACTGACAGAGGAAACAGATGAGTTAAATCTCAATGAGATGCTCCACCCTGTGGAATCCTCTCCCAGTGGAATGCGTAGAAGCCATCACCTGGGACATTTAAAAGTAGAGCATTCAGGGCACTGGCAAATGTTCTGGAAGGGAGCTCTCCAACTCTGGCTCCCGGGGAGGGACTAGAAGGTCTGCTGGGGTGTTATTCTTGTTTACAGCTGGTGGCCATCTTCTGAGTTTAAAAAAAAGGGGAAGAAGCTCTACCAAGCAAACCGGCCATTGTGAAAGGCTGGCCTGGTGTTTAGCCAGGCTCAATATTAGTAGGTGGTATCCAAGTCAGAGACAGAGCATTACACAATTGGTACAGCACCATGACTTTCATGTTTCTCACAGCTTTCTACTGCTAAATCGAGATCACAGTATTCACTTCTCTAATTACTGTGGGTAAGGGGAACACTAAAGATTCCCTTCTCTAGAATCTGATGTTCCAGATGAAGAACTGGAGAGACAAGTGGGGGCCAAACTCTTCCCCACACAAGGGCCTCTCCAGCGACAACGGCGTGTGGGGAGCAGAGCAGAATTAGGTTGTAACTCGAAACACCTTGACATGGGGGGTGTTTGATTGTTCACACAGAGGCACCTACTGAGACAAGGGCCATAGGGCTAGGAGAGAGGGCTGAGTCAGAGGTGGCGACTCAACTCCTCTGTTTGCAGGGGTTGGGGAGGAAAGTTCTCTTACCCGTGAACTCCTTTTTGCACCTGTCCCGGACACTTGTTTCCAGATTTTCCAGCTGGATTTGAACTTTCTTGTAATCCCTCAGAGCCTGCTTGCTCTTCCTCCTAGAATGGGAAGCAGAGATGGAGACCACCCGGCTGACTCACTGCAGATGGGATTTGCATCAGGCTGGCCGTAAGTTTGGTTTCCAAACTCCTGCCTGTTTACAGAGCTCTAGTCCCCGAGTTGGGAAAAGGAAGGGCTTTCCCAGGCACATAAAGAATGGAGGGAGGGCTGACTGGGCACAAGTAGCTATCCTGAGCTGGATCCCAAGTTATGTGTGAGGGGTCCATCTTCTTCAGAATGGAGGAGCCTCTCCCCATGGAGGCCTCAAGTTCATCCTTGCTCCTCAGAGAGGAACAAACTTCCTGCTTATAATTCCAGGCACCTCCAGACCGACTTGCTAACAACAGTATCCTACAATGGAACTGCCTTTACTAGACCAGGTTACATGATCACCTTCTCTGCAGTTATGTCTTATACTGAGACCATCATTGGGGGCTTCCATACAACTCAATCATTCTTCTAGATTAGGGGTGTGGAACCTATCAGGGGCCACTGACCCCCAGAAAAAATCAGGCCTCAGGAGGAGGAAAGGGGGTTCAGGATGTGGGAGGAGGCTCCAGGCTGGAGCAGAGGGTTGGGGTGTGGGAGTGGAGTCTGGGCAGGAGTTAGGGTGTTGAGCAGTTCAGAGCTGGGGCAGAGGGTTGGGATGTAGGAAGGGATTTAGGCTACGGGGTGGGGCTGGGGATGAAGGCTTTGGGGGCAGAAGGAGGCTCAGGACTGGGAGTGCAGGCTCTGGGAGGGTGTCAGGGTGTGGGAGAGGGTTCTATCCTGGGTCAGAAGGTTTGGGGTGCAGAGTGCAGGCTCTGGGAGGGAGTTTGAGTGGGTGACGAGGCTCAGGGCTGGGGCAGAGGGTTGGGATGTAGGAGTTTGGACTAAGGGCTAAGGCAGGGGATGAGGGAGTAAGGATGCAGGAGAGGGCTCTGGGAGATGGCTCAGGGCTGGGGGCATTGGGCGCGGGGCACTCACCTCAGGAGGCCCCCAGTTGGTGGCATGGCAGGGCTATGGCAAACTCCCTGACTGCTCTGGCCCTGTGCACTCCTGGAAGTGGCTCGTGGGGGGGAAAGGTGGCAGGTGGCTCCATACACTGTCCTCACCTGGAGGTGCTGCCCCGCAACTCCCATTGGCTGTCATTCCTGGCCAATGGAGGCTGCGGGGACAGAGCCTGCAGGCAAGGACAGCAGGCAGTGCTTCCCTGATCACCACAAGCTGGTGCTCACTGCTCCAGTCTGGCGGGGTGCACCCAAGGCTCAGAGCTTCCAGCCTCCAGCACAGACTTGCTGCAGATTGGATCCGGCCCATGGGCTGGCAGTTCCCCCTCCCCCTGGCCTAGACAGAGCATTTTATCTGTAGCTTTGTGCAGAAATGAGCTTAGAGCTCGGCTTCTCCTTCCAGCTCATCAGGAAGCTCTCGCAGTGGAACAGGTGATGGTGGCAAGGGAGGGTCTGTGATAGTGACATCTCCCAAGAGGGCACAGAGTATGGGAGAAACCAGAGAGCAAAGGCCGGCTTGCACAAGGATTAATGCCGCCCTCAGCCCACGCTGGAAGATTTATCTGGGTTTACTGGTAAACACTGAATTTCCAAGGTAAGTGGCCTTTCTGGTGAGAGCTCAGGCACCAAGGCCAAATCTGCGCCCTCCCCAGGCCAATGGGAAGGCTGCTGAATCTCACCCACAGTAAGGAAAGTGGAGGGGCTACCATGAGCTTCCAATGTAGGGGCCTCAGTGTGCATTGAACACTCCTGTTGACTGTGACCGGGTGGCCCAAAGATCCCAGACCATCACGGCAGCTATGCCCCACGGCAGTCTCAGGTGTGTTTACAGCTGAGCTAGGCTTGCCCATGCCAACTGTAACCTGGCAGCTTGCTAAAATCCCAGCAACGAGGCAATGGCACAGGCTTCAGCATGGGCCCTGGCACACACTTGTGTTGCTGGAGCCGGTGCTGCCTTGCTAGAGAGACAGCAGCCCCAACCCCCCTCCCCCCCCAGGCTGCAGCACAGACACCCCATCCCCCCGCACCTGTACACGAAGACAATGAACAGGACAATCAGAGCGACAAGGGAGGCTCCAACCCCCAAGCCAATCTGAGCCTCCAGGGGGAAGGTGAGCTGGCTCTCGGTGTCGTACTGCACTCTGCCCAGCAGGAAGTTCAAATTCCCCATCTGTACCTGCAGAAGAAACACAAGCCCAGGCAAGAGCAACGTGTCGGACTTCTCATCCTGACAACTGAGTCAGGGGCTCCAAGGGGAATGCCTGACTGCGTGGCCCGCCCCCGGCCGGTGTCTCCCCTCTCCCTGCCGGCACCTCCTTTTCCCTCTCCCCGCCAGCACCTCCCCTCCCCCTCCCACATTGTTGTCCACACCTCCATCTCCTCCTCCCCTTCTGTGATTCTGTCTCTTCTCTCCCTCGCCACCAGTGCCTGTCTCCTCCCTACCTGCAGCGCCCACCCCTGCACCCACAGTGCAAAGCCCTGCAGGGGCAAGCCTCAAAGCACAGCCTCAGCTGACTGTCACTCACACTATGGGGCAAAACATAACAGTGCTGATACCTAGGGAGGGGCCTCAGAGCCCAGGAAGGGGTGGGAAAAGGTTCTTGGATCCTTGGGAAGAGGAAAGGTCTCTGAGCCTGGAGAAGAGTGGTGAGAAGGGTCTCGGAGCCCGGGGAAGGGTCGGGAGAAGGGTCTCGGAGCCCGGGGAAAGGTCGGGGGAAAGGTCTCGGAGGTCAGGGGAAGGTCGGGAGAAAGGTCTCAGAGCCCGGGGACAGGTTGGGAGAAAGGTCTCGGAGCCCGGGGAAGGGTCGGGAGAAGGGTCTCGGAGCCCGGGGAAGGGTCGGGAGAAGGGTCTCGGAGGTCAGGGGAAGGTTGGGAGAAAGGTCTCAGAGCCCGGGGACAGGTTGGGAGAAAGGTCTCAGAGCCCGGGGACAGGTTGGGAGAAAGGTCTCGGAGCCCGGGGAAGGGTCGGGAGAAGGGTCTCAGAGCTCAGAGAAGGGTCTTGGAGCCCGGGGAAGGGGGTCTCAGAGCCCAAGCGGGAATGTCCTGCTATTTTTAGGCCTGTAGAGTGAGTGCTGTCAGCTAACCCAGGCTCAGACTCATTGCTGCGGGGTTGTTTTGCTTTGCAGATTCCCCCCTTCAGTGTCTGTGCAGCGTAGCTGAGCTCTTACTGTAAACTCAGGGAGCGAGTCGGTGCCCTCCCGCTGGGTGCGGTACCGTGGAGCTGGCTGCTCGGGTGGCGGGTCGCAGTACAGATGATTCCTCGTCAGGGTTTTTACAGCACAGACCCCTTCACCAATCATGGCCACCACTTCTTCCTTGGAAATGGCCAGGTCCAGATTCTCCCCCTGGAACACAGGTACCAACGGGTATCAGTGAAGGGCCCCCCAGGGGAGGCAAAGCCCATGGACAGCACACAATAGCCCAGGCCAACGAGGCATGTTGAGAGATCTTAGCTCCTGCTTAATCTCAGCAGGAAGGAAACTTGCCATCTGAGAGCAAGCAGCAGCAAACCCTGTGAATGGATAGCCACTCCTTGGACAGGAGCCTCTGGGGAAAACAGGCCACTCACCTTTGTAACTGGTGTTCTCAGAAATTGTTGCTCATGTCTATTTCAACTGAGGTGGGCGCGCGCCATATGCATGGCTGCCGGAAAGTTTTTTCTTAGCTGCTTCCTTCTTGCTGGCTCCTGTGACAGCAGGGAAGGAGGATGGGCAAGGAACAGACAGGAGCAACACATCTCAACGAACAACCATTACGAAGGGGAGTCGCTGTGTTTTCTTCTTCCAGCGCATGCTCCCATCTAGTCCAATGAGCTGATTCACAAGCCTTACCCGGAGGAGGAGGAAGAGTCCAAGCACAGGGCTGAACTGAGAACCACGGTACCAAAGCCGGGTCCTGTTTGGACCGGGGCACGATGGCAGAGTATGACGTGAAGATATGTACTCAGGACCACGTTGCAACCCTGCAGGTTTCCTGGAGAGGAACATGCGCCAGAAAAGTGGCTGAGGAGGCTTGTGCGGCGTACCCCATGAACAGTGGTGGGGACACCATGGCCAGATCATAAAACGTGTTGATGCACCTCATCATGGAGAAGATACTCTATGACAAAACAGGCAGACCCTTCATCTGGTCCACCACTGCTATGAACAGATGTGAGGATTTCTGAAAAGGCTTAGTCCTGTCAATGTAGAATGCAAGAGCTCCTCTGATATCCAGAGAGTGCCACTGTGGCTCTCATGGGCTTTCGTGAGGTTTGGGATAGAAAACCAGGAGGAAAATGTCCTGGCCCTTGTGGAAGGCAGAGATCACTTTTGGGAGAAAAGCGGAATGAGGGTGAAGCTGAATTTTGTCCTTAAGGAACACAGTATACAGAGGGTCCGACATGAGGGCGCAGAGTTCCAACGCCAGTCTGGCAGAGGTAATGGTGAGGAGAAAAGTCACTTTCCATGAAAGGCAGAGCAGAATCCTAGAATACTAGGACAGGAAGGGACCTCAAGAGGTCATTGAGTCCAGTCCCCTGACCTCATGGCAGGACCCAGTACTGTCTAGACCATCCCTGATAGATGTCTGTCTAACCTACTCTTAAATCTCTCCAGAGATGGAGATTCCACAACCTCCCTAGGCAACTTATTCCAGTGTTTAACCACTCTGACAGTTAGGAACTTAAGGTACCAGTTACCCCGGCCTGGCCATGCTAGTAACAGAATGAAATTCACCCTGTCCCTGTGGGGCCTGAGGAGCAGTGGGAAGAGGGGGAAGGCATACTGCAAGCTGGGTTGCCATGGGATCAGGAATGTGTCTGCTAGGGATCCCGGCAGACTGAGGCCCTGGACTGAGCAGAACTGTGGCATTTCTGATTGTGCTGCGTGGCAAAGAGGTCTATCTGGGGAAATCCCCACACATGGAACACAGTGTGAAGGACATCCAGTCGAAGTGACTGCTGCTGAACAAGGAAGCACTGGCTAAGGCAGTCTGCCAGCTGATTTTGAACCCCTGGAATGTAAGATGCCTCCAGGTGAATAGAGTGGTCTATGCACAAGTGCCACAGACGAAGGGCTTCAGTGCAAAGGGGGGATGACCTGGCTCCACCCTGTTTGTTGATACATGGCAGTCGAGTTGTTCATCATGACAGCCACCCATTGATCCCGAAGGAATGAATGCCAGACAAACAAGGCAGACTTCCCGGAGTTCGCATACGTTGATATGGAGGGGCAACTCCTCCTCTGACCACATCACTTGAGTGGTGAGATCCCCAAGGTGAGCACCCCAGCCCAGAGCAGATGCATCCATGGCCAGGGACATTGTGGGCTGAGGGTCATGGAATGGAAAACCAACCAGTATCGACCAGGGATCAAACCACTAGCTACGGGCCTGAGTGACGTGGCGAGGCACCATGAGCAACATGTCTACACTGTTCTGCCCCAGGCGAAACACCATTGTCAGCCAAGACTGGTGCGGCCGCTGGGGGAGCCTGGCAAATGGCATTACATATGTGCAAGCCCAGCATGTGACCCAGAAGCCTGAGGCACACGGGGGCACGGTGACAGGAAAGCCAGAAAGAGACTGTAGTAGCTTGTTCAGGGAGGCGAAGCGGTGGTCCGGTAAGAACGCCCAAGTTCTGGTGGAGTCGAGCACAGCTCTGATAAACTCCATCTTTTGTGTGGGAATAAGGGTCAAATTTCCGGGGTTGAGCAGCAGGCCCTGCCTGTTGAGTGTGGCCCTGGTAGGGTGATGTGAATCTCCACCTGATGAAAGGACTGACCCTGTAGAAGCCAGTCAACCAGGTAAGGATAGACCCGAACCCCACAATGCCCGAGAAAGGCTCCCACCACTACCATGCCCTTGGTAAACATCCTGGGTGCTGTGAAGAGTCCAAAGGGGAAGGCCATTAACTGATAGTGCGACTGTCCCACCAGGAACCATAGATACCGTCTGTGGGACTTTTTGACAGCAACATGAAAATAAGCGCCCTTTAAGTCAAGGGCGGCGTACAAATCCCCTGGATCCAGTGAGGGAATGATGGAGCCCAGCGTGACCATCCAAAATTTGTGGCTGAGCTCCCGAAGGTTGAGGATAGGTCAAAATTCCCCGTTTGCTTAGGGGACAAGGAAATAACAGGAATAGAAGTCCTTGCCCCTGAAATCCCAAAGAACCTCTTCCACTGTACCCAAATCCAGGAGCATGTGCCCCCCGCCCCCCCATGAAGTAGAAGATGCTCGTGAGAGGGGTCTCTGAAGAGGGACGGGCAGAAGAAGTGGTAGGGAACAGAATGGGATAGAGTAGCCCACTTCCACTGTCCAAAGGACCCAGTGCTCTGAAGTGATGGACGTCCAAGCACGGGGTAAATGTGACAAACAGCTGAGAAGGGCATGATCTGGTAGCTTCACAATGCAGTCCTTGGGCGCACCTTCGAAAGCATTGTTTGGAGGAGCCGTGACTGGCCCTCATTGGTGCCAGTATGCCCCAGATGGCTTGTGACAGAAATACCACACTTGCCTGCAAGAGTAGTCCTACTGAGGATGAGAGGAGAAAGGCCTCTGCTGTGGAGGCTTGAAGGGCTTGCGTTGTGTGGTAGAAATATGCGAGCCAAAGGACTTCATAGTATTCCTGGAGTCCTTAAGGTTCGGCGAAGAGGCCAACCCCATCAAAAGGAAGGTCCTGTATAGTCTGCTGGACCTCAGGGCTGCGTCTAGACTGGCATGAATTTGCGCAAATACTTTTAACAGAAAAGTTTTCAGTTAAAAGTATTCGCACAAGAGAGCGTCTAGATTGGCACGGACGCTTTTGCGCAAAAGCACTTTTTGCGCAAAAGCGTCTGTGGCCAATCTAGGCGCACTTTTGCTCAAGAAAGCCCCGATGGCCATTTTAGCCATCGGGGCTTTTTTGCGCAAAACAAAACTGAGCTGTCTACACTGGTCCTTTTGCGCAAAAGGTTTTGCGCAAAAGGACTTTTGCCCGAACGGGAGTGTCAAAGTATTTGCGCAAGAAACACTGATTTCTTACATTAGAACGTCAGTGTTCTTGCGCAAATTCAAGCGGCCAGTGTAGACAGCTGGCAAGTTTTTGTGCAAAAGCAGCCGCTTTTGCAGAAAAACTGGCCAGTCTAGATACAGCCCAGGAGGAAGGCCAAATGGTTGTAGCCAGGTAATGGAATGCATGGTGATGCCCGAGGCTAAGACATGAGCCACCAAGTCCCCATGTTCAGGGAGGCTTGAAGGCAAGTCCGAGAAACTGCCTTGCCATCCAAGACCAGAGCATCAAACTCAGCCCTAGATTCCTGGGGCAGAGAGTCCTTGAACTATGGGAGGGAGGGCTATGAGCTGTATGCATAATGGCTCAAGATAACCTTGTGGTTCACTATCTTGATAACCAACCCTTCCTCCTTCCTCCCCCGTGGAGTAGACCTTATGGCCAAACAAGTCATGACTTTAGCATCCTTAAAGTTGGGCACTGGGGCTTGGTGAGCCTGATGCTCCTTTTCATTGACCGCCTCCATAACCAACAAGCACAATGGGGTGGGTGAAAAGGTATTCAGATCCTTTAACAGGAACAAAGTACTTCCATTCCATCTCATTGGCAGTTGGGGGAGTAGAGGCAGGGGTCCACCACGTCATTTTGGCTGATAACAGTATAGTCTTATTAACTGGCAGGGGCACCCAGAAGGAGGCCTCAGCAACCACAATAGGCAGCAGGTTTAAAACAAACAAACAGACAAACAAACAAAAGTTTTTCTTCACTCAACGCACAGTCAACCTCTGGAACGCCTTGCCAAAGGATGTTGTGAAGACTAAGGATACGTCTAGACTACACACTTCTTTCGAAATAAGCTTTTTCGAAAGAAAGAGAGCATCTAGACAGCCACAACTTTTTTCAAAAAAGCAACCCGCTTTTTCGGAAGAGAGCACCCAGGCCATCTGGATGCTCTCTTTCGAAAAAATCAGTCATTCAAAAATGACTTTATTCGAAAGAGCTCTTTCAAAAAAAGGCATCCTTCCTCATAAAATGAAGTTTACCGCTGTCAAAAAACCCGCCGCATTCTTTCGATTTAATTTCGAAAGAATGTGGTGGCAGTCTAGATGCAGGTGAAGTTTTTTCGAAAAAAGGCCACTTTTTTCGAAAAAACTCTGTAGTCTAGATGTAGCCTAGGACTTTAATAGGGTTCAAAAAAAAGCTAGATAGATTCATGGAGGTTAGGTCCATCAATGGCTAGTTGCCAGGATGGGTGGGAATGATGTCCCTAGCCCCTGTCTGGAAATGGATGACAGGAGAGGGATCACATGAGGATTACCTGTTGTGTTCCTTCCCTCTGGGGCATCTGGTATTGGCCACTGTCAGGAGACAGGATACTGGGCCAGATGGACCTTTAGTCTGACCCATTATGGCCGTTCTTATGTTCTTAACCACCACCTCCTCCACTGGGAGGTTAAGGCTAGCAGCCTCCTTATGGAGGAGGTCCTGCAATAGCCTCCGAGATGGAATTGTTGGCTACTGCTTCATCGGGGGTGGAACTTGAGGAAGCCAGTAGGGGAGACCCCACCAACTGTGCGTCCCCCGACTGGTCCTGTTGGGGTGGTGTACCTGGCTGGTCCTCAGGAGGAGGGTGATGCAGGCAGTTCCTGGTCTGGAGGCGGAAGGCAGCCGGTCATCGCCATAGGGACATTCGACTGGGAAGGGACGGAGCCAGTGGGCAACATGCTCTGAGCCTGGTGGAATGCCTAGGGGGTCCAGAGTTACACTGAGGTGGCCACTGCTGAGCACCTAGGTCTACAGGTGGGCAAGGGCCCACGGGTGTTGATCAGTCTGAAACCACTGAGGCTACCTCCAGGAAGGCAAGGGAGTGCCCAAATGGGATGGCCATGGTGGAGCCACGCCAGGCTGCTTCTGACACTGGACAGTGTGGGGATGACTGAGGCAACTGTGAGCAACAGGCTCACTGTGAAACAAGGACTGGCGCTGAGACCGGGACCAGCACCAGGATACCATGTTGAAGGACGGTGCTGAGACGAAGATGCACGCTCTGAAGAGCAGCAATGAGGGTCTGCTCTCTGAGGGATGGTGCTAGACCTCTGTGTGGTGCCGAGAAGAACCCCTCTGCACTGAAGAATGGTGCTGAGGGGCAAGGTCAGTGGTGCTGTTAGCTAAGCTGTGAGCAAGAGGCAGGCCCCAGCTCACAGATCTTGGCACAAATGGGGCTGAGAGTGCAAAACACTAACTGGTAATAGGCCCAGGTGCAGAACAATAATTGGTACTGGGCATAAGTAAAAAGCACATGATATCACTAGCTCATTAAAAAAAGACCTTGGTACTCACTCCTCCCAGATACAGACTCAGGTTCAGGAAAAGGTCTAAAATGACAGAATGAGGGATGAAGATGATCTATTCAAACCACAAGGTGCAGGGGGGATGGGCGGTATCTAAGTAGCGTCAGAGGGTGGTAACCTGACAACGTCAGAGGGTGGCAACCTGATACGTCAGCAGTGAGGTATGACTTGTCGTACCTGTATATAAAGTGGTGTCTTGGTGGGGACAGTTTTTGGATGACCGGGGGCAGGGGAAATTTCCTACTGACTGAGTCGTTCCATTGTGGCAAGTACATGTGCGTAGTGGTTCAGTAGAGTCTACTGACAACTGTTATTGTACCTCGCTCTACAATAAACCTGGCCCGGCACCTTTGATCCTTATCTGGTTTGTGGTCTTTGGGGGCTCTCTTGGGGTCTGCTGTGGAGATTAAATGCACAAGTCGATGCTGCTCACATCACTGAGCGCACACACAAGCAGCCTTCTGGTTATTATCATCCACGGAGCCAGAGACCTGTGAGGACACCTCAGCAGTAAATCCTATCTCCCCTCCCTGAAGCACTACAGCAAGCACTCAATGAACAAACCAGATTGGCAGATCTTTGGCGTAAGTAACAGGTCTGTCAATGGGATGCAGGACTAGCTGGGATTTTTGCTAGATAATCTCACCCATCATTACAGGAGGTCCTCCTAAAATGTTGCCTAATTTCTAATGGAAATGGGTCTGGCTTCACTTTTAGCCATGGGTAGTGGTTCTGCCTTTCTTGACTAGGAGCCCGTTATTAGTCGTATCACCTCACCAGCTTCTTTCTTTTAAACAGGTAGGGCTCTTTAAGTCACTCACTGCAATCTATTTTCTCTAGCCTGGTAATAATTGTTGTGGCTCTTCTCTGTACCGACTCCTCTTTGTACATCCAAGGCTCCCATTAGTCCAGTGATAGCACCATTATTAACAATTATGCCATCCCTATCTACTCTACTGATGGACTTACACCATTGCTAGGATATTTTGTACCTATTATATTGAAAACCCCTGTATTGTGCTTTGCCTCACCAGTCATGGATTCTTCCCTAATGTCTCTAGCTTTCCTATCAATTTCTATACTGCATAACTTCAAATTGCTTTTGATTACTGTCTTTGTATCCTCTTTCCCATGTGCTCTGTAATGCTGTTTTATTTCTAATTGCTTTCCTCAAGCCCCATAGAATGCTCTAGCAATAGCGCATGGAGCTAGCAAGCTATGCACATAACCCAGGGCTCTTTTGTGTTGTTCTCCTTTCCCAGCTGCTGGGTGATGTCTCAGCATGTGTCATACTGTATCTCATTTAGGCTGCAGGCTGCTAAAAGCAGGGACTGCCCTTCTTATCTTTGCCAGTGAAAGGCCATTAATAGCTATGGCACTGCCGGGGTATCAGAATAGTCCCAGGCCCTCAGTAGGAAGTAGGTTTGTGTGATGTTTATTGTGATTTTGAGCTGGTTGTAGACTTACCTCCACGGAAATGACACTCCCAGGCTTGTGCCGATATGGTTTCGCAGGCTCCTCAGTGTTCAGGGGTTTCAGGGCTGGATTGACTTCATAGGAGAAGGGTGTGGGATGCAAGGAGTTGAAATCGAAGATCAGGTTATCCAGAACAAATTCCAGTTTGACCTGACCAATCCGCAACAGCAGGTTAATAGCCGGAGTTTTACACAGGATAAGGTAGGAGGAGTTAATGAGACACAGTTCTTCAAACTAGAAGCAGAAGGGAAGAGCGTCAGGACTCTGAAAGAATAAGCCAGCCTCGCTGTGATGCTCCTACTGCCTTGTGGCACCCCCTTGCCACGGCTCTGTGGGAAAAGTGTAAACAGAGCACTCACCCTGGCTCGGTGCCAACCCAGTCACCCACCCCAGATGCATAGGGCAAGTTTCCAGGGGATTTTAGTGGTCTCCCAACTCTTCCCAGCAGTGTGGAGCACCTGGAATCCCCTTGCCAACAGTCCCTGCAAAGTTCACTGGGGCTTTCTGTGGGTCAGCTGCCTGGGATGCTGCATCCCTCTAGGGTTCTGGGGGTGCTGCTGCTTTGATTGATCAGTGATTTTTGTTACCTTTCTTGCAATGTTTGTATATTTTATAAACACATATAAATCTATGAAATAACCTCTGGTGCCCCACTGGAATCCATAGCCACAAATAAAAGCTGCTCAGAAAGATGGGGAAATTCAGCTTTCAATAAAGCAGAATTGTCACAATGCAGCAGATCAGTGGCCTGCCCAGTCCTGCATCCTGTCAGGGGCAGTCCAGGAGGTACCTCATATGCCCAGAGATGTTCATCCTGTGGGCATGAGTGCTTTTAATAAGGAGCAGAATAGTAATGCACCGCTACCCATCTCAGGGAAAAGAGGAGACCTGATAATGCAATTGGCCAACTGTGCAAACTGATTTGGCAGGGGGCTGTGCAGAGGTGATGGCAGGTCAGCACTTCAAAGGGTGGGGATATGCACCAAGCTCTCCATTGCTGCATCACTAATGCAGAACACATGTGCAGCAATAATGATCCAGCACAAAGCTGTGCTAGGGCTGCCAGCTGTTACAGGGAGCCCTTACTGAGAGGGGCTCTAGATAGACAGACACAACCGCAGCTGCTCCCTCAGGACTCTTCTTTGGGGTAGTCACGCTGGCAGGGTGAGGGTCTGTGAATGGCAGGCTGAATTGTGGGGATCACTACTTCATGAAACTGTGATTTTGTCATCATTCCTCTGTGTGGGATGGAACCTTGGCACTGCAAAGGCAGAGCTGTGCAAGGACAGGGTGCAGTCTGGTTTTGAGGGGGTACTTTGCAGCCAGGCCTCACAATGTCAGTGTAGATCTCCTCATGCCTGCTGCTGCTGCTGCCACGCCATTTCTGTCTCCCACCCTGGAGCATTCTACCAGGCTCTTGGCAGAGATGGGGCTTTGGGAGCTGCAATCTTATCAGGGGAAGGGTGGTGTTAAACTTTGACTCTTGGGGACACTGCTTCACCAAGGAAGACGTTTTGTTTCCTGTGATCACTCTTAGTTTGCAGGATCCAAGAACGCTCCAACAAGAGCCAAGAACCTCTGACACCGGAGATCTCTGGCCATCAGCTCTGACCAAGGCTTCAGCCTCAATTCTATTCCAAGGTTTGCCAGCACAAGAGTCAGGATACCTGCTGGATGCTGCATAGGGCATTCTGTGGACACTCGGTTTCTGGCACGATCCGACGCCATCGCCCCAGCCCTCGCCGGTGGCGTTCTGAGGGGGAAACCGTAATCCGGATCTTTGGACTTTGTACAACATCTAGGTTGTGGCCACGAACTCGGATCACTCTCCCACCACTGCAACACACAGAAGCCGTCAGAGTCACCTGGTCAGTCAGCACTTAACAACCCACGAGCTCTCTGCCAACCCTGCTCCATGGCTGCTGCCAGCCTTTATAGGTCAGCCGATGGATGAGTGGTTCAAGGCACAGGCCTGGACTCCATGCAGATGCAGATACTGTGCCAGTACCTGCTGAAAGCATGTGTGAGCATGCGGGTGCAGCTGGCAGTGCCCTGCGGTAGCAGTGGGGCATTTGTAGCATCAGGGATGCATCTCTCCCTACCTGAGGAAGCTCTTGGCTGGCTCTGCAAAAGTGATATTGGGATCCAGAGTGTATCTGAAGAGGAAACCTTCTAGTCTCCGTTCCGTGTGTCCATATTTGATAGTTACTGGAAGCTCCACAGACAAGTTACTGGGGCTCGTCTGACACCGTATCTGATTTTCCTGCATCTCAGAGAGGCTAAGAGACATGCATCGGAGAGATCAACAAAGGGTTAACCCAGCGGTTCTAGAAACATCCATCCTTCTTTCTCCCCAAAGAGCTCCAAGCATCTCTCCACATTTGTTCTCAGGTTTATTGCCCCCCGCCCCCGCCTAAAGGCCTTGTGTCCCCGCTACTGCCCTTACAAACAGGAGTAGTCACAACACATTTCTGAGCTGCTCATCACTGGTGCTAGAGTGATTGGATAATGTGGTTTTTAGCATGAAGCCTGGGCCAAACATGAAGGGACTGGCACATGGCACCTTGTTTACAGTTACAACCTGCATCTAGCCAGCAGCTCTTACATGCGGCAAGGCAGGTCTCCAATTAGAACACTGATCTCATTGGGCCGTCCAGTCAGCAGCTTGGAACCCAGCAGGGTAAGGCAGGTTCCTCCAGCTTTAGGGCCTTGCGATGGAGCAATTAACTTCAGGGCTGGGTTCTGAATGGAAAGAAAAGAGAAATGAATGAATGAGAAACATTTATCAAAATAAGTGAAGGAAAAACATCATCTGAGACTGCCAGAACATGAAATACATAGCAGACTGCAGGCCAAACACGGAGCAGGCGACACACAATTCTCCCCCAAGAGGGTCAGTCACAAGTATAATTAATGTTATTTTTTAACAAGTTTCATCAGCATGGACACATGTTCTCCAGAATGGTGGCCAAAGCACAAAGAAGCATATGGATTCTTAGCATATCTGGCACTTAAATATGTGGCAATCCTGGCTACAAAAGTGCCATGCAAATGCCTGCTTGTACTTTCAGGAGACACTGTAAATAAGAAGCAGGCAGCACTATCTCCCGTAAATGTAAACAAACAGGCTGAACAAGGAGGAGGACTGAGTGGACTTGTAGGCTGTAATGTTTTACATTGTTTTGTTTTTAAGTGCAGTTATGTAACAAAAAAAATCCTTCATTTGTAAGTTGGATATTCATAATAAAGAGATTGCACTACAGGACTTGTACAAGGTGAACTGAAAATCACAATTTCTTTTATAATTTTGACAGTGCAAATATTTGTAACCAAAAAACCCGAAAGTTTTATATTTATATTCTGTGTTGTAATTGAAATAAGAAAGTTACCTTTTTCTGTAACCAGTGTTCTTTGAGATGTGTTGTTCATGTTTATTCCATTATAGGCATGTGTGATCACACACATGCACTGGTGTCAGAAGTTCTTCCCTTAGAAGTACCATAGGAGACTGGCTCTGGAGCCCTCTGGGGAGGCACATATATGCCATGGTATAAGGGGCACCACCCCAGGGCAATTTCCCTCTTTGCTGCCCTCTCCTTCCTCCCGTTGGCAGCCCTGTCTGTACTTGACTGCAGCAGGCCTGTTCTTCTGGGTTTAGCCACACAGCAGGCAAGCTATGAGGAGAAGCTGGGCAAGGTAAGTGGACAAGCTGGACAAGCCCATAGGTAAGTGAAGAACATGGAGACCTGGGAGATTGGTAGGAAATGGGAGGGAGCGTGGGCTATAATAGCAGAGAAAAAGGAGGGACAAGGCAGAACTGGGAGGCAAGATCAAATTAGTATCTTAGTTGCCTATATACAAATGCAAGAATTATGGGTAATAAACAGGAAGAACTTGAAGTGATGATAAACAAACACAACTATGACATCATTAGTATCACAGAGACTTAGTGGTCTCAATATACACATGACTGGAATATTGGTATAGAAGGGGACAACTTACTCAGGAAGGATAGGCGGGGAAGAAAGGGAGGAGGTGTTGCCTTATATATTAAAAATGTACACACTTGGCCTGAGGTGGAAACGGACATAGGAGAAAGATGTGTTGAGAATCTCTGGGTTAGGTTAAAAGACATAAAAAACAAGGGTGATGTCATACTAGGGGTCTACTACAGACCACCTACCCAGGTAGAAGAGGTGGATGAGGCTTTTTCTAAACAACTCACAAAATCACCCAAAGTGCAGGATTTGGTGGTGATGGGGGACTTCATCTATCCAGACATATATTAGGAAACTAACACAGCAAGGCACAGACTATACAATAAGTTCTTGGACTGCACTGAAGACAATTTTTTATTTCAGAAGGCTGAAAAAGCTACTGGGGGGGAAGCTGTTCTAGATTTGATTTTAACAAATACGGAGGAACTGGTTGAGAATTTGAAAGTGGAAGGCAGCTTGGGTGAAAGTGATCATGAAATCATAGAGCTTCAGGGGGTAGCCAAGTTAGTCTGTTACAGAAAAAAGCAACAAATGGTCTGGTAGCACTTTGTAGACTAACAAAACATGTAGATGGTATCATGAGCTTTCGTGGGCACAGCCCACTTCTTCAGATGACCAGAGTTATGAGTAGGGGATATGAAAACCCTCTTCCCCCCCCCCCACACTTTCCTTTCTCCTATTTATTTCGAGTTTTCATATCCCCTACTCATAACTCCGGTCATCTGAAGAAGTGGGCAGTGCCCACGAAAGCTCATGATACCATCTATATGTTTTGTTAGTCTATAAAGTGCTACCAGACTATTTGTTGTTTTTTATGAAATCATAGAGTTCATGATTCTAAGGAATGGTAGAAGGGAGAACAGCAAAATAGAGACAGTGGATTTCAGGAAGGAAGATTTTGGTAAATTCAGAAAGCTAGTAGGTAAGGTCCCATGGGAAGCAAGACTAAGGGGGAAAAACAACTGAAGAGAGTTGGCAGTGTTTCAAAGAGACATTATTAAGGGCCCAAAAGCAAGCTATTCCGCTGCGTAGGAAAGTTAGAAAGTATGGCAAAAGACCGCCTTGGCTTAACCAGGAGATTTTACATGATCTAAAAATCAAAAAGGAGTCTCATAAAAAGTGGAAATGAAAGCAAATTACAAAGGATAAAAATAAGCAAACAACACAGATATGCAGGGGAAAGGTTAGAAAGGCAAAGGCACAAAACGAGCTCAAGCTAGCTACAGACATAAAAGGTAACAAGAAGACATTCTATAAGTATATTAAAAGCAAGAGGAAGATGAAGGACAGCGTAGGCCCATTGCTCAGTGAGGAGGGAGAAACAATAACAGGAAACTTGAAAATGGCAGAGGTGTTTAATGACTTCTTTGTTTCGGTCTTCACCAAGAAGTCTTATGATGAAGGAATGCCTAACATAATGAATGTTAGTGGGAAGGGGACAGGTTTAGCTGATAAAATAAAAAAGCAAGTTAAAAATTACTTAGAAAAGTTAGATCTCTGCAAGTCACCAGGGCCTGATGAAATGCATCCTAAAATACTCAAGGAGCTGATAGAGGAAGTATCTGAGCTTTTATCTACCATCTTTGAAAAATCATGGAAGAGGGAGAGATTCCAGAAGACTGGAAAAGGGCAAATATAGTGTCCATCTATAAAAAGGGAAATAAGAACAACCCAGGAAACTACAGACCAGTCAGTTTAACTTCTGTGCCAGGAAAGATAATAGAGCAAGTAATTAAGGAATTCATCTGCAAACACCTAGAAGATAATAAGGTAACGGCCAGCATGGATTTGTAAAGAACAAATCATGTCAAACCAATCTGATAGCTTTCTTTGAGAGGATAACAAGTCTTGTGGATAAGGGAGAAATGGTCAACGTGGCGCATCTACACTTTAGTAAGGCATTTGATACGGTCTCACATGATCTTCTTATCAATAAACTAGGCAAATACAACTTAGATGGGGCTACTGTAAGGTGGGTGCATAACTGGCTGGATAATCATTTTCAGAGAGTCGTTATTAACCGTTTACAATCCTGCTGGAAGGGCATAACAAGTGGGGTTCCGCAGGGGCCTGGACTTGATGACCTCTCGAGGTCCCTTACAGTTCTAGTGTTCTATGATTCTAAGGTAGGAGCTGACCACAGTCCTGCAAGAGCAGATCTGGGTGTTCTGAGTATTGGCCACAGCATAGTCACAGTTAAGATCATGTGTGCTGAACCAGTACTGACAAGGCCACGCCGGGGTGATCATAATTACACAAGCCCCGTCTCTAGATTTTCGCCAAGACTGCCAATAAGAGGGGCCAGCAGGAAATATACCTCATATCTCCCACTCATGACAGGACAAATGTATCCAAAAGGGTGCCCCTGCCGAGACCCTAGAGAGAGCAGAATTGGTGGTAATTACTGTTCTGTGTGGTAGTGAACATATCCACTCCAGGAACTCCCCACTTCTGGAAGAGCGTCCAGGCAACCTTGGGGTAGAGCTCCCACTTGCACTGGGAGTAAAAAGTTCTAGTGAGGCAATCTGCCAGCATGTTTCAGATGCCAGAAAGATGTGCAACATCCAGGTGGATCACATGCTGGATACAAAAGTCACCCAAGTTGAAAGCTTCTTGATAGAACCAGCGACTATGCTCCCCCTTGCCTGTTGACATAGAACATTGAGGTGATGTTGTCCATCAATACCAGCACCATTCGACTGGACAACTGTGGGAGGAAGCCCCTGTATACTAGGCAGATGGCCCCAAGCTCTCTGACGTTTCTGTGTGGTGCCTACTCCTCCGGAAACCATGTTCCCTGGGTTTGCAAGCTACCAAGATGTGCTGCCAACCTGAAGGCTGAGGCATCCGACAGCAGAGAGATCGTGGGTTGTGGACTCTCAACTGCTACTCTTTCTAGCACCCACCTTGTGTTGGTTCACCACTTTACAGGTAGCGTGATGACAGCCTTCCAGACAAAACTGTGGTCACAGCTTTTCATCTAGACAACCATTATGCCACTGCAAAACGTGATGTTGCTTTCTGTGGGAAAAAGATTGCTTACGAGCCACACCCCAAATACCTAGGCGTAACACTTGACCGTACGCTCTCCTTCCGACGCCATCTGGAACAAACAAAGGAGAAACTAAAGCCAAGGATCAACCTTCTAAGAAAACTCGCTGCAACCAGTTGGGGAGCTGAAGCACGCACCTTGAGGACCTCAACAATAGCCCTGGTGTATTCTGTTGCTGAATATTGCTCTCCTGTGTGGTCAGAAAGCACCCACACAAAGCTAGTTGACACTCAACTGAATAGCACCATGCAAGTGATAACAGGAACTCTAAAGCCCACTGCCACAGAATGGTTACCGCCACTGGCAAACATCGCCCCACCGAGCATTCGTGGACGGGAGCAGGAACACAGACTATTCCAATGTATCAACCGCAGCAGCCAACCTCTCCCCATCCAGAAATACTTTGATCAGCCACCAACATCGTGTCTAAAATCCCATAAGCCTCCCTGGCAGCGAGCGAAGGAAGTCACGGCCAATGTCAAGAAACTATGGCAAGTTGAATGGCAGCAAGGAGACGTCCCAAACAAACATCTTGTGTTGGATCCCACCACTGAGCAGAAAGGCTTCGATCTTCCCCGGAGACTGTGGTGTGTCCTAACTGGCTTAGGACTGGTCAGGGCAGGTGTGGTTATCTACTGCATAAGTGGAATCTGTTGCCATCTCTTCTTTGTGACTGTGGCAGTCTGCAAACTATGCATCACATTGTTGTGGAATGCCCAACACAAAAATTCACTGGCTCATTGGAGGATATCCACAATCTAACCAGTGACGCTGTTCACTGGCTGGAGAGCTTGGTCGTCCAACTTTGACGAAGAAATATAGCATTGAACACGACATTTGAAAGAAGACGAACACTTTACAGGTAAGAACAGCCTATGGGATTGCGATGATCTTGTCCAGGCAATCCCTAGAGAGAAATAGACCACTTCCAGTCACTGTTGTAGAGGACATGTTTTGAGCCTCACGTGGCGGGCAACGTAAGTGCACGCTGCCATGTGACCAGGTGCTGAGGGAAATCCACACGGATTCCAGCCACTGGACTTGTATCTGCCATTATCCTCCTGATGAGGTGCCAGTGGAGGGATCTGCACCAGGTTCTAAACAGATGGATGATGGGTACTGGCAGCAGCTCACAGGATGGGCATTGGGTTCCACTTCAGACTCTAAACAAGAGTCCTCCTGAGGTGATTCTGGGGGATCAGCACCCTTCACTTTCATCGGTCCAAGAACCAGTGCCTGATTGGGGACAACCTCATAGTTGACAGAAGGCCAGTTTGTCTCTGGCTGGTCCTGAAGGTCCCAGTGCCAGGTAAGAGCTCAGAGTCTCATGTGCATCCAACAGTTGCCCCGTTGGGGTCGGTGGTATTGGGAGTGATAGTAAGTTCCTGGCTGCTGCAAGGCATCCTGCGTGGAAGGCACTGTGATCCTGCCGGTGCCATGACAGTTTCCTGCTGTCAGCAAGGGGTCCCATACCAGACTCAATAATCCACGGGATGGAATCAATTGTGCTCCCAGGGGACCAGAGATGGTCAAGTGACCCAGGGCAAGTCACACTTTACTGCCCTCCCCTAGTTTGTCCTTGCTTGGCATGTGGGAGCACCCTCTCTCAGACTGCTGTAGCTTATACTTCTTCCTTAGCGTCAGAGATAGAGAACAGTGCTGAGAAATGCCCAGTGCTGGATGGGGGCTTTGCACTGAAGCTGAGGCAAATGGTGCCAAATCCAACTGGCTTCGCTCCAGCACTGGCCCAAGTGCAGCCTCCATTAAGATAGCCCTCAGCCTCGCCTCCCTGTCTTTCTTTGTAGGAGGCTTAATGTCCTGACAAATTTGACAGCGCTGATATACATGAGCCCTTCCCAAGCATGTTAGATGATGAGTGTGGGTTGCTCCCCAGCAAGGCTTGCTACAGGAGGCACAAGGTTTACAGTCCGGGCACTGAAGCATGGGTGAAGGAACTCCAGGGGCAAAGGAAACTCCTCTATGCTAAGGGCAGGGACTATCTACCATAATAGTATTTATTTACATGACTACTGGACTAAGACAGATAACCTACCTGAAGAGAAAACCACTGAACAGCACCTTGCTGAAGCACGAGGAGTTGTTCCAGCAACCATCACTGGTGATAAGATGGAACTAAGAGGGTGTGGAGCCAGCAGTACCCCCTCTACTGACACAGAGGGCACCAAAGCCTGCCCAGTGGATACCATTCAGGGAAACATCTGCAATGACGATGCACACAGTGTGCACACACCTAATGTTCAATGGATATTAGCAAGCACATCAAGAAGAATACATGTTTTCTGTCCTACATATCAAGGTTTGCTTCCCAAGGATTACCAAAGACCTATGTCTTTTTTGGGTAAGCAGTGCATTCTTGTATTACATTATAATTTAAAAAATCGTTGTTTTAAAAATAATCTCTCAGGTCTATATCTACAGAATCATTCTAAGCTTGTCATGCTTGGTACCACTTTGTTCAAGGGAAAAAGGGCTTTTGACCCAACTTAAGCCATGTCCCATGTCATGGCATTTTCAAAATTTCCACCAGCTAATAGACCTGGAGCTAGAAGGGCAGTGAGTCCCCTCTGTCACGGCCCCATCACAGTGGGTGACAGCATTTAAATTATGATTCTGTAGATTTTTACAAATCTGATGAAACCTCCCTGGCTCTGCTATCACTAACTTAAGAACATGAGAATGACCAGACTGGACCAGACCAAAGGTCCATCTCGCCAGTGTCTTGTCTTCCAACAGTGGCCAATACCAGATGCCCCAGAGGGAATGAATAGAACCAGGGAATCGTCAAGTGATCTCTCCCCTGTCGCACATTCCCAACTTCAGACAGAGCCTAGAGTCACCATCTCTGCCATCCTGGCTAATAGCCATTGCTGCACACTAACCTCCATGAATTTATCTTTCATAACCCCCTGTGGCCGGGTCTCCCGGGCAGCAAGGTGGCATAATGGTTAAGACCCAGAGTTACCTGGTGGGAAAGGGGTGTAGGCCCCTGTTGCTGAGGCCCCGGAATTCCGCCCTCTTATCTGAGTCTAGTTCTTAAGTTTTGGGCGTGGCTCCAAGAGTCCAAGTTCCCCCTCCTCAGTAAGGGTTTCTCGCAGGTTCTCCCCCTTTGCACTAGGGGGAAGGGTTGGAGGCTTACGTGCTCCTGTGGCTGACCCAGTAGAAGGCTCTGGCTCAGGTCCTGCAGAGAGCAGAACTAGCTCCTGTCTCTTCGCTGATCAGCCCCTAACTGAGCCATGCTCCTTCCTTTTATACTCCCTCCAGGCCTGGCATTAGCTGCAGGTAAAACAGGGCACGGCTAGTTGCACAAAAAGGCTTTGTTTAGCTGCTACACTGCCATGTCCTCCTCTCACTCCATTACACCCCCACCCCCTTAGTCATCTCTTTTCCAAGCTTAAAAATTCACAGTCTTATTAATCTCTCCTCATAAGGCAAACCTGTCCATGGGATGATATTTTACTACATTGTACTCCCAGGCTATGAGGTAAGATTTGTTTATTGTAACTTTAACTCTCACCTCTGTTACTCATCCATCACCATTCACCCAGCCAGCACCTTATTCACTCTTAGATTAAACTCTCTTGTAATGGGATAAAGTATATTTCTGCCTCACTTCAGTTTTTACCTCCAAGCTCAATAATACCAGATTTCTAGCTACCACAATGAAGCAGCTCCCAAAGCTGTGCTGACCTGTACTGAAAGTATAGGTCCCCTCATTAGTGAGGAAGAAGAACAATTAACTGAGTAAAAAAAAACAACAATTGATAACTGAGTAGTTATCAATGGTTTGCTGTCAAATTGGGAGGGCGTATCTAATGGGGCCAGTCTTGGATCTGGTACTATTCAGTAGTTACAATAATGACTCGGATAACAGGTGGAGCATATACTTATAAAATGAGCAGATGACACAAAGCTGGGAGGATAGCAAGGACAGGTTTAAACTTCAAAATGCTCTTGACAAAATTGGACTGAATTCAGCAAGATGAAATTAAATGAAGACAAGTGCAAAGTACTTGACTTAGGAAGACAAAGAAATAAAAGGTAGTTACACAACTGGGAGTAAGTGGCTCGCTGATAGCACTGCTGAAAAGGATTTGGGGGCCCTAGGGGACAGGCCACAAATTGAATACGAGTTAGCAATGTGATGTAGCTGCAGAAAAGGCTAATTAATTCTGCAAGGTATTAATGGGAGCGGTGCACGTAAGACAAGGAGACAGCTCTCCTTCTCTACTCAGCACTATGGAGGCCCCAGTTGGAGCACTGTGCCTAGTTCTGGGCACCACAATTTAAGAAAGATGTGGACAAACTGGAGAAAGTCTAGAGGAGAGCAACAATAATGATAAAAGGCTACAAAGCCTGACCTATGGGGACAGGTTAAATAACTGGGTATGTTTAGTCTTGAGAAAAGAAAACTGAGGGGTAAACTGATACAATCTTTCAATATGTTAAGGGTCAATATAAAGAGGATGGCAATCAATTGTTCTCCAGGTCCACTGAGGTATGACAAGTAATGGGCTTAATTGGCAGCAAGGACAATTTAAGTTAGATAGTAAGACAATGTTTCTACCTGTAACAGAGATGGGGAAACCTTTTTTGAGTCAGCGCTGCAGACCCACAGAAAATCCATCTAGGGCTGCACACAGGTGAGAAGCAGCAAAAAACAATCCCTTGCTGATGTGGCCCCAGCTGAGAAGGAGAAAGACACTCCCCACATTCCTCTCGCGCCCCAGAGCTTGGGGGCCCAGCCTAGCAGCTTTTGTGTGCTCCAGCCCAATGGTGGGGCAGCAGGAGGGCTGGAACACCAGCACAAGCTCCCCAATGTGGGTGGGAGGGGCCGTGAGCCTTGGGGGCTGGATCCAGGCATGCCTGAGGTTTCCCACCCGTGACCTATAGGGTAGTGAAGCTCTGGAATAGGCTTCCAAGGCAGGCTCCCCATCATTGCAGCTTTTAAAAATAAGTTTGACCAACAGCCATAAGGGATGATCTAGGTTGACCTGGTCCCACCAAAATCCAGGGCACTGGACTTGAATTCCTGAGATCCCTTCCACATCTACATTTTTCTGATTCTCTGCCCTATACCAGGGGTGGGAAACCACAGGCCTGGATGCGGCATCCAGCTTGCTTAGACCTGGGCCCCCAAGACTCAGCCTCCCCCCGCCAGCATTGGAGAGCCTACATTGGCGCTCCAGACCTCCCCCCTGTCGCTTCTCACTTGTGTGCAGCCCCCGACTGATTTTTCTGTGGGTCAGCAGCCCCAACCCAAAAAAGGTTCCCCGCCCCGCACTACACTGTGCCCCCTCTCCACAAGATGCTATGAAGAGAGCACAGAAATGCAGTTGTGGGGTCTGTAGGAACCATGAGAGAGAGGTTTGAACTGAGATGTTACCTGATAGGCAAACATGTGTCCAGACACTCCATGTCCTCCTCCAGGTACTTCCACAACAACGTGACCAGATCTCTCAGCCCAGCTCGCACCCGTGAGGCAGACGATACTGCAGGGAATCAGAGAACAATGTTGTGGCAGGGGTCACCTTTTGGAGTGCAATGCAGAGCAGTGAGAGGTGGTGTCCCTGCTTGTCCTTTGTGCTGCAATCTAGTCCTAGAAAGCCACCCTCTGAGCGAAGAGGGTGACATTTCATATCCATCACTTGCTCTCCTTTGCATACATTCCCAACATGGATTACAGTGTCCCAGCCAACCATCTGTCTCTGGATGATATGGGGCAGTGCTCCACAAAATGTCCATAATTCACTGAGCAGCTGGGACACAGAATTTGACTCACAATCTGATAAAATCTCACTCTGCTAAAAATAGTGAAAACGGCTTTTGCCAGAGAGTTAGTCTCTGTGTTAGTTACAGCAGCGCCTTCAGAAAAACTCACATCTCCTATTTTTTATCCATGGGTAGGATGTGACACAGGGTCCACAGCGTCCATTTCTACCCTATAAAATAATTTCTGCATCCCAGGCAAGGGGTGTAGAAGGACTTTGAGTCCTGCAGGCCTTTTTCTCTTTTGATTCACAAAATCTACAATAGTCTCCCACGTAGGTCTGTGTCCCTATCGTAGCTCTCAGTGCCATCAAGTGACCAGCAAAAGTGCAGCAGGGGTTCTGGTGACATTGACTCTCCGCAGGGCTGGGCAGACACAACTAATTGCTTGTAAGGTTCCCCAGGATTTATGTCCTAGTTCACATTTCCCCTCACTGGGGTCTCCTATAGCAGTGTTTCTCCATCTTTTTATAAAGTACCCCCTTTAAAAAATAATTATAAGTACCCCCAGGCCCCCCGCTCTAACCAAATGTACCCACCCCTCTTCCAGAGCCAGGTACCCCCAGGCCCCCCAAATCCAATGCCCTTCCCCCTCCCCCAGAGCCAGACACCCCCAGCTCTAACCCAATGCCCCTCCCCTCCCCCAGAGCCAAATACTGGACATATGGTAACTCTACCTTTGAAGTGCTGCTCCCGCTGCCTGGCCCTGCCTTGGCGGCTTGTCTGCAGGGAGCAAGTGGCCCGCCAGTGCTGGGTTCGCCACGTGGGGCTGTGCGCTCCCACCTCAGCCCGGTGCCCCCCTAGTGTGGCACCTGGTGGCAACTGCCCCCCTCTCGCTACACCACTGATGAGGGGGGTGCTTTGGAGCAAAGCTTATTGTGCCGCTTCACCTCCTTTTAGCTCCTCTCCACAGAGCCGCAGGGAAGGGGTGATGGGGATTCATTGTACTGAGCTGCTGGCGGGGGTGGGGGTAATGCACATCTCCAAGTTCAGCCACCTCCGTGCTGGAGCACCCAGGGAGGCTGCCAGAGAGGAAATGAACTAGGAGAGGTGTCAGTGCAAGTGATTTTTTTTTCTCCCTGCCCAAACCCGCCCCCCAACTTGGAACTGCCCCATGTCTCACGGAGCCGCAGCCGCCACAGCCACGTGCTTTTCCTGCTGGGGCGCGTGTGCACAGTGGCTGTTAACGTCGGGGCGCACAGCTCCGAACATTCAATGTGACAGGCACGTGCTGCTTCCCCCACCCCAATCCCCTTTGCCAAATTTCACTTGTGTTGATGTACCCCCCCCAGACTTCTCTCGTGTACCCCTAAGGGTATGCGTACCACTGGCTGAGAAACACTGTCCTATAGGACACATCCCCTTATAGAACCTAGAGGGGAATCTGTCCTTCATTCATCTGAAAAATACTGGCAACAGACAACAGGGATACCTTCTTTAGTCACATGACTTAACTCCTCCCTTGCTAGCTCTGAGAGTATGCTACTTTCTTCTGCTATCCAGGAGAGTGACTCCGCCCTTCTGCGATGGGGTGTGTGTGATGGGTTGAGGTCACAGAGACTCCCGGGGTGCTGCCAAAGCCACTGCCACACTCCTTTTTGCTCTCTGGGGCCTCTTGCTGCCCTGTCCTGTTGGGCCAGCTCACTCGTTTCCCCCAGCCAAGGCACCAAGCTGAGAATCACGCCCCCCCACCGAGAAGCAGTGCAGACATTGAATCCCTTCAGGTCCAAGGAAAATGCAATTTTGGACCCAGCTTCCTGGGATACCACTCCCCAAATGAGATCAAAACCCCCAAATTAATTACTTGGGTAAGCATCCTTTAGCAATAAAGGGGGGGTGTGCACACTGGTTGCTCCCCCAGGTAATAATTATTTACACTGGGCTTGATAGAAAATACAAGTGATTTTATTAAGTACAAGCAGCAGGATTTAAGTGATAACAAATGAGAACAGGCAGAGCAAAGTAGATCACAAAACAAAAGTAACAAAGAACACTTAGCTAATTCTAACACTAAAATCCTCAGCACAAACATAATATAAACTCACCCTAAAACTGTTTTTGTTCCATCTGCCTTCCAAACCACAGTCATCTCCTTCACCTGGGATCTCTGGTTCACCCTCCTTGGGTGTGTTCAGCCAGCTAAAGAGCAAAGACTCTTACCTCCCTATTCTTTTTAAAGAATTCCCTTATTGCATGGGGAGTCACCTGGCTGCTCCCTGCCAATCACTACTAAGCCTTAAGGACAAAAGGCTACTTGCACATGACTGCCCAGACACTGAGGCCTTCCAGCAGTAGTATACCCTTGATGGCTTTCCATTTACACATTAAAAATCATAAAGTATTCCCTACTCCACATGTCTAATTTTACACACAAGAATGATGCATACACCAAAACAGAATAAATAGATCCAGCGGATTACAACATGAAGATTGATCGGTTACATAAAATAATTTGCTCAAAGTACCTTCGAGTTATGTATATTTATGCCCATAACTCCATTTCATAAAGCATTGGGGTGGATCCATCACAGTGTGCATAACTTGTACTGGGACACAAGGGGTTAGAAACCTGTGGGCGGAGGAAGTCCTGCCCCTCAAGGCAGACTGGGCATGCTCCCAGTGCTGGAGCAGTATAAAAGGGAGCAGCTCAACTCAGTCTGGACTGGACGCTGGAGAGG
Organism: Pelochelys cantorii; assembly: GCA_032595735.1. NCBI lineage: Eukaryota > Metazoa > Chordata > Testudines > Trionychidae > Pelochelys > Pelochelys cantorii. Next base: position 216,816 of record CM064336.1, read on the forward strand.
AAGAATCTGCTGCAGGAGCTCTAGAGGTAACCCAGCCAGAGACCCTGATGACAGGAACTGGAGACCAGGGAGATCGCATCAAGCCTCCAGAGCCAGTGGAGCCTCAGGGAGAGACTGGTGCTGTGGTGCCTGAAGACCCTGAGACTATGTGGATGACCCCAATGCCTACTAATAAAAAAAAGGTCACTCACCTCTCATAACTGTTATTCTTTGAGATTGCTCATGCCCATTCCAATCAGGTGTGAGCGCATGGCGTGTGCACAGATGTCTAGCAGCACCCATCAGATTGGCTGAGAAGCCCCCTGCACTGGCACACTATATATATACATGACACTGACGACACAGATGCCCCTCAGTTCTTGCTTTCTCTTTGTTTGTTCACATTGATTACAATCAGATGATGCCCAAGGAGGAGGGGTCGGAGTTAGTGTATTGTGGAATGGAGGGCCATTCTACCTACAGCTGCATCATTCCTTGCCTGCTGGTCAATGGCATAATCTGCAATACAAGTATGGATCGAGGACCAAGTTGCTGCTCTCCTATGTCCTGGATTGGAACTTGGGCAAAGAAAGCCGTTAAAGAGACTTGCGCTCTCATTGAATGAGCTGTGATTGCCGGGGCCAGGATCTTGGCCAGCTTGTAACTCTTATGGATACAGTCTGCTGTGTCTACACTGGCGCGATCTTGCGCAAAAGCAGCCGCTCTTGCACAAAAACTTGCTGCCTGTCTACACTGGCCGCGTGTTCTTGCGCAAGTAAACTGACGTTCTAATGTATGAAATCAGGACTTCTTGCTCAAGAACTCTGACACTCCTGCTCAGGAATAAGCCCTTTTGCGCAACTGTTCTTGCGCAAGAGGCCAGTGTAGACAGGCAACATGAATTTCTTGTGCAAGAAAGCCCTATGGTTAAAATGGCCATCAGAGCTTTCTTGCACAAGAGAGAGTCTACACTGGCATGGATGCTCTTGCGCAAAAGCACATGCCAGTGTAGACGCTCTCTTCTGGAAGAGTTTTTGCAGAAGAACTCTTCCGCAAAAGAGTTTTTGCGTGAGAACGCGCCAGTGTAGACGTAGCCTCTGTATTCCATGATATGATGGAATGAGACAGGGAGGCCCTTAATATGATTGGTGACAACCACAAATAGATGATTTCTTGAAGGGTTTTGTACGGTCAACATAAAAAGTGAGCATCCTTCGGATGTCCAGGGAGTGTAGCTGTTGCTGATGTGCAGCTTTGGTAGAAGATTGGGAGAAATACATCCTGACCCATATGGATTGAGAAACCACCTTGGGTAAAAAGGCTAGGCGAGGTCTGAGCTGCATCTTGTCCTTGTGAAAGATAGTGTAGGGGGACTTGGATGTCAGTGTTTTCAGCTCTGATACTCCTACCTGATGTAACCACCATTAGAAGTGTCATCTTCCATGAAAGGAAGAGATGCCAGCAAGTGGCTATGGGCTCAAAGGATGGGCTCATGAACTTTGAGGACCAAATTAAGATTCCATGTTGGCCATGAATGGGGATTTACCATTCCAAGCCCTTGAGAAAACACATAACCACAGGGTTTGCAAACACCGACTGCCAGCTCTCTCCAGAGTGAAACACGGCTATGGCCACTAGGTGAACCCTGGTGGAGGACAGGATTACCCCTTGCTCTTTCAGGTGCAGTAAATAGTCCAGGATGGTTGGGATGTGTCTAAGCATGAGAACCTCTTCCACTTAGCGAGGTGCATGGCTCCAGTGAATGACTTCCTACTCCCCAAGAGGACAGGTTGAACTGGACATGAGCACTGGAGCTCCAAGGTATTCAGCCGTGGAGTCTCCAAGCCTGGAGGTGCAGAGACTGGAGGTCCAGGTGCAGGAGGCTATCATGGTCCTGGGTGATACAGAATGAGTAGAGGGGCAATGCTATTGGAGCTCCAGGAATGCAGTGTACCAATGATGGCAAGGCCATGCTGATGCTAATAGAATTACCCGGGCATTGTCCCACAGATCTTGAGAAGGATCTTGTGGATGACTGGTATTAGAGAGAAGGCATACTTCAACTGATCCTTCCAGAGCAGCATGAATGTGTTTGAAAGGGAGCCTGGGCTGTGGTTCCGGAATGAGCAAAAAAACCCAGGACATTTCTTGTCTCTCATTGCAAAGAGATCGATTTGGGGAAACCCCAGCTGTGGAAGATGGAATACAGGACATGCTAACCAATTTTGGCTGTGAAATAAACTGCTGACATGGTCTGCTGCCACATTCTGCACACCCAAGAGATAAGAAGCTTCCAGGTGGATGAACTGGTCTATACCAAAGTCCCAGAGAATGAGAACTTCTCAACAGAGTAGTGATGATCAGGCTGTGCCCTGTCTGTTGATGTAGAGCATGGCAGTGGTATGGTGTCAGAACTATCACACTAACACCTTGCATAGTAGCATGAAAGGTTTGACAGGCCAAATGAACTGCCCTGAGCTCCTCAACACTGATATGCAGAAGCATCTCATCATTAGACCAGAGACCCTGCATCTGCAGGTCTCCCAGATGTGCTTGCAGGCCCCAGTCTGTGATTAGTGTCAGTGAGTGCTGAGGAGCATGCGTACACGACCAGGGGTTCAGCCACCATGTCAGTAAATCCAGTACCTGAAGCAGCAGCGACTTGTTCTAACCTGGATGATACACAGAAATGAGCCGTGCCTGAAGCAATTTTAACTCAGTTTGGCATCCATGACTACTATGCGTGAGCAGTCATATGCCCGAAGAGGCTGAGGCAGCTCCTCACCGTGGCCTGGACGCTCGAGTCCAGAGGGCTCGCTATTACCGAAATAGAGTCCAGAACTGCTCCTATAAACACCGTTCTCTGCGCTGGGATGACTGTTGATTTGTCCAGGTGGAGCCGTATACTCAGTGTGAAAAAACTCCTCCTCAACCTTGGTGAGTCCCGGGCCTTCAGGCAGATTACCTGCCTCAAAGGCTCACAACAGCCCTCAATTTAGATACTGGCCTGCTATTTGTTGAGCTACTCTCATCATCAGCCAGCATGGGGAAAAGAGGGGAACCAAACTTCATAGTCTCTGTGGCCTCTCCAAGTGGTACAGGTCAGCACAAACCCTTGTTCCAAAACAAGTCTCTTTCTGTACTGAAATGGGGAGCTGGTGGAGGGGGAGACCTGGGCCTGCCCTCTACTCTGCGTTCTAGCCCAGGGACCCTATGATAGGAGTTGTCTGTAATGTCTCTGGTTACAGCTACAAATCCCTGGGCCACTTCCCCACAGCCTTCCCTAGCACCTTCCTTACCAGAGGTTCTTCCTCCTGCAACCTGCCTGAACTTTCTTCTCCCAGACTCTCCACCACACCACACATCAGCTCCTTCCTCGCACACTGAGCAAAAGGAAGGGAAGCCTTTTTAAAACCAGTCTCAAGTAGTACTTATCTGGCACCCAGGTGTTCTGATTAGTCTGGCTTCCTTAAGTCTCAAAGCCACCTAATTAGTTCCAGGTCTTTTAATTGGCCTAATTGCGCTGACTGATTCTAGCTGGTTCCTGCTGATTCTAGATCAGCCCTTGCTAGTCTACCCTGGGAACAGGGATCTATTTAATCTGAGATTAATACATTTCTGCTCCACTACTCTCCTGAAGCTCTCTGGCCTGACTCTGTTACACTAGCCATTGGAACGTGTTCATAAGTAGGTGGACGTGAGGCTCCACCTGTTCCCTGGAGCAGCCTCTCAGCCAATCATTGAGGTAAGGATAAATTTGCACCTGTCGTTTGCGGAGAAACTGCTATCACTGTCCTGCATTTTGTGAACACGTGGGGGGCCATGGAGAGCCCAAAGGAGAGCACTGCAAAATAGTAATGAACATGACTTACTACAAACCAGATGGAGAGATGGTGATGTGAAAGTGGGCATCTTTCACGGTGAAGGCTGTGTACCAATTGCCCGGATCCAGGGAAGGGATAACTGAACATAGAGCATGCAGAATCTCGACTTTACCATAAACCTGTGGAGATTGCAGAGGTCCAAAATGAGCCAGAGGTCCCCTTTTGCTTTTGGTATTAGGAAATATCGTGAGTGAAAAGTCTTGCCTTTTAGCTCCTGAGAAATCTCCTCCACTGCCCCTCCACCTAGGAGCATCCTAGCACTGTATCTCCTAACGGAGGAACTGCTTGTGAGAAGGGTCTCTAAAAAGGGATGGGAAAAGGGGGGCATATCCTGCCTCCACCATGCGGAAAACCCAAAGGTCTGAAGTTATAAAGGCCCAAGCATGAAAGAAGTGAGTCAGGCAGTTGCAGAAACAGAGGGAAGGAGCTGGGATGTGAATTGGCATACAATCCTCGAGCATCCCATCAAAATCCTTGGTCTGAGACAGATGGCGGCTTTATGGGTGCTTGGGTCTGGTTCGTTGACTGAGAAGGTGTCTTGTGTCTATAGTTCCAGCCCCTATGCCAGAAGGAGTCCTGCCTGGAGTGTGAATGGAATAGGCACTATATGGGTGCTATTGTGCTGCTGAGGCCTAAAGGACCTCCTCTGGGTGGATGGGGTGCGCATCCCCAAGGAACACATAGTTGTGTGAGTGTCTTTTAGGCTATGGAGCCTCAAGTTAGTTTGCTCGGAAAATAGGCCCGAGCCCTCAAAGGGAAGGTCTTGAAAGGTGTGCTGAACCTTTGGAGGGAGCCCCAATGCCAGAAGCCATGATTTTCTCAGTAGTGACGGATGGCAGAACAAGGAGCAATGGGCTCAAATTACAGTGGAGGAAGTCTAGGTTGAATATTAGGAAAAACTATTTCACTAGGAGGGTGGTGAAGCACTGGAATGGGTTACCTAAGGAGGAGACTCCAAAGCGGGGAGGAGGGTGTGTGCTGGAGTACCCACGGGGGGAGACAACTCGAAGAACAGTCATTACTGCATAGGTAACTCCCTCTTCTTCTTTGAGTGATGTCCCCATGGGTGCTCCACTGTTGGTGACTGTGTAGCAGTACTTAAAAGCACATGGAAGGTGGCCCTTGGAGTCATGACTTGATCACAGTCAAGAGCACTGCACAGGCCACGGAAGAATCCTTAGCTAGACTCTGAGAGACAGGATAATGCTTCATAAAGGTATCACTGGTGGACCATGTAACCATTCGGCAAATGTCTCTGAGGGGGACCCCCTGAAGGAAAGCCAAGGAGCTCTCGTAGAGTGTGCTATATGTGCTTCCAGAAGTGGTTTATTCCGTATGGCGTAGCACTTAATTATGCAGGAAACTATGAGTCTGGAAATGCGTTGCGATGAGAGAGGTTCACCTTTGGAGCATTCCACCACCAAGATTAGCAGTTGCTCCAATTTGCAAAAAGGTCAGATTCTGTCTATATAGAAAGCAAGTGCTCTGCGCACGTCAAGAGAGTGAAGCATAGCCTCACGACGAGTTGAGTGTGGCTTAGGGTAGAAGGAAGGAAGGATGATTGGTTCATTTATGAGGAAATCCGAACAAACTTTAGGGATGAAGGAGGGGTGTGGGCGCAATATGACATTGTATTTATTAAATGTGGCATACGGTGGTATTGCCATTAAGGCCACCAACAATGAGCCATGCTGTTAGGTGAAGGGCATGGGGCTGGGGTGGAGTAGGGTTCCGTTGTTCTGGGTTAAGAGGTCATGATACATCTGATACAGATAAGGGAACCATGTCTGTCATGCCCAAAATGGGGCTATGAGAATGACCGTTGCCCCATCCCTGATGATCTTTCCAAGAACTCTGGGAATGAGAGGAGTTGAAGGGACCCTTTCCAGTTGAGGAGAAAGGCATCCCCTAGAGATCCTGGTCCAATACCGTCTCTGGAGTAATATTGTTGGCATTTTGCATTTTCATAACTGTTGTTCTTCAAGATGTGTTGCTCATGTCCATTCCACTTAGGTGTGCGTGCGCTGTGTGTACAGACTGTCGGAGAGTTTTCCCTTAGTGGTACCCATCAGGCCAGCAGGGGAGCCCCCTGGAGTGGCACCGCATATACTCCTTTGCTGGCCCTCCACCCCCTCAGTTCCTTCTTGCCAGAATGCTCCAACGCAGGGGAGGTGGGTGGGATGTGGAATGGACATGAGCAACACATCTCAAAGACCAGTTACAGAGGAAATAACCATTTCTTCTTCTTTGAGTGCTTGCTCATGTCCATTCCACTTAGGTGATTCCAAAGCTAAGCCCCTGGGGGCGGGGATGAATTCTACTGAGAGACAGACTGCAACACAACTCTACCCATGGCAGCATCCTGCATGGCATGCTGCGTAATAGCATAGTGGTTTGCAAAGGTGTGCACCGATGACCAGGTAGTTGCCTTGCAAATCTCCATGATGGCACCTGGGCTGCGAAAGCCACAAAAGACATCTGAGCTCTCATGGAGTGCACCCTAATGGGTGGGGCCGGAACCTGCACTAGCTTATAGCATACTTTGATACAATCTATGATCCAGGATGAAATACGCTGGGCCGACACTGGTTGGCCCTTCATCCTGTCCGCTATAGATATAAACAATTGCAGGGACTTACAGAAGGGCTTGGTCCTCTCTAAATAAAAGGCTAAAGCACGCCTAAGGTCAAGGGTGTGTAAAGCCTGTTCTGTCCCGGAGCTATGGGGCTTAGGGTAAAAAAACAGGAAGAAAAATATCCTGGTGAACATGGAAGTAAGAAACCACCTTGGGCAAAAAGGCAGGGTGGGGGCACAGCCAGACCTTATCCTTAAAAAAGACTGCATATGGGAGGTCCACCACTAGGGACCTAAGTTCCAACACTCATCTGACCAAAGTAATGGCCACCAGGAAGGACAGCTTCCAGGAAAGGTGCAGAAGGGAACATGTAGCCAACGGCTCAAAAGGGGGAGGAGGGAGGGCATAAGCCTTGAGAGAACCAGATTTAGGTCCCAAGAGGGCAAGGGCTCACGCACCTGAGGGTAAACCCTATCCAACCCCTTAAGAAAACAGTGCACCATGGGGTCCGAGAAAATGGTCCTACCCCCCCGAGCCGAAGTGGAAAGCTGAGATGGCTGCCAGGTACACTCGGACGGAGGAAGGAGCCAGGCCCTGAAGCCTGAGCCCCAAGAGGTAATCCAGGATAGCTGGAGCAGGGACCTCTATAGGGGGAAACCCCTTGCCACTTGACTACATTACGAAACGTTTCCACTTTGCCAGGTAAGACGACCGGGTGGAAGGCTTCCAGCTCCCCAAGAGCACTGCCTGGACCTGCTCCGAGCACTGCCTCTCTATGGCCGTCAGCCATGGAGCTTCCACACCATAAGGTTCAGGGAGTAGAGGTTTGGGTGCCAAAGCCTGCCAAACTCCTGGGAGATTAGGTCTGGGCACAGGGGGAGGGCCAGAGGGCTCTCTACTGAAAGCGCGAGGAAGTCTGAGAACCAATGCTGACAAGGCTATGCCAGGGCTATCAGGATTACTGAGGCCCGGAATTCCCTGACCCTGAGGATTACTCTGGATCAGGGTTTCCCAACCTATGGGTCGGGACCATAGGCGTGCGCACAGGGTGTGCCAGGTGTGCCCAGGCACACCCTAATGTCTGGGGCTGGCTAGCGGCTGCTGGAGGAGGAGGAGGATTTGAGACAGGGAGCCGCAGCCCCTCACTTTCCCCGCGGCCATCTGTGGGGCACTTTGGGGCAGAGAGAGCATGTGCGTGGAGGAAGCAGCTGGGGCCTGACCACAGACACCAGCCTGAACCATTTTTGCGCCCCGGGCCCCGCCCAGCCCAGCAGCACCGCGCAGTGCCCCTTCTGTGCCCGGGGCCCCGGCCCCATCCTTGGCCCTGCCCAGCCCGGCAGCACCACACGGCGCCCCTTAAAGTGAGGCGCCCCGGGCTAGGGCCCGGCCGGCCTGTAGCTTGGGCTGGCTCTGACTCCAGCCCCGCAAACTGGAAGGCAAAAGCCGGCTTAGCCGAAGGTAAGGTAAGGTAAGGTAAGGTAAGGTAAGGGGGGGAGGGGAAGGGAGAAAAATAGGGGGCAGAGGTGGGAGAGGAAGGGGCTTGTGCTGAGGGGGGAGGGGACAGGTCAGGAGAAGAAAGGGGAAGGCACCAATGGACAGGGTGAAGGAGAGACAAATGCCAGGGGGCCAAGTGGAGACAATGAGGAAAAGGGTAGAAGGGGAGGTGTCAGTGGGAGGGGGACAGGGTGATGCTGGGAGAGGAGAGGGGAAGGGCATTGGGGGTTAGCGGGGGGAGGTGCTGGGAGAAGGCTTGAAAGAAGGGGTGAGTGTGAGGAAGGCGGGGATGGAGCAAGACATGTGAGGGCACAGGGACATGAGGGGAACGGGGGCAGAGGGTGGTGAGGGGGTGGACATCAGGGAAAAAGAGGGGAAAGGGGGCAGGGGCAGTGAGGGAAGGGGGAGGCACCAGGAGGGTGCAGGGCTAAGGGAAGGTGCAGGTGCCAGGGGATTCTGGGGGTGAAGCAGAAGGGCAGACACCTGCAGGGGAGGGACCAGCACCAGAGGAGAGAGGCAGAGCAGGTGGGTAGAGGGAGGTGTTAGGAGAGGGGATGAGGAGGGGTAGCTCACATGATCAGAGTGGGGCTACTGGAGGAGTGGGCACAGGGGGGAGAGAAGGGCTGGTGGAGGGAGCAGGTCTCAGGAGGGCTGAGGGCAGTGAGAAGGGCAGGAGTCAGGACAGCAGAGGAGGGTGAGGGGTTGGAGGGCAGCAGGCACCAGGGGAGCTGATGGAGCAAGGGCAGACATGGCAGCAGAGGGAAAAGGTAGAGGTTTATAAGATATTTATTAATAACTTGAGTGCCACAGTGGCACATCCAGACAAGCCACATGAACTCAGTACTGGTGCACAACACAAAATTCATTCTGCTCATGGGAGGAAACTCTTAGAGGGAACACTTCCCCCAGCCTGTCTGCCTCCGAGTTTATGTCACCCACAATGGGTTAATGCAATTGCAGGATAGTTGCATAAGGGGGGTTTGGTGGGGCCAAACTAATCCCTACTGGTAGGAGGATGGTGGGAAAAGTCCTTGGGGGGGGGTGTCACATGACACCTTTTACTTCTGGTCATGTGTCCATCTTGCCCTAAGAATGTTACCTCCAGAGGTGTGGCCAATGGAAGTTGGGGTGTGGCCAATGGGGGTCGGGGCATGGTTAACAGGGGTCAGGGGTGTGACTAATGGGGGTCAAAGTACATTTTAAAAAAATTCTTTGGGTGCACACCCTAATGAAATGCGCTGCGCACGCCTATGGTCGGGACCCAAATATGGGTCGCCATTACATTTCAAAAGGGTCTCCAGGTGTCTCCCCAGGTGGCTCTTAAGGAGCCATTCACGCATTTTTTTAATTGCCCTGGGTCACCAAGTCTTCCTAAATTGTCAAAATGGGTCCCCATCTGGAAAAGGTTGGGAACCACTGCTCTGGATCATCAAGAAGGGGGGGGATGGCATACAGCAGGCCCTGAGGTCAGGGGATTGTCAACGCATCTCACAGAGACCCCGGGCTGTGCCCAAATAGAGAGCAGAACCAGGGACACTTTCTGTTGTTGCAGGTCACGAACAGGTCCGGGGGGAAAACCCCCACCCGTGGAAAATAGAGAGGGCTACATCCGCCCTTAGGGTGTGTCTACACTACACCCCTCTGTCGGCAGAGGGGTGTAAATTAGACGCATCGGAAGTGCAAATGAAGCGGGGATTTAAATATCCTGCGCTTCATTTGCATAATCACATTCTGGCACTGTTTCGAACGAGCGCCATTTCAAAACTTAAACCACGGTTTAGAAGCGGTTCTGCAGACAGCGGGGTGATTTTTCGACAGATCCACATCTAGACTGCAGGTGTGTGTGGTTTTTTTTTTTTGTTTGTTTGGTTTTTTTCCCGAAAAACTCCGTTTCGAAAAAAAGCGGCGGCCATGTTTATGCTAATGGGACATGGGATATTTAAATCCCTGCTTCATTAGCAATTTCGATGTGCCTAATCTACATCTCTCTGTCAACAGAGAGGTGTAGTCTAGACACACTCTTAGAGATCACTCGTGCCCCTGGAACAACCTGCTGAAGTGATCCGCCAACTCATTCTGGGCTCCAGGGAGATAGGCAACCACCGGTGAATATTGTGAGCCACACAAAACTCCCAAAGGAGAGCCTCCTTTCACAGGGGATAGCTGTGAGCACCACCCTATCTGTTTATATAATACATCACAGCCGTATTGTTGGTCAGAATCAAAACGCACTTGTTTCGAAGCTGCAGAAAGAAGACCCCACAGGAGAGGCGAATTGACCACAGCTCTCTGACATTGATAATGGAGGGAGAGATCCTCTGGGCCCCACATATCTTGTGTCCGTAGCTTTCTGAAGTTGGCTCTGCAACCCGTATCGGAAGCGTCCGTCACCAGCTGGATGGATGGAGAAGGACTAAGGAACAGCATCGCCTTGAGCACCACCTCCTTGCACAGCCACCAGTTGAGAGATCTCAGCACATCTGCAGTCCAGAATGCGCCCTTGGCCTTTGAGACCAGGAAATAGCAGGAGTAGAAACAGTTTCCCCTGAGGTCCCAGAGGACCTCCTCTACCGCCCCCAGATTGAGTAGCTTTTGCACTTCCACCTTGAGAAGATGCTTGTGAGAGGGGTCCCTGAAGAGGGATGGAGAAGAGGGATGGAAAGGGGGGCGGGAGCGGAAGGGGATGAAGTATTCCTTTCTCACCATGTCCAGAACCCAATGGTCCATTGTAATATGCAACCAGGCACGATGGAAGGGGAAAAGTTGATCGGTAAAGGGCCTCCAGTCTGAGACCTCACACCTTCAAAGATTTGGCCTGGGAACCTGGGGCTTGCTGGAGGGGCCTGCCCCCGGCTGTAAGACGAGTGGGAGGGACGTCTGCCGCTTCTATTATTATTACTGTGGCCCCTTCGCCTGGAAAAATCCGACCTGCTCTGCTAGAAAGGGCGAGACGGGGCCCTAGGGAGGGAGTGCCTCTGCAAGGCAGAAGTATGGATGCCCAACAGTTTCCCTAGAACCCTTCAGCCCATGGAGGCTAGTGTCAGTCTGGTCCAAAAACAAAGGGGAGGTCCGGGATTATATTTTGGGCCTCTGGTGTGATACCAGACACTTGTAGCCAGGCACCTCTGTGCAAGACCAGGCCTGTCGCCATGGTGTGGACTGCCGCATCCGCGGAGTCCAGAGCCACCTGAAGTGCTACGCAGGACACTACCTTGCGCTCCTCAGAGAGGGCCATAAACTCCTGACTTGAGTCTTGGAGCAGCGAATCACCACACTTATCCATAGCCACCCACAAGCTGAAGGCATGCCTAACTCAGGAGAACCTGCTGGCTGGCCATCCTGAGTAGGAGACCCCCCGGGTCAGACTGCTTAGCCTCCCTGTTCTTGAGGATTGGAGCCAGCTGGCCTTGGTGCTCATGGTGGCGGGTGTGAGAACATGTGCTCGTGGCCTGCTTGAGGGACAAAGTACCGCTGTTCTGCCCTCTTATCTATAGGCGGAATAGATGCTGTCGTCTGCCAGAAGACCTGAGTGATTTTGCCCACCGTCTTATTCAGACACAAGGCCACACAAGATGGCACCTCTGCATTGAGGATGACCACCATCGGGTCGGAGTCCTCAGAGACCCGTTCAAGCTGGACCCCTAGGCTCTGGGCCAGTCTCCAGAGGAGAGTCTGGGAGTCCATGGCTGGCATCAACGAAGAGGCCAAGCCAAGCGCCTTGTCAGGAGAGGATGACGAGTACTCTCTAACGGCTGGGTCCTCCAGTTCATGTGGCCGCTCTAACGCCTGAGACGGGGTGGACTGCCCCAAAGGCCCTGGGTCCCCACCCCCAACTGATGGGGGCTGGAGGGAATCACTCTGCACTGCTTAGGCCTGCGGTGCCGGGGCACAAGGCAATGGCATTGCCGAGGGCAGAGCCCGGATGCCCAAGTGCGAAGAACCCACCGTGGAGGGAGCACTCCCCTGGGCCTGGTGATATGCCCACAGGGTCCAAAACAGCCACTGCTCCGGGTGTTGCCACTGCGGAGGCCAAGACTGCAACAGGCACTGTCCTGGTGCTCACGGTGCTGGGAGCGAGAGCGGCATCGAGACCTGGAGTGGCGTCAAGACCTGGATCGGTTCTGGGAAAATGAATGGCACCGGCAGTGGAAAAGTGGCGTGCTGGACTGCACCGACTTCACATTGAACTCCAAGGAATAGTCAGACTCCAACCAAGGCGGAGCAGAAGCCGGACCCAGGAAACGGTGCCTCTCTGCATGCCGAGCCATAGATGCTGGCTTGCCCTGGTGCCACATCGGCAGCTGTGGCATCAGATGGTCTGGTGCCATGGACTGGACCACCGGGATAAGAGTGCTAGACACCGAGCTCTCGCTAGACTCCTGAGAGAGCGAGGCCACTGGCACTGAAGGAACCGTCGGTGCCGGTGTAGACGTAAGCGCCGCGGAGCGCAACACAGGATAGGGCACTGGTGCTAAGTATGGTGTGAGTCTACCCTGGTCCAGTGCCTTGGACGAGACATGGACCTGAGGCTGGTCCCGGCGCTCCTGAGGCGGCGAGGGGGAGTCTGCAATCAACTTAATCAGTTCCCGCACCGCTTCGAATGTGTCTGGTGTGGAGGGCCTTTCAACCAGCACCAGATCCTCCATTATGCTATGGCCCTTGGTCGCACTCAACTGGCAGCATTCCGGCCCAGGAGCAGCTGACCTCATGGCTGAAGCAGGTGCAATAGGGTGCCCTAACTGAGGGTGCATTGTGGGCACGTGCCGGGGTGGGGACCTGCCCCTCTCTGCCCTCCTCTTTTTGCAAGGCACTGGGGATTGCAACCAGTGCTGCACCGCAGGACGCCTCAAGGCCAACAAGGCTCCTGAAGACCCCAGTGTCTCCTGCACCAAGGGTGGTGTGCTGTGGGACTCCAGTGCCACATCTACTACCGGTGCCGAGCAGAGTGCCAACTCCATGAAGAGAATCTTCAAGCGCGAGTCCCTCTCATACTTGGGTCCAGGGCTTAAAACTACAGCAGATCCTGCAGTTAGCTGGGACGTGGGCCTACCCAGACACTTCAAACATGAATCTTGTGGGTCGCCACACAGGGCACAGGCTCCAAAAAGTCAACGCAGGGCTTAAAGCAGTGAGGCCCTGGCATGCCCTGTGGACTGGAAGGGAAGGGAACACAACAGGCGAGCCCCAACCCAAACTACCTATCTAACACTTTCTAAACAGTTACTTAAGAGGGAAAGCAACTTGGAAGAAATAAAGAGCATCAACTAGGTGCTAACTACTCTAAACGACTTGCAGATACTACTGGAATCATACCTGCAAACAAGAATGAAGGGAGCGCCAACAACCTTCACGGACAGTAAGAAGGAACTGAGGGAGTGGAGGGCCAGCAGGGGTATATATGCATCGTTACAGCAGTGCCACTCCATGGGGCTCCCCTGCTGGCCCGACAGGTACCGCTAAGGGAAAACTCTCCGACAGCCCGTGCATGTGGCGTGCACACACCTAAATGAAATGGACATGAGCAACCACTCAAAGAAGGTGGTCTATTTTCGGGCAATCTCATCAGTGGAAGATGGGCTGGAGAACTCGGTGATGGAGCTCCCACTTGTGGTCTGGAGCAAAGTGCCTGCTGAGAGTGTCTGCAGACATGCTGTTGATCCCTGGTAAGTATGAAGCTATCAGAGTGATTCTGTTGCGAATGCACCCATTCCATAACTGGACTGCTTCGGCGCATAGAGAATGGGATCGGGTGCCACCTTGGTGATTTATATAATACATTGTGGGTATATTGTCAGTAGGTATTCTGATAGTGGTACCCTGGATGTATGTGACAAAGTGCTTGCATGCACTGAAGATGGCCCTGAATTCTAGTAGATTGATATGTAAATCCATCTCCCGGGTCATCCAACATTCTTGCATTGATATGTTGCCTGTATGAGCACCCCATCCAATGAGGGAAGCGTCTGTAGTTATGTGGGCGAAGTGTTGGTCCAAATGGAATGGGTCACCTGCCAGAAGATTTCTGGAATTGTTCCACCACTTGAGGGACATTACGACAGCGGGAGGGAGAAAAACTTGTCTGTGTACATGTCGTCTCAGGTGGGTATAAACGGATGCAAGCTAGTGCTAGAGGCATCGAAAGTGTAAGCATGCGTGACTGACTACATATGTTGTAGCAGCCATATGGCCCATGAGCTGGAGGCAGGTAAGTAGGCTGGTCGTGACAGCAATGATGAGGTCTTGGATCACTCGGAATCTCTGTAATGGTAGGTATGCTCTTGCTGTGGTAGAGTCTAGTTGAGCCCTTACAAATTCCAGGGTCTGTGTAGGTTGTAGAGTTCACTTTTGGACATTGAGGATAAGACCAAGAAGCTTGAATGTTTGTTAGTATCATACGGAGTATATCTGCAGCAGATGGACCTTTTATCAGGCAATCGTCCAGGTAAGGAAAGACAATAATGGCTTGTCAGTGCACGTAGGCCGCAACCACAGCAAGTGTTTTTGAGAACACACTGGGTGCAGAGAAGAGGCCGAAAGGCAGCACCCAGTACTGATAGTGGTCTGATCCCACCAGGAAGCAGAGGAATCGTCTGTGCGCAGGATGTATAGTGATATGAAAATAGGCATCTTGCAGGTCTAGGGCTGCAAACCAGTCTCCTTTCTCTAACAATGGGATTACGGATGGTCACTATTTTGTATCATTGTTTTCAAAGATATCAATTCAATCTGCGGAGGTCTAGAATAGGCCTCCAGCCTACCGTCTTCTTTGTTGGGAGAAAATAGCGGGTGTAAAAGCCTCTGCCTCTGAACTCCTCGGGTACCATCTCTACTGCTCTAATGGTGAGGAGGTGATAGACCTCCTCTTAGAGCAAGTCTTCATGAGAGGGATCCCTGAAGAGGAACGGGGAAGGTGGAGAGGCGGGAGGTAATGTTGTGAATGGGATAGTGTATCCTGATGTTACAATTTTGAGAACCCAACGGTCTGATATAATGGCGGCCTAGCGTTGATGAAAAGGTCTCAAACGATGATGGAAGGTAAGAATGGGGTGTTCATGATGAGGCGTCACGGGGAGATTCTGCAAACCCTCAACCAAGAAGTCAAATCTGCTGTTTGTTTGACTGGTGGTTGGTGTTAACAGCGATTCTGAGGACACCTCCTCTGAGGCCATTTCCCTTGCTTGGGATTGATCAAAGCCGCGCTGTTGATATCCTGAATATGAAAATTTGCAGTGTTTTTGGTATGGAACGTACCACTTGTGGTATGGCAGGGTGTACATACCCATGATTCGCAGGGTAGTTCTTGAGTCTTTACTCGACTGCAGGACCTTGTCCGTCTTTTTGGCAAATAACTTTTGCTTATCAAACTTTAGTTAGTAGCTTGCGAGGGACCCCGGTGGATTGTAGCCACGAGGATATCCTCATAACTATCAATGTTGCTGTCGCATGGGCTGTTGTGTCAGCTACATTGAGAGCTATTTGAAGAGCGGTTCTTGCCGAAGCGTTCCTCTCCTGTATGATGGATTTTAATATTAGCCTCTTTGAATCTGACGGGTGCGCCATGAGGGTAGTGAGCTTAGTATAACTGTAAAAGTTGTGATTTGATACGAGGGCTGCATAGTTAGCTATATGGAGAAGAAGTGTTGATGAAGAATAAAGCTTCCTGCCGAAGAGATCCATGCATTGGCTCTCCTTATCCACAATAATATTTTTATATTGTGGAAGTTTGGATCTTTGTTGAGCGGCATCCACCACCGAAGAGTTGGGTTGTGGGTGAGAAAATAAAAAGTCAGCTGTCTTTGGAGGGACAAAGTACTTTTTATCTGCTCATATGTCAGTTGGAGGCACTGATGCTGGGGTCTGCCAGATCTCATCGGCAACTTCCATAATGGCCTCGTCTATTGGGATCGCAATCATTGCATGCTGAGAGGCTTGAAGGTTTTTTAGAAGTAGGTGGTGTTTCTCTTGTGCCTCAGTCAATTGTATCTCCTGATTAGCAGCCACTCTTTTAAACAGGTCCTGAAACTGTTTCAGGTCATCTGAAGGAGATTGATCGCCCAGGATAACTGCTTCATCAGGGGATGACGAAGAGCGGTCAGTTGGGGAAATATCTGGTTGCTACTCCTCTGTTTCAGATAATTGCCCCTCCTCAGGTTTGGATTGCTGAGCCGTGGGAGGAAAGGTGGAAGGTGTGGCTGCAACCTCCTGTCTATGAGTTGGCTGGGGAGAGATTGTGGGTCCGCATGAGAATGGATGACCGAGGCAGCAGGGTGGGCAACATGCAGGCTGTAGATACTGGTGATATGTTGAACCATGAAGAGGATAGTCATAGTATTATGCTGGCCTGTGATATCGATATTCTGATCGGTTAGGAGAGGAGTATCTGGATGAAAAAGCACTCCTATGGTCTGGTCTGCATG
Source organism: Pelochelys cantorii (assembly GCA_032595735.1). Lineage (NCBI taxonomy): Eukaryota > Metazoa > Chordata > Testudines > Trionychidae > Pelochelys > Pelochelys cantorii. Next base: position 233,165 of record CM064336.1, read on the forward strand.
ATAGAGTGCACGCACTGAGAGAGTTGGAGAGCGAGGTGACTTGGGTGATCCTCTCAAAAAGGGTGGGGATGATTGAGAGGCATATCTTTGATAAGGTATAGGTGACAAATCGTAATTCGGTCTATAATGCCTGCTTTGCCCATGTAGGTAATGGTTGGTGCCATTCATTCGTAGCGGAGGTGAGTGTGGTGAAGGTGACGCAGAGGAAGGTGCCGGAGAAAATGTTAACTGTTCCAGACTGATATCCCTTGCTATGTCAGATTTTTGCAGTGCCTTTTTAGGTGCCAGTGAGCCGACCGGAACACATGGTGCTGAAGTCAACTCCATTTGCTTGCGTCTCGTGGCAGGAGTTATTTCCGGCGTCTTTGTTGGTGCGGACACCGGCACCGTTGCTGGTGGTGCCCGAGTTGACGGTGCTACAAAGGCAGGGCTGGTGCTGGTAGCAGGAGATGCCCAAAGGCAAGATGGAACCACCATTGACGGCACTGGTGCAATTTTGTGCCAAGATTTCGGCTCCAACTGAGATCCCGCACTGCCGGATGTTCCCAGCTGATATCCTACACTCATCTGGCTTGTCAAGGCCGGTGGAAGGGAGCATGTGGGTGAGGCTCATTTACGTGCAGGAGCTGAGCCTAAAGAAGTGGCTCTCCGCTTTTCAGCCTTTGGTGATGGCAACCTCAAGGTTGACAGGGTTAGTTCTGAAGGCTGTAGGGCTTTGTCCAAGAGAAATACTCATAGCCTCATTTCTCTGTCCCGGAATGCTCTTGACAGTTAATTTAGCGCAGTGGGCGCACTTCTGAGGCACATGTGCTTTGCCGAGACATTGTATACAGTCCGAGTGGCCAGCAGACGCTGGCATAGCATCGCGGTATGTGGCACACTTCTTAAAACCAGCAGAGCCCATCATAGTGAAGGGTCCCCCATATCTATTAGAGAGTGCTCCTACTCTAAAGAATTAACAGTGAACTACCTGAAGAAGAACAACTACTATCTCTACACTAAAACATGACTAAACTATAACTAAATACTAAATAAAGTTTTCTTCTCTGAATAGATCATGAGGAGAAAGGGCCCACACTGTCTGCGACCGTGGGCAGCGAAGAACACAATCTGTCCTAAATCCAATTTAACAACCAAGGTCCTACTTCTCTTCGCAGATGGTGATGTGGGTTCTAATATAGCTGGGACCTGAGCCATGAATCGCCTTGAATCAAACCAAAGCCTTCAACTAGCAATGGAAACAGCCCGAGAGCCCTTGGTGGGATCAGAGCAGAGGGATCGTAGCAAGGAGACAGACAGCTGTGGTTTTACCAGATTGAACCTGTGACGGGGCACTTCTGCTCTGCACTGTGGAACAGTCTGTGGGCTGGGCCCAGCTGGCTGAGAGCGCCCCTCCCCCAAGGCCTTGCCGGGCATGCTCACTGGTGAGCAGGACTATAAAAGGCCCTGGGACAGCTCACTCGAGGATGACCATCGAAGGGGAAGAACCTGCGGAGCCAGCTCCAGAGCTAGAGGAGCCCACGCAGCCCAAACTGACGCAGCAGCCGCTACAACCCCAGCAGCAACCGCCACGGCCCCATGGACGGGGGGAGGTACGAAAGCACAGAAGTGCAGGGTGGTAGGAAGTGGCCCAGGGCAGGGGATTGAGAGCCCAGAGTGCACGGCATGTTTAGGGGAAGAACCCCTGCTGAGCAAGCAGTAGACTGAACCACTACCCATAGGACCCTGGGACGGGACCCAGTGGAGTAGGAGGGCCCGGGTCCCCCTACCCCTCCCTCTCTGGTTCTCCGGAGCAGAGGAAGGCCCCAAAGCCTGCGGACTTGGTCTCAGGGCCGTATTTGCCCCAGTAGGGGAGCACTGCAAGGACTAGGCCTTAGGGCTGTGTTTACCCCCAACAGGGGAGCACCGCCAAGACTGAGCCACAGGGCTGTACTGACCCGGACAGAGGGGTGTCAGAGACTCAGACGCCGGCCACTGGGCTGCGCAGATCTTGATAGGTGGACCCATGGGGGGATTTTAACTGTGGGACGTCCCTCAACAACCCATATGTTGCTTTCTTTTTCAACTCTGGATACAGTGAATCACAGTAATCCACCTTGGAGAGGACCAGTACACGGATCACAGCAGCCAGCCCTCGTCTGTGAAGAAAAGGAGTTTTTCGAGCAGGAAGTGAAAGAAGGTGTTGTAGGCTTAGACAGGATCGCAACTCTTCACACTGCTCTTGCAAAAAGGAGCTAAATGCTTTCAACCAATGGTGGAGTTTCATACCAGCTAGCTCTTCAAGTTGTTTGCCCATCTCACCAGCATTGCTTCAGTAACAAGGCGTTTGATGCAGGGCATCCATGACAGCTTGCTCAGAGCCAGGTGTCTCATGCCACAAGGTTTTGCTAGTCCTCTAATAGTAAATTAAAATCAAACTCAAAGAACTGGCCAACTGGCCCTTTGCATTTCCAACCAAAACTGCCTCATGCCACCGAAGTGAAAGTGCACGGACAGAACCAGGACCAGGGCTCTGGGTTAGGCCTGTGGAGCAAATCTTCCAAAGTAGGTTCCCCCTTAGATGAAACAGGCAAACCTTAACTTGTCTGGTGGTTCCTGACTGCTCAGGAGGAGGGCAAAACTATTCTAGCTGCCCAAGGACCTGGCCTTGCTGGTACATGAGTTTGAGTGGCTTTTCTAAACAGGGGTGTCAGGGTGCCAATGCCTCCAGCCAGGGAGCAGAGCAGTCCTGATACACCCCACCAGCAGCCCTCCAGGTTTTATTGGATCCCTGTACAGGATAGCTTACCTGTGGGCTGGAGAGCCTGAGGCTAAGCCAGCCCTGATTATAAGATGAACCCCATCTGCAATGAAGCAGGAATTCCAATATAAAGAGCAGCAGGAAGCTGCCAGGAAGCATGCAGTAGAGTGAATAGGTAAGTGCCAGAGGCAGGCAGCCTGGTGGTAAAACTGGGGAAGCTGGTGGAAGGAGCAGCTATAAGGTGCAAGTGTGGCACCTACAGAGCCCTAGCCAGACAAAGCCTGGGAGTGGGAGTTCAATGAAGGGAAGAGGAACTAAAAACTCTGCTTGCTTTGGACTTCTGAGTTCTGTCCTTGTGACAAACTCTGTAACCAGCCTCAGGAGAGCTGGGGAAATTAAAACATTGAACTTAAAGGGTCACTGAAGACTGCGTGAGCCCTTCAGGGAGCCCACATGAAGGAGAAATATGAGGTGGGATGTACAAGAAGCAACCCTACTGATGGCAGGGGAGCCACCATGCTACAGTCCCCAATCTGAGTCTGAGGCCTCTTAGCAAGACAGCACTAAATGCTGCATAGACTCATCTGTTCACTCATAAGCAGCAAGTCCTCTTCCTGCCGTGAGCCCTTTGACTGATGCTGAAACAATGGCTGACAGCAGCGTCCCCACAGCCACTTTCCAAAGGACCTTACTCGACTCCCGCGGTAAGGGAGCTGATGACATGGGACAGGAGCAATGCAGTTGTAAAAGTCCTTGTCACTATCAAAGGTTCATGATACGAATGCTCATGATACCATCTACATGTTTTGTTAGTCTATGAAGTGCTACCAGACTATTGGTTGTTTTTTAAGTTTATAAAGGTTCATCAGACATTCTGCTTTGCTCTTTGCTCCACTTCCCATTCCTTTCTTCTCGCTCCACTGCCCATGTGCCTACTTCCTTGCCCTCCTCCTGTGTTTGCTGCCATCCCTTTGGTTTCTTTCTCCTGGCTCCCTGGCTTGTGCTGCCAAGCAGCCCTGTGCCCCTGCACTTGTTTCCCTGCCTGTGTTGCCCAGCCACATTCTTACAGCCCCTTCCTGGTCCCCTAGACATACTGTCTGACAACCCAACTCTCTCATGGACATTCCTATCCCATTTCTGGCTCCAGCCTCTCAAGGCAGATCTTGTTTCCCTGCCTCCTTCTTCTTTAAAGATGTCTCTAGAAGTGTTTAGAATCTAGTTTGTGGCAAAGAGCCTTAACCCAAGGACCAGGAGCCAGTAGCATGTGCTGTGCAACCCTTTGCTGGCCACCAGCAAGTCATCTGGGGCCCACCAGGCTCACTAGAGAACAATTTGGCTATCTCTGGCTGAGAAGATTTTGCCATCTAAAAGCTGCCTCAATTTCACCCTGGTTTTGCTGGTTGGTGGTCATCACCACACTGCTCCCACTCTGTTTGGAGGTTGTGAGCTGGAATAAGGCTCAAGGTGTCCCCTTCATCAACACGATTCCCATATTAAGCTACCTGTTGGCTGTGGTATAGGAGACTGTTTTTTTCAGTTTTGAAACTTGTACATGCAACACCCTTTTCTATCATGTGGTTACCTTGCAAGTGCAACACTTGAGCTTGAGGTCACATGGCTCAGTTACTGCAATTGCACGTAGCAGGCGCAGCACTCCTCTCGCAATGACAGATTGTTCAGAATGGGCAGCATGATCTGCTCGCTGGTTTGAGCAAGTGACGAAACTAAACCTCCTCAGAGGTCTTTATCTCTGATGCCTGTAAAGTGATGGATTAACCTTGGGCTTACAGGTCTTCAAAGCCCTTAGAAGTAGGCCCTGGCTGTACCTCAGAAGACTTCCTGAAAACTCATCCAGTCAGGCTGTACCCTGGCACCCTCTTCCATAAGAAATCCCAGTGCCTCATAGAATCCTAGGGCTGGAAGAGACCTAAGGAGGTCATCGAGTCCAGCCCCCTGCCCAAAGGCAGTTCATCTCAGGTCGTCAGGTGACGAAGGTCTTTGCTACAGACAAGCTCACTTTCCATTCACATTGGTCTTAGCTTCTCTGCCTCCTAAAATTCAACTGATGCCAAGAAAGGCATTTTGCCTGTTATTGGACATTTCCCTCTGATCCCCTCCTGTTTTTCACAGTGTTTTTTTTTTCTAGCCTGATATTTTTATCAAGATTGTATCACATTAGTTGTTTTTGTTGGGAATGATGAATGCTAGTGGCTAGGCTCTTGAAAATTAAACTTAGCTTCCATTCAAATTCAATGCCCGAGCGGTAAGAAGGTGGGAAAAATTGCTGCACTTGAGTGTCACTGCCCTTGGGAAGGGGCAAAAGGCAGCTCAGTGTTCAGGGCAAAAGGTTTCGATTCCAGTTACAGTGGCTAGAGCGGGGGTGGGAAATTACCCCGTTCTGATGTGAGTGGCCCAGCGGGAAACCTGATGTCTCATTCCCTGGGGGAATTTCACAATACTCTACCTGCGGGAGATTTCATATTCTTGAGCATCTACAGCACAAGGAATTCCTGCAACCGTAACAGTTTCTGCAATGTCTTGATGTTTCTGGCCAAGGTTTGAGCCAGCAATAGTGAGTCTAGTGCCACCTTCAACTGGTCCAGAGAGGGGATAAACCTGCAAAGATACCCAAGCAAGTATTCATTTCATAGCAGCTCAGATAATAGCAGCCTCACATAGTGCCATACACAAAACAGCCCAAGCTCCGTTCCCTACCTGGGCTGGAGATAGGAAACTCTTTTTGGTGGCCAAGACATGTTTGATTCTTTTGCTATAGAGCACCTCCTCTAACATCCCAAGAAAGAAAGGCTACTCCTCAGGGAATTCTGCACCAAAAAATTAAGAATCCTGTGCACAATATTTTTAAAATCTGTAAAATTCAGCATATTTTATTTGTTAAAATAATACAATGTAATTAATAGGAGCCCCACACGCCCAGGGCTGATAGCAGGTGGGAGCAGCTGGGGGGGAGGGGAATCACAAATTCTGTGTGAAAACAAAATTCTGCAGGGAATATTAATTCTACACTAACTCTGCATTGTGCAGTGGTGCAGAATTCCAGCAGGAGTAAAGCGCTATAGATGAGAGGCCTAGGATCCATGCCCGCCTCCTTCCCACACTTTGTTCTTATCACTGATCTCCACAAAGATACAATTCCAATGAATGCCTCTCTCAAACAGCAGTGGCAGCTCATCCTCTGCCTACTCATTGTTCCACTACTGCTTCTTGGGGGCTCTGGGGAGGAGGAGCTAGTGTGAAAGTGGTTATCTATTACTGGTATTGCAGTAGTGTCCCTAAGCTCTCCCAGAGGGTCAGTGCCCCCCTGCACTAAGTGCTGCACAAAAACACAGTCCAAAGACAGTTAATGCCCTTGAGAGTGTGCGGGACAAACTAAGACAAGAGCATCAAGTGGGGATAGCATATAATTGGAGAGAGGACAAGGTGACAGCCAGGGCGATACAGAGCTGCAGACACTTACCTGATGCTAATCTGCAAGGGTCAGATCAAAACCACTTTTTATTTTTTAATAAAACAGATTTATTATGAATCATCTCTGTGCCCTCTTCCATCCCTCCCTAGGCACCTTCACTTCATCTTGCACCACTGAATTATGGCAGGCTCAGCTACCACTATGCTAGTCTAGCTCAATCACTGGACTCCCACTTTTTGGACCTCCGCCCCAGCTCCTGGATCCAGCTGCAGCCTGCATATTGTTTCAGTTGGTCAGAGGTGTAAATGTGTTGTGTTTGCCAACCCCGGACTGGTTGCACACTAGCACCATGTGTCAAGCTTTCAGAATGCTCAGGGCACGTCTAGACTATGTTTCAATTTTGAAAGAGGATATTCTGGAATTTGCATATCTTCTTCCAATCGTATTTTCGAAAGAGGATCTTTCGAAAGTGAAAGTAGTCGGGACGCGGTTTTTTCAGAAAAAAAACTTTTTTGAAAAACCACGTAAACCTCCTTTTTTTTTTAGGAAGAGTGTTTTTTTCGAAAAAGGGTTTTTTTTTCCTGAAAAAAACGTGTCCCGACTACTTTCAAGTAACTATACTGTAAAGAGACCAGAATGTCAGGGTATCAAAGGGACCACATGAGATCCTCTTTCAAAAATGCGCTTGGAAGAAGATAGGCAAATTCCCACGGAATTTGCATATCATATCCTCTTTTGAAATTAAAACATAGCCTAGACGTGCCCTCAGTGCTCACTACTGACCTGTGGAAGGGGAACCGCTGCTGCTATTTGGACTGTAAGTGAAGTTTCTTGGCTGCTTTGTGGAACCCCCATTGCCCTTGAATGCAGTATAGAAATGAGTAGTGGGTACTCACTGAATAAATAAGGGGTGCAGGGCATATGTCAGCTATCTCTTCTGTGCAGGATCCTCGGAAGATGCAGCTGGGCTGCTCCCCTCCACACCACACACAGTTATACTTGGAGTCAGCCGTTTGGCAGCGGCTGCAATCCAAGTGTCCCATGGAGCAGTTATACAGAGTTACTGCAGAGCAACGACATTCAGAAAGGCATCTGTGAAAACCCCAGCAATGCACAGAATGACCCCAACAACCAAGCATCTGGCACCAACTCACAAAATAACAACTCAGTGCTTAAGGGTTGCCCCTGATTTCTCAGTGACAGGACTATTGTTACGAAACCCTGAATACAGTCTACTTTTAAATTTTCCCAACTACCCCTGGTTCCATTCCCCAAATCTCTCTTCTGCTGGTGAGGTGTCACAATCCTACCATAGAGATCCACAGCGCTGTCCACTCGGAGGTGTTGTTTCCTCTGTACAAACACCACAGCATTGAATTCAAGTTGAGATGCCAAGTAACTATACTGTAAAGAGACCAGAATGTCAGGGTATCAAAGAGACCACAAGAGACCACTAACTACATGGCTGAATAAACAGAAGTGCCTCAGTGTTTCGTACAGTGGTAACATACACATTGCAGCAAGTAACTTTCTTCTTTCAAGAACAGAAAATGGGTCTGATTCTCAAAGACCAGCAGGCTAATTGCACATGGCCATTTGTGGGCCCAACTAACCACCTTCAGAAGCAAATGCTGAATTACATGTGTTATTTTCACTGAAACATCTTTTGACAGACCAAGTAGCCTAAAGCAGACTCAACTCTCTGTGCACCTGGTCAGTATGCCCATGTGAACCAAAGGGTTGAGATCATTAAGTAAGTAGTAGGTGATTAACACATCAACAAGGGGATTCAGTTTGTTAGCTGCGGAAGTTTTAAAGAGAGATGTTGCTGGCCAAGGTTTGAGCCAGCAATAGTAATGGCTGGAAGGAAGGACCAGAGAAGCCTAGAATCTCAGACAATTGTGATCTCTTCTCTCTACCCCACGCTGAGCCTTGGTAGGAGGGAAAGACTTGGGGAAAAGCTTCATGCTGTGGGGAGTAAACACTTGTGAAGTGCATTGTAAGTAAAGTACAAGGAGTTGAACTTGTCACTGGTGTGCATGAGGGCTCTTTGCAGGTGAGGGATCCATGTGAGGAACCTGCACCCTGTGAGAACTGGGGGCTTGTCTGAGATCTTCCATTTTCTGGAGTAGGAGAGGACTGGAGGCAGGGAACGAGGAACCATGGTGAAAAGTATGTGCTGCGCAGTGCAAGAGCAAATGGAGTTTCAGAAAATCCATCCAGAGTTTCAGCAGACCCAGTGACAAGCGGGACAGGCCTTGTCATCCTGACAGGCAGAGCAACAGAGCCTACAGCAATTTATTGCACAGCAGGCACAGGCGCAGCAACAACTCCTGGAGATGCAGGTTAATCTCCTGGCAAGGAGTGAGAGCCAGGTGGTAGACACAGGACTCTGTGAAACAGGCCTAACAAATGACCCCCAGGCCTTGTAGTTGACATTTGAGAGCATGGCATGAGAAGCGGGCTTGGAGAAGAGAGTATGGGCCCAATGAGCTCCTTATGCTGAGGAGAAGCACAAGCAGGGCACACGGCACTGCATGATGCACAAGCAGCTGACTATGGTATAGTAAAAGCAGCCATTCTAAATCAACGGGGCTCTGTGAAGAATGGTACAGGCAGAAAATTCAGTTGCAAAGGTGGCCAAGGGAACACAGACTAGGCCACTAGGTAGCTGAGGCCAGATGACTGAAGAGCTGAGGCGGTCATGGACACTAACAAACTAGAACAATTGCTACAGAGTCACTCCTAGCTCAGCAGGGTTTGGACATGGGGATATCAACCTGCCACATTAGAAGCTGCTATAAAACTCCTGGGGATTTTGCAGAGGCGAGCATCATATATATTGTAGCCCATTGTCTGTGCGTCTAACGCTGACGTACACAGCCACGCCCCCTGGCCGTGTACGTCAGCGCCCCGCCCCCCCTTCCCCTCCCTTCCTGGCGGTTCGGCCCAGCGCTGCGCCGCTCAGCTGGGCCCCGGCGGGGGAGCAAGTGGCGGCAAGCGTGCCACGGAGGGAGGGCAAGGCTGGCTGGAAGGGGAGTGGGAAGCAGAGCTGGGGGGGGAGATCAGGGGCTGGGGGGCTGGAGGGGAATATGGGGGGGCCCGGAGGAAGGGGGGAGGGAAGCAGCGCTGGCGGGGGGTATCCGGGGGGGCCATGGGGCTGGCCAGCAGGAAGAGGGGGTGGGAAGCAGAGCTGGGGGGGCGATCGGGGGCTGTGGGGCTGGACGGGAGGAGGAGGGTGGGCAGCAGACCTGGCCGGGGGGGGGGGTTCAGTGCGGACCCCAAACAGCCGCTTGCCGCCTCTTGCTCCTCCAGCGGGAACGTCGCTCAGCTGGGCCCGGGGCGGCAAGTGGCCACCGCTCAGCCGGGCCTGGCGGGAGCGCTGCTCAGCTGGGCCCAGCTGAGCAACGCAGTGTGCCACAGAGGGAGAGGGAGGGAGAGGGGAAGGGGGGGCGGGTCGCAGGGAGGGGAAGGGGGCAGAGCTGGCTGGAAGGGGGCGGGAAGCAGAGCTGGAGGGGATCGGGGGCTGTGGGGCTGGAGGGGAGGATGGGTGGGGCCCGGAGGAAGGGGGGAGAGAAGCAGCGCTGGCAGGGGGGAGGAGGGGGGTGTCCGGGGGGCCGTGGGGCTGGCCGGCAGGAAGAGGGGGCGGGAAGCAGAGCTGGGGGGGGATTGGGGGCTGAGGGGCTGGATGGGAGGAGGGGGGCGGGAAGCAGACCTGGCCGGGGGGGGGGGCGGGTGCAGCCACTGGCCACAGCCGGACCCGAAACGGCCGCTTGCCGCCGCTTGCTCCCCGGCCGCGGCCCAACTGAGTGGCGCTGGCGCTGTGCCGCTCAGCTGAGCCCCAGTGGGATAGGAAGGGGGGTGGGGCGGTGATGTACACGGCCAGGAGGTGGGGCCGTGTACGTCACCGCCCCCTCTTCCTCCTCCCGCCGTGACGCTGAGTGGTGCGCCCCTCAGCCGGACCGCCGCGGGGAGGGGGAGGGGGCGATGACATAGACAGCCCTGCCCCCTGGCCATGTAAGTCACCCCCCGCCCCTCCTCCCCCGCGGCAGCCCAGCTGAGCGCGCCCCCTTCCCCTTCGGCACTCAGCTGAGTGCTGCGCCCCTCAGCCGGGCCGCCGGGGGAGCCAGCAGCGCAAGGGGCTGTTTGGGCTCCCCCGGGGTGGGAGGGGAAGGGAGGGTGGTGACGTACAAGGCCGTGCCCCCTGGCTGTGTACGTCACTGCCCCGCCCCCCTCCCTCATGGCAGCCCGGCTGAGCAGGCAGCACTCAGCCAAGCGCCACGGCAGGAGGGAAGGGGAAGGGGGCGGGGAGAGATGGAGGGGAGAGAGAGGCAGGAGGAGGAGGAGAAGAGAAAGGGAGAGAGAGGCAGGAGGGGGAGAAGAGAAAGAAAGAGACGGAGAGAGAGGCAGGAGGCGGAGGAGAGCTGAAAGAGAGAGGGGGGAGGCAGTAGGAGGATAGAGAGAGAGACAGAGTGAGAGCTCAGGAGAGAAGACCTGAAAATCCCGTCTTATGACGGGCTAATTGGCTAGTCTCTAATAAACCAGCAGACATGACACAGGCAGGAAAGGAGAGAACCCACAAATGATAAAGACTCCTGAAAACAAGGCGGAGGACAAGACGATGACCCCTCCCATATACCAACAAATTGTGTGCTACCAGTTTGGGGGTTAGGACACTGTAAGGGGAATTGCCCCATATAGACAGTAATCTCTCTGAGTTCTGCAGGACCCCCCGGGAATCAGTCAAAATGGACACCCACAATGTCTGTGAGACTGGGCATTGACAAGGGACATGAGTCTGATGACTGCCACTGAATGATGCTTGTTGCTCAGGACTGGCAAGATGAAGACCAACTGGATGGTGTCAGGAGAGAGTTTAAAATTGTCTTGTGTTCATGGAGAGGAGAAAATCCATCTGGTGGCCAGATACCTCTGGAGATTCAAGGAAAGTTTGGATGGCAACAGGTTGGGGGTGGTCAGGACCTTGTCCTAACTGCCATTAACTGTGACAGATTGGATTCCTTTTCCTTTAGGTAAAGGAAACAAAGCTCTGAAACTCAAATAGCCAGGAAGGGCAGGAACAGGGTGGGTAAGTTGTCAAGAAATGAGCCAAGAAGCCTAAGGGGGGCTAGCGAAAAGAAATGGGACACACTATATGGGAGACAACTAAGAACCCAAAGACCTGGAAGGTTCCCCAAGGTTCCCCATGGTGGAGCAAACATAAACCACATTTTATTGGAGAAAGTGTCAGGAGGATCACAAAGACAGAGCCACCTGCCTCTCCTGGATAGAACACCAATATGATACAGTTCTCGCATGACCTTCCTATCAATAAACAAGGAAAATACAACCTAGGTGGGGCTACTGTAAGGTGGGTGCATGACTGGCTGGATAACCACTCAGAGAGTGGTTATTAATGATTCACAGCCTTGCTGGAAGGGCATAACAAGTGGGGTTCCGCAGAGGTCTGTTTTGGGGCCAGTTGTGTTCAATATCTTCATCAACTATTTAGATGATGGCAGAGAGAGTACGCTTATTAAGTTTGCAGATGATACCACGCTGGGAGGAGTTGCAAGTGCTTTGGAGGATAGGGTCAGAATTCAAAATGATCTGGACAAACTGGAGAAATGGGCTGAAGGAAATAGGAGACGTTTAATAAGGACAAATGCAAAGTGTGCCGCTTAGGAAGGACCAATCAGTTTCACACATACAGAATGGGAAGTGACTGTCTGGGAAGGAGTACTGCAGAATGGGATCTAGGGGTCACAGTGGATCACAAGCTAAATATGAGTCAACAGTGTGACACTGTTGCAAAAAAAGTAAACATGATTCTGGGATGCATGAACAGAAATGTTGTGAGCAAGACAGGAGAAGTTATTCCGCTCTACTCTGCACTGATTAGGTCTCAGTTGGAGTACTGTGTCGAGTTCTAGGTACCACATTTCAAGAAAGATGTGGAGAAATTGGAGAAGGTCCAGAGAAGAGCAACAAAAATAATTAAAGGCTTAGAAAACATGACCTATGAGGGAAGACTGAAAGAATTGGGCTTGCTTAGTTTAGAAAAGAGAAGACTTAGAGGGGATATGCTAGTGGTTTTCAAGTATCTAAAAGGGTGTCATAAGGAGGAGGGAAAAAAATTGTTCACCTTGGCCTCTGATAATAGGACAAGAAGCAATGGGCTTAAATTGCAGCAAAGGAGGTTTATTTTGGACATTAGGAAAAACTTCCTATCAGGGTGGTTAAGCACTGGAATAAATTGCCTAGGAGGTTGTGGGATCTCCATCACTGGAGATATTTAAGAGCAGGTTGGACAGACACCTGTCAGGGATGATCTAGATCAGGGGTCAGCAACCTATGGCTCACTTAGGAGCCAAATACGGCTTGCGGCTTGAACTCAGCCCCCCACTTGCTCCCCCCTGCAATGCAGAGCTCATACTGGCAATCCAGCATCACACCCCCTGCAAGACTGGAGCCAGCGCCGGCTTCCTGCTTGAGCGAGGGGGAAGCTCCCAGGTTCCATGCCGGCCTGGCTTGCGGGGAAGCGCAAGCATGTGTACTGCTCCTATACCCCTTCCACAGCAATGTGCATGCTTCCTTATCCACCCTACCTTCCCCTGTGCTCCGGAGAGGTGGGACACAGGAGATGCGCAGCCTCCCCCCTGCCAGGCCATCACCTGAGCGAGCACATCAAGCTGTGTCGGATGTGCACATCGAGTGCACAGGGTCTGCAGGGGGAGGGCAGCTAAGATGGCAGTGGAGAATCTGGGCTTTGGGGATGAGGCATGACGTGCACTTCTTCCAGCGCTGCCTGCAATTTGTCGTCCCTGGAGACCAGCAGGTACCAGCCAAGCTATGGGGGCAATGGGAGTGGGTACTGCTGCTGCTCCCCGGCTGCTGCCAGGCAGCATGTGCGAGGCTGAGGGGGCCCATTGGCGCTGTCTCAGGGCCCATCCCACCGAGGCCCCTCAAGGTCAGGTTGTCCTTGTGGCCGGCTTTCAGGCTGGGGATCCCGCCGCTGCTCCATTGCCCAGAATCCAGCCAGTGGAGCAAGGGGAAGCCGTGCCTGGGACAGGGAACCTGAAAGCAGCACAGGCACAAAAAGCAAATAAGTGCCGCCCAGACCCTGCCCAGCTTGCCCCCTCTGCGCCGAAACACTGAACCCACAGCCTGCTCCTGCCCCCCCCCGGCCAGACACCCACCCACACCCTGCTCCTGCCCCCTCCCCCCTGGCCAGACACCTACCCACACCCTGTTCCTGTCCGCTCACCCAGCCAGACACCCACCTGCACCCTCCTCCTGCCCCCGCCCCCCTGGCCAGACACCAACCCCCAGCTTATTCCTGCTCCCTCCCTCCCAACCAGATTCTGCACCTCCATCCCTATCCCACTCACTGGCAGCTCTGTCCCGTACACTGGACACCTCATTTTTGGCCCCACCCCAGAGCCTTGGGGGGCCCACAAAATCCACTAACTCTGGAACCCCAGAAGAGTTAAACTGGCCTGAGGCCTTGAATCTCAGTTCTCCCTACCCTCCCCCACCCTGGGGCTCGAGTGTCAGGGAGTGAGGCATCTCAGTTGGGGGCCATATTAGTGAGGATTGGAGGTTTTTGGAGGAGTTGGTGTTTTGCTTCTCACTTGTGTGATCCCAGATTGATTTTTCTGTGGAACAGTGGCCCCCCGACCCAAATATGTTCCCTACCTCTTCCATAAGTAAAGACAATGTTGAAACCTTTGTGTTGGACATAATATTTTACTTTATGTAAAAATGAAGCCTGGCCAACAAGCCCCCAATTGGGGGCTAATCCCCAGCAACATCATAACACTACTGTACCCCCCTACCCCAACCCTGAGCCCATCAAACACCTGAGCCCCCCTTCCCTGAGCCCCTCATACCCCCACATCCTCAATCTCCTGCACTCCCACATCCCTGCCATAACACTCGTGCACCCTCACACCTCCCAACCTTGTGCCCTCAGTCCTTCATACACCCAACCCCTCATACACTCCAATGCAGACTCCTGCACCCCCACATCCCCAGACCCCACCATAAGATTGACAGAAGACAACTTGAATGTGGGCATGAAGCTGGATTGCAATGGTTATGACGTAAACTTCAAAGAAATGTGCGAAAAGATGCAGCAGCTGAAGTTCCATTAAATAAAGTCAGTGAGTACAAGGTTTCATTTATGCTATTATCAATCATGTCAATTATCAATAATATTAAGCTGTACATTTTCAGGCATGCAAAAGGGCATTCTTATACAGCTCTTTGTTGACCACTTGTTCAGAATTTTGATGTAGTTTGGCTCTTTGGTTTGAGAAGGTTGCCAACGCCTGATATAGATGGTGCTTAGTCTTGGACTTGATGACCTCTCAAGGTCTCTTGTAGTTCTGGTATTCTATGATTATATGCTTCTGTGATGAGGCTGCCAGACCTTGCTGTTTAAGGGATATGAAGTATTCAAATACCTGAGGGATCAGAAATGCATCCACCAGTAACCCTGGACAGTTTTCTGAATTGAGAGAGGTAACTAGCATTCCCCAAGGGTCCATACTGGGACCAATCCTATTCAATATATTTATAAATGACCTGGAGAAAGGGATAAACAGTGAGGTGGCAAAATTTTGCAGATGATATTAAACTGCTCAAGATAGTTAAGAACAAAGCAGACTGTGAAGAGCTTCAAAAAGGACCTCACAAAAGTAGGTAATTGGGCAACAAAATGGCAAAAGAATTTTAATGTTGATAAATGCAAAGTAATGCACATTGGAAAAAATAATCCTGACTATCCATACAAAATGGTGGGGACTAATTTAGCTATAACTACTGGAGAGAGAGATCTTGGAGTCATTGTGGGTAGTTCTCTGAAAACATCAAAAAAGCAAACAATGTTAGGAGTCATTAACAAAGGGATAGAGAATAAGACAGAATATCTTATTGCCTCTGTATAAATCCATGGCACACCCACATCTTGAATACTGCATATAAATGTGGTCATCTCATCTCAAAAAAGATATATTGGCATTGGAAAAGGTTCAGAAAAGGTCAACAAAAATGCTGAGGGGTTTGGAACGGGTGCCATATGGAGAGAGATTAAAAAGACTTGGACTTTTCAGCTTAGAAATGAGGACACTAAGGGGGGATATGATAGAGTTCTATAAAATCATGACATGTATGGAGAAAGTGAACAAGGAATGAAATTAATAGGTAGCAGGTGTCTGACAGGGCACTTGCTCTCCACTGGCCCTTTAAGGGCAAAAACCCCAGCCCTGAGTGAGGGCTGAGAGCAAAGCCCCAGCTCAGGCAGTTGTCGCTAATGAGGGCCCAGCTGGGGGCAATATAAAGAAGGGCTTCTGTAGCTAGAGGAGAACTTTGATTTATTGGGATTGGTCCTGCCTTGGACAGGAGGCTGGACTTGATGACCTCCTGAGGTCTCTTCCAGCTCTATGATTCTATGAACTTACTGCTGCTCTGGAGAAAGAGCAGGAGGGGCCTGGCTGCCAGGGAACCAAAGCAGTGCTGGAGAAGGAAGGCAGGGCTGAGGAAGCTCTGGCCAAGCAAGCTCCCAGGGTGCAGGGCCTGAAGCTACTGGGGCTGCACAGGGCAGCCAGGGCAGGTAAAGGCAGTAGATCCACACCTCTTTTACCAGTAATGAGTGGCCACTGCAGATACAGTTTGCCCCTGAGGCAGGAGCTAGATGAAAGCTGGCAGTGGGCAGTGTCCTGAAGAGGATGCCGTGGCCCAGGAACGACACGGGTCTGGACTAGAGAGGAGTGAGAACATGGGGAGACACCAGCTAGTGGGAAGCGTCCAGTGAGTTGACAAGCTAATTCCCAGGGCTGCTGGTGCCATGGTGGTGAGTCTGCCCTGTGACAAGGTGTCAAACAAACAAAAGTAAGTATTTACCTGTGGAACTCCATGCCATAGGATGTTGTGAACACCAGGATTCTAACAGGGATCAAAAAAGAACTAGATAAATTCATGGAGATTAGGTCCATCAATATTTATTAGCCAGGATGGGTAGGAATAGTGTCTGTAGCCTCCGTTTGTCAGAGGCTGGAAATGGATGACAGGAGATGGACCTTTGGTGTAATCCAATATGGTCGTCCTTATGTTCTTGTGTACCAATCCTCTGGATCCAAAGAGGGAATGATGGAACTCAGGGAGACCATATGAAACTTGTGGTTGAGACTAACTTGAGCTCCCTGAGGTCCAAAATCGGTCTGAGACTTCTCTTTGGTTTTGGAATAAGGAATTAGTGGGAGTAGAAACCCCTGCCTCTGAACTTCTAAGGAACCTCCTTCACTCTCCCTAGGTGCAGGGGCATTTGCACCTCTTGAAGCAGAAGCGGCTCTTGAGAAGGGTCCCTGAAGAGGGATGGGCAGGAGGGGGGTGGGAGGGAATGGAATGGGCAGGGCTTGGTGAACCGCGGCGAAAACCGCTCGCTAGCCCCACACTGCGCATGCACAAGAGCCACATTGCGCATGCGCGCGCCGCTGGTAAACAGGATGCCGGGCTGAAATCTACTCGCCACAGGCTAGTAGATTCAATAGATTGTCGAGCCCTGGGAATGGGATAGACTATCCCATTTCCATAGTGCAGAGGACCCAATGGTCTGAAATAATGCTGGCCCAGGTCCGGTGGAAATGGGGGCGGGAAATCAAGAACTGTTGGTATTCTGTCCTCAGGCACACATTCAAAAGGTCTGCTTGGAGCCCGAGGAGGTCTTCGCCTGACCCTGGTTATTGCCTGACTAGGGTTGAAACGACTTCCCACAGAAGTAGCGAGGGCAATGATGGGGAAAAGTCAGATTTGGCTGCAGTGGGAAGGACCTCAGAAAATTGTGGCTTGAAAGCCTTATGCTGTGTTGCCAGGGTATGCATGCCTTAAGGATTTCATTGTGTTCTGGGAGCCATAGAGGTTATGCAGTCGATTTATTCTGCAAATAGGCCAACCTCATCAAACAGGAGGTCTTGAATTGTCTGTTGACCTCTGGTAGGAATCTCAAGGGCTGGAGCCAGGCATTTCTGCACATTGTGAATCCTGATGAGATGACATGTGCTGCCGAATCTGCTACATCCAAAGATGCCTAGAGGGAGGTCTAGACACTGCCTTACTGTCCTGGACCAGGGCAGCAAACTTATCCTGTGACTCCTGGGGCAACGGGTTCCTTGCACTGAGGAGAGAGGCCCAGGAGATAGGATACACTATCCTGAATAGAAATGATTCTGAGTAACAGGCCCCCGTGGAATAAACCTTGTGTCTGAATAAGCAGTAGAAGAACTTAGCAATGCTCAACTTGGGCACTAGGACCTGGTGATCCTGCCTCTCCTTCTCATTCACTGCCTACACCACGAATGAGCCTGATGGAGAGTGCGTGAATAAGTATTCAAAACCCTTGACCAGGACAAAGTACTTTTGCTCCATTCCTTTCACTGTCAGGGAGCTAGGGGCCAGGGTTTGCCAGATGGTCTTGGCTGAAGACTGGATAATCTTTATGATGGCAACTATCACCCTGGAAGGACCCTCTGGAGCCAGGATTTCAACCTTGGGGTCATCCTGCTCAACTACCTTCTCCACCTGGTAGGATGTCTAGTGACTTTATGTAGTCCATGGGTGAAGGGCCTGTGATGGACATGCATGCCACCTCCTCATCCGGTGAGGACAAAGAGGCCAAAGGCAGGGCCAGGTCTTCAACCCGGCCCAACAGGGGCAAAGTCAGGGCCAAAGGGGCCTTCTGGGAGGGGGACAGCAATGAGATGGGTGGCACCATCTCTTGTCAAGGTCACTTCTGGGACCAGGGGTCTCAGAGGGCTGGAGAGGGGCCAATTGGCAGTGTACCCTGAGCCTGATGGAACATCCATGTCATCCAAAATTGCCACTGGGGAGGCCATTGAGGGGCACACACACAGGTCTTTAGGGGGATGAGGGACCGCTAGCATCAATTGATCTGAAGCAACCAATGCTTTTCCCGAGGGAGATGAGGTGACCTGGAACAAGGAGGCTATGGGGGAGGGGGGACGCAACCAGTTTGCACTGAAGAAATGCAGTGCCGAATGACAAGACTTGGACCACCTTCAGGATGACAATCTTAACTGGTACGGGGACGCTGAGCAGTGCTGGGAAGAGAAGTGGCACTAAGAGTGCGAGTGGGGTCTAGGAAATGAGTGGTGCAGAGATCAAAATGGGTGCCAGAATCGTCAAGGTGAGGTGCTGAGAAGAGCAATCTCAGGATGAAGAGTAATGGCTCCAAGGAGGCCATCAGCCAACGTATGAGCCAGAGCTCAAATGGTGTTGAGGCTCCCTATGTTGTGATGTGCCTCAGTGTCAGATATACTGGGATTGCCTCAACAGTCCAGATGACTCGGAGTTGGATCAACTCACTACAGACTCTCTGAGGCATGTGCCATCAGTCAGACCAATACCGCAAGTCAGACTGGAGGTGCTCACGGAACGGCACCAGGACTCTGGTGCAAATGGGCCCAATATGGCCAGCTTTCCCTGGGAGGATGGGTGGCATGGCGTGGGAAGCAGCCTGTCCCTAAGAGAGGACTGAATCAGTTTGATGAGGTGGCCAGTGCAGCCTTGAAGGTGGCCAGTGCAGATGATGGGCCAACGACCACCATTTCCATCCTCAAAGAGTCAAGGAGGATAGGACTCAGAGCCCTAGAAGAATATGGTGCTGCCATGCCCAGAGGCCAAGGCCCAGGTGGATCTTCTGGTGCAGCTGTTGAGGGTGCCACCAGTGCCATCAATGAAGACGTGGCCACTCTAGTAAACATCACAGAGGAGAGTGACTGGTGCTGGGGCACTGTGGCCTTTAGTGAATGTTGATGCTGGGATGAGTCTTTTCTTGGCACTGAACGCGGTGCGCTATGCACCAAGGCACTCAGTGCCAGATCCTGCTGCGGAGGGCGAAGAGCAGATTCCATCAGAAGCTGCTTCAGGCAAAAGTCCCACTCCCTTCTGGGCCAGGATTTAAATACCTTACAGATCCTGCATCTGCCCATTTGATGAGCTTCCCCCAGGTATCAGAGACACAAGTCATGGAGGTCGCCCACAGGCATCGGCTTTGAGGAAGAATTACAAGGCTTGAAGCACTGGATATTGAGCATGCCCGCAATCCTTAAGGGGACAAGGGCAGGAAGGGAAAGCCCCTTCGCCTCCCGATCCACCAACTAAGTGCTAACTATCAAACAAACAAACACTAAAAATGCTAGCAACGCGTGATATCTCCAATGCACGAGAACCACAGTGCCAATAATCGTCACTGGCAGTAAAAAGGAACTGAGGGACAGTCAGATTGGCAGGGTCACATATAGAGCACTGCATCAGTGCTATTGTAGGGGCTCCACAGCTGACCCAACAGGTAGCCTCTACTTTCTGACAGCTGTGCGTGTGGCACGTGCACACAACACAAACAACAAACAAAGGAGAAAAAGCACTGACCACTTGCTAGGGAAGGGAAAGGCGCCCAGACCAACCATCACTGGTGGAATGAAGGAACTGAGGAGGCACAAGGGCGACGGCAACTAATATACCGGACACAAGAGTGTAGCACTCTAGAGGATGCCACAGCTGACCCTGTGGATACTGCTAAGACAAAAATATCCAAAAATTGTGCACATGGGTCACACCCACCTGGAAGAGATTCAATACAAGCAAGCACTTGAAGAAGAATCCATTATATTTGCCTCATCGTGCCTTTGCATCCTCACCGTAATACCATTGCCTAACCTCCCCTGCCCACCACAGGAGTCAAATGACCCCACGCCCTCACCCATTACCATGTTTCCATCTTCTAGGCCTCTCAAGGGCAGTCAGAGAAACTACTACAACAGTGAACTCTGGCACTGATAAAACTAACCTTCTGCCAGGTGAAGACTTAATTATTATTACTTGTCTTACAACAGCCTCAGGGATCAGGGCCCCATTGTGCCAGGCACCGCAAACACAGAGCAGGAACATAGTCTCTGCCCCACAGAGCTTACAATTTAAGTAGTTTTCAGTCTCCTCTTCAGTCAGATCATCAACAAAAACATGGATGAGATTAGATTACTGGGAAGTCTGGATGGCTTCTGCCATCTCAAATACTTACTTGGTGTAGCTGACATGTGATGTAGCAGAGAGATCGATTTGCTTCATCCCCCTCAACATAAGCATCCATTACTACTGTCCTCCCCTCTAAAATCAGGACACACTCATAATCCCATTGCTGATCCTACAATCAGGAAGAGAGACACAGTTTCACCAGTATCCACTCACATGGCCAAACTTACATACAGTGACTTCCATGCTCTCCTCTCCCCACATAACTTCTGTTCTCATCACCGTGCCCCTTTTCATATATGTGCAACATACTCTTTGTTCTCATTTGCCATGCCATCTGCCTCCTGCATGTAAGACCCTCCTGTACACTCCCTTCTTCATAATCCCCACACGAGAGGAACCAAATCAACACCACAAACAAAATAATTCCCAAAAGACAGGCACTGTATGATGGGGAAAAGAAATGGTCCCTTTCGAGAGACTTCACCCCAGAATCAAGGGGATTAGAGAGAAAAAGACCAAAGAGACAGAATTAGAAAAATGAGCTAGGGCATGTGTCAGTCCCCAACTATGCCTGTATGTGCAATAAAAGCTTCAGAGAAAAACGGTTACCCACCTCTCATAACTGTTGTTCTCCGAGCTGTGTCACTCAAGTCCATTCCAACAGATATGTGCACACACCATGTGTGAGTTGCCAGAAGGTTTTTCCTCTCACGGTATTCATAGGGTTGACTGGGGAGCCCCCAGCAGTGGTGCCTTCATGGCAACATATATGGGTCCCTGCTGACCCGCGACCTAATCAGTCCCTTCTTGCCAGAATGCTCCAGCAGAGGAGAGGTGAGCAGGATTTGGAATCGACATGGCAACACATCCTGAAGAGCAACACTTACGAGAGGCAGGTAATGGTTTCTTCTTCGTCGTCTGATCGTGTCCATTCCAATAGGTGATTCCCAAGCAGTGTTCTCGGAGGGGGGCACAGAGTTCACCTGGGTGCTGACTGCAGAGCAGCACTGCCAAAGGGGTGATGCCCCTTGCCTTAAGTAACAGTGTGATGAGATGTGAAGGTGAGAATGGACAACCATACTGCTGCTCTACATATGTCCTAAGCAGGGATCTGTGCCGGGAATGCTGCAGAGAAAGCTTGCACTCTCATGGAGAGGGCGGTCAATGCTGGAGCTAGAACTATGACTAGTTTGTAGCAGGTCCTGATACAGGATGTGAGCCACCATGAAATACACTGGGATGAGTTGGCAACGCCCTTCATTATCTCGGCTATGGCAATCCAGAGCTATGAAGACTTCTGAAATGACTTAGTGCACTCAACATAAAAGGCCATGCTACACCTGACATACAGGAAATGGAGGGCTCTCTCCTTATTGCTAGCATGGGGTTTTGGGAAGAACACTGGCAGAAAACTGCTTTGGGTCATACGAAAATGCAAGACTACTTTAGGTAGAAAAACTGGATGAGGGCGTAGCTGCACCTTGTCTTTATAAAAAAAATTGTATAGGGGTTTAGAAGTGAGGGCCCTGAACTCCGAGACGAGTCTGGCCAAGTTTACAGCCATCAAGGCGGCCACCATCCAGGAGAGGTAAGACAAGGGGCAAGTAAGTTCATTAGGGGCTCGAAGGGAGGTCCCATGAGTTTACAAAAGACCAGGTTAAGGTGCAATAGGGTGTCTGAGCTGGGGGTACAGTCTGTATAAACTCTTAAGAAAGCATCCTACCTTGCAGTTGCCAAAGACCATTCTGCCCCCCAGCACTCAGGTGGAAGGCCATGATAGCTACCAGGCGGGCTCTAATGGACAGAGCAGTGAGTTCCTGTTGTTTCATGTGAGAATGTAGTTGAGCACAGCGGTAATAGACACTTCTTGCAAGAAAATGCCTTTCTGGTAAGACTAAATTGAGAAGCGCTTCCACTTCATCAGGTGTGTTGTGTGAGTGGAGGACTTTCTGCTACCCGAAAGGACTTCCCTAACCAAGTCCGAACATTGCAGCTCAAGATGATTCAGCCATGGAGTTTCCATGCCATGAAGTTGAGAAACTCCAGGCTGGGGTGTTGCAGTTGGCAGTGGTCCTGTGTGATAAGATCCAGGAATATAGGGAGAGCTTTCAGTAGGTTAATTGGTGTGATGAACCAGTGCTCTGGGGCCATGCTTTGTCCTGCCTGATATTGAGAAAGACCTAGTGTACTAACAGGAAGGGCGGAAGTGCGTGCAGGAGATGACTTGGCCATAAGAAATTAAAGGCATCCGCTATGAAGCTCCAGCTGTGGTTCTGAAAGGAGCAGAACTGACAACACTTCCTGTTGCCCAAAGTCACAAGGAGATCCATGTGGAGATAACCCCACCGTTGGAAGATGGAGAAGGCAGCGTCTGCTCTAACTGACCACTTCTGGTTGTTGAATGAGTGGCTGAAGTGGTTGGCCAGGTTGTTCTGCACCCTGTCAGGTACGAGGCCTGTAGGTGGATATGGTGAGCTATGCAGAAGTTCCACAGTTGGAGGGCTTCTTGGCACAGGGGAGAAGAGTGTGTACCACTTGTCTGTTTTCATGGAATATCGCTGCAGTGTTATCCATCAGTACTGAGATGCACTGGCCTTGTTGTTGGGGCTGGAACATCTGGCAAACCAGGTAAACTGTTCTCAGCTCCCTGATGTTGATGTTCAGCAATTGTTCCAATGGTGACCATTGACCCTGAGTCGTAGGTGTGTTCCCCAGCCTGTCTCGGACATGACTGTGACCAGCAAGAGTGCAGGTTGGGGTTTGGCAAAGGGCACTCCCACATAGACCATCTCAGGTCAGACACCAGTTGAGAGTTTCAAGAATTGTGGGAGGGAGGATGACCAGTCTGTCTATAGCAGGGGCGGGGAATCTTTTTTCGGGTGGGGCCTGTTACAGTCTCCCTCCTGGGGAGAGGGATTCCTCACCATGTGACCCTTACCCGATAGTTAGTTATTAGTCCTAAGTGTCCATCAACAGTCTATGGGTTACTCACTCTACGTAGTCCACGGCCAACCCTGCACAGGAAGGGTAGGGAGACCTGGGCCCTCCCTCACTCCAGGTCTCAGCCCAGGACCCTAAGAACAGGGATGACGGCCTCCTGTTCGGTTGGTGGGGCCATGCCCACAACTCACCGACCCATGGGTGATCCCTCCACCCTGTCCTGGGCTTCTTCCCGCCCTCCCGTTGGTCTCCGAGGTGCCGCTCCTCTCGGGGGACTGCAGCCATCTCCCACCAGTGGGGTCCGTCCATCACCCCCCTCACCAGCGTGGTCCAGACCTGTTTGTGGGGGTCGTCTCTCCTCTGCTCCCCTCACCGGAGTCGCTGCCCCCTTTCTCCCGTTCACCGCCCCTTCCCTGGTGGGGCTGCCTGCTTTTCAAAGCCAGCGGCAGCGCTGTCCTGTTGGCCAGCAAGACAGCGCAGGGCATGACCACGCAGGCGCCCACAGAAGCCGTGGAGCAGTCCTGGCACGGCTGCCCAAGCCGCCCAAGCCCTGAGCGCCGCATCAGCGCAGGATGCAGGGGTTTGCCCTTCTCGGGCCGCCGACACCCCGTCAGAGGGCCACAGAGATACCAGTCAGAGCAAACAAAAAACAAAACCAAACAAAACCACCACAAAACCCCGTGATGTGGTGTGTTGATGTGATGTTCTTTTTTTATTTTTGAATTTAGAATTTTAGTGTGATGGCTGTTTCCTTTCCCTTGCACAGCTGTGGCTGCCCCTTCCTCTCTTTTCCCAGCTCCACATGCTGGGAAGGGGCTCTGGGGCTTGCCCAGTTGTGGCCACCCCGTTCTCCTAAAGGCAGTCCATGCAGGGATGGAGCAGGGGGGCTACCCGTCCCTCCCACTCCTTCAATGGATCCCCCCTTCCTTCAGTCCCCCATGCCTCCTTAACTGTTAAGGAAGCACTGCTGGCAGCGTGTGCCCACCCCATGCAGGGAAGACACTGGGAGCAGACGGGGAGAGAAGCTGGCCTCACTGTGGCTTCCCCTTCCTCCCGAAAGGCGCCCCATGCTGGGAAGGGACTCAGGGGCTTCTCTTCCCTCCCCCTCTGAGGATGGATTTCCCCATCTCCCTTCCCTCCCAGTCCCTGCATGCCTCCTTACCAGCAAGAGGAATTGTTGCTGGCAGTGTCTGTAGCTACCAGAGGCTGGGAAACAGCTCCAGCCTCTTCACAGCATCCTAGTGCAGGGAAGAGTGGCAAGCACAGAAATGTTGGAGCACGTGGAGCTTCTCCCTCCAGCCAGGTCTCCTGCATGCACTCTCCTACGTGCAGAGGAGGAACTGCAAGTGTCCAGCCTGCGCTGCAGGGAAGGTTGGGGGAAGTTTTTAAAGCGGCCCCTGAGACTTCCCGCAGTGTTTCACAGCCACTGGACAGGCCGGATTACAATGTTTGGCAGGTTGGATGTAGCCTGAGGGCAGGAGGTTCCCCACCCTTGGTCTACAGGGTCCTGGCTGAGCTTGTAGAAACTTTGGCAACCAGACCTATTGGGGTGGAAGCGGAATCTGGCATGCTGCACTATGTACAGGCAGGCTGCCACATGTCCCAAAAGCCTTGTGCAGTTCCTTGCTGTAATAGTTGATAAGCATTGAAGGCTATGTAGGAGAGCCTTGATGGCTTGGAAGCAGGTCTTGGGCCAGTAGGCTCCCGCCTGCATAGAGTTCAGGAAGGCCTCAATGAACTCGGTCTTTTGAGATGGGACCAGCGTGGACTTGGGGATATTTGGGATGAGACCCTGTTCAGTGAAGATGGTGCGTGCTAGCGACACATGCTCCAGTACCTGCTCTCGAGACCTGCCTTTGATCAGACAGTCATCAGGTACGGGAAGACCTGTACTCAGCACTTATGTAGGAAGGCTTCCACCACTGCTATACCTTTCCTGAATACAAGCAGGGACATGGAGAGCCAACAATGGCCCAGTAAGCTGGTAACGGAGGCTGCTGATTATTAATCTCAGGAACCTCCTGTGAGCTCCCCAGCCAGCCTGATGGTTGCCACTAAAGGAGAAACCTTCAGCAACTGTGTACGCGGAATGTACACACACCTATTGGAATGGACAAGAACCAACACTTGACGAAGAATAGTAAAAGGGAGTTACTCACTCTGTGCAGTAACGACTGTTCTTAGAGGTGCGTGTCCCTGTGGATGCTCCACTGCTGGTGACAGGTCATCTCTGGAGCTGCAGTTTGGAACATTTTCCTAGCAGTTGTCAATCAGGCCACACATGCGCCCGCCCACCTACCCCCTTCAGTTGCTCATCTACTCCCGAATAGCCAGGACAACGAACACAGGGGAGGATCGTGGAGCACCCACAGGGAAACACACCTCGAAGAACAGTCATTACTGCACAAGGTGAGTAACTCCCTTTTCTTCTTCGGGTGATGTCCCCGTGGGTGCTCCACTGTTGGTGACTACAAAGCAGTATTCAGTCTGGATGGTGGGACCCGGAGTTACTGCTTGGCAGCAGCAGATAGTACCGCTGTAGCCACCACTGTATCAGCTGCTAGCTGAGGCATGATAGCGTAACGCCTGGCTAAGGTATGGTTGGATGACCAAGTGGCTGCCCAGTTGATATCTTTAAGAGGCATGTTGTTTAGGAAAGCCATAGATGTTGCTTTAGCACGGGTGAAATGTGCTTTTGGTGGAGCTGTTAGTAGCTTATTGCAAAGAGAGTGGCATTGCAGTATACAAGAAGATATCAATTTGGAAATACGTAGGACTGAGATTGGTGTGCCCTTTGAGTGGTTTGCAATGGATACAAAGAGGTGTGGTGACTTGCGGAATGGCTGTGTCTTGTCTATGTAAAATGCCAGAGCCCGCCAAATGTGCAGGATATGGAGCATGGCACCCCTCGCGGATACATGGGGTTTCGGAAAAAAAGTAGGTAGAACTATGGGCTCATTAATATGAAAGGTGGTGCTGATTTTGGATAGAAATGATGGATGTGGCCGTAAAGTTATTTGTCTTTGGCAAATATCATGTAGGGTTGTCAGGCCATTAATGCCCCCATCTCACTAGCCCTCCTTGCTGAGGTGATGGCTACTAAAAACAGCACCTTCATTGTAAGAATAGAGAGGGGGCAGCTGGCCATGGGCTCAAAGATGGGTCTCATACGGCAGTCTAAAACCAAATTTAAGTCCCACGAGGGCTGTGGGGGCCTCCATGGAAGGTAGAGGTTCTGGAGGCCTTTGAGGAATCTCCTGGTGATGGGATAAGTGAAGACTGATGATCTGTCGATTTGTTCATGGAAGGTCGTAATTGCTGCCAAATGCACCCTGACCGAGAAGATGGATAGGCCTCCACTTTTTAGATGTTATATGTAGTCGAGGACTGAATGAAGCAGAGCCTTATAGGGATCAATGTGCGTCTGTCAACACCTGGATGAGAACCATTTCCATTTCTGCAGGTAAATGGTTCTGGTGGATAGTCTTCTGCTTTGCAGGTAGATGGTTCTTACTTGTTCAGAGCACTGGGATTCAGCGCCGTGGAACCAGAAAGGAGCCAGGTGTGGAGGTGAAATGCATGAAGTTGAGGGTGGAGTAGCTTGCCCCAGTTCTAAGAGAAAAAATCGTGTTGACATGGAAGTGGGTAAGATGGTTCAACAGACATGCATTGAAGATACGGGAACCAGGTCTGTCTGGACCAGGATGGAGCTATTAGGATGACTCGAGCCCTGTCCAACCGGATCTTGTGCAGGATTCTGGGGATGAGTAGGATGGGGGGAAAGGCATAATGCAAAGGTTTGTTCCAGAGGATTAGGAATGCATCTCCCATGGAACCCTTGCCCAGTCTGGCTCTGGAACAGAAGCAAAGAGACTTGGCATCATTCTGGGTAGCAAAGAGGTCTACTGCTGGGTAGCCCCATCTGCGAAAGACAGACGCGGTCACCATTGGGTGCAGCTCCCATTCGTGGTCTGTGAAAAAATCGTGGCTCAGAGTATCTGCCATGATGTTGTTGACCCCGGGTAGGTATGATGCTCTTAAAGTAATGCCATGATGGATGCACCAGTTCCAGAGGCGGATGGCTTTGGCACAAAGGGACCGAGAACGAGCTCCTCCCTATCCGTTTATATAAAATATGGTTGTCATACTGTCTGTGAGTATACGCATGGTGTGGTTGGTAATGGTAGGAGCAAAATGCGTACACACACTTCTGACTGCTCTGAGCTCGAGAAGGTTGATTTGTAGTACCGCTTTGTGTGGTAACCATCTGCCCTGCATGGTATGGTGGGGCAGATGTTCGCCTCATCCTACCAGTGAGGAGTCCATCATAATATGTATTGAGAGCTCGGGTTGGTGGAAGGGAACCCCGAGAGGAGACTGGGGGGGATAGCCACCATTTGAGAGAGTCCACCACATGTCTGGGGATGGTGAGCCGCTTGTGAAGTGAATGTCGGGATGGCATGTACACCAATGTGTACAGAAATGGAGATGTGCATACTTGACAAGATACTTGGTAGCGGCCATATGGCCCATCAATTGAAGGCAGGTATGTACAGTAGTAGAAGGGCTCATAGATAGAGTGGTTACTAGGTCCTGTAGCGTGATAAAACATTGATGTGGGAGACAAACCTGGACCAAAACAGAATCGAGGCGAGCGCCAATTAACTCTATTTCATGAATGGGATAAAGAGTTGACTTCTGTTCGTTTATAAGAAGTCCTAGATGACTGAAGAGACACTTGGTCTTTGAGACCGTAATGGTGGTTTCTGCTTGCAAGTGGCCCTTTATGAGGCAGCCAAGAAAACTCAAGGGGCAGAGGAAAATCCGAAGGGGAGGACTCTGTACTGAAAGTGATCCCTTCCTCCAGAGAAGCAGAAGTAATGTCTGTGAGAGGATGTATAGCGATGTGGAAGTTATGTGTCCTGTAGGCTGAGGGCTGCAAACTAGTCCCCTTTGTCCAGTGCAGGAATAATTGAAGCCAGTGTGACCATTTTGAAGCGCTGTTTTCATAGGAACTTGTTTAGCTTGCACAGATCTAAAATCGGTCTTCAGGCTCCTGTGCGTTTTTGGGTCAGGAAGGAAGTTGAGTAGAACCCACTTCCTTGGTATGGATCGAGCACCCTCTCTATTGCTCCTAGTTGGAGGAGCCGATCAATTTCTTGCCTGAGAGGAGTCTCTGAAGAGGGACAGGGGAGGGGGAGGGGAGGGGAAAAGGGAGGGAAGTGTATCCCATGTAGATGATTTCTAGCACCCACTGGTCCAATGTTATGGAGTCCCGATGGTCGCAGCCTGTGGGTGAAAAGGTGTTTTTGGCTTATTGGCACTGGATGGTTGGGGACGTCGGGCAGACCCTCGACCAAAACTTCACATTTGCTGTTTGGGGGCTTGGGATCTGAAGGAGCGTGATTGAGGTGGGTGCTTCCTCGAGCCGGTGTCTAGATCAGATATAATCGCATGGTTTGTGCTGAGGACGGTTGTAGTAGGTGTCCCTGTTTGTGCTGTATGGGGCATAGAGTCTTTGTTGTTATGTAGGATCTCATCTGTGTTGGCTGCGAAGTGCTTTTGTTTATCAAAAGGGAGATCTTCCACTTTGATTTGCAGATCCCTGGACACTCCTGCTGTGTGTAACCAGGAGGCTCTCCTCATCACAACCGCTGTAGCCATTGCTCTAGCCTCTGTGTCAACCATGTCAATCGCCAATAGTAGTGCCGTACGGGCAATGGTATGTCCCTCATGGATGACAGCTCTGAGGATGGGCCTTTTGGAGTCAGGGAGGTGTTCCATAAGTTCAGCTAGTTTAGAAAAGTTGTCAGAATCATGATTTACTAAAAGTGCTGAGTAGTTAGCAATTCTGAATTGTAGTGTCGCTGATGAATATATTTTTCTCCCAAAGAGGTCTAATTCTCTATGTTCTTTGTCATTGAATGTGGACAAAATGTGGGGCTTTCAAGCATTGTTTTGCTGCATCCACCACCAACGAATTTGGTTGAGGATGGGAGAAAAGGAAATCTAAATCTTTAGGAGGGACAAAGTACTTCCTGTCCGCTGTTTTAGAAGTTGGCTGAATGGAGGTGGGTGTTTGCCATATGTCATTGGACACTTCCATAATGGCTTTGTCAATTGGTAGCGTAATCCTTCCCTGAGAGGATGTCGGATGTTCTCCAGGAAGCGGTGGTGCTTCTTCTTTTGCACTTGAAGCTGCACTTCTTGCCTGGTGGCCGCCCTCTTAAAAAGTTCTTGAAATTGTTTCAAATCATCAGTGGTGTGCGTGTCCTCCTGAACTACAGCTTCATCAGGAGATGAAGATGAAATTGTCTCTAAGAGAGTTCTCTGGAGCTTGCATTTTGATGTGATCATCGGGGATTTCACCTTCCTCTTCCTCCAAATCAACCATGGTCAGGAGGGTGTGGGATGGGGAGGCCGGTGGAAACCTCCTTGCCGGAGTAGATGAGGCCGTGGAGTAGTGTCTACAAGATCCCCAGTGCTCCCATGGGGCCCAACAGGGCAGGTAATGGGGAGCAGGATATGGCCAGTCTGGGTACCACGGAGGTTGGTATGGTACTTCATGGTACTGATGATAGTGATGAAATGCCACAGAGGAGGAGTACTGTGAGGAAAACACACTCCTCTGGTCATATTCCACAAGTCCAGTGTGTTCATGGAGCAACTGAGGCCTAATGTGGCCTGGAAATGTGTAAGGCGAAAAAGGCACCGGAGAAGGTTCCCTTGAGAGCGGGAGGGAACTTGTGTTATTATGAGGTGCCAGTGAGGTGTGATCAGCTATGGCTCGCTCAATGCTGCAGTGCCTGCGCCGTAGCCTCTGAGGGAGGAGGCATCTTTGTTGATGTAGGTGCACGAGGAAGTGGTGCCGAGGACTTGTGGGGCCACTTCGCTGCCAGTTCCAAGCTCTTGCCCAGAGCCAGGTGCTGATGTGCCGCTTGCGCCAGTGTCGGGGTTTGCCAGCGTAACTTCTCCAGCGCCAACGAGCATGCCAGCCCCAGGTTAACGTGGAATGCCGATGTAATGGTGCCTGCTGAGGATCTCGGCACCGAAAAGCTGGAGGTGCCAGATGCATCCCCCATGCTCACTAAGGCAGAGGGGTTAGGGGGTAATGACCTCGCTGGGGAGACCCTTTTCTTCCGGCGTCTGTGAGGTGAGGGGGAAGCTGCCCTTTTCCTTAGCAGGTCTCCTGGGAGCAGAACTGGCTGTGGCTCCTCTGCCAGCTGCACCGCTTTTTCAAACAGCAGCATTCAGAGCTGAAGCTCCTGGTCTTTCCAAGCCCTCGCTATAAGGTTGCAACAGTGGTCGCATTTTTGGGATGCATGTGACTCCCCAAAACAATGTATACATAAAGTGTGGCAATCAAATGGGCATGGGGTCATTGCTCTGTTGGCACTTCTTGAATCCCGGAGAACCCGGCATAGTAAGAGGCCTTATACTCCTGCCTTGATTCCTGGGGCAGCGACTCCCTATATTTGTCCATTGCTGCCCAGGAGTTGCAAGCCTGCTCAGGAGTGCCTGCTGATTAGTAGTCCTGAGCAGGAGACCCCCTGAAGAGTAGGCCTTGCGACCCAATAGGTCTCACCCCGTGGTTTCCCTATTCTTGGGAGCAGGGGCGGGCTGTCCCTGACACTCGTGGTGGTTAACAGCCTGCACTAATATTGAGCCCAACAGCGGATGTGAGAATAAATGCTCATGGCCCGCCTGAGGGACGAAGTACCACCACTCTTCCCTTTTGTCCGTGAGCAGTATGGATGCTGGCATCTGCCAGAGAGCCGTGGTAATTTTGCCCATGTTTTGTTCAGGGGCAGGGCCACGCAAGACGATATCTGGGCATCAAGGATATCGACCATCGGGTCGGAGTCCTTGAAGGCCCGCTCGGGCTCCGTGAGACTCCGTGCCAGTTTCCAGAGGAGTCCTGATGGGCTCGAGAATCCATGGCTGGCATTAATGGAAAGGCCAACCCCAAGGCCTCATCCAGAGAATACGACAAGTACTCACACACTGTCTTCAAGTTTGTGTGACCACTCCGAGGCCTGAGAGGGAGTCGATTAGCCCGAGGGGCCTTGATCCCCAGCGCCCTCTGACGGAGGCTGAGGTGATTCACCCCGGATCGCTGGGGCACCGGGTAAAGGTGTGGCCAAAGGCGGGGCTCAGGGCCCCCAACATGAGGATCCCACAGTGGAAGGAGCACTCCCTTGGGTCTGATGGTACCCCCACGGAGTCCAGAAGAGCCACTGGACTGGATGCTGCCACTGCAGAGGCCAGGTCTGCAATAGCATCTGCGGTAGCGACTGGCCGAGTGGTATCACAACGCCTCAGAAGTGCTGGGCGGGGGAATGGCGCCAGGACCTGGATCGGCGCTGGGACTGGGAATGAGACAGTGTCACTCGGGACCATACCGACTCAACATCGGAATCCGTTGAGTAGTCGGACTCCGACCAAGGCGCGGCCAAGGCAGAGCCTAGGGAACGGTGCTGCTCTGTGCGTTGAACCATAGCCACTCGTTTGCCCCAGTGCTGGATCGGTGGTGGGGACATCAGATACTCCGGTGCCGCAGGCTGTGCCACTGGAATAAGGGTGCTGGAGGCCGAGCTCTCTCTGGACTCTTGCAAAAGCGTGGCCAGTAGCACCGAAGGGGCCGCCGGTGCCGGCACTGATGCAGGGAGGATGCAATTGGATGATAATCTCATTGCTGCAGCCATACCCGGACTCCCTCCTACACTAAAGGAGAAGATACCCAATTCCCCCACACCAGTCCACCAGCACCTCCTTACCCAGAGATGAGGTTCAAATCCATTTTGTTACCAGAAACTATCCTGGAGCTTGCCAGCTTGCACCTGTGACAGCACTTCAGCAGTGCAGGGAATCTCAGTGCTTCAGTGGGGTATCTTCAAACATGACGTATCTAGGAACTGAGTGACTAGAGGCTGCCCGCAGGATGCCCTGCTCCAAGCAAACCTCTTTTCAGTGCTAATGGGAAACAACAGGCACATACCTGATACAGATGGAAGTTTTTCCCCAGTAGGGTTATCTTCTGTTCCACGTTGACTGGAATCAGGGAGGGTCCCTGAATGCCCTGCACACAGGGACAAGCTCCAGGACCCAAGCTAAACTCCTCATTCTGAAAAACAAACACCCACAATGAGCACCCACAGTGCAGGGAATTCAGCTTGACTGGTGCAATTAGCAAGGCAAATACAGAATGAAATCTCAGCCTCACAGACGGGGAAACTGAGCTCACTGTCTATGTCTACCCTTGGAGGTGATTCCCAGCTTTCCTAGCCATGCGTGCGCTCATTGAGTTAGCGTGCTGAGAACTGCTGGAGAGCTGGAATAGCCCAGGCAGCAACAGGCTCAGACAGGTCTGTCCTACACACAGCTAGCCCGTACCTCCTTGGTACTGCCCATGCTACTAGCCCCATGACAGTGACAGCAAGTATGTCTGTTCAAGCTGGGACTCCCACCCCCAGCTCCCACAGCAGACCCAGCTATTTACTATAGGGTAAGGAACGCAATATAATTAGGCCCTACAAATTTCACAGCCATGAAAAACATGCCTCGGACAGTGTTCCCTCTAAGCTGCACACTGGTACAACTGCTCAGGAGAGATTCCAATGCCACCCAGCTGATGAGCAGAGTGCCCACAGCTAGGTTTCATATCTACTGGTGGTACACATTCACACATGCCCTGGGGCACATAACAAAATTCATTCTGCACCTGAATGGAAAAGATTAGAGGAAACATTGGTCACTGACTGTGAAACTGGCCCTGCTTCGTGAACTCTCATCTCCTCGAAATCAGCCAAGTTGGGGAGGAACAGGACTTGTCCTTCGCTGCTTGGCTGTTATCAGAGGAAAAATCAAACTGACTCGCCTCCACAAGCAGTGCAGAAGCAACTCCAGCAGCAGCTATGAGCACCTGCTCCACACATTTCACGGCTTCTGCTAGGGCTTGGGGTTCTCCCCGCGCCCCAGCTCCTGCCCAGCTCCCGATGCCTGAGCTCTGGGACTGCTGCCACCCACTCCTCCTCTCCCATGCTCCACCCGTGTGGCTCCTGACCACGCTCGGGACGCTGCAACTCCGGGGCTGCTTCTGCCACTGTCCCCACCCCCACAGTTGCTTCTGCCCAGGCTTCAGGAACTCAGGCTCAGGGCTGCTGCCTCCCTGCTCCCAGCAGCTCTGGCTGGAGCTCCAGCTGGGACTTGGGGCTGCCACCCCCTGCAGCTCCAGCCCCACAGTTCTTGCCAGGCTCAGGAATGCCCCCTGCCCATGGCTCCTGCCTAGGCTCAGAGATTCTGTCCCCTCCTCATTCCTGGGCTTGGGGCTTTCACCATCTGCAGGTCCTGCCTGGGTTCAAGAACCTGGACCAGGGGCTGCCATCGCCCCCTGTGGCTTTCACCCATCACAACTCCTGCCTAAGCACCAGCTTTCCGCCCTCCACACCTCTCCTTGGCTCCTGCCCAGTCTTGGGGCTTCTCCCTCCCCCAGGGCTCAAGCTAGGGCTCAGAGTGCCCAGACTCAGGGCTTCTGCCCCCCACCCTCAGTTCCTGCCTGGGTTCATGAACCTGGGCGGGGGGCTTCCACCCTCCAGGGCTTTGGCCTCCCCAGGGCTCCAGTCAGGGATCTGGTCACCTGAGCTTGGGGCTTCAGCCCCCACAATCCCTGCTCGAGTCAGGGTTTCCACCCCATAGCTCCTGCCAGAGCATGGGCGTTTTTCGAACTGTCCAGGGCCCTGGGGCACCACTGGCCCTGACTAGCAGCCAGAAGCCCACCCGTAGGCGCTCTCCCAGCAGCAGTGGAGAGATCAGACATACCTCTACCTATAGGAGTTTCCTCCAGCGGCAGAAAACTCTGCAGCTGCTGCCTTTAGAGCTGGGCTCTGAAGGCAGCACCAAAATTAGTATAGCAATCCTGCTGTTCCCTACAACAGCTCTGGGACGCCCCCATTCCCTTTTGGATCAGGACACCCACCCTGAAACAATACCCTGAAACTTCAGTTGCAAATATCTGAAACCATAAAACTGACCAATTTTAAGACCTTGTGGCCACGAAATTGGCCAGAATGAACAGTGAATTTGGTAGGGCCCTAAATACAGGATCCAAAGACAATGAGTTTCAAAGTAGGTCATAGCTGTAACCATAGGTCTGAGAACTGTGCCAGAGACTCACCAACTCCAAAAATCCAGGGGCATCATACTGAAAATCTACACCAGGGTGCAGGATCCTGGGCAAATCAGGGGCATCCCTCTCCAAAGAGTCTCCATCGCCTGAGAGAAGAGTGGAAGCATAGAAGGGTGACGAATCATTCTCATCCATCCAATCCTCTATGTCCTTGAGCTCTGTGCCTTCCCCAAGCAGCCAGTCAGGCAGGACTGAAGGTGGGACCTCAGAGGTGGGTAGTTCTGTCTCTAGGTGTCCTGGGAAATCAGCAGAGGAGGTGGAGGCACTTGGAGTTTGATTAGTAGTGAAAAGAGATGGGGTGGCGGAGGAGGGCACCTCAGAGGTTGGTAACAAAGTAGTGGGAGGCCACGTGGAATTTGTGATATCGGGTGGAGAGGTTAATGCTGTCACAACTGGCTGCAAAGTATTGAAGGCAGCAGTGGCGAGTGGGTCAGTGAACCACACTTCTGGGGCCAGGGT
Source organism: Pelochelys cantorii (assembly GCA_032595735.1). Classification (NCBI taxonomy): domain Eukaryota; kingdom Metazoa; phylum Chordata; order Testudines; family Trionychidae; genus Pelochelys; species Pelochelys cantorii. The sequence continues at coordinate 267,971 of CM064336.1, forward strand.
TGGTTCAGATGCAGGCAGAGCTGTATGGTGTGCAGTCTCTGCTAGACTGGTAGTGACAGACACTACAGTGGGATTTGCGGCGAGGCTGGTAGTAGCAGGCTTGTCTGTTAGGGGCAGCACTGTAGAATCGGTGGTGGTGCCGAGAAAGGTGAGAATGGCTGTAGTTGGAGTTGCTGGGTGCGTGTGGCTAAAGGTCCCTGTGGGATGAGCAGTCATGGCAGAGACTGCAGGCAAAGTGGTGGAGACTGACTCTGTGATGGGACTGTGGTTAAGCTGAGTGACTGGGGGAGTGATGGGTTTGGTGGCCACAGTCAAAGTGCTGTGGGAGGTCATGATGGTGGAAGCAGCTGAAGAAAGAAATGGACTTGAGGTTGGAATCTGTGTCTAAAGGGAGCCATTGAGATGGAGGTGGAGAGAGAGAATCACCAAGTGAACATGAAAACAGCAACATGTGAGAGAAAGACACAAGCGAAAAACAACAGTCAGTCAGATTCCATGGCAAAAGGGAATTCCTAGGAGGCCATTTGACCCTTCTGAGATGCCTACTGAGACAGAGGTGCACCTCTCACGCAGCTAGCTTCGCTCAGCACAGGGAATAAAAGCTAACACTGCACATCCTAGAGCGATCCTGAGGGCCTCAAATTCTCCAGTATGAAGGATTAGCTCATCTGTCAGATTCTCCAATTACAGTTTTATCCACCCTTCTTCACACCTGTCCCTCCCATCTGGCTCTCCCTGCTCATCTCCTTTGTCCTGCAATGTGGCCCAGCCTGGCTTCTCCCGAGCCAATTCTCTCTTGCTCCCTTCCTGCCACCATACTATTAGTTCCCTGATGGTTTCCTCCCAGCTTCCTGAAGCCATATAGCTTCTCCAGATACCCCAACTCAGGCGCAGGCAGGAGGTTTCTGAGGAGTCATGGCACACTCTGAATAAGAGGCCCAACCTGCCTCAATGCCCTGCTGCTGGAAATCTTTCTTTAGCTCCCACCCAACAACAAAGTGCAGAAGCTCTACAATGCAGCCAGCCTCCGAGATCCAAGAGCCCCACTGTAGTATCTAAGGGGACAGATACTCCTCTTGACACTCTCAGCCCTACAGCAGCAAGATGGCTGCCATCTTAATCTGAGTATAAACCTGATCTTTCTGTATTTCAGTGGCATTCTTAGCGGCTGAGATCCGTGTAGGAGACAAACCCTCTCATTGTAGATAATGGTCCCCTCTTCACAAGTGGCTTTGTGGGTGCAGAGGTGTTGGTGGACGCACCAGTTACATCCCCAGTGACTGCTCACACATCCCTGACATCTGAAAGAACAGGACAAGAATAGCTGCTAAGGAGGGACAGCAGACCCATCAGAATCGTCGGAGCCCTTAGATGGGGATCAGCATGTACTCACGGTGCTGACTTCCACTGCAAGGCCACTGCAGCACAGTCATAGAAAGAGAAATCCACTGAAGCAATGAAGACATCATGGAAACGCACGACTAGCTTTATGGTTATGTGCTCTGAAAATGGAAATAAAAACGCCACCTCTAAGAAACTGGAGCTCTGAGAGCTCCCCGTGTGGCGCTACAAGACAGGAAGACATAGGGTATGCTTTATGGCCAGACACATTATCTCCACAGTGTAGTTGGGAAGCAAGCCTCCTAGAATAAGCCCAATTTTCATCCTCCCTTAATTTAACTGAAACCAAATAAATGGAAATCTTCTATCTAGATCTCTATACAGCACACCCTACCATCACAGCAAGGGGTTAAGTTAGTGCACAAACCAGGTGGTAAACCAGGAAAGGTGCTTATAAGACCTTTGGAGTCTAATTAGTTGGAGATGCAAGAATTTTTGTGTGGCCTGATTTCAGCTACCCTTTTACCTGCCAGCCCCAAGAGGGGCTAGTTCTCTTTGTCTCCAGGAGTATTAGACACTTACACTGTTTTCTTGCTGACATACTGGATGAAGAAACAGTAATACTTGTTATCAGACACAGATCATGCAGACAGAGCTCATTCAGATTGTTTTTTATAAATTCTTTCCCGTAGTGTAGCTGTGTTGGTCCCAGGATGTTAGAGAGACAAGGTGGGCGTAATATCTTTTATTGGGCCAACTTCTGTTTGTGAGAGACAAATGTCTAACCTCTGAGTAATCTCAAGCGCCTTTTTCTCCCACCAGCAGAAACTGGCCCGATAAAAGATATTACCTTACATGCCTTGTCTCTCCATTTTCATAAGCACATTGTATTATCTTTATTCATAACAGCACTGGCCTACCACACTGGACACACTCTTGCATACCGAACAAAAGAGGAAGACCCAGCCAGCTCATCTCAGGAAGCTGGCCAGACTGCCCAACCACCAAGTGAATGAGCAGTCTGGGCTGCCCTTCCCTGCAGGGCAATCCAGCTCGCTGTTCACTTCCTCTCTTCAAGCAGGCATTAAGTGCTCCCTGCTCCACAATGCCCACCACCGCTCATTACTCTCACTGAGGCAGAAGCCAACCTGATCTCCATCAAAATGGCCTCCATTTTCCTAGAGTCTTGGCATATGAACATGGGGCTGCACCAATTCTCACTATTTTCGATGTGAATGAAACCAGGCAACATTCAGGGAGGACGGCAACAGCAGTACTGTTGGGAGCTGAAAGTGACAGAAGAATGTGGAGTTCAGAAGGAGGTTGCAGGGAAACAAAAGGGATGAAGGGAGGAGCACTGAGGGCGAAGTTTTTGGAGAATGTTGGGGATAACTTCCTGGTACAAGTACTGAAGGAACCGACCGAGGGCCATGCGCAGCTTGACCTGTGCTCACAAACAGGGAGGAACTAGTAGGGGAAGTAGAGGTGGGTGACAAACTGGGAAGCAGTGATCATGAGATGGTAGATTTCAGGATCCTGACCAAAGGAAGAAAGGAGAGCAGCAAAATACATACCCTGGACTTCAGAAAAGCAGACTTTGACTCCCTCGGAGAACTGATGGGCAGGATTCCCCGGGATGCTAACATGAAGGGGAAAGGAGTCCAAGAGAGCTGGTAGTATTTTAAAGAAGCCTTATTAAAGGCACACAAAGAAACCATCCCGATGCATAGTAAGAAATGCAAATATAGTAGGCGACCAGATTGGCTTACCGGGGAAATCCTTGGTGAGCTTAAACACAAAGAGGAAGCTTACAAGAAGTGGAAACTTGGACAGATGACTAGGGAGGAGTATAAATATAGGGAGGAGAGAATCGGGAAGGCAAAAGCTCAATTGGAATTGCAGCTAGCAAGGGACATGAAGGGTAACAAGAAAGGCTTCTACAGGCATGTTAGCAATAAGAGGGTGATCAGGGAGGGTGTGGGACCCTTACTGGTTGAGGGAGGTAACCTAGTGACAGATGATGTGGGAAAAGCTGAAGTACTCAATGCTTTCTTTGCCTCTGTCTTCACAGACAAGGTCAGCTCCCAGACTAATGCACTAGGCATCGCAGTATAGGAAGGAGGTGGGCAGCCCTCGGTGGAGAAAGAACAGGTTAAGAATTATTTAGAAAAGCGAAACATACACAAATCCATGGGTCCGGATTTAATGCATCTGAGGGTACTGAGGGAGTTGGAAAATGTCATTGCAGAGCCTTTGGCCATTATCTTTGAAAACTTGTGGCGATCGGGAGAGATCCCGGCTGACTGGAAAAAGGCAAATGTAGTGCCCATCTTTTTAAAAGGGAAGAAGGACGATCCAGGGAACTACAGACCAGTCAGCCTTACCTCAGTCCCCAGAAAAATCATGGAGGGGATCCTCAAGGAATCCATTTTGAAGCACTTGGAAGAGGGGAAAGTGATCAGGAATAGTCAACATGGATTCACCAAGGGAAAGTCATGCCTGACCAATCTGATTGGCTTCTATAATGAGATAACTGGCTCTGTCAACATGGCAAAGTCGGTATATGTGATATATCTTGACTTCAGCAAAGCTTTTGATACGGTCTCCCACAATATTCTTGCCAGCAAGTTAAGGAAGTATGGATTGGATAAATGGACTGTAAGATGGAGAGAAAGCTGGCTAGATTGTCGGGCCCAACGGATAGTGATGAATGGCTCGATGTCAGGTTGGCGGTCGGTTTCAAGCAGAGTGCCACAAGGACCGGTTCTCGGGCCTGTTTTGTTCAACCTCTTTATTAATGACCTAGATGAGGGGATGGATTGCACCCTCAGCAAGTTTGCAGATGACACTAAGCTAGGGGGAGAGGTAGATACACTGGAGGGCAGGGATAGGGTCCAGAGTGACCTAGACAGATTAGAGGGTTGGGCCAAAAGAAATCTGATGAGGTTCAACAAGGACAAGTGTAGAGTCCTGCACTTGGGACGGAAGAATCCCAAACATTGTTACAGGCTGGGGACTGACTGGCTAAGTAGCAATTCAGCAGAAAAGGACCTGGGGATTACAGTGGATGAGAAGCTGGATATGAGTCAACAGTGTGTCCTTGTAGCCAAGAAGGCGAATGGCATATTGGGGTGCATTAGAAGGAGCATTGCCAGCAGATCTAGAGAAGTGATTATTCCCCTTTATTCTGCACTGGTGAGGCCACATCTGGAGTATTGTGTCCAGTTCTGGGCCCCCCACTACAGAAAGGATGTGCATGCATTGGAAATGGTCCAGCGGAGGGCAACCAAAATGATTAGGGGGCTGGAGCGCATGACCTATGAGGAGAGGCTGAGGGATTTGGGTTTGTTTAGTCTGCAGAACAGAAGAGTGAGGGGGCCTTTGATAGCAGCCTTCAATTTCCTGAAGGGAGGTTTCAAAGAGGCTGGAGAGAGGCTGTTCTCAGTAGTGACAGATGGCGGAACAAGGAGCAATGTTCTCAAGTTACAGTTGGGGAGGTCTAGGTTGGATATTAGGAAAAACTATTTCACTAGGAGGATGCTGAAGCACTGGAATGGGTTACCTAGGGAGGTGGTGGAATCTCCATTCTTAGAGGTTTTTAAGTCTCAGCTTGACAAAGCCCTGGCTAGGTTGATTTAGTTGGGATTGGTCCTGCTTTGGGCAGGGGGCTGGACTCGATGACCTCCTGAGATCTCTTCCAGCCCTAGGATTCTATAATTCTAACCTTGACAAAACCAAGTTTAGGTCTCATTCAGTTTCTAGGTTCCTCATATGTGGGTATAACCTGCCCAAACCCTTAAGGAACCACCCCACCAATCAGTCTACAAACACTGAGTACCCTCTAGACCCTGGGTGGAAGACTGAGATTGCAGCTATGTGCACCCGAATCGACGTGCTAGCTAGCCCTTTCTGCTTCAGACTCATGAGGTAGTCCAAAATTAGGGGAACAGGTACCTGCAAGGATTGAACATTATGTTGCAGGGACCAGAGCAAGTACCTTTTCCACTTCACCATGTGGGTGGCATGTGTGGAGGGCTTCCTGCTACCGAGGAGGACACTGTGCACCCCCCTCTGTAGCCCTCTGCTCTATCAAATTCAACCACCGAGTCTCTAGGCTGATAGGTGGAGAGCCTGGAGACTGCAGTGCAGGAACCTGCCATGATCCTGGGTGAGCAGGTCTGGAACCACTGGCAGAGGGACCGGCGATTGCACTGACATCTCTAGCAACATCAGATACCAGGGCTGCCTGGGCCAAGCAGGTACTACCAAAATCACATTCGCTCTGTCCTGATGTATTTTGAGCAGCACCTTGTGAATCAGGGGAAACAGAGGAAAGGCATACATGAGACCCACCCCCCAGTGAATTAGGAATGCACCCGCCAATGAGCCCCTGCTGAGAGTGAGGGAGGAGCAAAAGATATGGCACTTTATACAGGGACATCCCCACCTCTGGAAGATCCCTTGAGCTATATCCCACCGCAGGGACTAATCATGACACCAAAAGACTGGCTGAGCTTATCTGATAGGGAGTTTTGAGTCCCCGGCAGCTAGTATGCCATGAGGTACATTCCATTCTGGATACAAGCCTCCCACAGCATGAGTGCTTCCTGACATAGGGGAGAGGAGTGAGCACCACCTTGTTTGTTGATAAAAATATTGCTGTTGTCGTCAGTCTGGACCAAAATGCACCTGCTGTGAAGTTCCATTCCAAAGGCCTCGCAAGCCAACGAAACCACCCTGAGTTCCTCGACATCGATATGAAAGGGAAAGTCTGCCTGTGACCACATCCCTGCATCTTTAATTCACCCACGTCGGCACCCCACCCCAGATCTGAGGCATGCATGATTCAAGTCAAAACAGGGCGGGGTACATGAAAGGGAATCCTCTTGCACACATTCAGCAGACCTAGTCACCACTGGAGAGTCCAGCACCAGCCTTAGAAGGGTAACTACTTTGTCCAAGGGATTATGACTTGGTTTGTACAAATGAGCCAACCACACTTGCAGCAGTCTGAGATGTAGTCTGGCAAACCGCACTACACAAGTGCATGCCGACATGTGTCCCAGCAGTCTTAGGCAGGTTCTGCCATGTCACTGGTGGTAAGAAGGAACTAAGAGAGGGCCTGGTTGGCAGTGGACTATATACGTTGCCATATTGCACGACTCTAGGGTCCTGCTAGGGAAAAGCCTTCCACTGACTGTGCGCGTGGCGCGCACACTCCAAACTTGGAATGCACATGAGCAATCACTTGAAGAAGAAAGTGCAGCTTTCAGTGAGATGGCCCTCTCCTAACCATTTCAGACACGTCGTGTGGATCACCATAGGGCATAGGCTTGAGACACCGTGAGCAGGGCTTAAGCCCTATGGATGGGTTTTCCCAGGGATAGGGAAAAGGTTTGGGGTGAATCCACAACCAACTACTACCTAACTTTACTAACTCTGCTAACACAACTAACAACTGATTAAGCCAGTCCTTTGTTGTGACGGTACTGCCCAGTACGCAGTACCGGCACCTCCAGATGCAGTACCAGCACCTCCCGTGAGAGCTCAACAACTTTTCCCCTGAAGTACCGGCACCTATTTCTTTTTACAAAAAAAAGCACTGGATTATACTATATACAGAGAAACCGCTATGGTCTCACTTGCTAAGAGCAAGAGAAGAGCATTCCAACAACCATCCCAGGCGGTAAGAAGGAACTGAGGGGGTGGAGGACCAGCAGGAGTACATAAGCACTGATATGCAGGTGCCACTCCAGGAGGCTCCCCTGCCGGCTCAATGGGTACCACTGAAAGGAAAAGTTTCCAACAATTGAAGGGACGTGTGCAATCATTCGAAGAAGAACTTCAGTTACTGCACAGGTGAGTCATTTTCTCCTCTTCTTTGAGGGGAATTCCTGTGGGCGCTCCACTTTAGGTGACTATGAAGTGGCTTTGAAGTTCATGACTGCATGGCTGACAAGACAATATGTCTGAAACGTGCATCAGAGGCTGAATGTTTCTCTGTTGCATAATGCTCAGTGAAAGTGTGTTGAAACCCATGTAGCTGCCCTCCGGATGTCAGCTAAGGGAACGTTGTTTAGAAATGCAGCGGATTCAGCCATTGCTCTGGTGGAGTCTGCATGCATGACTGCTGGAGGCTCCTGCGTGGAGATATGATGGAGTTATATGGAATTGGATATCCATGTGAATAGTCTTTGTTTCAAGATGGCTTGTCCCTGGGATTGCTCTGTAGATAAGATGAACAGTTTCAGAGATTTATTAAACATGTTGGTCCTGTCTATATAGAAGGCAATTGCTCTTCTGACATCCAACGTATGGAGAGCAGCCTCTCTGCTGTCTGTGTGAGGCTTTGGGAAGAAGACAAGTAAGTATATTTATTCATTACAATGGAAGAAGGTAGGTATCTTAGGGAGGAATTCGGGTGTGCTACCTTGTCCTTATGGAATATTGTGCATGGGGGATCTGCCATTAAGGTTCCCAATTCCGCAACTCGCCTTGCTGATGTGATCGTCACTAAAGAGGCTACCTTTCATTATAAGCGAGCAGGTGGCCAAGTGTCTGGTTTGCCAGTGAGTGTCCACGGCACCAAGCTCAGGTCCTAGGCTGGGGCTGGGGGTTTTATGGCAGGTACCTGTTCTGTATTCTTTTAATAAACCTTTTGGTGCTAAGATGGGCAAAAATAGAATGCCCACTATAGTGGCATGTAAAGTGATAACTACTGCTAGGTGCACTTTTACCGAGCTAAGAGCTAAACCACTGAGTTTAAGGGAAAACAAGTACTCCAAGATGTTGGGGAGTGGAGTTGTTGTGGGCGACATATGGTAGTTGTCGCACCAAGCAGAGAACCGTCGCCATTTATATATAGATGTCTTTCTTGTAGACAGACATTGACAGTTCAGAAGAATGTCTTGGAGTAGAACAGAATCCTTCCGTGGCATTAACCAATGAGAAGCCAGGCTCGGAGCTGGAGGACCTATATTTTGGGATGACAGAGTCAGCCACTGTCCTGCATGAGAAGGTAAGGAACAAGAAAGAAGTGCTAGGGTAATGATGATGTCATTTGCAAGAGGTATGGAAACCAAGTTTGTCTGGGCCAGTACAGTGCCACGAGGATGACCGTAGCCTTGCCATGCTTGTCCTTGGGAAGCACCCAATAGAGGAGTGGTATGAGTAATAAGGCATATAGAAGGGGTGCAGCCCATGTGCTGTTGAATGCATCCCCAGAAAGTGTGACCCAGTCCCACTCGGGGAGAGCAATATCTGGAACATTTGGTGTTGGTTGCTGTGATGAGGTATCTGCAACACACTGGCCCTTTAAGGCTAAAACCCAGCCCTGGAAAAGGGCTGAGAGCAAAACCCACAGCTGAGGCTGATATTGCCAATTAGGGCCCAGCTATGGGCTGTTTAAATAAGGGCTCCAGGAGGGAAGAAGGGACAGAGTCTTGCTCTAGCTGGGGAGCAGAAGGGACCTGGCTGCAAGAGAAGCTGGGGGCTTCCTGAGACAGAACAGTGCTGGGAAAAGGCAGGCAGGGCTGGAAAGCCCTGGCTTGACCTCACTCCCAGACTGCAGGGCCTGAGACTAGGCCTGAGAATACTAGGGCTGGAGTTAGAGCAGTGCTGAAAAAAGGCAGACAGGGCTGGGGAGCTATGACCGGGACTCAGTGACAGATAAAAAGGCATCTTTAAAAGTGGAAGTCAAATCCTAGTGAGGAACACAGAAAAGAGCATTAACTTGGTCAAATTAAGCGTAAAAATAAAATAAGAAAAGCCAAAAAGGAGTTTGAAGAACAGCTAGCCAAAAACTCAAAAAGTAATAGTAAAATGTTAAGTACATCAGAGACAGGAAGCCGGCTAAACAGCCAGTGGGGCCCATGAATGACTGAGATGCCAGAGGAGAATTCAAAGATGAAACGGTCACCGCGGAGAAGCTAAATGAATTCTTTGTTTCAGTCTTCACGGCTGAGGATAGTGGAGAGATTCCCAAACCTGAGCCATTCTTTTTAGGTGACAAATCTGAGGAATTGTCCCAGATTGAGGTGTCATTAGAGGAGGTTTTGGAACAAATTGATACACTTAACAACAAGAAGTCACTGGGACCGGATGGCATTGACCCAAAAGTTCTGAAAGAACTCAAATGGGAAATAGCAGAACTATGAACTATGGTTTGTAACCTATCCTTTAAATCAGCTTCCGTACCTAATGACTGGAAGATAGCTAACATGACACCAATATTTTAAAAGGGCTCTAGAGGTGATCCTGGCAATCACAGACCAGTAAGTCTAATGTCGGTACCGGGCAAATTAGCTGAAACTATAATAAGGAATAAAATGGTCAGACACATAGATGAACATAATTTGTTGGGGAAAAGTCAACATGGTTTCTGTAAAGGGAAATCATGCCATACTCATCTGCTAGAGTGCTTTGAGGGGGTCAACAAATATGTGGACAAGGGGGATCCAGTGGATGTAGAGTACTTAGATTTCCAGAAAGCCTTTGACTAGGTCCCTCACCAAAGGCTCTTATGTAAAGTAAGTTGTCATGGGATAAGAGGGAAGGTCCTTTTGTGGATTGATAACTGGTTAAAAGACAGGAAACAAAGAGTAGGAATAAATGGTAAGTTTTCCAAGTGGAGACAGGTAACTAGTGGGGTCCCCCAAAGGTCTGTCCTGGGACCCATCTTATTCAACTTATTTATAAATGATCTGGAGAAAAGGGTAAACAGTGAGGTGGCAAAATATGCAGATGATACCAAACTGCTCAAGATAGTTAAGACCAAAGCAGACTGTGAAGAGCTTCAAAAAGATCTCACCAAGCTAAGTGACTGGGCAAGAAAATGGCAAATTAAATTTAATGTTGATAAACGTAAAGAAATGCACATTGGAAAACCTAATCCCAACTATATGTACAAAACGATGGCGACTCATTTAGCAATAACCACTCAAGAGAGAGATCTTGGAGTCACTGTGGATAGTTCTCTGAAAACATCTACTCCGTGTGCAGCGGCAGTCAAAAAAGCAAATAGAATGTTAGGAATCATTTTAAAAAGGGATAGAGAATAAGACAGATAATATCTTATTGCCTCTATATAAAAATCCATGGCACAACCACATCTTGAATACTGCGTACAGATGTGGTCGCCTCATCTAAAAAAAGATATTAGCACTGGAAAAGGTTCAGAAAAGGGCAACAAAAATGATTAGGGGTTTGGAATGGGTGCCATAAGAAAAGAGATTTAAAAGACTTGGACTTTTCAGCTTAGAAAAGAGACTAAGGGGGGGGGGGGATATGATAGAGGTCTATAAAATCATGACTGGTGTGGAAAAAGTGAATAAGGAAAAGTTATTTTCTTGTTCCCATAATATAAGAAGTAGGAGTCACCAAATGAAATTAATAGGTAGCAGGTTCAAAACAAACAAAAGGAAGTTTTTCATCACACAGCGCACAGTCAATGTGTGGAACTCCTTGCCAGATGCTGTGAAAACCAGGACTTTACCAGGGTTCAAAAAAGAACTGGATAATTCATGGAGGTAAGGTCCATCAATGGCTATTAGCCAGGATGAGTAGGAATGGCATCCCTAGCCTCTGTTTGTCACATCATGATTCCCTGTTCCGTTCACTCCCATTGGGGCATCTGGCATTGGCCAGTCAGCAGACAGAATACTGGGCTAAATGGATCTTTGGTCTGACTTAGTAGGGCTATTGTTATTTTCTTACGTAATACATTGTTGTGAGGTTATCTGTGAAAATTTGAACTGACCTGTTGGTGGTAACAGGCAGAAAATGTTGGCATGCACTACAGACATCTCGCAATTCTAAAAGGTTTATATGGAGTCTGGACTCCTCAGGAGACCAGCGTGCCTGAACCGTGTGATGTTCCAGATGAGTTCCACATCTAATGAGTGATGTGTCTGTGTGAATCGTGATGGATGGTTGCTTGAGTTGAAAGGGAACACCTGTGCATGTGTTAGCTGGGTTCACCCACCAAGAAAGGGACCTTTTGATAGGCATTGTCAAGCACTCAATGGGGTGATGAGGTCTATAGACCAATCTTAGACTCTGTAGGAGCCTCATATGCAGCTGGCCATGGCAGATCACAAAAGCACTCAAGCCCAGGGAAACCACCTGGGGCAGGGGATGGAGAGGGCCCCACCCACACAGCCCTACTGGGCATGCTCCCAGCGGAGCCAAGGTATAAAAGGCTGCAGGCCTGCTCAGAAGGGGCAGACTGCCGTCGGAGCTGGAGCTAGCGCCCAACCTCTCGAGTCGCAGACCCAACCGCCAGAGAGGGAATCGCCAGGCCCGCTGAATGCGCCGCTGCCAGGCTCAAGCCGGGCTCGGCCCCAACAACGGAGCCGCCAGCCACCCCCTCGCGACCCAGGCACCGGACCTGCCACCGCAAACCCCGACGCTGACTTGGGAGGGGCCGCTACCGCCGCCCGACTCGCGCCAACAGGTGGGACCGCGACAGGCCGGGGGACGGGGGTGGAAGCGACCCAGGGCAGGGAGCTGGAAAAGCCCGAGGGCTCGGCGCATCGTGGGGAGGAACCCCCGCCGAGCCAGTGGTGGGAGCCGCCCGCCACTGATGGGGCCTTGGGTCGGGGCCCAGTGGAGAGGGAGGGCCCGGGCCCCCCTACCCCTCCTGCCCCGAACCCCGCGAGTGGGGGCTCGGCTGAAGGACTAGGCCTCAGAGCCTGCGTACAAAGGACTCGGCCAGTGGGCCGTAGATCCCCTAATACAGGGGCAGCGTACTTTGAGACTAGGCCCGAGTGGTCTAAACTATGCCCCGGACGTGGGTGGCACCCCCCGGGGGGGGGCAGCCCCTCGACAATGCCATATGGCCTAGCAACTGATGACATAGTTTGGTAATTGTTTGTGGACTATTCTGAGCTGTTAAAACGAGGTTGGAGAACGTCTGGAACCTCTGATGAGGTAGTGAGGCTGTGATACAGCCCGGGTGTGCTCCAATGAAATCAAGCTGTTGTGTACACATTCGTGTGCACTTTGGATAATTGAGCTGTAGATCCTGGTAGTTGAAGAGAGTCATGGTTTTGGTGACCACTTGTGCAGTCTAATGTTGGGATGAGGCATATGTTCTATTGTCCTTAGTCGCAGGAGGTGGTTCAGTTCCTGCATGACAGGGACCTCATGAGAAGTGTCCCTGAAGAGGGATGGGGATGCGGTGTGTGAAGGGGTGTGAAAAAAACAGGAGGCAGTGTCCAGATTGGACTGTCTCTAGCATTCATTTGTCTGTGGTGATCTTGCTCCAGACTGTGTAGGAGGTTGCTAGGCAGTTCCCAAATGGAGTTCAAATGGTGGAATCCTGCAGTGGAACTTTCAGGATGATCAGAAATTCAACCAACAAAAGGTTTGCCTTGAAGCTGATGGTTGGGAACGTGATGACTGCGCCTATTCTGGCACTGTTTGCGTCTGTTGTTGTAGTGCTGCTGGGGCTGTGTATAGGGGGAGGATTTGAATCTCTGATTAAGAACTCTTCCCTGTTTCTACTTGGTTGCAGGCACATGGATTCCCAAGGTCTTCTAGGTGGACCTTGATTCTTTCAGAGTGACGAGGGCAGCATTGGTGGACTCAGCTAAGAGTTTTGAACCTTCAAATAGAAGGTCTTCTACCGTTGCCTGCACTTCTTACAGGAACTCCAAAACAGGATGCACGCTGCATGACCACTGAGTGTGGAGATGGACATTGCAGCGGTGTCAGCTGAGTCTAGCGCCACTTGCAGAGCCATGCGTGCAATGAAGAACCCATCATTTATGTTCAATACATGGTGACGTGATTGAAGATGCTGTGGATGTACTTTGCGAAAAGCACCACATAGTTTGCAATCCTGAGTTGCAGGGTGCAGATGAATAGGCTTTCCAGCCGAATAAGTCTAACCAATTCCAATCCCTACCAAAGGGGGTGGCACAAGCAGCATTCTGCCTATCCCTCTGGTTGACCGCATCAACCCACTAATGAATATGGGGTAGAATGGGTGAAGAGAAAGTCTGCTCTCTGTGGTGCAACGTAATATTTCTTTATGGAATTCTTACATGAGGGAGGGATGATTGCAGGAGTTTGCCAAATGATCTTGGCTGGGACCATTAGGGCCTCGGTCATGGGTAAAGCCAGTGTAGCCACTGGAGAGGAATGGAGAATGTCCATCAGCCTGTGTTGAGTCTCAGGCAGTTATTGTAGGGAAGAGTTCAGAGATTCAGCTACCCTTTTATATAATTCTTGAAAAGATTTAAAATCATCTCTAGCAATGGGTGGTGGTGGCGGCATGATTGTATCATTCAGAGAAGAAGACAACATGTGTGCCAGTGCTGGTGAATCAACAATGGGCTGATCCTCCCAAATCTCTACATCCTCCTCAAAGTTTGCCACTGGGAAAGGCATGCGATCAATGTGATGGAGCTGGCTGTGGTACCTGTTGGGATGGTCAAGCTCTATACATAGCCCAAGGATCCCATTAGGGTCAAGAAGTTGCCATTGTGTCGGCTGCTGCATCTGCCTGGGTGATAAGTGTTGTGGGTGTATGTAGACCTGAAGAGGTCTCTTCTTCCTCATCCTCATTAGAAAAGGGAGGTGCTGAGCCTGCAGGAGTAGTGTGAGCTGTAGTGAGGCTGAACCATGACGTTGCCAGGACGCCATCGGTACCAAACAGAGGCGTCCCGGGTGTTGAGGTAACAGTCAAATCTGCTTCACTGGTGAATCCTTGTGGTGCCAAGCACATCAGTACCAGCATCAGTGCCAGGAGGACACCAGGCACGTAGGACTGTACTGGTGGTGCCAACTGCTTGGTGTGGTACGCAGGTGCAGCAGGTGGTGGCACTATGCTACTAGGTTCTGATGGTGCATGCGGCTTTTTTGGCATTGATGGTGCTGTTCTTGGCTTGGTGTGGGATGGCGCCTCAGAGTTAACCCATGTAGGGTTCTTTGATCCTCAGGGGTGTCAGTACCAGACAAACCCACTGCCTCACAGTCCAAAACTTTCAGTGTCGCTGCTGATTTTTGTGGTAAAGAGCGCATTTTGATGGGGCAATTAGCCGTAGTCAAACAATGGGAGCACTTTTTCTTGATGGCAGCCAGAAGGGCATCTCTGGACCTGAAGCCTGAGGGAGCTGGTTTGTCTGACATTGCTGCAGGCGATGGTTGCCTTGGCGGTGTGGAATGCTCTGAGTTGGAGGCAGGATGGAGAGATTTCTCCATGGGCATTAGCTTTAGCTGAAGTTCTCTAGCCTTCTTGGTCCTTGCAGTTAGTTTCTTGCAATGAGGGTACTTCCATGTAACGTGCGCCTTGTCCAGATAGCAGACACACTGGGACTGCCTGTCTGATAGTGGGATTCAAAATCTGCAAGTTAGGCAACACTTAAAGCCTGGGGAGCCAGGCATGTCCTAGAAAACGGACAAGCCATAAAAGCGGCAACTTTTTAAAAAATAAAATAAAGAGGATAAAGAAGGATGGAATAAAGTACTATAATGACTAAAGGAAAGTAAAATAAGGGTAGGATATAGTCTGAGGGGGGATGACAAGGGCGACTGCTAAATTCTGACTAAAGACAATGGTGAAAGAGAAGGAATTGAAGGGTTGGTTGGCTGTGCATGCGTGACAGTGGCCCCAAACAGCACGAGCCGGCTGCTCACATGAACAGCCGACAGAGGACATTGCTACTACAATTCTCCGATTAGAAGCGCAGGGGCACCAAGACCCTTGAAGTGGAATACCCACAGGTACGCTCCTCAAAGTAGTACTATATTTACTATTTTCCAGTCATATGGTACCACTCGCAATTTGCTAGATTAAAAATTATTGTTATCGCATTTGCAATTTCATGCACCAGTTCTTTCAGAATTCTGAGAGGGAGATTAGCTGGTTCCCCTGATTTAAAATCATTACACTTCTTGAGTTTTGCTTTCCCCTCTGTTAGGGCAGTTCCATTTATATACATTCAATCCAATCAGCCATCCTGCCTTTGCCTCAAATCCTTAGTAAAAACTGAGGCAAATATTCATTTACAGTAGTTTTTGGGCCTGACTTAGATTATCCTTAATTTCTACCCCAACCACTTTGTACAGTGACCCCATTTCTTCTCGTTCTCTTTTTATTTATATGGTTTAAGAACCTTTAACTATTTGTTTTAATTTCCTTTCCAAGGTCTAGCTCATCTTCACATTTGACAATCATCACTTTACTCCTACACCTTCTGACATCTTTCACTTTCTTTGATGATTCCTTTTTCCATTCCTTTGTAGAACCACTGCTTATTTCTACTAGCATATTTTTGAGGTGGCTATTTATCCAATTAGGCCTGGAGCACTTCCATGCAAGTTTATTCTTCTTATTGGGGAAGCAAGTTCCAGATAAGTTTTGCACCTTTGACTTGAAGAAATTCTAAGATTTCACATTTAAGTTCCTGAGCTCTTCAGGTCAGTTGCCTTCACTAATTAGTTCCCTTAATTTCTCAGTGTTTACCCTGTAATTGGTGACCTGGCTTTGGTTATCTTTCCATTTAATTTAAATTGAATCAACTCATGCTATATCAAGCAAAGATTATTTTTTTCCAATGAGCTCTTCTATAATATTACTGGTTACCATAACCAAATCAAAAATAGCATTAACTTTTAATGGCTTACTGACTATTTGGTGACAAAATCTGTCAGCTATAACATCCAGGAATAACTGGGCCCTACCATTATAAGAAGCATTTGTTCCCAACTTATATCTGGTAAGTGAAAGTGTCACAGAATGACAGTTCCCAGTGGTATCCATCCACTTCATTCAATGGCAAAAAAACTAACTTACCATAAAGTTAAGGTTGCTTGGTAGTATGTTGTCCTCTTGCAGTAACTGAGCGAAGCAAAACTCAATGCACAGTAAATGTTGCCCATGCACACTTAACTCTGCCCTCTTTCAGAAATACCCCTGGATACCCCATTGACACATATATCACCCTTCTGTCAAGAAGAACAGTGGTTGACATGTACAAGTTCTCCATCTCCTTTGTAAGCACTTCACTTTCACCCCCATGGCAAATGGACACAAAGAAAACATACAGTTACCCACATCCCCTTCCCTCTACCCTCTTCTTTAAGATTCAGGTAGTTCCAGATCCTGGAGAACACTGACACTTACAGTTCCCCAGAAATAATACCATATGCGTACAATTTGAGAACTATGCGACAGACTTTTACAACTCCCTTAAAGGATAGGAACTCAACCTACTCTTTCCCTTTTCCATCATTAAAGCATTATCATTCTCTTCTATCCCACCTCACCACAGACATTCTGACTAACTCCGGTGTGCCCTCTCCTCAGGATTTTGTTTACTAGTCACTTTATACTTCACTTACAGAGAATGTTTAACTGACCTGTTCCTGTTTTCAAAGCTGGTGCTTGGCTGGGATCTGGGGAGGGACACACAATGCCTGATTCTGTCAGTGCTGCAGGACTCTCGTAGTCTTCAAAGTAACATGAATAGGATTCTTCCTCATGCAAGGATGGTAAATCCAAGACCGTCAGGAAAATCTGCCCATCAAATATTAATATAAATCCATTGTCCCTTCATAATTCACACTTTTCTGGTTAACACGCTTTTGCTTTCCAAACCTCTCACTTTCAGATCCACAGAAACGTCCATCCATTGACTGCCTTTCTAAGGTGTCCCCCACTATTGTATCCAATCTCATTATCCTTGCTGCCATTTTCTATGTCTTTTCCCATTCCTTAATGTCCTTCCTATAAGCAAGCCTCCAGAGCTGTGCCCAGTTCTCTAGATCAGCAGTTCTCAAACTGTGGCTTGGGACCCCAAAGTGGACTGCAACTCTGTTTTAATGGGGTTGTCAGGGCTGCCATTAGACTTGCTGGACCTGGGGTTGAAGCTGAAGCCCAGCCCCGCCGCCTCTGCCCAAAGCCCAACCTCCACTGCCCAGGGCTAAAGCTGAAGCTTCTGCCCTTGCTGACAGCGCTCAGGTTACGTCCTCCTCCCCACTGAGGCTGAAGCCCTTGGGCTTCAGCTTCCCCTACTCCCCACCCCGGAGGCAATGGGACTTAGGCTTTAGCCCCCTGTCCCAGGATGGTGGAGCTTGGGTAGGTTTAGGCTTCCATCCCATTCCCGGGATCATGTAGTAATGACTTTTGAGAACCCCGGTCTCGATGGAATCTGGATTCCCACCAGCTCTTGGCACACTGACAGAATTCTCACCCATGGGACATCTCAGCATCCTGTTGGCTCTTCTAGGAGAGGTCAGACAATGGGCTGATGCTTTTTACTTTCTTTTACTATCCTTTTAATAATGAGCATGATGAAGCTTTAGAAATCTATAGACAAGTATACACTTGCCAAGCCAAGCACAGACTGCACAAGGCAAGCAAGAACTCCCCAACATTTATCACTCTCACAGTAATACATGCCTAGACATCTGACTTGACAAAAGCCATGCTGGAATCCATCCCTTCTGGGGCTACCATTACATGTAAGAACCCTGGGTAAGACACACCCGGGATGAACTCGAAACCTAGTGATTCATCTGCCATTGACGTCAGTAGGAGATTTCCTTGTTTACTAGAATGGAGATGGCCAACCATTTACAAGCATGAAAAAGAAAGCAACCCTTCTTATCCCAGGGCCATGTTTTAAGTACAAAGTCCCTGCTCACATTTCTCTTTTCTTCTCTGCTGATATTAGCTGGGCTTAGTGACTGGATGGACACACACTGTTGTGTAGAATTAAAGCTCCAAAGCCAGTGCTTACTCGTTATGGACCTAGAGCATTCAGAGCGACGACTGCACCTGGAGAAAAAGAGATCGGAAACCATTAGTGTACTCTTCAAGGCCGAGGAGGGAAACACATTCTTTGGCTACACTCCTGCTGTGAGCACGGCTCTCCCCAGCAAGAGTGATAGGAAAACCAGACACACCAGCAAGAGTAGTGACAAAAAGCTATGGCATGTTGTCTCAGTAGCCCCGCCAGTGCTATGGGAATGCAAAGCGAGCATGAATGGGACTCTCGGCCACACTGGGTATTCAAGATACTGCACAACTTCATTTTGTAAATTATATTTACAGTGTTCAGTTGAGTAAACCCGAGAGGGATCTAGGACACAACAGAGGGCTCTGCACTGAACACCCTGGCACCACAAACAGAAACAGAGAAAAGGAGAGCCACGGAGAAGTAGAACCAAGTCTGATGGGAGCATTGCTGGACCCTCCCCGAAGGACTGAGAGAGAGCGTCAAAGGTGGAATGAGAAAGGAGAAGGTTGTCAGATGCATGGAACAGATTAGTGTCCTTGCTGTGGCCAGAGTGCAACCCAAACCGAGATCCATGGGTGATCCATGGTGACTGAAGAGATAAGCGCAGAACTGAGTGAAATGCGGTGACTCCAATGTGCAGGCGAAAAAGCAGTTATTAACTAATGGTGGCATTTTCAAGGAGGTAGTGTGGGGAGACAAAATCATGTGATAGAAGGATGAGGGATTAAAGAAAGAGTGAACTCAGAGGAGATGTATGTATCACATGCAGCAGCCAGAAGTATTCCAAGTAGGGCTATAAAAGTCTAAATGCATGTTTCACAAGATCATATAAATGTACAAATAGAGTTAACATCATCGCATACTGTACCTTATTGGTGTTTCCCAATAAACTGATAGAATTTAGCAAAAGAAAATTAACTAGCTAATCTCAAATATTCATCTCTCTGGAGAGCCTTGTTGAGGAAGCAATCAGATCTCACCGTCCCTGGAGAACACACCAGCCACAATATGGGTCTTTCAGTGTCAAACACGATTCACAATCCAAGTACTGTGAACATTCTAATATGGGAACCTTTACCACCTGCCAGAGAAAGACAAATTAATCTAGTGATCTAGTGAAATTCCAACTCAAATCCCAGCAACTCCACCCACAATCCCTAGAACTTCTGCTCTTCCTAATGAACCCCACTAAACTGATGCTCATTCAACATCCTGTTAGCTATCAGTAGCATCTGAAACTAAAGAAATAGGAGCTCAGTGTTCAAAACCAGCCATTTCCCATATCAATGGAAGAGAAATGTGTCCTGTCATGGTCTTCTCTGAACCCTCTACAATTTCTCAACAACTTTTTTAATGCACAGACACCAGAACACATCATTCAGTATGTTCACAAATGCTGTTCATATACAGAAGCAATGCCATCTCTCTGCTTCTGATATTTCCTTGTCTATACATTGAAGCCATGGTGTCCAACCAGTTCTGAAGCAGTAGCCACTCCAGTGCTATAGCCACTGCTATAGCGAATTAGCCACACTGAACCAGCCAAATAGTCACATGTGGCTAATGGCTAGTGTGTTGGACATCACGGCATTAAAGGATCCTAGTAACCCAGTTGGATAAAGCATTGCCCTGGGAGTTCATGTTCAACTGGTTTCCATCACAGCCCCTACCTAGCTCCTTTTAGAGTCACTACTTTTTTTCTGACCGGATTGCAAAATGAGAAGAAGGAATACATGAGGGAGATAAGATATAGCCCAGGGGTAGGAAAATACCAGCCTATGGACCAGATTCCGTTTGCCAGGATTAGCCCCTGGGGGGAGGGGACACCACTATATTTACTTGTGCCTCCACAGGTATGGGCAATTGCAGCTTTTGCTGGCCACAGATCACTGTTCCCCGTCAATGGAAGCTGCGGAAAGTGGTGTCCTGGCCTGCACCGCTTCCTGCTGTTCCCACTGGCTGGGAACAGTGATCTGCAGCCAACGGGAGCTGAAATGTAGCAGCAGCAGCCCCCGAGGCCTATCCCTAGAGAACTGCTGCCATTTTATTGCCCAGCCCTGATACAAACACAAGTTAACAAGGCATCTGTCACAGCATTTTATTAAATCTGTCTCACAAGGATTTTGGATAGGTCACTACCCAGATGAACTGAAAACTGGCTGAGAAACCCTATACAACAGGCAATGATAAACTGCATTGTATCATGTTAGGGGCTCCAGATAGGTGAGCTGAGCTTTCTTTTAATGAACACCTCTGTATTATCGTATCGCTCTAATAGCTAGTTTCAGCCTCTTGTCCGCAGCTCTGTGGACAAGTATTTCATAACTGCCGTAACTATTTTCTGGTTAAAGAGATTTTAAAAACCCAGGCAGTTTCTCTGCCATTTTGCAATACAGCTGGTCCCCGAGTTGCGAACGGTCGACTTACGACCGTTCACAGTTATGACCAAAGCTGTCGTAAATGGCGGACCCCGAGTTACGAACACGATCCGCGCTTATGAACAGCGCGGTCACATGTAACTCAATGGGGTCCGACTTACGAACAAACTGAGTTACGACCAATTGCTTGGTCCGTAACCGGTTTGTAAGTCGGGAAGAAGCTGTAATTATTAATGGGCCTTGTGTTGGGGTGTATATACCCCACACTAGCTGGAAAGTGACAGAGAGGTCCTGGGGGCAGGGCTGTCCCCACCCCTCCAGACCCATGAGTTCCATATGGAAAAGATCTTTAAAAGGGAGGAATCTGAAGGTCGCTGGAGGGAAGAGCGCAGGAGTGCCCGAAGCAAGAGTCTGCTGGTGGACCCCTGGAACTTCAGAGGAAAGGAGCTGGGGTCCTGGCTGAAGACACCCAATGTAAGTAAGTGGGTGTGATCAAGTCCCCCACCATCTGGGCAACAAAGCTCAGGGGACACTTTTGGGCCTGCTCTCCATCACATATTGGTGTCCACAGTACATTAGTATGCTGCTCACCATCTTTGGCAGTATTAAATTATTTTGATTTGGGTGCCCAGATCTTCCCCTGCACAATTTCAGAATGATGTATTCTATTCGGTTCACATTTTTACCCTCATCTTTCTGGCCCAGGTCTTTATGAAGGCACGTTAGCTACATCTTATTATTGGTATTCTTCACCATCGCAGGAATCATTGCTTCTTGTGTTTTCATTTGGGTTTATTTAGGGTTCTCCGCCTTTCCTGCGCTCATGGACTTCAATACCTTCTCCCAAGCTTTGAGTCTTAATTCCTCAAAATTTGCTTTCCTCACATCCAGTTGCCTTATACTACTGTGCTTACTAGTGTCAGCCTTTCCCAGCATATTCACATTTGCTGTCAATTCTTTCCTACTGGTAAGCAATCACACCAGTCAAACTTCTCCTTTGGTTGCATATTTTACTTTCTAGCTCAATAAACTGGACTCTTCCTAACAAAAGCCACTATTAGATGGATTTTTCATCCAACAGGTATCAATATCCTGCTGTTGCAAGCACCTCAAAAGTTGCTCTAGCCTAGGATTGCATGAGGGTGGGCAGGCAGCAAGGCTGCAGCCGATGCTCACTGTGGTATCTCATTTAGTTTTCATTCCTTGTATCTTTGGCCCTCATCTGATTACACTGAACCTCTCACTTCTGAAGATAGATTTGCCACCAAGCTTTGCTTTCCTGATCCCCCTTTCCTGAATGGATTGCAACTATTCCTGCTGTGGGAATCATTTTCAGGTGCCAACATTTGATCCCAACTCCTCTTCTTTATTCCCCTAACTCACAGATAGGAGACCTGATGAACAAAACTAATTATTCACCTTCTATTGCACAAGAGCCCCATCTTCTAGTTCACCATTGCAAACTGAAGGCACACGCCACATTTTCAGTGAAATACAGCTCCCTGCTTCTCTCTCGTCCACCTCACAAGTCCTCTGGGTTTTGAACCAGGAGATTGGCCTGCTCTCACTAAGTGGAATGTAATACAGTGGATCTCACCCAAGGGTACATATACTCCTAGGTGTACAAAGAGGCCTTCCAGAGGTTAGATAGTTATCTAGTTTTACAACAGGCTACATAAAAAGCATTAGCAATATCAGTACAAACAACATTTCATGTAATTACTTCTTTACACGGCTATGTACCCACTTAAATGCAAGTACTATATTTATATTCCAGTTGATTTCCTTGACAACTATATGGTAAAAATAAGACAGTCAGCAACTAATCAGTAACAGTGTGCTGTGACACTTTTATACTTTCAGCATGATTTTGTAAGCAAGTAGCTTTTAAGTGAGGTGGAACTTGGGGTTTTAAAGACAAACCCTGCTCCTGAAAAGGACGTAGTAAACTGGAAAGGCTGAGGGCCACTGGTCGAATACACACATCATGGGCGTCAACTTCCCCTCAGCTCTCCTGCTCTGCCTCCTGTTCTCACTCCACCCTTTGCCCCAAACCCCACTATCTCCAACCCTATTCCAGCCCTTCCCCAAATCCATGCCCTTGCTCCACCTCTTCTTGTCCTCACGCTCTTCCTCCCCTGAGTGCACCCCATGCCCTCACCTCTCCTGCCCTCCTGGAGCTTCCTGAATGCCATGAATCAGCTGTGTGCAGTGCTCCAGAAGTGCTGGGAGGGTGGGAGAGGAGTAGTTTGGCAGGGTTGCCAGCACACAAGAGGTGTGGGAGGGAGGAAAGATCTTGGTGCTGGTGGGTGCTCAGTACCCACTAATTTTTCCCTGTGGGTGCTCCAGCACCTATGCACACAATCATTAGAAGGCTCCAGAGCTTCATGGACCTTGTGACAGTAATGAGAGCCAGCAGCTGAGCAGTATTCTGGTTTTTTAGCTCTAACTGGTTGCCATGGAGAAGCCCTGATTGAGGAGTGGAAGATTTAATTACATTACATTTAATCACATTGCAGGTTGATAAATTAAGGGGCTAATTATCCCATCTGCTGAGATGGCAGCTAAATAGCACAGGAAGGAAGTGCTGCCCATGGATTCTGACAATGGCTGGTGGTGGCACCATAAATACAAATTCACAGAAGTGTTGGCAATCAAGAGACATCCAAGGCTGTCCGGGAGTGATCCCCAGGCAGGAAAGGAGCTTGCCCTATTACAGACTCTAAGCCTTGTTTCCACACTACTAACAGATCTATCACCAACGGTTGGTCTCTGTAGTGTAACAACCCCTTTTATGTTCACTCATGAGTGCTGACATTACTACATGACTCCGGCACAAGGATGCACAAGTCATGAGAGACCAATCCCTGGGATGGCAGTGTTCCCATCATATTTCACAGCCATGGCATGAGGCCAGCTCCCAAAGCCACAGCACAAGGCTGACTACAGACACCACTTCCCCTCTACCAAAAGTATTGAGGGCCCCAGATGCATTCATTCCTTTGTAGTAGGGATTTCATTGCTCTCACCATTGACTGGGTCATGACATACAGGTGCTGTTGCGACTGGTCAAATAGCAGGTCTCCGTTCACCATGCTGTTCAAGTGGATGACTAGAGAAGCATATGTCTTAGTATCTCCCATTGCTCCTAAGTACACCTGTAAGAGACAGAGTCGTAGTGTGCAGCAGGCAAAGGGAAGAGGGAAGTGAGTGTCCAGACATGCGTGTGGGCTGCTGCTGTTTGTTGTATCTTTGTGTTATATCCTAGATTGTAATCACTTTGGAGCAGAAACGGTCTCTTTCTTGAGTGTCTGTATAGTGCCCAGAACAATGGACTCGCACGACTCAATTGGTGGGCCTATGTGTCCATGTGTAACAATACTGAGGAAAGGAGGCAGATAAGTGGATGAGCAGACAGGTATGGAGGCAGGCAAAGGGGAAAGTGTACTTTTGCAAACAGGTTGGAGGACGGATGGACAGACAGCTGAACAGGCAGAGGGGAAGGCAAAAATGAATGGACGAGTTAAGAAGTGAACAAGTGATCTGATGGATGGGAGGACAGTGAACGAATGGCATTAGCACGGCAATAATTGCCACATCCAGCTGCTGACTGATGCAGAGCTTAAACCCCAAGATTTTTTAGGGTAGTCCCATGAGAGAAGAGTGGATGGAGGTGGTCAGCCATGGGTATCTGGAAATCATAAACCTGCTGTGGAAAGACTTAGACATCAAGCCACGGAGTGACCATCATGAGGGACCATGCTGCAGTCACATCCACAACTGCTACCTACTGGGAATACTAAAATCCGGAGTGGGCTTGGTGGTGAGAGTTTGGGATCGTGGTCCTTGTGGCACCAGAAAGGGGGAGATAAGGTAGGGCAACATTTGGAGACATGGTGAGGAAAAGATTTGCAATATTAGCTGAGGCTGTTTTTCCATCAAATTTGCATTCAGGGGGTGCAGCTGGCCGTTTGCTGCCATGGGGCTCCCATTCCAGAGCACTGGTGGGAATGACTCTTCTTTGCTATGTGGGACTGTGAGATTGGGACCATCTATTTCAGCTATGCAATTCTATGCCTTTGCAGTAGACACTGTAACATCCTCTACTTGGGCAAAGGGGGAGTACATCACTATGCCTCAGTGCAGCACACTGATAAACTAAAGGGGAGCTCTGAATGCTGCCAGCCAAGGTTCTCATGCCATAGCTGGACATGAGCAGCCCACCCCTCCCTTTCTGCTACCTGACTCTGCTACCAGGCCCATGTATGCACTCAAGGGCAATTGTGACAAGACACATAGGGGATGAAGGAGGGCACAGTAGCCAGTACACTAGCCTGGAACTTAGGAGATCCAGAATCAATTCCCCACTCTTGAACAAACTCCTGCATGACCCTGGGTAAGTCATTTGGGCCCAGATTCCCAAAGGCAGTCAGGCTTCTAACATCTATTGTTAGGAATTGGGTCATTTGTGGGTCTCAGCCTCAGTTTCCCACCCGTAAAATGAGTTAATAGGATCATGCTATCTCCCTGGAGCATTGTGAGGATAAGGGCTTTGAAAAGCTCTCCATTGCTCAGATTCTATGGTAATAGGTGCCATATACCTAAGATCACAGGTGCTTGTGGGTGGGTTGGGGTACCCTAACTCCTCACTTAACGTTTTCCCAGTTAATGTTACGTTGCTCATCTATTAGAGCACATGCTCATTCAGTTGTGTAATGCTCCCTTATAACACTGTCTGGCTGCTTGCTTTGGTCCACCACTAGCAGGATTTTCTGGAAAAACAGCCTGTCCTTGTGGGGGTTTGGAGCCAGGGTGGATCAGTGGCCCTCCCGTCAGCTCCCCTAAATTCCCTGTAAGTTATGTGGCTGGGCAGCTGCCCCTCCCCCCACTACCATGCTGCTCCATCCTCTGCCTTGGAGCTGCTCCACAGAGCCTCCTACTTGCTGTGCTAGCAGAGGGGTGCTCATGTCAGGATGTCTCACCTCCCATTAACTGACCCCTTCCACTCAGTACCCCATCTCCACAATGCAGGATACCACAGGTACAGATGCCTGAATCTGAACTTCATGATCTACAGTTCTGTTCTCAAAAGGGTAGCATACCTGAGGTGGGTTCAGCCTGCCTCTCTCTCTCACACACACACACTTGCTCACACATACTCCTTGGCACTGTGCAGCTGTGTACATGCTGTCTGGAGAGGAGAGTGGTGCACTCCAGCGGAGTAGCGTGGGTTCATCAGCAGATTCAGTTTCTGCAGGGAAGTGTTTGCAGGCACTGCCCTGCCTCTTTTGAGTTTCCTCCCTCAGTCCATGCTGCCCCTAGAGTGTGAGGCTCCATTAACAGCCCCTGAGGGCTCAGCAGAGTGCTAGTAGCAAGAACTTCCTTGGGAATGTTCCACCAAGCTTCACAATCATCATTGCTGCCTACAGTATGAAACTGTTTGCTGAAAATTGTTTCATACTGACACTGTGTGGGTATGCACTGAAAACCATTTTTCTGGAGCCTAACACCCTGTTTACATTCCTTCGTATGAGGAAACTGGATTTGCTTAACATCGCTTCACTTCAAGTAGCATTTTTCAGGAGCATGACCCCAGCGTTAAGCAAGAAGTTACTGCATGGTTATTTTGATATCTATGGCTGGTTATTCTGCGGTGAGGGGGAAATGAAGTGTTTCGGTTTTTTAAAGTAGGGATATTAGAGTTCGTGTCTTTTAGTAATTGTGTAGCTACAATTTTTAGCAGTTACATGGTTATTAAAACACATCAGGGGGCGGGGGCTGGCAGCCAGTGCACACTCAGTCCCACTCTGAGGAGCCCCTGTGTATCCGAGCAAGCAGCACACAGTGGCAAGAGGAGCCAATCCGTGAGGGGAGCAGGTTTAAAAATCAACTCCCTGCACAGACCAGCTCCCGCCTACCACTTCACACTGCTGCTTCTAACACACGGGCAGCAACAGCCCTTGTCCACAAGGGCCCAAGTTCCCTGTGGACAGAGGCTGCCCCAGCATCCCTCCTTCCCACCTGGCACCGTTGTCTCTGATACAGAAGCAACAGCATGGTGGGTGGGTCAGCAGGCGGTTAGCCAGCTCCCCTCCCACCCCAGCACCAGCTCCTGCCTGCCCCTCCCACTGCCTTTGTGGGAGGCAGGAGACTCTTAAAAGCCATCTCCCTGCACTTATAGGCTCCCGCCTGCCCCCGCCCACACTGCTGCCTGTAACAGAGAGGCAGCAGTGCAGGGAGGCAGGCAGCTACATGGGAGCTTATACGCGCAGGGAGCCAGCTTGAAAGCCAGGTTCCCACGTGTACCACCACACACCTGTCCCCCTCACCCTCTATGCTACTACCTCTATATCAGAGGCAGCAGCATAGGGGTTGGGGGCCAGGCAGCTCTGCAAGATCCAGAGTTCGGATGCTGATGGGGGAGCCAGCTTTTAAGACGGCTCCCTCCGAGGACCGGCTCCCTTCTGCCCCTCATGATGCTGCCTCTGTGGGAGGCAGTGGGGAGGCAGGCGGCTTCCCACAGGTACTAGCTCCCACCTCCCCACCATTGGTACACGGACACAGAGGCAGTGGGAAGGGGGTTTGCGTGTAGTCATTTGAATTAACCAATAAACCTAGTCTTATCGGTTAATCATTTAAATGGCTATACACTAACATTCCTATTTTGAAGTGTAATTATTTTTAGATTCAGTCCAAAGGTCCAGGATAGAAGGCTTTTTCTTTGTGTTACAAATCTGGCTATTTACATGGCAGACTCAAACACTCACTTGCAAGCATAGAGATGGATGCCCACAGAAGAGATTTAAAACAAGAATAGAGTGCAGCAGATAGAAACCTTATCTATGAGCTAGCACTGGCTAAGAGATGCTTATAACCAAATACGGAGTTGCATCCACAGTTTTGCTTATTTCTAGGACTATAAATCAGTCTTGGAGGTTGCAGGAATTACAGACTCCATGACCTCTGAGACTTATTCAGTGGCCACTGTGGCTGATGCCAGTAACCGCCACACTGGCCACTGCTAGAACAGCCTACGGTCAGCTGCACCAGCTGCTGCTCAGGTGGCCCCAGGCAGCTGACCCTGAGCACTGCCCGAATAGATGCTGGTGTGGCTAGTCCTGGAGGTGACCAGAGCAGCAATGGGTTGGTGGCCCTGCGGGGTGGCTGAAGCGGCCACTGCTCAGCAGCTCCAGCACCTTCCCTCACAGCAGCAGCCCTTCCCAAAGACCTACCCAGCAGCGACCCACTGGAACCCCTCTAGCAGCAGCCTCCCCCACCACTACTCCTCCCCAAGCATCAGCTCCCCCCAAGCTAAGATTTAGTGAGGGGTATTGATAGTACAAGTCATGAACCATGAAGTCACAGGCCATGAATTTCTGTTCATAATGCATGACCTGTCTATTCATTTTACTAAACACACCCATCTCTAACTTGTAACCTTACTTATTCTGAATTGAGAGCATGCGGAGTTTGAGAACGAGCCGTCAGGCAGTGATGCTATCCTGCAGAGACCTCTCTGGAGCAATGAATGGGCCAGACAGATTTTTTCCAGCCCTTAGCAACAACAGATTGTGGCAGGTGAGGGACAAATCCCAGGGAGGCAGGACAGTTCAGTGCCCTCATGTAGGCCTGTCAAAATAATGGCCGGGAGTGACTACACAGCTCTACTTTTGAAATGACAATTCTTGGCAGTCTGTTCCAAATCCAGAGACATAAATCAGCTGAGTGGGGCTCCAGTTCCAGTGCTGGTGGAGGGCTCTAGTTCTAGGCCAGGGGCTTCCCTCCGCACCCCTCCCTCGATTCCTCCAAGCCTGAAGAGGCTGGGCCCAGCAGGAGGCACTCCTGTGGGTCAGCACAGAGGGAGCCCAGGAGACTATAGCTGGATGGGGCAAGAGTGCTCAGGGACCAGGTCTACTGGGAGTCAAGGGCGGAACTGGACCTGGGTGATGTTAGGAGCTAAGTAGAGAAACAGCTCAGACAGCAGAATCCCAAGCTAGGCAAACGTAAGGGAAAGGCAGACATGGGGTGGACTCTGCAGGGAGTTATTCTGGCTTCCTTTTGAGTCTCCCCCAGCTCTCGCTATCATCCTCCTACCTCTTTCAACCACTGCTAGCTCCCTTTGCTCTCCTGTGTGCCCTCCTATGACATTCCTCCCTCCTCCCCCCCGCCCGCCCAGTATGTAACTCGGCTCCTCCCCCATTTCGAGTGAGCTTCCACCACCTCTAGAGTTCTGCAACATCTGTTTTTAGGACTCCAGCATACAATAGGAGCACATCAACCTACACCACTCCACACCAGTATCGCCTTTTTCTTGTGCTGCTTGTTCAAACCAACTCCTACCTTGTGTAGTTGGCCTCTGCTGTCCCCCAGAAAAGCAATGGTGTGGCCATCTTCCACATTCACAGCCACAGCAGTCAGACGGGCCTCCCTCTTCTCCAGGATGGGGGCTGTTTCAAGAGGCACCCGACTGGCCATGGGACTGGGGGTGTGGTCTGAGCCACAGGGATATGCGTCCAACGTGTCCTTTGTGGGGAGAAGAGAAGAAAGGAAAGACCATTCTAAAAAGGAAACCAAGCTCTTTAACATCTGTTACTTCTGTGCACTCCGTATCGCTTTTCATCCAGGCTTCTCAAAGTACATTCCACACATAAATTAACTCACCCTCAAATCCCCTCGGAGGCAGATCACTATTGGCCCTGCTTTACCAAGGAAGGTGAGAGGGGTCACCTAAGACCTGACTGTGAGTTAGTGACAGTATGAGGCCAAGAGCAAACATTGCTCCCCCTCCTCTGCCAGTGGGTTGTTCCAAGTACTATACTTCCTTGCAGAAGAATCCAGGTTTCCTACTACATAGCCCTGTGGCTTAGGTGAATACTTGAGACACACACCTAGGAGTTGGAAATTCAGCAGAGGGGAATTTTTATTGAGTCATTTCTGAAACGTGAGTATTTCCTGGGGAAGCTGGGCTTTCATTCTTTCAGGTAGGGTTAGATTAAACTGATTTTTTTAAAGACTCATTTCATACATGGGTCCCCTCTTGGAATCACTGCAAGGTAGAGTGAAGGTTGTTTGAATGCCCTAATTGTACATTGCTTTCTGTTTTGATTTTATACTACGGGGACTATAGTAGTCAAGCTGTGGCACTGTAGCTGTACTGGCATAATGCAGTCTACACCAACAGAAGGAACTTTTCCCTTCTTCCCACCTCACCAAGTGATGGTAGCAACATCAATTAAAGCATTCTTCCAACAACCTAGTTGCATCTATATTGGGCAGTTGGTCAGAATAGCTACCTTGGGGGGGGGGGGGGGAGGTTCCACAACTTTAGCGATGCATCTATTTTGATCTAAATTTTAAGTATAGTCCAGGCCTAACTGTAACCTTTACTCTGAATTTCTGGGTTGGTTTTGAGATAAGTCATGGGTAAGTGCACCGCATGAGTTGCTCTCCATCTCAGTGAGCTACAAGATTGTCGTAACCAAGACGGTCTCCTACGATAGGGGAGTCTTAAATGGAGAGCAGGATCTGGTTCAAGATGTAATTATAACTGGACCACTTGGAAATAGTGACCATAATGTAATAAAATTTAACCTCCCTGTGGTGGGAAAAACCCCTCAGCAGCCCAACACTGTAGCACTTAATTTCAGAAAGGGGAACTACACAAAAATGAGGAAGTTAGTTAAACAGAAATTAAAAAGTAGAGTGACAAAAGTAAAATCTCTGCAAGCTGCATGGAAACTTTTCAAAGACACCATAACAGAGGCCCAACTTAAATGTATATCCCAAATGAAAACACATAGTTAGAGAACTAAACAAGTGCTACCGTGCCTTAACCACCAAGTAAAAGAAGCAGTGAGAGATAACAAGACATCTTTTAAAAAGTGGGAATCAAATCCTAGTGAGGAAATTAGAAAGGAGCATAAACTTTGTCAAATTAAGTGTAAAAATATAATAAGAAAAGCCAAAAAGGAGTTTAAAGAACAGCTAGCCAAAAACTCAAAAAGTAATAGCAAAATGTTTTTTAAGTACATCAGAAGCAGGAAGCCGGCTAAACAACCAGTGTGGGGCCCTTGCACGATCAAGATGCTAAAGGAGCACTTAAAGGCGATAAGGTCATGGCAGAGAAACTAAATGAAATCTTTACTTTGGTCTTCACAGCTGAGGATATTGGGGAGCTTCCCAAACCTGAGCCATTCTTTTTAGGTGACAAATCTGAGGAATTATCCCAAAGTGAGGTGTCATGAGAGGAGGTTTTGGAACAAATTGATAAATTTAACAGTAACATGTCACCAGGACCAGTTGGCATTCACCCAAGAGTTCTGAAAGAACTCAAATGGGAAATAGCAGAACTATTAACTATGGGTATGTCTACACTTGCACCTTCTTTTGGGAGAAGGATGCAAATGAAGACATTCGAAATTGCAAATGAAGCCGGGATTTAAATACCCCACGCTTCATTTGCATATTCATGTTATGGCGCTATTTTGAAATAACAGATGCTGTTAAGACGCAGTTATTTTGAGAGAAAACCCTTCTCTCGAAATAACTCGTATACCTCATTGTATGAGGAATAAGGGTTATTTCGAGAGAAGGGTTTTCTCTTGAAATAACCGCATCTTAACAGCATCTGTTATTTCAAAATAGTGCTATTTTGAAATAACGCCATAACGCAAATATGCAAATGAAGCGCAGGATATTTAAATCCCGGCTTCATTTGCAATTTCGAATGTCTTCATTTGCATCCCTCTCTCGAAAGAGGGTGCAAGTGTAGACATACCCTATGGTTTGTAACCTATCCTTTAGATTGGCTTCCATACCTAATGACTAGAAGATAGCTAACATGACACCAATATTTAAAAAGGGCTCTAGAGGTGATCCTGGCAATTACAGACCAGTAAGTCTAACGGTGGTACTGGGCAAATTAGATGAAACTATAATAAAGAATAAAATGGTCAGACACATAGATGAACATAATTTGTTGGGGAAAAGTCAACATGGTTTTTGTAAAGGGAAATCATGCCATACTCATCTGCTAGAGTTCTTGGAGGACATACATGTGGACAAGAGGAATCCAGTGGATATACTATACTTAGATTTCCAAAAAGCCTTTGATAAGAGCCTTTGGTGAGGCACCTTAAGTAAAGTAAGTTATCATGGGATAAGAGGGAAGGTCCTTTCATGGACTGATAACTGGTTAAAAGATAGGAAACAAAGGGTAGGAATCAATGGTCAGTTTTCAGAGCAGAGAGAGGTAACTAATGGGGTCCCCCAAGGATCTGTCCCGGGATCAATCCTGTTCAACTTATTTATAAATGATCTAGAGAAAGGGGTAAACAGTGAGGTAGCAAAATTTGAAGATGATACCAAACTGCTCAAGATAGCAAAGACCAAAGCAGACTGTGAAGAGCTTCAAAAAGATCTCACCAAACTAAGTGTTTGGGCGACAAAATGGCAAATGAAATTTAATGTGGATAAATGTAAAGTAATGCACATTGGAAAAAATAATCCCGACTATACGTACAAAATGATGGTGACTAATTTAGCTATAGCTACTCAAGAGAGAGATCTTGGAGTCATTGTGGACAGTTCTCTGAAAACATCCACTCAGTGTGCAGCGGCAGTCAAAAAAGCAAATAGAATGTTAGGAGTCATTAAAAAAAAGGGATAGAGGATAAGACAGAAAATATCTTATTGCCTCTATATAAAACCATGGCACGCCCACATCTTGAATACTGTGTACACATGTGGTTGCCTCATCTCAAAAAAGATATATTGGCACTGGAAAAGGTTCAGAAAAGGGCAACAAAAGTGATTAGGGGTTTGGAATGGGTCCCATATGAAAGGAGATTAAAAAGATTTGGACTTTTCAGCTTAGAAAAGAAGAGACTAAGGGGGGTATGATACAGGTCTGTAAAGCAGGTATGGAAAAAGTTATTTACTTATTCCCACAATATAAGAACTAGGGGTCACCAAATGAAATTAATAGGCAGCAGGTTTAAAACAAACAAAAGGAAGTTTTTCTTCACTCTGCGCACAGTCAGCCTCTGGAACTCCTTGCCAGAGGACGTGGTGAAGGCTAGAACTTTAACAGCGTTCAAAAAAGAGCTAGATAGATTCATGGAGGCTAGGTCCATCAATGGCTATGAGCCAGGATGGGTAGAAATGGTGTCCCTAGCATCTGTTTCTCTGGAGGTGGGTGACAGGAAAGGGATCACGTGAGGATTACCGGTTGGGTTCCCTCCCTCTGGGGCATCTGGTATTGGCCACTGCCAGCAGACAGGATACTGGGGTGCATGGACCTTTGGTCTGACTCAATATGGCCATTCTTATGTTTTGCTCACCGTGCTTGCGTACCTAGAATTTGCAGGGTGTGCCGAATGAACTGTAGCAATGCTGTGATTGGATGCAGAGGGAGTGCCCGGCTCTCAGTCAATGTTGTGGCAATCAGCATGCACGTCACTTCACTTTCCCTTGCTTTACGTGCATGTGTGATAAAGTGGGGATTGTGTTCACCTGGGTATGCTGCAGATGAGTTCTACTGTTCTGTAATAATCCTATGTGTGTGCTTCAGTTTCCCTGGACACTGGACCAATACCAAGATATTGATGGGAATTTTGGTGTAATGGACTCCCATACATACACAATGGCTGATGCCTTTCATAACCTGAGCCTGGGAGGGGTGTATGACCAGGTGACACCTTTTGCCCGGGAAGCAGGACAAAGGCTGAAGGAGGGGCCTGGAACCAGGCTGCTGGGAGTGGATGAGTCTTGGCTGGTTTGGAGTGCAAGGGGAGAGCCAGGACCCTGAACATGGGGCCCCCCTCTCCCCAAGATGGACAGCTTCTGGTTACTGTGCTGACAAGTCTATGCTACGCTGTGTCCCTATCAAGTAATAAACCTTCTGTTCTACCTGCTGACTGAGAGTCACGTCTGACAGCAGATGGGGATGCAGGGCCCAGGCACTCCCCGCATACTTCGGTGACAGCATGTCACTTTAGTAATACTGGTAGAAAATAAATGACGTAGATGGAAACTGGCGGAATCTGTCAATCCCACACATGAGCAATAATCAACAAAACGTCTCATGGGCCACACAGAGAACCCCGATGCTGCCCACCACTGGGTTAGATAGAAGACCCTATTAGGACATATTTGATCACAGTGCATAAGTACCTAAACAGAGCATAAGTTAATGCCTGAACCGTCTCTTTTTTTATATTATACAGACTGAACTTCTTGAATCTATCAGTACAAGGTGTATTTGCCAATCTTTTAGTAATTCTTGTGGCTCTTCCACAAGCCCTCCCCAGTTGGTCTACAAGCCCTCCCCAGTTTGTCTATCTTGAATTGCGGACACCAGAAATGGATTCAATATTACAGCCATTGTGGCACTGGGGGGACAAGTATAGCGGTAATATAATTCCCTATTTATTACTCAAGATTCCCTTATTTATGCATCCAAGGATCACATTAGTTTTTTTTCAATCACAGCATTGTACTAGGAGCTCAAGGAGTTGATGTTTGCATAAACTTCCCATCAGTATCAGTGCATTGCAGGGATTATGTGAGGGACTAACTATGTAACTACAGCTAATGGACCATAAAAGAGAGTTACTCACTTTGTGCAGTAATGGGAGTAATTCGAGATGCACGTCCCCGGAGGTGCTCCACTCTAGGTGCTGGTGCGTCCTCACGCTGGCGACTGGAGATTTTTTCTAGCAGTGCCCTGCCATGCTGCGCATGCGCACTGGTGTCTCCTTGTGCTGTTGGCATCCATTAGTTGCATGCATAGCATAGCATCTCCATTCCTTCTCTACCTCAGATATAACCCCAAAGAGACTCCAAAGTAGGGGAGGAGGGAGGGTAATGGAGCATCCACAGGGACACACATCTTGAAAAACTCCCGTTACTGTACAGGGTGAGTAACTCTCTTTTTTTCTTCAAGTGATGTCCCCATGGGTGCTCCACTCTAGGTGAGTAGAGAGCACTGTCCGTCCCATGGAGACAGGTTTTGGAGCCCTGCCTCAGAGACTGTGGACAGTACCGCCTGGCCCACTGATACCATTGGAATTGGGCTGGAGGTAAGTGTGTAATGTTTGGCAAACATGCTCAGAGGACCAAGTTACCACTCTGCAGATGTCCTCTAGTGGGACATTGTTCAGGAATACTGTGGTGGAAAACACTGCTCTGGTGGAATGAGCTACGATGACCAATGGTGGTTGTTTGTTGTAAATGGTGTAACAATAGGGTGACCGTATTTCCCCATGCCAAAAACGGGACACCTGGTAAATCGCTCTGATTTAAGCAAGTTCAATGGCAATCAATCAGAACTATGTAACACAAACATTCAAATAACATTAAGTTGACTGAGCACACATTAAAAAGACACAGGCATTAATATAATAGGTAAAAAATTAAAATATATACCTATGATTTAATGATTATTGCTCTTTAGAAGTGCCTGCCCCGAGGAGGTTCAGCCCCATTCCCGGGCAACCCGCACCACTGGGTTTAGCCCTGTTCTCAGGCAGCCCTTGCTGCGGGGCTGAAGCCCTTTCGCTCTCATGGGGCTCAGCCCTATTCCTCCTCCCCACTCCTGTGGGGCTCAGCCCCATTCCCGGATGGCCTGTGGTAGACAGCAAGATGAGGACAAGGCAGGTACTTCTAAAGCTGAGCCTCACAGTAGCAAAAGGGCTTCAACCCCACAGCAAGGGCTGCTCGGGAACAGGGCTGAGCCCCACAGCAACAAAAGGCTTCAGCCCCACAGCAAGGGCAGCCTGGGAACAGGGCTGAGCCCAGTGGTGGAAGCACCAAAGAAAGGGGTTTCAGCCCGAGGGGGGGGAGCCAGCGGTTGGGACTTCAGCCCCATGTTCTGAAAAGGCTAGCAGACTTCCCCCCTTCTTTCCTTCTTTAGGGTGCACAGGGAAGGAAGACACACACTACTACCTGGTTTCTCCCTGAGTACTCTGCCTGATTCCAGACACCACGTGCTGGTGCCTGCTTTACCACCAGCCACAAACAGGAGGCTGCTGCAGCTGCACTAACCAGGGAATTCAAGGTCCAGCACGGGTCGCAGAAATACGGGATATTTTGCCCCTTTTAAAAAAAAAGTTGGGATGCCTGGAAGACAGCCTAAGCACCGGGCAGTCCTGGTAAAAATGGGACTGATGGTCACCCTATGTAACAAGCATGTATACACAAAGAGATCTATTTAGATATTCTCTAGAAGGAGACAGCCTGTCCTTTGGAACATTCTGCACATGAGATGGAGTCTCCTTGATTTTCTCCATGGTTCTGTTCTATCAAGATAAAATGCAATCGCTCTTCAGACATCCAGTGTGTAAGGCTGCCTGAATCATGTTGTTATGAGGCTCAGGGCAAAATGCAGGTAAATGTATGGGTTCCTTGATATGGAAGGATGTGGGAACTTTAAGGAGGAATTTAGGGTGGGGTCTGAGCGTTACTCTGTCCTTAGCGAAGACTGTATATTGGGAATCAGCCATCAACGCTGTTATCTCCCCAACTCTCCTGCTGGAGGTGATGACTATCAGAAAGACCACCTTCATGAAGAAGTGTAGCCAGGAGCAGGTAGCTAGTGGCCTTGTTAAGCTCTTCAGGATGTGCTTAAGGTCCCACAGTGGAGTAGGTAGTCTCACCACAGAGAAAGTGTTTTGAAGTTGTGACGCGGTGTGGGGGAGTCACCAGGCCCTGCTCCCCCATCCGCAGCCAGTCATAACTCTCAGCCAACAAGCAGAACAGAAGGTTTATTTGTTCACAGGGACACAGCATAGCACAGACTTGTTACAGGAACCAGGAGTATTCAGTACAATCCATCTTGGGGAAAGGGGGGCTCAGAGCCCCAACTCTGAGCCCCTGCCCCCCAGGCCAGCTAGGCTCTCTTGTCCCTCAGCCAGCCAAAATTTACCCACACTCATTGCTCACCACCCCCCAGGCAGCCCTGCCTCCAGCTTTGTCCCCGTTCCAAGCGCAAGTTGTCACGTGGTCCTCAGGACGTGAGAGATTGAACACAGTTCCACAGGGAGTCATGCCTAGACTTCCCCATCTCATCCAGATAGAGCTGCAGTGCCAGGGAAACTGAGGCAGGCACACACACACACATACACAAAGTTACTCCAGAACAGCACAGGACAGTAGAATCAGATACAGCACCACAAAGCAAACAATGAATACAAATCAGAATGAATACAGTGACTATAGGAGCCAACACAGTCCCCACTACATCACAGAAGTCCTGTGAGGAAGTGCTTATTGATGGGATGTGCAAAGAGTGAGCGCCCATTGGTAGGTTTATGGAACACAGCAATCGCAGCAGTGTGGACCTTTATTGAACTGAAGAAGAGGCCTCCCTCCCGTAGCTCAAGGAGGTAGTCTAGCATGATTGGTAGAGGGGTGGTGTGGGGTGAGATGTTGTGCTTCTCATGTACTCACTCAGAAAATCTTGTCCATTTGTATGCGTATGTCTTTCTAGTGGATTCCCGCCTACTGTTGACCAATATCTGCTTTACCCTGTCAAAGCAGGTTGTTTCGGCATAATGGAGCCATGAAGGAGTCAGTTCTAGTGGAATTTTATCAGGCTGGGGTCTAACATCTTGCCATGGTGTTGAGAAAGCAGATCGCGACATGGAGGGAATACACAGGGAGTGGAAATCACCAACCTCTGCAGGTAAGGAAACCAGTTCTGCTTGAAACACAATGGAGCCACTAAAATTACCTATGCTCAGTCTTGTTTGATTTTCATGATTGCTCAGTAGATCAAGAGTAGTGATGGGAACGCATATAGGAGAGGGGCCTCCCATTTCAGAAGAAAGGCATTTCCTAGAGACCCTCTGCCCAGAGCTGCTTTGGAGCAGAATTGGTGTCACTTCAGTTGGTCTTGGCTGCAAGCAGGTCTATGTCAGGTTGGACCCACTTAAGGAAGTCTTTGCAAAGGGCTACTGTGTCTATTTCCCATGCGTGTTGGTCTGAAAAGAGGCAGCTGGGGTTATCCGCCATGACATTGAGCACCCCTGGTCGGTAGGTTGCAATGGGGTTGATGTGATGGATCACCCGAAGAAGAACATGTGTTATCTGGCACGCTCGGGGATTAGGGCATTCCAGTTATCCAAAAATTCCGGTTATCTGAGGGTCCCCATCAACCTAAGAAAAAGCAATGTACAATAATAGTAAAATTCAAGTTTTTAATATTGGTAGTTTTATAGTGTGAGGCAGTTGGTCTCACATTTCTATTTTGAGTTAAAGATTATTGGTACTTCTTAAATAAAAAATTGTTAAGCCAATCATGGTAAACCAAGCCAGGTCTCTGCACCTGAAGATGTGACAGTATTGTGGTTAACAGAGTGCCAGATAACAAAGGTTTCACTGTACATACACGCTGTATTATCCCGCTTGATGGGGTGATGGTCTTGTGTGCTGTGTAGTAGGAAATGGCAACATGCATATCGTACCACCCTCAATTCGAGCAGATTGATGTGGAGTGACTGTTTGTGATGGGACCACTTGCCCTGTGCTGTATGAGAATCGAGATGTGCCCTCCATTCCATAAGGGAGGTGGTTGTTGTTATGGGAACCGAAGGGGCAGTTTGTTGAAAGGGCACTCCTTGGAACATGTTCTGTGATTGTGTCCACCACTGTAACCAAGTTAAAACATAATGTGGTATGCTGACTGTTACGTATAGGGAATCCCTAGAGGGGACATAAACAGTGGTAAGCCATGCCTGGAGGAATCTCATGTGAAGTCTGGCTAGTCTCACTACATACGTAGTGGCTGCCATGTGGCCAAAGATCTTGAGGCAATCATGCACTATTGTGACTGGCGTCACCTGTGCTGAGCGTATGAGGGAGGTGAGGGCATCGAATCTGTGCCTGGGTAATGTTGCTCTGGCTGTTGTTGAGTCCAGATGTGTGCCTATAAACTAGAGAGTTTGTGTGGGCTGAAGTGTGGACTTCTGATAATTGATATGGAATCTGAGGCTGAGTACGAATGAAATCATTTTGTTGACCATATCTTGAGTGTCTTGGAATAATGTGCCCTTGATGAGGAAATTGTCCAAATAAGGGATTATTATTACTCCCATATGTCGAATATATGTGGTTATTACAGCAAGGGTCTTTGAAAAAACTCTTAGTGTTGTTGAGAGGCCGAACGGAAGGACCCAATATTGATAGTGATTTCTTCCGACTAGGAAACGTAAAAAGCGTCTGGGTACTGAATGGATGGTTATATAGAAGTAGGAATATGTGGGTCAAGAGCCAAGAACCAATCTCCATAGTCTAACACCGGTATGACAGTTGCTAGTATTATCATCTTGAACCTCCTGTATATTACGTATTTGTTGAGCTTTCTGAGATCTAAAACCTTTTCTTTCGTGTGAGGAAGTACTTCAAGTAAAAACCTCTCCTTTTGAAGGTTCGAGGAACTGGTTCTATAGCTCCTATCTGCAGCAGACATTGAACCTCTTGTTGTAGAAGGACTTCGTGAGAGGGGTCCCTGAAAAGGAATGGGGAGAAGGGATGGAGAGGAGAAATGGAAATGAAGGGAATGGAATAGCCTAGATCGATAATCTCTAAAATCCAGTGGTCGGATGTTATTTCAGTCCACTGTTGGAAAAAGGACCGTAGCCAGTGTGTACATTGGAGGCTGGATGGCGCCATCGGCGTTACATCGAGGATGTGGCTCGATCCCTTGACCAAAGCTTCAAATATGCTGCTTTGATGTCCGAAGATTGGTTGGAGGTAGATTGTTGGTGGTGTTGTGGTTTGAGCTTCTGTTGCTTGTGCCTCTGTCTGAAGACATACTGTCTAGGTGTCTGTCTGTATGATTCTCTGGGCCCTGTGTAGTTGTTCCGCCTCTGTCGCTTATTTGGAGGTGTGTACATACCAAGTGTTCTCAAGGTTATAATGTAAGACCTTCGCAAGCAAGACAGACAAGAGGTTGGTCTTATCGAAAAGAAGGCCTTTGACTTTAAAGTGGTAGTTCCCTGGGTATTCCGGACGCTTGTAGCCATGATGCTCTACATATGACAATCGCGGTAGCCATGCTGTGGGCTGCCTTGACTGTGACATCCAATGCTGAATGTAGAGTCATGCGGGTGATGGTGTGGCCCCTCTGCATGATGCTCTGGAGCTGGAGTCATTTCTGCTCTGGAAGGAACTGTGAGAGTTCCTGTAGCTTAAAATAACTGGTGTAGTCTTCAGCCAGAAGTGCAGAGTTAGATGGCCACCAGTAACTGGAGGGTGGCCGAGGAGCAGACCTTTCTGCCGAGAATGTCCAGCGTTTGTGGTCCTTGTCTTGAGGAATGGACTTATATTGAGCATGTTTTGCCCTATGGTATACTGAATCAACCAGATGTGTGTCCTCATGGGTTCTCCGCTATTGGTGTTGGGTTGTTCTGGCACCGCAGATCAGACTTTTCACTAGCTGTAGTCAGCTGGACCATGCATGTGCAGTGGGCACCTTGTGCCGTTCGCGCCCTTCTGCTCACATGCATGGTCCAGCTCCACCAGTTCCTCGTGTCTGCCCTAGTACCTGACAGACATAATTAAAGACCAAAGACTCCAAAGTGGGGAGGAGAGCAGGTAGTGGAACACCCACCGGGACACAAATCTCGAAGAACCATCATTACTGCACCAGGTGAGCAACTTTCTCTTCTCACTTGTGTGGTCCCCAACTGGCTGTCGTTACTGCACCAGGTGAATAACTTCTTCGAGTGATGTCCCTGTGGG
The DNA here is from genome assembly GCA_032595735.1 of Pelochelys cantorii. Lineage (NCBI taxonomy): Eukaryota > Metazoa > Chordata > Testudines > Trionychidae > Pelochelys > Pelochelys cantorii. Next base: position 308,181 of record CM064336.1, read on the forward strand.
TGCTCCACTGGTGGTGACTTTATAGCAGTACCCGAGAACATATGGAAGGCAGGTCTTGGAGTCATGGTTCAACAGCTGTTGAGAGTACTGCTGAAGCTACTGCAGTATTGTTAGTTAAGTGCTGGGAGATTGCATAATGCCTCATAAAAGTATCTTTGGCAGACCATGTGGCCACGCAGCAGATGTCTTAGAGAGGAACCCCTCAGAGGAAAGCCGTGGATATCGCTACAGCTCTCATGGAATGAGCTCTAGATGTTCCTGGAAGTGGCTTATTTTGGATGGCATAACGCTTCATAATGCACAAAACTACGAGTCTGAAGATGCATTGAAATGAAAGTGGTTCACCCTTGGATCGGTCTGCTAAGGAAACTAGCAAATGTTCTGACTTGTGGAAAGGTCAAGTTCTATCTATGTAAAAGGCGAATGCTCTATGCACGTCAAGGGAATGAAGGGCTGCCTCCCGTCGGGATGCGTGCGGCTTGGGATAGAAGAATGGGAAGACAATTGGTTCACTGATGTAGAAGCCAGAACATGCTTTGGGGACGAAGGAAGGGTGATGGTGCAATACAATATTGTCCTTATTAAAGGTCGTATATGGTGGAACTGCCACAAGGGCCACCAACTCGCCAACTCTATGAGCAGAAGTAATAGCGAGAAGAAAAACCACCTTGATTGTCATTATTGAGAGTGGGGAAGTAGCTAATGGTTCAAAAACAGAATAGGTAAGGGTGTCCAGCACCAATTCTAGGCTCCACGCAGATGGCGGTGTTCTGTGCGGCGGGCAAAGATTGCAGAGCCTCTTGATGAATCTTTTGGTTGTGGGGTGTGCGAACACTGAAAAACTGTATATTGCATGATGGAAAGCGGTGATGGCTGCCAAGTATACTTTTAGTGAAGCAAAGGCTAATCCCAAGTGCTTTAAGAGGAGGATGTACTCTAGAATTTCATTTAAAGGGCACTGTGTATGGATCAAGGCATTTATTAGTGCACCAGGAGATGAATCTATGCCATTTCTGAAAGTAAGTGGAACGTGTGGCTCGCTTCCTGCTATGCACGAGCACCTCTTTTACTTGGCTTGAACAGAACATTTCAGATTCATGGAACCAATGAGGAACTAAGCCGTCAGCAGAACCTGGGGCTGAGGGTGAAGCAGGGTCCTGTTGTTCTGGGCTAACAGGTCATGGCATTTGGGGAGAGGATAGGGTGGCTGAGGAGACATGTGAGAGAAACAAGGAAACCATTTCTGTCATGCCCAAATGGTGGTGAAATGTGGGAAACCTGGAATCGTGGAAGTGTGTTGTGCAAAGGTTCTGCAAGCCCTCGACCAGTAAATCAAAACCTGCTGCTTATTTGAACATTGATTGGCGTTACGGTTATTTTGAGCATGTCTTCTCTGGGGTCGTTGTCTCATTCGGGACTGATCGAACCCCCATTGCTGGTATTTCGAATATGAGACGTTGCGATGCCTCTGGTAGGGCATGTATCGCTTACGATGATATGGGGGCGTGTACATATCCAAAGTACTAAGGGTCATTCTCGAGTCCTTACCTGTGTGAAGGACGTTGTTGGTCTTCTCAGCAAATAGTTTTTGTTTATCAAATGAGAAATCCTCTACTTTATTTTGCAGCTCATAAGGGACCCCAGCAGATTGCAACCACGAGGCTCTCCGCATAACTCTGGAGGTTGCCATGTTGGCAACGTCAAGTGAGATTTGGAGGGCAGTTCTTGCAGAGGCTAGAACCCCGCCCCCCAGAACGATGAACCTGAGGATTGGTCTTTTCAAGTCCGGTAGGTGCTCCATGAGGGTAGTGAGTCTAGTGTAGCTGACAAAGTTGTGGTTCAACAAAAAAGCTGCGTAATTTGCAATGTGGAGCAGGAGGGTTGAGAAAGTATAAACCTTCCTACCAAAGAGGTTCATTCGCTTGCTCTCCTTGTCCGCAGCTGCATTTTTATACTGAGATAGGTTGGGCATCTGTTGGACAGCACCCACAACCAGGGAATTAGGTTGGGGGGTGGGAAAATAAAAAGTCCACGCTCTTGGCAGGTGTGAAGTACTTCTTACGTGCACTCTTGTTAGTTGGTGGTGCAGAGGATGGGGTCTGCCAAATTTCATCGGCAGCCTCCATAATGGCCTCATCTATGGAGAGTCCAATTTTGGTCCGTTGTGAGGGTTGCAGGTTTTTGAAGAGGCAGTGCTGCTTTTTTTGCACTTCCATTAACTGGACCTCCTAACTAGCAGCTACTCTTTTAATAAAAACCTGAAATTGTGTCATGTCATCCATGAGAGCTGTGTCATCCAGAATGACTGCTTCGTCCAGGGACAAAGAGAACTGGCCCATGGAGAAGCATCAGGCTGTTACTCTTCCAGTTCTGATAGTTGCCCCTCTTCCGGTTTGGATTGTTGTGGCAGAGGAGGAAGGTCAGAATTGCTGGTGCCACACAGGCTACGTCTACACTGGCATGATTTTCCGCAAATGCTTTTAACGGAAAAGTTTTTCCGTTAAAAGCATTTGTGGAAAAGAGCGTCTAGATTGGCACGGACGCTTTTCCGCAAAAGCACTTTTTGCGGAAAAGCGTCCATGCCAATCTAGACGCGCTTTTGCACAAGAAAGCCCCGATCACCATTTTAGCTATCGGGGCTTTTTTGCGCAAAACAAAACTGGATTGTCTACACTGGCCCTCTAGCGCAAAAGCATTTGCGCAAGAGGGCTTTTGCCCGAACAGGAGCGTCATTGTATTTGCTCAAGAACACTGATGATCATACATTAGATCGCCAATGTTCTTGTGCAAATTCAAGCGGCCAGTCTAGACAGCTGGCAAATTTTTGCGCAAAAGCAGGCGCTTTTGCGCAAAATCTTGCCAGTCTAGACACAGCCATAGTGCCTACGTGAGAGCGTAGAAGAAACGGTCAAGCTGTGTCTGGAAGAAGACCTGAGACAGCAAGGTGAACAGTGCCTAGAGAATGTGGGCTGTCAGTAATGGTAACATGCCGTTCAATGTGGTGAATGGTCGCAGAAGTATCCGTGTCTATGATGCCTACAGGGGAGGAGTGATTTGAGGAGAAAACACTTCTACGGTCTCCATGATAGGGTGGGTACATCAACAGTGTGGGAGAGCAAGGCGATCCCACAGAACCCATGGAAGACAGAGAACGAGATACGGACATGTCTCTCCAATGGACACAGTATAGAGATGTATGATAGCAAGAAGACTGATCTGCGATGTCTCCTTTGTGCACGGGAGTCACATGCGGTTCCTGCATGTTGCAGAATCGTGCCAGCCACGCCAGCGATGGGGACGATGGTGCTGAGGGAAAAGTCAGTGGTTCTGGACTAATGTCCCGGGCCCTATTAGATTTTTGGCAGGCTTATGCCGTTGTCAGTGGCTTGACTGGTGCACCTGGCACTGGGGTAGAGAGCTGCACTGTTGCTGATGTTTGTGGTGCTGTGGTTGGCAGTGCCGGTGCCGAGCAATTACATGACGTCTCTGCTATCAGCACCAATGATGTTCTGTGCCACGCTTTCAGTTCCGGGGCAGCTTTAGACTGCGAAACTGTGGTGCCAGATGTTCCAGGTTTGTCTCCTGTGCTAACCTGACTTGTCAAAGTCAGTGGGAGGGAGCATGCAAGCAAAGCACATTTCTTAGTGGGGCGTGAGTTTGGGGAAGTGGCTCTCCGCTTTTCAGCCCTGACAGGGTCTGACCGAGACTGTGCGGAGTCTGATGGCTGAAGGGCTTTGTCGAATAGGAACATATGCAAATTGCATCTCCTAATCTCAGCACGCTCTCACTGTCAGCTTGGAGGAATGCGAACATTTTTGAGGCACATGTATCTCTCCAAGGCACTTTATACAGGCAGAGTGTCCATCAGACGCAGGCACGGGCTTGTGACAAGTATAGCACTTTTTGAAGCCCGGAGAGCCTGGCATTGTGAGGAGTCTTGTTTATCTTTTCTTTTTCCTCCTATTTTCTCTCTTAGGGTACGTCTACACTGCCATGTTCAAGGAACGCATTTCATCTTCTGCTTTTTTTTGCAGCAGAGCAAATGCGCTCTTTCGGGGACTCCTGTATACCTCGTTCTACGAGGGATAAGGGCTCCACCGAAAGAGGAGGCTTTTCCGCCATTTGGCCCCATCTAGACAGGACCAAATGGCGGAAAAGCCTCTTCTGGAAAAGCAATAGGAAAAAGCTATGCAAATTGCGCTTCGCAATTTGCGTAGCTTTTTCCTAAAAAAACCCAAACCTATAGTGTAAAAGAAAGAAAGAAAGAAAGTGTTACGGTGTACAAATGGCCGATAGCAACTTTTCGGTTTTGGGGTTTTTTTTTAATAAATAGAACAACTGACCACCTAATTCTACAACTACCATAACTAATTAACTGGAAAAACACCTACAACCCAAAGTACTAACTAACAACTAAATTTTTATCTCTGACTAGAATTCCTGAGAAGACCTCGCTCCATCTGCGACCGAGGGCAGCAAAGAAGGGTAGGTGAGCAGAAAAGTACGAACCGCATGAGGCACCCACCGCGCATGGGCGGTCCGGCTGATTACTGCTAGTGAAAACTCTGATCTGCAGCACCAGGACGACAACAGTGGAGCACCCACGGGAACATCACATGAAGAAGCAAAAAAAACCTCCAGCCCTCACTGATGTGGCCCCCAACTGAGACACCTCACTCCCCAGGCCTCCAGCCCCAACGAGGTGAGGAGAAGGGACAAGGAGGACTGAGGTTCAGGGCTTCCCTTAGGCCAGATTTACATTTCTGGAGTTGGTGGATTTTGTGGACTCTGGGGTGGGGACAAAAATGAGGGGCTCAATGTGCAAAGATAGGGCTGCCAGCAAGTAGGATAGAGATGGGGGTGCAGGATCTGTGCGGCAGGTAAGGTGGAGGAGGGGGTGAGGGTGCGAGGTCGGGGTGGGAGGTAGGGTGCAGAAGCAGGCTGGGAGTAGGGTATCTAGCCGGGAGAGAGGCTGTAGGAGCAAGCTGGGTGTGCAGGGTCTCGGGGGGGGGGGGGGGGGAGATGAGTGAGGGGGATTGAGGCGCGGGGGTTTGGGTATGGGGGGGGGCAATTACCTGGCTTCACACCCCCGTTGCTCCCAAGGACCGCCTCCCGCTGCTCCCATTGCCTCCCAATAGCGCGTTACTGCACTGCAATTCCCCCAGTGCGTGTGGGAGGGGAAGCTCAGCCCCCTCCTTCCCCCCACACAGCAGAAAGAAGCAGCCGCTCCAACCTCTCAGACACAGAACCACAGAAGAGAAGGGTTGGAAGAGACCCTAGGAGGCCTTCTGGTCCCATCCCCTGCTCCAAGCAAAACCAACCTCAAGTAAATCAGGAATCTTGCTGCCTCCTCTCCCCTCCCCTCCCTCCTTTGGGCATTGCAGCCTCAGAGTGGCTACAGGGGGCCCTTTTCCTAAGGGTCAGGCACAGCCCTGGCACTACGCTGAGCTCACCTGGCTGAAAGGCGAGCCCAGGGCGCAGGGGCCGGGAAGCACTGCTGTCCGCAGGAGTAACCCAGCTGGGGAAAGCCCAGGGCCTCGCGGCTCCCCGGCGCGGTTAATCCGCAGTGCGGTGGTCAGTTCCTTTCTGCCTGCCCCATCTGTGAGGCTCGCTCCCTTGCATGGTCGAGCCTGCAGCGTGGGGAGCTGCTCCTGGGAAACTCACCAGATTTTGCAAATAACCCAGTGCATCCCTCCCCTCAGCCACCATCCCTCGCTGCCTTTTTGCAAGGAGGCTCCCCCCACCCCAGGGTTAGACCCACCAGCCCGCATGTGCAAAGGAATCCAAATTGCAAAGCAAAGGGAGTGGAAACTTCCCAGCCCCCTGCTGAGCGCTGCTGGCAAGCCCAGGGCTGCAGCCTACTCACTGTGCCCGTCGGAGAAAGGGAAATGGGCAGCGAGAGCCTGCCCCGAGCGCGCTGGCTGCACTGAGCCACGCACACGCGGTGCTCCTGCCCTCAGCTTTTGCCCCCTGCATGGCCCAGCCAGCGCTGTAGCCCCTTTGCATTTCCCCCTCTCCTCCCCACACCACGTCCCTTAATGAGCTGAAGGGAGAGATCTGAGCTGAGCCCTGCACTGCCAGAGTGAAACCCACGGAGCAGTTCAGGGAAATCCTTCTTGCCCCCAACCCCGGCCTCCCCTTCCCCATGTGGCTGGAACCCCCGCTACTGGGCCCCACTTGTAGCCTCTCCCTGTTTGAGTCCCTTCCTCCCCCACCCCCTGTAGGAGAGGGGAAATCCCCCTTGCCTTTGCACCTCCTGCCCTCTGCGCACGAAGCCGGAGCGAGTTCCCAGATGCGTGGGAGAGTGGGGGGGCTGAGCTCGAGCCGCGGGCCACTAGTGGTCCATGGACCACACTGAGAACCACTGCCCGAGGCACTTAATGCAGGAGAAATGCCCAGAAGCAGGCATGGCATCTCGACATAAGTCGCATCTCTTGAAGCCTGGTGAACCAGGCATGTTGAGGCAGGGTAAAATACGGGAGAACGAAGTGGGTTTTTTTTAAAGTTTTTATTTTTTTGACAAAAAAACAAAGGGAAAAGGTTGAAAAACTTTGATAAAAACTGATGAACTTTGAACTTTTTTTCATTAATTAAGGTGAAGAAAGGGCGACTGAAGGGGAGCTCTGTCTTCTGGTGAGGACGATAGAGAAGGAACTGACATCCTGCATGCGCAACTAATAGACACCAACAGCACAAGGAGACACCAGTGCGCATGCGCAGCATGGTGGGGCACTGCTAGAAAAAAATCTCTGGGCGCCGGAGCGAGGACACACCAGCACACTAGAATGGAGCACCCACGGGGGGACACATCTCAAAGAAGAATATTTGTTCCTCTCTACAGAAGGGGCTGAGGCTTTTGTTTTATTCACTGACAGCAATTCTGACAATTTTACAGCCATAATCCTTTATATCAGGGGCAGGCACTGAACAGCACCACTCAAAGAGGCTGGCTGCTCCTTGTGGCTCTCTGCACTATGGGAACACGGGGGGCTTTAGAGGCAGTGAAGCACAATTTCTCAGCTCCCATTGGTCAGTTTCCAGCCAACAGGAGCTGAGAGATTTTTCAAGGGGGTGGGAGCGATGCCCAAAGCCTCACCCTGCAGCGCAGAGAGCCACATGGAACAGTCAGCTGCTTTGAGAAGTCTGCAGCTGCTGGAGAAGTCTGCCTGAGAGGGCTGCTGGCCGGGAGTTGATTAGCTAAGTGCCACCTGGCCAGAGCCTGCCTCTGGCATCCCACCCCATTCCGTACCCAAACTCCCTCCAAGACCCTGCACCCCCTTCAGACCCCTCCCCGAGGCCAGAGTCCTCTCACGGAACCTGCACTCCAATCCCTTGCCCCAGGTCACAACCCCCTCCCTTCACCCAAACCTCCTCAGACCTTACACCGTCTCCTGCACCCCAGTCCTCTACCCCAAGCTCCTTTCTGCACCCAACCCCTGTCCCACACCCCGCACTCCCTCCAAAGAATGGAGCCCATGACTGCTTACCAAAGTCTTGGAGTGCCCCCCCCCCATCAAAAATTACTGCCCACTCCTGCTTTATACAATGACAAAGATTTCATATACAGGGAGTAGAAATGTAGCAAAACATCTCAAAAGCTGTGATCCCAGTCCCCCATCCCTCTCTCACTCCCTTCCTGCTATCAGCAACTTCTCGTAATGCAATCCAGTTAGGAGTTGTGGGCTCAGTACTCTGTTATGTACGTCAACTTTGTGTTATCCCTGCTTCTGTGCAATATTCACAAGAGCTATGTAGCCCTTACAAGTCCTGCAGAAGCCTCATGTGTGCTTTTAATTAAAGGTGACCAAAAACCTCTACACCAATAAGGTTGCTACCAGGATTTAACTATAAGGATTATTTTCTATACTCTCACCCTAAATCCCCTAATTTAAAAGCGTGTATGTTTTCACAATGTTTCAACAAACTTTCAGGGTGAAGTTGCTTTTCCTGAAAATGTTGAAGAAAACAGAATAAATGCTTTCCCAATTGAAGAGATTGTACTGAAGTGGTTGTGAAATATTCCTGACCCATATACTAAAAATAGAGTTTGATGTTAACTTGGGAAAATGTTTCCAACATACACCTTGTGCAGAAGCTAGTTTAAAAGCAGACATGAAGTACACATTTAATTAGCATTATTCCTGAGTAATGAATGAGCTGCCGCCACAGAAGCTGACAGATAAAACTGTCTCTGGATAAAATGTTCACTGACAGCCGCTTCCACTCACACACTGAATGAAGCAGGCTGCAGCTGGCACAGAACCTTACATGCTGTTAGACACAATTTTAATGACAACCGCATCCACACATTGTATCCCTCTCTCATCCAGTTCAGTATCATGTGCTATTTGTTTTGGAAGGAGTTTTCAAAAATGGCTGCGTGAATTGGCTACCCCTCTCTCTGAGGAACTTCAAAATTCTCACTCTGGTTTCATTCACCCCATGCTGCACCATCCCTCAGCCCACTGCATCGAAAATGCATGAGAGCAGAAAGGTTGGGGTTCAAACTCTGTGGAAGAGTGTGGTGTGTACAAGCCTCTGGCCATCTGTTACTGTCGTTTCTTCGTTAGACAAGGAAGCCTAAGGGCAAAGGGGGCAGCTGAAGAGGGAAGGATGACTGTAGGAATCCTGAGGGAGGGCCAGGTACATAGCTAATGAGCTCTGTAGCATCCCCTGCTTCCCAGCTCACAAATAATGTTCCTCATTTCAGATCCCCTCTGCAATGAGCCTCCCTCTTTGCTCCTCGGCTCTCCTGCAGGCCTTCTAAACTCTGCCATGACTGCAGCAGAATAGGTGCACTCTCACATGTGCTTTTGGACCATATAAACATCATTCCTGATATCTGAAGTCTGCAGTACCTCTTGCTTGCTTAGTAACGTAACACTTAGAAGAGGACTACATATTATGTACTACTCTTTAAATGATGTCACTAGATTAACACTTAAGTGAAAATTGGCATTGGGATTTCAGTAACCGTAAACAGCCAAGGCTTCAGATTTTAGTTCTCAGATTAAAAAAAGAAATAATCTTCAGTGCTAGGCGGAGCACTGGATCCAGTAGTGTCTCCAAGGGAGGACGCAACACTACTTCCTGCACTATTTAAGTTTTCCTAGGAGTGCCCCCTCCAAGAACAGAGCAGGTCCACTCCTATTTAGTTTGTAAGTGCAGATGATCTCACAGTACAAGCAAATGCAGAAGGTATAGCTATTTGAATCAGAGTTTCAAGCCTTTCATAATATCAACTCTTACTCCTGTATCCTTCAATGACTTTTCCCCATCCTTCTGTTAACACAGAAATGTAAGAGATGCCCATAAAGAAGATTATGTATGTCTTCAAGAAACCAAAAGGAGCTAGTTTGTGGGGACAACTTTTTTCAAAAACAAAATCATCCATGACTAGTGATTTATGAGGCAAGAAAGAAGTGCAGCCAAAGAGACTTGCTTTTGTTTAAATTATCTATTTGTGCCTGTTCTCCTTAACATGACACTTTTGTAAGGTATGCTGTGTTCTTCACATCTGCTTGGGATTGAAGGGGGCAGGCACATGGCTCACACCTCAACCTACAGAACAGATTCAGCAAAATCATTAAAAACTACTATTCAAGACATTGTAACTAGGGATTTCAAGAATGAATGTTTCCACAGAGTGAATTCAATCCTAGAGGCTACCCCCTCCATATACATCCCACATGGCAGGATGTGACCCATTCCTTTCAATTCTCTGTGGCACTAGTGAGGCAACATCTGGAATATTGCATCCAGTTTGGGGCCATCCATTACAGAAAGGACGTGGACAAATTGGAGAGAGTCAAGCAGAGGGCAATGAAAATGATTAGGGGAATGGGGTACATGACTTACGAGGAGAGGCTGAGGGAACTGGGCTTATTTAGTCTGCAGAAGAGTGAGAGTGGGATTTGATAGCAGCCTTCAGCTACCTGAAGGGGTGGGGGAAGTTCCAAAGAGGACAGAGCCAGGCTGTTTTCAGTGGTGAGAGATGACAGAATATAGAAATAGTTAAGTAGCAATGTTAAGGAGCAATGGTCTCAAGTTGCAATGGGGAAGGTCTAGGTTGAATAGTAGGAAAAATGATTTCCCTAGCAGGGTGGTGAAAGCACTGGAATGGGCTTCCTAGAGAGGTAGTGGAATATCCATCCTTAGAGGTTTTTAAGCCCCAGCTTCACAAGGCCTGGCTGGGATGATTTAGCTGGGGTTGGTCCTGCTTTGAGTAGGGGGTTGGACTAGATGACCCCCTGAGATCTCTTCAAACCCTACTCTTCTAAGATTCTATGCTGGTAAACCTGATGGAATAAAAAAAAGAAGGCACCAACAAGTGGTAGTAGGAAGGTAGGAAAGGCTGACTTTGAATGGAAAGCATCAATAATTCCCACATCATCTTCTAATGGTAGTGTGGGAGCCATACGCTGTTCCATCAAGTTCCTTTAAAATACTACCTCCTACAGACTATGGCTGGGGATGGCAATCAGCCCATAACATATTTAATTATAAATCCCTGGGAATTGGGGTCACTAGAAATGCAGACAGTCCCCTATGGTATTAGAGTGCTACTTCAGACACCCCCTACACACCATCACCGACACGCACGCACGCACGCACGCACGCACGCACGCACGCACACCAGGTCTTATTCCCCTTTATAGGGAGGCACCATTACACCATTCCGTCACTGTAAAGAAGCCTTGAAAAGGGTATTAAGTCAATTACATTCACTTTTAGGCCTGCTTACAATGCCAGAGTGGTGTAAAACAGAGACAGTGTAACAGGAGTCAGGCTCAGGACAGCCACTTACCGCTGGCAGCTGGACACAGTTGGAACTGACATCGTATTCGATATATGCTTCCTCTATCCCCGCCTCTGATTTCCCATCCTTCGTATAACAAACATCCCTGGTCCAAGTGGTCATGCGGTCCACGTCCTCCATTGTATAGACACAGAGCGCAGACTCCTCACTCAGTTTGCCAGATGAAGCCTGCCAGGCAGAAAAGGCAGTGAACAATACCTCTCCTTGGGTACTGGATCTCCCTCTTCCCAGATCACTGCCTGGTTGGGTGACATAAGCAGCCTGCAGTAGGCTGTATGTTTTCTCTTTGCTCCTACAGAGTAATGGTAATTCCACATAGGAGTAATAGTGAGAGTCATCCAGGCAGATGCGTGAGATATAGGTCTTGTACTCCCGTGACTGGGACTTGAGATCCCGGCGATAAAACAGGAAGTAAACGCTGGAGCGGTGGGTAAAGGATTTGATGAAATGGTGGTTATACTCGGAGAGCCGACCCACAGCCAGCTTAGCTGTTTCTTCATAGGAGAAGATGGAGTGAGAATCTGTCCCTTGCACATCCCCCCCATAGGCCCTGAGATTTCGGGTGGTGATAGGAGGGATTCCCCCTCCAACCCCTCTGCTGGTATACCCTCGTCCCACAAATAGCAGGGGCACATCATCTTTTGAGTGGCCTACTAGTCCCACAGTAGTGATATTTGGGTCATTTGCAGCCACATACTGAGTGTCTCCAGGGCTCTCTGGTCGAAAGAGAACGTGGTCAATGGACGTGAGGCTCCTTTTTTCACAGATCCCCTGGTACACACTGCCACATACAATGAGCTCCTCCTGCAAAGAGTTCACCAGTAATAGCTTGTTGTGATTGTCAGTGCTGTGTGCCTGGGGACATTCCAGCTTTGAGACAGGAGGGAGGCAATCTTTACTGTCCAAAACTGGCCCAGTTTGAACTGCACTCTCCATCATCAGGTCTGATGTCAGTTGGAAAAGAAAGTTGATGGCCCCCAGATAAAGAGTCCCAGACTCAGAGTCTATAGTCAGGTGAAGGAATTTTGTGGTGTTGTGTGAAAAGGTGACATACTGCAGCAGTCCCTTTGGCATTACTGCCCCCAGGAAACAGAGAGCAGGAAGAAGGAAAGTTCCCAGAGACATGGTAAACATTCTGCAAGAGAGAGAAAGCTGTTACCCTATGGAGCCAAACCACATTCTTTTAACATTGTACGTTTATTATGAGAAGAGGTGGGTGAAGAGAACAGTGGCCAATTCTAGCCAGAGATAAAACAACAAAAGATGAATTTTTATATGCTATCAAAAGCAGGAAGCCCAAGGAAGCATCAATGGCTTTGCTTTTCCACCAGAGTGTTAAGGTGACATGCACAGAGTAAAATAAGATTGCTGAAACACTTTTACCAGATTACCTCATTTATCGGTGGATATCCCCATCACCAAGACTTTCATTGTGGGTCCAGAACTTGTGTTCGTTATCTGAGAAACAGGGACTCAATATTCAGTTTTCCTCAAGAGAAGACTTGCCAAAGCATAAATTCTCTGACTCAACAATGTTACCATCAGCAGAAGGCCCTATTTATACTGTAAAAATTAGCATATCAGAGAGTTGGTTCAAACTCAGAAACCCGTAACAATGGATCAAACACAGTATGTCCTTGCTGTACAGACAGAAGTGACCCTAGTTTAACCATGCTCCTGGACTGTACTACAGACGAGGGATGTTAAATTGTGAGTAATCGACTACTGGAATAGTCGACGCATTTTGCATTGACTATTCGATTAGTCAATAGTGCGCCTCTGCCTTTGAAGTGCTGCACAGAGCCTGGGTCTGACCCTGGGCTCCATGCAGTGCTGCTGCCTTGAAAAGCCACAGGAGCCTGGCATCAAGATCCTTGCGGCATTTCAAAGCAGCAGCGCCCCATGAAGCCTGGGATTTGCTGGGGACTCCCCTGCTGACCCTGGGCTCCATGAGGCGCTGTTGCTTTGAAATGCCTCGTGCAACCTCGGGACAACCCAGCTGGCCCCAGGCTGCACACAGCGTTTCAAAGCCGCAGTGCTGCATGGAGCCCAGGCTCCGGCCCCAGGTTCCACACAGCACTGCCACTTTGAAGTACCCCCTCCTCTTTCCCCCCTTGCTGCCTCTTTCTGAAAGAGGCAGCAAGGAGGGGAAGCGACTAGTTGAGTAGCCCGTCGACTATCCAATAAGCATTTGCTTATCGTATAGTCAACTAGTCAACTAGTTTTCACATCCCTACTACAGACATAGGCATTAGCAGTGTTGTGTATTGAGAATTATCCAGGAAAGGGAACATGTGTAGAGAGAACTTAGCACATTATGAACAGCAATGGTCCTGCAGCCCCTTAGAGACTTACCAAAAAATATGCAGATAGTATCATGAGCTTTCATGAGCACAAGCCACTTCTTCAGATGACAAATATCATCTATATATTTGTTATCTGAAGAAGTAGGTTGTGCCCATGAAAGCTCAAGATACCATCTATATATTTTTTGGTTAGTCTCTAGGTGCTGCAGGACCATTGCTGTTTTTTAAGGGTTGGTTTTTTTTTTTTTTAAGTTACAAACTAACATGGCTACCCCTCTGAGACATAATACAATATGGGCATTACTCAAGAGTAACATTTCATGGTGATAGTACACCATAGTTTTGGGGAAAAATACAGTTCACTTCTGGCTACACTATAGGACTGAAATGAAATGTATGTTAGACATTTTTTACAGTATAGGTGGGTCTCAGATTATACTAATAGAATCAAACTATTCTACATTTGAATCAAGCACAACTGTCAGTGTTCAGAGAAAAAGTATACTGTTTTTGCATCCTACCTCTTCTCACACCTCCAGTCCTGGCTTCCAGTTCTCTTCCCCATATTTTGACCCCATATAGAGGCATTTCAGATTGCAAATCAATGTCACTTGGAAGTCTCACAAGGACAGTGCCTGTTCTCGGTTCTACTCTGACTCATACAAAACAGAACCTGACAAGCTCCCAAGAACCACCATTGTTCCTATTACACACCCTGCCGTTTCCAAAACGTACATTCCCTCAGCTCCATTCATTTCCTACTAGAGAACATCAACAATCAATATTGAGCTTCAGCACTTGTCCAATAAAGAGAACAAAATAAGCCAGGCTTTTCTTATTGACCAGCTCACAGACTGACTCTTCTGCATCCATTGCTATGGTAACCATCCATCTGCCTGTGAAAGGTCAGAGTTGGCTCAGCTGGCCCAGCAGAAACCCAGCAAAAAGCGTCAAAGATCTGCACAGGCATTTCTCTCTCCTCCTCATCCCTGATGCATCTTACTCCAAGAATATTTAATTGCCATGGCAAATGTTATCAAAATGTAAAACTGAGACAAACCACTCCAGTCTTTCTGAGGGGACAGGGCAGTCTACCCAGGCCAGAGCATCACTGTGATTGGGTTTGATTCTCTGTGCCCCTCTCCCCTTGCACTCTTTGGAAACAATGGCTCCTACCTGCTCTTCAGAAAGATGGCTACTTTATTCAGTGCTGAATGTGATCACAGGCCTTCTGGAGACACTGCACTGGACAGTAACTCAATCCACATTTCTTAGAGTACAGGTTGAACCTCTCTCCACTGGCACTCTCTGGTCCGGCAAGACCATGGATATTGCTGGACTAAAGAGTCGTGGTAGAAAGCTAGAGGCAGGAGCTGTGCGGGGGCCAGGAACCCAGCCAGGCTGACTGCAGGGGGCCCAGCGGCCAGGAGGGAGTCCAGCTCAGTCAGCGGCAGAATGCCATGGAGCTGCGTCTGCTATGGTGGGCCTGGGAGCTCCAGTGGCAGGACCACAGGTAGGCCTTATTAACCTCATTAAAGAGTTCATACAATATGTGAAAAAGGAGAAGATGGGTCACAGATTTGTACAAACAGTTGCCAGTGGCATCTCCTTTTGGTGCCACAAAGGGTGGTGTCCTTTATCTGGATGTCACCACTGATTTTATTTTCCCCCAAGACGACAGCCAAGCAGAAGCCCTGGGTATATCGAGGCTTGACTGAAGCTGTGAGTACAGTAATTACTCGTTTAACACGTGCCCGCTGAACACATTTTAGCAATAGCACAATTTTTTTTTAGGGAACATTTTTCGAATAACGACCATCCTCGAAATAACACGAAAATAATCAAGTGGCGGACTACTTCACGCGGTGGTGTAAGTTGGTGAAAACAGTGGTAATACGCATGAGCGGATGAACACATGTGGTCACAGCGCTGCTCCACTCAGTCACGTGTTTATCTTGGTGTTTTAACAAACCGCGGCAACTTGTGTTGCTAAATATCTTGTGTTGCTAGATATCTAATGTTGACAACCCAGCACCAACAAAAAAAATGACTTCGCCACCACCACCTGAAATGCAATGCTCACCTTTTCCATTATTTTTAATGGGACAATTGACCTCGCATACCACGTTTTCACTTATCATGAACATTTTCAGAAACACATCTATCCTGTTAAATGAGGAATTACTGTACATTGAAGCTCAAATGCTCCTTTGCCCTAAGAGAGCACGCATCAGCATTTTGCTTGTCCTTAAATCTATAACATTTCTGAGATTAAACAAGATGAAGTTTAATAAGGACAAATGCAAAGTACTCCACTTAGGAAGGAACAATCCATTTCACACAGACAGAATGGAACGTGAGCGTCTGAGAAAGGGACCTAGGGATAATAGCAGACGGCAAGTTAAAAATGAGTCAACAGTGTGACACTGTTGCAAAAAAAGCAAACATGATTCTGGGATGCATTAACAGCACTGTTGTGAGCAAGACACAAAAAGTCATTCTTCTACTTTATTCTGTGCTGAATAAGCCTCAATTGGAGTATTATGTCCAGTTCTGGGCACCACATTTCAAGAAAGATGTAGAGAAACTGGATAAGGTCCAGGGAAGAGCAACAAAAATTATGAAAGGTCTAGAGAACATGAGCTCTGAGGAAAGACAAAGAATTGGGCTTGTTTAGTTTGGAAAAGAGAAGACTGAGAGGGGACATGATAACGGTTTTCAAGTATCTAAAAGGGTGTTACAAAGAGGAGGGAGAAAAATTGTTCACCTTGGCCTCTGAGGATAGGACAACAAGCAATGGGCTTAAATTGCAGCAAGGGAGGTTTAGGTTGGATATCAGGAAAAATTTCCTGCCTGTCAGGGTGGTTAAGCACTGGAATAAATTGCCTGGGGGGGGTTGTGGAATCTCCATCACTGGAGATATTTAAGAGCAGGTTGGACAGACACCTATCAAGGATGATCTAGACGGTGCTTGGTCCTGCCATGAGTGCAGGGGACTGGACTCGTTGACCTCTTGAGGTTCTTTCCAGTCCTAGTGTTCTATGCCTCTATAACTATGACCAGGAGCACGGTCTCGTTACTTTGACAATTCCCATGGGCAGACCTCAATTTGTGGGTAGCACCTGGAAGAATACTCTTACTTTCCCCTACTTGCCCCCAGTCTGACCTCAGCATGACCTTAATCCTGTGCTCAAAGTGGTGCCGTTTGTCAAGAAGCACTAAGCAGGAAACGCGTTCACAATACCGCGAGGGAAGATTACCACCTGATGAATGGTGAGACTGAACTGGGTTGTATCTCAGACTTCATCTACACCGGTAAGTTACAGTGCAGCAATTCAGCTACCAGCACTGTTAACTTCCAAGGCGTCCACACTGGGAAGACAGTTCGCACACTAACTCCATTGTTGCTGCGCTCTAGATAAATCACCTCAGCAAGAGGCTACAGCACTGGGGTGCCAGTGTGGACTACAACGCTGAGAGTCTCTTCCAGTACCTGTCCCACGATGCCTGTTCTCACTTCTCTGGTTGTCGGTTTGAACTCTAATACCCTCCTCTCAGGTGACCAAAGCTCAGACCTGCCTTTTACATTCCTTTGGACTTTTGAAACTCCACTTTCTGCTCGACTGACAATGCGTGGAGTGCTCTCAGTGCATCTTTCCAGATGACCATGCCTAGTCCATGCACCAGGAGATCCCATACTTCGAGCCATGTCAAGCTCATCAGCATTTGGGAAGAGGAGGCTGTCCAGTCCCAGCTGCGCTCCAGCCATAGGCATTATAATACCTATGGGCAGCTATCAAAATGCCTGACCATAAAAGCCTCAACCATGACACACTGCAGTGCAGGGGCAAGTGAAAGAGCTGGGAAACGCCTACTAAAAGGTGTGGGAGACAAAGCACCACTCCGGTCCTGTGCCCACAACCTGCCAGTTCTACGACGAGCTGGATGACCTACTTAGGGATGACGCCACCTCCCCATGGATACTTCATGGCCTCAGGAGCCATTCCAGAGTAGACCAAGCTAGGAGGAGGAAATCATGGACAACCTGCCAAGGGACCAGAGCCAGAGGATGACTATTTTTTACCTATTAGGAGGCTAGCCAGTTGCAGCAATTGGAGGATGGGGATGCACAAACAGCAGAGGATGTGTCTCTGATTTTTGTAAACATTGAAGTGAGTTGTTGGGGGAAGGAGGATTGCAGAAAGCAGGCTTGGGTCTGTGTGGTGCTAGTACCAACATACGGCTAAGTCAGATGTGGAACAGGGTGCTGAAGCACTCGCTCACTTCATGGTAAATGACCTCACAATCTCATCGAAAGTCTCACACAGATGCTGGGTAATTTGCCTCTGTAGGTTCTTTAGCAGAGCTGCTGTGCTCATTGTCCCATGAAGGGTAACATTCCAAGGCCACTGGGCCATAAGGGAGGGAGGGGCACTGCTGCAGACAGGCAAGCTGTGTAAGCCCCAGGACAGAAGGAAGGCAGGGCTAAGGGAAGGTGCAGGTGCCAGGGGATTCTGGGGTGAGGAGGAGGGGAGAGCTGGCCACCGGAAGCAGCACTGGATGGGGGAATCGGGGCAGGCTGGGGAGATTGGGGGGCCGGTGGAAGCAGGGCTGCCGGGGGGTGTGAGGTTGGGGGCAGGGAGCTGGCCGGGGAAGATGTGGGGGGGGGGGGAGAAGCGGCCGCCGGAAGGAGGGCTGGACGCGGGCAGCAGGGCTGGCCAAGGGAGATTGGGAGGAGAAGCAGGGGAGAACTGGCTGCCCGGGAGGGGGTTGTGGGGCTGGCCAGAGGCGCAGCGGGGGGGAGCAGGGAGGAGGAATGAATCGGCCTGCAGGGAGTGGGACTGACCCGGCCATATGTAGATCTTGGGGCGCTGCCCCCATTCCTCCCTCCCCCCCCGCAAAGCACAAAGCATGAGTTAGTCCAGCCCGGGGATTCTATTGTCCCCCCACACACACCCCTCGAGTAGTTGCGAACTGTCTGGCTGGTAGACACACTCATGCAGCCTGAGCACATTTACCAGCCAGGCAGTTCGAAACTACAAACTGATACATCTAGTAATACATCTAGGAATAATACAACTTACCTAATGAGAAAATACCAGATATGTTATATGTCTGGTATTTTCTCAGTTTGTTTTTTATGTGTTTATATTTTTGGGCTGCAAAAAGCAGTACTGAAAAAAAAGGGTTCCAACTAAAGTAAAAAGTTTGGGAAACCCTGGTCTAACCAGCTTTCTGTCTGTCTTACAGTCCATTTATCCAATCCACATTCCTTAACTTGCTGGCAAGAATATTGTGAGTGACCATATCAAAAGCTTTGCTAAAGCTGGCACTGGGGGTTTGGGGAGGACCAGAAACAACTTATTTGAATATTCATCATTTGATTAATGAATATGCAAATATGCAAATGAACATTACCAGTCCTCCAAAAGTTTGTGAATGGATTTACTGGTCCCCGTGTCAAAAAGTTTGGGAACCCCTGAGCTAGGGTATTAATGGGTAGGCAGGGTCTCCCAGAACAATGGGCATTTTGACTTCGCCTTCAGTGATCTTCTGGTCCAGGATGAAAATCCCTGGTTGCAGCTTCCTGAACAGGCCGATGTCGTGAAATACGTGTACATCATGCACCTTTCTGAACCAGCCTATGTTAATGTCTGTCAAATGCCCACAGTGCTCCATAAGCCCTTGGAGAACCATGGAGAAATGCCCCTTATGGGTAATGTATTCAGAGACTAGGTGGTCTGTTGCCAGAATTGGAATATGCATGCCATCTATTGCCCTGCCACAGTTAGAGAAGCCCATCTGTGCAAAGCCATTCATAATTTCATGCACGTGAAATCCAACAGTTGATTTCCCCACTCCAAACTGATTGGTGTCTGATAGGTAGCTGTCTGAAGTAGCCAGCTCCCACAAAGCAGTCCCCACGCACTGTTCCACGGCAGGGCAGCACTCAGTCTCTTGTCCCTGCGTCACAGGGTGGGGGCAAACTCATCACACAGTCCCATGAGCGTGGCTGCTCCAAACACTGCTGAAAGAAACTGCTGTGCTAGGAATCTCAAAGAACACTGGACTCACCTCAGGTTCTCTCTCTAGTACGCAGGGACAGAGTGGATTGGAGAGTTTTACTGAGGTGCCTGTATGGAGAGACATTTATATCTGTTGATAGGTAGTTATTAAAGCCAATAAGCTAGTAATTATGGGACTTTTATGTAAAGTCAGTGTCATAACATCACACTACTAAAGCAGCTAGAGCAAGGAAGGAAATAATTATATTTATACATCAATGTTAAGACAATTAAGTCTGTATATCTAACATGCTTAATTTCCTGTGATACTGGAAGGTCCTGCAGGGTCTGCTAGCCTTCCAAATCTTCTATTTTCCCCAATTGCCCGATGCTCTTCCTTTTAACCCCCAACTTCCCAATTATGTCTCCCCAGCACAGAATTGGCAAAGGTCTTCTTCCCACCACCAAAGTTCCTGAGACACAGGCCTGACTAATAATAAAGGTGGGACATCTAACAGAAATACAATTGAAACACACAAGCTGTTAGTTCTGCGGCATGTCCATCTGCCCATCAATCATATGTGATAGTCGGATTCTGCAGTATTGAAAATTTCACTTTAAAAAAAGATTCTAGTAATCCTGGATATGAAGAAAACCTTCCTAATGTATACTGAGTATAATGTGAGACATTGCTGTTTTCCTGACTCTGCAAAGAGCTGGAAACAGTAGCTCAGAGACACATGAGCTCTACTGCAAAGCACTACTGTTAATGAAAAAACAATTATCTAAATCTCATAATTGTTGTTCTCCCAGATGTGTTACTCATGTCCCTTCCAATAGGGATGGTTTGGTGCCTCCTGGAGTGACACCCTTATCCCAGTGTGGATGTACCACTGCTGACTTGCCACTTGCTCAGTTCTTTCTTGCCGGATTACTCTGACAGAGAGGAGTCAGGCAAGATTGGTAATGGACATGAGCAACGCATCTCGAAGAACAACAGTTATGAGAGGCAGGTAACCATTTTTAGTGGAGTGCTTGCTCAAGTCCATTCTAATAGGTGACTGCCAAGCAGTTTCCTTAGGGGAGAAGTCAGAGTTAACTTGGTTGCTGATTACAGGACCACCCTGCCAAATGCCATGTCATGCCTGGCATGCTGGATGATGGCATAGTGTGACGTGAAGGTGTCAATTGAAACTCCTGTTGCTGCTGTGAAGATTTCTTGGACAGGGACATGAGCCTGGAAGGCCACAGACAATGCATGCGCCCTTGTGGAAAGTGCTGTCAATGATGGTGGTTGCACCTTTGTGAGGTCATAGCACGTCCAGATGCAGTACGTAATCCATCGAGGAGATGGGGCATCCTCTCATCCTTTCAGCAATGACAATAAAAATCTGCAGTGATTTGCAAAATGGCTTTACGTGCTCACTATACAATGCCAGGGCCCACCTCACATTTAGGGAATGCAATGTACACTCTGTTGGTGGCATGAGGTTTAAGGTTGAGAGAGGAACACTGGTAAAAATGTGTCCTGGTTCACACAAAACTGTGAGACCGCTTTAGGGAGGAATGCAGACTGAGGACACAGCTGGACCTTCTGTAAAAAATAGTAAATGGGGGCAAAGCTGTAAGTGCACGTAGCTTAGAGATCCTTTTAGCTGATGTTACACCTACCCAGAAAACCCTCTTCCATGAAAAGTGAGAGAGATCAGGGGGTCATAGGTTCAAATGCAGGGCCCATGAGCTTGGTTAGAACCAAGCTGAGGTCCCACTGAGGGAACAAGTTGTCATAAATGTGTGTAGAGACTGTCCAGACCCTTGAGAAACCACCCAACTATTACTCAACACCCAATCTACCGGCCTCACCTGGGTGGAAGGCAGATGGCAGCCTTACCAACGGTGTTGCTAGATTCTGTTGTTTTAGGTAGAGTGCTGTGACAGATGGCTGGCTGAGCCAAAGCTCTGCCACTATAGCCTGTCTGAAAAGCCAATTGAAGACAGCTGAGCAAGCCCACGCGTAAAGGGCTAATGGAAGCAGCTGTGGGCCTCATTAGCCAGAGGGCTATATAAGGCAGCCAGAGGGGAGGAGCAAGGAGAGGAGTGAGGAGCCAGCATGTGGCTGAGTGTGTGCCCTAAGCCAGAAGGAGAGGCTGGCTGAGTTAGCTGCTAGAAAACCAAAGCTCTGTAAATAGAAGGTGGTGGGAAATTGGCACTGACAATAAAAGGCACACGTGACTACACAAGAAAGGGTTTCCGGTTGGTTTGTGATCCAAGAAGGGGTCCCGAGGCGAGGGGCCTGGGCGAGAACCTTGCCACAGTGGGTAGTCCAGAACAAGGAGAATCAGCACCAGCTGGGGGCAGGGGGAGAATATGTACCTTTTCGCAGAAACCAAATTAAAAAAAAATCCACTTTGCCAGGTAAGAGGGCTTTCTGCATCATAGGAGGACCTCTTTTACTAAGTGTGAATATTGGAGCTCCAGGGGATTCAACCATGGAATTTTCAGGCTGTGAGATGGAGGGACTCCAGATTGGGGTGTTGGAGCTTGCCGTGATCCTGTGAAATAAGGTCTGGGCATAGTGGGAGGACTAATGGTGTATCCACCGAGAGGACCAGTAATGTGGTGAACCAGTGGTGGCAGGGTCATGCTGTCACATGGGTCGAGGGCTGCTTGGAGGAGCCATGTGATGGCATCTCCTATTATTTTCTTCCCTGGGCCACATCGAGTTCTGCCTGGGCAGCCCAGGATAAAATTGGGAGGGGGCTGGAGTTTGAAGTGCTTTCTTTGGGTTGCAGAGATGTATATTCCTCATGTCCTTCAGACTGTGTAAGTGGGAGCCTGTATTTAAACATAACAACTCTCTAAGCTGCACAGCCATGTGGCTCTGCAGCTGCCTAACAAGCCCCACAGAGGGGCTCCCGGTTGCTGCACAGAGTGCCACCTGAATGGCTGCAGCAGCTCCATGCTGGGGCACCTCTTGTCCTATCATGGCAGCTCTATGCTAAAGTGTGTGTGTGGGGTCCCGTTTCCCCTGTCCATGGTGGTCAACCTGGAGCTATGTGCCCACAGCTGCCGCTGCCAGGGAACAGGCACCCCTCCCCTGGCCGTGACCACTGAAGCTGCAGCAGTCATGGAGAGGCACCTCTCAGCTAGCCCGACCCTGCTGCAGGGAGAGAGGGCTGGGGATAGTCCTTTCGTCCCAGGGCAGCCTGCGCCGCAAACTCCTCAGCCCTAGCTGCACCCCAGAGTGCACACCCCCAGTCACAGCCCTCACCCCAATCCTTTCTCGTAACCCGGAGCCCCCTAACACCCCTTAGCCCGTCTACTCCACCCCACCATATACTGTCCACGTGCAGAATGACTTTTGTTTTATGATTAGACAGTTTAGAGGATTGGGCCAAAAGAAATCTGATGAGGTTCAACAAGGACAAGTGTAGAGTGCTGCACGGAAGAATCCCAAACATTGTTACAGGCTGGGGACCGACTGGCTAAGTAGCAGTTCTGCAGAAAAGGACCTGGGGATTACGGTGGATGAGAAGCTGGATATAAGTCAGCAGGGCGCCCTTGTAGCCAAGAAGGCTAATGGCATATTAGGTTGCATTAGGAGGAGCATTGCAGCAGATCTAGAGAAGTAATTATTCCCTTTTATTTGGCTCTGGTGAGGCCACATCTGAAGTATTGTGTCCAGTTCTGGGCACCCCACTACAAAAAGGATGTGGACGCATTGGAGAGGGTCCAGCGGTGGGCGACCAAAATGATAAGGGGGCTGGAGCGCATGACCTATGAGGAGAGGCTGAGGGATTTGGGTTTGTTTAGTCTGCAGAAGAGAAGACTGAGGGGGGATTTGATAGCAGCCTTCAACTTCCTGAAAGGGGGTTCCAAAGAGGATGGAGAGAGGCTGTTTTCAGTGGTGGCAGATGGCAGAACAAGGAGCAATGGTCTCAAGTTACAGTGCGGGAGGTCTAGGTTGGATATTAGGAAAAACTATTTCACTAGGAGGGTGGTGAAACACTGGGATGGGTTCCCTAGAGAGGTGGTGGAATCTCCATCCCTAGACGTTTTTAAGTCTTGGCTTGACAAAGCCCTGGCTGGGTTGATTTGGTTGGGATTGGTCCTGCCTTGGGCAGGGGGCTGGACTTGACGACCTCCTGAGGTCTCTTCCAGCCGTGTGATTCTACATCATATCCATATTGCTGCATATAATGTAAGTTACCATGTCCATGTCCATAAAATATAGGGAACAATGGTCTGGACTGCTGAGGGAATGCTGAACACCTGTAGCCACGCGCTGTCTCTCATGGTGACCACCACAGCTATGGTATGGGCTGCATCTGTCAAATCCAGAGCCACTTGTAAGGACAGCCTAGAGACCACCTTGCCCTCCGCAGCAATGCCACAAATTCCTGATAGGTGTCCAATAGAACGAGGCACCTGGAATTTTGCCAGCGAACACCAGAGGTGAAAGTGTAGCGGCTGAATGCTGCCTGCTGGTTAGCCACTCACAACCGTAGACCCCCAGCTGAATAGGCCTCGTGGTTAAAGTTGTTCAGCTTCTTTGCTTCCCTACATTTCAGAGCAGGCCTTGGCTGGCCTTGACATTCCTTGGGGTTCACTGCATCAATCACAAGAGTGACAAGCTGACGGGGCACTGACTCACAGAAAAATCAGTCAGAGGCCTCACACAAATGAGAAACAGAAAAAACAACCAAACAAACCTCATGGACCTGGCTCCCCACAATGAGAAGGAGAAAAAAACCCTGACAGACATGATGCCCAACCGCGATGCAGGAAAAAAAGAAGAGAACGTGCTACAGGGAGGCCTTGCTGGAGGGACCACTGGACTCAGTTCCAGATAAATACAAGAGGCAACCAAAGAAAACCAGCATCAGAGATGCAGGTCAGAGGTTTAAAATGAGGGAACCAGAGGGGGGACACCGAGTAGAGAACCCTGGACATCATCCACTGCTCCCTGAAGCTGTCTAGGGAGCCAGGAGATGCCGCCCAGCGGAACTCTGCCTAGCTGCATGATACCAGGGAGGAACAGAAATAAGCTCTGCAGCTGCAGAGAACCCCCTTGTCCAACACTCCCCCCCCCACCCCGTGTTGTAGATGGCAGCCTTGGCCAGGGCCGGGAGGAGATTGATGAGCAGGTCTCACGACTTTGTGAGGTGACCGATAGGATGCACAAAAATAAAGAGATGAGGGAAAGTGTCGTCAGAAACTCAGCAGGAGGTCCTGAAGGATCCACAAGAGGGGCTGCAACCTGTCGCTCTCGAGGTAGGTGTGTGCCAGATTCTCTCTGACATCACAGAAGAGGGAGGCATCAGGAACAGGGGTGAACCACACCAGGTACATACCCATGCTCACAGCTCCATGAAGATACTAACTGCTGTCCACAGCAGGCCTGTAGCAGAGTGGAATGGCTGTCCACTTACCTGGAGGGGTTCCTCCCCCTCCAGGTGAGTCCAGGTGTGTGGAGCCCGGCCCCATACCACCATCCTGCCATAAGCCAGGTGGTAGGACAGGAAGTAAAAAAGGCAGGCCCAAGGACTCAGTTGGAGCCCAGGTACTGGAGCAGACAGACGTGCTCCTCAAGGTGCAGAGCTGGGAGGCTGCTACAGACCTGAAGGAAGCTGAGGACTGGCTCAGACTGCCAGGACCACATACAGACCCTGACCCAGATGAGCTGCCACACCTGAAGGAGGTTCAGTTCCACAACGACATGGACTATCTGCTACTGAGCGAGGAGTGGACCGAGGGGGAGTTAGGAAATAGCCTGGGGTAGCCGACCCTGGTCTGGCAGAGACCGGGCCCGTGAGTCAGCGTGCTGTCGTCTGGATCCCTGCTGACCCACTGGCAGACAGACCCATCTGCTGCTGCTAAGCCCTGGGCTGGGACACAGTGGAGGGGGTGGGCCTGCGTCCCCCTGAAGCCTCCCCCCACTTGTCAACTCTCTGCCAGAGCTAGGAGAGCAGACTTCCTGTTGCCCCGCCCTGAGCTAGGGCCTGTGCTTGATGACTGTTTTCTTAGCCTGAACATAGGCCTGGGCCCCTGGACCACTGCAGCCCACACTGAGCTAGGGCCTGGGCTTACTGACTGGGCATGTGACCAGAGTACCGGCCTGAGACCCTTAAACTGGTTGCCAGCCCACCCTGACCCCAAGCCTGGGTGCACGGACTTTACTAGTGGAGGGAGCTCTAGCCACAGGGCTGCACTCACACCATTAGTCACCTGGCTGATTCTCCACGAGCTACTGAGCCAGATGTTCAAGTAGATAGAGTGGTCACCCACTGACCTGAGGGGCCAGGAACCCTGCCCTGGGCCACGGTGGGCAGAGCCTTGCCCCCACCAGCCTACAGACACTCCCCTTACACTCCAGCCCCACGCAGGCAAAGTCAAAGCTAGATAAACTTTTCCGGGAGCCTGGGGCTCATAGATTTTGTGAGGGAGGGGGCTGTCAGAGAGCAGGCTGGGGGCGAGGCTGCAGGACCTGAGAGGCAGGAGCAGGGCAGGAGTGTAGGATCTGGGCAGGATGTAGGGTGCAGGCATGGGCTGGTGATGTAGAGTTTGGCCAGGATGGAGGAGCAGGATGGGGGTACAGAAACAGGCTGGGAGTGTGGGGTCTGGGTGGGACGGGGGCACCTACCTAGTGCAGCTCCCAGGGGACATAGGTGGCTCCACACCGCCTTACACTTGCAGGCACCGCTCCCGACCAATGGAGTCTGCAAGCAAGGGCAGGGATAGAGATTCCCTATGCTGCTGTGTTGAGTGCTTCCTCCTCCTGCCAGGCAGAGCTTGTGAGCTGGATGAGGCTCATGGCTTGTCTTTATCTGGCCCACACGGCTCCCCTCCAATGCTGGCCCTTCAGCCATGGGGGGAAGGAAGGGGATGCGCACCAAGACTCAAACTGGCTGTGTGGCTGGAGCACTGGTGCCATATTGCCTTGCTGCAGGAGGAGGAGTAGTCCCGAGATCAAAGGAAGCTGTGGGACAGATTCAAGCCACAGGCTGGGGTTCCCCATTCCTGCCCTTGGGTGCAGGTTGTATGGAGGCTGGGTTCTGCTATAGCACCTTTATGGTGTTTTGTATGGTCTTGATCAAGGGTAAAGCTACCAAGAAGGTTCCCCAGACATGACAATATTTACCATGGGGTCTTCAGGCCACTCTCCTCAGGAGGTCTTGGTGACCCTTATTATCCATCACTGGCAGCACAGCTTCAAAGGTGATTCATCAGACCCGCCCAGTCAGAGGCTCAGAGGAGACTGACTGGGCAGGGCTAATTAATCTCATGTGAAGCTGTGCTGCCCTGCAGCTTAGAAGGAATACTGGTAGCCAGAGACCCTGCTTGATGTGCTTGTGTAATGGACAGGATGAGTGCTGACCAGCACCCAGTGACTAAGGGGTTAAACTCAGGTAGCTAGCAAAGGTGTTAGCCAAGGGGCCGGGAGAACCAACCGAGATAGAGGGATGAAATTTAAATTGGATATAGATTTCTTGCCTGCTTTCTTTGTGTGGGAGAGAGAAACCAGGAGTTGAGACACACAGAATGATTTAAACCCATGCAGGATTACCACGCCGCCAAGGAATTTGGTGCATGGGAGTGGACTGAACAAAGAGAAGATTGGAAGTAAGTAAAAGGGAAAAAAGTGGATCTAGTGGCATTCAGGGTATTTTCTCTTTATTTTGTGGTTTGGTTTGAACTACTGTGTGTGAATCTCTGCCTCCCTCCTCTCCCCCTTTACCATCTTAGCTTTGTTTCAAGAGATTTTCCCCTGTGTTTTAATTTGCTTTCCTTAGTTGCTCTGTAACATCTAGCAACCAAAATATAATTTATCAAGTTTATGGGGTTTTTTTAAATGATGATTTGATTCATGTGTCCTGGAAGGTCTGTCTGTTTGTGTGTATCTGCATGGCTCAGACTGAGGGGTCAGCTACCAGAGACTGCAGCTTGTTTTTTCTCTTTTCTAGCATAAGAGCTTGAGGTACCCCTGGGGATGGTTTCAAGTGTTTGCCCTGGTTTTAGGGACAAAAAAATCACTTGATGGTGGCAGCTTGTTTGTCAGTGTATTTCTCAGAGGCAGGGAATCTGTGACTCTGGGAAGTTTGGTAACCAGTGCCTGTAGAGGCAAGGTTTTTAAGCTCTCTTGAAGGCCCTCACCGTCTGCACTCCGAGTGCCAGAGTGGGGAACAGCCCTGACAGTTTGCCACAGGACCCATGCTGCTGGCCATTACCCAAGGTGACCATTGTTTGCATGGTGAGGGGCTGAATTCCCATTCCATTTCTGGAGACGAGTCAGCCCTCAGGGACCATGGTGAGGCCGTGGGAGCCACCCTCTGATAGCTGTCACTGGGAGTGGGTGACCGGTGCTGAGTGGGCAGTGACCAACATCCCTCTGGAGATCGGTGCCATGTATGTGGGGACCAGTGGCATGAAAACGGCAGTGACTGGTGCAACAGAGAACGCCGAGGGGACCATAACTTGCACTAAGCCATCAGTTGACTAGAGGAAGGTTGGTACTTGGAGGACAAGTACCAGCATCTCAAAGCTATGGAGCCTCCCCGCACCAGCAGGAAATGCTAATTCTGTGCTGGAGACCTGCATTGCCTGGCTGGGGTCCACAGCTGTGGTGGCGGAGGGCTGCGGAGTAGGGATGTGAATAGTTAACTGGTTAACAGGTGAGGCTTACTGGTTCCGGTTAACCAGTAGGGGATGGAGCAGTTTCCCACCTGTCATGGGCAGGGGGTTGCTCCAGCTCCGCAGGACCAACCACTGGCAGGAAATGCCAGCCAGAGCAGCTCCAAGCTCAGCCTGGGCAGCATGCTACAGGCAAAGGCTGCTCTAGCCAGAGCAGCCCTTGTCTGCAATGGAGGGGCTGCTTAAGCCCAGCCCCCCCACCTGCTTCCCCGTTAACTGGTTAACCAGTTCAAAGTTTAGCCGGTTAACCAGCTACATGGGATTTTACATCCTTACTGTGGAGTGCATGTACCAATGTATTTCCTCCAGGGACCAGCAATGCCCCATTACGGGGTTGCCCTTGGTTGGAGAAATCTTCATAGTCTGTTCCACTGGCTGCAGTACAGGTGGTGCAGGCAGTAGGGCTAACAGCCACTGTGGGTGTGGAAGCCAGATGGGGAGGCAGCTCCCACCCACAGGTGGGCAGGCACAGGGGCAGCCAGCCCTCAGCGCCACTTGGACCATGATGTGCACCCCCCAGCCCCCAAAGCCACACAGAGCAATGCTCCAGCAGCAATTCAAAGGGGCCCAGGACTCCACCCACTGACACCGCTAATGCAGCAGCTGGAGCCCCGGGTCCCTTTGCATTATGAGATCCTTGGAGTCTGGGTGCAGGATGACCTCAGGCAACAAAGGCACTATCAAGTGGCTGGGTCCCCTACCGCTCCCTGAAGTTGGAGATGGATTCCTGGAAGGGTTCATGGGTCCTGACAGGGAGGTGGCTACTTGACAATAGAGATTGCGCATGTGGTCTGAACAGGGTTCTTCACTCACCACTCAATCCCACTGTTTCTTTTAGCACTTAAATACCAGAGAGGGGGAACAATGTTGGGAAGAACTCCATGCCGGCGGGGCACTCTATACCAAAGCATATTTGCTCAGGTTTGAGTCAAAACTGGACAACTCACATAGCAGGTCAAGTGTAGCCTTCAGGAGAAGGGCTTTTATACGTATGCCATGTTTTTTCTGGGCCCTTCACCTAGAATTTTAACAAATCCTGCATTGCTCCTTCATGTGCGATTTCTCTAACAACTTCAGGCAGTTGCTATGGAGGTCACTAACCAGCACTGGCGTACTGCAAACTCAGCACAGTTTGTAGTCTAGGCAGCTTCGCTAACTAACTAAGGTAAACTCTGTGCCAGAATTTACAGATAAGCAAGGCTAAGCATTTGACACAGATATTTTTAGTGAAAGTCATGGACAAATCACAAGCAATAAGCAAAAATTCAGTGAAGCCCTTGAGGTATCCCAGACTTTCTTTAAAACTATCCCTGATGAAATGGGAAGGCGAGTTCAGCACCCACTGCCGCTGGGGGGATTCAATCCCTCACCAATGCCACGAGTGGAAGTTCTAGGGGGCTCCTGCAGCTGTAGGGGGTGGGAGTTTCCTGGGCTCATGCGGTCCCATTGCCCCTCGGGGAAGCTGGGTGCTCAGGGGGTTTCCAACTACCCACCGTGGCTGAGACATGCAGGTCCCCCAGCTGCTTGCAATAACTGGGCAGTTTCAGGGTCTGCCAGCAGCTCACCACTGCTGGACAGCTGCAGTGGGGGAGTCCTGACACCGCACACTGGGCAGCTGCGGTGTTTCCCCTTCCCCACCCACATGGAGGCTAAGAGCTACAGGGAATGTCACACAGATCAATGGAATTCACTGATTCCGTGCGCTCCATGACAATAATGTAGCCTTACAGTAGGACTTGGGCCACTGACCCACAGAAAAATCAGTTTGGAGACACACATCAGTGATAAGCATAAGAACATAAGAACGGCCGTACTGGGTCAGCCCAAAGGTCCATCCAGCCCAGTGTCCTGTCTGCCGACAGTGGCCAGCACCAGGTGCCCCAGAGAGGGTGGACCGAAGACAATGATCAAGCGATTTGTCTCCTGCCATCCCTCTCCAGCCTCTGACAAACAGAGGCCAGAGACACCATTTTATCCCCTGGCTAATAGCCTTTTATGGACCTAACCTCCACGAAATTATCTAGCTTCTCTTTAAACTCTATTATAGTCCTAGCCTTCACAGCCTCCTCTGGCAAGGAGTTCCACAGGCTGACTACACGCTGTGTGAAGAAGAACTTTCTTTTATTAGTTTTAAACCTGCTACCCATTAATTTCATTCGGTGTCCTCTAGTTCTTCTATTTAGGGAACTAATAAATAACTTCTCTTTATCGGCCCTCTCCACACCACTCATGATTTTATATACCTCTATCATATCCCCCCTCAGTCTCCTCTTTTCTAAACTGAAAAGTCCCAGTCGCATTAAACTCTCCTCATATGGGACCCGTTCCAAACCCCTAATCATTTTAGTTGCCCTTTTCTGAACCCTTTCCAAGGCCAAAATATCTTTTTTGAGGTGAGGAGACCACATCTGTACACAGTATTCAAGATGTGGGCGTACCATAGTTTTATACAGGGGCAGTAAGATATTCTGGGTCTTATTTTCTATCCCTTTCTTAATAATTCCGAGCATCCTATTTGCCTTTTTGACCGCCGCTGCACACTGTGTGGAAGTTTTCAGAGAACTGTCTACGATAACTCCAAGATCTCTTTCCTGATTTGTCGTAGCCAAATTAGCCCCCATCATACTGTACGTATAGTTGGGGTTATTTTTCCCGATGTGCATTACTTTACACTTATCCACATTAAATTTCATTTGCCATTTTGTCGCCCAATCACTCAGTTTGGTGAGATCTTCTTGGAGTCCCTCACAGTCTGCTTCTGTCTTGACTATCCTAAACAGTTTGGTATCATCTGCAAACTTTACCACCTCACTGCTTACCCCTTTCTCCAGATCGTTTATGAATAAGTTGAACAGGATTGGTCCTAGGACCGACCCTTGGGGGACACCACTAGTTACCCCTCTCCATTCTGAAAATGTACCATTTATTCCTACCCTCTGTTTCCTGTTTTTTAACCAGTTCTCAATCCAAGAAAGGACCTTCCCTCTTATCCCATGGCCATGTAATTTACACAAGAGCCTTTGGTGAGGGACCTTGTCAAAGGCTTTCTGAAAATCTAAGTATACTATATCTACTGGATCCCCCTTGTCCACATGTTTGTTAACCCCTTCAAAGAACTCTAATAGATTAGTAAGACAGGATTTCCCTTTACAGAAACCATGTTGACTTTTGTCCAACAAATTATGTTCTTCTACATGCTTCACAATTTTATTTTTTACTATTGTTTCGACTAATTTGCCCGGTACTGAAGTTAGACTTACAAGCGGGAAAAACACACACACACACACACACACACACACACCACCAAACAAACACCACACACCACAAACAACCCACCCTGATCTGACCCACAAGTGAGAAGGAAGAAAAAAAACCCTCACAGATGTGACTCCCACCTGAGATACAGGGGAAAAAACCCATACTCACCTCATTCCCCTTGCGCTCCAGCCCCACAGGGTGGGGGTGTGCCGATCCTCCCAGCTTCCCCCAGAGCTAAACATGCTTTTCTGGGTATTTTGTGAGGTCCCCTTTAGGCTCTGGGATGGGCCCAAAAATAAGGGATTCAAAGTACAGGAGCAAGCTGAGGGAGAGCGTGCTGGGTCTGGTCAGGAGGTCGGATGCCAAAGTGGGGTGGAGGTGCAGCGGTCTGGGTCAAGAATAGGGATGTGAACGGTTAACCGGTAACCTGTGAGGACTGGAGTATCTCCCCATTGGCCACAGGCAGGGGGCCCGCTGCAGACAGAGGCTGCTCTAGTCTGGAGCAGTCCCTGGTGCCCCACAGGAGCGGACTGTGCCTGCACGGGTGAGCCCGGGCTCACTGCAGACAAAGCCTGCTCTGACGAGTACTGGGAGACAGGAACCAGTGGGGTCTGGGAGCCAGCAGAGCCATCAGACAGCTCCAACGCGGGGATGGGGACGAGAGCCTCATGGGCTGAGGGCTGCTCCAACTGGACTGGAGCAGTCCACAACCCAGATCCTGCTTAAGCAGTTAACCGATTAAATGTTAGGTTGACCTAATGTTTAATCCGGGGTGGGCAATAATTTTTGGGGGGAGGGGCATGCCAAGATTTTGGAAAGTGGTCAAGGGCTGCACTTTTCTGGGGAGGAAGTGCGGGGTCTCGGGTGGAAGCTGGGTGCAGAAGGGCACACGGGGTAAAGGACTGGGGTGCAGGAGATCGTGTGAGGTCTGAGAGGAAGTTTGGGTGAAGAGGAGGTTACTCATCTTGATAGTAAGTGACTTTCTTCAAGATGAGTATCCCCATGGGTGCCCCACACTAAGTCAGTGCACCACTGCTGAGCCTTATATCAGAGATTTCAGAGCCGTGTCCCTGGGGCCATACATGCACACAGCTGCTGCCATGCGCTCTTACGTTGCAGGCATGGTGCATGCATGTGCCTCCCCCCACCCCTGTTCCTTCTCTTCCCCGGAACGATACCATGAGAAGTCCAAAATCCTGAAGTAGAGGAGAGGAAGGGAAGGTTGTGGAGCACCCACAGGGACACTCATCTCGAAGAATGTCCGTTACTATCGAGGTAAGTAACCTCCTCTTTGAGAGAGATGTCCCCGTGGGTGCTCCACACTAGGTGACTACAAAGCTATTTCTGTTTAGGAAGGCAGGGACTTCAGATCTGGCAGAAAAGCAGTGAAAAGAACCGCCTTAGCTAGTTTCAAGCTGGAGAGAGGTCCCTCCGTAAGTGCATGGTGCTTTGCAAATGTGTGATCAGAGGACCACGTAGCAGATGCGCAAATGTCTCTTATGGGTACTTTGTGGAGGAATGCTACTGAGGTAGCCATAGCTGTGGATGAGCATGCCCTTATGCAGTCTGGAGGGGGCACATCTGATTACGAGTAACAGATCTTCATACAGTGTGAGATCTAGAGGGAGAGTCTCTGTGATGAGATGGCCTGGCCCTTATTGGGGTTTCCTATCGAC
This sequence comes from Pelochelys cantorii, assembly GCA_032595735.1. NCBI lineage: Eukaryota > Metazoa > Chordata > Testudines > Trionychidae > Pelochelys > Pelochelys cantorii. Next base: position 340,936 of record CM064336.1, read on the forward strand.
ACAAATAGTCTCAGAGACACTCAAAAAGGTTTAGTTCGTTGCAGGTAAAAAGAGAGCACTCTGCACAGGTCAAGTGTGTGCATTTTCATCTTGAAGGATTTGGCATGTCGTTTGGGAAAGAAGATGGGAGGGAAGGTGTATTGTCCGATTGAGGTGGAAGGATGAGTATACCTTGGGCAGGAATTTGGAATGGGTACGTAAAGTGACCTTGTCTTTAAAAAAGGTGGTTTATGGGGTGGGGGGGGGAGATCAGCCATTAGGGATGCAATCTCTCCCACCTGTCTCACCGAGGTAATGGCTACGAGGAAAAGAGTTTTCATGGATAAGTGTAATAATGAGATGGTGGCCACTGATTCGAAAGGCAGCTGAATTAAAGCATTCAATACTAAATGCAGGTCCCACGGTTGTGTTGGTGGATTGATATCTGGATAGAGTGCCTGAAGACCCTTTAAAAACCTCTTGGTGAATGGATGTGCAAATATGGACAGGTTATCTATCTTAGAGTGGAAGGTAGTAATAGCAACAAGATGAACTTTAATGGAACTTATTGCAAGGCCCATTTGTTTAAGGTGCAGAAGGTAGTCAACGATGGTAGGTAAGGAGAACATTAAAGGAGATACCCGGTGGCATACACACCACATTGAGAATCTTTTCCATTTCTGAAGGTAAGTCTTAAGGGTGCTCTCCGCCCTACTGTATAGAAGGACCTTATTGTGAGCAAGTCAATTCTAGCTCAGATAACCATCCAGGAGCCACGCCTTCAGGTGTAGCGAATAGAGGATCCGTTGGTTGGCGTGTGGGCCCGGCTGATGGAGGAGATCCTTGCTGTAAGGTGGATGGGTGGCATGCAGGACAGCGCCATTAGAAAGGGGAACTATGGTTGCCATGGCCATACTGAGGCTATAAGTATTAGATGGGCTTTGTCTCTCCTTGTCTTGTGGACTACCCTGTTCAACAGGGGTATGGGAGGAAATGTGTACATTAGGTGGGATGTCCAGCTGATGAGGAAGGCATCTCCCACTGATCCCTTGTCGATGCCCGCCCTGGAACAGAGTAGGGGACATTTCTTGTTGGATTATGTGGCAAACAGATCTATGGTGGGGTGACCCCACTGTTGGAAGATATCTGCCAATATGTGTGGATTCATTTGTCACTCATGTTCAGTCAGGACGGCTCTGCTGCATGCGTCTGCTGATGTGTTCAGGGTGCCCAGAAGGTACACTGCAATACAACATAAATATAACTGCAGGCACCATTTCCAAAGTGCTATGGCGTCTGTGCAAAGTGCTTGAGATTGGGCTCTGCCCTGACGATTTTTATAAAACATTGCTGCAACATTGTCTATGTGTAGTCTGAAATGACTGCTGGTGACAAACGGAAGGAATCTGACACATGCATTCCTCACTGCATGGAGTTCGAGGATTTTTATACATACGTTCTTGTTGCTACTGGACCACAGACCCTGGCATGTATGATGTTGTAGGTGGGTGCCCCATCCTGTACGACATGCATCTGTCATCATGGAGATGGATGGTTCCGGTAGGTGGAAGGGGACTACGGAACAAAGGTTCTGTGGACTTAGCCACCAGTGTAAAGATTCCTTTACTATCCTTGGGAGGACTAGGGATTTGGATAGCGGGTGAACACTGGCTCTGTAAATCTGTCCTAACCAGCCCTGTAAGCATCTCATGCGAAGGCAAGCATTGTTGACGACCAAATTGCACACTGCCATATGCCCCAACAGCTGAAGACATTCGAGTGCCACTGTGCAGGGGCTGGATGGTAAGGTGTTTACCGAGGTCACAATTTTTTTGAAACGGTCCATACAGAGGGATGTGGTGGCCCTTGTTGAGTCAAGGCATGCTCCTATAAATTGTATCTTTTGTGTAGGAGACAGTGTCGATTTGGCTTCATTAACTCAGAGGCCGAGGTGTCGGAATAGGTGTCTTGTTATTGACAGAGAATGACAGGAATCATTGTGTGAGCGCTCCTGGAGGAGGCAGTCGTCCAGGTAAGGAAATATGATAATGCTTTGTTTTCTCTCATATGCTATGACAAGCACCAGAACCTTTGAGAAGACCCTCAGGGCCGTAGAAAGTCCAAATGGAAGCACCTTGTATTGGTAATGTTGAGAATCTACAATGAAATGAAGAAAATGTCTGTGAGCAAGGTGGATGGCAATGTGAATGTATGCATCTTGCAAGTCGAGGGATCAGAACCAATTGTCCTGTTCCAACGCCAGTAATATAGTGACAAGAGTTCCCATCTTGAATTTTTGTTTCTGAATGAATTTATTGAGGGCCCGAAGGTCTGAGATGGGTCTCCAACCTCCCGATCTTTTTTCTGTCAAGAAGTAATAGGAGTAGAATCCCTTGCCGCTAAATTGTGTGGTGACTGGTTCAATCGCACCTATGTGCAAAAGGTGCTCTACCTTTTGTTGAAGTAGAATCTCGTGAGAGTGGTCTCTGAAAAGGACCGGGAAGGGGGTGAGAAGGGGGTAGAGACACAAAGGGGATAGCCTCTCTAAATTATCTGACGGACTCATCTGTCAGAGGTTACACGTTACAAGTTGTTAAAGAAGGGTAGCAGTCAGTGATAGAACAAGTTTGCTTGCGACAATGGCATTGGAATAGGTGAGAGGCTCTCATGACCCTCGACCAGATGTTCAAAGTTGCTTATTGGACTGCTGCAACTGTTAGGAGTTGGTAGAAGGACGTTATCGTTGGATTCTACCTCTGCCCTGTTGGTGTTGGTCTTGCCTGTTGTGATGTTGGGCATATAGAGGATATCGAGGTCTCAGGTAGGGCTGATACCTATATTGCCTTCTTCTAGGTGCGTGGTTGTGGATCCCCAAGGACCAAAGAATTACTCTCGAGTCTTTCATGGAGTGGAGAATTTCATTGGTGTTCGCTGCAAACCACTTCTGACCATCAAAAGGAAGATCGTCCACTGTGGATTGAATCTCTCTGGGAAATAGAGTGGCATTAAACCATGATGCCCTTCTCATGACTGCTGCTGTTGCTGTGGATCATGCAGCCATGTAAGCAGCGTATAAAGCAGCTTGCAATGCTATTCTAGCAATCGTGTGACCCTCCGATACCAGTGCTTTGTATTGTTGTCTTTTAGCCTCGGGAATATCTGCGATAAAGTCATTACGTTTGGTGTAATTTCTGCAGTCATATTTGCTTAATAAAGCCGCATAGTTAGAATTGCAAAATTGTAAAGTGGAAGACGTGTATATTTTGCATCCAAATGAGTCAAGTCTTTTGCTATCATGGTCTGATGGAGTGGACCGAAATTGTTGCTGCTTGGATTTTTGTTGTGCAGCCTCCATCACAAGGAAATTAGGTACTGGATGAGTAAAAAGAAATTCAGCAGATCCCTTAGGTGGAACATAATATTTCTTATCCATTCTCTTAGCGGTAGAAGAGATTGATGCTGGAGTTTGCCGCACCGTTTTTGCCCATTCCATTATTGCTGGATTAATTGGCAGTGCTATTTTAGATGGTGTTACGGAGTGCAATATATCAGTTAAAATCATAGAATCATAGGGCTGGAAGATACCTCAGGAGGTTATCGAGTCCAGCCCCCTCCCCAAACCAGGACCAATCCAAACTCAAACATCACAGCCAGGGCTTTGTCAAGCCAAGGACTTAAAAACCTCTAGGGACGGAGATTCCACCTCCCTCCTAGGGAACCCATCCCAGTGCTTCCCCACCCTCCTAGTGAAATAGTTTTTCCTAAATATCCAACCTAGACCTCCCCCACTGTAACTTGAAACCATTGCTCCTTGTTCTGCCATCTGCCCCCACTGAGAACAGCCTCTCTCCATCCTCTTTGGAACCTCCGTTCAGGAAGTTGAAGGCTGCTATCAAATCCCCCCCTCCCTCTTCTCTTCTGTAGACTAAATAAGCCCAAATCCCTCAGTCTCTCTTCGGAGGTCACGTGCTTCAGCCCCCTAACCATTTTTATTGCCCTCCAATGCATCCACATCCTTTCTATAGTGGGGGGGGGGGCCCACAACTAGACACAATACTCCAGATGTGGCCTCACCAGAGCTGAATAAAGGGGAACAATCACTTCTCTAGATCTGCTGGCAACGCTCCTCCTAATGCAACCTAATATGCCATTAGCTTTCTTGGCTACAAGGGCACACTGTTGACTTATACCCAGCTTCTCATCTACTGTAATCCCCAGGTCCTTTTCTGCAGAACTGCTACTTAGCCATTTAGTCCCCAGCCCGTACCAATGCTTGGGATTCTTCTGTCCCAAGTGCAGGACTCTGCACTTGTCCTTGTTGAACCTCATGCTGATTTTCCACAACCTCCTGAAGAGGAATGTTTAATTCAGCAGCCACAAGTTTAAAAAGGTCTTGGGAATGTGCAATGCCATCTGAGGTAGTTGGAGCTGGGAACACAGACCTTCCCTCCTCTGGTCCAAAGAGGCTCCCCCTTCCTCTCATGTATTTGTTTAGAAGGGGAATATTGCACTGTGTCATTGGCAGCCATGCTGCTGCTTTTGATAATATTGCCATTTGTTCCAGTATTGCCAGTGGGGGTATGGCACGGGTGAGGATACCCAGGGATTGCCATAATATGAAAGCATATTCCCAAATTCTTGGTAAGGTCTGTAAGAGTAAATAGTCTGATCTGGGTAAGGAGAATTTTCTGGGGAGAAACCCCTACAGAATTCATTTTCAGTTCTGGATGAAAATCTTTCCTGAGAAAGTGATCTCTGTGATGTTAACATAGCAGAAAAGCAATCAGGGTCTAAAAATGGTGAGTTAAAGGTAGATGAGACTAACAAGTCTCTATGTTAAGCATAGTGCCCAGCTGGCATTGTCGGTGCCGTAGCGGGAGGCACAGACACTATTTGAGACGTTGAATCATCCCTCGGTGCCGAGGAGACTAGCGCCACATTAGGCGTCTCTGTGGTAGAGGCAAAGGCACCTGTTGATATGGTCGGCACTGCGCTCTTATGCTGCGCCGGCGACATTGTATCAGTGCCAGATGCTGCTGCAGCTAATATGGCAGGCAACTTGAAGCCTGACGCCTCAGAGAGCGGTTTAGCGCATGTCTATTAGCTGGGGGCTCTCGAGACACCCAGAGCGTCATACATGCTGAAGCACAGTGCCGTTGCTGCTCTCGGCACCAGCCATGAGGGAGACAGCCATATCAGTGCCGTAGCCCCGACATAAAGAAGAGGCTCACTTTTTGGCTCCCTCCTGTTTATGTTCCTCGGGCTCTTGGCCCGGGCCTGGAGCTGGTCTCAGAGAATTTTCAAGCTTGAGATGGAAGTCTCTGTCTTTCCACGCACACGATTTCAACTTTGCACAATAAGGACATTTCTGGGTGATATGCTGCTCTCCGAGGCAGCGGACGCATTGTGAATGCCCATCCGATATGGTGATAGGCTCTTTCCACGAGGTTTAAGCCTGAGGAGGGGTGAGGAAGGGGGCGCAGAGTCTGGGAGACAGTTGTGACCTGGGACAGGGGAAGGGGAAGGGGTGTGTGCAGAGGGTCTGAAAGATGACTTGGGGGAGGGAGTTGGGATGCATGAGGGGCAGGAGTGCCAGAGGCAGGCTCTGGCTGGGAGGTGCTTACCTAAGCATCTCCCAGCCTGCAACACCACCTGGGCAGGCCGGACTCCCTGCCTGCTGCAGATCCAGAGCATTGAAAATGCAGCCTGCTCCTTCCACGTGGCTCTCAGCTCTGGGAGGGGAGAGCGGCTTGCACCGCCCCCCCAACTCCCAGGCCAATATCTTAGCTCCCATTGGCTGGCTGTTTCTGGCCAATAGGAGCTGAGGACTGGGCTGGGGGCGCGGAGATCACGTGAAGCCTCCCTCTCTCTCCAGAGCAGAAAGTCACATGGAGCAGACCTGCATTTCAAACAGACGGCTGTGTGCCTGAAGGTCCCACGAGGGGCGTCCAAGGGCCGGATCCAGTGGTTTGGCGGGCTGAATGCAGCCCTCAAGAGGTATCTTGCCCCCCCGCTGGTTCAAACAGTTAACTGATTAGCTGAGATTTTACATCATTAGTCGAGATGGGGCAAGGGATTGGAACGTCTACCTAGTGCAGCTACTTTCCCCCCCATCCCGTGATTCCCAGCCAATGGGAACAGCAGGGGTGGAGCCCTCAAGGGAACACAGGGACAGAGTTTCCCTGCATTGCCATCCCCCACCGGCAGGCAGAGTTGAATGAGGCCTGCAGCTTGCCTTGATCTGGCTTGTGAGGCTTGGGGCTCCCCTCCCTACAGCAGAGAGCTGGCACTCTAGTCACACAGAGCTTATCAAGGCTTGGAGACTTGTCCCACTGAGTGTGTGAAAGAACCCCAAGTCTTCAGGCTGGATCAAGGCAAGCCAGATAGGTTCCCCATCCCTGCCTTGTAGATAAGCAACAGAGAGAACTGCTATGGCACCTGCAGATACAAGAGGCCAGGTGCTTCAACCAACCATCATGGGAGGTCAAAAGGAACAGAGAGTGTGTAGGACCAGCAGTGCCTCATGTAGGGGTGCATGAGCATGGGAGTCAAGAGAGAGGGCCAGCCCCAGCCCCACAGATACCAGGAAGGCAAAAAATTCCAACTGTGTATGTGGGTGTGCATGCACCTACTATGAATTGACATGAGCATGCACTCTAAGCACTGATCTCTCCTTATATTCATCGCTCCACCAATTTGTGTCTCATCAACAAACTTCAAGAGCAAAATCTGAAATACAGATCACTGATCAAGATAATGAACAGTATTGAATCAAGAACCTATCCCTATGTAAGCCTACTAGTACCCTTTCACAGTTACCGTGAGTTCAACCAGTTAGCAACTTGCAATCAGTTTAATTTGTGCTGATTTTGTAGAATTCTTAATTTTTAATCAATGTTAAACAATACTAAGACAAATACCTGACAAAAATGTAGCTATATTACCTCAGTTACCTTTGTCAAATACATTTATAATTGCATTAAATAAAAGTCAAGCTTATCTGACAAAACCATTGTTCATAAAGTCATGTTACTCTGGTATCATACCCCCATACTTTATTTCTTTAGTGACTGCATTCCCTATTAGCCATTCCATGATTTTGCTATCAGCCTGTAAGTAACCAGGTCATCCTATTTATTTTTTTCACAGGCTGGTACTATATGAGCTTTTCCCCTGGAACTTCCCCAGTGCACCAGGACTTGTCAAGAAAAATCAGCCTCAGTGGCTCAGAGAACTACTCTACCAACTCTAAAAACTCCGGGGTTCAAGATTTTGTTTAACTCACATGTGTAGGGGGCAACTGGAGTTTGCACTGGTTACATTGACCATTCAAATTTAACCTATTTGTTCCTACGGTGAAATTTATAAATTGTGGCTAAATTTTAAAACCAATAGTGACCTTAAACCTTGGCTCCTAAATTGATATTTAGATACCTAAAAACCTAACCATGTGGGCTATTTTTAAAAGACTGGCCTATAATAACAACAACAACAACAACAATTACCATTTTTACGGCACATTACACCTTGAATAAATGCCACAAACATTACTTCTCAGGTCACATCTGTGAGGAAGGGAAGATTTATTCTCATGCTATAGACTGGAAACTAAGGCAGCAATACAGAAATTAAGTGGCAGAGCTAAGATTAGAACAAAGGAATTCCTTACTCCAGTTCCTGTGATCCCTTCATTTAGATCAAACATACACACAAAACATACTCTCCTTTCAGGGCACACGTTATCACTGTGTTTGCTGGACAACCAATGGGAGTTTCTTAGCGAGAGCCTGATTGAGGACAGTTTAATGAAACTGAGTGTCTGTTGCCACTGTTTTGAAAGACCTCTATTGTAAGAAGCAAATCAAAGTGTTGCATTAAATACAATCATGGCTAAAGGAAAACAAAGCCATACCAGACAATTTTTGCTAAGTGTGACACATACTGATCTAGATCACAGTGAGCTTGCCAATAAAATTTTATCACCCAGTACTGATTCAATCATTATTGCAAACCAACTTAACATCCATTTCACAAGCATACATCTTTGGACAAAAGCCAGATATTCCCAAACCTAGGGCCCTTTCTGTCATCAGTACCTCTGATTAGTAGCAGGAGACCCTGATAAGAGACTACTCTCAGCTTAGGCTCCTGACAGTACTGATGGGAAAATTAAAGTGCAGCCTCAGAGAAATCTGCATAAAAGACTTGAAGCGCTTTTAACCAGCTACTCTACCAATAGTTAGGACAGTGCCAGACATTTTTAATTTAATTGCTTTTTTCCTTAGGGATATTCTATCTCTTTGGCACTGTGCCAGGGTCATCATCCTCTCTAAAGAGTGAGTGGGAGCCAGCTTGGAATTAGTGTGTATTTCACAGTGTTCTTTATCGGCTCTTTTACATGAACATTAAATACACTACTGAACTCCAGGGATCTGGGCCAGACATCTGGGACCAGCCCTTCAGCACCATGGCAGCTCAGAGAAGGGATAGCAAAGGAAGCATCATAAAGGAATTTAAGTTACCTGTAAGCATTTGTTCCCCAACACTAAAGCCCTCATAACTTCTCTAAAATGCCATGCTAACTGGTAACAGCCCCCTAACAAGCCAATACAGAAGACAGAGATTAGCCACACACAATTGCCCCGCAGCTACCTCCCCAACCCAGGATTGGGAAACATGGCAGCTGCCACACATCCCTGATCTTACACCACTCAGGGAACACTCAGATAGCCAATCAAGTAGGCTTTCAAGTTGTTTTGTGCTGCCAGAGTGGGGTACGATTCCTTTCATAGGAGAAGAGAAAAGAGTTATATTTGCTGTGGACAAGAAGTCAGAGAAGAGGAAGCACCTTATTTTAAATAGATGCAATTACAGAGAAGAACTAACTGACAGGGACAAAATGAAGAATTAGATCTACTATTTAACACTAAAAAATAGGTGTTGGTTGTTTGATTTTCATGGAAACCTGATTCAGAAGTTCATTCCAGCTAATTCCAAAGCCAAGAGGTATAGAGAAGCCTAGCCTCTGAACCTTAATGGCATTTGCAGGCATGAGAACAGCTCAGTATGGAATACAAACCAGGCTCATGCTTGCATACACAGCCATAGATTACTCCCTTTAGAGACACAATCCTCGCCTACAGACAACCCCCTAACCTCAAACAAATGCTTTCCAGTAACCACCCAGCACACCATCATACTCATCCAGGAACCTGCCCCTGCAATCACAGGACTTAACCACATAAACCACCACATCAGAGGCTCATTTAACTGCACATCCACTAATATATGACCTATGCCATCAGATGCCAGCAATGCCCCCCTGCCATGGGTATTGGCCAAACTGGACAGGGAAAAAATTAATGGACACAAATTAGTTATCCAAAAAGGCAACAGACAGAAACTGTTTGAGGAACATTTTAACTTGCCCAGGCACTCATTAATTGATTGCAAAGTCACCTTATTGTTTCAGGCCAATTCCACAAGCCAGCTCCACAGGAAAGCCTTAGAACGTAACTTCATTTACAAGTCTGATTCCTATCACAGACATATGAATGAAGACCCTGGCTGGATGGCCGGCTACATTCCACATCCTTATGACAAAAAAAAATAAACAATGGGTACTTAAGAACAATTAGTACCTTCTCTATCAGCTTCATGTAGCATGGACACTGTAATTGACTATTTCCTTCCCCTTTTTTCTCACTCACTCCCCCTCCCCCAACCCTATTTATTTAGAAACTGGACCTTTAGGAACTCCATTCATCTGAAGAAGTGGGTTGTGCTCACAAAAGCTCATGACACCATCTACATGCCTTGTTAGTCTCTAAGGTGCTGCAAAGACTATTAATTATTTTTTAAGTTTTTCTCTTTAGAGAGAACAGGCTCCTGTGGACTTGAGTGAAAAGTAGAGAATCTGAAGCATATCAGGTAGCCAGAAGAAACCCAGACTGCTGCTGCATCAATCCCTGAAGGAGGCTGGATGAAGTGGAGAATTCAAAGCTCTTTTATTTGTACAGTGGTAGTGCCTATTGGTCAGGGCCCCTCTGTCATAGGTACTATACAAACATTAACAAAGACAATCCTGGCCCAATATTCCCTACCGTCCAAATCTTTCCACCTCAATGCCTCAAAGAAGCATCTTATCCTATAAAAATTTGAAAACGAGAAAGAAAAAGTGAAGGGCTCTCAAGAGATGAGAGTGGTGTAAGGAGACTATGTAAGAGGAAGCAGCAGTGAGTTCTAGGGATGTGACCATGTAGTCGAGTACACTGTTAACTAATGAGCCTGGGCTCATTGTTTAACCCTCTTGGTTACACACAACCCCCCCCCCCCGCACTGTGTCAGAGACAGCAGGTGTGGGGAGATGGGAGCTGGTGCATAAGGGAAGCTGTCTAGCCCCCCATCCCCACTGCCTCCCTGCTGCCAGTTAAAAAGCCAACTCCCCCCCCCCCCCCATGCTACCACAGAGGCAGCAGCGTGAGGGGTCGGGGTAGGAGGCAGGAGCCAGTGCTCACAGGCTTAAAAGCTGTCTCCTGCCAAGCCAACTGCTCCCCTGCTGCCTCTGATACAGAGGCAGGGAGGGAGGGAATGGGAGCTGGCTCCCCGTAAGCGCTGGCTCCCATCTCCCTCCCCTCCTCCCAGTGCAAACATGTATCCACTGAAAATTTCAGTGGATACCCGTTTACAGAAATAAAAACGTTTTAACATCCGTAGCAAATTCCACTGATGACTGACAATAATAAGGGTAGTGAAACCAAAATACTCCAGCAAGAAGGGCACCAACTTAAATCACTCTGTCAGGACACAAACGTAACACAGAGGGAGGTCAGCTAGTCTCACAAAGAGCCACTGCTGTCCCCTTCATTTAACTGCCTCCTGATGGCCCTCTAACTACCTGAATCCATTATTTAATTCACTGACAAGTCACTGCTCATTTCTGTGGACGGAAGGGATCGACTGTTCGAAGGGTACGGATACAAGGCCCTGGAACAACAATTGCGCATTGACTGGGGGTAGGAGGTAGAGGTGAAGGGATTGGAGAGGGCAGGCAGGCTGGTGGGGGAATTCAAGTGCAAAAGCAAACAAACTTGTAACAAACCACATCACCGTTTTTCCTATTCCCTGAGTCTTTTTGTATTGTACCTTCTACTCGGGGGCGGGACTACAACTTCCTCTCTGTTTGGAAACTAGGAAGTACATTTTAAGGAATACCATAATATAAATAAATAATTCTTATAAAGAAAGTACAAGACTGTTGGCTACACAACAGTATTATACACTGACAAAAAAGTAAGCAGCAATCAACTGTCATGATGGGAGGAGATTTCAAGTGGGTCTGGCAGGCGTCCAATACCATTAAATATTTTAATTAAATATTTGCATGGCCAAGGGGAAAATACACTGGTCGAATTCATGGATGAGGCAAAGCTTGGAGAAATCAGACACTAAGGACTGAATTTAAACAATATATGATCTGGACAGATACACTGGAAAAATAAGCTCAAGTGTCTAGCACCTGGTTTAACAGAGACACGTGGAAAGTGGGTCAGCTTCTGAACAACATAATGAGTGGGGTAACAAATTAGCTCAGAATATCACAGAAGGATCAGAGGAAAAACTGAAGGAAACTCCAAGTCAATATGTGGCAAAACTGAAGAAGGCATTTATGATTTATTGACTGAACACTATGGGATAAATAAGACACCATCCCTGCACCAAAGAGCTAACTATTTTAAGATAAGACATGACAAGGGAATGGGAAACATAACAGTGAGAAAGAAAGGGACAATATTTGTATCTGCATCCATATCCATAACTGCAAAAATGAGCTGTGGATATGTACATCCATATCTGCAGATTTTCACGGCTCTCATTCAGTCTAGCAATGGACACACTGCAGTGGATCATAGAATCATAGAACACTAGAACTGGAAGGGAGCTCAAGAGGTCATTGAGTCCAGTCCCCTGCCCTCATGGCAGGACAAAGCACCATCTAGATCATCCCTGAAAGGTGTGTGTCTAACCTGCTCTTAAATATCTCTCGAGATGGAGATTCCACAACCTCCCTAGACAATTTATTCCAGTGTTTTAATCACCCTGACAGGAAGTTTTCCTAATGTCCAAAATACACCTCCTTTGCTGCAATTTAAGCCCATTGCTTCTTATCCTATTATCAGAGGCCAAGGAGAAGAATTTTCTCCCTCCTCTTTGTAACATCTATTAGGTACTTGAAAACTGCTTTCCATATCCCCTCTCAGTCTTCTCTTTTCTAAACTAAACAGGCCCAATTATTTCAGTCTTCCCTTTGATCATTTTTATTGCTCTTTTCTGGACCTTCTCCAAATCTTTCTTGAAATATGGTGCCCAGAACTGGACACAGCACTCCAACTGAGGCCGAATCAGTGCTTAGTAGAGTGGAAGAATGACTTCTCTTGTCTTGCTCACAACATTCCTGTTAATGCATCCCAGAATTACGTTTGGGTTTTTTTGTAACCGTGTCACGTTGTTGACTCATATTTAGCTGCTTGTGTCCACTATGACCCCTAAATTCCTTTCAGTGGGACTCCTTCCTAAACAATCACTTCCCATTCTGTATGTGTGAAACCGATTGTTCCTTCCTAAGTGGAGTACTTTGCATTTGTCCTTATTTACCTAAAACCATTTCTCCAGTTTGTCCAGATCATTTTGAATTTTGACCTTATCCTCCAAAGCACTTGCAACCCCTCCCAGCTTGACATCATCTGCAAACTTAATAATTGTACACTCTATGCCATCATCTAAATCATTGAAGAAGATATTAAAGAGAACCGGTCCTAAAACAGACTCCTGCAGAACCCCACTTTGTTATTCCCTTCGAGCAGGATTATGAACCGTTAATAACTATTCTCTGAGAACGGTCAGGCAGTTATGCACCCACATTATAGTAGCCCCATCTAGGTTGTATTTCCCTAGTTGATTGATAAGAAGGTCATGCAAGACCATGTCAAATGCCCTACTTAAGTCTAGGTATACCAAGTCCTCCGCTTCTCCCTTATCCACAGGCTTGATTTCCTATCAAAGAAAGCTATCAGATTGGTTTGACATGATGTGTCCTTTACAAAAACATGCTGGCTGTTACCTATCACCTTATTATCTTCCAGTTGTTTACATATGAATTCCTTAATTACTTGCGCCATTATTTTTCCTGGCACAGAAGTTAAACTGACTGGTCTGTAGTTTCCAGGGTTGTTTTTATTTCCCTTTAAAATGGGCACTATATTTGCCCTTTTCCAGTCTTCTGCAATCTCTCAACTTCCATGGTTTTTCAAATATGATAGATAAAAGCTCAGATACCTCCTCTATCACTTCCTTGAGTATTTTAGGATGCATTCCATCAGGCCCTGGTGACTTGAAATCATACATACACATTTGTCACAAATGTACTCAACCCAAAAAAAACTATGTTAAAAATCATCATCTAGGTTGCAAGTCAAACACTAAAAAGCTATGCAATGCCAGAATTAAGATTATTCATGCTGTATATTATTCAAATGATTCTCAAATTATCAACTGCCACATATGCTATGCTATGGTGCTCCGCACTATACTATTTAAGTGCTCTACAGACCTCAGTGGTTTTATTTTAACAATACCCTTGTGATCTGAGTAGTTATTGTCCCCATTTTACAGATGGCAAACTGAGGCACAGACTTTAAGGACCAATGTGAGACACCAAGGACACCTTGACTATTCAGAATACAGCACGATACATTCAAAGCATAGCTCCCATTGATCTCAGTTGAAAGTATGAGTACTCAGCACATGTGCAAATCTGATCAGGGCCTCAAGTTAGGCTCAACGAAAAATGAGAAAGACACAATTAGCAACTTCCTGTCAGGGGAGAAACTAAATGAATTCTTTGCTTCAGTCTTCACGGCTGAGGATGTTAGGGAGATTCCCAAACCTGACCTGTCCTGTGTAAGTAACAAATCTGAGGAACTGTCACAGATTGAAGTGTCATTAGAGGAGGTTTTAGAATTAATTGATAAACTTAACAGTAACAAGTCACCAGGACCAGATGGCATTCACCCAAGAGTTCTGAAAGAACTCAAATGTGAAATTGCAAAATTAACAACTATACTTTGTAACCTATCCTTTAAAACAGCTTCTGTACTCAACGACTGGGAGATAGCTAATGTAACGCCAATATTTAAAAAGGGCTCTAGAGGTGATCTTGGCACTTATAGACCAGTAAGTCTAATGTCAGTACCGGGCAAATTAATTGAAACTATATTAAAGAAAAAAATTGTCAGACACATAAATGAACATAATTTGTTGGGGAAAAGTCAGCATGGTTTCTGTACAGGGAAATTATGCCTCACCAATCTACTAGAGGTCTTTGAGGGGGGCCAACAACATATGGACAAGGGAGATCCAGTGAATATCGTATACATAGATTTCTAGAATGCCTTTGACAAGGTCCCTCACCAAAAGCTCTTAAGTAAAGTAAGTTGTCATGGGATAAGAGAGAAGGTCCTTTCGTGGATTGATAACTGGTTAAAAGACAAAAACCAAAGCGTAGGAATAAATGGTAAATTTTCAGAGTGGAGAGAGGTAACTAGTGGTTTCCCCCCAGGATCCGTCCTGGGAGCAATCCTATGCAACCTATTTATAAATGATCTGGAGAAAAGGGTAAGCAGTGAGGCAGCAAAAGTTGCCGATGATACTAAACTGCTCAAGACAGTTAAGACCAAAGCAGTATGAAGAGCTTCAAAAAGATCTCACCAAACCAAGTGACTGGGCAACAAAATGGCAAATGAAATTTAATGTTGATAAATGTAAAGTAATGCATATTATTATTTCCAATCTGAATTATACATACAATTTGATGGGGACTAATTTAACGATAAGTACTCAAGAGAGAGATCCTGGAGTGATTGTGGATAGTTCTCTGAAAACACCCACTCAATGTGCAGTGGCAGTCAAAAGAGCAAACAGAATGTTGGGAATCATTTAAAAAGGGACAAAGAATAAGACAGAGCATATCTTATTGACTCTATATAAAACTATGGCACGCCCACATTTTGAATACTGCGTACAGATGTAGTCGCTTCATCTCAAAAAAGATGTATTAGCATTGGAAAAGGTTCAGAAAAGGGCAACAAAAATTATTAGGGGTTTGGAACGGGTCCCATATGAGGAGAGATTAAAGAGACTAGGACTTTTCAGTTTCGAAAAGAGGAGACTAAGGGGGGATAAGATAGAGATCTATAAAATGATGACTGGTGTGGAAAAAGTGAATGTGGAAAAAAATTTTATTTGTTCCCATAACATAAGAACTAAAGGTCACCAAATGAAATTAATAGGCAGCAGGTTTAAAACAAAAGGAAGTTTTTCTTCACTCAGAACAGTCAACCTGTGGAACTCCTTGCCAGACACATTTGTGAAGACCAAGATTTTAACAGGGTTCAAGAAAGAACTAGATACATTCATGGAGGGTAGGTCCATGAATGGCTATTAGCCAGGATGGGTAGGAATGGTGCCCCTAGCCTCTGTTAGAGGCTGGGAATGGGTAGGGAGAGGGTTTGCTTGAAGAGTCCCTGTTCTGTTCACTCCCTCTGGGACATCTGGCACTGGCCACTGTCGGCAGACAAGCTACTGGGCTAGATGGACCTTTGGTCTGACCTAGTGTGGCCATTCTTATGTTCTATGTTCTTATGATCTTTCAGTAAATAGTCACCTAGGTATGGGAAGATAATAATTCTCATTTTTCGCAAGTGTGCTGCCGCCACCACTAGGACTTTGGAAAAGACACCATGGGGCTGTTGAGAGTCCAAATGGCAGCACTCTGTATTAAGGATGTAAAAGACTATTGGACATTTGCAAATGGGCATTTGCTTATCAGATAGTATTTTGACTAGTTGACATTCCCCACCCTTTGATGCCTCTGTGAGGTTCCACATGGCAGTTCCCAGGAACTCAGGGTATGACATAGAGGCAGCAAAGGGGGGAGAGGGGTACTTCAAATGGCAGTGCCGCAGAGCAGCGCTGCCACTTTGAAACCCCAAGGCTGCTTTTAAAAGACTGCTTTTCAGCTATGCGGTGGCTGCCCCTTTAAAATGCCACCTGTGCACCTTTCAAAGGGGCAGCTGTGGAGCCCGGGGTCAGCACAGGGGGACTGATCCTGGGTTCCAGGGAAATGCCACAGGGAGCCTGCGGTTAGCTGGCAGGAGATGAGGATGACAGGTGAGTAGATGGAGGAGAGCCAGGCGTTTGTTCATCCCAGTTACATCAGTGTCTTCTTCTTCCTCCGTGATAGACTGGTTAAGTGACTAGCTGGTTGATGCCTGAGACGTGGGCCCTGGTGAAGGTTGTGGCAGCTGTTGTAGTAGTTGCGCACGGTATGCGGCCTATGGGTCCCAGTAATGCCAGTTGGGAGGAATTGGTGTGGCAACCACTGGGGGGAGTTGCCACTGCGAGGTTCTTTCCTTGGCTTGGGGGAAGTGTCTCAGAGTGTGTACCTCCAGAGGCTCACTGTCTTCATCGTGGGACAGTGGTGGAGCAGATCCCACTGGAGTAGAGAAGAGACTAAAGTGGGAAGTGTTTGGAGTGCTGTTGGGGTCTCTGGCACCGGGGAAAGAAGAAGTTACTCACCTTGGTGCAGTAACGATGGTTCTTCAAGATGTGTGTCCTCGTGGGTGCTCCACTGTAGGTGTTGGACCCCGTCACAACACCACAGCTCAAAGATTTTCGGCAGCCGTAGTCAGCCAGATCGCGCATGCGCAATGCGCGTCTCGCACCGTTTGTGCCTTTTGCCTCATGCACACAATCCGGCTCCCGCCAGTTTCTCTCACCTGCTCAAGAGTCTGAAACGAGAAATATACAAACCAGGATTACGGAGCGGGGAGGAGGGCAGGTAGTGGAGCATCCATAGGGACACACATCTTGAAGAACCATCGTTACTGCACCAAGGTGAGTAACTTTTTCTTCTTTGAGTAGTGTCCCTATGGGTGCTCCACTATAGGTGACCGAAGAGCAGTACTTGCAACTCACTCAAGGTGGGGTCCAGAATCAAGGTTTGTGTGGCACTGAGAGCACTGCCAAAGCCAGTGAGGAGTTCGCTGCCAATCGCTGAACAATTGCATAATGTTTCATAGAAGTCATGTTAGACGACCACGTGGCCGCCCAACAAATGTCCTGCAGAGCAACTCCCTTCAAAAAGGCTGTGGAGGCAGCCATAGTCCTTGTGGTATGCACCCTCAGACATGACGGGAGAGGTTTATTGCGGAGAGATGCCCGATGAACATCTAGAGAGTGTGCACAAGTGCCTCTCGTGGTGTGGTATGAGGTTTTGGGTGGAAAGCATGATGGGCTTGTTGATACGGAACGTAGAGCATACTTTCGGAATAAAGGCTGGATGAGGCCGATGAATCACCCTTTCCTTATAGAAAACTGTGTACTGCTGCCAGTTCGCTCACTCTGAGTGCTGAAGTTATGGCGAGGAGAATTTGATCGTCAACATTCAGAAAGACGTAGTAGCTAAGGGTTCAAAGGGGGGTTGGGTAAGCATGTCTAGAACTAGGTCCAGATTCCAGGACGGAGGTGGAGGTCTACAAGGTGGACTAAGGTTCATCAGACCTCTTAAGAACTCTCTTGTAGTTGGATGTACAAAGACCAAAGTTCCATCCACACAGCGGTGGAAGGCGGGAATGGCCACCAGGTGCACCCTCAGGGAAGCAATCACAAGGCCCGTCTGCTTCAGAGAGAAGATGTAATCAAGGATCTGGTGAATGGGAGCATCCTCAGAGATGATCCCCTTCGCAGAGCACCACAATGTGAACCGTCTCCACTTAGATTGGTAAGTGGTTCAAGTGGTGTCTCTCCTGCTGTGCATCAGGACCTGCTTAACTTGGTCCAAGCAGAGATCCTCAGATGGGTTGAAAAAGTTAGGAGCCAGGCAGTGAGGTGAAGAGTGCGCGGTTGTGGGTGCAAAAGACGACCTTGGTCTTGGTATAACAAGTCCAGGAGATCGGGGAGGGTATATGGTGGGCGGAGAGACATTCTGTGAAGAAATGGGAACCATGTCTGTCGTGCCCAGGCAGGGGCTATGAGACTCAATGTGGCCCCATCTGATTTGATCTTGTCCAGAATCCTGGGTATGAGTATGGTAGGGGGACATGCATACAGAAGGGGCCCACCCCAGTGGAGAAGGAAGGCATTCCCTAGAGACCCCCTGCCGATGCTCGCCCTGAAGCAGTAATGTCAACATTTCGCGTTACGATGTGTGGCGAAGAGATCTATTTGAGGGAGGCCCCAACGACAGAATACACAGTGGAATACATCTCATCTGATTTCCCATTTTTGGTCGGGCACAAAATGTCTGCTCAGGGAATCCACGATTACATTGTTCATGTCAGGTAAGTATGATGCTATTAACATGATCTTGTTGCAAATACACCAGGTCCAGAGACAGACCGCCTCTGCACAAAGGGATCATGAGCGTGCCCCACTTTGACGGTTTACATAATACATTGTGGCAATGTTGTCGGTGAGTATGCTCGTAGTCGTTCCACAAATATATTTTTGGAAATGCCTGCAGGCATTGAAAACCGCCCTGAGCTCGAGGAGATATATGTGGAGGGAAGCCTCCATTGCTGACCACCTGCCTTGCATGGACATACCATTCATATGGGCTACCCAGCCAATAAGGGATGCATCTGTAGTGATTTGTGCCAAAGGCTGGGATCAGTGAAAGGGGACTGCTGCTAAGAGGTTGTGTGGATCTGTCCACCAGTGGAGGGACGCGCAAATCTTGGTAGGAGGAGACACCATCTTGGTAACTAGATGTCTTGTGAGAGTGTACACCGACGCCAGCCAATGCTGTAGGCAACGGAAATGCAGTCTGACATGATAGACTACATAGGTCATAGCCGCCACATGGCCCATTAACAGTAAGCAGGTAAGAACTGTAACTGTCGGTCTGGTAGTGAGTGTGGAAGTGAGATCCCAGATCATTTAAATCTGAGAGTTGGCAAGTATGCATGTACTACTGTAAGTATGCGTCACGCCCCTGTAAATTCTAGGCTCTGGACTGAAACAGATATGGATTTTTGTTTGTTGACGATTAGTCCTAGGGAATGGAAAGTCTGTCTGGCTATCGTCAACCCTGGCCGTGTTGTGTGTTGTGCTTCGGCGAAGGAACACCCTTTTATCAAGCAGTCATCGAGGTAAGGGAAGATTATAACCCCCTGGAGTTGTAAATACGCTGCTATGATTGCCAGGGTCTTTAAGAATATCCTGGGTGCCGATGAGAGGCTGAAGGACAGCACCCCATACTGAAAATGTTCTTCACCTATTATAAAGCGAAGGAATCGTCTGTGCGCCGGATGAATAGTAACGTGGAAGTACACATCCTGGAGGTCGAGGGCTGCGAATCAGTCTCTGTGGTCTAAAGCCGGAATTATGGAGGCGAGGGTCATCATTTTGAAACGTTTTCTTAAGTGCCAATTTACGTTCCAGGGGTCAAGTATGGGTCTCCAGCCTCCCGACTTCTTCCGTGTGAGGAAGTATTGAGAATAAAAATCCTTTTCCCTGAACTCATTCTGTACCCACTCTACTGCCCCGATAGATAGGAGGTGGTAGACCTCTTGTTTGAGCAGGGTGTCATGAGAGGAGTCCCTGAAGAGAGATGGAGTGGGTGGGGTAGTGGGAGGTAGAGACAGGAATGGTATCGCAAAGCCGGATGAGAGAATCTCCAGAACCCAACGATTGGAGGTTATAGTTGTCCACTGATGGTAATACGGCTTCAGGTGATGGTGAAAAGTGTTGCAGGGTGACCACTATGTGTGACTGGGTGTTGCAGGGTGACCACTGTGTGTGACCACTGTGAGAGACTGGGTGTTGCAGGGTGACCACTGTGTGTGACAGGGTGTTGCAGGGTGACCACTGTGTGTGACAGGGTGTTGCAGGGTGACCACTGTGTGTGACAGGGAGCCCTCGACGAAAGAGTCAAACCTGCTGCTTGCTCACAGGTTGACCTGGGGCACGGTTAGTTTGTGCACGCCTTCTTTGCAGCTGTTGTCTCAATCTGGATGGATTGACCCCACATTGATGTTGCTGCAGCCTGTTGAGATCATAGTGCCTTTGGTATGGGTGGTAACGCTTTTGACGATACGGGGGCATGTACATTCCCAGCATTCTGAGGGTGGTATGGGAGTCCTTACCAGAGTGGAGGACCTCACTTGTCTTTTGTGCGAAAAGCTTCTGTTTGTCAAAAGGGAGTTCCTCCACTTTGCTTTGCAACTCTCTAGGAATTCCCGCGGACTGTAGCTATGAAGATCTTCTCATTGCTACTGCCGTTGCCGTGGATCTGGCGGCAGTGTCAGTTACATCTAGGGCGATTTGGAGGCCTGTCCGAGCTGACATGTAGCCTTCCTGCACTATGGATTTTAAGATCGGGCGCTTCGACTCTGGGAGGTGGTCCATCAGTGCCATCAGATTACTACAAGTGTCAAAATCATGATTCAGCAATAATGCTATGTAATTGGCAACACGCAGCAACAGCGTGGCCGAGGAGTATACTTTCCTTCCGAACAGGTCCAGCCTTTTGTTGTCCTTGTCAGAAATAGTGCCTCTGTACTGGGGGACTCTTGAGCGCTGTTGGGCAGCATCCACCATAGAGAGTTTGGCTGTGGGTGCTTGAATAAGAAGTCCAGTACCGTCAATGGTATGAAATAATACTTATCCGCTTTTACACTTGTGGGGGTAGTAGAGTCGGGAGTTTGCCAAATGTCTTTTTGCAGCCTCCATAATAACCTCATCGATAGGGAGCACTATTCTGGCACACTGTGCGGGCTGAGGATTTTTTAGGAGGCAATATTGTTTATCCTGAACCTTGGCCAATTGAACTTCTTGACTTGCCACTACCCTCTTAAACAGTTCCTGAAACTGTTTGGTGTCATCGGGGGAGAAACGTCCCCGGGGATCACAACCTCGTCCGGCGTGGACGATGACTGATCGTTTGGCGAAGTGTTGGGTTGCTGTTCCTCAGCATCTGACAATTGTCCCTCCTCTGGCTCCAATTGCTGCAATTGGGGGGAGGGCGGCATTTGCGGTGGTGGCGAAGCCAAGGGGCACTCACTCTCAGTTACGGGCATTGGAATGTAACTAGGAAATCTGCAGCATCAAGGGGAACACCTTCTGGAGCGGTGGCGCGAAGTGTGTTCCCGGTGAAAGTAATAGTAGCGGCCAACTGAGGAGTGTCTAGAGAAGTACATGTGTGCACAGTGTCTTCCATATTCTGTATGAGGTGATCTCAGCAGTGAACAAATGTAGCATACAGAACCCCTAGAGGAAGGGTGCAGCAAGATTGAAATATGCCTGTTGCGGTGCTGAGCGTCCATATACAGTACCGGTATGAATGGTGGTGATCTGTAGAGCCAGGAATGCATATGGTACTCCCATGAAGCCTGGGCAACGCATGGTACTGGAGATCTCGGTGCCAACCGAGATGGGGATAGTGCCGGGGAAAAGGTTGGAGAGGGCGACAGAGATGTAGGGCTTCTGCCCTTATCCAATTTTGCGGCAGCCTCTGTCAGTGCTGTGGGATCGCTCAACACTTCTGGTGCCGGGTCCTGCTGCGGCAGCGATGGTCTGGGGGATGCCGACTGCACCATTTCCGCGACTGCTGGTGCTGCTGAAGGTGGCTTGGGTGTCAGTGCCGAGAATGCCTGGGTCTTCGGTTCCATCATGGGTCTCGGTGCTGTCGGTGCCGTGTCTGACATCTTCTTTGGCTTTGCAGCCGGAGCCAGGCTTAAGTGTGAGGAGGCGGTGCCGGATCTGCCAGGCTTCTCCCCCGCACTCACTCTGCTAATGGGGCCCGCAGGCAAGGAACGCACCAGTGAGACCCTTTTGTTTTTAAGTGGGGACATTCCAGGAGAGGATGCCCTGTGCTTCTGGGACGATGAAGGATCTGAAATCGAAGGGGACAAGGCATCTGAGGTTTGTAGTGCCTTGTCAAACAAAATCATGCGTAGGCACATTTCTCTATTGCGCCTCGCTTTGGCCATTAGTTTTGAGCAATGGGCACACTTTTGAGGCACATGAGCCTCACCCAGGCATCAAATGCATGAGGAATGGCCGTCAGAGGGTGGCACTGCCTCACGGCAGAGGTCACATTTTTTTAAATCGGGGGATCCCGGCATTGTTAGAAGTTGTCTTGTCTCCATTTGATGCTGCTTCTCTCTCTCTCTCTCTCTTTTTTTAATGGCTTAAGGCCAGAAAAAGAAACGAAGGGTTTTTGTTTAGTTTTTTAACTGAAAACCACAATTAGAACTACTACTACTAACCACTAACAATGACTACAGCTAATAACTACTAACTAATATATACAAATTTTTCATTTTCTGACTAGGTAATGAAGAGACGAGGAGAGCTCCGTCTGCAACCCGTGAGCAGTTGAAAGAAACTGGCGGGAGCCGGATCGCGCACACGAAGCAAAAGGCGCGAGATACGCATTGCACATGCGTGATCGGGCCGAATACGGGCTACTGAAAAATCTCCGAGCTGCGACGCCGCGACAGGACACAACACCTACAGTGTAGCACCCACGGGGACACTACTCGAAGAAGAACCATCAGGTCTGTGCTACTGGTAAATGCTTGTGGTGGCAGCGTAGTGGGTAGGGCCACTGGTACCAGGGCAACAATTGTGTAAGGTGGGTCTACTGTAAGAGCCCCAATCTCACCGACCCTCCGAGCAGAGGGAATTGCAACTAAGAATACTACTTTCATGAAGAGAAGGAGGGAATAGATTGACAATGGTTCCAAGGGAGGTAAAATGAGTTCAAGACTAAGTTCAAATCCCATGCTGGTGGTGGATGCCTATAGGGAGAATATAAGTTGTGGAGACCCTTGAGGAACCTCTTGGTAGTAGGGTGTGCAAACATGGAGAATCCATCCACCGGCAAATAGAAGGTAGCGATTGCAGCAAGATGGACCCTGAGGGATGAGATGGATAAGCCTGTGGTTTTCAACTCGAGGATGTAATTGAGGAGGATATAAATCGACAAGGAACAGAGTTCAATTTGCCTCCAAGCACACCAGGCAGAGAAATGCCTCCACTTAGAAAGGTAAGTGACATGAGTGGTTTCACGTCTCCTCTGTAGCAGGACTTCTTTTTCCCCCCCATCAGAGCAGAGTGTTTCAGAGACCTGGTACCAGACAGCCAAACACTGAAGTGAAGAGACCGGGGTAAAGGGTGTAGGATCATGCCCCAGTCCTAGGATAGCAGGTCATAACAGTCCAGGATAAGGTATGAAGGTAGAAGAGACATTTGATGGAGCTATGAGCAGCAGGTACATCTGGACCATGAAGGGGCTATCAGACTAACTTGAACCCTGTCCACTCTGATATTGTACAGGTCCCTCTGGATGAGGGGAATTGGAGAAAAAGCGTAGTGAAGCAGAGTGCTCCAGGTCATGAGGAACACATGACCCAGAGACCTCAGACCTATATCTGCTCAGGAACAGTACTGCTGGCACTTGGTGTTGCAATGGGACACGAAGAAACCTACTAGGGGGTATCCCCACCATCGGAAGATGCAAGCGAGGACGCAAGGGTGAAGCTCCCACTTGTGGTCCATGGAGAAATGTTGGCTGAGGGTGTCCACTGTACTGTTGTTCACATCAGGTAGATATAAAGCTGGAAGCATGACACTGTGGCAGATACACCAATTCCACAGCAAAATTGCCTCGGTGCATAAAGAACGGGACCGAGCTCCACCTTGTCAGTTTATATAAACATGGTGATCATGTCGTCTGTCAGAATGTGGACTGTGCAGCTGCAGATACTGGTGGCAAAATTAATGCAGGCATTTTGCACCACCCTGAGTTCCAGCAAGTTGATATAAAGTCTGGACTCCTATGGGGACCACCTGATCTGAGCTAAGTGGTGTTGCAAGTGAGTGCCCCATCCCAACAGGAAGGCATCGGTTGTAATCTGGATAGAAGGCTGCCTTTACTGAAAGAGAACTCCAGCAAGAAAGCTGTTGGAGGTGATCCACCAGCGTAGAGAAGCGAGGACATTGCGTGGAAGGGTGACCATTTTGTGTAACAGATGTTTGGAGGGAATGAAAACCAAGGACAGCCAGTGCTGGATCATGTACCCCATGAGCAGTAGGCAGGTGAGAACTGTCACAGTAGGACTCGCCAACACTATGGCAATCATGTCCTGTGTGGTCTCCAGTCAGTGATGTGGTAGAGTGTCCAGGCAAAATCAGAGAAATCATCTGAGAGAGGGATGAATGGTGATGTGAAAATGTGTCCTGAAGGCTGAGCGCTGCGAACCAGTTCCCTTTGTCCAGTGCCGGGATAATCGCTACAAAAGTGACCATTTTGAAATGTCATTTGTACAGGAATTTGTATAATCTGCGTAGATCTAGGATAGGCCTCCACCCTCCCATTCTTTTCTGAGTAACAAAATAATTGAAGTAAAATCTCTTGCCCCTGTACAGGTCGGGGATCCTCTCTATAGCTCCCATGTATAGTAGACAGTTTACCTCTTGTAAGAGCTGCTTATGACAGATGTCCCTGAAGAGGAATAGAGTAAATGGGGAGGTTGGTGGGAGGGAAGTAAAGTCGTAAAAGGGACACAAACGGTGGGGAAAAAAGGTTGGTATATTGTTGTGGCACTAGGATGGAGGAGAGGTAGGGCAAACCCTTGACCAAATCCTCAAAACTTCTGCCTAGAGGAGTAGGGAGCCGAGGAATGGTTCAGAGGAGGATGCTGCTTCTGCATTCTTGACCCGGAGCAGCCATATTCGAATCCCCTCTGCTGCAGGCGAGTCTAAGGGGCCTCCCTCTGCTGATGATACAGCATATGTCGTCTGCGACAATAGGGCGGCATATACAGGCCCAGAGTGCACAAGGGTCCTTCCTGCCTTGCAGCACCTCATCTGGCCTGGCTACAAAGAGCTTGTCTTTGTCAAAGGGCAGGTCTTCAACCTTGCCCTGGAGCTCTCTTGGGACACCAGAAGTCTGGAGCCAAGAAGTTATGCACAACACTATGGAGGTTGCCATAACACGAGCAGCAGTGTCAACGACGTCCAAGGCAGGCTGAAGAGCCATGCAGGTGATGGTTTGGCCCTCCTGGATTATGGACTTGTGGTCCAGAAGGTGGTCCATAAGCTCCACCAGATCCAAATAATTCTCAAAATCATGGTTCACCAACAAGGCCGAATAGTAGACAATGAGGAGCTGAAGCATGGCGGAAGAGTATCTTCCAGCCAAATAGACCTAGTCATAGTTCCTCCCCCCAAAAAGGAAAACAGTTAGAGAAATAAGACTGAGAATACCTTATTACCTCGATATAAAACCCTGGTATGCCCACATCTTGAATACTGCATACAGATGAGGTAGCCTAACCTCAAAAAAGATATATTGGCATTGGAAAAGGTTCAGACAAGGTCAACAAAAATTATTAGGGGTTTGGAATGGGTGGCATATAAAGACAGAGGAAGCAATGCGGGGGGGAGGGAAGCCAGCACCGCAGAGCCAGTGCTTGGGGGGAACCAGCTTTTAATCATAGAATCATAGAGCTAGAAGAGACCTCAGGAGGTCATCGAGTCCAGCCCCCTGCCCAAGGCAGGACCAATCCCAACTAAATCAACCCAGCTAGGGCTTTGTCAAGCCAAGACTTAAAAACCTCTAGGGACAGAGATTCCACCACCTCCCTAGGTAACCCATTCCAGTGCTTCACCACCCTCCTAGTGAAAATGTTTTTCTAATATCCAACCTAGACCTCCCCCACTGTAACTTGAGACCATTGCTCCTTGTTCTGCCATCCGTCACTACTGTGAACAGCCTCTCTCCATCCTCTTTGGAACCTCCCTTCAGGAAGTTGAAGGCTGCTATCAAATCCCCCCTCACTTCTCTTCTGCAGACTAAACAAACCCAAATCCCTCAGTCTCTCCTCATAGGTCATGCGCTCCAGCCCCCTTATCATTTTGGTTGCCCTCCGCTGGACCCTCTCCAATGCATCCACATCCTTTCTATAGTGGGGAGCCCAGAAGTGGACACAATATTCCAGATGTGGCCTCACCAGAGCCGAATAAAGGGGAACAATCCCTTCTGTAGATCTGATGGCAATGCTCCTCCTAATGCAACCTAATATGCCATTAGCCTTCTTGGCTACAAGGGCACACTGTTGACTCATATCCAGCTTCTCATCCACTGTAACCCCCCGGTCCTTTTCTGCAGAACTGCTACTTAGCCAGTCGGTTCCCAGCCTGTAACGGTGCTTGGGATTCTTCCATCCCAAGGGCAGGACTCTACACTTGTCCTTGTTGAACCTCATCAGATTTCTTTTGGCTCAACCCTCTAATCTGTCTAGGTCCCTCTGGACCCTAGCCCTGCCCTCCAGTGTATCTACCTCTCGCCCTAGCTTAGTGTCATCTGCAAACTTGCTGAGGGTGCAATCCATCCCCTCATCTAGGTCATTAATAAAGAAAAAACTGCCCTAGAACTGATCCTTGGAGCACTCCACTAGAAACTGACCGCCAACCTGACATCGAGCCATTGATCACTACCCATTGGGCCCGACAATCTAGCCAGCTTTCTATCCATCTTACAGTCCATTTATCCAATCCATACTCCCTTAACTTGCTGGCAAGAATATTGTGGGAGACCATATCAAAAGCCTTGCTAAAGTCAAGGTATGTCACATCCACTGACTTTCCCATATCCACAGAGCCAGTTACCTCATCATAGAAGCTAATCAGATTGGTCAGGCATGACTTGCCCTGGGTGAATCCATGTTGACTATTCCTGATCACTTTCCCCTCTTCCAAGTGCTTCAAAATGGATTCCTTGAGGATCCCCTCCATGATTTTTCTGGGGACTGAGGTAAGGCTGACTGGTCTGTAATTGGATTCTCCTTCTTCCCTTTTTTAAGGATGGGCACTACATTTGCCTTTTTCCAATCATCCGAGATCTCTCCCGATCTCCACGAGTTTTCAAAGATAATGACCAGAGGCTCTGCACTGACATTTGCCAACTTCCTCAGTACCCTCGGATGCATTAAATCCAGACCCATGGATTTGTGTATGTCTAGATTTTCTAAATAGTTATTTTTCTAGTTAACTTTGGTAATTAGTACTCTCAGAAACAGAGCTGAAAGCAATGCTAAGTTACACGTTTAGGAAAGAATTTCCCCTAAGCACATGCTGGCAGGAAATAAGGGCATTTTCCTCTTCCATTAGAGCACTGGCCACACATTTTCTGATAGGATGAGATGGATATTTCTTACAATAACAGGGGGATTCTGGACACTGACAGGTTTCTATCCCCTCTGTACTCCTTTATTTCTGTGCTGCATATGACTATACGTACAGAAAAGAGGTCCTTAGGTAGCTCAATAACCTAGTATTATTATTTAGTCTCCCTTTAAAACACCATCTTTATCATTTTGGTTTAATTTCCAACCTGCTCTCTCTTGGTTTCATTTGCACTGATGAATGGAATAATGTAAAGTTGAGCAAAACCAGCCCTTTTGATCTTTGTGATATGTCATCTCAAATACATTTTCCTACCACTTGATCTTTATCATCCAAGAATTTACTCATTGTTACTGTGGAGATGGAACAAGACATAACATACTTTACTCCTGAAAGAGTAGCACCTGCTCTTACTATGATCTCTGAATTTATTTTAGTGGTATTCTCACCATAATAACCAGGTGTATAGTAAATAGTCTTCCGCCAGCCTCCTGATATATGGCTCCTTCATGCACATTCTGCTCTGATACAATACCCCTTTCTCTGTGGTTCAAGGCTCTCTGAATCTCACTCAGGGTTTTCCTTAGCAGAAAGGAAGTGTGATAGAGGATAGTTAGGGGTCTGCTAGGTGCAGTGCCCACAAGAAAGTCTAGGGACAGGAAGGGAGTAAAGTAAGATCCAATTTGTGGTCCTTGCAAAATCATTCAGCTGGGCTTCACAGCTGTAATAGCCACAATTGGTATCCAGACTTTTCACACTCACCTACCCCAAATTGTTTTGCTCTGCTAGCTGGGAGGAAGCTGCTCTCACACGGTGGGGAGGTGGAGATTTCCTTCTGAACAGAAGAGCGAAATGTGATCTGGCCTCAGCAAAACATCACTTTTCCCAGGAGGTATTAACACCACAGAGCTCAGCAAGCACAAAGCAGCTCACTCCCCACACTACATGGCAATGGAGCACAAGCAGCAAACATCATACAAGCTGTGTCCTAAGATGGGTGAGGCTTCCTGAGGCTGCATATTTGGCAGCACTATCTGGCCAAACCCTGGCATAAATCACAGGAGGGAAGGTAGGAATTTGTCTGATATTTGCCGGCTTGAATCCTATAAACCACACTTTTTGTAGGTGAAAACCATCCACTTGTGTGGCAATTTCTAATTTTAAAAGTCACTTTTTACATTCCAACACATCAAGAAACGAGCTTCCAAGTCTGAGGTGCAGAGATTTCTTCTACCAAGGAAGACACAGATTAGGTCTGGGTACCAATTTAGCTTATAAATCATATCCCAAATCCTAGAAAGGGAGGAAGTGGTGGCCCAGAAGAAGCGCCAGTGAAGAGATGGAAAGAAGAAAAAGAGGCAAAAGAAAGTAGGAAAGGGGAAAGTGCACTGAACAAAGTGAAGTGTTAGTGAATGTTTCTATTTATGAAAAGTACATACACAAATGTACTTGGGAAAAACCAATTGCCCAGCAACACAGAAACTGCCTGCTGGCCTTGGCATAAAACAGACACTACAGAGGACCTGACAGACCTGATGGTCTTTGCATTCATCTCACTGACTAAGAATCAGAAACATGAAGGGAAAAGGATAGCCGAACTCCTAGAACCTGAGTTGTAGCATTAGCCTATATAGAGAGTGGCATAGTACGGAATCCCAATGCCTTCCACTTACCATTTGGACTCTGAGCGGTGTTGAGACACCTTCATTTCTCTTATTGATTCTCTTATTGTACCTCAAGCTGGAAAAAACAGAAAACATAATATTTCAATACTATTTTTCAGTAAGTGAAACCTTCTCTGCTCCTGGGTCCTGCTCTTTCCCCTAGAGAAGACAAGGTTGGGCTAGCTGCACAAAGTCCAGCAAGTCCAAGGAAACAATGGAGTCTATTTCTTGCTAGGGCAACATTTTGGCAAGCCTTCCAATTCACCTGTCCAACCAACCATACAGAAGACATCCCCAACTGGATCCTCAAGAAAGAGGAGTCTTGTGGCATAGTAACTGTGCACCGTAACTTTCTTCTAATGAGCAGGGATAAAATGTTTTGTTCTCATTAGGAGAAGTACACGTACATTCTTGATTGGTGAGTAATGTGTCTGCCTCTGGGAGATTAGCTCAGAGTTGTGCAACCTGGAATGCATTCAGTTCAATCTACTCTAACTCTCTTGAACAGCCATTCCCCAAGGATTACAGGTCAGATCCACAGTCTCACTCTCTCTCAACACATACCCCATGCTTATGAAATAGCTTAAGGAAAAAGCACAATAAGGTGAGAACACTGAAAAGCACTTATATTCAAAACTGAAACATGAACAATCGAGTTCCAACCTCTTCAACTAAGTTATATGCACCTATACTCACTATACAAAAGCAAGCATATAAAGCATGAATACAAAATGTCAGTCAGAAGGGAGTTAAAGAACTAACAAATGGGGGGGTAAAAAAGGAAAGCTATAACTCTGCTTAAGTTTGTTCTAAACATCTTTATTTTAATCAAGGACTTACAGATGTGAAAAAAAACAAATTATTTTATACACCAATGCTAGGAGCCTGGGTAGCAAACAAAAAATCAATTTGCTCATTTATGAGCATAAATTTGATTTACAGTAACTTATATTACTGAAACATGGTGGGATGATTCACACAGTAGAGTGGCCCTCTATATAAAATATAGCAACACCTGTTTCTGTGTCGATGATAACTCAAAAGAAAATTACCCTAAATGCTTATAAACCAATGACTAGCAGGTTGAACACATAATGAGATACTAGTTAATAAACACTATAGACAATTTCCAACTCACAACCAACTGACAGAAATTCTTTATTAGAGCTTATCCTAACAGATAAAGTGGAACTGATCACAGAACTGAAAATTAATAGTAGCTTAATTACAAGCAATCATGACTTGATCACATTTCTAATGTGCAAAAAGAATAAGAGACAGACCAGTAATACCCTCGCCGTGCACTTGGTGATTTAGTAGGACCAGTTTCAAAGCTCAAAACAATTATGAGCCAAATCAACTAGGAGGAAGCCTTTAATCAGAAAAAATGTCAATCAAAATTGAGAATTCTTTAAGAACCCGATACCCAAAAAGCCACAATCCCAAAACTGAAAAAGAGGCTGTGCATGTAGCTTAAAATAACAACCTGGTTTTGAGGCAAAATAAAGACAGCTTTAAAAAATAATTATATATAAACACAACTGGAAAAAGTTGACAGTAATGAATTTAAATCAGAAGTTAGGAACTGCAAAAAATTGATAATGGAATCAAAAAGACACAAGGAAAGCTGATGGCTTGCAGAACCGATACTTACCCCAATCAAGATTATAGAGCATCTGATACAGAATTTGATTAATAGTCTACTAAAGTGGGGGTAATGTAATTAATCCAAATCAATAAGGATTTATGGAAAATAGATGGTCAAACTCATCTGATATCTTAATGAGATTACAAATTTGGTTGATAAAAAAATAGTTCTAACATAGCATATTAGACTTCTCTAAGGCATTTGACTTGGTGCAGCACAATAGTTTGAATAATAAACTAATATGACAAAATTAGCATGGCAAACATTAAATGAATTAAAAACTGGCTGACAGTTCTCAAAATGTTAACTATAAACAGCAAATCATCACTAAGTAGATGTGTTTCCATTGGGGTCCTGCTGGGATTGGTTCTTGGCCTTATTTTATTAATGACCCGGGAAAACACACCACCACAAAATCATCAATTGATGAAGTTTTCGGAGGACACAAAATTGGGGAAATAATAAAGATCGGTTAGTTATTCAGAGAGATCTGGATCACTTGAGCCAAGTTTACCAAGTAAGCAATGTGTATCTTAATAAGGCTAAACGTAGTATTCTTGCAAGCAAGTTACAGAAGTATGGATTGCATAAATGGACTGTAAGGTGGATAGAAAGCTGGCTAGATCATCAGGCTCAATGGGCACTGATCAACAATCTTTGACTGGCAGTTGGTATCAAACAGAGTACTCCAAGGGTCAGTTCTGGGGCCGATTTTGTTCAACATCTTTATTAATGATCTAATGAGGTGATGGATTGCACCCTCAGCAAGTTCACGGATGACACTAAATTAGAGGGAGAGGTAATTACAGTGGAGGGTAGGAACAGGGTCCAGAATGGCCTGGAAAAATTGGAAGATTGGGACAAAAATATCTGATGAGGTTCAACAAGGACAAGTCCAGAGTCCTGCACTTAGGAGGGAAGAATCCCAAGCATTGTTACAGGCTGGGGACAGACTGGCTAAGTAGCAGTTCTGCAGAAAAGGACCTGGGGATTGCAGAGGATGAGAAGCTGGATATGAGTCAACAGTGTGCCCTTGTAGCCAAGGCAGCTAATGACATATTGGGGTGCATTAGTAGGAGCACTGCCAGCAGATCTAAAGAAGTGATTATTCACCTTTATTCAGCACTGTTGAGGCCACACCTGGAGTACTGTGTCCATTTCTGGCCCCCCCCCCCACTACAGAAAGGATGTGGGTGCATTGGAGAGGGTACAGAGGAAGGCAACAAAAATGCTGAGGGGGCTGGAGCACATGACCTAAGAAAGACTGAGGGATTTGGGCTTGTTTAGTCTGCAGAAGAGAAGAGGGAGAGGGGATTTGATAGCAGCCTTTAACTACCTGAAGGGAGATTCCAAAGAGGATGGAGAGAGGCTGTTCTCAGTAGTGACAGAAAGCAGAACAAGGAGCAATGGGCTCAAGTTGCAGTGTGGGAAGTCTAGGTTGGATAGTATGAAAAACTATTTTCCTTCTCAGACATCCAGCACTTCAGGAGTTAAGGTCAGCACACCCATTCTCCTGGCCTGTATGATGTTGGTAAAACTAAGACTCTTCTTTGCAGTCTGATAAAGCATGTGAAAACTGAAGGCTTCACACATTCCTCCTTTCACAGCTTGGCCAGCAGCCCACATGTTTTCACTCCCTGGCATCCAAGGCAAATGAAGGGAATGTCAGGAATTAAAGCCAAACTATTAGTTAGTTGCACTGAACTTCCCCATCCTCCACCCCCTCCTCTTAGGGAGCTTGGATTCCTTCTTCCAGCAAGGGGACAATGCCTGTATGGGCTGCAATGGTCCCTTCAGCATGAGAAGCCACCCTCTCCCATACTCAGCAAAGGCACTTGAGTTTGGAAGGCTGCTATCACAATAGTGCTCAGAGCAACTCCTATCATTAGGGCTAGAGGTCAGGGATTTGTGCTTAGCAGGAACATAGGAACTCATCCTTGGAATAGCTCACTGCAAGTACTGCTGATAGGAGGAGTATTAGCAATTCATATAAATTGCAAGAAAGGTTGGGTTCTGTTCTTGCTCCTGTCTCCAATTTGGAGGCAACAGCATTTGGAAGTGATATTTATTACAGTATGTCATACTCCTACGATACCCATCCCAGACCCACAGCAATCTCCTCCTAGTCCTCTGCTGAAACTCCACCCAATCATTCAATATTTATCATTAGATTTACCCAACACTGCTCAGGTCCTTAACTCAATTTTTGGTTTTTGGAAAATAAAATTAAAATGTACATGCTTTAAGTCATTGCTCTGGGGGTGGGGCTGGGCTTCACTATGCAAGCTACCCCAGGGAGAGAGGACTACCCCAGCCCTCTCTCGCAGCAGCTTGGGGACAGGTGAGAAGCGCCTCTCTGTGGCCGCTGCAGCTTCAGTGAGGAACAGCCAGAGGCGGGGATCGCTCCCTCCTGATTTCGCAGAGCACTCTGTGGAGGAGTGGAATGGGTAAAAATTCATACATAAGGGGACCTTGCCAATGAAGGAGGAATGTGTCAGCAGTGGAGTCCAGGCTGTGGTTCTGTAGGAGCAGAACTTCTGACATTTCCTGGTGTGCTGTGTAATGAACAGACCTATGAGGGGAGAGCCCCACCTTTGGAAAACTAATGCCATCACATCTGGGCCAAGTGATCACTTGTGACTGCTGAAGGACCTGCTGAGGCAGTCCGCCAATTTGTTGTACACACCAAGGAGAACGCCTGAAGGAGTACTGAATGTTCTACTCTGAAGTCCCAGAGTTTTAGGGCTTTTTGACACAGGGAAGAAGAGTGTACTCCCCATTTGTGGATACAGAACATGGTTATTGTGTTGTCCATCATAATTGACAGTGACACCTGCTAGGTGAGCCCTGAAAGTCTGACATGCAAATCTCACCGCCCTGAGCTCCCTGATACTGATGTGAAGAGGTAGGTCCTCTTGTGATGACAGGCCATGGGTCTTGGGTGCTCCAGCCCAAATCGGAAGTGTCTGTCACTGGAGATATGGAAGGCTGAGGGCGGATGAATGGGACCCTTGTACATACCTCCCGCAGGTCAAGCCACCACAGGATCAAGTCTAGTGCTGATTCTGGAAGAGTCACTACTCTGTCCAATTTGTCTCAGATTGGTCGATACACCAGTGCTGACTATAATTCAAGCGGTCAGAGTCTCAGTCTGGCATGCTGCACTACATAGCTGCACGCTGCTGTGGGACCTAGGAGCTCGAGACAGTAACTTGCTGTTGTGGTGGGAAACTGTCTGAGACCTCAAATATTATTTGACAGGGTTTGGAACAATGACTCAAGTAGGAATGCTCTGACCTGAGTCAAATCCAGAGCTGCCCCTATAAATTCTAACCTCTGGAGACAGGGTGGACTTCTCTTTGTCTATTAGGATGGCCAGATTGTTAAATGTGTCTGATAAATATGAGTTGAGCTTGCACCTGTTCCTTGGAATGGCCTTTGAGCAGCCAGCCGTCAAGATAAGGGAATACCTGCACTTGGTTTCTATGGTACCTGCTGACGGTCATCAGAATCCAGAACATTTCCCAGTGCTGAGGAGACAATCACTGCTGCCAATCCGTGGTGGAATGGAGGAGGCAGTGCCAATGCAGACGGTGTCACAACTGAAATCATAGTCACCAATGTTGAGAGGAGTGTTGTGACAGGTAATGATGGAGCCAGGGCCAGTGCAGTTATTGAATGTGTCGGCATATGCATAGTGGCCGGAAGATGGAAAGTGGTCGACAGCAGAACAAACATGGCCAACACCAACAAGGATGACACCAAACAAAGCCCCTAGTACCCACCTTGTGCTTGATGGAATGCACAGGGGGTTTCAAAGGGCGACTGTGGCACATTCTGTCACTAGGAAGACCACCGCATCAGTGACTATAAGAACATAAGAATGGCTATACTAGGTCAGACCAAAAGTCCATCCAGCCCAGCATCCTGTCTGCTGACAGTGGCCAATGCCAGCTGCCCCAGAGGGAGTGAACTGAACAGGTAATGATCAAGGGATCTCTCTCCTGCCATCCATCTCCACCCTCTGACAAACAAAGGCTAGAGACACTATTCCTTACCCATCCTGGCTAATAGCCATTAATGGACTTAACCTCCATGAATTTATCTAGTTCTCTTTTAAACCCTGTTATAGTCCTAGCCTTCACAACCTCCTAAGGCAAGGAGTTCCACAGGTTGACTGTGCACTGTGTGAAGAACTTCCTTTTATTTGTTTTAAACCCACTGCCTATTAATTTTATATGGTGGCTCCTAGTT
The DNA here is from genome assembly GCA_032595735.1 of Pelochelys cantorii. NCBI lineage: Eukaryota > Metazoa > Chordata > Testudines > Trionychidae > Pelochelys > Pelochelys cantorii. The sequence continues at coordinate 375,733 of CM064336.1, forward strand.
CTTATATTATGGGAACAAGTAAATAACTTTTCCTTATCCACTTTCTCCACACCACTCATGATTGTATAAACCTCTATCATATCTCCCCTTAGTCTCCTCTTTTCCAAGCTGAAAAGTCCGAGTCTCTTTAATCTCTCCTCACAAGGGACCCGTTCCAAACCCCTAATCATTTTAGTTGCCCTTCTGTGTACATTTTCTAATGCCAGTATATCTTTGAGATGAGGAGACCGCATCTGTATGCAGTATTCAAGATGTGGGCGTACCATGGATTTATATAAGGGCAATAAGATATTCTCCGTCTTATTCTCTCTCTCTTTTTTAATGATTCCTAACATCCTTTAGCTGCCGCTGCACACTGGGTGGACGTTTTCAGAGAACTATCCATGATGACTCCACGATCTCTTACCTGATTAAGCTGTAACTAAATTAGCCCCCCATCATATTGTATGCATAGTTGGGGTTATTTTTTCCCACGTGCATTACTTTACATTTATCCACATTAGTATTACATTTCAGTTGCCATTTTGTTGCCCAATCACTTAGTTTGGTGAGATCTTTTTGAAGTTCTTCAGTCTGCTTTGGTCTATCCTGAGCAGTTTAGTATTATCTGCAAACTTTGCCACCTCACTGTTTACCCCTTTCTCCAGATCGTTTATGAATAAGTTGAATAGGATTGGTCCTAGGACTGACCTTTGGGGAACACCACTAATTATCCCTCTCCATTCTGAAAATTTACTATTTATTCCTACATTTTGTTTTCTGTCTTTTAACCAGTTCTGAATCCATGAAAGGATCTTCCTCTTATCCCATGACAACTTAATTTATGTAAGAGCTTTTGGTGAGGGACCTTGTCAAAGGCTTTCTGGAAATCTAAGTACACTATATCCACTGGATCCCCCTTGTCCACATGTTTGTCGACCCCTTCAAAGAACTCTAGAAGATTAGTAAGATATGATTTCCCTTTACAGAAACCATGCTGACTTTTGCCCAACAAATTATGTTCTTCTATGTGTCTGACAATTTAATTCTTTGCTATTATTTCAACTAATTTGCCCGGTACTGACGTTAGACTTACTGGTCTGTAATTGCCGAGATCGCCTCTAGAGCCCTTTTTAAATATTGGCGTTATATTAGCTATCTTCCTGTCACTGAGTACAGAAGCTGATTTAAAGGATAGGTTACAAACCATAGTTATTAGTTCCAGAATTTCACATTTGAGCTCTTTCAGAACTCTTGGGTGACTGCCATCTGGTCCTGGTGACTTGTTACTGTTAAGTTTATCAATTAATTCCAAAACCTCCTCTAATGACACTTCAATCTGGGACAAGTCCTCAGATTTGTCACCTACAAAGGACGGGTCAGGCATCCTCAGCCGTGAAGACTGAAGCAAAGAATTCATTTAGTTTCTCTGCAATGACTTTATCGTCTTTAAGTGCTCCTTTTGTATCTCGATTTTGCAGTGACCCCACTGGTTGTTTAGCAGGCTTCCTGCTTCTGATGTACTTAAAACATTTTGTTATTACCTTTTGAGTTTTTGGCTAGCTGTTCTTCAAACTCCTTTTTGGCTTTTCTTATTACATTTTTACACTTAATTTGGCAGTGTTTATGCTCCTTTCGATTTTCCTCACTAGGATTTGACTTCCACTTTTTAAAAGATGCCTTTTTATCTCTCACTGCTTCTTTTACATGGTTGTTAAGCCACACTGGCTCTTTTTTAGTTCTTCTACTGTGTTTTTTAATTTGGGGAATACATTTAAGTTGGGCCTCTATTATGGTGTCTTTGAAAAGTGTCCATGCAGCTTGCAGGGATTTTACTTTAGTCACTGTACCTTTTAATTTCTGTTGAACTAACCTCCTCATTTGTGCATAGTTCCCCTTTCTGAAATTAAATGCCACAGTGTTGGGCTGCTGCTGAGTGCTTCCCACCACAAGAATGTTAAATGTTATTATATTATGGTCACTATTTCCCAGCAGTCCTATTATAGTTACCTCTTCGACCAGATCCTGCACTCAACTCAGGACTAAATCGAGAATTGCCCCTGCCCTTGTGGGTTCCTGTAACAGCTGCTCCAAGAAGCAGTAATTTAAGGTATCAAGAAATTTTGTCTCTGCATTTTGTCCTGAGGTGACATGTACCCGGTCAATATGGGGATAACTGAAATCCCCCACTATTACTGAGTTCTTCATTTTGATAGCCTCTCTAATCTCCCTTAGCATTTCAATGTCACTATAACTGTCCTGGTCAGATTGTCAATAATAGATCCCTACTGTTACATTCTTATTAGAGCATGGAATTACTATCCATAGAGATTCTATGGAACATGTTGATTCATTTAAGATTTTTACTTCATTTGATTCTACATTTTTCTTTCACATATAGTGCCATTCCTTCCTCCCGCCCGCACGACCTCCTCTGTCCTGATATATTTTGTACCACAGAGTGATTGTGTCCCATGGATTGTCCTCACTGCACCAGGTTTCTGTGATGTCTATTATATCAATATCCTCCTTTAACATAAGGCACTCTAGTTCAGCCATCTTATTATTTAGACTTCTAGCATTTGTGTACAAGCACTTTAAAAACTTGTCACTGTTTGTTTGTCTGCTCTTTTCTGATGTGTCAGATTCTTTTTTATGTGAATGTTTCTCATCTGATCTGGCCCATACTTTATCCTCTTCCATCCTCTCCTCCTGACTAAATCCTAGAGAATTTCTATCAATAGACTCTCCTCTAAGAGAAGTCTCTGTCTGATCCACGTGCTCCTCTGCACCAATCGGCTTTCCCCCATCACTTAGTTTAAAAATTGCTCTGCAACCTTTTTAATGCTAAGACTATGGTGACACCTGGATTGTGATCTCGTAGTGGAGCTCCTTCTGGATCAAAATGATTCTGACTTTGATACTAAGGTCCCTGATACCAATGACCATATAGGTGCCAAACTTCTAGGCACTGAGCTATGGGAGCTTGATAAATGACTAGGTTCCTTGCCTGGTGCTATAATGGACAAGAGTGCTGACCAGCACCCGGTGACTAAGGGGTTAAACTCAGGTAGCCAAAACAACCAATGGGCATGCGGTGTTGAAATTTGAACTGAATAAGATTCCTTGCCTGCTTTCTTTGTGTGGGATAGTTAAACCAGGAGTCGGGAGACAAAGAATAATTTAAACCCCGGCAGGACTACCATGTCTCCAAGGAATTCAGGGCATGGAAGTGGACACAACCAAGAAAAGATTGGAAGTAAGTAAAGGGAAAAAGTGGATCCAGTCGCAATCAGGGTATTTTTCGGTTTGGTTTCAACTGTTCTGTGTGAATCTATGCCTCCCCTCCCCAATTACCATCTAAGCATTGTTCCCAGAGATTGCTTCTGTGTATAAATTTGTTTTTGTTAGTTGCTCTAACATCTAGCAACCAAGTATGCTTTCTCAAATTTATCTTTTGTTTCTTAAATATATAAGTAAAAGAATTCCTGAAAATACTGGTCTATTAGATGGATACAGTAGAATACGCAGTAATGCAGAAAAGAAAAATGTTTAATAAATACTTCTGTTCTGCAATGGGAATAGAACAAAATGCAGTTTCATCATAAGGCAATAACACTCAATTCTGGTAGTAACTAGGTGGGATGTTAAATAAGGATGTTACGTATCAGATAATTGACTAATCAAATAGTTGATGCAAAATGCAATAGGGCACCTCCACCTTTGAAGTGTAGCAACAGCCCTTGGACTGTTGCTATACTTCAAAGGTGAAAGTACCACATGGAACCTGGGGGCACGGGCTCCACGCAGTGCTGCCGCTTTGAAATGCTGTCAGGAAATGCTCCCTGGCATTTCCAAGCAGCAGCGCCACACGGAGCCCAGGGTCAGCTAGGAAGTCCTCAGCTGATCCTGGGCTCCATTCGGTGCTGCTGCTGCTTTGTAGGATTCCCCCCTCCTGATAGAGGCAGTAAGGGGGCGGGGGGGGGGGGGGAGAAAGAGAGGAGCGACTAGTGGACTATCCTGTTGACTATCCAATAAGAATTTGCTTATTGGATAGTCGACTAGCCCTTCACATCCCTAATGTTAAATAGACGTTCCTAACGTTAAATATTTTAAAAACAGCAGATCCAGATAACTTACACCTAAGAGATTTAAAAGAGCTGTCTGAAGTGCTTACTGGACTATTACTGTTCAATTTCAGTAAGTTTTGGAGTCCTGGCAAAGTTCCAGCTAACTGGAAAAAGCTAATGTGATGGATCTCCTCCCCATCCTTTATGAAATGGACTTATGGACACAAATATACATAACTCAAAGATGCTCCAGGGAGGGAGCTTGCAAACAGGAACAGCTAACAGGGAGTTTGGAGAGGGAGTTCTCCAGGTAAAAGAGGAGTAAAAACGGGACCCTTGTGGTAAGTGGCTGGCTAGAGTGTGTGTTTGTGTGTGGGGGAGTTATTTGCTGTGTGCTGAGCTTGTGTTTGTGTGTTTTGTTGGTTTGTTTGAAGGAGCTTCTAAAAGATTTGAAATCTAGAAGCCTCTGTTAATTGGCTGAGCCTCAGTCAGGGGGAGGGGCTACCAGAGCTATATAAGCCTGTGACTCAGCGACCAGGGAGCTTGCGAACAGAAACAGCTAACAAGGAGTTTGGAGAGGGAGGTTAGAGGGGGAGGTTAGAGGGCACTAGGAACTTCTGACCTTCTTTAAAACATAACTCTTATAATAATCTATATTCCAGAGGTTTAAAAAGAATCCCAGTTTCTGCTTAAACTTATTCATTAGAAAAATGGAGATAGAAGCCCAGCAGCAAAGTGCGGGCTATCTTGCTTATTGCGTCGAGTGTAACATGTATGATTACCTACCCTGTGGGCGGGTGGCGTATGTGTGCACCCGTTGCAAGGAGCTCCTGACCCTCAGAGACCGGGTTCGGGCTTTGGAGGCCAGGGTGGCTGAACTGGAGGAGCTAAGGGAGGTAGAAAGACATGTTGATGAGACTTTCCGGGACACTGTAGTACTGTCCCACCTCCAGTCTGAGAGCCCCAGTGCTCTTAAGGAGGATGAAAGTCTCAAGGGAACAGAGCATTCAATGGGAGCAGAGGGAAACCATCCCGCAGTTGGGATCCTCCTCCCAGAGGATGTTGCAGTATCCTCTCGCACTGAGGATACCTCTGAGGGGGAGGGAATGCCAGTTAGGAAGAGGCAGGTGTTAGTAGTGGGTGATTCGATTGTTAGAAACATAGATAGTTGGGTTTGTGATGACCGGGAGAACCGTATGGTCACTTGCCTGCCTGGTGCGAAGGTTGCGGATCTCTCGAGGCATCGAGATAGACTTATGTGTAGTGCTGGGGAGGAGCCAGTGGTCGTGGTACATGTAGGTACCAATGACACAGGGAAGGGGAGGAGAGATGTCCTGGAGGCCAAATTTAGGCTGTTAGGAAAGAGACTGAAATCCAGGACCTCTATGGCGGCATTCTCGGAAATGCTTCCAGTTCCACGCGCAGGGCCAGGTAGGCAGGCAGAGTTTCAGAGTCTCAATGCGTGGATGAGACGATGGTGTAGGGAAGAGGGGTTTGGATTTATTAGGAACTGGGGACACTTTTGGGAGAGGGGGAAGGATGGGCTCCACCTAAACCAGGGTGGAACCAGACTGCTGGCACTAAACATTAAAAAGGCCGTAGAGCAGTTTTTAAACTAAGAGATGGGGGAAAGCCGATCGGTGCGGAGATGCACGTAAATCAGAGGGAGACTTCTCTTAGAGGAGAATCCATTGATAGAGATTCTCTAAGCTGTAGTCAGAAAGAGAGGAGGGGAGAGGGCAAACCATGGGCCAGAGCAGACAAACAACCGCATACAAAGGAATCCAATGCACCAGGGAAGGGCAGACAAATAAGCAGTGGCAAATTTTTAAAGTGCTTCTACACAAATGCTAGGAGTCTGACTAATAAGATGGGTGAACTAGAGTACCTAGTATTAAATGAGGAGATTGACATAATAGGCATCACTGAAACCTGGAAAATCTGTGGGACACAATCATACCGGGATATAAAATATATCGAAAGGATAGAGCAGGCCGGGTGGGTGGTGGAGTGGCACTGTATGTGAAAGATAATGTAGAATCAAATGAAATAAAAATATTAAGTGATTTAACATGTTCAATACAATCGCTATGGATAGTAATTACATGCTCCAATAATAAGAAATTAGCAGTAGGGATATATTACTGACCAGGACAGTGATACTGACATTGAAATGCTGAGAGAGATTAGAGAGGCTACTAAAATAAAGAACTCTATAATAATGGGGGATTTTAATTATCCCCATATTGAGTGGGTACATGTCACCTCAGGAAGAGAAGCAGAGATAAAATTTCTCAATGGCCTAAATGACTGCTTCTTGGAGCAGCTGGTGCAGGAACCCACAAGGGGAGAGGCAATTCTCGATTTAGTCCTGAGTGGAGTGCAGGATCAGGTCCAGGAAATAACCGTTACAGGACCGCTTGGGAATAGTGAGCATAATATAACAACATTCAACATTCCCGTGGTGGGTAGAACACCTCAGCAGTCCAGCACCCTGGCATTTAATTTCAAAAAGGGGAATTACACAAAAATGAGGAGGCTAGTTAAACAGAAATTAAAAGGCACAGTGACTAGAGCCAAATCCCTGCAAGCTGCATGGAAACTTTTTAAAGACACCATAATAGAGGCCCAACTTAAATGTATACCCCAAATTAAAAAACATAGCAAGAGACCTAAAAAAGTGTCACCGTGGCTTAACCACCATGTAAAAGAAGCAGTGAGGGACAAAAAAGCATCTTTAAGAAGTGGAAGTCCAATCCTAGTGAGATAAATAGAAAGGAACATAAACACTGTCAAATCAAGTGTAAAAATGTAATAAGAAAAGCAAAAAAAAAGATTGTGAGGAACAGCTAGCCAAAAACTCAAAAAGAAATAACAAAATGTTTTTTAAGTACATTAGAAGCAGGAAGCCTGCTAAAAAAACCTGTGGGTCCCCTAGACGATCGAACTATAAAAGGCGCAATCAAGGACGATAAAGCCATTGCAAAGAAACTAAATGATTTCTTTGCTTCAGTCTTCACGGCTCAGGACGTTGGGGAGATTCCCAAATCTGCACCGTCCTTTGTGGGTGATGAATCTGAGGAACTGTCCCAGATTGGAGTGTCATTAGAGGAGGTTTTGGAACAAATAGAAAAACTTAATGTTAACAAATCTCTGGGACCGGATGGCATTCATTCAAGGGTTCTAAAAGAACTCAAATGGGAAATTGCTGAACTATTATCTGTGGTTTGTAACCTATCCCTTAAATCGGCTTCCGTACCTAATGACTGGAAGGTAGCCAACGTGACACCAATATTTAAAAAGGGCTCTAGAGGCTATCCTGGCAATTACAGACCGGTAAGTCTAACTTCAGTACCGGGCAAATTAGTCGAAACAATAGTAAAGAATAAAATTGTGAAGCATGTAGAAGAACATAATTTGTTGGACAAAAGTCAACATGGTTTCTGTAAAGGGAAATCCTGTCTTACTAATCTATTAGAGTTCTTTGAAGGGGTTAACAAACATGCGGACAAGGGGGATCCAGTAGATATAGTATACTTAGATTTTCAGAAAGCCTTTGACAAGGTCCCTCCCCAAAGGCTCTTGTGTAAATTACATGGCCATGGGATAAGAGGGAAGGTCCTTTCTTGGATTGAGAACTGGTTAAAAGACAGGAAACAAAGGGTAGGAATAAATGGTAAATTTTCAGAATGGAGAGGGGTAACTAGTGATGTCCCCCAAGGGTCGGTCCTAGGACCAATCCTGTTCAACTTATTCATAAACGATCTGGAGAAAGGGGTAAGCAGTGAGGTGGTAAAGTTTGCAGATGATACCAAACTGTTTAGGATAGTCAAGACAGAAGCAGACTGTGAGGGACTCCAAGAAGATCTCACCAAACTGAGTGATTGGGTGACAAAATGGCAAATGAAATGTAATGTGGATAAGTGTAAAGTAATGCACGTCGGGAAAAATAACCCCAACTATACGTACAGTATGATGGGGGCTAATTTGGCTACGACAAATCAGGAAAGACATCTTGGAGTTATCGTGGACAGTTCTCTGAAAACTTCCACACAGTGTGCAGCGGCAGTCAAAAAGGCAAATAGTATGCTCGGAATTATTAAGAAAGGGATAGAAAATAAAACCCAGAATATCTTACTGCCCCTGTATAAAACTATGGTACGCCCACATCTTGAATACTGTGTACAGATGTGGTCTCCTCACCTCAAAAAAGATATTTTGGCCTTGGAAAGGGTTCAGAAAAGGGCAACTAAAATGATTAGGGGTTTGGAACGGGTCCCATATGAGGAGAGGTTAAAGCGACTGGGACTTTTCAGTTTAGAAAAGAGGAGACTGAGGGGGGATATGATAGAGGTATATAAAATCATGAGTGGTGTGGAGAGGGCCGATAAAGAGAAGTTATTTATTAGTTCCCTAAATAGAAGAACTAGAGGACACCAAATGAAATTAATGGGTAGCAGGTTTAAAACTAATAAAAGAAAGTTCTTCTTCACACAGCGTGTAGTCAGCCTGTGGAACTCCTTGCCAGAGGAGGCTGTGAAGGCTAGGACTATAATACAGTTTAAAGAGAAGCTAGATAATTTCATGGAGGTTAGGTCCATAAAAGGCTATTAGCCAGAGGATAAAATGGTGTCCCTAGCCTCTGTTTGTCAGAGGCTGGAGAAGGATGGCAGGAGACAAATCGCTTGATCATTGTCTTCAGTCCACCCTCTCTGGGGCACCTGGTGCTGGCCACTGTCGGCAGACAGGCTACTGGGCTAGATGGACCTTTGGTCTGACCCAGTACGGCCATTCTTATGTTCTTAGGCTACATGAAGCAATTTACATATCTATCTTAATGTCCTAATCCGCTTCATTTGTTTTTCTTATTTTGGTGTAGGTATCATTCTTGTGTGTAATATTAGACACATGGCGTATAGAATGCTTTATGGTTTTTAAACACATGAATGAAAGCCATTATGGGTGCTACTCTCAATGTCTTGATGACCAACAGTTAAACAATCTCTTTTGCCCTTTAAAGTCTTCGTGGTTGGTCTGGGGAAGTCACATGTCCACCCCAACTGACCAGGTGACTTCACATGCAATAAGGAAATCTTTAAAAACAACAGGAAAGTAGGAGTGCTTAGTCTTTGACTGGCACACCCAAGGAAAGGAATCCAAGACCTCTGGGTTAGGAACAGCCCTGGCTTGAAAGCTGAGTAGGAAAAGAAATAGTTTAGGTAGAGTGAGTTTGTAATGAATCTGTAACCCAGTGGTCTCCAACCTTTTTACACCCAAGCTCACTTTTTAAATGACAGAACAAGCCAAGATCTACCGCACCCGCCCCTTCCTTGAAGCCCCGCCCCCTCTATTCTCCTCCTCTCCATCACCTGCTATCCCCAACCCTTATACTGCTGCTTTTAATTCTTTTGTAGGAAGAGATTTTTCCAACATTTGGCCTGTCTAGACTGGACCAAATGTCAGAAAAACCCCTTCTTTTGGAAGCCCCCTTATTCCTCATGGAAAGAGGAATATAGGGGTGACCGAAAGAGCATGTTTGCTCTTCCACTAAAAAAAGCGGAAGAACAAACGCATTCCTGGATGCGGAAGAGTTTTTCTGGGATATCTCCGGAATCCTGAAAAACTCCTGCAGTCTAGCCGTACCCTTGCTGGGTTGAGACAGGATGTGTAGGCTCCGGGGTGGGAATGAGGGATTTGGGTGTGGGAAAGGGGGAGAGGTGCAAGCTCTGGGAGGAAATCTGGATGCAGGAGGAGGTGGAGAAGGGAACGCTGGCTCGGGGAGGGGTCTCCAGGCCAGGTAGTGTTGGGGTCAGATGTAGGGTTGGGGTACCAAGCAAGCCACAGACTTCTGGATGTGAGGGTTCAGGAATTTGGGTTGGGGTATGCGAGGGGCTCAGGGCAGGGGGTTCCAGTGTATGATAGGCTCAGATCTAGGGTCTGGGGGAAGGGGGATTGCAGGAGTGTTCTGATGTTGTGGCCAGATGGGGGCTTGGCCCCAATTGGGGGTTTGTTGGCCAGGCTTCATTTTTAAATAAAATACTATGTCAAACACAACAAGTTTCTGCATTGTCTTTATTTCTGAGAAGGGCAGGGAACCTGTTTTGAGTCAGGGGTCACTGACCCACAGAAAAGTCAGTTGGGGCCACACAAGTGAGATGCAAAAAACCCCTCCTCCTCCAACCCCCCCACCCCCAAACTTCACTAATGTAGCCCCAACTGTGTTGGTGGGAGCAGGGGACATAGTACTGGGGAAGGGTGCTAGTGCGTGCTTCGGCAGCGGACAGGGTGCCAGTGGGGACAGAGTTCTGCGGCTGGGGATGGGAGAGGGGACAGGGTGCCAGTGGGGACAGGTTTCTGAGGGTGGGGAGAGGGAACAGGAGGCTGGGAAGAGAGGAGTGGGAACAGGGGGGCAGTGTCGCCTGCACCTGCCTCCTCCCAGGATTCTCCTCCCCCCCCCCCCGCAGAGGGAAACCGGCACGTGCCTCCTCTGGGGCCAGTGCGTGCCTCCCGCGGCGCAGCCAAACCCCCGCGCGTGCCTGTCCCGGGGCCAAACCCCCCTCCCGCAGCGCAGGGAAACCCCTGCGCTTGACTCACCCCTCCTGCAGTGCAGGGAAGCCGCCGCACTCCTCCTCCAGGGCGACACCCCCTCCCACAGCACACCCAGCACGCCACAGAGCTGTGGGAGGGGAGCAGCCCAGCGCACTTCCGGAACCCCCGGAAGTGGCACGAAGCTGCAGGAAGGACTTCCGTCCACCCTGCGAGAAGCCGGCACTACGCTGGAGGTAGGTAGTGGGGCTTCTCAGGGGTGGGGGGAAAATAGGGGGTGGGGAGACCCGAACACCGCGCGATCGACCAGTCGATGGCATTCGACCTGTTGGTGACCATGGCTGTAACCAGTTTGTACTGAGGTTTCAATGTAGAATTAGCTAAGTGTTTTCTGTTGTGTTTGTAATCTACTTTGCTCTGCCTGTCTTCACTTATTACCACTTAAATCCTACTGCTTATACTTAATAAAATCACTTTTATTTTCTATCAGACCCAGTGTAAATAATTATTACCTGGGGGAGCAACCAATGTGTACATTGTTAAAAGGGGCTTACCTAAATAATTCCAATTTGGGGAGTGGTATCCCAGGAAGATGGGCCCTGAACTGCATTCTCCTTGGACCTGAGATTCAATGTCTGTACTGCTTCAGGGGCGGGGGCGGGGGGGGGGAGAAGAGTGAGCTCAGCTCAGTGCCTTGGCTGTGGGAGACCAGGGGGCTGGCCCAGCAGAACCGAGCGGTAACAAGCTCCAGAGAGCAGGAAGGCGAGTGTCAGTGGCCTAGTCAACACTCCACGAAGTGCCCCCCCCCAGGGGCCCTCTGTGACCTCAACCCGTCATAGCTAATATTGTGCTAATTTTTTAAAATGTTAAATGGGATGACTCCAGTAATTTTAGGCCTGATATTGATCACTGGCAAGATAATGGAGCAGCTAATATGTGACTCAATTAAAAAGTAAAGGAGGATAATGTTATTAATGCAAAGCAACATGGGTTTAACAGGTTCTGTCAAACTAATTTTACATCTTTTAATGAGATTACAAGTTTCATTGAAAAAGTTAACAGCATTGACAGAATGTACTAGAACTCTTTAAGGCATTAAACTTGTTACCACATTACATTTTGATTGATTAATCAGAATTATATAAAATTAACCAGGCACACCTTAGAAGGATTAAAACTGGCTAATTAACAGATCTCAACAACTCACAGTAAATGTGGAATTGGGTGTCTCTCCACTATGGTCCTGCAGAGATTGTTTCTTGGCCCTTTGCTATTTAACCTCTCTATCAATGACCTTGAAGAAAGCAGGCTGTGCCCACGGAAGCTCATGATACCATCTACATGTTTTGTTAGTCTATAAAGTGCTACCAGACCGTTTGTTGTTTTTTTTCCCTGTAACAGACTAACTCGGCTATCCCCTGAAGCTCCTGAACATGCAAGGCACTGCATTCAGCCCTATGGAGTGGAAATCCATCAACTTCACAAAAACTCGCACAGATCCAAACTGACATCAACTTCCTTTCCAATTGCAAACACATGGACATCATACCTAATGGCCTGAGTGGTATCCTTCCTGTCACAGCAATCTATATATTGACTTTGATCTTTATCTGCTTAGGTTTAGCACCCATTCTCCCGATACTTAAAGAAAAAACAGGAAGCGGGGTGGGAGACAGAGCATCATTCTATTCCCCCCACCCCTTTCCCTTCTCCCATTTATTTCAAGTTTTCATATCCCCTACTCATAACTCCGGTCATCTGAAGAAGTGGGCTGTGCCCACGAAAGCTCATGATACCATCTGCATGTTTTGTTAGTCTATAACATGGGTTCCCAAACTGGGGGGCATGAAGAAATTCCAGGGGGGGCATGAGGCGACCCAGCCTCTCCCCCCCCCCCCATATCAAGTTTTGCTATCCTGTTCAGTTCCTTTTTGCTTTGCGCAACAAGTTTTGCTGCTGTTTGGGGGGGGGAGGGGGCATGAGGGTTTTTCAAAAATCAAAAAGGGGGGCGTGATGCCAAAAAGTTTGGGAACCACTGGTCTATAAAGTGCTACCAGACCATTTATTGTTAACAGTGATAGTCTATATTTTGTAACTGTTCTAATTACTTGGTGAAGGTCCAGTCAAGGTCCAGACTCCAAAGAAATACTTTTTAGACCATGTCAAGGCTGTTCCCCACTCTGGCACAACAAATGCAGAAGTGGGGGCCTGCAAGAGCACCCCAAAACCTTATATCTACAGCAGCAGTTCCCAACCTTTTCCAGATGGGGACCCATTTTGACAATTCAGGAAGACTTGGTGACCCAAGGCAATTCAAAAACGGGAGAAGGAGTGGGGGGGCAGAGACACTTGGCAACCCTTTTGAAATGTAATGGCGACCCATATTTGGGTCCCGACCCACAGGTTGGGAAACCTTGATCTACAGGCTTTGGTACAAAAACTTCCCCCCAAAATCCTAATACCCAGACTTTGGGGAATATCCACTGCCACCACCCAAGTAATTCTAAGAAAACCAAAAGATCACTTAGAAAACTTCGTCCCTAAAACCTCAGGGGTAACTTCAAGCTCTTTTCTCCCCCAAAGAGCTTGAAAAAAGAAAAGAGAAAACAAGGTGCAGTCTGTGGCAGCTGACTCCTTGTCAGACAGATCGACCTCCCACAACACAAAAATGAACCAGTACCGCTTAATAAGGAAAAGAAAACAAACTGTAATCAGCAAAACAAAACTACCGTTGCAAGCATACGTGAGGTGGCTAGATGGTAAGAGCCGCCAATTGATATACTCAGAGAATACTCCCTGGATTAGAAAGCTTCATTACCAAAGAGAGAGAGAAAAAAACAAACACTTTTAAAGAAAGAAAAACCATTTTTAACAGCACAGACCTCAATTCCAGAGTCCCAAACCAGAAAAAAAATAAAACCTGACAGACTAGCTAAACTTTTCCCTACTTACACCTTGAGTCCGTCCTTGGAGAGAGACAGGCCTCCCATCTCCCTGTTACTTGGAAGAAGTCATTATGACAAAGGAGGGAAAAGTTAAAAATTTCTTTGTCCCACTTCGAAATCCCTACCTGCATTACTATTGGCTGACCAGATACCGGGCTAGGGACAAGAGACATAGTTAATCCCTTAGTCCCCAGGTGCCGGCCAGCCCTGATAGGCTGTCTGTCATAGTATGACAGACTACGATAACAGTAACTAGAGGATGTTGCTGTCTCTTTAAAACTATCGGATGGTCCAGATTTGGCCCACAGCACGCCTACTAATTACCCTTATATTAGAACATCATTGATAAAGTTTTCAGGTGACATCAAAATTGATGAGTTGCATACAATTAAGAGGGCAGGCACAGATACAAATGAATCTGAATCATTCAGTAAGCAAATAAATAACATGCATTTTAATACAACTAAATATAAACATATATATTTTAGCTCCCATTGTGATGCTGAGGCCAAAATAGTTCATGTCATCTGGCCCTCATCCTGCCACGGCCAGGATGGCCCAGTGCCAGCCCCAGGCCTGGCCCTAACTTAGCCACAGCTGGGGGCAGCCTAGCCCCAATTTCAATCCTGCTGTGGGCTGAGGCTGGGTTTGAGAGCAGTTTGGGATGAAGCTAAGGTAGGCTGGCTCCAACCACAGCCCCAATCCTGGGGTGGCCCTAGCTGTCCGGCACTTAGAAAAGCCAGGAAAGTCCAGCCTTGGAGCTGCCATTGTGGGGTGATGTGCTGTTCTCCTCCAGCCCAGATGATGTTGCAAGTAGAGAGAACTGGGAGAGTCGCCTCTCCTTACAGTAACCCTGGAGCAGCCTCCTTCACCCTATACTACTCTCAAACCCAGCCCCAGCTCATAGCCTGTATCCAATCATGCCTCCTCCCCAATGCTTTATGAAAAATGGCTTGTGAATGTGTATAACTAGAAGAAGCTTTAGGCAAAATGCATCATGTAACATACCATTTTTAAAGTTATGATCTGCTGAATGTGTATATTCTATTTCTGTACATGTATAAGTATGTGAAGTTATAAATATGAAGTGTAAACCTGCAAAGAGGTTTATTATTAATCTTAATCTTCTAATGAAAGCCATTAGTGGTACTTACGGAAACTTACTGGCCTAATGCTCAAGACAATCATCTGTAAATGGGTTTGTTTTTTCTATAAACCCAAATTGTGGTTGGTCCTATAAAGACATGGGACCATGTCACAGAATCATAGACTCACAGAATACTAGAACTGCAAGGGATCTCGACAGATCGTCAAGTCCAGACCCCTGCCCTCACAGCAGGACCAAGCACCATCACCTGGTGCCGGAATCCATCTTGAATTTGGTATTTTTACATGGGGATAGGGAGATATAACAAAGGATTCCTATCCTGAGGAGAGTCCATTTAAGAAATAGAAAGCAGTCAGTCGCTTGTCTTCAGCTGGCTTTTCAAATTGCCTCCCCGCTTTCAGAGGATACACATGAAGAAGCCTGAAAACAAGGACCCCTAAAGAACTCTAAAAAGCTGTAGTGGGTGAAAGTTGCTGAAATCCTTGCTGGAATTTGTCAATGGTCTCCTTCCTATGCATCCATATGATGAAGATGTCATCAATGTAACTTAAGTAGAGGAAGAGGTGCTAGGTGACGAGAGCTGAGGAAACGTTGTTCGAGGTCAGCCATAAAAATGTTGGCGTACTGTGGGACCATGAGGGTGCCCACTGCAGTGCTGCTGACTTGAAGGTATAAATTGTCACCCAGTTGGAAATAGTTGTGGGTGAGGAAAAAGTCACATAGCTCAGCCACCAAGTGTGCTGTGGCATCATCACATAAGACCAAAGAGTATCTGGATCGCAGGATTCCTGGGAGACAAATGCAGACACATGGAATATATCAATCTAATCTGAAGGGCTTTACCAGTTTACTAGGAATAGTACGGGGGGAGGGGAGATCATGTCAGAGCAGCATGTCAGACCTCCAGGATTCACGGAGAATGTGGCACACTGAAGAACCTAAGAAAGGAAATAGCTTTTTCCATCATCTTCTTCCTAGCTCTGGCTCTCAGATATTTAAACCTTCAAGTCTTGAGAGAGCTGATAGGACTATTTGTCCAAGAATATTTGCCTTCTGACAGCATCTGCGATTTGGAACAGAGGAGAAATGTAATACAATCAAGAGCTAAGTCCAGTTCACCTTCGTCCACAAGTCTTTGGTATCAAATTAGGCAGTTAAAACTGCAAAACTTCACTGGAAAATTCAATAGAAAATTCAATAGACAAGAAAGAAAGGAGGGAATGGTTGAGAGGATAATTCTTCATCAGGAGCTTCCTAATAGCGGGAACTGAGTGGCTGGGAGGGGAAACACAGAAGAGAGGCAATACAGGCTTACCGATTCCAACATAAGAGGTTCCCTACTGGAAACAACAATCACGGCTGGGAGCTACTTATTCATCTTCCTCTTCTGGGTGTGTCCTCCAAAAGGTAGCTCTATGGGGACAGGGACCAATCCTGCTGCCAGCTGAGCCATCTCTGAGAAGTAGTGGCTGCACTTGAAGGAAAGCTACTAGGGAAGCCTGTAAGGAGAGGGTCTGGATACAAAAATTCCTTGCTAGAACTAGTCATCATCTGACTAACTCTGTTCACACAACTGGCAGCTCAGATGCAGATGATTCACACAAGAAGTCCAGCACAGAACCAGAAGTGTTCACTTAGCCACCGCCGCCGCCGCCGCCGCCGCCACTTCCCACCACCAATGTTACACATAAGGACCATCTCTAAAAACAACAATACGCGAGTTTGATTTTCATACTCACTTAGTCTTTGCCCCCATCTCAACACATTGCCAAGATGCCAACACGCGCCAGTTGTGGTGATGGTATTTCATCAAGCAGACACTGGGTTCAATAGGAATGGCCCAACACTTGCACTTCACTTTGTGCAAGCCAGATTATTTGGACTAATAAGTGAATAAAAAGGCAATTTCAGAAATCCTCTGAGACACATAGTCCTGGATTTATAAGGATTTAACCTCAGGCATCACACAGAAGTACACATTTTGCTACCCATTGTGAATGACTAACACCTAGATAGCAGGCCAGCAGGAAACCGAATTTGCCTTTTGAAGTCATGAAACAGGAAAGCAGCAAAACCAGAACAGTGTACGGGATCCAGGAGCTTATAGCCAGTTATGTGGAAAACAGATTAAAGGGTTTACTGCTGGCAGCCTGGACCCTCCTCTCTTGAGAATGTTATGCCAGTAATTTTAATCTTACTGTTTATTTTTAAATTAATCGTATTAACTTTACATTTCCTCTAACATATGAAAAGAATTAAGAAAATGCTCATATATGAACAACACTGTTACATGCTTTCTGATCCAATTCTGAGGAAGTACCCACTCCAGTTCAGCTCTCTATACTCACAAGAGAGCATAGTCTGCTACACGAGCAGGTGCAGTGTGTAATCAGCCATCGTAAATTCACCATATCTACCCTAAAACCCAATTCTTCCTACCTCATCCCCACTCATGGAGTCTTCTAGTCACTCCCAGTACCTCAAGGTGGCCTCTGCAAAACCACACAATCCCATGCTTAATTTGAAGCTTCTAACACCTTGACGACAGTGACCATAATTTCCAGTTACAATCTCATCACCGTTAGAATACAAGACAGCCTAAAAGCAGCTTACTTGAGTTAGAGGTCACTATCATCATTAAAAAAAAAAAAACAAATTAAATTAAGGCCCACCGATTTGTGTCTAACATGTGAAACAGGACACAGCACACCCGGGACTTCTGTTCCATTGAAAGACTTAGAACACAAATGTGCAAAGCAGACAAGCCACCTTACCAGAACAAACAGAATGCTGATATTAGCTGTATGAGAAGATTTGCTTCCATCACTACTTTCTGGACAATGATTTCACTCTCTATTATTGCTACACTTTAGATTCTGGTCCGAGCAACAATTCCACACCAGGCTCACTCCCCTGTGAGGTAAAGTAGTGACAACAGCTATCGTACAATTAAAGACTCAAGGAATCTCTCAAATTGCACTAATGTAACACAAGAACACCTATTCAGGAGGCCCCAAAGCATTTGCTGTGTTTGAATAAGCAAAATGCATTCAGGATAGAAGATGAACTGAAGAACAGGATATGAGCACTTGAGCTAAGTCTACACTGCAACTTTCTGGCTCAGGGGTGTGAAAAAACATGCCCCTCTCCCAGCACAG
This sequence comes from Pelochelys cantorii, assembly GCA_032595735.1. Classification (NCBI taxonomy): domain Eukaryota; kingdom Metazoa; phylum Chordata; order Testudines; family Trionychidae; genus Pelochelys; species Pelochelys cantorii. Next base: position 393,539 of record CM064336.1, read on the forward strand.
CAAGTTATGCTGATGCTTTACAGCACTGTAAACTAGGCTACAATGCTGGGAGCCATGGTCATTTAAAATGTAGTAGGAGCTGGGCACACAGGCAGCCCGACTCAGTCCCGGCTCGTGCCAGTCTGGGACAAAATCCCACTGCGGCTCTGCAATTCAAAATGCAGTAGGAGCTGGATGAGGGACTTGCAGGATCTGGGGAGGTTATTTCTACTCCCTTTCCTTTGTCCCGCCATCCCACGGGGCTTCCTGGCCCCTCCTAAGCATCCGAGCTGAGCTGTGCACCTGACTTCCCAGCACCCGCCCTCCCCCCAACCCAGCAGCCCAGCTAGGGTGTGTACAGGCTTCCCTCCTTCCCCATCCGCAGGGCTTCCCCCCAGAGTGCCCAGCTGTATTGTGCTGGGCTACCCCTCCCAGCACACCAGGACTCTGATCCTGGAACAGATGTTGCCGGACCATAGAATCATGCTTTAGAGAGGTGCAACCTGTATACTGCTAATTTTTTGTAGTCAGAATGTCATGTAGCCAAACACCTTCTCAAACTTGTAATCTCGAAGAAGAAACATCAGATTTAATAAGTCCTGTATTCCAGAGAAAAATATGTCAACTAGTATTCATTATCTTCCCACCCTTTTCTTTACATTTGACTACTATATCAGATTTTCTATTATTTTACCCATGTTTAACGTCAGACTAAGTAGCCTATCATTACTTGGGGTCATCCCACTTGCTCTTTTTGAACACTGTCACAAGACCAGCACTCTTCCAGTCTTGCCATTTCAAGATTTATTAAAATCTATCACTGGCACAGATATTTCTTCTTGGGTTAGTTTAAATCAGCAGGCCTGGATAGCAAGTTTATCCCTCACAGATACCATTTAACATCATCTTTGGTTATTAATGGATCTTGATCTTCTTCATGTGAAATAAGTATATCATCCTGCATCTTTCCAAATAGAGAATAAATATTCATCAAATGGGTCTGCATTTTCTTCATCATCGTCTGTTTTACTGGACTCATCTAGTAAAGGTCCTACAAAATTCTTTCCCTTAGAATCTTATCCCAAAGATATTTTGGCCTTGGAAAGGGCTCAGAAAAGGGCAACTAAAATGATTAGGGGTTTGGAACGGGTCCCATATGAGGAGAGGCTAAAGAGACTGGGACTTTTCAGTTTAGAAAAGAGGAGACTGAGGGGGGATATGATAGAGGTATATAAAATCATGAGTGGTGTGGAGAGGGCCGATAAAGAAAAGTTATTTATTAGTTCCCTAAATAGAAGAACTAGAGGACACCAAATGAAATTATGGGTAGCAGGTTTAAAACTAATAAAAGAAAGTTCTTCTTTACACAGCGTGTAGTCAGCCTGTGGAACTCCTTGCCAGAGGAGGCTGTGAAGGCTAGGACTATAATAGAGTTTAAAGAAAAGCTAGATAATTTTATGGAGGTTAGGTCCATAAAAGGCTATTAGCCAGGGGATAAAATGGTGTCCCTGGCCTCTGTTTGTCAGAGGCTGGAGAGGGATGGCAGGAGACAAATCGCTTGATCATTGTCTTCGGTCCACCCTCTCTGGGGCACCTGGTGCTGGCCACTGTCGGCAGACAGGATACTGGGCTAGATGGACCTTTGGTCTGACCCAGTACGGCCATTCTTATGTTCTTCATCATTGTCAGTTTTACTGGACTCATCTAGTAAAGGTCCTACAAAATTCTTTCCCTTGTGTTTTAGTTTCCCTTAGCAAATTTTTACATGTCATAATTTAAAAATATCAAATGCAATCTGTTTTCCCTTTTTCCTATTTGCTGTATATTCACTTTTTAGTCTAATTACTATTACGCTCACTTTCCCACTTAACCAGGGTGGTCTTTTAGCCAAAGTTGTCACCTTTCTGGATTGTGGAATTGCAGCTTTCTGGCTATTTACTAAAATTCTTTAAGAACTCCCAATGTTTCATAATTTTGTCTAAATTTTTCCTTCAGCTTTGGGAAATTAACATTTTTGAAATACCAAGAGAATGAGTGTGTGTGTGTGGGGGGGGGGGGTGCGCACATGCGTGAGAGAGAACTTGTTTGGCCCTTCCTCTGTTTAGCACTTGGAACATGAACATGCCATGATCTCTTATCTGTAGGCAAACACCAGCTTCCAGTCCCGTTACTCATTCATCTTTATCAGTCGAAAGGAGGTGCAACATAGATTTATCTCATGTTAGATTCAATACCTTCTGAACTAGAAAGTTATTCAAAAGTTCAAAAGCTCATGTTTTACTACAGGCAGCACGTAACGTCTATCATACTTCTCCCAAACTGAAGTTTCCCATAATACCAATTTGTTGCCAACTAATTCATCCTGTTCTGTGATTTGATTTCATAGTCTATAACAGACCCGACCAGCAATTCTCATATGCTTTGATAGTTAAAACATTGATCCATATGCATTCCTAGCTCTATGGTTCTGAGTTATCAATTTTTAAAACAAGAAATGATGTCTTCCATGTTACCACCAACCAATCTCTTTCACTCATTTTATCCTTCCTGTGATTTTACAGTCCAGTCATGTAAATTCTCTTATCAGGTTTCTGCAATGCCAATTATTTTGTTTCTTTGCACCAAGAATTTCCAGTTCCTTTTGCTAGGTATCCAGATTCCTAGCACTGATATATAATTAAACTTTTCTTCTCTTCACATTCTGTCACATGAACAAAACTGTAACAAACTTGGACTATATTTATACTGCATTCTGCCTCTAACACCACAGTTTGGGGGCGGGGGTTGCTAGTTTAACACCCTTCTGGTTGCTTAAGCTGGTCTCCAATGGAAAAATGTACATCCCATTACTTGCAAGATACAGGTCCACTCTTTAATACATATCCCACTGAGATTTGCTCCAATATTCCACAAAACCGAAACCTTCAGCTTCACACCAGATACACTTTTAGAAAAAATATTTGGGATGAATCACAGGCAGCGTAAGGGATTGAGGAGGAAAGTAAAGCGCCTAAGGGGAGGAAGATTACTGTATCTTTGCTGTGACAAGTTTGACAACACACTTCTAGACAGAACATGATGACTTCCCCTCCCTTGCCTGGGAAAGTTTCCTACTTACCACTACTGAGTGGCTTTCAAAACCTAAGATCTCTAGAGCTGGAAGTGTCTTGTTCAGGTTTTGAAAAAAAAGCCCTGAGACTGACTAACATCTCCAAGCACTAACATAATATCTAATATATAAAGGAGAATATTTGTATGTTTGTGCTCTAATAACTTGGACACTATAAGAGCTACCGCAACCAAACTTTGCATGGGATAACCTTTTATCCAGGAGAAGGTTTTAAGGTACTGTGGGAGGGTAGAGAGGAGAGACCGATGCCTCTCCTTGGGGCTGCACGGAGCTTGGCAGTGAAGGGGGAAGCGGCTTTCCGGGGGAAGAGGCGGGGACAGTCGCTCACTAAAGCCGGAGGAGGGACAAGGAAGCTGAGGGTGGGCTCGGGCACTGGCGGCAGGCGCGCAGCTCCCTTCCCCCTCCCTCCCCTCAGGCTCCTCACCTCAGTTATATCAACTGTCAACTTATATTTCAACAATGCATAGTGACGAAGCACAAGGACAGTCACTTAAAGTGGTCAGAATTGATTTGGAGACATCTTGCTTTTCACATGGACAACTCTATGTTGCATGTTCAAGACTTGGAAGTGGAAAAAATTTGTACATATTTGTTAAGAATAATGAAACAAAAAATATAGTTTACAATAAAGTTTTGATGATAACATGTAAAATTGGTTGTTTTATACTTTTTTATATATTTTAATCCCTATAGAACTCAGTGCAACTTCTCTACCATTCAAAAAACAATAATGGACTACTGTTTTTCTAAATTTCGTTCCTCCACTTTCCTGAGCAACGCCGGGTAACTCCCGCTAGTAGTTAATAATGGCCTCTTAACCCAACCAGAGAGACACTTTTCACTAACAACTTACTTCCCATCATCACACTTGTATTCCCAGATTATCAGCTAGCTCCCCCTCTGCCAACAAATACAGTAATTCCTCATTTAACACGGTAGATGTGTTTCAGAAAATGATCGTGCTAAGTGAAAATGCGTTACGTGGGGTCAATTTTCCCATTGAAAATAATGGAAAAGATGGGGGTTGCATTTGCGCTCGCGGCTCCAGCCTGCACTTGTTAGCAGCTGGGACCGGGACATAAGGTTGGGGGAGAAAGGGGACTGGGTTATAGCAGGGAGGGGAGGTGTTTGGCTCTGGGGAGTGAAAGGGGAGAACAGGGAAGGGGGCTTGCAGCCGGATTTCCCCAGCTGGCCGGTTGCCGGCAGCTGCACAGGGCTTCCCCTGCCTCCTTTCAAAGCGGCAGAGGTTTACCGCTCACCACGCCGTTCCCTGGCGACCCCCTCTGGCCAGATGCCTTGCTCCCTCTCCTCCGCCCCCCGCTTCGGCGGCTGGGTTTCCCCAGCTGGCCGGTCACTGGCAGCTGCGCAGGGATTCCCCTACCTCCTTGCGTCTGGCAAGGAGGGGTCGCTGGGGAACAGCACGGCGAGCAGCGAACCTCCGCCGCTTTGCAAAGAGGCAGGGGAAGTCCTGCACAGCCGCCGGCTGCAAGCCGGGGGGGGAAGGGGGGAGGAGAGGGAGCAAGGCATCCGGCCAGAGGAGGTCGCCGGGGAACGGTGCGGCAAGCGGCAAACCTCTGCCGCTTTTGCAGGGAAAGCCCCGTGCAGCTGCCGGCAAACAGCCAGCCGGTAGGGAAAATCGTGTTACTGCGGGGACAGTCGTGTTGTTTGAAAAATATTCCCTAAAAAAAAAATCATGCTATCGTGAAAACGTGTTAAGCGGGCACGTGTTAAGCGAGGAATTACTGTATGTTCCTACCCAATTATCCTGGCTCCCTGACTGCTTGCAAAGCTGAGAACCAGTAATAAAGAAGAGCATAATGCAAAAAGCACAAGCCAGGGGAAAACGGAGTTAACATCAATATCAGTACATCTTTCATGCCTCCCATGGGAGAAAACTAAAACCAAAAGAGGCAGTTTCCAGACACGAGACTGATTTCCAGGTGCTTAAGAGTTAACAGAGAAGCTTATCTGACGATGTTTAGGAAGTCCCAGACGTCTCAACATTTTTTTTAATCTTTGTTCCCCAATGTTAGAGTCAAGACAGACAGAAATCCTTCAGAGCTGTGTTTTATAAGCTGTGGTCAATGGACCTGTGGTGGTGCACAGACTAGTCAACTAATCAAATAGTTGATGGAATTTACATTGACTATTCAATTAGTTGATAAGGGCACTGACGCCTTTGGAATCTATCAAGAGCCCCATCAGCTCGTTAACATTTCAAAGGTGGAACCACCGCAGGGAGCACGGAGCCAGCTGGGGGGGGGGAGGCACGGACAGGGACAGGGACGATGGGGGACGACAGGGACAGATGACCCTTGTGCTCCCTGCATGCTTTCCTTTTGAAATGTTCAAGAGCCTTTGGGGCCTCTTGTACATTTCAAAAGCAGGGAGAATGGAGCCAGCAGGGCCCATGATCCCTGCAGCGCTTCTGCTTTTGAAATGTAGCCCTGCTCTTGCTGCATTTCAAAAGGTGGAAGCGCCACCAGTTCCCCCACTGGGCCCTCCCTCCCCTCCGCGATGGTGCTGGGGAGAACCTGCTTTTAAGCCAGCTCCCCACAGCACTGGCTCCTGCTCCATCCCTTGCTGCTTCTCTGATAGTTGGGGGGGGGGGAAAGAGGGGGAAGCGACTAGTCGACTATCCAATAAGCATATAGCGGGTAGTCAACTAGTCGCTTACATCCCTAGTCTGAGATTTCCAAAAGAGCCCACAACTCCATTTAAAATTGTAAAGGGGTCCACCCACAAGCTAAAAAAGAAAAAGCTGAAAACCACTGCCTTAGAACAGGAGGAACAACCATTCCCGTGAGAGTCGCTGCAACACTCACACCAGAATGATACAATTAAAACTAGCAGAAATATTGCTACAAGTATATTCCAGCTTCTAGACATCTATAAGCACTACTCTTGACTGCAACTAGAAGGCACTCAGCACAAAAACTTTATCACAGCTACGTATCACCCCCAACTCACTGATAATCCAGAAGGAAAAATAGTGTGAACTGAAAATAGTGTTTCCATCTCTACAGTGACCTATGCAGAACTGATTCAGGCGACTAACATAAGCCCCCCTCTTCATTCTCCTCCCCAGGGGCTGGGTCAGATGAAGTATTTAAGCAGCAGCTGTTACCATGAGATCGAGAGAATAAATCTATGCCCATCCCCCACATCACTGCTCATTCACCTCCAGCCCGACAACGGAAACAAAGCCAGATTCTTTTCTTCTGCTGCTTTCCCTCCACTGGCCAGCGGGTCATCATGTACAACTAGCTCAATGCTCATCTCCTAGAAAATTAACACGAAGACACCTTAACCCCCTTCCACACAACACAAACTACGTAGTAACGTAAGGGGGTCCATAGACACTACAAACAAATATGAGCCGGGGGCCCAGTTACACTGTGATTCCCTGCTCTCAGAGTGTCAAAATCGTGGGAAGGGAACTGGAATGCAGCTAGCAGCCTTTGACTCTATTCTTTTTACTTGGGAGCTCCTCCCTCCCAGCACTCATCAGCTCTTCCCCCTTTAAATGGCACAGACTCATCCTGAAAATCCTGTCCCTACCTGGCCAAATCTGACTGGACAAAATTAACACCACCAGCCTAAGTAATTTTTTAAAAAATCCCTATTCCCACCAACAAAAGCTAGTTTCCAGGATTCTTAACACTTCAGCAGGTTGTGATGGCTGAGTGACTCCCAAGCAAAAAAAAAAGCAAAATAATCTGGGAAGAGAGAACTACAAAGTAGTCAAAAATTACACTTCTCTTGAATTCTTATTAATCTCAATTTCTTAATAAAAATCAGCTTCATTTCTGGCAAATATTTGACTAGGAAAGAGAGACCAGCTCAGTACAACACAGATTTAGTTTGAAGATTCCATCAACAGCCTTCTCTCTGTCCCAGCTTTCAAGCCACAAATCTTTCCGTGTCCTGCTCTGAAAAATGGAGCCAGAGGTCCCAGAAGAGTATTATAGCGGAAAACCAAGCGCTTCCTAGGCGGGTATTTGCTTAGGTGCCCTGTCCAATTCTAAGTAACGCAACGCTCCGAAAGCCAAGCGCGGCGCGGCGCGGCGCACCCCGAGAGCTGCTGAGCGCTGCTATCTAACCAAGGGACCCGCCACCCGATTTCCCGCGAACACAGACACTCGGCGAGAACGCGAAACCCTGCGGCCCCGTGGGGGCGAAGGGCACTTTCTGCAGACAGGCTCGCCCCGCCACTGGCACCCAGCAGCCCGGCGGCCACACGCGGGTGACGCCAGCGCCCGCCCCCACGGCCTGAGGCGTGCACGAGCCCCCAGCCACACGCCGCGGGGCGCAAGCCGGGCTCCGGCCTGTGGGCAGGACCCCCTCGCGCTGCCAGCGAGCGGCTGGCGCCCTGCGCCTCCCGGCCCCGGCCCGGCCCGGCCCGGCCGAAGGGCGGCGGCTGGGGATGCCGAGCCGGGTCCCCTCAAAGCCCCGGCCCCGCCCCGCCGTTCGGAGCCGCGCGCGCCGCCAGGTAACCGAGCTGCCCCGCCCCCGCCCCTCAGCGGCGCGCGCCGCGCTGCGACCCCAAGGCGGCGGCTCGCGGCGGGACGGACAGACGGGCGGACAGCAGCCGCGCCCTACCTGCGACCGCGCGGCGGGGCGCGAGCCAGCTCCCGGCGCCCCCAACGGCTCAGCGAGCAGCAGCCTACCAGCCCCGCCCCCAGGCGCCGAACGCCGCGTCGCCGCCAACCACAGCGCGAGCACCGCTGCGGCCCCGCCCCTTTCACGAAGACCCGCCTCAGAGCGGACAGGCCACACTCCCCTCGAGCCCCACCCCCAGGTTCCCACGTGGCCCAGCCCTGAGTAATTCGTGAGTCACGCTCTGATTGGTTCCTGAGAGCCTAACGGGAGAGATGCGGGCGGGAGGGGCCGCAGGGCGCAGAGAGATGAAGGGGGGCGTTCGGGGGGGCGAGGGCCGCGGGAGGGCGGGGAGGGGGAGGGGGGAGGCCGTGGGGAGGCCGCAGGGAGGGGGAGGCCATGGGGGGGCGGGGGGAGCCGGGGGAGGGGGGGGGGGCCATGGGGGGCAGCGGGGAGGGGAAGAGGGAGGCCGTGGGGGGCCGCGGGGAGGGGGAGAGGGAGGCCGTGGGGGCAGTGGGGAGGGGGAGGCCATGGGGGGCAGCGGGGAGGGGGAGGCCGTGGGGGCAGTGGGGAGGCCGTGGGGGGCAGCGGGGAGGGGGAGGGGAGGGGAAGGGGAGAGGGAGGCCGTGGGGAGGGGGAGGGGGAGGCCGTGGGGAGCAGCGGGGAGGGGGAGGGGGAGGCCGTGGGGAGCAGCGGGGAGGGGAAGAGGGAGGCCGTGGGGGCAGTGGGGAGGGGGAGGGGGAGGCCGTGGGGGCCGCGGGGAGGCCGCAGGGAGAGGGAGAGGGAGGCCGTGGGGGGCCGCGGGGAGGGGAAGAGGGAGGCCGTGGGGAGGGGAAGAGGGAGGCCGTGAGGGGCAGCGGGGAGGGGGAGGGGGAGAGGGAGGCCGTGGGGGGCAGCGGGGAGGGGGAGGCCGCGGGGAGGGGAAGAGGGAGGCCGTGGGGGCAGTGGGGAGGGGGAGGCCGTGGGGGCAGTGGGGAGGGGGAGGCCATGGGGGGCAGCGGGGAGGGGGAGGCCGCAGGGAGGGGGAGAGGGAGGCCGTGGGGGGCGTGGGGAGGAGGAGAGGGAGGCTGTGGGGGGCCGTGGGGAGGGGGAGGCCGTGGGGGGCAGCGGGGAGGGGGAGGCCATGGGGGCAGTGGGGAGGCCGTGGGGGGCAGCGGGGAGGGGGAGGGGAGGGGAAGGGGAGAGGGAGGCCGTGGGGGGCAGCGGGGAGGGGGAGGGGGAGGCCGTGGGGGGCCGCGGGGAGGGGAAGAGGGGGGCAGTGGGGGGCAGCGGGGAGGGGGAGGGGGAGGCCGTGGGGGGCCGCGGGGAGGGGAAGAGGGAGGCCGTGGGGGGCCGCGGGGAGGGGGAGAGGGAGGCCGTGGGGGGCAGCGGGGAGGGGGAGGGGAGGGGAAGGGGAGAGGGAGGCCGTGGGGGGCAGCGGGGAGGGGGAGGGGAGGGGAAGGGGAGAGGGAGGCCGTGGGGGGCAGCGGGGAGGGGAGGGAGAGGGGAAGAGGGAGGCCATGGGGGGCAGTGGGGAGGGGAAGAGGGAGGCCGTGGGGGGCAGCGGGGCGGGGAGGGGAGGGGGAGGGGAAGAGGGAGGCCGTGGGGGCAGCAGGGAGGGGAGAGGAAGGGGAGGGGAAGAGGGAGGCTCTAGTTCTGATTTGCACGTGTCAATTGGTAAAGAATTAACCTTATACTTACCAACGTTTGTCCAATGTCTGATTAAACTCTGTTCAATCTAGAAACAAGGTGCACATTTTTAATATAAGAACGGCCATACTGGGTCAGACCAAAGGTCCATCCAGCCCAGTACCCTGTCTCCCAACAGTGGCCAATGCCAGGTGCCCCAGAGGGAGGCAACACATGGGGTAATCCTTACCTGATCCTTCTCATGTCACCCATTTACAGACAAACAGAGGCTAAGGACTCCATTCCTACCCATCCTGGTGAATAGCCATCAATGGACCTAACCTCCATGAATTGAGCTAGCTCTTTTCTGAACGCTGTTAAAGACCTAGTCTTCACTACATCCTCTGACAAGGAGTTCCACAGGTTGACTGTGCTTAGTGAAGAAAAACTTCCTTTTGTTTGTTTTAAACCTGCTGCCCGTTAATTTCATTTGATGAACCTTAGTACTTCTATTGTGGGAATAATAAATAACTTTTCCTTATTTGCTTTTTCCACATCAGTCATGATTTTATAGACCTCTATCATATTCCCCCTTAGGCTACATCTAGACTGCAGCACTTTTCTGGTATCCCAGAAAAGCAATGCCGTGTCCAATGAATGCGTCTGCTTTTCAAAAAAAAATTCCAGAAAAGCGAACGCGCTCTTTCACCATCCCTGTAAATCTCATTCTACGAGGAAAAAGGGATGTGTTGAAAGAGCAGGTTTTTCCAAACTTTGGCACTGTATAGCCTTTTTTGACAGAAAAACGGAAAAGATACAAAAATTGAGGTTCACAATTTGCTTATCTTTTTCCGACTAGCCTTTGCAGTAAAGTCCAAGTCTTTTTAATCTCTCTTCATATGGCACCTGTTCCAAACCCCTAATCATTTTTGTTGCCCTTTTCTGAACCTTTTCCAATGCCAAGAGATCTTTTTTGAGATGAGGCAACCATATCTGTACGCAGCATTCAAGATGTGGGAGTACCATGGATTTCTATAAAAACAATAAGATATTCTCTGTCTTATTTTTGATCCCTTTTTAAATGATTCCTAACATAATATTTGCTTTTTTGACTGCCGCTGCACATTGAGTGGATGTTTTCAGAGAACTATCCACAATGACTCCAAGATCTCTCTCTTGAGTAATTGTAGCTAAATTAGTCCCCACCATATTGTATGTATAGTTGGGATTATTTTTTCCAATGTGCATTACCTTACATAAGAACCGCCATACTGGGTCAGACCAAATATCCATCCAGCCCAGTATCCTGTCTACTGACAGTGGCCAATGCCAGGAGCTGCAGAGGGAGTGAACTGAATAGGTAATGATCAAGCAATCTCTCTCCTGCCATCCATCTCCACTCTCTAACAAACAGAGGCTAGAGACACTATTCCTTACTCATGCTGGCTAATAGCCATTAATGGACTTAACCTACATGAATTTATCTAGTTCTCTTTTAAACCCTGTTATAGTCATAGCCTTCAGAACCTCCTCAGGCAAGGAGTTCCACAGGTTGACTGTGTGCTGTATGAAGACGACCTTCCTTTTATTTGTTTTAAACCTGCTAATTTCATTTGGTGGCCCCTAGTTCTTATATTATGGGAACAAGTAAATAAATTTTCCTTATTCACTTTCTTCACACCACTCATGATTTTATAGACTTCTATCATGTCCCCCCTTAGTCTTCTCTTTTCCAAGCTAAAAAGTCCTAGTCTCTTTAATCTCTCCTCACAGGGGACCCCCCGTTCCAAACCCCTAATCATTTTAGTTGCCCTTTTATGAACCTTTTCTAATGCCAGTATATCTTTTTTGAGATGAGGAGGCCGCATCTGTATGTAGTATTTATATAAGGGCAATAAGATATTCTCCATCTTATTCTCTATTCCTTTTTTAATGATTCCTAACATCCTGTTTGCTTTTTTGACTGCCGCTGCACACTGCGTGGACGTCTTCAGAGAACTATCCATGATGGCTTCCAATATCTCTTTCCTGATTAGTTGTAGCTAAATTAGCCCCCCCGTCATATTGTATCCACATTACATTTCCGTTGCCATTTTGTTGCCCAATCACTTAGTTTGGTGAGATCTTTTGGAAGTTCTTAACAGTCTGCTTTGGCCTTAACTATCTTCAGCAGTTTAGTATCATCTGCAAATTTGCCACCTCACTGTTTGCCCCTTTCTCGAGACCATTTATGAAAAAGTTCAATAGGATTGGTCCTAGGACTGACCCTGGGGGAACACCAGTAGTTATCCCTCTGCATTCTGAAAATTTACCATTGATTCCTACCCTTTGTTTCCTGTCTTTTAACCAGTTCTCAGTCCATGAAAGGATCTTCCCTCTTATCCCATGACAACTTAATTTATGTAAGAGCCTTTGGCGAGGGACCTTGTCAAAGGCTTTCTGGAAATCTAAGTACACTATATCTACTGGATCCCCCTTGTCCATGTCTGTTGACCCCTTCAAATATCTCTAATAGATTAGTAGGACATGATTTCCCTTTACAGAAACCATGTTGACTTTTGCCCAACAAATTATGTTCTTCTATATGTCTGACAATTTTATTCTTTACTATTGTTTCAACTAATTTGCCCAGTACTGACATTAGACTTATTGGTCTGTAATTACTGGGATTTCCTCTAGAGCCCTTTTAAAATATTTTAAACATTTATCAACATTAAATTTCATTTGCCATTTTGTTGCCCAATCACTTAGTTTGGTGAGACCTTTTTGAAGCTCTTCACAGTCTTCTTTGGTCTTAACTGTCCTGAAGAGCTTGGTATCATCTGCAAATTTTGCCACCTCACTGTTTACCCCTTTCTCTAGATCATGTATAAATAAGTTGAATAGGATTGGTCCTAGGAAAGACCTTTGGGGGACTAGTTACTTTTCTCTACTCTGAAAATTTACCATTTATTCCTACCCTTGGAATTTATCCAGTTTAAGAGCCAATGTCTGGAAGCTGGTTTTGCCTTTGTGAACTAAATTAAAGAGCTGTCAGAAATTACCACATCTGGATTATTACAACAGTGATAAACTCATCTTTTAACCTTACCTTTGACAAACTTACCAGAACTAGTACATCGAAGTGTCTCTCACTATATGTCATGTTCTCTAGTCCTCATAGTCTTCTGACTCCACTCTGAACTCTTCTGAACGTTTCAGTATTTTTTTAATGTGGTACCCAGAACTGGACACAGTATTCCAGTAGTAAGTTTGCCAATGCAGTAAACAGAGGTAAGAGCTTATCCACACTCATCTCTGTAACATTTAGTATTGTTTCTCACCATGAAGCCCTGTCTGACTTCCAACTGTCGGCAGCATGCCTATAAAAACCTGGGACCAGCCCAGGCCTTTCTGCACAGACCTACTCCAGAGGACTGTAATGAGTACCTGCTCCACCCTCAGCTGAGGGGGTCCTCCATGGCTCATGCTACATCTACACTGCAGAGTTTTTGCACAAAAATGGCAATTTTTGCATAAAAACTCCCAGAGCATCATAAGAACATAAGAATGGCCATACTGGGTCAGACCAAAGGTCCATCCAGCCCAGTGTCCTGTCTGCCGACAGTGGCCAGCGCCAGGTGCCCCAGAGAGGGTGGACCGAAGACAATGATCAAGCGATTTGTCTCCTGCCATCCCTCTCTAGCCTCTGACAAACAGAGGCCAAGGATACCATTTTATCCCCTGGCTAATAGCCTTTTATGGACCTAACCTCCATGAAATTATCTAGCTTCTCTTTAAACTCTATTATAGTCCTAGCCTTCACAGCCTCCTCTGGCAAGGAGTTCCACAGGCTGACTACACGCTGTGTGAAGAAGAACTTTCTTTTATTAGTTTTAAACCTGCTACCCATTAATTTCATTTGGTGTCCTCTAGTTCTTCTATTTAGGAAACTAATAAATAACTTCTCTTTATCGGCCCTCTCCACACCACTCATGATTTTATATACCTCTATCATATCCCCCCTCAGTCTCCTCTTTTCTAAACTGTCGCTTTAACCTCTCCTCATATGGGACCCTTTCCAAACCCCTAATCATTTTAGTTGCCCTTTTCTGAACCCTTTCCAAGGCCAAAATATCTTTTTTGCCCAGTACTGAAGTTAGACTTACCGGTCTGTAATTGCCCAGATCGCCTCTAGGACCTTTTTAAATATTGGTGTCACGTTGGCTACCTTCCAGTCATTAGGTACGGAAGCCGATTTAAGGGATAGGTTACAAACCACAGATAATAGTTCAGCAGTTTCCCATTTGAGTTCTTTTAGAACCCTTGGATGAATGCCATCCGGTCCCGGAGATTTGTTAACATTAAGTTTTTCTATTTGTTCCAAAACCTCCTCTAATGACACTTCAATCCGGGACAGTTCCTCAGATTCATCACCCACAAAGGACGGTGCAGATTTGGGATTCTCCCCAACATCCTCAGCCGTGAAGACTGAAGCAAAGAAATCATTTAGTTTCTCCGCAATGGCTTTATCGTCCTTGATTGCGCCTTTTATAGTTCGATCGTCTAGGGGACCCACAGGTTTTTTAGCAGGCTTCCTGCTTCTAATGTACTTGAAAAACATTTTGTTATTTCTTTTTGAGTTTTTGGCTAGCTGTTCCTCACAATCTTTTTTTGCTTTTCTTATTACATTTTTACACTTGATTTGACAGTGTTTATGTTCCTTTCTATTTATCTCACTAGGATTGGACTTCCACTTCTTAAAAGATGCCTTTTTGTCCCTCACTGCTTCTTTTACATGGTGGTTAAGCCACGGTGACACTTTTTTAGGTCTCTTGCTATGTTTTTTAATTTGGGGTATACATTTAAGTTGGGCCTCTATTATGGTGTCTTTAAAAAGTTTCCATGCAGCTTGCAGGGATTTGGCTCTAGTCGCTGTGCCTTTTAATTTCTGTTTAACTAGCCTCCTCATTTTTGTGTAATTCCCCTTTTTGAAATTAAATGCCAGGGTGCTGGACTGCTGAGGTGTTCTACCCACCACAGGAATGTTGAATGTTATTATATTATTGTCACTATTCCCAAGCGGTCCTGTAACGGTTATTTCCTGGACCTGATCCTGCACTCCACTCAGGACTAAATCGAGAATTGCCTCTCCCCTTGTGGGTTCCTGCACCAGCTGCTCCAAGAAGCAGTCATTTAGGCCATTGAGAAATTTTATCTCTGCTTCTCTTCCTGAGGTGACATGTACCCAGTCAATATGGGGATAATTAAAATCTCCCATTATTATAGAGTTCTTTATTGTGGTAGCCTCTCTAATCTCTCTCAGCATTTCAATGTCAGTATCACTGTCCTGGTCAGGTGGTCGGTAATATATTCCTATTGCTAATTTCTTATTATTGGAGCATGTAATTACTATCCATAGCGATTCTGTTGAACATGTTGATTCACTTAATATTTTTATTTCATTTGATTCTACATTATCTTTCACATACAGTGCCACTCCACCACCCACCCGGCCTGCTCTATCCTTTCTATATATTTTATATCCCGGTATGATTGTGTCCCACAGATTTTCCTCATTCCACCAGGTTTCAGTGATGCCTATTATGTCAATCTCCTCATTTAATACTAGGTACTCTAGTTCACCCATCTTATTAGTCAGACTCCTAGCATTTGTGTAGAAGCACTTTAAAAATTTGCCACTGCTTATTTGTCTGCCCTTCCCTGGTGCATTGGATTCCTTTGTATGCGGTTGTTTGTCTGCTCTGGCCCATGGTTTGCCCTCTCCCCTCCTCTCTTTCTGACTACAGCTTAGAGAATCTCTATCAATGGATTCTCCTCTAAGAGAAGTCTCCCTCCGATTTACGTGCATCTCCGCACCGATCGGCTTTCCCCCATCTCTTAGATTAAAAACTGCTCTACGGCCTTTTTAATGTTTAGTGCCAGCAGTCTGGTTCCACCCTGGTTTAGGTGGAGCCCATCCTTCCCCCTCTCCCAAAAGTGCCCCCAGTTCCTAATAAATCCAAACCCCTCTTCCCTACACCATCGTCTCATCCACGCATTGAGACTCTGAAGCTCTGCCTGCCTACCTGGCCCTGCGCGTGGAACTGGAAGCATTTCCGAGAATGCCGCCATAGAGGTCCTGGATTTCAGTCTCTTTCCTAACAGCCTAAATTTGGCCTCCAGGACATCTCTCCTCTCCTTCCCTGTCATTGGTACCTACATGTACCACAACCACCGGCTCCTCCCCAGCACTACGCATAAGTCTATCTAGATGCCTCGAGAGATCCGCAACCTTCGCACCAGGCAGGCAAGTGACCATACGGTTCTCCCGGTCATCACAAACCCAACTATCTATGTTTCTAACAATCTACACTTCAAGTGCGTTTTTGCGCAAGAAAATTTACAGTGAATCGACAGAATAGAGGGGGTTTTGCGGTATAGGTATTCCTCTTTCTACGAAGAATATCTTGTTTTTGCACCAAGAGTTATTGCGCAAAATGGTGTGTGTGGATGGCCAGCAGGGTTTTTTTGCACAAACACAGCCTATCGAAAGAAACACAGTGCCCTGGTGACCATTCTGTTAATGGCAATCAGAGCTTTCTTGCGCAAGAGCGTCCATGCAGTCTAGATGCTCTCTTGCACAAAAGCTCATTACTTTTCCAGTGCGCTTTTGCAGTGTGGACGTGCTCTTGCACAAGAAGTTTTTGCGGAAGATCTCTTCTGCAAAAAACTTCTTGCACAAGAAGCCTGCAGTGTAGACGTAGCCTGATTCTCCCCTATCATTTCCAGGGGCCATGGGAAAGGGCTGTGAAGCTGGCTGAAATACCAGTAGTGCCAGCTGGCACCCTGATGGACTGTTGCACCGAGTGTGAGATACCGCAGCTCTCTCAGTGCCCGGCAAGAGGTAGCTCCACATGAAGTGCAGCTAGTGAATGCTGAACCCATGCTGAGCTGAAGGGATGCAGACAAGAAAAGGGAACTAGATTCTTCTCTGACATCCCCTTCTATTATGGGCACCTCTAGATTAGAGCATTCTGATTTCTCCATACCCCTTCTGTCTGCAACTGCCCAGATCAACCAGCCACCAAGACTTATCATAGAATCATAGAATACTAGGACTGGAAGGGACCTCAAGAGGTCATCGAGTCCAGTCCTCTGCCCTCATGGCAGGACCAAGTATTAACTAGACTATCCCTGATAGACATTTATCTGACCTATTCTTAAATATCTCCAGAGATGGAGATTCTACAACCTCCCTGGGCAATTTATTCCAGTGTTTGACTACCCTGACAGTTAGGAACTTTTTCCTAATGTCCACCCTAAATCTCCCTTGCTGCAGCTTAGGCCCATTGCTTCTTGTTCTATCCTCAGAGGCCAAGATGAACAAGTTTTCTCCCTCCTCCTTATGACACCTTTCAGATACCTGAAAACTGCTATCATGTCCCCCCTCAATCTTTTCTTTTGTAAACTAAACAAACCCAATTCTTTCAGCCTTCCTTCATAGGTCATGTTCTCTAGACCTTTAATCATTCTTGTTGCTCTTCTCTGCACCCTCTCCAATTTCTCCAAATCCTTCTTGAAATGCGGTGCCCAGAACTGGACACAATACTCCAACTGAGGCCTAACCAGCACAGAGTAGAGCGGAAGAATGACTCCTCGGCTGCGTCTAGACTGGCAAGATTTTGCGCAAAAGCAGCTGCTTTTGCGCAAAAACTTGCCAGCTGTCTACACTGGCCGCTTGAATTTGTGCAAGAGCACTGACGTTCTAATGTAAGAAATCAGTGCTTCTTGCGCAAATACTTTGACGCTCCCTTTCGGGCAAAAGTCCTTTTGCGCAAAAGGGCCAGTGTAGACAGCTCAGATTTGTTTTGCGCAAAAAAGCCCTGATGGCTAAAATGGTGATCGGGGCTTTCTTGTGCAAAACCGCATCTAGATTGGCCAGGGATGCTTTTGTGCAAAAGCACTTTTGTGCAAATACTTTTCACGGAAAAACTTTTCTGTGAAAAGTATTTGCGCAAAATCATGCCAGTCTAGACGTAGCCCTCATGTCTTGCTCACAACACACCTGATAATGCATCCCAGAATCATGTTTGCTTTTTTTGCAACAGCATCACACTGCTGACTCCTATTCAGCTTGTGGTCCTCTATAACCCCTAGATCCCTTTCTGCCGTACTCCTTTCTAGACAGTCGCTTCCCATTCTGTATGTGTGAAACTGATTTGCATTTGTCTTTATTAAACTTCATCCTGTTTACCTCAGACCATTTCTCCAATTTGTTCAGATCATTTTGAATTATGACCCTATCCTCCAGAGCAGTCGCAGCCCCTCCCAGCTTGGTATCATCTGCAAACTTAATAAGCGTACTTTCTATGCCAATATCTAAATCGTTGATGAAGATATTGAACAGAGCCGGTCCCAAAACAGACCCCTGCAGAACCCCCACTTTCCAGCGGGATTGTGAACCATTAATAACTACTCTCTGAGTACGGTTATGCAGCCAGTTATACACCCACCTTATAGTAGCCCCATCTAAGTTGTATTTGTCTAGTTTATTGATAAGAATCTCATGCAAGACTGTATCAAACGCCTTACTAAAGTCTAGGAACACAAGACTCGTTATCCTATCAAAGAAAGCTATCAGATTGCTTTAACATGATTTGTTCTTTACAAATCCATGCTGGCTGTTCCCTATCACCTTGCCACCTTCTAAGTTTACAGATGATTTTCTTAATTACTTGCTCCATTATCTTCCCTGGCACAGAAGTTAAACTAACTAGTCTGTAGTTTCCTGGGTTGTTCTTATTTCCCTTTTTATAAATGGGCACTATATGTGCCCTTTTCCAGTCTTCTGGAATCTCTCCTGTCTCCCATGATTTTCCAAAGATGATAGCTAGAGGTTCAGATACCTTCTCTATCAGCTCCTTGAGTATTCTAGGATGCATTTCATCAGGCCCTGGTGACTTGCAGGCATCTAACTTTTCTAGGTGATTTTTTACTTGTTCTTTTTTTTATTTTATCTTCTAAACCTACCCCCTTCCCACTAGCATTCACTATGTTAGGCATTCCTTCAGACGTCTTGGTGAAGACCGAAACAAAGAAGTCATTAAGCATCTCTGCCATTTACGCATCCCGCCCGTGTACGCATTGGACGAGCACCGGGGGTCCTCGGGGGCCATCTACTCCCACTAAGTCAGCCCGTACCAATGTCTGTCCACACCCTGAATCCACCAGGGCAGTGACCACCCGGCCTTCCACTTCTACTTCCTTTAATATCCTCCCCTGGTCCCGTGTCCCCGGCACGCACCCTCCAATCATTACCTGTCCATATGAGCAGTCCATATATGGGCAGTCCTGTTTAAAATGTCCCTCCTGGCCGCATTGATAGCATCCTCCGGTTGGCGGTCATGACGGGGGGAATGTTCCATCGGGGCTTCTCGGGGCAGTTCTCGCGGCGTAGGTCCTTCCCTCGCAGGTCAGCTCCACACTGGTGCCAGTCGCCTCCCTACCCCCTTTCCCGGGCTACGTGGGCCTCCTGTTCCCCTACCATCCCCGGGACGCGTCGGGCGTGCCCCCCTTCCCGCACTGGGGACGTTCTCTCTCCACCCTGCGCCTCCCCCTTCCCCCACCTCGGCCGCCAAGTAGTCCTCCATCAGGGTCACTGCCTCGCTAAGTGACGATGGGCGGTGCCGTCGGACCCAGCGCTGCCCCTCCCCCGGCAAAATGTGGACGAACTGCTCCAACACTACTTTCTCTGCCACCTGTGGTCCGGTATGTTGGTCTGGCTCCATCCAGTGCCACCTGGCCTCCCTCAACCGTTGGGCCACCACCCGGGGTCGCGCCTCTGTGGGGTACTTTTCCTGCCAGAACCGCTGCCGATAGGACTCTGGGGTGATTCCTAGTTGGTCCAATATGGCCTCCTTTACTTTAAAGTAGTGTAGGGCATCGCGCGGATCTAAGCTCTGATAGGCCAGCTGAGCGGGGCCCGTAAGGTACGGAGCCAGGAGCGTGGCCCAATGTTGCTCTGGCCACCGGGCCATGGTGGCCACTCTTTCGAAGGTGGTCAGGAACGCCTCGGGGTCATCCGCGGATCCCATTTTAGTGAGTCTCACCGGCAATTGAGCCAGGGGCCCTCCCTCAGTCCCCTCCCCACCCTGCACGAGGGACTGCCCCTGCCCCAGGGACTGCCCCTGCCCCAGGCTCCCCCATTGTCTCACCCATCGCTCCTGTTGCGCCTGGTTCTGCTCTGCTAAGTC
The DNA here is from genome assembly GCA_032595735.1 of Pelochelys cantorii. NCBI lineage: Eukaryota > Metazoa > Chordata > Testudines > Trionychidae > Pelochelys > Pelochelys cantorii. The sequence continues at coordinate 413,090 of CM064336.1, forward strand.
CTTCAGGAGCTGTCTTTGCTGGTCTTGCTGCTGGGCGGACAGCTGCTGCAGGAGGGCCATTTGCTGTTGTTGCTGCTGCCGTTGGTGTTCGGTCAACCACTTGAACACGTCTCCGACTTCCATCTTCGGGCAGGCTTGCTCCTCGCACCGTACCGAGGTATCGGCCCTATCTGGGTCCTCCTTTGTGAGCCTCCTCTTCTTCCCCTTTTCCAGATTTCTCTCCCTTTTTCTTTCTTTTTCCTTTTTTTTTTTTTTTAAATCCCTTCCCCTTCGTCCTACTGCTTTGGGGTCTTATGAATTACCCACATTCTCCACAACGTGTACGCGGCGGGGTGGCAGTCCTGTCTCGCCAGGTAAGTACTGAGCAACCCCCACTTGCGTTTCCCCGACCTGGGGGTAAGTTCCTAGTGGCTCTCGGGTGCGCTGGCCTGTTACTCTGTGCTTTGTCTGCCCGATACCGCTAGGAGGGTGGGGTAGGGGGGCCCGGGCCCGCCCTCTCTCACGGGCCCCAGCCCAGGACCCTAAGGACAGGTTCGTTGGAACCCGTCCAGCCGGAGGGGCTAACGCCCGCAACGCACCGGCTCCACGCCCCACCCTGGGCTACTTCCTACCCCACCGTCACCCCCTGGACCCCTTTTACCCCCCCCCACAGGCGCGTCCGCCACTCAGTGTGCTCCCTCCCCCACGTGAACACTCCCCCTCCTGCCCACCCCCTCCCTCGCCTTCTCCTCCGGCGTCCTCTCTCTCCCCGGGTGCCCCCCCCTTCCTTCTCCTTCTCCTCCAGCGTCCTACCTCTCCCTGGGTGCCCCCCCCCTTCCTTCTCCTGGGGCTTTAAAAGAGGACCCCGCGCCGGCGTCCTTCCGCCATGACGTCGGCTGACGTGCACGTCACGGCCCACGTGGCGTGCCCCGGCTCCAGCACGCCGGCCGGCACTCTCCTCCGGCCCCACCCCCACCTCTCAGCTGAGCGGCGGCAGCTGTACAGGGGCTGCACGCCACCCACTCTCTCCGCACCGCCCCTAGGAGCGCGAGCGCAACTGCGGGGTCAGTGCGGGGCGGGTCTGCCTCCACGGGGAGGAGGCTGCCCGTCCCGTCACAGCTACCTATAAATTTAATTGGGTTATCTTCTTGTGTTATGTTAGTGAAGGAATAAATAACATTTCCTTATTCTATTTTTCCCCACCATTCATGATTTTCTAGACCTCTAAGATATCCCCCCATTCTTTAGTCATTTCTTTTCCAAGCTGAAAAGTCCCTGTCTTGTTAATCACTCCTCATATGGAAATTGTTCCTTACCCCTAATCATTTCTGATGCCCTTTCTGTACCTTTTCCAAATACAATATATGTATTTTCAGACGGAGTGACCAGATCTGTACACAATATTTAAGATGTGGGCGTACAGTCTTTATATAGAGGCAATATGGTATTTTATCTGATATATTCCTTTCCTAATTATTCCCAATATTCTGTTAACTTTTAATTTTTAGATTGCCACTGCATATTGAACAGATGTTTTCAGGGAACTATCCACAAGGATTCCAAGGTCTGTTTCTTGTGTGGTAACAGCTGTTTTAGACCCCATCATTTTTGTATCTATAGTTGGGATTATATTTATCATTACTTGGCACTTAACACTAAATTCCATCTGCCCTTGTGTAGCCCAGTCACCCAGTTTTGTAAGATCCCTTTGTAACTCTTTGCTGTCAGTTCTGGATTCGTCCCTGTTCACCCCTTTGTCAAGAACATTGATAAGTTTAACAGCAGTGATCCAAATGCAAATCCCAGCAGCACAACACTCATTCCTACTCTTTTTTTCCTCCTACCTTTTAAGTGGAGAACCCGGCAATGTTTTCATGATGATCTAAGGAACCTTCAATGACTGGAATGCCTGGCCTTTTGTTATCTCAGTCACCTGCCTCCCTCTGCTTATAACAAACTCCCTGCCCCAAAGGCAAAGCTGCAAGCAGCTCAAACTCTGTTGTAATTAAGACCTGCCTCTGGAGCCAGGGCATGCACTATAAGCACACCCCAAGTATGACATCCTGGATTTCCAACTTCAGGGGGCAACTACTGCTCCCTAGCCCCCCCATAAATGGCACCCTTGCTGGTAACACTCTCACAAGGTCATTTCCTGGCACTTTGTCAGTGTTGAAGAGTCCCTCATACCCACATAGCCTGAGCCCAGCAAAGAACTTCAAACAAGGTCTATTACCCTCTAGCTGCTCCTCTACATCTGCCTCCCAGCTCCTTCCACACAGACAGACATGCTCCGGACATTCACACAGAAACTGCTGCTCTGACTAGGACTGTGTCTGTTTTATGGGGACACTGTCACAAAGACATTTTCCCTGATCAGAGGCGTTTTAACTAAATGCAAATTGCTTCCACCGAAATCCAAACTGGTAACTAAGAGACGGAGCAAGAAACATTTTCACTTTGCTCCAATCCATTCATGACTTTAAACACTAATCCCCTTTGTACCTTTTTTCCAGAGCCAGTCCAAACCTGCAGCCCCTTCAGTCTGGTACAGAGCTTCTGCAAGCTTCATTTAAGGAGCGGAGAAGAAAAACATGAAAGAGGATTGGAAAAGAGTAGCCTTTCTCCCTGTCCCAAGCTTGGTCTGGAGTGGAGAACTGTGTTTGTATGTTCTGTATCTTTGGAGCAGTGTAGAGACAGGGCTTTCAGTAAGAGGGACTGCCTGTCTGTCACAGCCCAGAGCATTCATCTGCAAACACTGCTCTCCATTCAGAGGCTGCCAGGCCTGGGTGCAGACTAAACCAGAGAAACTGTGAGAGGCTGAGGAGGGAAGTGAGGTGGGGGCAGGGTGTGAAAGGAGACAAGGGAGAAGGGGGGATAATAATTGTGTACAGAATGGACATGAGAGAGTTTACTTTATAAGAAGAGAGGAGAAGACCGACAAGAAGTGAGAGGAGAGAAGAAGAGGGGGAAATCAGAGAGCTAAGGATGCACAAAGCAGGGGAGAGGTACACAGGCATGGGGGTGGGTCTTACGTTCTTTTATCATAAGAAAACTTCCACTCCCCCTTCTTCAGTCACAGGCCCATAGTGAGAATCCAGCAGCCTTGTGACAGCTATAGAACCTGTTTACATGGAAAAAATATTTCAGGCAACTTTATTTTTTACTGACTTAAATTAGATACATATTTTGTCCTTGCAGGCCACAATGGTTACAGACACCAGCATCTTCAGAATTAAATAGAAATTTTACTTCTTTGCCCACTGGTTCCCACACCGAAAAGAATCCATTTTTAAAAAACAGAGTCCCTCCAGAATGGGAAGGAGAGTTTTTCATGTTACCCTTAATCATCCGAGGAGGTGTTCATACACTAGAGTGCTGGCCCTGGCATAAGAAAATATAGACGATTGGTAGGAAAAAAAACAAACAACCCCTCCCTCCCCACACACACTGCACTGATCTTTGCTTTTCATTTCACACATCCACGTAACTGTTCAGTTCTTCTCCCTTACCTGCCATGCTGCCCAGCCTTCAGGTTCCTTTGACCCTGTTCCCTTGCCCATGCGTACCAGAGAGCAGACTCCCTGCTCCCCTGTGTCCATTGCCCAGCTGTTTGATTATTCTACGACCCAACATGCATTGTCTGGCTGTCTTTCCCCGAATGTATCGCTCAGATTGTTGGTTGCCTTCTTGTCTGGACATTTCTTTCCCTCTAGTAATTATGATGGTGGCTGGCAGCTCCAGTCTTGCCAAAGAACTCATTCACCAACAGTGTGGCTCCCTTTTTTCTTCACATAGCATCAGTATCCAATGAAGGCAACTTTGTTGATTCCTTTTTGTTTCCAGTTCCCGCCACAGACATCCAAAGAGCAGTCAATCTCAAGTGACCTGCTAGCTCTCCAGTGACTAGCACTCTAGTGCAAAGCCTTAACAGTGACCTCATCACTGTTAAAGTAGAGTAATTTCCCAGCTGTATGGACCTATCTGTTGACATAAAAGAATCTGAGACTAGCATCGAATGTTTGCGGCAGAGGACGAGTTTGATAAAACAGTGGTATGGGCTGGGTTTTCTGGTACCTGTTGGAAGTGGAAGCATAAGACTTATGGATGGTGTTTCTGACAAAGCTGTAGGCAATATGAAAGCAGCAAGAAATGCAGGAGACTTTTCCTTTAACATATTTCCATGTTTTTCAGGTTTTGAGTTGATAGTGTGGCATCAGGGCAGGAGCATGCCCAACCAGTAATGGCATGCTATATTGTAATGGTTAGCCAATAGGTGATACCATGTATAACATACCTTACCTGAGCTGGTGACAGCAATCCCTGGCAGTGCATAAAGTATTTTATAGAGAACATATCTCTGGTACCTTTCTCGATGATGGAAGCTATGTATCCAGTCCATATGTGCCAGAGGAGCCTACCCGGATGGTAGCAGCCCTGCAATCTACTGTGTACAAGGAGTACACAACATGGTGTCACAAATAAATCTATTTGGCATTGTTGCTATAATACTGTGGCCAATTTTGTTGCCCACAATTCAAGAAGGATGTTGATAAACAGGAGTGGGTTATATAAAAGAATGGCCACACTAGGTCAGAATAGTCCATCTAGCCTAGTGTCGGTTGTCTCTGAAAGGGGCCAGTGCCAGAAGCTTCAGAGGGAAATTTCAAATGATCCATCGGGCTTCTGGAAGTCAGAGGTTTAGGGAAACCCAGAGCATCATGATGTGTAGCTGACTCTCTTGGCTTGTACTCAGTGATGGACTCATCCACCATGAACATATCTAATTCTTTTGTGAACTGAGTTGTAGTTTTGGCCTTTACAACATCCCTTGGCAGCAGGTTTCACAGATTTGCTGTGCATTGTGTGCATTCACTGAGCATGCTCCAAGTGCTGGAGCAGTATAAAAGGGAGCAGCTCCACTCAGTCTGGGCTGGAGAGGAAGGATCTGCTGCAGGAGCTCCAGGAGTGGACCAGCCAGAGACCCTGATGACAGGAGCTAAAGACCTGGGAGACCGTATTGAGCCTCCAGAGCTGGTGGAGCCTCAGCGGGAGACTGGTTCTGCAGCGCTTGAGGGCCCTGAGACCATGTGGATGATCCCAACGCTGGAAGTGGTAGGACGTGCCCCAGGGAGGGTGCGCGAGTGGTACTTCCCACCCGAGGAAGCTCAACGTGTTGTAGTGGGATTCCCTTCTGAGCAAGTGGCGGATCACTCCCCCACTGACAGGATTCTGGGTCAGGGTCTGGTGGAGTAGGGTGGACCCGGACCCCCCTACTAAGGCTGCTGTCCCAGCCCCTTTGACTCTGGCTATTAGGCTATATTGTCCTGTTCCCAAGGGCTACCTTATAGACTCTGGCCATTGGGCTGGGCTGCCCTAGACCTGGCCTAAGGAGTCATTGATGGCTCAACTTCCAGATAATGACCAGTCTGAGGAACAGACTCTAGATTACTATGGGGCTCCCAGGATGCCCAGAGAGCCAGGGAATAGCTGTGGGGGCAGTCAATGTAGCAGCTGGGAGTCTATCAGACCCAACTGCCTGGTCACCAGGGGGTTTCCCCCGAGGAGCTATGGAGACTGGAGATGGAGGAGAGGAGGCTGACAAACCATGGAAAACAGCGAAAGCCTGAATGGCGGTTGGGGAAGAAGTGGGACAAGAGAGCCTCCTGGGAGGTAAGTGGGGAAAGGCCCTGAAACACCAGTTCTGCAGGGAATCTAGACACCAAACTGCTGTCCCAGTTTAAGGGGAGGGTGGACTATGCTGACCTCACAGCCTGTGACCCCACAGAAAGGCACAGTTGTCTCCCCCCTCTACTTGGTCCCAGTACCATAGGATATTCAGCCAATAGCCATGCAAAGCCTTGGGACTACAAACAGTTCATACAGGCTTTGCTGCTTAAGTCTGAATGGACCCTGAGGCAAATAGGAAAAGGTTCTGGGTGCATGAGAAGCCCTGGTCTTCACAGACAAGGGGGTATCCACCCTGCTGGGGGATCTCTTTGCAAGGGGCACAGGGTGCAGGGCCGCTCCTGTCACAAAGGGGGCGCTGTGATCTGGTTGATCAAGCCGTATCACACTACCCCTTTGGTTCAGCATTCACAGACCAAGAGTCTTTCCCAGTACCTTATGCATACCTTTAACAAGTTTTATTGCGCACAATTCAGGAGCAGTTTTAAAAGCACTATATGTGTGTGTGTGTGTGTGTGTGTGTGTGTGTGTGTATTTAGTACTAAGCAAATAAAACAGCATTAAAAGACATTAAAAGGCATCACAAGCATTCAAAGGCATTAAAAGCAATATTTAAATGGAATAACTAACACTCTACATCTAATCCTTAATCCAATTTAGCAGTCTAATTCTTAATCTAATTTAACACACACACGCTTACACTTATACTCACCCTCTGGGGCTGGCCAGACCCCAGGTAATGTTGGTTGAGGTGGAAGTCCGACATGCACGTCACCCCAATATGCCGAATCAATGGACTTCAACTTGTGGGGCAAAATGATGTGGTATATACCCCTTGGCAGGGACCAGTCTGGTGAGATGCCATTCACTGGTTACACACAGTCCAGGTGGGGTGATGTCTGTTAGTGACACCCCCTTCTTCTTACTGGTGTGCCCACAACTGATCCAGAAATTTTGCACCACTTGTCTCACCACGAGTGAGAAACAATGGTCTGTCCTTGGTCAGATCCTTCCCTTGTTACTTTTTCTTATCTGGCAATGCTGGGAACGCTGCCTCTGCATGCATGCACAGTTCTTTTATCTCACACAGTTCTTTTTCTTAAAGTTGTAAACAAGTCCATAATCCTCCGGGGGTTTTGCCTGGCCTCAGCATAGCCTCTCTTCAGCTCGCTTACTGTTGATTCACTCATGCTAACCATTCACACTACCAATGATTTGTGACATTCCCACAGGGAACAGCCACAGCCTGGCTGCATTGGGGCAGCTGGCGGACATCTGGCCTCAGTGCCAAGTGCAGGATGCTGGCAGATGGAGGGGGTGGGGAGACCCAGGGAGGAGTTGGAAGAGGTAAGGCTCCAAGGAGCTCAGCATGGGGGGTGCCCATGAATGCCAGAGACCAACTCCTCCCTGGAGCGTGGCGGACCCATTACTCCTGCAGGACAAAGGGTGCCCAGGTGAGTCCTGCCCAAAGACACCGGAGGTCTCTGCCCCAGAGAACCCTGGCAGGGCCGCCAGGTGTAAGGAAGGCAGCTGGAAAGCAGCTCGGAGCGAATGTGACCCCCCGCCAGCTCCTGGGGAAGCGCTGGGCTGGGAAGGCAGATGGGCTCCACTCCATGCCCAGCACACGCTGGGCTCCAGCCCGGGGATTCCCAGGGAGCGGGGTGGGGTCAATGGGAGACAGTCCGGGGAAAGACCCTGGGACGGAGACTGCTGTGGTGGGTGTGGCCCCCCTTGCTGCTGAGTGACACAACTTGGGGCCAGGCTCCCTGAGGACGTCAGCGCCTCCTGTGCAGACACAGGCAGGATCCGGGCGCAGGGCGGGTCCTTCAGCACCTCAGCTCGGAGCTCCCTTTGGGGAGTGACCATCCCTTTCCACAGGACCCAGACCCTGTACCATTAAGGGCCAAACGCTGAACCCAGAGATTGGACGGTGGACAGGGCAGGAGCCAGTGAGTGACTCGGTGGTGGGTTTGGTTGGTTAGCTCCCTCTATCGAAAGGAAGGGGAAGGGTCTATGGAGGGTGACATCCACCCTGTTTGTAACAGGACAGTTCCTTGTATAAGCCCTTTGGCAAGTGTCCTGGCTTTTAGAAAAAATGTGCAAATTGTCCCGTATTTGCTCCAGCACTCCCCTGCCGGCCAGTCACAGTCAGTGTGGCGCACAGGTGGATGCAGAAGGCAGTGGCCAGCAGGGGGCGCTCTCAGGCAGGGCGCACAGGCTGAAAGACATGCAGCCAGTGTGTGACAGAGGGGCAAGGGGTGAAGGGTGTCACCCCTCCCCATGTGCACCCTAATGCGAGGGGGGGAGTCTGCCAGCTTTTCAGGTGGGGGGGGCAATGCCCCAATCCTTGGCCCCTTCTGCAAGGCTGAAATCGTGATCTCTGCTGTCCCCTCCCATGAGTCTGGGGCTCAGGCTGGAAGGGGCAGGCCTGAGTCCTACCCGCCCAGTGCTCCCTGTGGGGGAGAAAGCTCCAGAGCCCATGGGTAGAGTTGTGGGGCTTTTTAGCAAGCACAGTCCAGTCCCTGGGAGAGCCCCACAGGCAGTCTTCTCCCTGGCTCCAGCCAAGTCAGAGGCAGGAACCTGAGCCACGGGGCAGCTGCTCCCTAGCTGGGGCCATGGCACAGGCGGGGGCAGAGTTCCCTCCTCTGCTGCTGGGGCAGGGGGTTGAAGCTGCCCCTCAGCTCCCTTTGCTCACACAGCCAGAAAGACCCGTAAGGGTGGGGAACCCGGCTCCATGGCTGGCAGAGCCCTCAGGGAACGGGGGGGACCACAGAGCCCTCCTGGCACTCAGCCTCGAGCTGCCCCTTCTCTGAACCCTGAAGTATCCTCCTGTCTGCACACAACCCCTAGCTCCCCCCAGCCACCCACAACCCTTAGCTACCCGCTCCCTACCCCCGAGCTCCCTGAGGGCTGCACACACCCCCTAGCTTCCCCCAGCCACACACAACCCTTAGCTACCCGCTCCCTGCCCCCGAGCTCCCTGAGGGCTGCACACACCCCCTAGCTCCCCCCAGCCATACACAACCCTTAGCTACCCCCTCCATGCCCCCGAGGTATCCCCTGGCCACACACAGCCCCTAGCTGCTCCCTCTGAGGGGGTAAACTCAAGAGTTTTCTTCTCTAACATGTTAAGCTTCTGATATGCAGAGCAGATTTCTACCCCAATTGAGAAGCATTTCTTAGTGAAAGGCTTGCTGGGCTTTGTGCAGACAGTGTCAATACAAATTCAGAATAAACATATGGGGAAAAGTGCAATTCAAACTAAGGGAAGAGATTTTTGGTTGTCGTGCTAACATCACTTACAACTGCCTGAAAACAGCAGCTGACTATCTTCCCACAGTTCTGGATTCCTTTGCCATGAAAGTGTATAAATAATTCCACATTTACACTGTTTGTATCAAAGAATCAAAAGACTTCTGCACAAGGCAGCACGATTCCTTGCTGTTAAATCTGCACTCGACAGCATTTTATCCTTTTTTTTTTTGATCAGCACAAAGCATATTTTCTCTCTTAAGACACATACCCAACACTGTTCAAGAAAGTCTTCAGTGACCCTTGCTAGTAAGCAAACCAAATTATTTGTTGGTGAGAGGAAGTTGCATATTCGTAGCCTTCAAAATAATTTAACAAAAAGGCTAAGAGAAAGATGTGCTACATCACACACAAAGATCCTGCTGCAGTCTTTGGTTGAGAGTGGGGAAATTAAGGAACAGGAATTTTACAAAACAGTTGAGAATTTTTATTCAACATCTTTGAAGTACATGGAGAACTGGAAACCTGCCTTTGAGTGCACAGAAAAGCTTACAGAAGCATGCTGGTGTGGGATAATATACAAAGCAGAAATTCCATTTGCCACACAAGAATTCCCACCCTAAGTTTGATAGAAGAGAATTGTCCCTTTGATGGAATGGACAAATGCAAAACCAATACTATCCTGTCATATGTCTGATTGGAACACTCAGAAAACCCCCATATCTGAAAGGTGGTGGGATGTTTTTCAAGAGAGGGACAATAAGGCTACGTCTGCACTGGCATGATCTTGCACAAGAACTCTTTTGCGGAAGAGTTCTTGTGCAAAAACTCTTTCAGAAGAGAGCGTCTACACTGGCATGTGCTTTTGCGCAAGAGCATCCATGCCAGTGTAGACGCTCTCTTGCGCAAGAAAGCTCTGATGGCCATTTTAACCATAGGGCTTTCTTGTGCAAGAAATTCATGTTGCCTGTCTACACTGGCCTCTTGCGCAAGAACAGTTGCGCAAAAGGGCTTATTCCTGAGCGGGAGCATCAGAGTTCTGGCACAAGAAGCCCTGATTTCATACAGTAGAACGTCAGTTTACTTGCGCAAGAACTCGGGGCCAGTGTAGACAGGCAGCAAGTTTTTGCGCAAAAGCAGTCACTTTTGTGCAAGATCGCGCCAATGTGGACACAGCCTCAGGCAATAGAGTAATTCGGACCTGGCTACAGCATTGAATTAGTTTTGTGTTTGCCGGGTGTGATGGAGCTGACGGGCTCCGCACTCCCTGGGCAGGGGCCCTACGAGAGGAGACCCGCACAGCGGTGCGGCTACAGGGAGCCGGCGCAGGCACTGCTTGTGGTGGAGCCGCTGCACTCCATGTGTCAGGGCCGGAGACTGTGGTGGAAGAGGCAGGGGCGACGGCCCCGCCCTCACGTAAGGGGAGGGAGAGCGTGCGACGGGCCGGCGTGCGCTCCGTACGCCCAGGATGACATTGCGGTGCGGTCTTCAAAAGGGACCCACCGCTGGTCAAAGGGGGAGAAGCAGGAGAGGTGAGCAGGGACGGAGCAGTGCACGGGAGGAAGGTGGGGGAGTAGGTCTGGCGCCGGGGCGGTCATGATGTAATGGGCTGAGTATCGGGGTCAGGCGAGAAAGGAAGAAAGCAGGGAAGGGGGTGAGTAGGAAGTGGCCCAGGGGAGGGCGTGGAGCTCGTGGGTCGATGCGTTTCGGGAAGTGTCCCCATTGACTGTAGGGAGAAGAGAGATAACGATCTCACCTCCCTTAGAGCCCTGGGCTGGGACCTGGAGGAGTGGGCGGGCCTGGGTCCCCCTACCTCCTGTCTCGCTGGCGTGAAGCGGGGTGCGGAAAGGGGCAACTATTGTATTATCTGGAGAACTAGTGACTACATTAAAGACACTGATCCTGCCTTAAGGTAGCCATTGTACTGGTTTTGGGGGAAATAGCTGGGCTCGGGCGGGCAATAGGATCCAGACCGGGACCCCGGGGCGGCGTGCTGTCAAGAGGAGGGGCTATGCTAGGTGTGAGTAATGAGGCCGACCAGGGCATGATGCAGCAGTTGCCAAGACGCTTGGCTAAGATGGGCATGACAGACGATCCCGAGGCATTTTTTTATCACGTTTGAGAGGGTGGCCACCGCGGCCCATTGGCCGGAAGAACACTGGGCCACCCTACTAGCCCCTTATCTGACTGGGCCGGCCCAACTCGCGTACCACAGTTTGAACCCTCGAGAGGCTCTGCACTATTATAAGGTTAAAGAAGCGATCCTCGATCAAATGGGAATAACCCCAGAGACCTTTCACCAAAGGTTGAGGCAAGGACGCTATCCCCTGGGGGAGAGGCCCCGAGCAGCTGCACAGACGTTAAAGGAAGCCGGTTGGCGCTGGCTGAAACCAGACCAACGGTCAGCGGCACAAGTGGCAGAGGCCATGATTCTGGAGCAATTCCTGCACGTTTTGCCCAGCGGAGGGCAGTGCTGGGTACGGCGGCATTGCCCCTCCACTCTTAATGAAGCAGTCACCTTGATGGGGGATTATGCGGTGGCGGAATTGGCGGAGGTAGTAAGAAAGCTGGCCCAGGAAAATCCCCCCGAGGCCAGGGGCTGACTCGGCATCCCGACAGAAGGAAATCAGCGGGGGAGGAAGGGAGCCAAGGACGGAGATTAGCCCTGGTGTGGGCGGCCCCCGTGCAAGAGGCAACTCCCAAAAAGGCCCCACAACTAGCCAAGAAAGAACGAACCCAGGGGAAGGGTGGACCCTCTAAGGGTGCGTGCTTCCGATGTGGCCAAGAGGGGCACTTCCAGAAGGAGTGTCCCTACATGAATTGTATGTATGGACAGGCCCTGACGGGGAAGGGAGCGCAAGGAGGACAAAGTGGCTGGAGAATCCTCAGGGTTATTAAGATAGAGGGAGTGTCCGTGATGGCACTTGTAGACTCTGGGTGTGGCCAGACCATAGTGAGGTCCAACCCGGTGCAAGAAGGGGGACCTAAGGGGCCACCAGTGTTCGTGCAACGTGTACACGGGGACATCAGGCCCTATCCCACGATGTGGGTGCGAATTACTGATGGACAAGAGGAGGGGTGGTGCTACGTGGCCATAGCCCCTACGCTGGCTTACCCCGTCCTCTTGGGGAGAGAGTGGAAGGGGTTTCACTACATTGTTGAGGAGTGGGGGCGTCAGGGCACGGGGAGGGGACCGGACGCCCTGATGGGGGAAGAAGATGATACTAGGGAAAGGGAGGTTATAACTCCGAACCCTAGCACAGCAGCCCTCGAACAGACCGGGGGGCCCGGCACGATGGGCATTATGGATCCGGTGGCCCAACCTGAACTCTGGAGCGGAGACTTCGTGCAGGAGCAAAGAGAAGACCCCTTACTGTGAAAGGCCTGGGAAGACGCCGTGGAAACTGACGAGCAGGAGGGCCAGGCAGTCTGGCCAGCGACAAGTCCCCATTTTGAGGTATGCCGTGATTGTTTGTATAGAGTCACAGAAGGGGTGGAGGGGCACGAGACAGTCCGGCAGCTGTTGGCCCTGGGCGATATTGCCAGCAACAACTAGAGGTAGCACACGCGAACCCATGGACTGGTCATCTGGGGTATGAGAAAACTGTCAAAAGATTATTGCAAAGGTTTTACTGGCTAGGGATATACCAGGAGGTGAAGGACTTTTGTGACTCTTGTCCCGAGTGTCAAAAGGCCAGCCCCAAAGGGGTACTCAGGGCCTGTCTAGTCTCTTTACCAGTGATTGAGGTCCCCTTCGAGAGGGTCGCCCTAGATCTGGTAGGCCCCCTCGAGAAGACACGGACAGGGTACCAGTACATTATGGTCCTGATAGACTATGCAACGAGGTACCCTGAGGCCATACCTTTGAGAAATACCACTGCCCCAATCCTTGCTTCAGAGCTAGTGAAGATCTTTTCACGAGTTGGGACCCCACGTGAAATCCTAACGGACCAGGGGACTAATGTCACCTCACACTTGTTGGAGGAGCTTTGTCCGCTGTTACGGATTAGAGCATAAAGGACCTCGGTTTACCACCCCCAGACCAACGGCTTGGTAGAAAGATTCAACAGAACATTGAAAAGTATGTTAAGGAAATTTGCGGAGGAAGATCCTAAGGAGTGGGACAGGCTTCTGCCCGCCCTACTCTTTGCAGTTCGAGAGGTATCCCAGGCCTCGACAGGGTTCTCGCTGTTTGAGCTCCTATATGGACGGCAACCCTGGGGTATATTGGATGTTATTAAGGAAGCCTGGGAGGAACAAATGACCCGGGTACAAGGCTCAGTGCAGTACATACTTAAATTACGCAAGAAACTACATACCCTAGGGGAATTTGAGAGAGAAAACCTATTAACGGCCCAAGGGAAAAAAGTGAGGTATTATGATAGGGGGACACGACTTAGGACGTTTGAGCCAGGGGACAGTGTGTTGCTCTTGCTACCCACTCAGAATTCCAAGTTGTTGGCAAAATGGCGGGGCCCTTTGAGGTAGTTTGCTGGGTGGGAGAGGTTGACTACGAAATAAGAATGCCAGGGAGGCGGAAGGAGACCAAAGTTTATCATGTCAACCTCTTGAAGGCCTGGAGGGATCGGGAAGGGCTGATGATTGACCTGGTGACCCCTGAGCCGGAACTGGAACCCGGGGGCAGGGGGGAGATGTTAACCCGTTACCCCTGCAGGTGGGACACGTTATCCCTGCAGGTGGGAGCTGGTGCCGAGCCAACAAGCCAAACTACAGTGCGTGTTGCACAAGTTCCCGCAGGTCCTAACTGACCAACCAGGCCATACGACTCTGACATATCACCATATAGTGACTGAACGCAGTAAGAAGGTGCGAGACCCCATATGGCCCTTTCCCCAGAAAATGTGGGACACAGTATGGGAAGAGATCCAACGAATGTTACACTGGGGCATAGTAGAGGAGTCTCACAGAGAGTGGCGGAGCACCATAATTCTGGTCCCGAAACCCGACGGGTCAACGCAGTTCTGCATCGACTTTCGAAAAATCAACGCAGTGTCCCAGTTCGATGCCTACACAATGTCCCGGGTTGATGAACTGTTGGAACGGCTTGGAAGGGCGCAGTATGTATCAACCCTCGATTTAACCAAGGGGTACTGGCAGATCCCTCTAACCCCAACCTCCTGGAAGAAGACAGCGTTCTCGACACCGTTGGGGCTGTACCAGTTTGTCCGAATGCCGTTTGGGCTCCCTGGGGCAGCAGTGACCTTCCAGAGGCTGATGGACAAGGTATTCCGAGACCACACGCAGGACTCCGGAGCTTATATAGATGACATAGTAGTGTATCGCCAGTCCTGGCCCAAGCTCCTGCAGCGACTGGAAGCTGTCCTGATGACCCTGAAGGAAGCAGGTCTCACAGCAAACCCCAGAAAGTGTCACTTTGGAGAATGGAAGGTATCATACCTGGGGACACTGTGGGGAGAGGTAAACGGAAACCCTTAATAGACAAAATTGGGGCCTTGAGGGACTACCCCGTGCCAACAACCAAAAGGCAAGTGCGCCAATTTTTAGGACTCGCTGGCTACTACCACCACTTCGTCCCCAACTTTGCAACGCTGGCGGCCCCCATGACACACCTGACAAGAAGCGCGTTACCTAAGAAGGTGCAGTGGAGCGCAGAGTGCGACCAAGCATTTAACGCACTGAAAGACGAACTGCCATGCACCCCGGTGCTGACACAACCCAATTTTGCAAAACCCTTTGTCCTTCACACTGATGCCTCAGAAGCCGGGCTAGGGGCAGTGTTGTCCCAAGGGAGGGGGGAAGGAACACCGTATCCTCTACATAAGCTGCAAACTATTCCCTTGAGAACTTAAGTACTGCACTATCGAAAAGGAGGCTCTGGTCATAAAGTGGGCTATTGACATGCTTCGTTATTATCTTTTAGGAAACTGGTTTTGAGTAATCACTGACCATACACCTCTACGACGGCTGCAAACAATGAAGGATAAGAACGCCCGCATCATGAGGTGGTATCTGTCCTTGCAGCCATACTGTTTTGAAGTGGCCCACCACGTAGGCCGAGCAAATGGGAACACGGATTTTGTTTCGAGAGCACCGCTAAATGAGGAGGACAAAGAACTGGGGGCGAGAGGGAACTCTGGGGGGTGTATGTGTGACGGGGCGCGATCGCCCCGCACTCTGAACGCCCCCGTTGCCGCGCTCTGTGGGGAGCACGGAGTCCGTCTTGCTGCTTGCGCTGTGTGTTTGCACGCCATGGCACAGCTGGGTGGCGCCGCGAACTGGAGCGGGACGCCTTGGGTGCGTTACGAGCGCACCAGGAATGACGCGAGAGGGGTGGGGCGGCCAGGACGCGTAACAGTGACGTCTCAGGGAGGGGTGGAGTAGGAGAGACAAGGCGGGGGGGTACAAAAGGGAAATGGACACAGGAGGAGAGGGGAGACGAATGAGGAGAGAGAGGACAGCTGCCACGAGCGACTGGTGAGCTGTCTGCTCTGGTCGAGGAGATGGCCGGGAGGGGTGTGGACCCCCCCCCAGCTATAGCCAGGGTAGGAAGTAGCCCAGGGTGGGGCTTCCCTGCTAAGGCCCGCAGGCTGACGAGTAACTGCAGGAATCCCCGTCAGCCAGACAGGAACTTGTCTTTGCCTGTCCTTAGGGCCCTGAGCTGGGATCCGGGAGAGAGGGCGGGTCTAGGTCTCCCTACCCTGTCCGCCAAGGGCAGGTGCCAGTTTACGAGCTATTGGAGGCTGAGACTCTAACAGACTGCCGAAGAGGTATGGTAGCCTGTGAAAAACTCTGAGGAGAGGGCCAATTTGGAACGTGAGTGGGAACCCACGAGAGAGGGGGACTAGCCTGCTCCTCCACATTGGGATATAAAATATATCAGAAGGACAGAACAGGTCGTGTGGGTGGCAGAGTGGCACTGTATGTGAAAGATAATGTAGAATCAAATGAAGTAAAAGTCTTAAATGAATCAACATGTTTCATAGAATCGCTATGGATAGTAATTTCATGCTCTAATAAGAATATAGCAGTCGGGATCTATTATCGACCACCTGACCAGGACAGTGATAGTGACGTTGAAATGCTAAGGGAGATTAGAGAGCCTATCAAAATAAAAAACTCAATAATAAAGGGGGATTTCAATTATCCCCATATTGACTGGGTACATGTCACCTCAGGATGAGATGCAGAGAGAAAATTTCTCGATGCCTTAAATGACTGCTTCTTGGAGCAGTTGGTACAGGAACCCACAAGGGGAGAGGCAATTCTCGATTTAGTACTGAGTGGCGCGCAGGATCTGGTCCAGGAGGTAACTATTACAGGATCGTTTGGGAATAGTGACCATAATATAACAACATTTAACATTCCCGTGGTGGGTAGAACACCTCAGCAGTCCAGCACTCTAGCATTTAATTTCAAAAAGGGGAATTACGCAAAAATGAGGAGGCTAGTTAAACAGTAATTAAAAGGTACAGGAACTAGAGTAAAATCCCTACAAGCTGTATGGAAACTTTTTAAAGACACCATAATAGAGGCCCAACTTAAATGTATACCCCAAATTAAAAAACATAGTAAGAGACCTAAAAAAGAGCCACCATGGCTTAACAACCATGTAAAAGAAGCAGTGAGAGATAAAAAGGCATCTCTTAAAAAGTGGAAGTCCAATCCTAGTGAGGTAAATAGAAAGGAACATAAAAACTGCCAAATTAAGTGTAAAAATGTAATAAGAAAAGCCAAAAAAATTTTTGAGGAAGAGCTAGCCAAAAACTCAAAAAGTAATAGCAAAATGTTTAAGTACATTAGAAGCAGGAAGCCTGCTAAAAAACCAGTGGGGCCCCTGGACGATCGAGATATAAAAGGAGCAATCAAGGATGATAAAGCCATTGAGGAGAGACTAAATGAACTCTTTGCTTCGGTCTTCACGGCTGAGGATGTTGGGGAGATTCACAAACCTGCACCGTCCTTTGTGGGTGATGAATCTGAGGAACTGTCCCGGATTGAAGCGTCATTAGAGGAGGTTTTGGAAGAAATAGAAAAACTTAAAAGTAACAAATCACTGGGACCAGATGGCATTCACCCAAGTGTTCTGAAAGAACTCAAATGTGAAATTGTGGAACTATTAACTATGGTTTGTAACCTATCCTTTAAATCCGCTTCTGTACCCAAGGACTGGAAGACAGCTAACATAATGCCATTATTTTAAAAGTGCTCTAGAGGAGACCCTGGCAATTACAGACCAGTAAGTCTAACTTGGTAGTACTGGGCAAATTAGTTGAAACAATAGTAAAGAATAAAATTGTCAGACACGTAGAAGAACATAATTTGTGGGCAAAAGTCAACATGGTTTCTGTAAAGGGAAATCATGTCTTACTAATGTATTAGAGTTCTTTGAAGGGGTCAACAAACATGTGGACAAGGGGGATCCAGTAGATATAGTATACTTAGATTTCCAGAAAGCCTTTGACAAGGTCCCTCACCAAAGGCTCTTACATAAATTAAGTTGTCATGGGATAAGAGGAAGATCCTTTCATGGACTGAGAACTGGTTAAAAGACAGGAAACAAAGGGTAGGAATCAATGGTAAATTTTCAGAATGGAGAGGGGTAACTAGTGGTGTTCCCCAAGGGTCACTCCTAGGACCAATCCTATTCAACTTATTCATAAACGATCTAGAGAAAGGGATAAGCAGTGAGGTGGCAAAGTTTGTGGATGATACTAAACTGTTCAAGATAGTCAAGACCAAAGCAGACTATGAAGAACTTCACAAAGATCTCACCAAACTGAGTGATTGGGCAACAAAATGGCAAATGAAATTTTATGTGGATAAGTGTAAAGTAATGCACATTGGAAAAAATAACCCCAACTATACATACAATATGATGAGGGCTAATTTAGCGACAACTAATCAGGAAAGAGATATCTTGAAGTTATCGTGAATAGTTCTCTGAAAAAGTCCATGCAGTGTGCAGTGGCAGTCAAAAAAGCAAATAGGATGTTAGGAATTATTTAAAAAGGGATAGAAAATAAGACGAAGAATATCTTACTGCCCCTGTATAAAACTATGGTACGCCCACATCTTGAATACTGTGTACAGATGTGGTCTCCTCACCTCAAAAAAGATATTTTGGCATTAGAAAAGGTTCAGAAAAGAGCAACTAAAATGATTAGGGGTTTAGAATGGGTCCTATATGAGGAGAGGCTAAAGAGACTGGGACTTTTCAGTTGAGAAAAGAGGAGACTGAGGGGGGATATGATAGAGGTATATAAAATCATGAGTGATGTGGAGAGGATGAATAAAGAAAAGTTATTTATTAGTTCCCATAATATAAGAACTAGAGGACACCAAATGAAATTAATGGGTAGCAGGTTTAAAACTAATAAAAGAAAGTTCTTCTTCACACAGCGTGTAGTCAACCTGTGGAACTCCTTGCCAGAGGAGGCTGTGAAGGCTAGGACTATAACCGAGTTAAAAAAAGAGCTAGATAAATTCATGGAGGTTAGGTCCATTAAAAGCTATTAGCCAGGTGGTTAGGAATGGTGCCCCTGGCCTCTGTTTGTCAGAGGCTGGAGAAGGATGGCAGGAGACAAATTGTCTTCAGTCCACCCCCTCTGGGGCACCTGGTGCTGGCCACTGTCGGCAGACAGGACACTGGGCTGGATGGACCTTTGGTCTGACCCAGTACGGCCGTTCTTATATTCTTATGTTCTTAACTGTGTCCACGTGCTTTGCAAATAGGGTCACCCTAACAAATGGGAGGTCCTGAATGGAGGACTGGGCCTCTGGTGACAAGCCCATGCTGCCCTGTGCACAGACAGCGAGGATGCTATCGAGTGAGATGCAGAATCTGCTGCATCCGGTGCCGCCTGCAGCGCCGCCCTGACTGTGGATGCTCCTTTGTCAGCCAGAGTCTTAAATTCCTTTCTGGAGGACTCTGGTAGCAACAAATCCAGACTTGGACACTGACTCCCACAAGTTCAAGTCATATCTGGCGATAAGGGCCTGATGATTCGCCACGCATAGCTGAACACTTGCCAAAGAACTAACCTTTTGACTGAACAAATCCTGTCTCCTCAAGTCCTTATTTCTTGGGGTTGGCGAGGGCTCTCCTTGCCTCGCTCTGTGGTTTACTGCCTCTGCCACGAGAGAGTTGGGTGCTTGGTGCTTGTACAAGGACACATGCCCCTTAGCAAGGATGAAAACTTGCGCTCATCCCTTTTCAAAATTGGAGGGAGGGAAGAAGGCATCTGCCATAGGGCCTTAGCTATCTTAGTGTCTCCCTCATGCAGGAGCAACGCCACCCTACCCAGGGCGACCTGACAACACTCTGAACGGGGCGTCCATGACAGCCTCCTCTTCTTCATAATGTCCCTGAGGCTGAGTGTATGGGGCAGGATGGAATTCTTGGTTATAGAAACCAACCTATTTCTTTTTGTTTGCAGCAATATACATATCAAGCGTCTCTAATGTTGTAAGGGAGTCCTTCTAGGTATGTAAGGAGACGTCTGTGTTTTCTGCTAATAATTTTTGTTGCTCAAAAGTAAGTCCTCTAGTGTTGCGCCTGGACCTCCCTGGGGAAACTGGAAAGATGACACCATGAAGCCCTCCGCAGGACAATGGCTGTGGTAGTGCAGTGAGCTGCAATGTTAGCAGAGTCCGGAGAAACCAACAAAGCAATTCTGGCGATGAGCAAGTTTTCAGCTAGATCAGCCTTATATTGTTCCTTTTGTCAGCTAGGAGGTGCTCAATAAAAGATGACATATGAGAAATGTTGTGTGTGCATGTAGCCCATAAGGCAGAGTAGTTGGGATGTGAAACTGGAGGGTTGCTGATGAATAGGCTTTCTTGCCAAAGAGATCTAGGCATTTCCAATCTTTATCATGGGGAGTGGTTTTTGATTTGATGTTGCTTTTCCCTTTGATTAACTACCTCTGCTACCAGTGAGTTTGAGGTAGGACGAGTAAACAAGAACTCGGCTTCTCTAGCCAGCACGTAATACAGCTTGTCAGATGGCTCACACACAGGCGGGGCTGAGGCTGGATTCTGCCATATGGCTTTGGCTGGGTCCATGATGGCAGCATCGATGGGCAGAGCTCTCTTGGCTGACTGAGAAGCTTGCACTATATCGTTCAGTCAGTGAGAGGTCTAATGACTCTGCCACTCTTTTTTAAACAAATCCTGAAAGGATTTAACGTCATCACCCAGCGTGGGGGGAGGCAGCACTGTCGTTGTCCAGGGATGAATGAGTAGGTAGGAGGGTGTCGCCCTCTAGTCTGTCTGCAAGTTCATCCACTTCTTCCTCCAGCAATTCTGGGGAAGCTGGAGCAGATGGTGGAGGCGCTCGCCGTGTCCTGGACCGGGATGAGTCGGATGGCTGGGTGCTTTGGACTCTCTAATGCCCTGGGGTCCCAGTATGCCATCTGCAGTGGGAAAGCCAGGGAGGGAGCACTCACAGTGGGGTTGCCAACCTGCACGGTGGCTAAAGGGGTCCAGGTCTAGGAGAGAAGTGGTCAGATGAGCCTACTCTGGTTTCTCCTTCCTCCTCTTAATCACTAGAGAGCCAGCAGGAGTGTGAGTCAAGCTTGGCCCTGGCCTGGCTGGGGCGCCAGCCATGCCAAAGGGAGGAGTTCCCGGGCCATAAGCGAGGTCTCATGGCTGACAAACTGCTGCAGCATTAGGACTCTCTGACAACAGAACAGGCAAGCTCAGGCTGAGACCCAGTGTTGTCGGTGCTGGAGACCTGTCACATTGCACTGGGGCAGCAGGTTGCCCTGTGGCAGAAGCTTCTGTTTCCTCGGTGCTGAGCTAGGAGGCTTAGGTTTATGGCTGCTGCTGCTGCTGCTGACAACGCAGGACCAAAACTGCACAGGGTCCCTCCCTCCTTGGGATGCCTCAGTTCCAGATGGTCCTGGTGCCTCTCGGCCCAGTGGTCCAGGAGCTGATGGTATTGGGGCAGTTTTAGTGGTCGGACGTCACTTTTCTGGAGGTGAATCCTGATGTAGTGAAGAGAGACCTCGCTTCTGCGTGGCTTTGCTAGGAGCAGGGTCCTTAGGAAGGCTCCCTGAAAGCTGGGCACTTGTGCGGTTGCTCAGGAGAGATTCCAGCGCTGCCCAGGTGATCAGCAGCGTGCCCACAGCTGGGTGTGTGTTTCTCCTGGTGGTGCACAGCCATATATCCTTGGCGCACAGAAAGTGAAGTTACTCACCTTATGCAGTAACTGTCATTCTTCGAGATGTGTCCCCCCATGGGTGCTCCACTGTAGGTGCTGGGCTTGCCCCAGCGCTGCAGATCAGAGATTTTTTCATAGTGGTAGTTGGCCAGACCACGCATGCGCGGAGGCGTCTTGCGGCGTTCGCACTCTTTTGCATCGCGCGGTCTGATTTTAGTCAGTTCCTCGAACCTGCCTCAGAATCTGGAAGAGATAAGAACACAGACTCCAAAGCGGGGAGGTGGGCGGGTAGTGGAGCACCCACAGGGACACATATCTTGAAGAATGACAGTTACTGCACAAGGTGAGTAACTTCGCTTTCTTCTTCGAGTGATGTCCCCATGGGTGCTCCACTGTAGGTGTCTGAGTAGCAGTACCTCCCCATGTGTAGGAAGGTGGGACTCGGAGCTACTTATCTATTTGCAGTCGAAAGCACTGCAGATGCCACGGAGGTATCTGGAATCCAACGACGCTGGATTGAGTAGTGGTTTAGAAATGTGTGATGGGACGCCCAAGTGGCCGCTCTACAAATGTCCCTAAGGGGAACACCTTTGAGAAACGCAGTTGATGCTGCCACAGCTCTTGTAGAGTGAGCTCTAGGTCACTCTGAGAGCGGTATGTTATGTGTGGCATAGCATTGGGTTATGCAAGAGACGATAATGTTTGCTATTCTTTGAGATGATATAGGCTCACCCTTGGACTGCTCGGCAAGGGAAACTATTAGTCGGTTGGTCTTTCTAAATGATTTTGTGCTTTCTATATAAAATGCAAGGGCTCTACATACGTCCAACATGTGTAGTGCAGTGCTGCTTTGCGTGGTGAAGTGTGTGGTTTAGGGTAAAAGGATGGTAAAATGATTGGCTCGTTAACATGGAAGTCTGAACAGACCTTGGGAATAAAGGCTGGATGATGTCTGAGAACAACACTGTCCTTATTGAAAATGGTGTATGGAGGCACTGCCATGAGCACCGATATCTCACTAGTTCTGCGTGCTGATGTGATAGCGATGAGAAAAACTAGATTCATAGTCAATATCTGAAGAGGTACCGTGGCTAACGATTCAAAGGGTGGTGCAGTCAAAATCGCCAGTACCAAGTCCAAACTCCATGGTGGGGGAGGAGTTCAAAGAGGTGGGTTCAGGTTCGTTAGACCCTTGATAAATCTCTTTGTAAGGAGATGGGCAAACACTGACATGCCATCAATAGGTTGTCGGAAAGCAGCAATTGCCGTGAGGTAGACCTTGACTGAAGCTAAAGCTAATCCTAGTTGTTTCAGGTGCATGGCGTATTCTAGGATGGTATGTAGAGGAGCTGCCTGAGGTTCAATATGGTGCTCAGAACACCAGGAAGTGAATCTTTGCCATTTAGCCAGGTAAGTAATTTGTGTATTTTGTCTTCTACTGTGGATAGTACCTGCTTGACCTGCGCAGAGCAGAGGTTCTCAGAGGCATTGAGCCAGCTAGGTACCATGCTGTCAGCTGTAGAGTGTGCACTTGGGGGTGGAGAAGGTAACCTCGGTCCTGCATGAGTAAGTCCGGCAGCAGTGGAAGCGGACGGTGGTCCTTGAGTCCTTGCTGGAATGAAGTATGGTGTCTGTCTTTTCCGCAAACAACTTATCTTTATCGAATGGTAAATCTTCCACCTTGTTCTGTAATTCTCTAGGAACTCCTGCGGACTGAAGGTACGAAGCCAGTCTCATTACAACAGCAGTGGCTGTCGTTCATGCTGCAGTGTCCGCGACATCCATGGCTATTTACAAGCCAGCTCTCGTGGCAGCATAGCCCTCTTGAACAATCAATTTTAAGACGGGCCTTTTGGACTGAGGCAGGGACTCCATCAAAGTTGTGAGCTTAGTATAGTTATCGAAGTTGTGGTTTGATAAGTGCGCCAAGTAATTTGCTATCCTGAGGAGGAGTGTGGAGGATGCGTACATTTTTCTCCTGAATAAATCCAGTCTTTTGGCGTCCCTGTCTGCTGTGTGGTTTCTATACTGTGGCGTCTTTGCTCTTTGTTGTGCCGTGTCCACTACCAAAGAGTTTGGCTGAGGATGTGTAAACAGAAACTCCAAACCCTTTGGTGGTACAAAGTACTTTTTATCCGCTCTTTTGTTCTTGGGAAGAGCAGATGTTGGGATTTGCCATAACTCATCTGCAACCTCGAGAATAGCCTCATCCAGTGGGATAGCTCATTTGGGAGTCTGCGATGTCTGAAGATTTTTAAGGAGATTATGTTGTTTCTCCTTTATCTCCGTAAGCTGTATCTCCTGGGTCACTGCCAGTCTCTTAAATAAGTCTTGGAACTGTTTGAGGTCATCAGGAGGGGAAACATTTCCTGGGATGACAGCTTCATTGGGTGACGATGATGACTGATCTGTAGGAGATACGTCTGGCGGCTGTATTTCTACCACAGAGGGTTGCTCCTCCTCCGGCTCAGATTGGGGAAGCTGTGGGGATGGAGGGTTTTAGTCCAAAGGAGGTGGAGCTGGAACCGTTGAACGTCTGGAGGATGAGTATTCGCCCAGGGAACTTGGAACAGATCTAGACAAATGATGGTAGGAATGACGGTGTGGTGAGTAGCACCTATGATGGTCATGGCGGTCATAATGGTTGTCATGATGGTAATATGAACAACGTGAAGGAGAATGTATATATATGTGAGACCGCATATTCTCCCCAATAATCTGATCTAGGTGATCGTGGCGAGAGGGAAGGAGTATAGGACCTCCTTGGAAGTGGTGATAGAGAAGCAGAGAAGTGTCGGTTAGCATAGTGAGACTGCTCCCTGGGTAGAGTGAGAAAGGGAGATGGTAGCCTTTCAGGAGATTGGTGTCACCTGGTTGGTCGAGGTGATAGCCTTGGTGAGGCTGGTGGTGGCGGTGAAGGTGATGGTGCTGGCAAAAACATGGGAAGCGGAAAGCACGGTGTGGAACTCCAGTGCCAATGCGTTTTTGCGTGTGCCTTCCTCGGTGCCGCCCATTCCGGTGCCAAGGTCGGTGCTGCCTGTTCTGGTGCCATCAAGATCGGTGCCGGTGAGGATGACTTGGCACGTATTGGCGCCAAGTGTGTATGCGGCTCCGATATGGATGTTGGTGCCGGTGGTTTCGGTGCAGAGGCTACCAGCCGCAGCTGTTGGTGCCACCGAGGGGTGTGCAGATGGTACCACCACGTCTATCTTTCTCGACTTGGGGGCTGCGGTTGAAGTGGTATGAGAAGCCGCCATACCAGACGTGCCCGACTTGCTCCCTACACTCAATCTGCCCTGCGAAGTAGCAAGGAGAGATCTTGTGGGAGACGGTTTACTTTTTCTTGGTAGAGCAGTGATCGGGAATGAGGTCCTGCACTTTTGAGCCTGTTGGTGTGATGGAGGGGAAGAGGGTGATGTCTGGCTGAAGAGCCTTGTCAAAGAGGATCATGCGGAGTCTCATCTCCCTATCTCGGCGGGCCCTGGCCGTGAGATTGGTACAGTGGGGGCACTTCTGTGGAACGTGGCTCTCACCGAGACAATGTGTGCGGGCCGAGTGTCCATCTGAGGCCGGCATGGCCTCACGGCATGTCTCACCTTTTTTAAACCCAGGGGAACCAGGCATTTTCTTAATAACACCTTTTTTTTTTTTAATTATCTACTAATAGGGATATCAACTATGTACACTAGGGACGGGTGGTAAAACTTAACAATAACTAACTAAATAAAGTTTGTAATATTAACTCTTTTTTTTAAATAACAAGGAACAGTGTATAATGAAGAAAGAACAAGAGAAACAACTATATTAACAACTAAAGACTTGGAATTGTCTCACAAATAAGTTGAGTTGAAGAGAGCAGTTCACTCCGTCTGCACCCTGAGGCGGTTGAGAGAAACTGACTAGAACCGGACCGCGCGATGCAAAAGAGTGCGAATGCCACGAGACACCTCTGTGCATGCGCGGTCTGGCCAACTACCGTTATGAAAAATCTCTGATCTGCAGCGCCGGGGCAAGCCCAGCACATCACTCAAAGAACAGAATTTATTCCAAACATGGGCTGAAAAAGTCTGCACGTGGGTGGAAAAGCTTAGAGGAAACATTGGCCCTTAGTGGCCATTTTGGAGGAGGACTCCAGATCTGAGACAGATGCTGGTGAGGACTGGCCGGGGTGTGTGTGGCCTGGACTCGGGGGCCAGAGACATCTCTCCAGCAGTAAAAGTTTTATTTGAGGTCCCAGGCTTTCCTTGTCTGTGCTGAGTTTCTGGCAGCGTGGACACTTGTGTGTAACGCCTCCCTCTGGCAATGAACACACTGTGAATGGCCGTCTCTGACAGGTACTGAGAGTCTGACAAGCCAGGATGTCTGAGAGGCTGAGCTGAATGAAAACAGTAACAGTCCCAGTCTAATGCCTCTTCAGCATCTGCCCGGCTGAGGCAGGAAAAGAAGGGGAGAGTGAATTAAAAAAAAAAAGAGGGGGAGGGAAGAAAACCGAGAGAAAAGAAATGCTGAGTTTAATCAGGAAAGCATTTTAGATAAGGGCCCAGCTATACTTCCCACCAAAACCAAGGGCGGTAGAGAAGGAACTGAGTGAGTGTTGGCTGCACCCCCGCCATAGCCCCTTGGAGAGGCACAAGTAACCAAAAGTTTCCAATTAGAAACTCAGGGCGCCAAAACACTGAAAATGGAGCACCCACCAGGACACTCCTCACAGAACATGACACTATCTAGACTGACAGATGCATAACTGCGTCTGCGTGCAGTTTTGTTTGCATAATTGTCATCTAGTTTTTTTTTTAACCCATAAAAAACAGATGTAGCTATACTAACTAGAACAAAATTTTAAGGGTAGAATAAGACCAGGTATCTACCTTTAAACATCCAAAGAAGAAAGAAACTTTTGACCAGCATTCTTAATGAGGTTGACTTATTTTGGTAAATTGTATGTATCATCTATTGCTCTTTAAAAAAATGCTTAAAAAATACTATTTTTAAACTAAATATCCAACAGACATCTTTATTAAGCTTCTCTTTCAATGCTGACATTTAGAAGCTCTTGCAAGACATGTGAAATTGAGATTATTTTACATTTGTGCTTCCCTTAAATCCATTGGAATTTTTTCAATTGTCAGTGGTGCTTTACAGTCCAAGCAGTTTAATCAGCTAATGCCAACAACCTATTATTCACGTTGCCCTCCTAACAATTAATGAATATTAGAGTTGATTAATCACAGTTAACTCACACAATTAACTCCAATTAATCATGATTAAAAATTGTGATTAATCACTGTTAAATGGAATACCAATGGAAATTAATTAAATATACTAGATGTCGCCTACATTTTCAAATATATTGATTTCTATTACAGCAGATAATAAAGTGTAGTGTTCACTTAATATTTTTTATTACAAATATTTACTGTAAAAATGAAAAAATAGTATTTCAGTTCACTTCATAGAAGTACTGTAAAGCAAACTTTATAGTGAGAATGCAACTTACAAATGTAGAATTTTTTGTTATTACATAACTAAACTCAAACCCAAAACTTTAAAGCCTGTAAATCCCCAGTCCTACTTCTTGTTCTGCCTATCACAAAGGCAAATAAGTTTGTTTATATTTATAGGAGATAATGTTGCCCACTTATTCACAATGTCAGCTGAAAAGGAGAACAAGTTTCACTTGGCACTTCTGTAGCCAGTGTTGCAGTTATTTATGTGCTAGAGATGTTAAAAGTTCATATGGCCCTTCATCCTTTTGCCACCATTTCAGAGAACATACTTATAGTGCTTGCTAAAAAATAGTATGTTAATTAAATTTGCAACTGAATTATTTTGGGGGTGAACTGTATATCTTGTGTTCTGTTTTACACACATTCTGATAGCAGTGATAGCTGTTTCAGATGACTCAGCATGTTTGTTTTAAAAACACTTTTACAGCAGATTTGACAATCCACAAAGAAGGTACCAAGGTGAGAGTTCTAAAAATAGCTAGAACGTTTGACCCAAGTTTTAAGACTCCAAAGTACCTTCCAATATCTGAGAAGGACAAGGTATGGGACATGCTGTCAGAAGTCTTAAAAGAGCAACATACCAATGCAGAAACTACAAAACCAAACCATCAAAAAAGAATCAATCTTCTGTGGGTGAATTCTGACTCAGTTGGTAAAAATGGACATGTATTGGCTACCTTTGCTTTGGATCATTATCGAGCAGAACTCACTGTCAGCATGGACACATTCTCAAGAATGGTAGTTGAAGCATGAAGGTACAATATGAATCTTTGGCACAGCACATCTGGCACAAAAATATCTTGCAAATATCTTGCAATTCCAGCTAAAAAAGTGCCATGCAAACACCTATTCTCTCTTTCAGGTGACAATGTAAACAAGAAGTGAGCTCTCCTGCAAATTGTAACCAAACTTATTTGTCTGGGCAATTGGCTGAACAAGAAGTAGGACAGAGTGGATTTGCCGATTCTGAAGTTTTACTTTTTTATTTCTGAATGCAGTTTGTTTGCACATAATTCTACATTTGTCAGTTCAACTTTCATTATAAAGAGACTGTACTACAATACTTGTATTAGGGGAATTGAAACATACTTGTTTCTTTTTTTTTCTTTTTTTTTTCAGTGCAAGTACTTGCAATAAAAAATGAATATAAATTGACCACTATGCTCTTTGTATTCTGTGTTCAAATGGAAATCAATATATTTGGAAATATTAAATAAATGGTATTCTATAATTTAACAGTGTGTGAGATTCATTTTTAATCATGCAATTAATCACAATTTTTAATTGCTTGAAAGAGAAACAAATATTAAAATGAAAAGTTTCCCAATGAACATTCCTAAAGCTCTCTCAATTCACATCACTTCTCTGATACGCAGCCAACCATCATGTTTCCTACTATTACTGTTTATTATTTGTATTACAGTAGTGTCTGAATGGTCAAATCAAGGCTGGGGCCCTCTTGTGCTGAATGTTGTACAAACACATCAGTGACAGTCTCTGCCCCAAAGGGCTTACAGTCTAAATATTTACATTCTTACCGTCGAAATATAAGTATTGCATAACCCAGTGATTCTCAACTTTTTTTTATGGACTACTTCAAAATTGCTGAGGGTCTTGGCAGACCACTTAATGATCTTTTCAAACGTCGTACCACTAGCTAACTATTGTAAAGCACTTTGGATAAAAGTGCTATATAAAAATCCCCTTAATAATAATTAACTTCCATTGTTCTACAAATAACAGCACACAACTCCTATTTTAATATCAGTAGGGTTTTCTTCCCCTGCCACAGCAGCCACTGAGTTGAGACTGGGAAGGAGGGCCGACTCTGCGCAGCAGCCACAGCCCTGGAGCTGGGGAAGTCACCTCTTTCTCTGGCTGCCACAGCCCTGCACAACCCTAATCTCCCCCGCCTTCTCACCCCACTGCTCCCTCCCAACTATACCCTATTCCTCCCAAAGCTACCACCTCACCTTACATATGAGGGTCCAGGCACCTAGTTAGTGTTGCTATGCTTGTGAGCCACCAATTATGGGAGCCCCTCATTCTCTTTTGTGCAGCCACCCAAGTGCGCATCTAAGGGTATGTCTACACAGCAGGGCTAAAGTCGAATTAAGCTACACAACTTGAGCTACATCTATTGTGTAGCTGAAACTGAAATATCTGAATTCGGCTTTTGGCACTGTGTACACAGCAGGAAGTCGAAGGAAGAACACTTTTCCTTTGACTTCCCTTCTCCTCATAAAATGAGGGTTACAGGAGTTGGCGTAAAAAATCCTCCAACTCGCCATTATTTCAAAATAACGGCTTGCAGTGTAGACGTGCTCTTTGTCGTTTCAGAATAATGTCAGTTATTCCGAAATAATGCTGCTGTGTAGACTTATCCTTTGAGAGAACACTCTGTGGATCACCAGAATGGAGCTTGCAGACCACTGGTGTTCCATGAACCACAGTTTGAGAATCTCTGGTATAGCCAGTTTTTCTCTACTTGCTTCTATGGTTATATGGTTATATTTCTTAATCTCTCTCATGGCACCTTATTATAAGCTTTTTCAAAAAACAAGTATATTTTGTTCACCTTTCTCTAAGTGGCAGAAAATGAGAGATTTTGGAGAAATGAAGTGAGGAATGTCTAGTAGATACATTAGGGAATGGTATAGGAAATGGCCATTTTTAACGTCTTCTACAGTCTTGAGTCAGGACACGTTAATTAAATTCATATACTAAATTTGGAGGTGTAACAAATACCCTTGAAGACAGAGTAATAACGCAAAAGGACTCTGAACAGAAACAGGTGAAGGTAGTAAAATGCAAGCTAATACATCTTGCAAAAAGTAATTAAACAAAAACTAACTGGGAAGGAAAAACTCGGAACACAGGAAGGCTGACAGAGTAATGTGGACAGCAAATTAAACAGGGGTTTGTCATTTTGTGATGCATACACAAAGGAGCAAGGCAGACACAGTACCTCTTCTGCGCTGGGCTGTGGTGAGTATCCTAGACAGAATAGTCTTCTCAGTTCTGGTTATGCCAATATGCCATTGTGTGCCAATCTTCATCTCAATCATGTCTATTTACCACCTGCACCCTTCCTCTCATCATTTGGTTCTGTCATCTATTTAGGTACAAGCTCTTTGGGACAGGGAACTTTCTATAATTAAGCAGCTAAAGCAACAAGAACACTTTTGAGACGTTATATAAATAATCTGTAATAGATAAGAGACTACAAATTACCAAAAATATTTCAATTGAGCTCTCCAGCTATGCACACACCTTGAATGAATAAGGACCATATTGTTGTAACCTACATCTTATCTTGGCCATCCAGTCCTTATTGTTTGTCACTTCTATCACTAGATCACATTTAAATTTATATAAAAATCTTCATGGTAGACATTTTTGTTTGATAAATTGCCCGGCAGAGTTTGGGTATAGGTACAGACAAATTGAAAAACCAATAAAGATAAGAAATGAGTGTGAATAGGGGACAATTATACATGAAAGCCAAAGGGTGTGACCACATAATGAAAAGTTAAGAAAAAAATCATCTGAACATGAAGAATTGTCTCTCAGAATGAACTCTAGAGGATTGCAGAATAAACTAGAAAAGAAGATGGCGAAAGAATCTGCCAAATGAAGTTGTAGAATTCCCAGTGCTTGAGACAATTAAACTCAACTGTACAAAGCACTAGCGGGGGGGGGGGGGGGGGAGTACTGTAGAAAATAAGCCTGGGATGTTAAATTTAGATGAATTAACTAATCTAATAGTCTATGTGATTTCCATCAACTATTCAATTAGTCGATAAGGGCACCGCCTTTGAACTGTAGCAAGAGCCCAGGAGGACTGGCCCCTCGCTCCCTGCCATACTCAGCCTTTGAAATCAACAAGAGCCCCATCAGGGCTCGTGTACATTTCAAAAGCAGAATCGCAGCAGAACTGGCGCAAGCAGAGATTACTTCAGTTCCCGCTCGCGCCATTTCCTGCTGTGCCTCTACCTCCCCTGCCCCCCAAGGAGACGGTGTTGGGAGGAACAGGCTTTTAAGTGGCTCCCCCCAGCACCGGCTCCTGCTCCCCTTCTTGCTGCCTCTCTCTGAGGCTATATCTACACTGTGGGTTTTTTTGCAGAGAGGATATGCAAATCGCACACTCATTTGCATATCTTCTTCCGATTCTTTTTGCGGAAGAGGTTTTGCCACTAAAAAGCCCTGTGTGGACAGGGCCATTTTGTTGGAAAAAATCCTTTTCACAAGATCCTGTAAACCTCGATTTTTGAGGAATAAGGGATATGGCAAAAAAGGGTTTTTTTCCGACAAATGGGCCTGTCCACACGGGGCTTTTTAGTAGCAAAACCTCTTCGGCAAAAAGAACTGAAAGATATGCAAATGAGCTCACGATTTGCATATCCTCTTCTGCAAAAAAACGCAGTGTAGACATAGCCTGATAGAGGCAGCAAGGGGGGGGGAAGCAACTAGTTTCTTGGATGCTTATTGAATAGTTGACTAGTTAGTTACATCTCTAGTAGGAAGGCTAAATGTTTTGGCAATTTCTATGAGTTCTGGAAAAAGCAAGATAAGAACCTAATACAGCTTTTTGATAAAAACTGATTCCCAATGTTTAGAGGTCAAATGTAATTTTATTCACTCAGTAAATTATGTTTCTCTCCACTGGAGACTAGTTTCCTTTCAATAAAATGTATAACACAGGAAGAGATACAGCAAACACCGTGCAAGTTAATGCAGTGCTGAAGACTGAATTTCTCTTGATTTGTGTTTCCAGTCTCCGCTCCACATTACACAATTCTAGAATCACATCCTGCACAACCAAGTCCTGATTCTTTGCCTCAGCTGAAGAGCCAAGCATCGCTCTTTCCACAGGTCTAAAATGAACTGCATGTTTAGTATTTTGGACCTCATGAGTCATTTGTCCTAAACTCTCTTCCAGGGTGCTAAGCTGCTGTTGTAAATTCTCCAAGCAAGAACTGACTTCTTTAGAGTACTTTAGATGTTCTTTTAAAGATACCAAAAGAGGGTCTGTTTTCAAAGATGCACTTGTGCCTTCTGTAGCCAAGGAAACTCTCTCTTTCATTTCCTGTGATGTCCCAGTCCCAGCTTTCAAGATGTTCCTCAGGGTCACTATGAGCTCACTAAGATCCTTCTGTTGTAAGTAGTGGTTAGACGCCTGTTCTTTGATGGCCTCCTGTAAGCTTATTGGTCCCTTTTGTGCTTCAAGAACTAAGGCTTTTAATTCTTGCAGCCTCACTCGGTTGATGTAAGTGGAACCAAGGACACCGATAATAGCTCCCAGTACAGAACCAATAATGGACCAGTTCTTTGTTTTTTCTGCTCTTGTTCTCTCTTTTTCATGGCTTTCCCTCACAGCTGCAGAGAAGAGAGAAAATTTTTCCCGCTCAGATTCCTCTGCACTTAAATAGGCAGTTCGGTACCTCTTCTCTTCCTGCAAAAAACATGACATATTGAATAAAATGTGATACATAATTATAAAATTGCACCAACGTCCACATATACAAATTAAATACTTGGTTTAATGTATAACCTTTTCCTCCTCTATGCACAGAACTATAGTAGAATTTAAATATACTTCAGCTGTGTTCTGGAATCATTTCTATCTCAGGAATGTCTTATTTTAGTGTCAGATTTCCTTAGTCAAATCTAGTTAAAACAATCTGAGTTGAAATTTCCGATGAAAATTACAGATTAAAAATGTTGATCAAGAATTACACTTTGTGTTTTGCTGTGCAGAGATTTGTCTGTCCTTGGTATCTTCCTCTACTCCCTTCACAACCTATCCATGGATCATCTTAAGTGCTTCCAGGGCTTTCAATCACCATCTTTCTTTTCTTCAATGACTCACAAATCTTCCTTACTGCTCCCTCAGTCTGTTCCTCTGATGACACTGATGTGGCCAGACCTAAGTCCACTGGAAAGGACCTGGAGAGGTCATCGAGTCCAGTCCTCTGCCCTCACGGCAGGACCCAGTACTGTCTAGACCTGGGCTACTCAACATGCAGCCCGCAACCTGTTTGTTCGTGGCCTGCAGTGTAGTTTGCATTTACGCGGAGCTCAACACGCGGCCCATGGGTGTGATCCTCTGAACATGGCCTCCACGGTGAACACACTCCACATCGGCAAGGCTTCTCCCAGATGGAATGAGCATTGAAAGAAACAAGTGGATGGGCTGGCTGGAATAGATGGGTACAAGGTGTTGGAGTTTCTAGTCCCCAGGGAGGAGGTGCTGGGAGCACCGGGGTATTGTGGGAAATGTTGGCTGCTTAGCCTCATGGGCAGAGCGCTGAGGTGCTGACTGGCTCACACTGGCCACATTTGGGACAGCACCACAGCTTAAGGCTTAATCTTTGTATTCATACCTGTCAGTGTGAAATAAGCTATTTGCATATATTTGCATATATATTGCATGTATATGCAACCACACTTAAGTTGTGGCCCTCGGCATGTGCTGTGAGTATCACTGTGGCCCCCAGGGCTTCCAAAGTTGAGTAGCCCTGGTCTAGATCATCCCTGGACCAACCACGTTCATTATCTGCCACTCCCCCTAATTTTTATGTCACCTGCAGACTATGAGTAATGATTTTGTTTTTTCCAATTTACTGATAAAGATGTTAAATAGTATAGGGCCAAAAACCGATCCCTAATGGACCCTACTAGAAACAGATTTGCTCAATGACAAGTCTCTGATTACAGTTGTATTTTGAGATTTAGCCAATTTTTAAACCATTTAATGTGTGCCATGTAAATTTTATATCATTCTAATCGTTTATTCAAAATGTTGTGAGGTACCAAGTCAAATGCTTTAGAGCAGTCAAACTGTATTCTGGCAACACTAATACCTTTATCAACCAAACTTCTCTACTATATTTTTTAGACTGGTGAACTTGTGCATCTGTCTGTCTGCATGTCTGTCCATGAGTCCATTCACTCCTCCTAAATGGTAAGAGCTAGGACCACCAAACTTAGTATGCAGCTTCCTCTAATCATTACTTAAAGCCAAGCAAGGGGTTGATTAGGGTGACAGTCCTGGGAAGCAGCTGCTAGCTGCTGCAAGGTCCCACTACTCTAGGATACTGCTGTGTCATGTGGGGAGCAGTCGCTGACTGGGCCACACGCCCCTACTGTCTTCGGATAGCCCTGGGGACAAGCCAGTAGGTAACCTGCACAGTCCCCACCCACCATCCTAGCCCTAGAGAGAAGTTGGCAGGCAGCCTGCATAGGGCTTGCATGGCCCCACAGTCCCCACCCACCACCCTGGCCCTAGGGAGAAGTTGGCAGGCAGCCTGCATAGGGCTGACATGGCCCCACCACCCCTGTAGACTAAAGACTATGTCATTGTGCATATGCACAAGGGAACAGATATAAGTTGAGAGAACCTTTAATCTATCATTTCTCAATATTTCACTTTACAACCTAAATAACTTTTTAGTCATTGCTTTTGAATACACACAAACACACACACACACACACACACACACAAATATCACAAAGGGCTATTAAAACTCTTCCAACTCTAAAAAAACCTCTATCCTATAGTTTCAAAAGAAATTGCCTCCAAATAAAGTCACTAATTTAACCAGCTTTCATCTTGAAACTTGCATGTATTACACATTCCTGATGCCTCACATTTTCCAACTGTGTCAGAGATCTCCTCCACTGTAACAGCCCTCAGGTAAGTCATTGTACTGACTGCCTGTGATCCAAGAACTTCTTGCTGTCAATTGACAAGGAGATACAGAGTGGGTATATGCCGGATATGTACTTTTTAGTTTGCCAGAAAGTGCTGTGGAAAGTCCTGAATAAAAGCATGATCATTCTGGTTATCAAGTTGTTGTAAAAGGTATATATACAAATGCTATTTAAGGAGTTACATGCATACACTGTAAGTATGTTCTGGAAAAGTCTGTAGGTAGTAGTCACCAGCAAAAGTGAAAAGCTGATTTTCTGTCAAGTAAGATGTTTCTAGTGGACATGGTATACCTAGACAGCAGTAAAACATTTGATACAGTCTTGTATAACCCTCTTATCAATAAACTAGGGAAATGCAACCTAGATGGGGCTACTATGAGGTGGGTGCATAACTGGCTGGATAACCGTTCTCAGAGAGTAGTTATTAATGGTTCATAGACAGGCTGGAAGGCCATAAGAAGTGGGGTTCCGCTGCGGTCAATTCTGGGACCAGTTCTTTTCAATATCTTCATCAATGATAGATTTTAATATGATTATTAAGTTTGCGGATGATACCACGCTGGGAGGGGTTGCATGTGCTGTGGAGGATAGGGTCATAATTCAAAATGATCTGGACAAATTGGAGAAATGGTCTGAAGTTAATAGGATGAAGTTTAATAAGGACAAACGCAAAGTACTGCACTTAGGAAGGAACAATCAGTTTCACACATACGGAATGGGAAGCGACTGTCAGGGAAGGAGCTCTGCTGAAAGGGATCTAGGGGTCATAGTGGACCAAAAGCTAAATGTGAGTCAACAGCGTGACATTGTTGCAAAAAAAGCAAACATGATTCTGGGCTACACTAACAGGAGTGGTGTGAACAAGACACGAGAAGTCATTCTTCCTCTCTACACTGTGCTGATCAGGCCTCGGTTGGAGGATTGGGTTCAGTTCTGGGTGCCACATTTCAAGACAGATGTGGAGAAATTGGAGAAGGTCCAGAGAGGAGCAACAAAAATAATTCAAGGTCTAGAGAACATGAGCTATGAAGGAAGACTGAAAGAATTGGGTTTGTTTAGTCTGGAAAAGAGAAGACTGAGAAGGGACATGATAGTGGTTTTCAAGTACCTAAAAAGTACCTTGTTTCAAGTACCTTGTTACAAGGAGGAGGGAGAAAAATTGTTCTCCTTGGCCTTTGAGGATAGGACAAGAAGCAATGGGCTTAAACTGCAGCAAGGGAGGTTTAGGTTGGACATTAGGAAAAACTTCCTAACTGTCGGGGTGGTTAAGCACTGGAATAAATTGCCAAAGGAGATTGTGAATCTCCATCACGGGAGATATTTAAGAGCAGGTTACACAGACAGTTATCAGGGATGATCTAGACAGTGCTTGGTCCTGCTGTGAGGCAGGGGACTGAACTCGATGACTCTCGAGTCCCTTCCACTTCTAGTGTCCTGTGAGTCTATGTTCTACGATAGGACTACTCAACTTTGGAAGCCCCCAGGGACACAATGATACTCACAGCATATGCCGATGGCTGCAACTTAAGTGTGATTGCATATACATGCAAATATATATGTAAATATATATGCAAATAGCTTCTTTCACACTAACGGGCACGAATACAAAGATTAAGGCAAGACTACACAACGCGCAGGCCCCATTTAAGTCAGTTCTGCTGATATTAATAAAATGCAACATTTACCCGATTTCTACCCATATGACAGCACTTTTAATGAACCAATGACAGTTAGGAATTTAACTAATAAAATGCATATCAACAGAAGACCATTATATTGACTTGCCATCATGGAGGGTGTTCAAAGGATCCCACCTGTGGGCTGCATGTTGAGCCCTGCGTAAACCCAAACTGCAGCACGGGCCGTAGCCCTGTTCTATGACCTACTGTGCCTCTGTCCTCTTTTCCAGTTCTCTTCTCCAATATAGCTGATTTTTTTCAGAGATGGTTTCAGTGTAGCCTCCTCCTTTTCTGGGTATTTCTCTCTCTCTCCTGGGTCTGTCTGTTCTTGGTCTCTGCTTTTTTTGTTTCTTGTATTTCTCCCTGAGCATCATGCAAAGTATAGATGGTCTAAACTCAGTAAAAAGTCTTGGGAGCACTGGAGCTGCCAAATCCAATTCTTCACTTTGTACATGACCCTTCTCTGAGTGCAACAGTGAGAGCATGTGTACTGAACTGTTGATCTATCCTTGTTACAGGGTTCAAGATAGAACCTCACTAGTCTGGATTGTATCATCTTCTACCCTATAACCCTGAATGCCTCACAATCCTTTGTTACTGTTGTTCTCTGCCTGAGATGCTCATAGTGAGCAACAAATATGCAGCTTACATGAGTGTCTGTGCACTATGCAGCCACTCCTGGTTCAGCAACTGTGACCCCAGCATCCTGTCTATAGTCCCACAGCCCCACTCTGGCTTCCACCAAGCTTGGTTACAACCAGCAAGGGACCCCAAAACACTTCCTGTCCTGAATTTCCCAAAAACTACTTCACTGACTCCCTACATTTTATCACATCAATTCACATTCTTTGTGCCGGCCTTTAAGAATCTACACAACTATCTGTTTTCCTATACTTCCTCTCTTAGGCACTATGCTTGTCAATTCAAATCTCTTTGATAATCCCTTTGTCTCCCTCTCTTCCCATCCCCAATAATCTGGAGCTGGTCCTGGGCCGCAGTGCTTCCGGGGAACCTTTGGCCGCTGGCCCCGGAGGCAGGTCTTGTGGCAGCGGCAGCGGCGCCTCTGGCCTCTAGGGTGGCCTGTGGCTGCGGTGCCTTGGAACTGGCCCCGGACCATGTGGCTGCGGCGTCTCCAGCCTCCGGGACCATGTGGCCGTGGCAGCAGGGCCTCCCTCCAAGGCAGTCACGACAGCACGGCAGCAGCTGTTGCTTCAA
The DNA here is from genome assembly GCA_032595735.1 of Pelochelys cantorii. Classification (NCBI taxonomy): domain Eukaryota; kingdom Metazoa; phylum Chordata; order Testudines; family Trionychidae; genus Pelochelys; species Pelochelys cantorii. The sequence goes on from CM064336.1 coordinate 450,268, forward strand.
AAGAGCACAAAGCCAAGTAAGGTTCCCCCTCATGCCCAGACCCCCTGACCCCAATCCTGTCACTTCCAACCCCCCCAAGACCCAGCACCCCCAGCTTGCTCCCACACCCTCCCTTGTTCCTGCTCCTTCTCCTAGCTACACACCCTACTCACAGCCTGCTTCTGCACCCCAGCTCCCTCCCAGATCCTGCACCCCATTCCTATCCTACTTGCTGGCAGCCCTGTCTCATGTATTGTACCCCTCATTTTTCCCTCATTTTTCACCCTACCCCAGAGCCTAAGGAGGTCCATAAAATCCACTAACTCTAGAACCCCAAAAAAGTAAATCTGGTCTATGGGAAGCCCCGAACCTCAGTTTCCCCCTTCTCTTCCTCTCACCCTGTGAGACTGGGGTACCAGAGGAGTGAGGTGTCTCAGTTGGGGCCACATCAGTGAGCGTTGGGGGGTTTTGGAAGAGATTTTGCTTCTCACTTGTGTGGTCCCCAACTGATTTTTTTGTGGGTCAGTGACCCCCGACCCAAAAAGGGTTCATCCCTCCCATAAATAAAGAAAACATTGAAACCTTTTGTGTTGGACATAATTTTACTTTATTTAAAATGAAGTTTAATAAGGTAACATGAGAAAGTTAAAATGCTTAATCTATTTCATAATTTAAATTAAACTGTTCTTACTAGCTGCAGTTGGCTCAGAAAATAAGGTTACCGTACCCAGCAGGATAGTTCTCAACACCGCCTCTTCCGCCCGAGGCCCCGCCCCTTCCGGATCGGCGCGCAGTCACTTCCAAAATTTCTGAAATGGCCCCTCCCGCTTCCAAAATGATTGCCCACCCCAATCTAGCTCTTTTTTCAACCCTGTTAAAGTCCTAGCCTTAATCACATCTTCTGGCAAGGAGTTCCACAGACTGACTGTGTGCTGAGTGAAGAAAAACTTCCTTTTGTTTGTTTTAAACCCACTGCCTATTAATTTCATTTGATAACCCTTAGTTCTTATATTGTGGGAATAAGTAAATAACTTTTCCTTATTTACTTTTTCCATACCAGTCACAATTTTATAGACCTCTATCATATCCCCCTTTAGTCTCCTCTTTTCTAAGCTGAAAAGTCCAAGACTTTTTAATCTCTCTTCAGCTGGGACCCATTCCAAACCCCTAAAAAATGAACACATATGAAAAGGACAAATCAAATTTCAGAACAGAAAGAGGATGGGGGGGAGGTAAATGTCTGTGAGCTAATGATATTAGAGGTGATAATTGGGGAAGCTATCTTTGTAATGGGTGAGATAATTAGAGTCTTGATTCATACCTAAGTGTAAAGTGTCGAATTTAAGCATGAATGACAGTTCAGAGGATTCTCTTTCAAGTGTAGTCTTAAAAGGCCTTTGAAGCAGGATGCAGGTAATTCAGTCGTTGAGACAATGTCCTTTCTGGTTGAAATGGCAAGAAACTGTTTTTTCACAAAGAAAAAAACCAGAAAGGACATTGTCTCAACGACTGAATTACCTGCATCCTGCTTCAAAGGCCTTTTAAGACTACACTTGAAAGAGAATCCTCTGAACTGTCATTCATGCTTAAATTCGACACTTTACACTTAGGTATGAATCAAGACTCTAATTATCTCACCCATTACAAAGATAGCTTCCCCAATTATCACCTCTAATATCATTAGCTCACAGACATTTACCTCCCCCCCTCCATCCCCTTTCTGTTCTGAAATTTGATTTGTCCTTTTCATATGTGTTCATTTTTTTTAATTGTATCCTTTGGTATATATGGTTGTGACAATTTTCTTCCACTATTTGATCTGAGGAAGTGGGTCTGGCCCACGAAAGCTCATCACCTAATAAACCATCTTGTTAGTCTTTAAAGTGCTACATAGTCCTGTTTTTGGTTCATCTATGTGTCTGACCATTTTATTCTTTACTAAGGTTTCAACTAATTTGCCCAGTACTGACATTATACTTAGCAGTCTGTAATTGCCAGGGTCACCTCTCTAGAGCCCTTTTTAAATATTGGCATCACTTTAGCTATCTTCCAGTCATTAGGTATGGAAGCTGATTTAAAGGACAGGTTACAAACCTAAATTAATAGTTTCGCAATTTCACATTTGAGTTCTTTCAGAATTTTTGGGTAAATGCCATCTGGTCCCAGTGACTTGTTACTGTTAAGTTTAACAATTTGTTCCAAAACCTCCTTCTGATGGGGTGGACAAAGCCCAACCTCCCCACTGAAGACCTTTCAGCACCCTGGCCAGCAGCAGGAACAGTACAGAGGTCCTCTGAGCAGGGTAGAGGGGCAGCCTTCACAACAGCCAATCATGATGTGGCAGACTGCTATATAAGCAGCTGCTAGGTAAGGCCTGTCATTTTCTTCCTGGAGCTCAACCGAGGCAGACTTCTGGGCTGACTGGAGAACACCAGAACCATGGACAGCTCCGAGTGGGAGCTGGGCCTCATAACTGAGCAGAGCCAGATCCTGCAGCTAAGGGCTAGCCAATGACAACTTTGCAGAACCTCGGACAAGGGGAATTCAGCAACAAGGCACTAGAGAAAGGCTGGATGAAACGGTATCCCAGGGAAGTGGCCCAGGGACGTGACTGCAATTATGGACTTTGAAACTTGGCAGGTAACTGCTACGTATAGGGACCCTGGGCCGGGACCGGGGGGGGGGGGGGAGGGTAAAGAAGAGGCCTGAACCCTGGCCACAGACTGGACATTGACTTGTCCGCAGACAGGCGAGTAAATATTGTGAGACCCCCTTCAGCCACCAAGGGGCGCTTGCACACAGGACCAAACCTGTTACACTCCTCCAGTGACACCTGTTTGGGACAATTCCTCAGATTTGTCACCTAAAAAGAATGGCTCAGGTTTGGGAATCTCCCCAATATTCTCAGCTGTGAAGACCAAAGCAAAGAATTCATGTAGCTTCTCTGCAATGACTTCATCATCTTTGAGTGCTCCTTTAGCATCTCGATTGTTCAAAGGCCCCACTGGTTGTTTAGCCGGCTTCCTGCTTCTGATGTACTTAAACATTTTGCTATTGCTTTTTGAGTTTTTGGCTAGCTGTTCTTCAAACTCCTTTTTGGCTTTTCTTATATTTTTACACTTAATTTGACAAAGTTTATGTTCCTTTCTATTTTCCTCACTAGGATTTGACTTTCACTTTTCAAAAGATGTATTTTTATCTGTCACTGCTTCTTTTACTTAGTAGTTAAGCCACGGTGGCACTTTTTTGGTTCTCTTACTGTGTTTTTTAATTTGAGGTATACATTTAAATTGGGCCTCTGTTCTGGTGTCTTTGAAAAGTTTCCATGCACCTTGCAGAGATTTTACTTTTGTCACTGTACCTTTTAATTTGTTTAACTAACCTCCTCATTTTTGTGTTGTTCTCCTTTCTGAAATTAAATGCCATAGAGTTGGGGTGCTGAGGTGTTTTTCCTACCACAGGGAAGTCCAATTTTATTATATTATGTTCACTACTTCCAACCAGTCCGGTTATATTTACCTCTTGGACCAGATCCTGCACTCCAAACGGCTACGGAACATTTTGCATTATTAATTTTATTTTCTTTGATTTCATATTAAATAAAGTCATGTACCTTTGTTAATTATCTTTGCTTACCTTTGCTTTCCAACAGCAGAATGCTTGAAGCATCAGGAGAACTTTAACCCCAGGCTGATTTGCTGGATGCTTTCTCAGCAGGGGTTGTCGTCTTTTCTTGGAAGGTGTTGAGGGGGGTTCGGACTGGGCGGGGCAGGGGGAGGTATGGAAAATCCCCCACACTCACAGTCCTTTCAGACTCCACAGCTGTAGCAGCAAGGAGGGGTGGGAAGGAACTACTGGGAATGATGGGGACTAATTTAGCTACAACTATTCAAGAGAGAGATCTTGGGAGTCATTGTGGATAGTTCTCTGAAAACATCCACTTCAGGTGCAGCGGCAGTCAAAAAAGCAAACACAATGGACAGAGAACATCTTATTGCCATTCTATAAATTCATGGTACATCCACATCTTGAATACTGAGTACAGATGTGGTTGCCTCATCTGAAAAAAGATACCTTGGCACTGGAAAAGTTTCAGAAAAGAGCAACAAAAATGAATAGGGGTTTGGAACCGGTTCCATATGAAGAGAGATTACAAAAAACTCAGACTTTTCACCTTAGAAAAGAGCAGAAGGTGGGGGGGGGGAGAAGAGATATGAGAGAAGTTGTTCCCTCTAAGGTGTGTGCCTGCACATGCACCAAGAATTTGCCTCCTTAGCAGAGCCACATAGTGGCTACTCAGCTGCCCTGGGGTGGGGCCGCATGGCACACGGCTGCCCCGCCCCAGGAGCAGCTGTGCAGCCCCCATGCGGCCCTGGCCCTTGCTTCAGCTCTCTCAGGGCTGGAGCTGTGGGCAGAGTGGCAGTTTCCATCACTGTACTGAAAATAGCACCGCAGCACCGGATCCAGTCCCAGCATACGGGGCAGCAACCCACCACATGGCCACTCAGCTGCCCCAGGGCAGGCCACATCATGGGTGGCTGCTCCACTGGCCAGGCCCCATGGTGGGGGTGCTGCTCCGGCAGTTGGGGCCGTTCCAGAGTTGGGGGCCATGTGGCGGGAGCACTGCTCTGGCAGTTGGGGCTGCTCTGGCAGCAGGCCGCATGGAAGGGCAGATCCAGCAGCTGGGGTGTGTTGGGGGAGGGGGTGGCGCTGTTCCAGTGGCCAGCCCTGCTCTGGTGGCTGGGACCATGTGGTGGGGACTGGGGTTGCTCCAATATATTACTTGGTGCCTTTGTTCCATGGTATGAATTGGTCATAGTGGCAGCAATCTGTTATCCTGTGTGTATAGGAATGTCTCCCTCCTTTCAGGCTCATTTTCACAGAAAAACCGAGGATCATAAGCATGTACAAGGACAGACTTCTTTTTCTTATCTAGATGTTTAAGGTACATATTAAACAAAATAAATGTTGCTTGGGTGATAAGGAGAAAATGACTGATAGCTGTTCTTTCAAGGTGAAGCAGGAGTAGTCCTCCTTCCCTGTGTGATTTTAGGCAGATACCTAGACTGTCTGAGGAGACTTGGGTCTGGACCTGGTAGTAAGAAAACGGATGCTGGCTCTAGCCAGCTACAATCTGTAGGGAAAGTAAAGGACATTATGTATTTGAGCTTTTGAGATTTGTCTTCTGGGAACTAGAGGCTGAAAAATAATTCTGCCAATTTCTTGGTGTAAACTATAAAGCCGCCAGTACCATATATGCTTTACAGCCACTGCTGGGTGGATACTGAGGATTCCAGTTCCTCTGTCTAGAAATACCCCCAGCACTTACCTTAATTCAAGGGGGAGAGGCATTTTAACAACAGAATGTTTAAGCCCTTAGAAGATACAACTAAGCCCAGAAACATCATGACAATTCTTACAAGGATTTTCAGGGCTAAAAAACTGCAAAACAGTAACATACATAGTAGCAACAGATAACAACAGGGATGTCCAAACCATGGCTTGGGGAGCTCCCCAAATCTTCTGCTCCTCAGAGCCCCTTGCCCCCCCCCCAGCCATCTGTTGCCCCCCTTTGCTCCCCACGTCACTTGCCCCACCCCCAGCACCTGACTCTCTGCAAACCCTGGGCGCTGGCGGCAGCTTCCCTCTGCCCTAGGTGGAGACTCACAGCCAGCCCCGTGAGGAGCAGTCTGGGACAGTCCCTGCCCTGCACACAGGATGCCCTGGTATCAGTGCTCCCTGGCGGGGGACGGCACGTCTCACCTTCTCCCCATTAGGTGGGGGGGCAACTATCTGGGAGCAGGGCTCGGGGTCTCTGTGCTGGGAGACTATCTTGAGGCGTAGCACCACTGGTGGGTGGCACACATCCGAACAAGCGCACATGACCTCATTGTTGGCGCGCAAAACAAAACTCACTCTGCTCCTGGATGGAAAATCTTAGAGGGAACACTGGATAGAGGTCTATAAATCATGACAGGTATGGAAAAGGTGAATAAGGAAAAATTATTTACTGGTTCCCATAATATAAGAACTAGGAGTCACCAAATGAAATTAATAGGTAGCAGGTTTAAAACAAACAAATGGTAGTTTTTCTTCATGTAGCACACAGTCAACCTGTGGAACTCCTTGCCAGAGGATGTTATGAAGATCAGGACTTTAACAGGGTTCAAAAAAGAACTAAATAAATTCATGGAGTATAAATCCATCAATGGCTATTAGCCAGAACGTCCCTAGCCTCTGTTTGTCAGAGGCTGGAAATGGATGACAGGAGAGGGATCACTTAATGATTAGCTGTTCTGTTCACTCCCTCTGGGGCAGCTGGCATTGGTCACTATGGGCAGACAGGACACTGGGCTAGATGGATCTTTGTTCTGACCCAGTCTGGCCATTCTTATGTTCTAGGAGTTCGTGAATAAACAGACTTTCAGATGGACTGACAGACAGATGAATATTTCTAAAATATAGTAAGAAGTTGATTAGAAAAATGAGCTTTTGATCAAACTGCAGAGTTCCTGCGTTTTATCTCATCTCTTTAAGGAATTAAGATTAATCTGTGCAATTGGCTTGTGCCTCAAAATATACATGACCTGCAATACTCTTTTTAGACGTTTCCAACTTTTGTCAGTTCATCCCAAACATCTCAAAGCAAATCATACCTCTCACAATCCTACTCCACACAAATATTTTGTTCCATTGGCCCCATGATGGCCAAACTGCTTTCAAACAATTAAGGCAAGCTTTTACTACGGCTTCTATATTGGTTCATCCAGACGCCATGCAGGCATTTACTGTAGAAGCAGACACCTCCAGTTTGGTGATTGATGCAGTACCCTCAAAAATTAGGGTCCAATTAGATTTTACATGCCTGTGCATACTGCTACCAGAAACTCAACCATGCAGAGAAGAACTATGAAATCCTGGACAAAGAACTTCTAGTAATTAAAAAAAGTCTTCAAGGAATGACATCATCCCCTTGAGGGAGCCTAGCATCCGATAAAGGTTTTTAACAATCAAAAATGTAAAGCATCTGTGCAAGACCAAAGTATTGAATCAGTGGCTATGTCTACATTCCTCACATCAATTGTCAAACACAGAGTAAACCAAAACTTAGGGCAGGACATATGTTGCTGCACCAACTACCATCAGGATGAATGGTCCTCACTTTATAGGATGCAGAATTCACTACAACAAAGCAGAATATGTCTCCATAGGTGAGAGCCCTTTCTTTGCAAAGTACAGGTTCCACCCAAAGTTACCTGTACCTCCTCCAATCCAGCAACATTAGATCCATTAGACCCAGAAGAGACAGAAGAACTATCCTGAACAAGCACAACTATGAAGGGCATGCAGACCAGCATTGTTGATCAAGTCCCCCTTTTTCAGCACGGGATAAGATACAGCTCTCAACAAAACATTTTTGTACAGAAAGACCTTCCAGCAAACTAGATCTCCTGATACTGGGTCTCTATCAAGTTAGACAACAGATCACTTCAGTCATCTTTGAGCTCCACCTGCCTGAACCCTCCGGATTTATCTGCTTCCCCACGTTTCAGTGATAAAACCATATACAGCAAGCCTTTTCTCTCAGCAAGAGCAACCATGTCCTCTGCTGGTATGCGTGCAAGGCCATGAAGAGTACATCAATTAAATCTAGATTCCAAGTTTAAGTGGAATAAACTCTGGTACCCATTCAACTAGGAACAGTACAGCCCAAAGGAAAATACTGGGAAATGGCAGAGAAAACATCACGCCTCTACTCAAGATGTTTTACAAAAGCCACAAAGAAACCTGGTCCAACAGCTCCTAGGGGTGAGGGTACTGCCATGCCCCCACAGGTCTTGAACTTGTGTCTGCAGGGCTCCCAAGTTCACTGTCAGCTCCTTGCTTCCACCCAGCAGCTCACTACTAACTGACTGACTGACCTAAGAGACCATGAAACCTGCAGCTACATCAGGGAGGCTCCAATGGGCACTGACTGGAGAAACACCATGACCTGAGTAAAAGACAGGCACAGGAAACTGCCGGCACAACTGGGTGCTACATGTCTGCTACATTTGACCCTAACTTCTCTCCTAACTCCTGAGGCCTGTTTCCCTGGCTTACTCCTTGTTCCTGCTTTCCTGACCTGTTCTTGATCCTTGCCTCTGGTCTCCAGCTCTCGCTCCAACCTTTGTCTTATTCCCCAACTCTGATGCTGTCTCTGACCCTGGTTCCTATCTTTGATCGGATAGTCATCAGCAATGTGTGTTCCAACCACTAGGACGGGCCACCTACATCCTGGCCCTGACAAGTGCAGGTAAGTGTCATGATCTTGAATTACTTATCTAGACACCTCTAGAACACAAGACACATCCAGAAAGCTTGTGTAGACAACTGTGTGTGTGAAAGGAGGACATTCTCCTACAAATAGTAAGGTACTCTGCTGCAGCCATGGAGCTAGTCTGCACTATAAAAGGGCTCTTTCACCATGACAGCCCTCTCATTTTAAAATAATCTACAGGAGCGTAAGCAACATGTAAGTTCCAATCTTGCGATGAACAGAACACAGGCCTACCTGCACTCAATGCAGGATTGGGGTCTTCTTGTGCACTTTACCTCATGATTATCCAGAGTTCGCTCCACACTTCTGACTGAGGAACTGCATGCTGGTAATTAAGGCAGCGGAGTGTGTGAGAGCACCCCTGTGCACTTGCATATAGAGAATTACAGAATAAGAGCCTTAATCATCTACCTGTACATCCCCAGTCAGCCTTCTTTAGCCCAAGGTGAGGGAGCCACTTCTATGCACGCCTTAGCAGCTCCACAGAGATGAAGACAAAGATAGCTCAGTTCAATGAAAACTATTCCCTTGCCAAATTTCACTTTAAACACCCCAGCTGTTCTGGCTATATGTACAACTACTTCAAAAAAAGTCCCTCGAATATTTGTTGTAATCAAAAAAAGAATTTTCTCCCTTAAATAAAAACTAAAACCACCAATCAGAACATGAACAGAACCAAACCAAACCTAACCTAACAAATAGCACCTTAAGGAGGAAAGACGACAAAGTATTCTAACCCAAAATGTGAAAGTTGCAAACCCCTGTTATTCCTTTGCAGTTACATACTACTGTACGCACAGTGCCCCCTGCTGTGGGGAAAGGGAATACCAGCCTTCCCTAATCCCCTGCTGAAGAGACTGACAGCAAAAGGGAACCCCCTAGGAAAGAGTAACGCAGCCAGCTCATAAGCATTCTTCCCTATAGCCTATGACGGGGAATCTGCTGCGGGCCAGCAGAGACTGTGGCTAGTGTACTCTATGCTCCAGCTATGCTTAGCTGAAGGGTCACTTAGAAACCATTACCGGCTAGCACGAACTAGAATGGCACATAGCTGCTCTCATTTGCACCAGGGACAGGGCAAGAATCAGCAAGCTACAATTAGGTCCCTCATAGCATCTCTTCTCTGCTGCACTCAGCCTACGTTGAGTGCAGCACCAAATTTACCTACTTCACAGATCTTCTCCTAACTGTCTATCCCACCCCCCAGCACTCTTGCTCAAATCAAACATAGAACATAAGAACGGCCATACTGGGTCAGACCAAAGGCCCATCTTGCCCAGTATCCTGTTTGCCGACACTGGTCAATGCCAGATGCCCCAGAGGGAGGGGACGGGACAGAACAGGGAATCAAGTAATCCCTCCCTTATCACCCATTCCCAGCCTCTGACAAAGGCTAAGGACACATCCCTGCCCATCCTATGGATGTAATAGTGTAGTCGATTAATCGATAAGAAAAACCTTATAAGTCAATGCTATAGACTACACGCATTCACCCCCACCCCTGGCAAGTACATTTTTTAGCAGGCTGGCCAGCAGCCCAGCTCAGTCCTAGCTCGCACCGGGTCTGGGACCTACCGCCACTTTGGCTTTCAAATTAAAGTATAGTAGGAGCTAGGTGGGTAGGCAGCCGGCTCACGCCGGGTCCGGGAGCTCAGCCCCCTTCCGGACAGGGGCTGCTGCCACCCTGCACTGCTGCCTTTGTATCAGAAGAAGCAGCGCGGGGTGATAGGCAGCTCGTCCGCAAGGGGAGCTGGTTTTTAAACTGGCTCCCCTTGTGGATCAGCTCCCGCCTGCTACCTCGTGCTGTGGCAGGGAGTTCCTCAGGAGTGGAACCGGAGTGCACTGGCTGCTGGCCCCACCCCCGGGGACTGCAGACTAGCCAAGTAACCGATAAGAATTCATGAGGTTAATTAACTATTCAATTAACCAATATTTAACATCACTAGCCCATCTTGGTTAATATGTATTGATGGACCTAACCTCCATGAATTTATCTACTTCTTCCTTGAACCCTGGTACATCCTGGTCTTCACAACCTCCTCTAGCAAAGAGTTCCACAGGCCGACCATGTGCTGCGTGAAGAAAAACTTCTTTTTGTTTGGTTTAAACCTGCTGCCTATTAATTTCATTTGGTAACCCCTAGTTCTTATCTTATGGGAACAACTAAATAACTTTTCCTTATTCGCTTTTTCCACACCAGTCATGATTTTATAGATCTCTATCATATCCCCCCTTAGCCTCTCTCTTTTCTAAGCTGAAAAGTCCTAGTCTTTTTAATCGGTCTTCATATGGGACCCATTCCAAACCCCTAATTATTTTTGTTGCCCTTTTCTGAACCTTTTCCTATGCCAAGGTATCTTTTTCTGAGATGAGGCGATCACATCTGTACGCAATATTCAAGATGCGGGCATACCATGGCTTCATATAAAGGCAGTAAGATATTCTCTGTCTTATTCTCTATTCCTTTTTAATAATTCCTAACATTGTTTGCTTTTTTGACTGCTATGGCACACTGAGTGGATGTTTTCAGCGAACTATCCACAATGACTCCAAGATCTCTCCTGCTTCTGATGTACTTAAAAAACATTTTGCTATTACTTCTTTAGTTTTTGGCTAGCTGTTCTTCAAATTCCTTTTTGGTGTTTCTTATTATATTTTTACACTTAATTTGACAGTTTATGTTATCTACTATTTTCCTCACTAGGATTTAACTTCCACTTTTTAAATGATGCCTTTTTATCTCCGTCATAATCAGGAGTGCTGACCAGCACCTGGTGACTAAGGGGTTAACTCTGTACCTAGCGAGGTATCGGGTGGTCAGCCAATAACAATGCAGGTAGGAATTTCAAACTGGAAAAGAGGGGTCTTTCTCTCTGTTCTTTGAGAGGCAGAGTAGTTTCTTCCAAGAACTGAGGGAGATGGGAGACACTTCTCTCTCCAAGAACAGACTTCTTACAAGGTGTAAGTAGGGAAAAGTTGAGGTAGTCCATCAGGATTTATTGTTTTCCTTGTTTGGGGATGTGGAAATAATGTCTGAGCTTGTTAAGTGGTTTTTTTTTCCTTTTGTAACTAAGGCTTTTAGTCCAGGGACTTTCCCTGAGTATCTATATCAAATTGGTGGCTCTTTCCATCAAGCCGCTTTAATATACTTGCAACTGTAGTTTTGTTTTGTTAATAAAGGATTGTTTTCTTTTCTAATTAACTGGGATTGGTTGATTGTTGTGTCCTTAAGACTCAGCGCCTAGTTACAAGGGCAAAGTCCATTGTTGTCTGTGAATTCCCTGTTTTTCCCAACTCCAAGTAAAACGGAGGTTGGGGTAAGGAGGAGAGTTTTACCTTAGGGAGGAGATTTTCCAAGTGATCTTTGGAATTAATTGGGTGGTGGCAGTGGATTCCCCAAAATCTGGGTATTAGGATTGTGGGGGGAACTTTTTGTACCAGAGCCTGAAGCGGCAAGGTTTTGGAGTGCTCTTGCAAGCCCCCACTTCTGCATTTGTTGTGCCATAGTGGGGCACAGCCTTGACAATCTCTCACTGCTTCTTTTACTTGCTTGCAAAGCCACAGTGGCACTTTTTTGGTTCTCTCTGTTTTTTGATTTGGGGTATACATTTAAGCTGGGCCTCTACTATGGTGTCTTTGAAGAATTCCCATGCAGCTTGCAGGGATTTTACTTTTGTCACTGTACCTTTTCATTTCTGTTTAACTAACTTCCTCATTTTTGTGTAGTTCCCCTTTCTGATATTAAATGCCATAGTGTTGGGCTGCTGAGGTGATTTTCCCACCACAGGGATATTCAATTTTATTACATTATGGTCACTATTTCCAAGCAGTCCAATTATATTTACCTCTTGGACCAGATCCTGCGCTCCACTTTAGGACTAAATCAAGAATAGTCTCTCCGCTTGTGGGTTCCAGAACCAGCTGCTCCAAGAAGCAATCATTTAAGGTATCGAGAAATTTTACCTCTGCATCCCGTCCTGAGGTGACGTGTATCCAGTCACTGTGGGAATAGTTGAAATCCCCCACTATTATTAAGTGGGGGGTTTTTAATAGGCTTTGTTTACACTTTCATCAGTAAAGCACTGCACCACAAAGCTCTCCAGTGCTTTAGGAAAATCACCTCCACAAGGAACATAGGTCAAATCACTGGGAACCTGTAAACATTGACAAGTTACTGCACTGAAACTTGCTGTGCTCAGAGCAGGGTGTTTGTGTTCCCACACTCAACACAGTAACTTCTCAGTACAGACAAGGCTAAAGTATTCATTTTACTGGTACTAATTGGCTGATTGAAGAGATATATAGTAAACAGCTAATCTCAAAATGATTAACTGTTAGACCATTAAGACTGTTTATGTGAATGCATTCCCTGGATGAGCTCCGAGGAGGAAATGTATATAGTGAGAAGGGTGGGATCTAGGGATGCAAAAACCCCTTTAATCAGTTAACTGGTTAAACGTATTGTTTGATTGGTTAAAACCACTTAAACAGGGTGGGTGGTGAGGCCACTCCAGCCTGGCTGGACTGGAGCACCCCTCCCCACCCCGGCACCTGATGTGACTAGGGGCTGCTCTGGAGCACCTCCCTGCCCACAGCGGGCCCCACCAGGCTGGAGCAGCCTCTTACCCACGGGGGGCAGGTGACTGCTCTAGATCCTGATGGTTAACCATAACCAGTAAGCATCACCTGACTGGTTAACCATTCACAACCCTAATGGGTTCAGTACTGCAGCAGCATCCAATGTGATGGCACATGCCATGTACACAGGAAACAGAGACTTTAAAAGGTACAATACTTAGCAGGCCCTTTAGCCCTAAAGAATTAGCTTAGAAATCACGAGACTGGTTCCGTTACCAACTGCTGGTGAAATCTTGCATGAGTCACTCTCTCAGAGCCTCTGCTTCACTATGTAGACAACAGGGTAACAACTGTGCCTTAGCTCTGACTTAGCCAGTGGTGACAGCTTCAGCCCCAAGTCATGCAAGCAAATACAGAGGATCCTGTTCTTCTCAGGGTCTCATAACACAATGACCTTACCCACCAGATACAGTCCTACCCTTAATTCTCTCTCTTGTCTTATTGAACCCTGGGGCTAGAAGTAGTGGAAGTCCTCATATCAGCTTCATCTACTGGCATTCTGACCCAAGTAGGAGTGCCACTTGTTTTTGAATCCTCATGGCTTTTAATAAAATTGAGTTCGGCAATCATAGAATCATAGAAACAAAGAGCTGGCAGAGACCTCAAGAGATCATCAAGTCCAGCCCCCTGCCCAAGGTAGGACCAATCCCAACTAAATCAACCTAGCCGGGGCTTTGTCAAGCGGAGACTTAAAAATCTCTAGGGATGGAGATTCCACCACCTCCCTAGGTAACCCATTCCAGTGCTTCACCACCCTCCTAGTGAAATAGTTTTTCCTAATATCCAACCTAGACCTCCCGCACTGTAACTTGAGACCATGGCTCCTTGTTCTGCCATCTGTCACTACTGAGAACAGCCTTTCTGCGTCCTCTTTGGAACCTCCCTTCAGGAAGTTGAAGGCTGCTATCAAATCCCCCCTCACTCTTCTCTTCTGCAGACTAAACAAACCCAAATCCCTCAGTCGCTCCTCATAGGTCATGTGCTCCAGCCCCCTTATCATTTTGGTCACCCTCCACTGGACCCTCTCCAATGCGTGCACATCCTTTCTATTGTGGGGGGGCCCAGAACTGGACACAATACTCCAGATGTGGCCTCACCAGAGCCGAATAAAGGGGAATAATCACTTCTCTGGATCTGCTGGCAACGCTCCTCCTAATGCACCCTAATATGCCATTAGCCTTCTTGGCTACAAGGGCACACTGTTGACTCATATCCAGCTTCTCATCCGCTGTAATTCCCAGGTCCTTTTCTGCAGAACTGCTACTTAGCCAGTCGGTCCCCAGCCTGTAACAATGTTTGGGATTCTTCCGTCTACACTTGTCCTTGTTGAACCTCATCAGATTTCTTTTGGCCCAATCCTCTAATCTGTCCAGGTCACTCTGGACCCTATCCCTGCCCTCCAGTGTATCTACCTCTCCCCCTAGCTTACTGTCATCTGCAAACTTGCTAAGGGTGCAATCCATCCCCTCATCCAGGTCATTAATAAAGATGTTGAACAAAACCAGTCCTAGAACAGATCCTTGGGGCACTCCGCTAGAAACTGACTGCCAACCTGACATCGAGCCGTTGATCACTACCCGTTGGGCCCGACAGTCTAACCGCTTTCTATCCATCTATATTCTCTTAACTTGCTGGCAAGAATATTGTACGAGACCGTATCAAAAGCTTTGCTAAAGTCAAGGTATATCACATCCACTGACTTTCCCAGATCCACAGAGCCAGTTACCTCATCACAGAAGCTAATCAGATTGGTCAGGCATGACTTGCCCTTCATGAATCCATACTGACTATTCCTGATCACTTTCCCTCTTCCAAGTACTTCAAAATGGATTCCTTGAGGATCCCCTCCATGATTTTTCCAGGGACTGAGGTAAGGCTGACTGGTCTAATTCCCTGGATTGTCCTTCTTCCCTTATTTAAAGATGGGCACTACATTTGCCTTTTTCCAATCATCTGGGATCTCTCCCGATCTCCACGAGTTTTCAAAGATAATGGCCAAAGGGTCTGCAATGACATTTGCCAACTCCCTCAGTATCCTTGGATGCATTAAATCCGGGCCCATGGATTTGTGTATATTTAGCTTCTCTGAATAGTTCCTAACTTATTCTTTCCCCACCAAGGGCTGTCCACCTCCTTCCCATGCTGCGTTGCCTAGTGCATTTGTCTGGGAGCTGACCTTGTCCGTGAAGACAGAGGCAAAGAAAGCATTGAGTACTTCAGCTTTACCCGCATCATCAGTCACTAGGTTACCTCCCTCATCCAATAAAGGCCCCACACCCTCTCTGATCACCCTCTTATTACATGTAGAAACCTTTCTTGTTATCCTTCACATCCCTTGCTAGCTGCAATTCCAATTGCGCTTTCGCCTTCCTGATAACTCCCCTGCATTCTCGAGCAATATATTTATACTCCTCCCTAGTCATCTGTCAAAGTTTCCACTTCTTGTAAGCTTCCTTTTTGTTTTTAAGCTCACCAAGGATGCCCGCGCTAAGCCAGTCTCATGATCACTGCTTCCCACCTACCTCTACTTCCCCTAATAGTTCCTCCCTGTCTGTGAGCAGCAGGTCAAGATGTGCATGGCCCCTGATCAGTTCCTTCAGCACTTGTACCAAGAAGTTATCCCCGACATTCTCCAAAAACTTCCTGGATTGTCTGTGTCTGGCTGTATTGGTCTCCCAACAGATGTCAGGGTGATTAAAGTCCCTCATGAGAACCAGGGCCTGTGATCTGGAAGCTTCTCTCAGTTGTCTGAAGAAAGCCTCGTCTACCTCATCCACCTGATCTGGAAGTCTATAACAGACACTAACCACATCACCCCTGTTGCTTCCACCTCTAAACTTAACCCATAGACTCTCAACAGGCTTTTCTCCCTCTAAATACTGGAGCTCCGAGAAATCATACTGCTCTCTTACATACAATGCAACTCCTCCTCCTTTTCTCCCCGCCTGTTCTTCCTGAACAGTTTATAACCTTTGTAGTCGGTTTACCTGCCCGGAGGGGTTCCTTGTCCTCCAGCTCAGTGGGCGGCCACTCTGGCCCACGATACTGCCCCTTTAAGCCAAGCCCCCAGGTCACCAGTCCGTGCCCAACCTTCCTTCAGGCGGGCAGCACCCAACAAAGTCTGTGCATGTATCCAAGCCCCGCCCTGGTTTGGGGGGGGGGGCGGGGCTGCAAGTCCACCCAGCCCCTTTCTGGGGGTACGCCAAGCCCAGGTTCAGGGCGGGCGACGGGCCACTCAGAGTCAAGTTTACATACAGGCCAGGCCCCTGGTTCAGGGCATGGCGGCAAACACACACGGTAAGTTTTTAACCAGGCCAGGCCCTTGGTTCAGGGCGTGGCAGCAGCCAGCACAGTTAGGCTATCAAAGTGGAGGCCAGGCCCTGGTTCAGGGGCGGCAGCACACAATTACAGTCAACAAACAGTCAGTTCAAGAGGCCCTGGCCCTCAGTCAAAGCAGGGCAACAAACAATCCAGCGCAATCAGTTAAAGAGGGGCCCAGCCCTTGGTTTGGGGCATGGCAACAAACACTCCGTTTAGAGCACAGCCAGGCCCTGGTTCAGGGTGCGGCCACAGACAAGCAAGGGGGCGGGGTCTCCTTGTTCAGGAGGGTTGCAGGCTACTTGCCGGTGGCAGGGGGGGCGCAGGCCCGCCACTCCACTGCACCCTGGCCCAGGGCCCTAGGAGCAGCAGTGCAGGCTGCTACAGCTCAGCGGGGGCTCCAGTCCGAAACGCGCCGGCCTTGGGGCCTTTAACAGCCCCCACTAGCCCCTGGGCCTCTTCCATTCTCCCCCTCAGCCGGTACCTGGGTGTCGGGCAGCAGAGGCAGGGAGTCCAGGAGGGTCTCGTCCCACGGGGGCGGTCTGGTCCAGTCCTTCGCCGCTTGCAGGTCAGTGGGGCTCAGCTGGGCTCCTGGTGCAGGCAGTGTCGGGTGGCTGGGCCAGGCCTCAGGGCCAGGGTCCATGGGAGTCTCGGGCGGCGCCTCCGGTCTAGGTAGCTGGGGCTGCTTCTCCCGGTTCTGGGGCAGGTGCTGGAGCACAGGCTCAGGCTGGCCTTTTGGGTCCTCAGCCACTTCCGTGAAGGTAGGCCGGCTAAGCTGGGCCTCTGCCTCTCAAGCAGGGAGCCGGTAGTCTGCCTCTGGGCCCCGGCAGGTAGGAGGCCCTGGCCAGGCCTCAGTCCCCACTCCCCAAGCTGGGAGTCAAGGGGAGGCCTCTAGTCTCTTGGCAGGCTCAGCCCTGACTGAGGCTGCTGCCTGGGCTTTTACAGTTCTGGGCCCACCCCTTGGCTTCCGGTCAGGTGACAGGGCGGGGTTAGCCTCAGCCCAACATGGCAGCTGGAGGGCTTCCTCCTCCTCCGGCTCAGTGGGTGGCCACTCCGGCCCATTACACCTTCTATGACATGCTCCAGTCATGCGAGTCATCCCACCAACTCTCCGTTATTCCAATCAAATCACAGTTCTTTGACTGGGCCAGGGCTTCTAATTCTTCCTCTTTGTTTCCCAGGCTTCTCGCATTCGTGTACAAACACCTTAGATAGCCAGTTGATTGCCCAACCTTCTCCATTTGAGTCGGGGTCCTCCTTTGTTGCTCATTCCCCCTTGTGTTTCTTCCCGGTATCCAACTTCCTCACTTGCTTCAGGGCTTTGGTCACCGTCCCCCAATGAACCTAGTTTAAAGCCCTCCTCACTAGTTTTGCAAGCCTGCCCGCGAAGATGCTCTTTCCTCTCTTGGTTAGGTGGATCCCATCTCTTTCTAATAATCCATGTGCGCAGAACAGAGTCCCATGGTCAAAGAAACCAAAGCCCTCTTTGTGACACCACCTGCGCAACCATGCATTTACTTCCTCAATTCGACGATCCCTACCCGGACCTTTTCCTTCAACCGGAAGAATGGATGAGAATACCACTTGTGCTTCAAATTCCTTGATCCTTCTTCCCAGCGCTATATAATCTGCTGTCACCTGCTCAAGGTCATTCTTGGCCATATTGTTAGTTCCTACATGGAGAAGCAGAAAGGAGTAGCAAGCCGAAGATTTAATCACTTTCGGAAGACTCTCAGTCACATCCTCAATGCGAGCTCCTGGTAAGCAGCACACTTCTCAAGACTGCAGGTCTGGACAGCAGATGGATGACTCAGTCCCTCTTAGGAGGGAGTCCCCGACCATCACCACCCATCTTCTTCTTTTGGGGGGGGTGGTCGTGGAACCCCCATCCCTAGGACTACACATCCCATTGTCACGTTACTGGATTTTGAGGGGAGCAGCCAGATCACTGCTGTGCCCATGGGGGGGAGGGGTGTTTTCGCCAAAAACTGACACAAAGGGAGCCATGTAAGGTGTCAAACGAAAGCTTTCCTTCTACTGGTTCTGTATATGCTATCCATATACTTGTATAGTATCTGGGTGTGGAATTATGAATATGTACTCTGCGTCAATACTGGAAACTTCTCTGTTTGTGGCTGAGCAATAGGCAAGGAATGCTCAGCCCATAGACATGCTAATGAGCAAAGCTCCTGGGAACAATGGACCTCTGAAGGCCAAAGACACACCTGGCCACTGACCATGTGACTGTCTCCAGCTTAGAAGAAGCCAAGGGGGGATATAAATATGCCATGTGGCCGATTCCATCTTGGTCTTCAGCTCAGCTCTTGATCCTAGAGGCAGCCTTGCAAGGAACCACGAGCCGGAAAGAACTGTGGACCCATCCTGACACAGGATGTACACCAAAGACTTTTAAGCCAGCAGCTATAACATCTCTGCTACAAGCCCGCACTGAGAACTGGGAGATTCAATGCATGTAATGTATGATACTTTAACAACCTTACTCTCATGCTTTTCTTTCTTTTAGTAATAAACCTTTAGATTTTAGATTCTAAAGGATTGGCTCAGTGTGATTTGTGGGTAAGATCCAGAGTGTAAACTGATCGGGACCTGTAGCTAGTTTCTTGGGACCAGAAAGAACTCGTTCGGGGAAGTTGAGATTGGGTTCTAAACCACTCACCTGTGTGTTAGGCCCGAGGCTGTTTGGGGCACGGAGAGAGCTGGGGTGTCAGAGGGGTTTGCTCTTGAGGCTTCTGGCTGGCCAGGCTGGCAGCTGAAGCGCTCTGTGGGACTGGTTTGTGGCCTATTTGGGAAGGTCTCCAGTCTGGGGCTGTACAAAGCCCCTAGTTTGAGCAATTCGCCCTGAGCAGACGCCCTCAGCTGTGTCCAGACCTGGCCCAGTCCGTCACACCCATGCCTTCCGGTAGATGGTGCTCCCTTCCGATTTCTTCCCTGAGAGGTCCCTGCCAAAGCATTCTCCACCGCAGTGCCCGTGGAGAGAGCCTGAAAGCGGTTACTTACCTCTACAGGAATGGGGGATACCTGAGTTGGCCTTCTTCTTCTTCTAAAGGCTACACGCTGCCAGTTTTCTTTTGTCCTGTACTGCCCTGGCTGGCTCTTCAGCCTGCTGTGCCTGCAGGATTAAACGCTGCCTTCTATTGAGGAAGTCTTCATCCTCTCTGATGGAACACAGGGTCAATACTTGGGCCTCAAGTCCTCTAATTTTTGCTTCCAAAATGGTGACCAGCTTGCACTTAGTGCATATGAAATCCCTTCTATCTTCCGAGAGGAAGACAAACATGGCACATACTGTGCAGGTAACAACAGCAGATCTATCACTATCCATACCTGCGTTCCTTCTGAGAAATTCCTCAGTTGTTAATAAATGCCTCCTTGAAGGGCAGGAGTGTAGTGAAAAGATTTTAAAGAACAACAAGTGTATCTCACCCCCTTCCCACTCCCCTCCGAAACTCCCTCTCCAAACTCCGTTAGCAGCCCCTGTTCACAATCACACAGGGGTATTGGCAATGGACTACATCGTAAGCGGACAGGAAGCTGCATGGAGCCATGCACATATTATTTCACCTAGAGGCAACCCTGTCAGACAGATTAGCTGTTCAATAACTAAATTCTGCCCTTAAAAAGGCATTCAATTCTAGACAGTGTTATTGAATTCAAGCTTTACAGGGATCACTGACCCAACCACCCCTGCCTCTACAAGCAAAAAATTTATTTTCTTTGTTCTCTTAATCTTGGGTTTTCTTCCACAGTTTTACTAACATACTTCAACTCTAACCTATATGATCCATCACTCTAACGTGTTGTGTATCAAATTCATCCCTGGTACAATGTTAATTTAGACCCTGGAGATTAATTTAGGTTTCAGGTTTGGAAATAGGATTGGCTATTTGCAATGATCAGTAGACGTAAAACAATGGATGCCCCTCTGTCCCCAAGCTCCAAATCTTGAAATATCCCTTACCTGCAGCAATCTGTGTTCCAGAGTAGCCAGTTCTAAGTACTGGGTGTCTTCCCGGGATACTCGATCCAAACGATCCCGAACTTCCTTCAGTTTGATCTGCTGGGCTTCTACGCTCTCACGAGCCTCTCGTACAATCCCTCGGGCTACCATGAACACTTTCTCAGCCTGAAAAGAGAGATTGCAAATAGGGATGTGCACATATAGTCAAGTAAACAATTAACCAATGAGCCTGGGCTTATCGGTTAGTCCTATCAACTATACACACTTCCCTCCCCCCGCTGCCTCTGTATCAGAAGCAGCAAGGGAGCAGAATTGGGAGCCAGCGCCCACAAGGAGCTGGCTTTAAGCAGGCTCCCCACAAGCACTGATAGAGACGCAAAAGCGCAGAGGGTGAGGGGGGCAGGCGGGAGCCAATATGGGCGGGGAGAGAGTTAAGCCAGCTCCCTGCACGTATTGGCTCCCACGGACCCACCTGCCCCACCTTGCTGCCTCCTACAGAGACGGTGTTGGGGGAAGCCTCTGTCCTTGGGAAGCCCAAGTGGCAGCAGCGCAGGATGGCAGGCAGCCGGTCTGCAAGGGGAGCTAGTTTTCAAATGGGCTCCCCTTGCAGACCAGCTCTCGTCTGCTACCCCGCGCCGCTGCCTCTGCCTCTGCCAGAGAGGCAGCAGCGAAGGGTGGCAGGTGGCTCCCCAGGAGTAGAGCCAGAGCACACTGGCTACTGCCCCTGCCCCCAGGGACTACTGAATAGTTGTGTACCCAATATTTTATGCAGTTACGTGACTATTCAGTTACATATGTAACATCCCTAATTGCAAACAGGTTCCCATTTGTCACTAAGTTCATCTAAATTGCTGACTTACAGGGATGCAAATCTGGAGAAGGGAAAATTCTCAATTAACAAGGTCCAGAAGACAAGCTGCTAGGCTTGAATACATTTATAATGTTAATTCGTTGGTTCATTTCCAGCAGAGAAGATATACAGTAGGTCCTTTTCCAAAATTCAGTGAAGGAGTCTCATTTCTACTGGTGAACAGAGTATCTGCAGTCTTTGTGACCTGGGGACCACAATGCCAACTGGCAGAGGGCACAGCCATGTATAAGGTTTACAGGGATCCCTTAGAACTGGTATCTACGTGTTAGCTGAGAGTGTCATGTGAGATCTTTACCGAAAGCTGTTTCACAATTATTATGAAGACGAGTGTAAGTGCATGTAAAGTGTCGTGTATATATTGAAAACTACACTCTAAAGGTGTGCCACTTTGGTCTGGTCACCAGAAGGAGAGAAAACAGATTTCTTCGGACAAGAGATTAGGGATGTGAACGATGAGTCGACCATTGGATAAGCAAATGCTTATCCGATAGTTGACAGACTAGTCGCTTCCCCCCCCCCCCCAGCCCCCTGTTGCTGTCTCTATCAGAAAGAGGCGGGAGGGGGGGAGGAATGCTTCAAAGCGGCTCCACCGCTTTGAAATGCCACATGCAGCCTAGGGCCAGCTGGGATCCTGGGCTGCACGTAGCTTTGTCAAAGCAGAAATGTCGCATGGAGCCCAGGTTCAGCAGAGGAGTCCCAGCTGACCCCGAGCTCCATGCAGTGCTGCCACTTTGAAACGCTGTGTGAATCTTGACAATGGCTGATCCTGGGCTCCATGCGGTGCTGCCACTTTGAAATGCTGCAGATAGCACAAGACCAGCGGGGGACTACTTGAGTCCCCCGCTGGCCCTGTGCTACCCACAGCATTTTCGCCTTTGAAGTGTAGCAACAGCCCTGAGGCTGTTGCTACACTTCAAAGGCAACAGCATCCTTATCGACTAATCGAATAGTCAAAGCAAATTGCATCAACTATTCAATTAGCAAAATAATCAAAATTTTACATCCCTACAGGAGATAGTTATCTGATTACATGTAAATGGAGTATTAAATGGTTCACAATGGGTGCCCATTTATATTCTTGAGAGTGAATTTAAAGAAGAAATAAACTAGCAGGAAGTCCTGTTTACAAGTGAAGACAATGGATTTTTGAACGACTATAATTGTAACTGCCATTATAGAGCTACACGCTGCATTGTTTATGGAAGAGAAAAGAGGAGAGCCCTGCAGAGCAGGATGAGAGCCCCCAGCTGCAAACCACAGGTGGATATGATTAAGTTCTAAAATGAGTGGTATGATTTTGTGTAATACCTTGTTTTCAATATGTCCATCTACTTGCTATTACCCGAATCTTTGCTTGTTGTTAAATAAACATCTTGTTTTTATTAAAAGCATGTTTAAGGGCTATGTTTTCCTGAGGTGAAATTAGTAGTACATCAGCTAGTCCAGTTCCGTTGGGAGAAGGGGATCTGTTCATTCTGGAAGCACCCAGTGGAACAGGGCAGGGCACTCCATAGGGATATGTGGAGGGCTGGAGTGTACCTCTGATTAACCTGGAGAGAGATAGTGGGACTGCAGAGTTCTGGAAGGCAGTGTTTGTATAACTACAGGTTGGTGGTGTTAGGGAACTCAACCACAGCAAGCACAGACAAGATTTCTAGGTGCTGGCAAGATGACTCAGAATCCTGGGTGCCCTGGAGAAGTGTCACTATTTTCCTTTCTATTTCACAGCTAGAACATATGTTTTAACAAAACAGCTTATTACTTGCAGCATGCCACACTGTTTCTGTATCTTAACTGTACACAGGATTACCTCTGTCACTTTTCCTTGAGCCTCTCGAACTTCAATAAGACCAACAAACTCTTCATATCTATCCCACCAACTTTTCACTGTTGTAGAGATTCTTCTGAGGGAGTTTCTTCCCCAAAATTTCCCTAATTCTGTCATCCGATGAAAAAGCATCACGGCCATTTCCGTTGCAGTCTCAGTTTCAGGCTTCTTAGGTGCTGGTGAGCAATAAGCTCTCCCTGTATGTAAATTCATTCTTTGGCTCCTTGGGATAAATGAATGGCGGTACTGCATGCCATACCACACTGAGGATATGGCACCATTACACCTCATGGGATCTAAATCTTGAATCCAATCACTTATTAAAACGACTGCAAGGATAAAGAAACAAAGAAGAAATTAAATGAAAAGGAAATTAATACCTCTTAAATCTAATTTAGATAAAGCTATAAAAGGACACATATGTGCTTTTTAAAAAACAAGAAATTAACACTAATGATGGCTCCACGACCATTAATTACCTAGATTACATGTGGATATCTTCTATGACACAGGTGGGGAACCTAATGCTTGGGGGCTGAATGCGGACCCTGACCTTGCTTGGATCTGGCCGCTGAGGTTCAGGGCACCCCCCCAATCCTAAGCCTGGAACTCCAGCCCCTCCGCCGCCCCACTGTGGGTCTGGAGCACACAAAATCTAGTAGCCTAGGCCCTCCAAGGCTTTGATGTGCGAGGGGAATGCCTTTCTCCCTCTCAGTTGGGGTCCATGTCAGAGAGGGTTTGTTTGTTTTGGGGTTTTTTTGCTTCTCACTTGTGTGCAGCCCCCAACTGCTATTTCTGTGGGTCAGCGGCCCCCGACCCAAAAAAGGTCCCCCCTGATTTACATGTTATGTTTTTAATCAAAATGTTTATGTATGACAATTCTGCTACTTGCAAGAATTTCCCTCATGCCTCCTGATTACTAATTCACTCAAGGGACCTTGAAGAGTGGACTTACGCAAAATCGGTACAATTGCCACAAAGAAGCAGGTACATACACACCCCTGAGAAATTAAGTACTGAGGTGAAGAAAGACAAATGCACAAGGGACAGAGGTAAAACAGTGCCAAAATTTAGTATTCAACTTAGGGTTGCTTTCTCAAATAGGCTAGAAAGGCACATGCATTGTTCCAACGCCCCTTCCACAGCTATATGTCCTATCAGTGTGAAACTCAATATTCATTTCTCTGCCTTTTGAAATTGTTTTATTTCACTCTACAATTTTAAATTAGAAATCTTTTAAATTATTGGACTTGGGCTGAAATTTATCCATAGCTGTTTTAATTTTCAATGTTGACCAAAACTTTAAAAAACACTGACTCACTACAGAAAACTTGGTATCAAGTTGGGTCCCAAGTTCATCTAGTGCAACAAGTAGTTAAATAGGATTTAGGGTTCAAAAAAAGAGTCACTCTAGGAAATTAATACAAGCTTTCAACATGGAACTGTGATACACTGCCACACAAACACACTTCATTTAATTAACTTAAGAGCAGGGCTTTGGAGAGGAGCCCGGAGCTGGAGTGCGGAGCAGTGGAGCTGCAGGTTTTTACCTGGAGCTGGAGTGGTGCCGGAGCACAGAAAATCTTGACTGCTCCACTGCTCCAGTTTTTTTTTTTTTTTTTTTTCGTTTTCAATCCAAAATGAATGATATTTTAGCAAGAAAGTCCTAAAGGTGCCAAAAAGTTTGAGATTGTATAACAATTGATATTAACATCTACTGTACCATTTTACGTCATATGTCACAGTTATTCTCACTTCAGCCGAAATCAAGATTTAATGTACAGATACAAAATTACAAAGTTTTTTGGAGATATGTTTTATTAAAGAATCAGATAATTATCAGAATCCGGCAACACTGCAGACTGCTCCTACCCTTGTGCCAAGATTAGGCGAGTATGTACTTGCGTAGATTAGTTAGATAAGTATGTGTTTATTTTCAACCTTGTAACGTGTAGCCTCGTTACTTCCCAACCATTAATGTTGTAGAACAGCGATAGCACGTACTAACGCTACGGCACATACCAAATTTCATTGATATATCTATATTAAAGCGTTTTTGAGATATTAATTAGAAAGTTGGAAAATATTTCAAATATTTTTACCGCAAAATTTCATAAGAAAAACTAACTTGCAATTTATAAATAAAAATTTATATTAATTATGTATATTAAAAATACTTCTTACTTCATTAAAACTGCGAGAAACATGTTAAAATATTAAAATATACTTTAATAATAATTTTGTGTAAAAAGAAAATGCGATCATTTTTGTCCAGAAAAATCCAAAATAAATTTGAAGTACCTTAAGTGGTTAAGATATCACAAGCAGGTACATTATAAAAAAAATGTAATGCTTTTGTTCATTGCTTTTCGAAGATCATAACAAGAAACATTTGGATGCACTAGCAGCACAAGACGATTTGGCCATGGCTTCAACAAAAAAATCAAATCTGCCCCCCATGATTGATAGCCGATTTACGGAAAAGGATCTCAACGACGTCTTTACTTTTGAATTTGAAAAGCCCAAATTTGGGCTTTTGGGAAAAGTAAAGAAGAAACTGGCAACGTGCAAGGTGGAAAAGGAAGTGAATGGCGAGCTCAAACCATGTAGCTTCAAGACAAGCAAAGCAAGTGCCGTGAAAAGTTTCAATCTTTGGCAGCATGTAACGTAACCATCCTGAAAACTAGGCAGCTCTGGTTACAAAAAAGGACCAGGAAGATGAAGCAAAACAGAAAGCTGACACGACTAAACAACGTTCATCTGGCTCTTTGAAAACTTCTGGAGAAAAGATTTTTTGCAGAGCTTCATCTGAAAAGAAACCCAAAATTGAGCAAACAAAACTTGACTCATATTTGAAGTCCTCAAAGGTTACAGTCACCATGGATGCCAATACTTTCCGTGAAGGGCTGATGGAAATGGTTTGCTTGAATTCAACACCGCTCACTATCCTCAGGCTAAAGAACAAAGGATTCCAAAAAATTGCAGGTGAAATAGGTCGGCAGCTTAGCGTTTCAACGGGACACGATGCGGTTCGTCATTGAGTTGTCAGCACAGCTGAGTCTGGTTGCGAAGAGCTCAGGAAAGCTTTGGAGCAAAAATTGTGCTACGTGAAAATGGATGCGGCAACCCGTGGAAACAGACATTTCCTTGCAATCAATGCTAGGTACTACGAAGAAGGAAAAGACAAAGCTGTGGTAAAAGCCTTGGACATAATCGACACTGAAGGGCGTCACAATTCTTCCTATGTGAAAAGTCAAATAAAAGCTATTTTAGAAAAATTTGGGATCAGTGAAATGCAAGCGCTGAGCATCTGCGTTGACAATGTAGCAAACATGACATGTGCTGTCAAAAATTTCAGCGCGGACAATGAAACCATTTCTACCTCTGAGAACAGGGATGTGGACAGAACTGAAGCTATTTTGCCTGATGAAGGAACTAAAGGAATGGATGAAATCGAACTCAACATGGATGCTGCTGCGCAATGGGTTAATGACCCTAGCCTCATACTTCCAACATGGCTTCATGAGGACGACTCAAAAGTCCAACTGATGAGGTGTGGTATTCACGCTCTTCAGTTGGCAATCTGGGATGGACTGAACAAAGAACATGCGAAGAAATTTCTGGCAAAAATTCGACACGTCGTTGTCAAACTACTAACCCCAAGTATTCAAAGTGTTCTGCTTGATCTACATGGGGTAACTCAATCATTGGATACTGTGACTCACTGGGGTTCAACATTTGCGATGATTGATCGGCTTCTCGTTTTTCAATCTTATTGTGAACAAGTGGCTGCTGCTGGAACCAGAGAACTCAAGTTAACAAAAGCTGAATGGGACGAAGTGAAGAACCTGCAAGACCTCTTAGCAAAGCCAAACCAAACAACCGTGACTCTTCAAGCTGTCGATGTAACCCCGGGAGTTTTAATGAAGGAATGGCGAAAACTGTCAAAATTCTTGCAAAAAAATGGTGGACAAATTGTAGAAGGAATTCTATCCTCCATGCAGGAACGCGAAAAGAAGCTTTTTGACAATATACATTTCCTTGCTGGAGTTTATGTTGACCCACGGTATCGGATTCTTCTTACCTCAAGGGAAATACCAAAGGCAAAGGAAGGGCTCCTTGATATTGCTCGACGACTCGAAAAACAAAATCTATTGCTACATTTGAACTCAGCGAAAGAAGTTGAAGAAAACGAAACACAACAAAAGGAGTCATCAACAATCGAATCTGCGGTTTCGGAAAGTTCATATCTTTCAGAAATAGCAGGCTGTTCTCAAACTTCCGTCTCCACTCTGAACTTGTTCAAGCGTCCATCCCTGAGACATCTTCAACCATCACAGGGAAATGGAGATAATTCAAGCACCAATTCTTCAGAAGATGACTTCGAAAAGGAATTGGATAAACAAGAAAGACGCCAGCGAGTTTCTGCAATTCATAATTGTAATGAAGCATTATTCGAGAGAAACTTTTGGGAAGATTGTGAGGCGATGGAGTCTATTGGTAGGCTAAAAGTTAAGTCTGTTTTTGAGGCCATTCACAGCTACCCACACCGCATTCAGGCTGCCTGTAGAATTGCTTTGAGCATGCCAACAACTCAAGCTAGTGCAGAGCGACTGTTTTCAGCTTTACAGTTAATTTTAAATGATCTGCGGCAGGCTATGAAAGACGACTTGATTGCTGCAATAATTTTTTACAGATTTAATTATGAATGATTCTAGTCTGTATCGTTGTTAATGACATTTACATTGTTTTAAAACTCTGAATAAAAATAATGTTTTTTCAAAATTACAGTATGCACCTTTTTATTTAGTTAAAAATTAATTTGAGTCGGAGCATGGAGAGGAGTCAGAGCAGAGCTGGAGCAGTCACTATTGGTGCTGGAGAGGAGCTGGAGCAGAGCACTTAAAAAATTTGATTGCTCCAAATCCCTGCTTAAGAGTTAAGATTTTTTTTTCAAATATATTTCCTCACACCAGCACAAAAACTAGGCAGACATTTCATAGAATACTAGAACTGGAAGGGACCTCGAGAGATCATCAAGTCCAGTCCTTTGCCCTCACGGCAGGACGAAGCACCATCTAGATCATCCCTGATAAGATGCCTATCAAACCTGCTCTTAAATATCTCAGGTGATGGAGATTCCACAACCGCCCTAGGCAATTTATTCCAGTGTTTAACCACTCTGACAATTAGGAAGTATTTCCTAGAGTACGTCTACACTGCATGGCTACTTCGGGATGCAACTGTCTCTCTAAATCTCTCATCACATTCGCTCCATGTTAGAGATTTCTGATGCTTATCATCAATGTCTTCTTGGTTATGTCTGTGATGTTGTCTGTCTCCTTGCAATTGTATCTGATGCTCTGGTCCAGTTTTCATGGCCCAGTTATTTATCTGATGTTCTCTCCACAATACCAATCTCTTTTCACATTTGGGAAACATTTCCATTGCATATAATTGATTGTGTTGCACACATTGGCTTGCTGCTGCCTTTTGCACACAGGAGTTTCACACTGACTCTCTTTAGACTGCCATTCAGCCATTGCTGAGGCAAATTGTTACTGGCATCACATAGATCAGGGTGGGGAACCTAAGTCCCGGGGGCTGGATGCGGCCCCCAGCTCGCCTAGATCCAGACTGTTGAGGCTCAAGGAGCCTGTGTTAGCACTCCAGCATCCCTGCCATCCCCCCACGGGGCTAACGCACTCAAAATCTAGTTGCTTGGGTCCCCCTAGGCTCTGGTGTGTGAGGGGAATGTGGGGAAGAGCGTCTTTCTTCTTTTCAGTCGGGGGCCATGAGGGTTTTTTGTTTTTTTGCTTCTCACTTGTGTGTGGCCCCCAACTGATTTTTCTGTAGGTCAGCAGCCCCTGACCCAAAAAAGTTCCCCACCCCTATGTAGGTAGTAAACCGTACAATTCAAAACTAACATAATATACCTAAATAGGAAATAAATATAAATAGGTATTTATTTCAATCTCACCCAACATCTGCAGGTAGAAGTACTGAACAAGAAACTTTTAAAGTAGGAGACTCAGAGGGGGACGTGATAGCCTGTAACTTAAAAAAGAAGTGGTCCTGTAGCACCTTAGAGACTAAAAATATTTTTGTTAGTCTCTAAGGTGCTACAGGGCCTCTCATTTTTTAAGTAGGAGTATTTTCTGCTCTCTCTACATTTCCCCCCCCCCCATGTCAAGACGTGTTTGTGTTCCCCATTTCCCCCACTCTTCTGTAAGCCAGGCCTCCATTTTAACATCTTCTGAAACAGAGGGCTCTGTATTTGCACCATTTCTCCTCTCCCTTTATACCAGGGTTGCCCTTTCTTCCCCCACATGCCAGAGCTTTGTGTGTGCAATCACACACAGACAGGGAAATGCTACAGAGCTGAGCCTAGTAGGCAATGTTAATCATTTTGCTGCCTGGCACTTGGTAAACACCAGGGTAAAAGATCAAGGTGGAATCCAACATGACAAGAGATAGACAAGTATGTGTGTCTGTGGCCAACAAGAAAGGATAGGACGAGGAGGAATTCCATGCAGCTGTTTCCAATTGATACCAGATCCTCACTGGTGAAATTACAGAAGATACCTCCTCTGACATAGATAATCCAAGAGAATGCAGAGATGCACTGGAGACGTGTCGGGATGGCAGCTCAGAGTAGGCTGTAAGAAAAATCAAGCTTGTCCCCAAAGATTTCTACAACTCTCGAAGGAAGACAGGTGATCCTTATTGAGAATTGAGTACTCTCAAACTGGATAGGTTTGGGAGTCGACTGGGAAGGGTTCCACTGACACTGAGCACCCCCAACCCACGCCCCCGCCCATCCATCTAACCCTTTCTCTGCACCCCCCCATCTAACCCTCTCTCAACACCCCTACCCCCAACTAACTCTCTCTCAATGCCCCCACCCCCCAACTAACCCTGGGTGTGTCCACACTAGCTCGTTAGTTCGAGCTTGGTAGGCAAATGAGGGCAACCAGAGTTGCAAATGAAGCCCGGGATATAAATATCCCGGGCTTCATTTGCATGTTCCCGGGCGCCGCCATTTTTAAATCCCCCTTAGTCCGAACTCCGTGCCCGCGGCTACACACGGCACGGACTAGGTAGTTCGAATTAGGATCTCTAATTCGAACTACCTAGTCCGTGCCGCGTGTAGCCGCGGGCACGGAGTTTGGACTAAGGGGGATTTAAAAATGGCGGCGCCCGGGAACATGCAAATGAAGCCCGGGATAAGACCCAGAATATCTTACTGCCCCTGTATAAAACTATGGTACGCCCACATCTTGAATACTGTGTACAGATGTGGTCTCCTCACCTCAAAAAAGATATTTTGGCCTTGGAAAGGATTCAGAAAAGGGCAACTAAAATGATTAGGGGTTTGGAACGGGTCCCATATGAGGAGAGGCTAAAGAGACTGGGACTTTTCAGTTTAGAAAAGAGGAGACTGAGGGGGGATATGATAGAGGTATATAAAATCATGAGTGGTGTGGAGAGAGCGAATAAAGAAAAGTTATTTATTACTTCCCATAATAGAAGAACGAGAGGACACCAAATGAAATTAATGGGTAGCAGGTTTAAAACTAATAAAAGAAAGTTCTTCTTCACACAGCGTGTAGTCAGCCTGTGGAACTCCTTGCCACAGGAGGCTGTGAAGGCTAGGACTATAATAGAGTTTAAAAAGAAGCTAGATAATTTCATGGAGGTTAGGTCCATAAAAGGCTATTAGCCAGGGGATAAAATGGTGTCCCTGGCCTCTGTTTGTCAGAGGCTGGAGAGGGATGGCAGGAGACAAATCGCTTGATTGTTGTCTTCGGTCCACCCCCTCTGGGGCACCTGGTGCTGGCCACTGTCGGGAGACAGGACACTGGGCTGGATGGACCTTTGGTCTGACCCAGTACGGCCGTTCTTATGTTCTTAACCTTCTCTCCATGCCCCCCATCCAACCCTCTCTCCGCACTCCCCCAACTAATCCTCTCTCAACGCCCTGGACCCTCATCTAATCCTCTCTCCGCGCCCCCCCATCCAACCCTCTCTCCGTACCCCCCAACTAACCCTCTCTCCGCGACTCCCCACCCAACCCTCTCTCAATGCCCCCCATCTAATCCTCTCTCCGCGACTCCCCACCCAACCCTCTCTCAATGCCCCCCCTAACCCTCTCTCAATGTCCCCCACCTAATCCCCTCTCCGTACCCCCCACCTAATCCTCTCTCCGTACCCCGCACCCAACCCTCTCTCAATGCCCCCCAACTAACCCCCTCTCAATGCCCCCCACCTAATCCTCTCTCCATACCCCCCACCCAACCCTCTCTCCGCCCCTCCACCCAACCCTCTCTCAATGCCCCCCACCTAATCCTCTCTCCACGACTCCCCACCCAACCCTCTCTCCGCGACTCCCCACCCAACCCTCTCTCAATGCCCCCCACCTAATCCTCTCTCCGCCCCCCCACCCAACCCTCTCTCAATGCCCCCCAACTAACCCTCTCTCCGCGCCCCCCCACCCAACCCTCTCTCAATGCCCCCCACCTAATCCTCTCTCCGCCCCCCCACCCAACCCTCTCTCCGCGCCCCCCACCTAATCCTCTCTCCGCCCCCCCACCCAACCCTCTCTCAATGCCCCCCACCCAACCCTCTCTCCGCGCCCCCCCACCCAACCCTCTCTCAATGCCCCCCAACTAACCCTCTCTCAATGCCCCCCCACCCAACCCTCTCTCAATGCCCCACAACTCACCCTCTCTCAATGCCCCCCACCTAACCCTCTCTCCGCGCCCCCCCACCCAACCCTCTCTCAATGCCCCCCACCTAATCCTCTCTCCGCCCTCCCACCCAACCCTCTCTCAGCGCCCCCCACCTAATCCTCTCTCCGCCCCCCCACCCAACCCTCTCTCAATGCCCCCCACCTAACCCTCTCTCCGCGCCCCCCCACCCAACCCTCTCTCAATGCCCCCCAACTAACCCTCTCTCAATGCCCCCACCCAACCCTCTCTCAGCGCCCCCCACCCAACCCTCTCTCAATGCCCCCCACCCAACCCTCTCTCCGCGTCCCCCCACCCAACCCTCTCTCAATGCCCCCCACCCAACCCTCTCTCCGCGTCCCCCCACCCAACCCTCTCTCAATGCCCCCCACCTAATCCTCTCTCCGCCCTCCCACCCAACCCTCTCTCCGCCCCCCCACCCTCTCTCAATGCCCCCCCCACCCAACCCTCTCTCCGCGCCCCCCCCAACCCTCTCTCAATGCCCCCCCCAACCCTCTCTCCGCGCCCCACCCAACCCTCTCTCAATGCCCCCCCCACCCAACCCTCTCTCCGCCCTCCCACCCAACCCTCTCTCAATGCCCCCCACCTAATCCTCTCTCCGCCCCCCCACCCTCTCTCAATGCCCCCCCCACCCAACCCTCTCTCCGCCCCCCCAACCCTCTCTCAATGCCCCCCTCCCAACCCTCTCTCCGCCCCCCCACCCAACCCTCTCTCAATGCCCCCCTCCCAACCCTCTCTCCGCCCCCCCACCCAACCCTCTCTCCGCCCCCCACCCAACCCTCTCTCAATGCCCCCCTCCCAACCCTCTCTCAATGCCCCCCACCCAACCCTCTCTCCGCCCCCCCACCCAACCCTCTCTCAATGCCCCCCTCCCAACCCTCTCTCAATGCCCCCCACCTAATCCTCTCTCCGCCCTCCCACCCAACCCTCTCTCAATGCCCCCCACCCAACCCTCTCTCCGCCCCCCCCCAACCCTCTCTCAATGCCCCCCACCTAATCCTCTCTCCGCCCTCCCACCCAACCCTCTCTCAATCGCCCCCCCCAACCCTCTCTCAATGCCCCCCACCTAACCCTCTCTCCGCCCTCCCACCCAACCCTCTCTCCGCCCCCCACCCAACCCTCTCTCAATGCCCCCACCCAACCCTCTCTCAATGCCCCCCACCTAATCCTCTCTCCGCCCTCCCACCCAACCCTCTCTCCGCCCCCCCCAACCCTCTCTCAATGCCCCCCACCTAATCCTCTCTCCGCCCTCCCACCCAACCCTCTCTCAATGCCCCCCACCCAACCCTCTCTCAATGCCCCCCACCCAATCCTCTCTCCGCCCTCCCACCCAACCCTCTCTCAATGCCCCCCACCTAACCCTCTCTCAATGCCCCCCACCCAACCCTCTCTCAATGCCCCCTCCCAACCCTCTCTCCGCCCCCCCTCCCGGCCGCGCGCTCCAGCCCCTCCCGCCCCTACCGGTCGCGGTCTCCGCGCGCGGCTCAGCTCGACCTCGGGAGGCTCGGGCACGCGCAGCGCCGGCCGCTCTGTGGGGGGCGGGGGCGGAGCCTGGAAGCGTCCGGTCCAGAGACTCTCAGGGCAGCCGCAAGAGCCTCGGAAGTGACGTGGTGCGCAGGCTTGTGCTTCCGGGGCAGTGGAGGCGGGTGCCGGAGCTCGTGGCGCGATGTCGGGTAGAGACGGTGAGGAGTCCCTTCCGCCCCCCCCCCGCCCCCGCCCTTTTCTCCTGCCCCCCTTGCGGGGGCAGCCCCGCGCTCGGTGCCTGACCGTTTCCTCTCCCCTCGCGCAGGCGGCAAGAAGAAGCCCCTGAAGCAGCCGAAGAAGCAGGCGAAGGACCTGGCCGAGGTGGGCGGCGGCGGGGGCGGCTTGGGCTGCACGCTGGGCCCGGCCCGGCCCGGCCCGCGCTGGCGCTGCCCCGCCCTGCGGCTGGAGCGCACAGATCGAGCCCGGGCCCCGCTGTGCGAGCGGGATGGGGGGCGGGGGGGTCTCTGCGGGGGGCGGCCCCCACCCCTGCTCGGATGGAATGTGCGGGGACCTGGCCTCGCGCCCTTCGCAGCTGCCTGCCCCGTGCACTGCCGGGAGCGCCTCGTCCGAAGGCCTGTGTGCACCAGCCACTCCCGCAGCTTTGCCGCTGCCCGCTCGGGGGAGATGCGTCCTCTTCCTCAGAAGTGGCAGTGCTGGGGTTGGTGGAACTACCTTGCTTCAGGCTGTAGAAAGTTGTCGTTTTCCTGGCACGTGTGTGTTGTGTAAAACAAGCCTTAGTTGCTGATGTGATCTTCCTATATCAAACCAAGTTTGCCGCAGAATTTTTCCTGTTACGAATAGCATTTTATTGCTATTTAATGGATTGCTTCTGGCCATAAAATCTGTGACTTACAGGTAGGTATGAAGAAAAAGAGATTTTGCCTATTTCTAAAAATTACTTACATGTTTGGTTTTTAATTGTGTATATTTTTAGAGGGACTCATGGGGATTTGTGACGTACTCTTTGCTTGGCTGTGTTCTCTGCCAGTCTTAGACTATGTACTGCAACGGGCCTATGGTAGGAGAGAACTTAATCCAGTGTATTGTTTCATATCTCAGAAAATATTGAGCCAGAATTCTAATCAGATGTATTTTGTACATATCTTGAAAACTCCATTATTGCTTTTCATGTTTGTGTGGTAGCTAAATATTTTAAATCCACTCCACCTACATGGTGCCTGAGAATTTGGGCTTTATGCACATGGCACAGAAGTTGCTTGAGGGGTGAAAACCCCAAGCCAGCCTTAACCCAGGGTCATATTACAAGGCTGCTCTGTGGTTACTGTGCCCCTCCTCTCAGTGGTTTTGACTGTAGGAGCTGAAATAGTGTCCTTAGCTCCCTGCACCAGTTGGTAAGGTTTAGGGCGGCACTTGATCCATATAAACATGGATTCTTTGGCCCTTTTATTGGCTGGAGTCCCTTAAAGCTTTCTGTCGTGGAGTACATGGGGCTGGGATAGAAATGCTTTCCATGGTGGACAGGGAGTACATGATTATGCCTGTATGGCCACTTCACCCTTGGTCCTCTAAAAAGCTCTTGTATATGGATTACTTTTCTTCATAAGGGTTCTGGGAGAAATGCTGCCAGTCTCAGCATTTCATCATCTCACTGTAAATGATGAATAGCCTTCATCATTTACAGTGAAGAAAAGAAATTACATGTCATGATAGAGAGAAATCATGCCTTCCTTCCTTGTTCCAACTCTGAGAAGCTCTTCATTAATTTTTAACACAGGCTAGGAAACAGCAATAGCATTCACAATGTGCCACCCACTCATTTTTCTTTGGATCAGTTTCAGCTTTTGCAGACTGAGGATGTGGACAAGGTGCTTGTGTTATGCTTAAAAGAAGCACACAGGATCTTTTTCAGGGGGATAAGGCAACATGCCGCATTTATTGATGATATAACAAAGAAAGACGCGCACGCGCACGCGCGCCCTGCTGATGGAATAGTTACAAGTCTGTTGCTCGGCCCGACCTGGGTTTGTATCAGTCCGGACTGGTACTCCTCATGGTTTTGATCTTAGCAGGACAGAACCCGAAGAATCATACGACACACCATCCTTTATAGGACTTTTCTTCCATGCAAGTCTATGCGTTTTGGCTTGTCAGGCCATAATTAGTCATTCAGCATCACAATCAGTCTTCCTGCTACATATGCTTATTGGGAAGAAGTTGTTCTCACAATCATTTGATATTAGTGTGCTGACGATCCCTCAGGTATTTTCTTTCCGGTGAAAGTTGTGATTGGTTCCCTATCAGAGGGTGGTTGCCTCTAGCTTCAGGGTTCATCAGTCTGCCTGGGTAGTCTGAGTCTTCAGTGTGCTTTGATTATTATTTGGTGCTTCTGAGTCTCTGGCACCTCCTTTGGCCATTTGAGCATGCATTGGCCTTCACGCTTCTCTCCTAAAACGTTCTCTCTCTCATTCACACACACAACACATTTACAGAATTGCTGCATGTAACAAAGGGTACTTCTAGTCACTTTAACAAAGTTACAAAGTCTTTCAACATTAAACTTTTTTCTATCTACTAACATCACTATGTATTACAATATTCCATCCCTTCACTTTAACATGCTAATATCAAACAGAGCTGGAGCTAAGTTAACAAAGCTGCCTGTCTGAGGCCTCCATCTTGTATTTAAGTTTAATCCAAACTTTTGCTATAACATACATTTATTATAACTGACTTATTAGTTACAAAATTCCCATTCCGGTGCTACACTTGGAGCAGTGCGACTGATCACGTGCTCACTTGATCCCTGCCCTTTATGGCTTATTAAATCAAGCCAAGAAGGGATGACTGGTGGGATCCAGGGGATTATTAATGCGTCTTTTAGATCTGGGATGGTTCCCACCACCTTGAAAGAGGTGGTGATAAAGCCATTCCTTAAGAAGCCTTCCCTGGACCCACTTGATGTGAATAACTATCACCCGATTGCTAATATTCCTTTCTTGGGCAAGGTACTCAAGTGGTGGCGTTGCAACTCTAAGCTTTCTTGGAAGAAACAGATTATCTAGATCCGTGGTTACCGACCCATTGATTACGATCAACTGGTCGATTTTGAGGGCATGACCAGTCAACTGCAAGGTGTTCCAGACCCCCTCCATTGTTCCCCTCCACCACCCCCAAGGAGCCTGCGCTGGCACTACCTCCTGAGAAAATGGAGGTAGCGCCGGCTTCCTGCTGCATGGAGGGGAGAGTCCCCGGCTGCATGCCAGATCCGGTGTCTCAGAAAGTGCACACACTGCTCCTCCCCTCCCCAAAACAGCTGGAGCGCTTCCTGAAAAGCCAGATCTGGCGTGCAGCCAGGGACTTCCATCCCCGTGCTGCCTGCTTGTGTGCAGGAGGGGGTGTGTGTGTGTGTGTGTATGTGTGTGTGTGTTAGAAGTCCTGGGCTTTGACTTTTCAGGAAGTGCACCGGCTGTTTTGGGGAGGAGGGGGGAGCAGCGTGCGCACCATGGGATCTCTAGATATCGACCGTGGCCAGACACCCCCCCCTCCAGCACCCTGCCCTTGGCCTGACACCCACCAGCACTCTGCTCCTGCCCCGGCCCCCACCAGCACCCTTCCCCCTGCCCAAACCCCCACCAGCACCCTGCTCCTGGCCAGACACCTACCCCCAGCTTGTTCCTGTACCATATTTTCCACCCAGATTCTGCACCCCAATCTCTATCCCACTCACTGGCAGTCCTATCCCGCACACTGGATCCCTCATTTTTGGCCCCGCCTCAGAGTATAGAGGGGCCCACAAAATTCACTAACCCTGGAACTCCAGAAGAGTTAATCTGACTGAAGACTTGAACCTCAGTCCTATCTCCTCCCCTCCCCCACAATGGGGCTGGAGTGCCAGGGGCGTGAGTTGTCATAGTTGAGGCCACATAAGTGAGGCTAGAGGGGGTTTGCAAAGGGTGGGGGGTGTGTTTTTTTTTTTTTTTTTTTTTTTTTTTTTTTGCGTCTCACTTATGTGGTCCCTGCCTGATTTATCTGTGGGTCAGTAGCCCCTGACCCAAAACAGCTTCCCTGCCCCTCTCATAAATAAAGATAATTTATTGCTGAAACATTGTGTTTGACAAAATATTTTATTTAAAAATGAAGTCTGGCCAACAAGCGCTCAATTGGGACCAAGCCCGCATCTGGCCGCAGCATCGTAACATTCCTGCACTCACACTCCGAGCCCAACCCTGAGCCTATCATACACCAGAACCCCCGTCCTGAGCCTCTCACATCCCCAAACTCCTGCACCACCCACATTCCCAGTCTTCTGCCACAACACTCTTGCACCATCCACACATCGCAAATCTGTGTCCTGAGCCCATCATACTCCCAACCTCCCTGTCCTGAGCTTAACCCAAACTCGTGCACTCCCACATCCACAGGCCTGCGGCTTGCACAGCACCCCAATCCTCCACATGACTCC
The DNA here is from genome assembly GCA_032595735.1 of Pelochelys cantorii. Lineage (NCBI taxonomy): Eukaryota > Metazoa > Chordata > Testudines > Trionychidae > Pelochelys > Pelochelys cantorii. Next base: position 487,898 of record CM064336.1, read on the forward strand.
AACACTCCCCAGCCTCGACCCCCTTCCCTGAGCCAGCATCCCCTTCTCCACTTCCTCCTGCACCCAGATTCCCTCCTGGAGTTTGCACCTCTCACCCGTTCCCACACCCAAATCCCTCATTCCCACCTTGGAGCCTGCACCCAGTGAGAGTGAGTAAAGGCTGGGGACAGCAAATGATGGACAGGAGGGGAACAGAAAGGGCAGGGACTCAAGGAAGTGGTGGGGTCTTGGCAAAGGGATGGGGTGGATCTTGGCTTGCCCTGATATTTAAAAAGTGATCTTGGGTTTAAAAAGGTTGGAGACCACTGCTCTAGATCCATTTCAGTCTGGCTTCATGCGTGGTTTCGGAACCGCTTTGATTGCCCTGGTAGACAACCTATGCCAGGAGAGTGCATTCCTATTGATTCTCTTGGACCCCTCGACGGCCTTTGATACCATCGATCATGATACCCAGCTCCACCAGGTGCTCCAGAAGGATATCGGAGACACTGTCTTGCATTGGTTCTGGTCCTACCTGTCTGGACACTTTCAAAAGGTGGAGCTTGGGGACTGCTGCTCGACCCCATGGCAATTGTGCTACGGGGTCCCGCAAGGTTCCATCTTATCCCCTATGCTGTTTAATATCTACATGAAACCGCTGGGAGAGGTCATAAGGAGATTTAGAGGACAGTGCCATCAATATGCAGATGATACCCAACTCTGTTTCTCTGTATCATCAGATCCAGGTATGGCTGAGATCAATCTGAACCAGTGTCTGGAGGCTGATGAACTGGATGAGGTCAAATAGGCTGAAGCTGAATCCAGATAAGACTGAGGTCCTGGGGATCAGAAATCTATCTGTCCAGGAGTGTGGTCTGTTACCTGTTCTGGATGGGGTTACACTCCCCCAGAAAAAACAGGTCCTGGACCCTTTTTTAACATTTGAAAATCAGATTTCCTCGGTGGCCAGGAGCGCTTTTGGGCAGCTTCAGCTGATCCGCCAGCTGTGATCCTTCCTGAAGAAGAACAACTTGGCTACAGTGATTCATGCTCTTGTCACGTCCCAAATGGATTATTGTAATGCGCTCTACGTGGGGCTGCCTTTGAAGAGTCTTCAGAAGCTTCATCGGGTCCAGGATGCGACTGCTCGGGTTTTAACTAATACTCGTTACACGGAGCACATTATGCTGGTGCCCCGGCAGATGTACAGGCTTCCAGTGTGTTTCTGGGCACAATTCACGGTCTTGGTCATGACTTATAAAGCCCTAAATGGGTTGGGACTGGAGTAACTGAAGGACCATCTCCTTCCACGTGAACCTGCCCGGGGATTGAGGTTGGCTGGGGAGGCTCTGCTCCATTTTCCTCCAGTTATGGAGATAAGATTGACATCTACGCAGACCAAGGCCTTGTCAGCATCTGCCCCTAGGCCATGGAATTCTCTTCCCCGGGACATTCGCTTGGCACCAATGCTGGCACTGTTTTGACGCCAGGCCAAGGCCACCCTTTCTACCCGTGCTTGTATTGGTGTTTGGGTGTGTCTGTCTATCTGTCCCTCCTCTTGAGGTGTTTTAGCAGGTTTTATGTGTCTTCTTCCCCCCCCCTCCCCCGGGATCCTATATTTTACTTTATATATATTGTGGCTTTTTTAAAAATTTGTAAGCCACCTCATATTTTAAATAGAGATGTGGGGTAAAAATATTTTAAATAAATAAATAAGAATGACTTCTCCTGTCTTGCTCACGACACTCCTGTTCATGCATCCCAGAATCACGTTTGCTTTTTTTGCAACAGTGTCGCACTGTTGACTCATAATTAATTTGTGGTCCACTGTGACCCCTAGATCCCTTTCCGCAGTACTCCTTCCTAGACAGTCGCTTCCCATTCTGTTCCTTCCTAAGTGGAGTCCTCTCCATTTGTCCCTATTAAACTTCATCCTATTTACCTCAGACTGTTTCTCTAGTTTGTCCAGATCATTTTGAATTCTGACCCTGTCCTCCAAAGCAACCCCTCCCAGCATGGTGGTATCTGCAAACTTAATAATCATACTAAATATTGAAGAGTACCGGTTCTAAAACATACCCCTGCAGAACCTCACTTGTTATGTCTTACCAGCATGACTGTGAACCGTTAATAACTACTCCCTGAGAGTGGTTATCCAGCCAGTTATGCACCCACCTTTATAATAGCCCCATCTAGGTTGTATTTCCCAAGTTTATTGATATGAAGGTAATGTGAGACCGTGTCAAATGCCTTACTAAAGTCTAGGTATACCACATCCTCAACTTCTTCCTTATTCACAAAGCCTGATACCCTATCAAAGGACAGCTGATTCCCAGGTCGCACCCAGTGCCTTGCTATGCCTTTGCCTTTTAAATGCATTAAGAGCCTTGTGGCTCTTAATATGTTTAAAGGGCAGAGCTGCAGCTGCTGGAGGCTAACTCGGCTGTGGCTCTGCAGTTTTTCCACCTTATCAACTAATCGAGTAGTCAGTGGAAATTCCATTGACTACTCAATTAGTTGATTACCTGCAATTTAACATTCCTAGTATGAGGGGAACTGCCCCCCCCCTCCCCCCACGGACAGGGGCTGCAGCTGTTAAGTAGCCCCTGCCTGCGGCCAGGGTGAGCTGCCGGAAACAGGGGCTGATGGACCTGACACAAGCTGGGACCTAGTAGTCCCTGCTCACACTGGTCCTGGACCACTGTGCCTCTGAATTTTAAATGTAGTAAGAGCTGGATTCAGAGCTGGCACAAGCCAGGACTGCTCAGTGCCGACTTGAGCTAGCTCAGGGAACTACACCTGTTGCGGATCTGCAGAGCGGCCTCATTATCGACTACATGATACAATTTATATAGACTATCAACTACACGATTAGGCTAATAACTGTTCTTTAACAGCCTTAGCCAATACATGTGTGGAATCAGCTTTGTATCCATCAGTGCCCCACTCCCGGGGACCCAGCATGTAACAGCTATCATTTTTAGTGGCTGCACTGTTACAATAAGAACCATTTTTAAAATATCCCCAGTCCTCAACCATGAAGACTGATGCAAGCACTTCATTTAGTTTCTCTGCCATGACCTTATCTGTAAGTGCTCCTTTAGTGTCTCAATTGTCCAGTGGCTCCACTGGCTGTTGAGCAGCTTCCTGCTTCTAATGTACTTTGAATATTTTTGCTATTACTTTTTTGAGTTTTTGGCTCGCTGTTCTTCATATTCTTTTTGGGCCTTTGTAATTATATTTTTACACTTTAATGAGGTTATTCTCCTTTCTGTTTTCCTCACTGGTATATATCCTGCTCCTGGTGACAGGTCTCAACGACTCATGCCACTCAGCAGTGCCACAATCCTCCATGCCTCTTTGCTGCTGCTTGCCTCCCATTACCTCCACATAGGTGGGCAGCACTCCCCTCCCTGTTCCACAGAGCGCCCTGGGAAACATAGGCGCAGATTTCTAAGCGGTCCAGCTATGTTCACCTCTTGGATCAGATCCTGCGCTCCATGTAGGACTAAATAAAAAATTGCCTTTTCTCTTGTGGGTTCCAGTACCAGCTGCTCCAAGAAGCAGTCATTTGAAGTATCAAGAAACTTTATCTCTGCATCCTGTCCTGTACACAGTCAATATAGGGTAGTTGAAATCCCCCATTATTATTGAGCTTATTTTGTAGTCTCTCTAATTTTCATTTAGCATTGCACAGTCATTATTACCATCCTGGTCAGGCGGCTGGTAATAGGTCCCTTAGAACATGGAATTACTAGCCATAGAGAGTCTATGGAACAGTTTTTACTTCTTATGGTTTTGCACTTTTTTCCCCACATATAGTGCCACTAGACCAACAGCAGGACCTATTCTGTCCTTCTGATATATTTTGTACCCTGGTATTACTGTGTCCCATTGATCACCCTCATTCCACCAAGTTTCTGGGATGCCTGTTATATTAAATAAAGCTAACCTTTTTCCTGGGTTTAACACAACATGCTTTGAATTTAAAACAAACTGATTAAACAAAGGAAGTGGTAAGTATAGTTCATAAATTTCCTGTTTCTGACCTCATGTCCTTCAAGATTTTAGAACTAGATCATAGGCTGTTCAATACTTCTAATAGATTCTAATCAATTATTGTATCGTTAGCCTTTAACACATGTTGCCATAACTTCAAATTTCATTTTAAAATGCTTTCATTTTAAAAATAACCAAGTAATTTTAATTTTAAAACTTTGACTTAAAAACATGGATTTTTAGCAAACTATAACAAAATGTTCCATAGCTCCTGTAAGGATGGAGTGCTGTTATGTTGCTGTGTGTGCTGTTGGCATGCTGAAGAATTGCTCAAAAAGGGCAGGATTAAGGTTGTATTGTGAGGTTGTATTTAACTATGTATTTTTTGGCTTCCAGAGGTTAAACTTCAGCTAGAAAATGGGAAATGACTCTGTAGGAAAGAGTACAGTGGAAAGGAATCTAGGATCATAGTGGAGCACAGACTAAGTCTGAGTCACAATGTAACACCGCAAAAAAAGTGTACATAATTCTGGGATGTATTAGCAGGAAGTTGCAAACAAGATATGAGAAGTAATTCTTCTGCTCTACTCTATACCAGTTAGGCCTCAGGTGGAGTATCATGTCCTATTCTGGGCTTCATCTTTCAGGAAAGATATGGACAAATCGGAGAAAGATAAGAGCAACAAAAATGATTAAAGGTCTAGAAAACATGACTGAGGGAAGATGGATTCAGTCTGGAAAAGAGAAGACTAGGGATGATGGGATGGGACATAATAATTTTCAAATACATAAAAGGTTGTTACAAGCAAGAGGGTGGAAAATTTGTTCTGCTTAATATCTGCAGATAGGACAGGAGGCAGTTGTTTTAAATTGCAGCAAAGGAGGTGTAGGCCAGACATTAGGAAAACTTCCTAACTCTCAAGGTGGTTAAGCACTGGGATAAGTTTCCTAGAGAGATTGTGGAATCTCTGTTTGGAGTTTTTAGGAACAGGTTAAAGTAGGGATGTAAGGGAGTAGTCGAGTACTCGCTCCCCCTCCCCTTTTCTCCCTCTGGTCAGAGGCAGCAAGGGTGGGGAAGCAGGGGCCAGTGCTGGGGGGAGCCAGCGTAAAAGCAAGTTCCCCCCGGCACAGTCTCTGTGGTGTGGTGAGGGGAGGGCAGAGCCATAGTGACCTGGAGTCAGTGTGAGCCGGGACTGTTTAGTCCCAGCTCACGCCGCCCCTGGGAGCTAACCCCACAGCAGCTTTGCAGGTTAAATGTAGTAAGAACCTGCTGTGGACTCTTATTACATTTAAAATTTAGAGCCGCAGCATCCCAGACCTAGTGCAAACTGGGACTGCTTAGTCCCAGCTCGCGCTTGCCCTCCCCTCCCCCGCCGTAGGCTCTTACTATATTTTAAATGTAGAGCCACAGCAGGGTTAGCTCTCAGGGCCGACATGGGCTGAGACTGCTTAGTCCTGGCTCACGCCGCCCTCGGGAGCTAACCCTGCTGCAGCTCTGCAGTTCAAACGTAGTAGGAGCTGGGCTGCTGCATGCCCAGCTCCAACTACATTTAAACTGCAGTGCCATGGCGGCGGTAGCAAGCGCTCCCCCCTACTTCCCACGTAATCGAGTAGTCGCTGGAAATTCCATTGACTACTCGATTAGCTGATTAACTGCAATTTAACATCCCTAGGTTAGAGCAGACAAACACTTGTCAGGAATGGTCTAGTTATTAGTCTTGCCTTAAGTGAGGGGACTAGATGACCTGTTGAAATCCCTTCCAGCTGTACACTTGTATGATTCTATGGTCATCTTGCTTAATTTGAAAAGATAGTTTTGGGGGTCATTTTGTTTTCTAGAAATAGTTCCTTGCTTTGAATTGTCTGTTATCACAAAATCCTAGTCAGTTCAATGCAGTGGTCAGAAAGAAGATGCTAATAATACTGACTTTTCTTTAGGAAGATCTGGCCTTCAAGCAAAAACAGAAGGAAGAGCAGAAGAAACTTGAGGAGATGAAGACTAAAGCTTCTGGGAAAGGCCCCCTTAGTAAGTGGCCCCCTCAGTAACTGGCTTGCCTTAAGGGTAGGACAAGTGAAGGAATTATATTTAATTGTTGTTTGTTACTGACATAACAACCTTAGGTGGTTTTATGGCTGTTAAGCGATTACAAAAATTAATTGTGATTGATCAGTCTTAATTGCACTGTAAATGTATTTGAGTCCCCTGTATTTTCAAATATAGAGGTGGGGTTAGGGTGCAGAATTTACCCCTCCTCCCCGCCATCAGGTCTGCCACTGAGGAAGCTGGGGACAGGTGCTGCATCAGTCCCCTGCCACTGATGCCTCCTGCCCTGCCCACAAGGATGTGGTTCACCTGTCCTCTCATTAACATGTTCACTTTGCTTTCAGTTTATTAATTGTAGGTAACAGCTGCACTTGACAGCCTTAGTTATTTTACATTCCAGCATGCGCTGGTTTTAATTGTGAATTACACCATGTTCCCAAGATATTAAATACAAGAAAGTGTAAACTACAAATTACCAAGAAACCTTAATTGAAGTACTTAATAACTTCACTTTTTTAATTGAGCACCACATCTGGATGATTTACAATATTTAGTATAACTAAGCTTATTACAGTTAATTAGCTCAATAGATTCAGTGGTCTGCATGGACAGACACAAACCAGTCAATTCTAGTAACTGCTCTTTGACAGCCCCACTACTTCCTCATCTGGCCAACACAGTTTTATTATACAAATAATAGAATTCTATCTTAAATGAGCAGGATAAAGGAAGAAGTTTAGCAAACATGTTTTGCATTTAAAACTGTTCGCTATAACAGTTTCATTATAGTTAGTGAATTTAACTAATTGTTTCTGGACACCGTGGCCTTAAAGATTTTGGAACTTAGGGTTTCATCCTTTCACACCATGTTATTACTTATAGATTGGCAATAATAAACAAGTGTTCCTGTTTTTTAAATTCACAATTAGTATAACTTTGAATTGGGGAATATAAAATGTGTTTGAGTAACCATGTAACCACTGAAAATTCCCCCTCCCCCCACACACAGCTGCCTCTGATACAGAAGCCTGGGAGCCTGCATGTAACTGTAAAGATTAACCAATGAGTCTGGTCTGTACATGGTTACACTTTCACATCCCTACTTTGTATTAACTAGTTGTTGAACTAATCTAAATGAATAAACTGAGATTAAAAATAACCTCCTTGTAGCTGCAGAAAGTGGCTACTGCTGTCACAAGCAAATTTAGCACTTCAGCTAACTGATTCTATATACTTAACCATTCACTTGGGGTAGTATGTTGGTTTGACTTTCTCTAATACTTAGACAGCAAACATATATAATTATGTACATGATTCTAATGGCCTGTGTTAAAGACTAAACATACTACAATCTATCAACATTTCAAATTAAAGTTTAAAACTTTATTTTTAAAAAATATTTACCATAAATACAAAAACTGATTTTGACCTTTTAAAAATGTTTTTTTAAAATATTCACCATATCTTCTCTCTTCCTTTTGTCTGTCTGCCTTACATAGTCCCTGCCCTGAAGATCTTAATACCTCATGTTTCTATATTGCATACTCTTAGCATGTGTGCAGGGTGCCTCAGGTGGCATGTGACCAGGATTCATCCCAGAATTTGGTCTGCTGATTGGATCATGAGCTTCATTGGCTACAGCTGGGGACTAACAGGAAGTGCAGTATGAGCACTGATCATGCCCCAATACAAGGCCTTGATTCTCTTGGGGTATCTACTTGTGGCCTCTGCTCTGGGATAGTTGCTGCTATCACTATTCCTACAGCCTTGAGTACACCTTAATTAGGTGGGGGTGGAGTAGCACTCATGAGAGTATTTGCCCTGCTGCCAAAAGGTTTCTCAAGACTGACTAGGGTCCCTTACTAGGGAGTGGAGCCCTTAAATGGACTCATTTACTCTGAAAATTGATCAGAAAGCTTTTTGAACTTTTGTTAATCTGTATCGCTTTCCTCCCCATACATGGTGTGGGAGGGAGATGGAGAGAAAAACTTGAGATGGAAAAAGCTGTTGACAGAGTCTCCAAGTTTTTCTGGCTTCCTCCAGATTTAGTTGACCAAATTTTGCTGTTTTACACTGTGACCCACAGTGGTTAGGAGGGCCAGAGAGGTGAATGAACAGATTGTTAGTGTTGTTACCATTGTTTTATGCGCTATATAATACACTTTCTTTAATAAGGAAAAAGTAGAGGGTTTTCTTGAGTGGATGTAAGAGGTCTCTAGATATATTGTCCCACTGACACAAATAAGTGCATAATTGATATTACAGGAATTGGGTCCTGAGTGCAAAATAAAGCATGTGTTGATGGGAAAATTGAGGAAGTAAACAAATTATGCAAAAACCATCAACTCAAAAGGTGAGGTGGAGTGTAATACAAAGAGTGTGGCTAAGGTGAGGATTCTTAGATGGGGAATTGAGTGGAGGTGGTAAAGGAATAACAGAAGAAATGGGCACGTGGGAACACACCTGTGCATAGGCCTCACATGTCTGTATTATGGGGTTTCCTTTCCTTTGGCAGGTAGTGGTGGCATCAAGAAGTCTGGCAAAAAGTAGCCATATGCTATAGAAGAAGCAGTCTGTTCCCACTGGTTGCTTGACTGTGTGATGGATCTGCAGATTCATGTCAAAAAAAATTCACTGAGCACCTTGTACATTTTGTTTTGTCAAAATAAATTGTTTTGTTAAAATGTGGTGTCTTGCTCTGTTGCCCTGTAGACTGAATTCCAAAATGTATTACTGTATTGAACTGCAGAGGAGATTACTGCTGAAAACCCCTTGAAACTATAGTTCAGGGGTCGCCAACCTGTGGCTCTTTGCTCACAGAAATGCGGCTCTCAGGATTATGGCTCGATCGGAGCTGCATGCCCGCTTTGTGCACGCACCCCAGTTCCTAGAGGGAGAAGTGCGTGGCTGTGGCGGTGGCAGCTCTGGTGAGACCCAGGCATTGGGTTAGAATGGGAGGGGCCTGGGGGTGCCTGGCTCTGGGGGAGGGGGAGGCCACTGGGTTAGAGTGGAGGGAACTGGGGGGGGCTGGGTCTGGGGAAGGGCATTGGGTTGGGGGGGCTGGACGGGCCTGGCTCTGGGGGAGGGATGTGTGGCTCTTTGCACTACTATCCACAGCTAGGGTTGGCAGGTGTCCGGTATTCACCCGGACAGTCTGCTATTTTCACCTCCTGTCCGGTAAAAAAATTCAGAAAATAGCAAACACCTAAGATGTCTGGTATTTTCTGATTCTCCCCCCCCCCCCCCCCCCCCACCCCCCCCCCCGGCCAGGAGGCAAAAATGCTGGGCACCTGGCAATCGTACAAACACTCAGTGCCTGGCCTCTCCCGACCCCCAGCCCCCCGACCCCAACCCCCATGCTCACCTGGTTCCGCAAGGCTGCCAGCACAAAATGGCTGCCGGCAAAAAGACCAAGGGGAAGCAGTGACTCCCTGGGTCTTAGTGCTCAACTGCTCTCCTGTTCCTGCACTCACTCTTAAAGGGAACATGCTGTTTTATTTTAATTTTTTTTCTTAAATCTTGGAGTCTTTTTGCTCAACAACTTTGGTTTCCCGCCCCCCCCTTTTTTTTCTTCAACAGAATTTTTTCCTGGTGTTTTTTTGGGGGAGGGGGACGAGTGTTCAGTATTTTTGTTTCAACCACCTGGCAACCCTATCCACAGCTCTTTTGGCTCTTCATGTCTAACTGGTTGGCCACCCCTGCTATAGTTGGTCCAGTGTAACTGATGTTTAGTTCCAAGAACAAAATATTAAACTTCTGCACTGCTATCTGTATGCGGTTCCAGGTGTCTGCCTGCTATAACTCTACATCCTGGTTAATGGAGTGTGTGTGTCTCTTCCCAGATACTTTGTCAGTGAAGGGTCCCTGTTCCTCCCCATGTCCCCTATGCTTCCCAGAAAGACTCGTACTGTTCTCTCTTTTCTTGAGGAAGACTGGTTGGGTAAAATGCCTTTCTCTTGGTCAATTTTAATTTACATTTCTCTATCTTGTACAAATCTATTGTGTGATTGGATGCATTCTTTAAATTAACACAATTTTCCAGTGAGTAAATACCTGAAGTATTAGGTAGACCAAAAAAATCCACTACTAAGCAAAATCATAGGGAGAATTTAAAGGTGAACACATAGGGAGGAGCTGGCTATGGGTGAGTTTGAGAGTTTGCCTGTGGGGTGGGGGAGAGTCCGCTTGCTGTGAGCACTGGGAACTATAGGACACGTAATTCAGGTAGCCAGTGCAGACTAACTTGTTTCCTGTATGGAAAGAGTGGTCTAAGATGGATGCCCAGTCTGCTACTTTGTAAGCAAGCATTGGGAGGAGCAGGTAAGAGTGGAGTGCAATAGGAAATAGTGCTTTAGGTAAATCTCTTGGGGCATGAGTCAAGGTAAGTGTTTAGGAAGGTGTGGTTAAGTGAGCCCCAGGAGAGAAAGTTTTAGGGTGGAGACAGGAGGCTTTTAGTGTGAGCAGCTGGAGAATAAGCGGTCCAAAATGCGTATTTAGGGACCGGAATAGTTTACAAAATAAGCCCCATAGGAAGAGGGGGGCAGTGAGTCTGGAAGCTGTTTGAGTGAATGCATGGTGGAGAGTAGTGTAACTCAAGTACAAGTGAGTGCTTTCTGATTCAGCAAATACGGGGGATAGTCAAGTTAAGCCAGCTGTGGTTTAGCCGAAGGACTCTCCTCACTCAGAGGAGCACTGCCAGACCAAGTACCAGGGAAGAAGACACGGAGGGTAAGCACAGTGTGAGAATCCGATAAGCAGCTAGGTGAGGGCTGAGGCAGATAGAATACTCTAGCTCTAGTGTGCAGCAGAGGGCATTAAGCAGCATCTCGTTGGATGACTGTCATACAAGCCCTGCTCCTAAGAGTTCAAACTTCTGTCGACAATTCCCTGGTCCCTTGTCTAATTTTTGTAAATGTTGATTAATATAAACCCACTTGAATAGATAACAAAAATGACAAGGAACCTATAAGAGAACTGGATGAAAACTCATGAATGAAGATTTTCCAATGTAAGACTAAGTGAACCTAGGGATTTCAGTGTGGTGCTATACATTAGGGGAGATGGATTGTCTACCCTGGCCTGTCTCTTCCTCTAGCCCACTACCAGCCCACCTGTGATCCTGTATAATTACCACTATGAAATTTCAGATTCAAATAACTGAAATAATTACATTTACGATTTTAAAAATGCTAACTGTGAAATTGACCAAAATGGACTGTGAATTTGGTAGGACCCTACCCATCAGTGTTGAATCCATCTCTGTCCAGTGGGGAATGATGCAGAGCAGATGGAAAAGGGAGGCTCTTTAGGCAGTGGTGGCTCTTTCTTAAGTTATCTGCTGTGCTTGCAGAGGGCTCCTCCCAGGCAATGGTGCAGCCCAGGAGCTCCAGCCAGAGGCAGAGGATCTAGAATAAATGGACCTGAGCAGTCTAGACATTGCTCTTGGCAGTGGAGCTGATGGGCCCTTATGGGGTCTGTGTGATGGTGACAATGATGGAGGAGGAGCAGGTATCAGTATGTTTGAAGTGTATCTCTGTCCAGTGTCTGAGTAGCGAGGTGCACCCCTGAGAGCAATGAAATGGATTCTAGGGAAGGTAGGAAGAGTTCTGTCTTTGTCTGGTAATTGTCTAGGATTGTCTGCCTCTTCCACCTCTCCCTTAATTAAATGTAAGGGAAGGAGACCAGCATACAACGAGAGATGCTTGGTTATTTCTGGTCTGCCGTTACATGTCACTGGACACCAGAGCTTGGTTCATGTTCATACCCTTTTTCAGAGCATCTGTGTAGCCATGGGGGTCTTTCATGGGCTTAGGGTGTGGAGGATCTCGAGGAGAGGCTGTACTTCATTACCAGTGCTTAGCATTGCAGACAATGGGTGGGCTGTAAATGAACAGAGAAAGGGGTTTGCAGGGAGCAGCAGGCAGGTGATGTTTCTCTGCCACACACCAGTGATTGCCTTCTACAATGTTGTCTTTTTTTGGTCTCAGTTCATAATGACAATGGGAGAATGGCCAACTGGTGGTAGGGACCAAAATAAGGAGCAGACACAAAACTAGGAGATGGGGCAACAAAATGGCTAGTGAATATGAAGTCATTGTGGCTAGTTTCCCTGAAAACATCCACTCAGTGTGCAGCGGCAGTCAAAAAAGCAAACAATGTTAAGATTCATTAAGCAAAGGACAGACAATATCGTTTTGCCTCTATATAAATCCATGGTACGCCCACATCTTGAATACTGCGTACAGATATGGTTGCCTCATCTCAAAAAAGATACATTGGCATTAGAAAAGTTTCAGAAAAGAGCAACAAAAATGAATAGGGGTTTGGAATGGGTTCCATATGAAGAAAGATTAAAAAGACTCAGACTTTTAACCTTAGAAAAGAGCAGAATGGGGGGGGGGGGGAATATGATAGAGACATTGTTCCCTTTAAGATGTGTGCCTGCACGTTGTCAAAGTTAGACTGAGGACTCACAATTTTCGTAGACCACTCTGTTTATTAGCAAAGTGCTTCGCTAATACAACCAGAAAAGTAAGACCCCATCCCAAACCCAAGCCACCTTATTTATACAGATAAAAGGAGAGTGAAACAAAGGATTGAAAAAGGGCGTGAATTGACAAGGTTACCCGGGGTTAGTCAAGTACCTCATTTCCTTATTAACTCTTACCAATCTCCCGTTCATGTCTCACTATCACCCTTAAGTGGAACCATTGACCTCTGCCTTAACATCCTTCTTCCTGCTTACACACAAACAACTTACCTTAACATCTCTCTTCCTGCTAAAAGAACAAACAACATTTCTTTAATTCATTCTACTTTTACAATATAATTCAGTCTACTTTCACAATGTGCATCAAGAATTTACCTCCTACCCACCTCCTTAGCAGAGCCACACAGTGGCTGCTCAGCTGCCCTTATGGTTGCCAGATACTTTTAAAAAAATCCCAAACGTGGCGGGGGAAAAATTGGTTGAGCACAAAAAAAAAAAAGTTGCTATGCCTTTGTGTCCCCGCTGGCCTTCTGTTCAGGAGAGACACAAAATACCAGATATTTTATATGTCTGCTATTTTTTTTTTTTTTTTTTTTTACTGGACTGTCCAGGCAAAAACTGGACAGCTGGCAACCCTAGCTGCCCTGGGGTGGGGGCCACAGGGAAGATGGCGGGGCTATCAAGAAGGCTAGGGTTTTATAAAGCCTGTGAATAAGCAACCAGGGCTTGTAGCAGGTGGGGGCTGGGCAGGGGGCTAGTAGCAGTTGTAGTAAGATGAAGGCTTAAAACAAAAGCCTACATCGCACAGGCCTGGTCTGAGGCCTAGCTAACAATGGACCAAACATGGCAAACATAAAGCAAAGCTCAGCTGTGTGAAAGAGACAGGCCCCTGCTCACAGAACTTGGCACAAATGGGGCTGTGCATGCAAATCACTAATTGGTAATAGGCCCAAGTGTAGAACTGTAATTGGTACAGGCAGGGGTGGCCCGAGATAGGCTGCTGGCAGCTGGTGCTGCAGGTGGAACATGGGATTGATGCCCCCACCTGCATAGCCCTCAAGGGTGTGATGTCACCATGTGGTGCCCTAGGTGATGGCTAAGTCGGCCTCTACACATGGGCCGCCCCGGGTACTGGGCATAAGTTGAAAGCACATGGTACCACCAGCTCATTACAAGACACTGTGGGGGGGATACAATCTGTGCCTACCAACCCAGGTTCAGGAAAGGGTCTAAACTGACAACATGATGGACAGAGATGATCTAATCAAACCATGAGGTGCAGGGTGATGGATGGTATCTAAGTAGCATCGCAGGGTGGCTGGCCACCTGACACAGCAGAAGTGATGTGTAACTTGTACCTGTATATAAAGTGGTGGCTTGGGGGGCAGTTTCCCACTGGTTGTGCTGAGCCCATTGTTGAAAGTACATGTGTGTAGTGGGTCAGTAGAATCTACTGACAACTATTATAATAATATAAATGGCAATATACCTATCTCATAGAGCCGGAAGGGGCCTCGAGAGTCATCGAGTCTAGTCCCCTGCCCTCACGGCAAGACTAAGTACCATCCCTGACAGATTTGCCCCAGATCCATAAATGGTCCCTTCCCTCAGGGATGGAACACACACCCCTAGGTTTAGTAGGCTGATGCACAAACCCCTGAGCTCTCCTTCACTCCCCTTATTAATGCACTTTGTAAACAGTAAACCTGGCTAGATGCCTTTGCTCCTTAGCGGCTTTGTGGACTGCAGGGAGCTCTCTTGGGGTCTGCAGTGGTCATTGGACCCATATCATTGAGCAAACATGCGCGCAACCTTCTGGTTATTGTCCTCAACAGACCCAGAGGCCTGCCCGTACCTCACAGTAGTAAATCCTCCTAACTACAGCAGTATGGGGCTGTGCGGAGGCAAGCAGGGGGCGGGGTCTGAACAGGAGGAAAGCAGCAGTGTGGGGGCTATGGAGGGGGCGAGCAGCGGGGGTGGGGCTGGGCAGGGATTACTGGGGTGTGGGGCTGGGCAAGGGGGAGCAGCGGGTGTGGGGCTGGGCAGGGGTTACTGGGGGCGGGGCTGGGCAGGGGGAGCAGCGGGGGTGGGGCTGGGCAGGGATTACAGGGGTGTGGGGCTGGGCAGGGGGGAGCAGCGGGGGCGGGGCGGGGCTGGGCAGGGGTTACTGGGGGCGGGGCTGGGCAGGGGGAGCAGCAGGGGCGGGGCGGGGCTGGGCGGGGTTACTGGGGGCGGGGCTGGGCAGGGGGAGCAGCGGGGGCGGGGCGGGGCTGGGCGGGGGTTACTGGGGGCGGGGCTGGGCAGGGGGAGCAGCGGGGGGGGGCGGGGCTGGGCAGGGATTACAGGGGTGTGGGGCTGGGCAGGGGGAGCAGCGGGCGGGGCGGGGCTGGGCAGGGGTTACTGGGGGCGGGGCTGGGCAGGGGGAGCAGCGGGGCGGGGCGGGGCTGGGCAGGGGTTACTGGGGGCGGGGCTGGGCAGGGGAGCAGCGGGGCGGGGCGGGGCTGGCGCGGGGGTTACTGGGGGCGGGGCCTGGGCAGGGGGAGCAGCGGGCGGCGGGCGGGGCTGGGCAGGGTTACTGGGGGCGGGGCTGGGCAGGGGGAGCAGCGGGGGCGGGGCTGGGCCGGGGTTACTCGGGGGCGGGGCTGGGCAGGGGGAGCAGCGGGGGCGGGGTGGGCAGGGGTTACTCGGGGGCGGGGCTGGGCCGGGCGAGTAGCGGGCGCTGGTTGGGGCTCGGCAGGGGGCGCTGTTTCCCAGGCGCTGGGTGCCCAGGGCAGGAGTTTGCCCCGCCCCCCAGCAGGGCTCGAGCCCGCGTGTCTGAGCGCTGGGGACGGACGTGGCGGAGCGTCGCAGAGATGACGCTGCTGGGGGAAGTCACGTGGCGGCGAGGACCAATCGGGGAGCCGGGCGGCCGGCGGGGCCGGGATGGAGGCCGACGCGGCGCTGTTGCGGGCGCTGCGCGAGCTGGGCCTGCCTGAGGCGGAGGCGCGACGGGTGAGGGACGGGAGGCGAGGCGGCGCGGCGGGGCGGGGCGGGGCGGGGCGGGGCTGCGGGGCGCGCGCCTCACGCTGCTTTCCCACCGCAGGCGCTGGCGATGACGGGGAACGTGTCGGCGGAGGCGGCTGCGCAGCGCTACTTCGGCGGGCTGGAGGCGCAGGTGCGAGCGAGCTCGGGGGGGCGGGTAACCAGGGAGCCCGCCTGGCTGCACGCGGCCCGCTCTGTGCTGCCTGGGTCTCGGGGCACCCTGCCGGGGCCCCCAGGGGCTGCGGGAGAGCTGGCCATGGGGGTTCGTTTCGAGCCCCGCCCCTGCGCGCCCCCCCTCAGCTGCCACCGGCCTACCTGGCTCGCCGCGCTTAACGTCCCTCTCGTGGCCCTGCCCCCATTTCTTTTCCAGGAGCAGGCAGGTGGTCGTGGCTACAAGATGGTGTTTGTGGTAAATGCAGAGCTTGCCATGAGCGCTGGCAAGGTAAGCTTTCGGTTTCGGTTTCGGTTTCGGTTTCAGCTGCAGCCTGCGGAGTCCTGGGGCGGGGGGTGTTTGCTGGCCCTGGGCTCTGCCAATTTCCCTTTCTCTCTCTCTCCAATATCTGACCAGGGGTTGTGTTATGGGGGGAGGGGAGGGTAAGTTTGCCTCCTTTCCTTCCCCGGGACTGTTTCCTGCTGAAGGTTTTACCTGAATGTAGAGCACTTGTGCTGCTCATATCACCCCCATGGGCGGGGCCTTAAGTGGCTCCCCTGAGCTACTGATGTTATAAAGTAGTCAATTCACTGATAATCAAGAGCTTATTGGTTAATGCTATAGATGATATGCATTCTCTCCTACTTCTCTCCAGTACATGTTTTAGCAGGTTGGCCAGCAGCCTTGCCCAGTCCTGGTTTGCATCAGCTCTGGGACCTATCCCTACTGTGGCACTGCATTTAAAGTGTAGCAGGAGCTGCACAGGCAACCTGGCTCAGTTCCAGCTCATGCCGGGTCCACGACCTACCCTCACTGTGGCTCTGCATTTAAAGTGTAGGAGGAACTGGGTGGGCGGGCAGGCAGGCAGGCATCCTGGCTCAGTTCCGGCTCATGCCGGGTCCAGGAGCTCAGACTGCTCCCTGGACAGGCTGCTGCCTCCCTCCTCCCCCTGCTGCTGGGGCAACAGGCAGCCAGTCCGTGCAGTGAGCTGGGTTTAATACTGGCACCCCATGCTGCTACCTCTGATACAGAGGCAGCAGCGCAGAGTGGCCAGGAGTTCTTCAGAAGTGAGGCTGGAGCACACTGGCTGTTGGCTCCACCTCCGAGGACTGTAGAATAGTTGAGTAACCAATAAGAATTCATGAGGTTAATTGATTAGTCAATTAACTGATGTTTAACAACCCTGCCTTGAGACTGTTTAGATATCCTGTTTCCCCTTGCAGATAGCAGCCCAGGTTGGACATGCAGCTGTTGGCCTGTACCAGTTAATGCAGGAGCAAGCAGCTGGGCGGGAGCTGATCTGCCAGTGGGATGAATGTGGGTAAGATGGCAGTGTGTGCCTGACAGTCTAGTGGACTCAATGTTGTAAAATTCAGACACCAAGTGGAGCACTCTGGCTCATGTGGGTCAGGGCTGCTTGTTAGGTGAAGGACTGAAATCACAGGTGCTCTTCTTAGAGTACTTACTCATGTCAGTTCCAGTCAGATGTGAGTGCACTGCAGCTGGAAAAGTTTTCCCCCCCAATAGCACCTGTTGGGTTGGCTGAGGTGCCTCCTGGAATTTCACCTTTGTGGTGCTCAGTATAGAGCAGGGGTGGGCAATCTTTTTTTTAATGTGGGGTCACGCCAAGAATTTGGAAAGTGGTTGAAGATTGCACTCTTCCATGATATTCATACAGGGTCTGGGATAGAGGTCGGGTGCAGAAAGAAGTTTGGGGTAAGGGAGGGAGTTTGGGTGAAGGAGGCAGTTGTGACCTGGGGCACTGGACTGGAGTGGAGGGGGTTGGATTGTGACCTGGTGCAGGGATTTCAGTTGAGCTAGGGCGGGGGGACTATGATCTGGGGCAGGGGATTGGGGTGCTGGATCTGGGAGCAGATATGGGTATAGGTAGGGGGCAGAAGATTTGAGTGTCTGGAATGAGGGGCAGAGGGTTGGGGAAGGGAGGGACTAGGGTGCCAGAAGTAGTCTCTGCCAGGAGACTTACCAGCCAACAGCAGTTCCTGAATCAGCCTCCCTGCCTGCCCTGCCCCCACACAGGCTGCAGGTATGTGCTCTGGAGCCCTGGTGCTTCATGGCTGCCTGTTACTGAAACAGGCAGCTCCCTCTGGCAGAAACCAGCCAATTGGATTGGGCTGGGGGTGGGTGCAACTGCTAAAATGTCCCCCTTCCCTCCAGACTCACAATTTTGAAAGAAAAAACTGCCCCACACCCGTGTTTCTGAGCGGCGTGTGGGTGGGGCGAGGCAAGTGTCATCTGCGGGACGGATCTTCTTGTCCAGGCCTCGCATAGAGCCCTACCAACCCACCATCCCTTCACTTCTTTCTTACCACCTGTGGTGGGTAGCTGAAATGCTCCTACATTTTGCTTAGCAAGCACAACTCCCTAGTTGTTTCTGTACTGTAAATAGTTTTAGTTATAAATAGTATAGTTAGAGTGGGTGTGTACCCTTTGGTCTCTTTCTCCCCGACGGCCTTGCTGAGTCTTACCGGATTCTGGGATTGGTTGAGTGCAGAGAGGTGGTGCAGAACTTGATGACCCTTATGACACCACCTTCCCTTCCCAGAGGAGACTAGATGCCTGCATCAATGTTGGTGGCACCCATGAGGTCACCAGTGTAGTCAAGAGCAAAACCAGTACTGATGCCGTGCTTGTCTCCATTTCCCTGCCAGTAGTTGCCAGCACCAATGATGGAGCAGGTAGGCAAGGCAGTCGCACCAGTCCCTTACCCCAGATGCTGCTGTGTGGCACAAAGGAGCTCTATTCCTCTGTGCTTGTCCTATACCTAGTCCTTGAGTTGGAGGAGCAGGAGATGTAGGTCTCATTTAGGGATGTATAAATATAACTGTTTAAATGGCTAACCAATAAGCATGAGCTTATTGGTTACTGTAACGGTTACACTCAGGCTCCTGGTCCTGCTCCTGGGGAACTGGCTGCCAGCTGGCTCTGCTGGCTGTGTATCAGAGCCTGCAGCATGGGGCAACAGCTGGCTCCCTGGGAGTGGGTTTGGAAGTGGGAGCCGGTGCACACTGCGCTGCTGCTTCTGTGCCAGCCGTGGTGTCAGCAGGAGGTATAAGTCGCATTGATGAGACTTGGGATGTTAAACCAGTTAATAGGTAACCGTGTAATGGCTGAGATTTTCAGCAGTTACATGCTGCAGGCTCTGCAGTGTAAAGATTATACTTCAGAGCCTGCGATGTAGCTAGCTCCCTGGGAGTGGGGCTGGGATCCAGCTTCCGGTGTGTACTGGCTGCTGGCTTTGCTCCTGCGGGCTGGCTACTCTGTGTGCTCTGTGATATAAGCTTTATACCACAGGGCTTGTGACATGTAACTGCTGAGATTTTCAGCGCTTCCACAGTTATTTAACAACTGCTTTTTAACATCCCTAGTCTCGTCAGCGTGACTGATGCCTCCACTGGCACAGTGGCAGCCTCCTACCCACAGGCCTTTCAGGACCCCCTGAGTCTTCAATTAGCATCATGGCCATTGGTCTCGCTCTGGATTGTCTTTGGCAGCTTTGGGATCTTATGGTACTTCTACCCAGTCCACTGCAATTCATCTAGCCCCAACAGACCTGGTATCAGCACCAGGATCATCGGCAGTGGCTCTGGTGGCATCATTGGTCCCCTCGTGGGCTGAGGAGTGTGAGTACGACCCACTTCCACCTTGGACCTCGTCATCCTCCTTCTGCCTGACAAGGCCGTGGGGAACCTCTATAGCCCTGGTCCTAGAGTGCAACTGGGTGCTCCAGCAACTCATGTGTACAGTTATGCAAAATCTGGGTCTGCAGGCTATACCTGCATGTCTAACAGCTGGTCTTGTCTTGGGACCTCAGGGTCACCCTTGGAACTGCTGGCAACTTGTTTCTTGCTCTGCCTTGTACAAGGTGGCATTTTGGGTAGTGATAACCTCAGCCAGGAGGATGTCAGAGCTGAAGGATGCAATACAGAGGCTTCTTATACAATGTTCTAAAAGGACAAGGTGCAGCTCAGACCATACCCAACTTTCGTCTCAGGTTGGCTGGCAATTTCACATGGACCTAGATATTTTCCTCCTGGAATTCTGTCCTAAACTGCATGTGAGCAGCAGGGGGCAAGAGGCTTCACTCTCTGCACGCTGAGAGTGGATGTTTGCAGAGTGCTAGCTCTTTACATTGAGAGAACAAAACTTCTCAAAGTCCATTCAGCTGTTGGGCTGTGACAGATGGGATGACAGGCCTTCCAGTCTGTTAATGAATTTTGTGATGGATCATGTCCTGCACCTGTGAGAGCTATAGCTTGGTAGGGGTGCTTGCCTTTCTGCTCACAGCACATTCCACCAGGATACAGGCTTCTTCAGCAGTGTTCCCAGCCCCCCAGGAAATATGCAGAGTGGCAGCATGGTCCTCAACCCCTACTTTTATATTGTCTCAGGCTTGCTGAGTGATAGCATAATACAGTGTGGCCTTTAGCGGAGCAGTGCTCCAGTCAGTGGACATCTGAGCTCTGACACTGCCTCTGGATCTTGGGTTTGGGAGTCGCCTGATTGAAATTAACATGAATAACCATGTGAAGGAAACAGTTATGAGAACATGAGTAACCATTCTGGAGGTAAACAACAAACGGTCTGGTAGCACTTTATAGACTAACAAAACATGTAGATGGTATCATGAGCTTTTGTGGGCACAGCGATGTGTATGTTCATGTCCATTCCAATACCTGCCCTTCTAGCTAGCAAGAAGGAAGTGAGGGGGTGGTGGATTGGCAGGGCTCTATATTGAGCCCCACAAGGCATGGCTCCTGGGGTGCCCAGGCTAACCTGATGGATGTTGCTAGGAGAAGATTTCCAGCTGCCATGCATGTGTGCACACCTGATTGGAATGGACATTAACAACATCTCTTGAAGGCAGTGAGTAACTATGTAGAAGATTGAACTTTCAGGGCACGAATGACTTTTTTGCAGCACCTTGCTGCATTCTCCTTGGTTGTGCCTCTGAATTGTCCTTTTTGCTAAATTAGCATTTGCTCTAAATGGTTCTTCAAGCAGTTGTTCAAAATGGTTAGAAATGGCTAAACAGATAAAGATGAGTAGACATGGGAAGGCTTTCATTGTACTGCATTGCTGAAAGGAGGGAGGAGTCTTTCTGATGTGGGTTTTTTGTGTGTCTTGTGGATAATTTCACTTAACAGGTATTCTAGATTGATTTATCTGAAGCAAATGGTTTTGCTGTTGCTTGGTGAATGGGAGATGGGCCCTCTAACTCCTTTGTTAGGCAGATTACTTGCTTAACTTTTGCTTCTCCAGACAAGGGCCTGTGATAAAGGTCACTGGACAGTATGAACTCTTCCTGATCATTTGCTTTTTCCTTCTTAGTGCAAAAAAGATTGTAGTTCAAGGATCAAACACTGCTCACCTGATGGATCTGCAAGCTTTGGCTTTGAGCCTGGAACTGCCAATGTACCTAGTGCAGGATGCAGGGAGGACACAGGTAATCAAACTAGCAAATGAGAGCATGTGTGTAATTAATACAATACATTTGGCACTTTAAGAGGGCTAATATCCCAAAGCTTGAAAACAATTGTTAGCAAAACTGATTGGTAGGAAGAATTTAAAACTGTATGAAGAATTGGGAGTCTTCCCAAGG
The DNA here is from genome assembly GCA_032595735.1 of Pelochelys cantorii. Lineage (NCBI taxonomy): Eukaryota > Metazoa > Chordata > Testudines > Trionychidae > Pelochelys > Pelochelys cantorii. The sequence goes on from CM064336.1 coordinate 509,202, forward strand.
AAACTTTTTACTAGAGGTCTAAAAAAAACCCATAATTCAGCAGTTATCTAAGAAGGATTCCTCATTTAAACAGTTGACAGGTACTTCTGTTATATAAAATCTTGGTTTCTGTTATTTCCACTCCAATTCAAATGATGAAGTGGGTTTTACCCACGATATATTTCCTCTAAGGTGCTACTGTACTACTTGTTGTTTTTAAAGTTACAGACTAACACTGCTATCTCTCTGAGATAATTTGAACTGTTCTAGTTAAAGGCTTTGAAAGAAGATATAAAACTAAAACCAAAAGGCTAGAATGGGAAAGTAGACACTGATAGCAATGATAATATATTAGCAGTTATAAAATGAAGATATTGAAAAGGGAAGCCAAAGCCTGTAAGGACTAAGGACAATTAAAAGGAATTTTTTCAAATAGCTAAACAAAAGAAATTCTAGCAATGTTGTAGATCTGTGATTTTTTTACCATCCCTATCTAACAGGACTGGAAGGGTCTTTGAGAGTCATCAAGTCTAATCCCCTGCACTCAAGGCAGGACTAAGTATTATTTAGACCTGCCATGACAGGTTTTTGTCTCTGCTTTTTTTAAAAAAATCCAATAATGGACATTTCATAATCTCCCTAAATTTATTCCAGTGCTTAGTGACCCTAATGTTTTTTTTTTCTCATGTCAAATCTAAACTGCCCTTACTACAAGTAATCCCATTGCTTCTTGTCTTGTTCTCAGAGGTTAAGGAGAATATCCATAAGTGGATACAATACTCCAGTTGGGGCCTAATTAACATGGCCTTCAGTGGAAAATTTTTTCCTTGTGTATTGCTTAAGAGTCCTGCTAAGATTTGCTTGAATGATTTTTTTTTTTTTTTTTTTTTTTTTTTTTTTTTTGCAGCAGTTACACCCTTCACTCGTGTAGCTTGTGATGGCAACAATTATGCAAAGCAGCATAAATAATCAATAAATACTTATATTTGGAAAGAAGCTGGATGACTTCCCATCCTACAATGGTGGTAGAAAACCTACCTCTTTGACAGTAACTAAATAGGCTGTTAAAAAAGCAACTGCAAAATTAAATGCTCACATACAGATTTGTAGTGGATATCTTGCACCAAAGAGTTGGTGGAAGAACTGAACCATTGATGCTCATTTGTTAACTAGAGACATTAAAATGCATGTAATTCAGTAATCATATAACTGCTGAAATACTGGCTGCCGCCCCGCATTGCTGCTTCTCTATCAGAGGCAGCAGCAAGAGTTGGTAGGTGGCTTCCTGGGACCTCCCCATGCTTATTTGGAGCTTGTATGTAACCATGAACATTAACCAATGAGCCCAGGCTTATCGATTAACCATGTACACAGTTACTTTCATATCCCTAATTTTAACAAATATTGGAACGCTCTGGAAGTTCTAGAAGATTGGCACTGTTGTTCTTTCCTCCAGTATGGTAGAGGTGACACAAACTGACTGGTTAGCCCAGGGATGGCCAATAATTTTTGACTGGGGGCCACTTCAGAAATTTTTGAAGTGGCCCTGAGCTGCTCTGGAAGGGGCGGGACCTCAGGCAGAAGGGGCGGGGTCAGGGCACTTCCATGCTTCCCCACCCACAGATGCTGATTGGTCGGGGGGGGGAGCGTGCCAAGTCTTTGCCCTCTCCCCAGAGAGAACCACCAGCTGTTTTCAACAGCTGGTGGTTTCCTCTAGGTACCCATGCCCCTGGCAGTAGGAGGAAACTTTGTGTGCTCCTACCAAGTCAATCAGAGCCAGGGGAGGGGGAGCATGTGAAGTGTCTCGTTCCCTGCCCCCGCCCTACAAGGGAGCACTGCAGTTAGTCAGCCGCCAGCTGAGGAGCAGCTGGTGGTTGACTTCAAGTGCTGAGCCCCTTGCATGGTGGGAGGAGACTTTGTATGCTCCCCTCCTGCCCCCAAGGCCTGATGTGAAGGGGGAGTGGCAGGGCCTCCATAGGCTGATCATCTCACTTGGCAGACCGGATCCAGCCCACGGAGCCCCTTTTACCCAATCCTGGGTTAGCCTGACACTGCTCCCGTGTGAAATAATGGAACCGCTGATCTGGGCTGCAGTCAGTAGAGAATTTAAGGGTAGTTTTTGTAGAAAATTGGTTTTATCAGACAAATATGAATTGTGAGGCTATCAACCAAGTGTATAAGAGACTTAACACTACGTGCATTTCTGTAAGTCTGATACCTTAGTATACTTCATGAAAGTCTGATTTTTAAAAAAATGCAAAATCATGAAGGGCGTAATAACTAGATTAAAAATTGATTAACTGAAATCTCACATGAATATTAAAGAATTTGCATGTCTCAGGAATGTGTTCCTGGGCCAGTGCTATGCGATACCTTTACCAGTGATTTAGAAGAAAATATAAAATTATTGTTGGTTAACTTTGCAGATCAGTCAGTTTTGTGAATATAATAAGGACTGCTCCAGAGCAGAGCAAGCTGGAGTGTGTGGTAACCTGGATCCACTGGGGGGTGGGGGAGGAGTGTGTGTGTCTGAATGAATGTGCCAAACACATGGTCATTGACCTAGGATCCAGGAATGTAGGTCCTATTTGTAGGCTGGGGGACTGCCCTGGAAATCATGAACACTGAGAGTTACCTTGGGATCAGGGTGGAAATCAGCTGAATGAGGTCCAGTGCGATGTTGTGGTTCTTGAATGATGTACAAGTAGGGAAGTGGTATTAACTTTATATGCCACATTGATGAGACTAGCGGAAGCTTATGTCCATTTTTGGTGCCAACATTCTAAGAAAGAAAGGGTTCCAAGAAGACCTCAGGAATAGTTTGAGTGCTTATGTTGTATACGCTACAGACTAAGAAGCTAAATCTGTTAAGTTGATCCAGTAAGTTGAGGTGAGTTGATCAATGTATAAGTACCTACAAAGATTTCTGATAGTAGAGGACTTGCCAGAAAAAGGCATGACAAGATCTTATGGCTGGAAACTGAAGCTAGACCATTCAGATTAGAATGGTGCAAATTCTTGATGATGATGATAATTAATCATTGGGATAACTTACATAGGGATGTGGTGGTCTCTTTTTCACTTTGAAGTCCTGAAGTCAAAACTGAATATCTACCATCCTCTAAATTGCTATTGACACAATTGCATGCTTATTTCTCTGTTCTAGGTTCCAGCTGGATCATACACGGTCCTTGCTGTTATTGGAGAAGAAGAAATGGTGAATCAGGTGACCGGGAATCTGAGGCTGTTGAACTGAGAGCAGCACCAATGCCTAATATTTTGTGCTGTCCCGGATTACATATGCTATGGAACTGGCAAGCAATGTGTATGCAATTTGGAGAAAGAAGCATCTGTTAACAGCATCTCAGGCCTTTCAGCGAGTTGTGGAAAACACCAGATGGCTGCTGGAGCTGCAAGGGAGGCATGGTGCTGGGATGAAGAGGCAGGCACTTTTCCTGCCTCTTGAAGGCATCTGTCTTGCTAGACCAGGACTGTGAGAGTATTGCGCCTCTACTACAGGTGGATTAGAGAGATTGCTGCACAGTTCAATCTCTAGCTTCTCCTAGAAATTGTCTGGGAGAACAAGGTTAGCGTTTTTTTTAAAAAACGTATTTATGAACAAGATGAAGTTTTGACAGATACCTTGCCTTTCCTTGACATCTGTGTGGTGAGCTTGTGGCTTTGTTCATTCCCACTGTCAATACACTCTGAAATTTTAGAGTCTTATTGAAATCCAGGCCATGTGCACTGCCATGCTGAGAATGTGGGGTTTTTTTATTTTTGTAGAGGGATGTATATGTCTTGCTTAGCAAATGGGGTTTCAAATATTGTATGATTAAATGGATAAGAGCATTCCCAGTTATTTTAGGTAGGCTTATGGGCTTTAGGTAGATCTGAAGGGAGAATAAACCCTCTTAAGAGCTGGGAAGAAATTTCCTCAATGGGTAGATTATTGAATAGTTGCTTGCTACAGGAATTTCTTACACTTGTGGCCAGTCCCAGACACTGTAGGGGATAGGCTGTAGGATTAAATAGACCTTTGGCTTGGGAGTTCCTATCCTCCTAAAGCCTGTTCTGGTAATATAAACTGAATAATGGCAGTGGTGCAGGTTTGATCTTATTACAAAATGCACTGTTGAAATAATTACTTGGCATGATGGACAGTGGTCATTCAATTAGGATTTATATTTCAGATTCAAAAGGGGAGGGAGGTAACTCCCTACTTCAAACAACCTCATTTGGGGTCTTGGTTGTGGTTTTGTAGCACATGTGCTTAGCTGGAATTTCTAGTGAACTTCATTTAAACCAGTTGGAAGAGACTAGCTCTGGGTGCTTGGGTAACAGTGGCTTTTAGTTGTGTAGGCTTGGCAGATTGTCTGATAGGTACTGGCCCATGACAGCAGCTTCCAGGTATGCATATGTGTCTAGTCTTTTCACCTAGAACACCTCCCTGCTAAGTGCACCTTTCATTCGGTAAGGTGCAGAGGCAGCAGCATGGGAGGGAGGGGGAGCGTGTATAGTCATGAAGGTTAACCAGTGAGCCCAGACTCCTCAGTTAACCATTTACACTATCAAACCCCTCGTGTCCATGTTCCAGACTAGAGTAGATCACACAAGCTGTTAAGGGATTAGCCACGTTTGCGGGTGTATCAGACGCACAGAAACTGGCTGAAATCAGGAATGACTTTTAATGCAAACACTGGTGTTAAGCACCCAGGCTAGGTCTAGAATGCAGCTTTTTCTGCCTTTTTTTTTTTTTTTTCTCGGAAGAGGCTTTTCTGCCATTACCCCATCTAGATGGGGCCATACAGAGCTCCCCAAAAGAGCACGTTTGGTCTTGTGCGAAAAAAAAAGACCAAAATGCGTTCTTTGGACACGGCGGGGTTTTTATAGGATACCTCATAGCTCCAATTAACAAGTAATAAGTAATGTTGGTTATTTATAGTGCATTGCAGTTGCCTAACTGCTATCTGTTTTCTGAGTGTATCTTAATTTAAGGAGGGAAGATGGAAGGTTTGTGAATGAGAACTGATGGGTGTCCTTTGAAGAAGATATTTCCTCTGTAAGAATAGGAGGCACCCTACAGAGCAGTGGAATAGCATTATTCTCTTCTATTCTAGTTCTGCCAGTTTCTCCCTGTTTGCTCACTATCTTTAGAAATAGAGGCTGTATATATGCCTTGATTTACTGAGTAATGCTGCAGAATAACCATACAACTTACATTGCACCAGTAGCCGGAGGCTCCCAGGGCAGGGCTGGAGCCTCATTTAAGCGGGGTGTGGTACAAACCTGATCTGGTCCCTGTCCCACAAAGAAGTATTTCCTTTTTGTTGTACTGTTCTGAATTTGACTGTTACAATTTGTTTTTGTCTTCAGGAAGAGAGTACACTATCCCACTGCTACTTTGTTTCTTCCAGTTCCTTTTTTGGGGGGAAGAAGGGGAGTACGGTTCCTATAGTTTCCTGGCTTAGTCAGCATTCGCTTTTGTGTCTGACTCAGGCAACGCAGGAAATGCTCTTGTGGATTCTCCATCTGGTTTGGCTGAGACTCTGGGAAAAGGAGAGAGAACCTCCTAATTCAGTGTGGTCCTGAAGTAACTGCATGTTGAATGATTTGAATGAGTGCCTGTTTTGAACATACCTGATAAAAAAAAAAAAAAAGGTGCTACTGAACACCCTTGAATGCTTGCCTGCTGATAGCAGCAGATGGGTTTAGCTGTTCTTAAAATGTGAGAGCGGCGAGGAGTCCTGTGGCACCTTATAGACTAACTGAAGTGTTGGAGCATAAGCTTTCGTGGGCGAAGACCCACTTCGTCAGATGCACGTAGACATCTGACGAAGTGGGTCTTTGCCCACGAAAGCTTATGCTCCAACACTTCAGTTAGTCTATAAGGTGCCACAGGACTCCTCGCCGCTTTTGCAGATTCAGACTAACACGGCTACCCCTCTGATACTTAAAATGTGAGCACAGCTATCAGGTGTCTGATAGTGGTTACATCATCTGTTTTGGAAGAATCTCCCACGAGATACTGAAAGCTCTTCATAGTCTCCTTTGTGCTCTTACAAACTCAGAGCTGGGGGGAGGGATAGCTCAGTGGTTTGAGCATTGGCCTGCTAAACCCAGGGTTGTGATTTCAATCCTTGAGGGGGCCATTTAGGGATCTGGGGCAAATCTGTCAAGGATGGTACTGGGTCCTGCCATGAGGGCAGGGGACTGGACTCAATGACTTCTCAAGGTCCCTTCCAGTTCTATGAGATGGTATAGCTCCATATATTATATTATATTTTATATTATAGGTAAAACCGGGAGGATGTGGTCCATGGCAGTTTAGATTGGGGATGTGAAAAGTCAATTAAATAGGTAACCATATACCCACTGAATCTCAGTTGTTACATGTTTAAACGCTGCGGGCTCTGCAGTATAAAGCTTATTTAGGCTTTATGCAGCGGATCCCACAGTGAAATCTCCCTGGGAGCAGGGCCGACAGCCCCTGTCAGCCTGGCTCACGAGAAAGAGGCTTCCTTGCTGCAGCGAAACCACCTCCCCAGGAGCTGGCTGAATGTAACGGGCAAGCATCAGCTTAATGGTTAAACAGTTAGTCAGTTACGCTCTAACATCCCTGGTCTGCCAAACTGCATATCCTTCCAGAATAGTAACAGAGATGTAGCCCTGTTAGTCTGGTCTTGCTGAAACAAAAGACAGGACTATGTAGCACTTTAAAGACTAACAAGATGGTTTATTAGGTGATGAGCTTTCGTGGGCCAGACCCACTTCCTCAGATCAAACTGTGGAAGAAAATCGGCATGACCCCATATACCAAAGGGATATAATCAAAAAAAAGTGAACACATATAAAATTGACAAATCAGATTTTAGAACAGAGGGGGGTACACACACATTTCTGTTAATCCAGAAATATAATTTATGCCATCATGTGCCAGCAGTGTCCGTCTGCTATGTATATTGGACAAACTTCTCAGACACTTCGCCAAAGAATTAATGCCCACAAATCCGACATCAGACAGTTTCACAAAGAAAAAACAGTTTCTTGTCATTTCAGCCAGACTGGGCATTGTCTCAAGGACCTAACTACATGTATCTTACTTCAAAGAGACTTTAACACCAGATTACAAAGGGAAACCTCAGAACTGTCATTCATGCTTAAATTTGACACTTTATGAATGGGCCTTAACAAAGATGCTAACTACCTTACCCATTACAAAGATAGCTTCCCCAATTATCACCCCAATATCCTTATCTCAGACACTAACCTCCTCCCCTCACCCCCCCCCAAAAATCTGATTTGTCAATTTTATATGTGTTCACTTTTTTTTTATTATATCCCTTTGGTATATATGGTCATGCCAATTTTCTTCCACAGTTTGATCTGAGGAAGTGGGTCTGGCCCACAAAAGCTCATCACCTAATAAACCATCTCGTTAGTCTTTAAAGTGCTACATAGTCCTGTCTTTTGTATCCTTCCAGAGTGTGAGAGAGTTCCACATGACATCACGTGCTTAGGAAACCTTCCAACTTCCAGGATTTCCCTAGACTTTGAGAGATCACTGTACCAGAGAGATGGGGGAGATTATGGTGAGATGGCACTTACCTGGCTCCTGCTGCTTTAGGTGGCATTCTGCCTTCTCTGCTGCTTAGGCCAGTGAGGTTAGTAATTTTCAGAACAGCAGTAGTGATGAGGTGGAAACCCCTTCGCTACAGTAGCTTTGCTAAAGAAGCAGGTTGGTGAATACATTGGAGATGTGTCCTGTGGGCCAGGTGTGTGTGTTTGGATGGCACTTGAAAGGGTCAGGGGACAGCAGGGCAGCAGCATCTTGGCTACATAGGAAAATGAGGTATTTGCTGCAAATGGAGACCAGCATCTTACTGGAGAGTGCTGGGCAGGAACAGACTCAGTGGGAATTCTAGGGCAAAGCTGACTGAATCTGAATCAAAGAACACCTTAAACCTGTTGCAGTACAGAGGATGGCAATGAGAGGCCACTTTCTGCTCTCCAGTCACGTGCTGTATATGCTCAAAATGAATCCTTTCTAATCCGTATGTACGCTGCCCTAGGTGTGTAGATACTGCGTTTACTCCATGAGATGGCCCTCCGCTGTGCTTCAGCCCAGACTCTGGAAACCCGCATCAATTTCGTGTTCTTCAGATCCTGCCAGAGCATCGGAGGAGTTAGGCTGCTGTATTATGTGTCTGATTCTAAATGAATCAGGTTTGGGGTTTAACTTTTTTGTCTAGTCCTGTGAGGACAACAGAAATTAGTGTGGTGACTAAAGTACCAGGAAGTGTGCTGGCTGTATTACTGTTAAATGTGTGTTCTATCTGACACACAGACAAAGCGTGGAGAAGGGGATAATCTATGACCAACATTTAGTAAAATTAGCATGAAAAGGTTGTCAGTGTTCTCTTCAGAATCCTTGTAGCAGCCCGCTCCCCTTGTGGTGGTGGTTTCTTATAGTACAACTTCAATGAAGAAGCCAAGATAAAGTTTTTGCATTACAGAAGGACAGTATCAGTTGGAAAGGCAGGGAGGAGCATGCCTCAACTGGATTCATGCTTCAGCTGCAGCCAGCACTGCTTCCAGCCTGATGAATTAGAATGTGCAAGGAGAGCGTGCTAGCGCACCTGGGCTGCGTCTAGACTGGCATGAATATGCGCAAATGCTTTTAACGGAAAAGTTTTCCGTTAAAAGTATTTGCACAAGCGAGCGTCTAGATTTTGCGCAAAAGCGTCCGTGCCAAGCACTTTGAGCAAAAGCGTCTGTGGCCAATGTAGACGCACTTTTGCGCAAGAAAGCCTCGATCACCATTTTAGCCATGGGGGCTTTTTTGCACAAAACAAAACTGAGCTGTCTACACTGGCCCTTTTGCGCAAAAGGACTTTTGCCCGAACGGGAGCGACAAAGTATTTGCGCAAGAAGCACTGATTTTTTACATTAGAACGTCAGTGCTCTTGCGCAAATTCAAGTGGCCACTGTAGACAGCTGGCAAGTTTTTGCGCAAAAGCGGCCAGTCTAGACTCAGCCCTGCTGTTTGATTAGGCCCCTTCAACCTATCCAGGCATGGAGTGATCATTTTCTGACAGTAGCTAAGGACTTTGTAAGGGGCTGGGGCGTGCCCACGGCGCTGACTGCCTCGCGTGGAGGCCTCTGGCTAAAACATTGCCCTGTGCTGGGCTGGGATAGGTGGTGTCCTAGGTGGGGGAGGGGAGGAAGGGGGGGCCCTACGGCGCCCTTGGGGGGGGTTGTTGGGTGTTCGAACGCTGCCCTCGTGTCCTGTGGGCACCCTCGCCTAGGGGGATGGGTGTGGTTCAGCCCTGCACCAGCACCTGGTTGCTGCCCTGAGGCTGCGGGCAGGCAGCCTGTCGCAGGGATGGTTGGGGGGGGTGGGCTGCCCTTTAGAAGTGGGGGGGAGGTGCTTTGTCCCGGGGCCGTTAAGGGGCGGGGGGGGGGGGGGAGAGGTGCTTTGTGCTGGGGCCGTTAAGAGGCGGGGCGGGGGGGGGAGAGAGGTGCTTTGTGCCGGGGCCATTAAGAAGCGGGGGGGAGTGGCGGGGCGGGCTGTCCCAGGGCCGTTAAGAAGCGGGGCGGGGCGGGCTGCCCTTTAGAAGCGGCGGGGGGGAGGTGCTTTGTGCCGGGGCCGTTAAGAAGGGGGGGGGGCGTGGGGCGGGCTGCCCTTTAGAGGCGGGGGGGGGGGCGGTGCTTTGTGCCGGGGCCGTTAAGAAGGGGGGGGGCGTGGGGCGGGCTGCCCTTTAGAGGCGGGGGGGGGGGGCGGTGCTTTGTGCCGGGGCCGTTAAGAAGCGGGGGGGGCGTGGGGCGGGCTGCCCTTTAGAGGCGGGGGGGGGCGGTGCTTTGTGCCGGGGCCGTTAAGAAGCGGGGGGGGGGGGGCGGGGCGGGCTGTCCCAGGGCCCTTTAGAAGCGGGGGGGGGAGGTACTTTGTGCCGGGGCCGTTAAGAAGCGGGGGGGGGGGGCGCGGGGCGGGCTGCCCTTTAGAGGCGGGGGGGGGAGGTGCTTTGTGCCGGGGCCGTTAAGAAGCGGGGGGAGGGGCGGGGCGGGCTGTCCCAGGGCCCTTTAGAAGCAGGGGGGGGGCGGGGCGGGCTGCCCTTTAGAAGCGGGGGGGGAGGTGCTTTGTGCCGGGGCCGTTAAGAAGCGGGGGGAGGGACGGGGCGGGCTGCCCTTTAGAAGCGGGGGGGGGAGGTGCTTTGTGCCGGGGCCGTTAAGAAGCGGGGGGAGGGGGCGGGGCGGGCTGCCCTTTAGAAGCGGGGGGGGAGGTGCTTTGTGCCGGGGCCGTTAAGAAGCGGGGGGAGGGGCGGGGCGGGCTGCCCTTTAGAAGCGGGGGGGGGAGGTGCTTTGTGCCGGGGCCGTTAAGAAGCGGGGGGGGGGGTGCTTTGTGCTGGGGCCGTTAAGAAGCGGGGCGGGCTGCCCTTTAGAAGCGGGGGGGGGAGGTGCTTTGTGCCGGGGCCGTTAAGAAGCGGGGGGGAGGGGCGGGGCGGGCTGCCCTTTAGAAGCGGGGGGGGGAGGTGCTTTGTGCCGGGGCCGTTAAGAAGCGGGGGGGGGGGGGTGCTTTGTGCTGGGGCCGTTAAGAAGCGGGGCGGGCTGCCCTTTAGAAGCGGGGGGGGAGGTGCTTTGTGCCGGGGCCGTTAAGAAGCGGGGGGAGGGGCGGGGCGGGCTGCCCTTTAGAAGCGGGGGGGGAGGTGCTTTGTGCCGGGGCCGTTAAGAAGCGGGGGGGGGGGGGTGCTTTGTGCTGGGGCCGTTAAGAAGCGGGGCGGGATGCCCTTTAGAAGCGGGGGGGGAGGTGCTTTGTGCCGGGGCCGTTAAGAAGCGGGGGGGGGGGTGCTTTGTGCTGGGGCCGTTAAGAAGCGGGGGCGGGATGCCCTTTAGAAGCGGGGGGGGAGGTGCTTTGTGCCGGGGCCGTTAAGAAGCGGGGGGGGGGGTGCTTTGTGCTGGGGCCGTTAAGAAGCGGGGCGGGATGCCCTTTAGAAGCGGGGGGGGGAGGTGCTTTGTGCCGGGGCCGTTAAGAAGCGGGGGGGGGGGGTGCTTTGTGCTGGGGCCGTTAAGAAGCGGGGCGGGATGCCCTTTAGAAGCGGGGGGGGAGGTGCTTTGTGCCGGGGCCGTTAAGAAGCGGGGGGGGGGGTGCTTTGTGCTGGGGCCGTTAAGAAGCGGGGCGGGATGCCCTTTAGAAGCGGGGGGGGAGGTGCTTTGTGCCGGGGCCGTTAAGAAGCGGGGGTGGGGGGGCGGGCTGTCCGAGGGACTTTAAGAAGGGGGGGGGGGTTAATGTGTGTCCTGTGGAGCTGCGCCCCCTCCCCCCTCCGCTCCGCGCTGCTGCGGCCTGCAGCTGGGCGCTGCGTGCGCATGCCCACGTCTCGCTGCCCCGGCGCGCATGCCCCCTGAGTGCTGGGAGCCCAGTGTCACGCGGCCCCGCCCCTTCTGTCTGCCACGTGTCCCGAGACAGGAGTTACACCCCGGCTGCGGGAGGCCACGTGGTGCAAGCGGCGCCAAGCCAATCACAGGTCAGCTCCGCCCCTCTCGGATCTCGCCTAAGTCCGTGCTCTACGCAGGAAGTGGTTCCTAACTGACGGGAGTCGCGGCCAACCGGAGGGCAGATTTTCCAGACGTCCTGCTACGCTCCTCAACCGCCGCGGGGCTTCTGTGCTAGGCCCCTCACAGGACAGCTTGGGGCGCCAATAGGAAGTCGCCTCTGTGGCCGGAGGCCCTAGGCTGGCCAATGAGAAGTGGGCTGGGGTGTGGCCTGCTCAGCCAGAGGCCGATCGCACGGGGGTGCAGGGGAGGCTCGAAGGAGTGGTGCTGCCAGCGTCCGCTTGGCATGGGCGGAGCTAGGCGCTGCTGTCGCCAATCGCCAGCGGCAGTGGGTGTGGACGGGTGGCCCCTGGCGCCAGCGCTGGGCAGCCCCGTGCGCTCAGTGCCGTTTCCGCCCGGCCCGTAGAAGCGCCGCAGCCAGTGGTGCGGAGGGGGAGGGGCCGAGGCTGCCGCCGTCGCCGCAGAGGGTCTCGGTCCCGCCTGCTGCCCAGGAAACGCCGCGGCGCGAGTCGGGCCTAGTGCGCGCGCGGCCCGCAGCGGGCCGGACAGGTAGGGGCGGGGCGGGGCTGGGCCGGGGGTGATGAGCGGAGGGGAGGCCCCCGGGAGACCGCCGTCTGGCCCCGGCGGCGACTGGCCCGGGACTTGCGGGGGGAGGGGCGGCCTGGCCGAGCCCTGCGGGGGGGGGGGGCTGATTCGGGGGGGGAAGGTTGAATGCGGGGGGGGTGGCCTGGCCGAGCCCTGCGGGGGGAGGGGCGGCCTGGCCGAGCCCTGCGGGGGGGGGGGCTGATTCTGGGGGGGAAGGTTGAATGCGGGGGGGGTGGCCTGGCCGAGCCCTGCGGGGGGGGGGGGCTGATTCTGGGGGGGAAGGTTGAATGCGGGGGGGGTGGCCTGGCCGAGCCCTGCGGGCGGAGGGGCGGCCTGGCCGAGCCCTGCGGGGGGGGGCTGATTCTGGGGGGGAAGGTTGAATGCGGGGGGTGGCCTGGCCGAGCCCTGTGGGGGGAAGGTTGAATGCGGGGGGGTGGCCTGGCCGAGCCCTGTGGGGGGGGGGGAGGGCGGACTGGCTGAGCCCTGCGGGGGGGGGGAGGGCTGATTCTGGGGGGGAAGGTTGAGTGTGGGGGGGGCGGACTGGCTGAGCCCTGCGGGGGGGCCGAGTGCGGGGGGCTGGAATGAGTGTCCGTGGCCTGGCCCCGTCCGGCAGGGAGGGGGCAGGATTGATGGGGGGGCGGCCTGGCCGAGCTATGGGCGGGGGGGGGGGGGAAGGAGTGCGGGGGAGGGGGTTCTGCACAAGCCCCGAGGAGGTGGGGGACCAAGTGGGAGGGGTGTCTCGTGTGTGTGGGGAAGCAAGTGCGTGCAGATGGGAGCCCCAGCCAGGGTCTACCCACACTGCGGTGGGTGAGGATGGGGACTCCTAGCTAACTGCCGGAGGAAATCATGGCGTTTCTCCTCAGTCTGTCTACTGTCTTGGGAGGACAGAGTTGTTGCCTTCCTGGTAAAAGGTGATTTAAATTCAGATTAATTCAGTTTGTTTTAGTTCCTAGGCAAATCTGCATGTGGGTGGTGGTCCATACAGTGGAAGGTTTTGTCTGTTGCTTTTGAGCTGCTAAAAGAGATAAGGAGAGAGAAAAGTCGTCATTGTGGGAAAGGCCCTTTCTGTGCTAATAGCTTCCACTCCAAGATTATCCCTTCCCAGGAATGAGAGGCTCACCCTCTGTCTAGAAACAGCCTGCTCTGGTTTGCTGTTCCTTTCCTGTCCCTGCTGTCAGTTCTGAGCTACCAGTTCCTCCAGGGTATGGGGGAGGAGGTGTTTGACCTGCATTTTCTGCTTTCTCATGGTGCCTGTATAGTCTGTTCACTAATAAACCTCTCTTTTTCTTGCCTTGTGCTGGAGGCTGCGGCAGGGATTTTCCTGCATTTGGTTGTCCTGTGTTTCCTGCTGTGTGGATTCTGAGCCTCCCAACCTGGCTGTTTAGGCTCAGGACCTAACTAAAACACAGTTCCTGTTTTTTTAATACCCATACAGCTGTGACAAGGTCACCTGTGTCTCCAGCAGCATCGTCCTTGGATGCCAATGGCCTACTGTTCAAACAGAGGTCCTTTGTTGTATGTCATATGTCTTGTAAAATGTTGGTTTAAGCTGGAAAGTGGCTGTGGGAAAAACTTCACATTCCTGTTCCTGATCTTGACAGAAGGAAGGAACTTAGATGTGGTTCTTTCTCTACTAAAATGGGATTTTCAACAGGCAGCAGATGGTCTGTTTTGCAAAGGGGTACTGGGATTTTATTGTACAGAGATTAAAATATACCATTGGGATTCTTCCAGCTTTCGGCAGAGGCTAGTGCTGCTTTAAGGAAGTAATAGCTCTTTGCAGGCCTTTCAGTGGCCTCCTGCAATCTCTCTGGCCCATTATGTAATTGGAACGTTTAAGGTTCACTCAGGCAGAGGTTATGGGCAAGGGAGAGGGAATTAATATCTGTGGGGGAGGGGATTATGGCTTCAAGGCATTATTTTGGTAGCATTTAAAAAAAAATCCAAACTGACATTCTGCAGGTGCTTCTTTTAAAAAGCAAAATATAAGGCTAGATAAAGAGTTCAGTATTTCCTTAAAAGGGAGTAGAAGTTTCCCTTTTTCACCTATGAAGGAGGCACTAGGAATTTTTCTGTAACTGGCCCAGGAAGTCATTTTGTTTCCAGCCTTCTGGTTTGAAGCACAAAGGTGAAGGAAGGTGTTGCTTTGGATCCTGTGGGTAAGTGTTCAAGGCAGTGACAGCAGCTGCATTTGGCTCCAGAGCTCTGGTTGCTACGTGAGAAGCTTTAGTAGTGTTGGCTGCTGTCTCCAGGGAAGGACAGTAGAGCAGCCTCCATTAGTGCTGTGTTTAGGAGATGGCTGGTTCCTGCTCAAAGAAAGGTCTTCACTTTTATATTTCCACAGCTTTGAGGCAGAAGTGTGTAAATCTTGCTCCAGTTCGATAAACCTGTAGGCTGTATTTAATTGCACTAGGATGTGGGCTGGAAACCCTGAGCCGGCCTTTTGTTTTCATTCTGCCCAAAACTAGTTTACACTGTTGCTGAAGCTGTATTGGTCTTAGGATGTGAGAGACACTAGATGTATGAAGCAATATCTTTTATTTCACCATTAGAAGTTGGTCTGATAAGAGCAAGCTTTTGTGCTCCACAGAATTGAAAAGTTCTCTGACGCTTGCAACTTGTCTAGTAAAAGGCATTACCTCACCCCTCTTGTCTCTTTGTGCAGAATTAGGACAGTGAGACTTGTTATGATTTTCCTAGAGCAAAAGAGGCAGTTGCAATCTCAGATCTGGGACTGCAGTCTACCTCTGACTGGAGTCTCTTTTCCAGTTAGTCATACAGCCAGATGCTTTCCTTATTGTTCCTATGTCTCCTTCCTCCCCTTCCATCGGCTGGGCCCCATTTGCCTTATTGACTGGAATTTCTGCTGTGTGCAATGAGTGTGTGCTGCCTACACCAGCCTGCTAGTGCTGAGAGGGAATTTTCCATTCACAGAGCATAGAACAGTCAAAATAGTGGCCCAGCTCAACTTTGCAACTTGCAACAAAACAGAGGCTAAAGGAGTTTCCCTGTTTTGCTGCACCCGCAGAGCAAAATGTACGGCATATAGCCTCTTCTGCAATTGGATGCCTACCAAAGGATGTAGGAAATACTTTCTTTCTGTTGGTGAGCCATTTAGCCTGTTGTATGTGTACTGAAATGTATGGCAAATGCTATCTCTGCAGACAGGTCCCTCTGCCTCCAACATTTAGTGTAGCAACTGTTTGCAAGATCTATGGTGAAAGGCCATTTTTGCCATGACTGTGTATTGTGTGAAGAGCAGCTGGCAGGCACCACACTGCAGTGGACTTTAAATGGCTTTAATAAAGATTTCCTTTTTAGGAGAAATAATTGACTTTTTAAGAACTATCTAAATCTAACTTAAAAAACAACAAATAGTCTGGTAGCACTTTAAAGACTAACAAAACATGTAGATGGTATCCTGAGCTATCGCGGGCACAGCCCACTTCTTCAGAAGAAGTGGGCTGTGCCCGCGATAGCTCAGGATACCGTCTACATGTTTTGTTAGTCTTTAAAGTGCTACCAGACTATTTGTTGTTTTTTAAGTTTATCCTGTACAGCAGTGGTCTCCAACCTTTTTACACCCAAGATCATTTTTTAAATGACAGAACAAGCCAAGATCTACTGCCCTGCCTCTTCCTTGAAGTCCTGCCCCTTCCCTGAAGCCCCACCCTCTCTATTCTCCTCCTCTCCATCACTTGCTATCCCCACCCCTTATATTGCTGCTTTTTTTTTTTTTCAATTATTTTGTAGGAAGAGGTTTTTCCAACATTTGGCCTGTCTAGACTGGACCAAATGTCAGAAAAACCCCTTCTTTTGGAAGCCCCCTTATTCCTCGTGGAAAGAGGAATATAGGGGTGACCGAAAGAGCATGTTCGCTCTTCCACTAAAAAAAGCGGAAGAACAAACGCATCCCTGGATGCGGAAGAGTTTTTCTGGGATCTCTCTGGAATCCTGAAAAACTCCTGCAGTCTAGCCGGACCCTCGCTGGGTTGAGACAGGATGTGTGGGCTCCGGGGTGGGAATGAGGGATTTGGGTGTGGGAAGGGGTGAGAGGTGCAAGCTCTGGGAGGAAATCTGGATGCAGGAGGTGGTGGATAGGGGACGCTGGCTCGGGGAGGGGGCTCCAGGCCGGGCAGTGCTGGGGTCAGATGTAGGGTTGGGGTACTAAGCAAGCCACAGACTTGTGGATGTGAGGGTTCAGGAATTTGGGTTGGGGTATGTGAGGGGCTCAGGGCAGGGGGTTCCAGTGTATGATAGGCTCAGATCTAGGGTCTGGGGGAAGGGGGAGTGCGGGAGTGTTCTGATGTTGTGGCCAGATGGGGGCTTGGCCCCAATTGGGGGTTTCTTGGCCAGGCTTCATTTTTAAATAAAATACTGTGTCAAACACAAAACGTTTTTGCATTGTCTTTATTTCTGAGAAGGGCAGGGAACCTGTTTTGAGTCAGGGATCACTGACCCACAGGAAAGTCAGTTGGGGCCACACAAGAGAGATGCGGAAAAAAAAAAAAAAAAAAAACCTCCTCCAAAACCCCCCCAAGCCTCACTAATGTGGCCCCAACTGTGCTGGTGGGAGCAGGGGACACAGTACTGGGGGAGGGTGCTAGTGGGTGCTGGGGTGGGGGCAGGGTTCTGTGGCTGGGGGCAGGGGAGAGAGAACAGGGTGCCGGGAGGGCAGGGGACAGCGTTCTGTGGCAGGGGGCAAGGTGCCAGTGGGGGCAGAATCCCCTGCACCAGCCTCCTTCCAGGATTCTACCCCCTCCCCCCCCCCCCCAAGAGGAGGGAAGCCCTGTCGCATGCCTCCTCCAGGCCCGACTACCCCCTCCCACAGAGCAGGGAAGCCCACGCACTCGCCCCCTTGGAGCCGACCCCCCCTTCCCGCGGAGAAAGGAAGCCCCGTCGCGCGCGCGCGCGCCTCCCCCTGGGACTCTTTCCCCCATCCCCCAAAGAGGAGGGAAGCTCTGGTGCGCGCCTCCTCTGGGGACTCCTAACTCTCTCTTTCTCCCCTCCCCCCCCCCTCCCCCCAGAGGAGGGAAGCCCCAGCGTGTGTCTTCCCTCGGGACTCCTACTTCCTCCCCCTGCGCAGCAACTCCCCGGCACACCACAGACCTGGAGGAGGGGAGCAGGCAGCGCACTTCCGGAAATCCCAGAAGTGGTGCGCAGCTGCCTGACTTCTGTCCACCCTGAGGGAAGCTGGCACTA
Source organism: Pelochelys cantorii (assembly GCA_032595735.1). Lineage (NCBI taxonomy): Eukaryota > Metazoa > Chordata > Testudines > Trionychidae > Pelochelys > Pelochelys cantorii. The sequence goes on from CM064336.1 coordinate 526,515, forward strand.
CCTCCATTGTCACTGGAGGTAGGTAGTGGGGCTTCTTGGGGGTGGAGGGAATTGGGGGAGGCCCTGAATGCCTCGCAATCGACTGGTCGTCCCTCCCGACTGACCAGTCGATCGCGATTGACGGGTTGGTGACCACAGCTGTACAGACTAACTCGGCTATCCCTCTGAAGCTATCTAAACCTGCATTTTGAGATGCATCTTATGTTGGACATTGGCCATACCATGTTGAATTGAGATAAAAACATACCTCCAATTAAAAATCTATTTTAAAAAGTAGTATATCTGTAAACTTGAAATTTGTATAGCTAATTTATGTAAGAAAAAAAGGATAAAGCAATAATGTAAAGCATGAGTACCCCAGTGTTTGAAAACTGTCATGGTCTTTGCAAACACCTATCTGGTTTGTGCTAGCAAAATCTAACTACCAGGCTTTTTTCCTAAAATATCAAAAATAAGTGTGTGGTTTTCTGATTAACTATACACTTCATCTGAAATGTTCATTATAAATTTGCTCGACTATCAAAGACCATTTCTTGTTCTAAAACCTATTTAATTGCTTAACATTTTATATTTGAGATGTAGCTTCTGCAGTATTTTAGAAAGTAATGTAAGAGTAATCTGCACACACAACTGAAATGCAGCCACCTTGTGGGTGGAACATGGCAGTTATTCAATAGTACACTGTAACTGGGCAGCAATAATTGCCCAATTTAGAATTTGGCCAAGGCACCAGGGCATCCTCATTTGTATAACAAATATGACAGGATTTTCAATAGTTGCAAGTCAGCCTTTATTTTGCAGTGCTCCCCCTCCCCCCACCATAAATGGGGCATTAATTCACTGATGACTTATAGAAAGTGTTGCCAGTTCCACTAGGACCTTGGAATTTGGTTGGAGTTATTCTGTTCAAGTTGTGACCTGAATTAGTTAATATCTGAAATTACAGTCCAGGATGGCATGACCACATTTTATATAAACTTGAATTCCCTTTTTCAGATAGCTCTCAGTTGCAGCTAACTCCCATTTTGAGGCACTGTTTACATTTCAGCTAAGTTAGAAAAATACCTCATTAATGCCATATTAAAGATACTTTTGTATCCTGCTTCATCCCAGGCTTATGTTCCTTAAAAATAAGCCTTCAGAAAACTTAAGTTCCAAGATCAGTAGAAATGTTCCATGAAATATACAAGCATTTCCAGTGGAAACAGGGTTTTCAAAATACAGATAACTGAAATATTGGGTTTTGAGCGCATCATAACTTTTGACAGATTTGACTTACCTGTCTTTAGTGTCCCAGCTGAGGGAGATACAAGTGAGCGTTTAAAAAATATTTTCAGCATGATGACACACATATGGATTTTAAATATCTCTAACAGTGTTCCTTTAAGGCACGGTTGTAATACAAAAATAACAAATGCTCAAAGTTCAGGAAATTCAAAAATTGAACATCACATAAAATTAATCTGCTGCTGGGCATGCATATTGGACTCATTCTTTGAGCTTTTAAATGCATAACTTAATATATGTAGACTATACTAATGAAATACTAAGGTTATAAATTTTTAGTACACAAATCAAGATATCAGTATGTGAAGTTTTTTATTGTAACATTAACATCACTGGTATTATGAGTAAATATTGAATGTGAATGTGTATTTAAATGTGATATGGACAAATGATTAATATGAAAAGCTGAACAGTTCTGTATCTTTACTTCCTTAACCTTAAATAGACACCTTACATTAACAACTTTTATATTTAATTTTTTTGGTCTTTTACATATGGCTTTTGACTTAAAAGTTTATGCTTAATTTAAATGAATAGGATGTAGCAGCAGTTATTTTGTAACACTTTTGCAGACCTTTTTGTGGGTAATATGACAGACACTGATGTTTACATCAGTCTATCTAGATAATAGGACAAGAAGACTTGAAAATATCACATGTAACTGTAATGCAGCAAAAATTAGATGCCTAGAAATTGTGGAATCTATAATTTCCATGTCTCAGTTCTTTTTCCTTTCCTTACTGAAAATGCTGGTTTGCAGGAATTTACTCTTTGTGGCACTTTTCCAGGGTTCCTGCAGCAAATCATCCTAGCAGCAGTTCCTGTCCTTACCGAGTAGGGAGAATGTGATTTGCCTGGCATCCTTACTGAGCTAATAAGGGGTGGGGCTTATTAAGCTGCTGAAGTCTTAGCTAATGCCAGCAGAGCATACTGTAGAAATAATTTTTCCATTACTTCTAATTTTTAACTTTTTCTGTGAATATCAAATATGTGTTCTTCCTCTTGGAGGATGAGTTATGTGATAAGTCTGGAGGGTGGGTTTTTTTTTGTTTTTTGTTTAGCCAATTTTCAGATACTGGTATAGGTATAATTTTCCTTTACTTTAAAAAGTGGGCAAAGGGACTTTTTTAAACTTCGACTAGGAGCTGAGACCCAGCAAGACTGAAAAGGAGAAATTTGCAGCAAGTGCAAAGTTACATTGGAAGTCTGTGCATAACTTTATTGAAAACATTTGCAACTGTGCGCCTTATAGGAGAGTATTTGGGGGAGCTCTCGTCCTGTTGGGGGAGGGGGGAAGGCAAGCACAGGGCCCATTTTCAAAAAAAAGGGGGGGGGGAATTAGTTCCCCAGATTCTCCAGACTGGTCACCCCCATCTCCGTCCCTAGAAAAATCATGGAGCAGGTCCTCAAGGAATCCATTTTGAAACACTTGGAAAGAAAGGTGATCAGGAACAGTCAACATGGATTCACTAAGGGCGAGTAATGTCTGATCAACCTTCTATGTATGATGAGATAACTAGCTCAATGGATATGGGGAAAGCGGGGGATGTGGTATAGCTTGATTTCAGCAAAGCTTTTGATACTGTCTCCCACAGTATTCTTGCCAGTATGGGTTGTATGAATGGTCTATAAAGTGGACAGAAAGCTGGTTAGAACATCAGGCCCAATGGGTAGTGCTTGATGTATAGCTGGCAGCCAGTATCAAGCAGAATGCCCCAGGGTTTGGTCCTGCCACTGGTTTTCTTCAACATCTTCATTAATTATAAGGATGGATTGCACACTCAGCAAGTTGTCAGATGACACTAAGCTGGGGGAAGAGGTAGATACACTAAGGGCAGGGATAGGATCTGCAGTGACCTAGACAAATAGGAGAATTGGGCCAAAGGAAATCTTACGAGGTTCAACAAGAAGTGTAGAGTCCTGCACTTCGGATTGAAGAATCCCTAGTACTATTACAGGCTGGGGATTGACCTGTGAAGTGTCACTTCTGCAGAAAAGTACCTGAGGATTACAGTGGACAAGAAGCTGGAGCTGAGTCAACAGTGTGCCCTTGTTTCCAAGAAGGCTAACAGTATATTTGGGTTGCTTTAGTAGGAGCATTGCCAGCAGGTTGAGGGAAATGATTATTTCCTTCAATTCAACATCTGGAGTATAGCATCCAGTTTTGGGCCTCTCACTACAGAAAGGACATAGACAAATTGGAGAAAGTCCAGCAAAGGGCAATGAAAATGATTAGGGGGCCAGAGCATATGACTTATGAGGAGAGGCTGAGGAAACAGGGGTTATTTAGTCTGCAGAAGAGAAGAATCGGGGAGGATTTGGTAGCAGCCTTCAGTTACCTGAAGGGAGGATTCCAAAGATGAGCCAGACTATTTTCAGTGGTAGCAGATGACAGAACGAGGAGCAATGGTCTCAAGTTACAGAGGGGGAGGTCTAGGTTGGATATTAAGAAAATGATTTCTCTAGGCGGGTGGTGAAGCACTGGAATGGGTTCCCTAGGGAGATGGTGGAATCTCCATCCCTAGAGACTTTTAAGACCAGGCTTGGCAAAGCTGTGGCTGGGATGGTTTAGTTGCGGTTGGTTCTGCTTTGGGTAGGGGGTTGGACTAGATGGCTTCTTCAAACCCTGTTCTTCTTTGATTCTATATGTAGTGTTTTAGTTAATGTTCTGGAAATAATAAAGGTACAAATGGCCACAGTGATCCATGCTCTTGTTACATCCCGACTGGATTGCTGTAATGCGCTTTATGTGGGATTGCCTCTAAAGAGCCTTCGGAGACGTCAGCTGTTCCAGAATGCGACTTCTCGAGTTTTAACTAATACTCATTATAAGGAGCACATTATCCCGGTGCTCTGGCAGCTGCAGTGGCTTCCGGTGTGTTTCTGGGCACAATTTAAAGTTTTGGTTATGACCTATAAAGCCCTAAACATGTTGGGTCCGAGGTATGTGAAGGACTGTCTTCTCCCATATGAACCTGCCCGGGGATTGAGGTCAGCTAGGGAGGCTCTGCTCAGTGTTCCCCCACTTATAGAGATAAGATTAACATCTAAGTGGGGCAGGGCCTTCTCAGCTTTTGCTCCCAGGCTGTGGAATTCTCTTCCTCAGGATATTTGCCTGGCGCCATGTTGGCATTGTTTCGGTGTCGGGCTGAGACCACCGTTTTTACTTCTGCTTTTATTGCTGTTTGAGTCTGTGTGTGTGTGTGCCTCGTCTCAAGATGTTTTTAGCAGGTTTTATGTCCCTGTGGGGTCTCGTATTTTTTAAAAGTTTATATATTTGTATTGTGTGTTAAAAAAAATTAAGCCGCCTCGAATATTTTAAATAGAGGCAGGATAAAATATTTTTAATAATAATAATAAATCATGAAATTGTAAGATTAACTACTTAGATTTATTGGTTCATAACATGGAGCAGGAAGGTTGGTCCAGTGGTTAGGGTGACTTGGAGACTTTCCATGCTTTGTGATGTTCCTGTGTGGCCTTGGACAAGGCACTACCACATAGAGGGGCTAAGTTGGCCATCTGTAAAATGATGCTTCCCTACCTCATGGTGTTGTGAGAATAAGTATGTTAAGGACTGTGAAGTGCTTTGAGATCTATGGATGAAAACCATAGGCATTATCATTATTACTTGAAAGGGCTATGTTTGAATAAAGCTGGTATTCCAATCTCTTCCTTTCACACACCAGCCCTTTAAAAAGGAACCCATCAAACTCCAAAGTGGCTGAATTGATTTTTTTCTCACTTAAAAGCAAAATCTTTTGGCTTGAGATAATGTGAGAGAAACATCACCTTTAAGGCATGTCTTCAGTATGGGCCTGATTCACCAGGTAGTGATTGATCTAGCCGATGTTGATTTATCATGTCTAGTATAGATGTGATAAATCAATGGCTGATCACTCCCATTGACTCCGCTAGTCCATCAGAACAAGAAGAGTAAGAGCAGTCAATGAGAGCTTTTGTTATCGACCCAGCGTGGTGTGGACCCCACAGAAAGTAGATCTAACTTAACACAGATTTTGTAGCTTAGATTGACCTGTTCCCTAATGTAGACCTGCCCTGGGTGTGTTTATAGTCAGAAGAGTGACTGAAAATGCACCACCTTGCCTGTTGGGAGCTCATGCACTTGTCATGGCTGCTAACTTACTGATTCAAACAAGCTAATTCCCGTTGGCCCTGTAGAAATCCTACAACTCAGAGTGGACTGTGTTCTTTTCTGTCTTGAGCATCAACTGTTGTCAGTGGCAGAGGAAACAATTTGGAATCCTGGTGCTAAGAAAATCTTGTCTCTTAAAGTGAAGCAACGTGGTATGCAAGTCACTGATAGAGAGAGAATATGAAATCACATATATAAGTGAAGCATATCTATTAACATTACAGGACAAGATCACATTTAAGGAGGAACTTGGAATTTTTTTCCTGATAATACCAAATAGTGTAGTGTCTTTTTTACCACAGACCTGCTCTATTGCAAAATAATTAAATAATTTGTCATTTAAGTTCCCTATTTATGGAGAACTTAGGGTTCTACTTAATTCTGACCCTGGCAGGTGACTGGCTGGCTGAAGCCATGGAGAAAGAGCATTTCGAACATAAACCATAAATCGTGAGGGACCATCAGGGTTGCTGAGCCCTCCCGACTGTTACAAATGTACTTTTTTTGTTGTTGAATGAGCAAATAATTTGATTAAATTTTGAATACCTCTGGATATAAACATGGCATTGATCTATTTAACGGTAATCTGGTGCTACCTCCCTATTGTAATGTTGTTTGAAATACTTTGGAGCGGGGTGGGCAAAATCAGGTCCATGGACTGGCTCGGGCTCGCCCAGCATTTCTCTCCAGCCTGTCCATGTGGTTAGCAGTGTGCGCCGTCCTGCAGTTGAACTGCTCCTATGTTTCTCATGTGAGCTATGCAGAGAGGGGTGGAGCAGAGGGAAGTGCTGGAGTCAGGGTAGCTCCCGCCCCGTACCCCATCTCTGCAGAGTTGGGGAAAGGGAGACATAGTGGAGCTGCTCAGATCTGAAGCATGGATGATGAGTGACTCAGAGGAGTGCCTGTCTTAAGAGGCAGTATACTGTTCCTAAGATTTCAGTGTTCATCCCCCCTCCTCCTCGCTCCCTCTCCCCCTCCCCATCGCTGTAGAGCCGGGAGGGGAATGGTGATAACGCAGGACAGCTTTCCCTGTCTTAGAGACAGAGCGTGGCTTCTCTCAAACTTACCCAGCAGGAGCCAACACATACACTGTGTCATTGTCACACGTAGACATAGTGTGTCACACACACTACCCCGCACACTCCCATCTCTGTCCCACACACTTTTTCTCTCTGTAGCCCCCACCCCTTCCACCTGAGGCCTAGGCCCTGCACCCTCCGGAGGGCCTGGAGCTGACCTTGACCACGTACCAAAATTCATGAAGTGGTCCCCCCCGTGAAAATTATCGTCCACCCGTGTTTGAGTCATTTAAAATAATTTAAGTGTGTGGGAGTTGAATGGTCAAAGTATACCTTTATATCACCATGCCTTTGACCAAAGCCGTACGTTAGTGAATATGTTTCTACTTTGTTTTCAAGATTTTGAATTAAGGATGGTAAATTGTGGGTAATGAGCTAATTGAGTAGTCAATGGAATTTCCATTGACTACTCGATTAGTCAACAAGGATGAAACTGCAGAGACACCACAGGGTTAGCTCCCAGAGCCATAGGTATGGGACCGGGTGCAAGCTGGGAATCAGCTGATTCCCAGCTCGCTCCTGGTGCCCACTGCTATGCCTCAGCTCTTACTGCACCTCTGCTTTTTTAATGTATTATCTGGGACCGGGCACAGGTCCCCCACTACACCTCTGCCTCCTTTGCTTCCCCACACCCTGGAGGCGGTGCTGGGGGGAACCGGCTTCTGCTACTCATCTCTCTTGCTGCCTCTCTCTGATCCAAGCAGTAAGGGGAGGGGAAGCGACTGGTTGAGTCATAACTTAACTACCCAATAAGCATCTACTTATCAGGTAGTCAACTAGTCGCTTACATCCCTATTTTGAATTCAGGTCTTGTAAAGCTGCACTTAATAATGTTTTCAATAATGTGATTCTAGATTAATTTTTACTATTGCTGTGACACACCACTTTCTGCTATAATTTTACTACACTTGAAAAAGGTTTTCCCTGTCATGTCACTCTGTGTCCTGCAGCCCCTCCCTCTGTCTTCAGCCACGTCCCCCCCCCCTCCCCCCATGCTCCATGGGAGCTATGAGCCATGTGGCCTCTCCATTCAGCCTGGGGCAGCAGGAGCTGCGTGGCTCCCAGGGTATGCAGCTTTTTCCCCTCCCTGGTGCTCTGGGGAAAGGCCACATGGCTGCCTTACTTTGTTCCCTCCCCCTGTGATCCCCTATTGGCACTGCAATTTGCAGGCTCATGGTTAACTCTCTTCCCCCTCCCCGCCTACGCTGCCGGCCCCTGAGCATCCCGTATGGGCAGGTGGCTGCTGGAATTGAAATTGAACCACGTGGCTTCTCCACTGTCCGGGGCAGGGGAGGCGAGGCAAGCAGGAGCTGGAGGAGGGGTGCAATAGGGGAGGGTGAAGTGTGGGAGCCTTGGGGGCTCAGGTGGGAGGAGGTGGGGCTCGTGGGGGTGGAGGGGGTACACAGAATGTGCATCATTACTGGTGGTCTGGCGGGAAGCGGCATATGGGAATTGCTTGGTCTCCCCCTTTGCAGCCAGAGGGAGAGGGCCAGGCCCCATGTCCCCTTCCCTTGCCCCCCTCCTGGCCAGAGGGGAGAGAGCTGGGCCAGCCGTGGCCTTGATCTGGACCAACCCCCCTCCCCCCACCTCGCCAGGAGAGCCAGGGCAGGCCAGGTTGCTCGCCTGGACCTGGCCCTCCCCAGTGGCTGGGGAAGAGCAAGGGCTACTTACCCCCAGGGTGGGGGGTTGGTGAGCATAGCAAACAGGGCCACCACCCCCTAGTTAAAATAAAAGAAAAAGTTTGCTGTGACCATATCTTTAGGAAAGGGTTACATGATTAAATGAGCAAGTAAGTGGGAAGCAATTGTGATTCGCTTGGCTTCCTATATGCAATTAAAAACATCTTCATAGCTTTGTGAGGTTAGGGTGCTTCACTGGGAATCCAGTGGCGCGGGTACTTGGGTATCCATGCTGGATCTCCCTTGGAACTTGGGGCTGCCATTTTGGCTAAGTTGTGTTGACAGAAATTATGTCGACACCCAGAAGTCAACAAAACAGACATTGCCAGAGGGTGTTCACACGTGATCTCTGCCCACAGATCATGTCCTCATGGAGGGCACCATCAACAGTGTGAGCAGGGCACTGCGGGTATGCATCCCACAGGGCAGCATTGTGGGAAGGCAGAGCTGATCCCTGCACTTCTTGGCATTCCCTCAGCATTCTCCCACAGCTTCCTGGGAGCAGCATCTTGAGTAGGTAGCTTTGAGCTCTCCATGCTGAGGAATGTCAGACCAGCACAGCGGCCTGTGTGCCACTGTGTTCCTGTGGCAGGGCAAAACAGCAGCTCATGCAGCTTTCAAACACTTCTGGGAGCTTTGAAAGGGGAGGAACACATGCCTGCCAGACACTGAGCAGAGCCACCAGGGCAGGTGTTGTGCGACACTGGCGGAAGCCAGTTCTGTCGACAAAACAAATGAGTCTACACTGGCTCTTCGCCCGCAAGAAAGGGCAGCGAAAAAAAGCCTCTAACGGGGTGGGAGTTGTTTGTCGCCAGAAGTGGGAAGTCACGTTGCGGTCTGAATGCTTTCCCTTGGTAGCGTAGACAAGGCCTTAAGTCTCCATTTGGGTTCCTCATGTAGACAGAAGTCATGTTTCCTTTCCTCCTCCTCGTCCTGTGTTTAGACTTAAACTCTTCAGGGCAGGAACCTTTGCTGTGTGTATTTTCAGTGTCTTGCACCATGGAGGCTCCGGCTCAGTTGGGGCCTCAAGGTGGACTTGTAATAAGTCTTGTGTAACTTAAGTTTTAAAATGGAAAAGCCTTTATTTCTTGAAAATGTAAATATAACATTTCATTGATCTGCAGACCCCATAATTTGCACACTTAAGGCCGTCTCTCTGTTTCTCAAAAGTTTTAATAGCAGGGAACTGCAGTGATGTCTCATTTCTCAGAGTTCGTTACACAATATTCTTTACGCTATATTGTTGTTAAAACAAAATCTGTCACCTTAATAAAGTACAGTTAGTGATGGATATGCTTTCTTACTCCGATTAGCTAATGCCTTATTTCACAGTGACTTTTGCGAATCATAATCTCTATTTTGCTTGTGAAATACCAATACGCTATAGAAAATAGTGAATTATTGAGGCTCTACTCTTGTATAGTAACATTTATATGTAGAAATGAATTAGTAAGTCATGGTTATTAGGAATGTAAGATTTTGTTTAAAAAGGTAACAGTGTAACTGCAAAAAATCCCAGCAGTTACTTGGTTACACACTGCGGGCTCTGGAGTATGAAGCTTAAATAAATTTTATACTAGGGATGTTAAATATCGGTTAATTGAATAGTAGATTAATCTCCTGAGTTCTTATCGGTTAGTCAACTATTCTGTAGTCCCCGGGCAGTCTTCCTCCCTCCCCCGGGAGGGAGGCAGGAGAGGGTCTGAGCTCCCGGACCCAGCACCAGCCAGAACTGAGCTGGGCTCCCTGGCTCCTAATACACTTTAAATGCAGAGCCACAGCGAGGGTAGGTCCAGGACCCAGTGCAACCCAGGACTGAGCTGGGCTGCTGGCCAGCCTGCTAAAAGATTTCCTGGCATGAGGTGGAGTGGGGGATGCATGTTGTCTAGCATTAACCTCTGAGCTTTCACTTGTCGGTTAATCGACTCCACTGTTACATCCCTACTTTATACTGCAGAGCCCACAAGCAAAGCCTCCTCCCGGGAAGCAGAGCTGGCAAGGACTGCCAGCCCTACTCCAGGGAGGCTTCACTGCGGGCTCTGCAGCCTGCTCCCAGTAGCCAGCGTGTAAACTGCAGGGAGCAGGGAGGGAGCAGCCTGTCACAGACAGGGACTGCTCCCGCCCCCTGCTTGGGGCAGGCGGGGAGCTGCTCCAGCTCCTACCAGTTAACCAGAACCAGTAAGCATTATCCATTCAGGGTGATGCTAACTGGTTAACCATGCATATGCCTAATGAGTATAACATCCAGATATCTGTGCTGGAAAAGACTTTTTTTCCCTGTAAAATAAGATTATGGCTGAACCCAAGGGTAATGCATTGGAAATTTAGTGGCCTCACTCTAACTTTTGCATACATTAGAATATTGAAGTGACTTGTGTTTAGTGTGGAGAGATGGCGTATCCAGACTACAGGTCCTGGCATGCAGTGCTCCACTTGGGCATCTTGTTCTTATTGCATGCTGGGACACGTAGGCTCTCTAGAGCAGTGGTTCCCAATTTTATTTGACCATGGAACCTTTTTCAGCTTTTCAGAATTTCAAGCAACCCCTAGGTTTGTTGAGCAAAAAAAAAAAAAAAGAGGAGAACCCACCAATGAATGAAAATCACATTCCTTCCCCAAGACCCCACCCCTTTGAGGCCCCCATCCTCTCTGTTCCCCTCCTCTCCATCACTTGCTATCCCCAGCCCTTATACACTCTCACTGGGTTGAGACAGGCGGTGTGGGCTCTGGGGTGGGAATGAGGGATTTGGGTGTGGGAAGGGGTGAGAAGTGCAAGCTCTGGAAGGGAATTTGGGATGCTGGCTCAGGGAGGGCACTCCAGGCTGGGGAGTGTTGGGCTCAGGTGGAAAGTTGGGGTGCTGAGCAAGTCACAGGCTTGTGGATGAGAGGGTGCAGGAGTTGGGGTTGGATATGTGAGGGGCTCAGGGCAAGGAGGCTGTGAGTAGGATGGGCTCAGGACACAGGTTTGCCATGTGTGGATAGTGCAGGAGTGTTGTGGCAGAAGACTGAGGATGTGGGGATGCAGGAGTTTGGGGATGTAAGAGGCTCAGGACAGGGGGTTCCAGTGTATGTTAGGCTCAGATTTGGGGTCAGGAGGTGCAGGAGTGTTATGATGCTGCAGTGAGATGGGGATTTGGCCCCCAATTGGGGGCGTGTTCGCCAGGCTTCATTTTTAAATAAAATATTATGTCACACTCAAAAGGTGTTAGCATTTTCTGTCTTTGAGAGGGGTGGGGAACCTGTTTTGAGTCAAGGGTCACTGACCCACAGAAAAGTCAGTTGGGGCGACACAAGTAAGATGCAAAAAAACCCTCCAAAACCCCCAAGCCTCACTAATGTGGTACCAACTGTGCTGGTGGGGGCAGGGGACAGGGTGCTAGTGGGTGCTGGGGCTGGGGAGAGGGTGCTGCTGGGTGGCAGGATGCTGGCACAGGTAGCAGGATGCTGGGGTAAGGGATATGGTCCTGCTGGGCACTAGGGTGGGTAGCAGGGTGCTGGGACAAGGAACAGGGTGCTGCTGGGTCCTGGGGTGGGTGGCAGGGTGCTGGGGCCAGGGACAGGGTGCTGCTGGGTGCTAGGGTGGATGGCACGGTGCTAGGGCCAGGGTCCTGGGGTGGGTGACAGGGTAGTGCTGGGGTGGGTGGTAGAGTTCTGGGGCTGGGGACAGGGTGCTGGTGGGGGCAGGAGTCAGGGTACTCGTGAGGGGTCTGGACAGGGGCAGCTGGGACCAGTACCTGGCAATCCTGCACAACCTCTGGGTTCCAGGAAGTGTGCGACTGCACTTCCCCTCCCCAAATAGCTGGTGTGCGCGCTGCCTGAACAGCAGGGGCTGTTGCACTCCAGCAACTTACTTCCATGATGCTGTCCGGCAGGGGCGGGAGAGGAGGGTGCCGTGAGTCCCAGGGCAGAGAGCGCTGCCTGCACAGTTGGAACTGCACAGCCCCGGGTCTCCTGATCTAACGCCCTGCCCCCGCCCTGGCGCAGAAAGGCCACAGGACTAAGTTCCCAGCTGCCACATCCCCAGCTGTTCAGGCAGCGCATGCCGGCTCCTTTGGGGAGAGAAAGTGCTTCCCTCCCCGCTGTGGGTCACGTGGGGTCACCCCTGTCTGGCACCCCCCTAGTGTGCTGGCTGGGAGCAACTGTTCCCCTCTGCCCCCGCCTCGCTACACCTCTGCATTGCGATGGAGGAAGGGGAAACAAGTGTGCTGCTTCTTTAAGAAGCTGGCTAGCCGGCTCTCTCTCTTTCAGAGAGGGTGGGGGAGTGCCGGCTCCTCGCGGAACCCCTACTTTCGCTTTGTGGAACCCCAGGGTTCCGCAGAGCACCAATTGGGAAACACTGCTCTAGAGGAATACAGCCGTTTGGGCATATGGTGGTACTCAGACATTACTGGGATTAGGTTATTTACAGCTTTAATCATGGCTTTCAGGATCGATAAGTGCCCTTGCTTTATGACCATAGTGTGGAGCATAGGTATCGCTTATAATCACAGCCAACAGTCCTAATTCATTTTGGTACCAAATAAATCAAGTTACACTAACCTATCCAGGTCATCATAAAAATCCGTATTGCAATTTTGCTATCTGCTCATAAAAGCTGCAGGTTGTCAGTATGGTGCTGAACTTGCTATGTGTGTATGTGGCGCGTCTAGTTTGTGAGATGACTTCTGGAGCTGTTGTCTCTGTTCACACCAGGGAGAAAAGAGAGGAAATGTTTCTTACATATTAAAAATGTATATAGTTGGTCTGAGGTTGAGATGGACACAGGAGACAAACTTGTTGAAAATCTTTAGGTGAGGTTAAAAGGGATAAAAAATAAGGTAGATGTCATAGTAGGGATATACTATAGAACACCCAGTCAGGAAGAAGAGATGGATAGGGCTTTCTTTAAACAGTTAACAAAATCATGTAAAGCACAGAACTTTGTAGTTATGGGGGACTTCAACTACCCAGACACATATTGGGAAAATTACACAGCAGGGCACAGATTATCCAACAAGTTCTTGGAATGTAATGGAGACAATTTTTTTTATTCCGGAAGGTGGATAATGCCATAAGGGGGAGCGTCTCTTCCAGATTTGATTTTGACAAATAGGGAGGAGTTTGTTGAGAATCTGAAAGTGGAAGACAGTGTGGGTGAAAATCACGAGATGACAGTGCTCGTGATTCTAAGGAATGGTAGATGGGAAAACAGCAAAATAAAGATGATGAATTTCAAGCATGCAGACTTCAGCAGACTGAGGGTGTTGGTAGGTAAGATCATATGGGGAAGTAAGTCTAAGAGGAAGAGCAACTGAAGACATTTGGAAGTTTTTGAAAGACATTAAGGACACAAGCAATCTATTCCACTGTGTAGGAAAGAAAGATAAGAAGCATGGCAAGAGAGCACCTTGGTTTAACGAGGAGATCTGGAATGATCTTAAAATAGTCCTATAAAAAGTGCAAACTAGGTCAAATTATGAAGGACAAATATAAACAAATAGTAGGAGCAAAATGAGAGAGATAAAAAACAAGCTCAGACTTGCTAGACACACAAAGGGTAATAAGAAAATATTCTATATATTAGAAGCAAGAGGAAGACCAAGGTCGGGGTAGTCCCATTACTCAATGAAGAGGGGAAAAAGAGAACATGTAGAAATGGCAGAGGTGCTTAATGACTTTTGTTTCAGTTTTCAGCAAAAAGGGTGGTAGGATTGGACATGTAACAAAGTCAATGACAGTGAAATTGGGGTAGGTTCTGAAGCTCAAATATGGAAAGAACAAGTTGAAAATTACAAGGTGTCTTCAAGTCACTAGAGACTGATGAAATGCATCTTGGAATACTCAGTGAGCTGAGTGAGAAGATGTTTGACCTATTATCTGTCATCTTTGAAAAGTTGGTCAAAAAGGCAAGTAGAATGTTCGGAATTATTAAGAAAGGGATAGAAAATAAGAGCCAGAATATCTTACTGCCCCTGTATAAAACCGGTACGCCCACATCTTGAGTACTGTGTACAGATGTGGTCTCCTCACCTCAGAAAAGATATTTTGGCCTTGGAAAGGGTTCTGAAAAGGGCAATTAAAATGATCAGGGGTTTGGAACAGGTCCCATAGGAGGAGAGGCTAAAGCGACTGGGACTTTTCAGTTTAGAAAAGAGGAGACTGAGGGGGGATATGATAGAGGTATATAAAATCATGAGTGGTGTGGAGAGGGTGAATAAAGAAAAGTTATTTATTAGTTCCCATAATAGAAGAACTAGAGGACACCAAATGAAATTAATGGGTAGCAGGTTTAAAACTAATAAAAGAAAGTTCTTCTTCACACAGCGTGTAGTCAACCTGTGGAACTCCTTGCCAGAGGAGGCTGTGAAGGCTAGGACTATAAGAGAGTTTAAAGAGAAACTAGATAAATTCATGGAGGTTAGGTCCATAAAAAGCTATTAGCCAGGGGGTAGGAATGGTGTCCCTGGCCTCTGTTTGTCAGAGGCTGGAGAGGGATGGCAGGAGACAAATCGCTTGATCATTGTCTTCGGTCCACCCTCTCTGGGGCACCTGGTGCTGGCCACTGTCGGCAGACAGGCTACTGGGCTAGATGGACCTTTGGTCTGACCCAGTACGGCCATTCTTATGTTCTTGTCATAGACAGGAGAAATTCCAGAAGACTGGACAAGAACCCATCTACAAAAAGGGGAATAAGTGCAACCCAGGGAATTAGATCAGTCATCTTAACTCATCTGTACCAGGAAAGATAATGGCACACATAATTAAGGAACTAATTTGCAAACATCTGGAAGATAATAGGGTAGGAAGTAACAGCAACAACCAACCTGATAGCTGTTTTTGACAGGATAGCAAGCCTTGTGGATTGGGCGAAGCAATAGATGTGGCATAGCTAGACTTGAGTAAAGCCTCACATAACCTTCACATTACCAAACTAGGGAAATACAGTCTAGATGGCATTACTATTGGGTACATTGGTGGTTGGATAGCCATTCCGAGAGAGTAGTTACCAGTGGTTCACAGGCATGCTGGAAGGATGTAATGGGCGGGGTTCTGCAGGGATCTGTTCTGGGACTGGTTCAGTTCAGTATCTCCATCTGTGGTTTAGATTTTAAGTGTACTCGCTATGCCTTTAAGTTCGCAGATGATATCAAGCTGGGAGGGGGTTGCAAGTGCTTTGGCATATAGGATGAAAATGTAAAATGATCTGGACAAACTGGAGAAACTGTCTGAGGTAAATAGGCTGAAATTCAATAAGGACAAGTGCAAGTGCTGCACTTAGGAAGAAACTGTTGAATTCACACATGCAGAACAGGAAGGAAGGAGTACTGCAGAAAGGGATCTAGGGGTCATAGTGGACCACAAGCTAAATAAGTCAACAGTGTGACACTGTTGCAAACAAAAGCAAACATCGTGTTGGGATGTATTAATTGGAGTGTTGTGAGCAAGACACAAGAAACAATTTTCCCCCTGTACTCCACACTGATTAGGCCTTAGCTGGAGTATGGTGTTCGGTTCTGAGCGCCACATTTCAGGAAAGACGTGGAGAAATTGGGAAAGGTCTGGAAAAGAGCAGTAAAAATGATCCAAGGTCTAGAAACTTGACCTATAAGGAAAGTTTGAAAGAATTGGGTTTGTTTAATTTAGAAAAGAGAAGACTGAGAGGGGGCATCATAACAGCTTTTAAGTACCTAAAAGGTTGTTATGAGGAGGAGGAGGGTGAAAATTATTCTCCTTAACCTCTGATAGGATAAGAAGCAATGGGCTTAAATTGCAGCAAGGGCGGTTTAGATTGGACTTTAGGAAAAATGTCTTATCTGTGCAGGTGGTTAAGCACTGGAATAAATTGCCTAGGGAGGTTGTGGAATCTTCATCATTGGAGATATTTAAGAACAAATTAGACAGACACCTGTCAGGGATCGGGGGTTGGCAACCTTTTCAAACTAAAGAGGCAAACTACATCAAAAGTCTGAATAAGTGGTCAACAAACAGCCATATAAGAATGCCCATTTGCATGACTGAAAATGTACAATGTAATATTATTGATAATTGACGTGACATGCTAAACAGCCAGTGGGACCCTTGGACCATCAAGCTGCTAAAGGAGCACTCAAAAATGATAGTCATTGCGGAGAAACTAAATGAATTCTTCGCTTCAGCATTCATGGCTGAGGATGTTAGGGAGATTCCCAAACCTGAGCCATTCTTTTTAGGTGACAGATCTGAGGAATTGTCCCAGATTGAGGTGTCATTAGAGGAGGTTTTGGAACAAATTGATACACTTAACAGTAACAAGTCATGGGGACCAGATGGCATTCACCCAAGAGTCCTGAAAGAACTCAAATGTGAAATTGCAGAACTATTAACTGTGGTTTGTAACCTATCCTTTAAATCAGCTTCTGTACCTAATGACTGGAAGATAGCTAGCGTAACACCAATACTTTTAAAAGGATCTAGAGGTGATCCTGGCAAATACAGACTGGACAGTGTAATATCAGTACCAGGAAAACTACAGTAAAGAATAAAATTCAGACACATGGATGAACATAATTTGTTGGGGGCAAATCAACATGGTTTCTGTAAAGGGAAATCATGTTTTGCTAATCTTGTAGAGTTCTTTGAGGGGGTCAACAAACATGTGGACAAGGGGGATCCAGTGGATAACGTGTACTTAGATTTCCAGAAAGCCTTTGACAAGGTCCCTCACCAAAGGCTCTTAAGTTGTCATCAGATAATAGGGAAGGGTCCTCTCATGGACTGATAACTGGTTAAAAGACAGGAAACAAAGGGTAGGAATAAATGGTCAGTTTTCAGAATGGAGAGGGGTAACTAGTGGTGTCCCCCAAGGGTCAGTCCTAGGACCAATCCTATTCAACTTATTCATAAATGATCTAGAGAAAGGGGCAAACAGTGAGGTGGCAACATTTGCAGATGATACTAAGCGGCTCAAGATAGTTAAGACCAAATCAGACTGGGAAGGGTTTAAAATGATCTCACCAAACCAAGTGATTGGTTGACAAAATGGCAAATTTCATGTTGATAAATGTCAAGTAATGCACATGGGAAAAAATAATCTTAACTATGCATGCAATATGATGGGGGGCTTACTTAGCGACAACTACTCAAGAGAGAGATCTTGAGTCATTGTGGATAGTCCTCTGAAAACACCCACTCAGTGTGCAGCGGCAGTCAAAAAAGCAACAATGTTAGGAATCATTAAAAAAGGGATAGAGAAGCAGACAGAGAATATCTTATTGCCTTAAGATATAAAACATGGTATGCTCACATCTTGAATACTGTGTACACATGTGGTCTCATCTCAAAAAAGATATGCTTAGAAAAGGTTCAGAAAAGGGCAACAAAAATGATTAGGGATTTGGAACAGGTCCCATTTGAAGAGAGATTAAAAAGACGGGGACTTTTCAGCTTAGAAAAGAGGAGACTAAGGGGGGATATGATAGAGGTCTATAAAATCGTGACTGGTGTGGAAAAACTGAATAAGGAAAAGTGATTTACTTGTTCCCATAATATAAGAACTAGGGGTCACCACATGAAATTAATAGATTGATTTAGAACAAACAAAAGGAAGTTTTTCTTCATGCAGCGCACATCAACCTGTGAAACTCCTTGCCAGAGGATGTGGTGAAGGCTAGAACTTTAACAGGGGTCAAAAAAGAGCTAGATAAGTTCATGGCACTTAGGTCCATCAATGGCTATTAGCCAGGATGGGTAGGAATGATGTCCTTAGCTCTGTTTGTCTGGAAATGTATGACAGGAGAGGGATCACATGAGGATTACCTGTTGTGTTCACTCCCTGTGGGGCATCTGGTATTGGCCACTGTTGACAGACAGGATATTGGGCTAGATTGACCTTTGGTCTGACCCAGTATGACTGTTCTTGTGCTCTTATTTTCTTATGAGGTCAAAGTAGATGATCATAGTGGTCCTTTCTGGCCTGAGGGTTATGTCCTAATTAGGAATTGCTAGTGTGTATCTGTTTACTCATGCGTTAAGAAAAATAGCAAAGTTTACCATGATGGGAAAATGTTGCATCACATACATGTGAAATCAACTATAAAATTTATGATCTTTGGTCCACATTTTAAAACTCCAGCAAAAACTTGTGGAAGGATGGTATCTTCAGCCACACTTCAAATGCGAAGAGGACTTCTGAAAGACCATAGGAGGAGGAGGAGGATGCTCTGCCTATTGAAACAAAATTCTGAATTTTCCAAATTCTGAATGCCCACATCAGAAGTTAGCAGACTTCTCAGACCTCAGAAGGAGCCATATATTAAAAAATAACATCACATAAAATTAGTATTACCAGTGGTGCCTGAGGGTTGGTGGTTGGCTGTTTGACCATCAGAAGTTTGAATTTCTTTCAGTTTTCCAGTGCTTAATTGCAATAAATACAATTCTCATAGTATCATAGAACACTAGAACTGGAAGGGACCTCAAGAGGTCATTGAGTCCAGTCCCCTGCCCTCACAGCAGGACCAAGCACCGTCTAGACCATCCCTGATAGATGTCTATCTAACCTGCTCTTAAATATCTCCAGAGATGGAGATTCCACAACCTCCCTAGGCAACTTATTTCAGTGTTTAACCACCCTGACAGTTAGGAAGTTTTTCCTAATGTCCAACCTAAACCTCCCTTGCTGCTCGTGTAAGAGCCGTTATCCTTAAGTTACTGTAATTCTTATTCTCAAACTATAGTTTAATGTTTTTTCTTGTCTGGGAATTTTCTTACATTTGAAAAAATGTTTCAGAATTTTCCAGAAACAGGATTTCTGATAGTCTGAGGCTTTGCTTTTACACGTCTTCCTTTTCAAATGGCAGCTCCCTTTAGAGTTTTGCAAGTTTATGCTCTTCCCCTTACCTTATTTCCCTCTGTAACTTAGTGGCATCATTGGCAATTTCTCCAGGCCATGTCTGTTCCTTCCATGCTTACTCACCCATGCAGTGGTGTTTCTGTGCTCCACAGGCTTCCTTGGCTTAAAATGCTGCTGCAGATTTGTGGAGTACTTATGTTCCCTCCACAAGCTCTTAAGAGCAGTTTCTTGCACCCAGCCTTCCTCTCCACACCTGCTTTGTTTTTGGTGCATTGGTCATTTGTAGCTCTACTTTCCTGTGTTTCAGAAGTAGCTGTGTTAGTCTGTTCCGCAAAAACAAGGAGTCTTGTGGCACCTTGAAGACTAACAATTTTATTATAGTGTAAGCTTTTGTGAGCTGCAACTCCCTTCATCTGATGTATAAGAATGGGTTTGGGATTGGCTCACTCATTACCATAAACTTTAGGTATTCTCACGTTTTTATCCATAAATGCCATGATTCCCTGTGATGTAACACTCCCATCTCTGTATCCCTACTATCTGTTTCCTTTGTCTTTCACTTCATAAGTTTGATGGCTGTAGACTCCTCAAAAAGGAAGCAGTTCATTGGTGGACCTGAAAAGTTCATTCAAACTGGGGGATGTGCTACAGCTTCAGCCTTCTTTGAAACATTTTTCTTACCAAGGAGCAGCAAGCACTAAAGGATTTGGATATTTAGTGCTCTCTTATTAAATCTTTGCCAGCTCACCAGCTATGAAGCAAAGAGGAAGCACTTTAGTAATTGTCCTCTGGCAAAGATAGGATGCATCAAAAGTCATCTGCAATTTGCACCCAGAATCTGCTGATATGTCATGGAAACTCTGAGCTCCTCTGCAGGATATATATTGTTCAGCAATTGTGAATTTCCTTTCTTAATGCCAGAGGGATTGCTCTGTGCCTTTATGGCAGAGGCTTTCAGCTTCAAGGTCTAATGCAGTCTCCATTGCTTAAAATCTCTAAATCAGCTTTGTTCCAATCTGTAGGAACTACTAATAGGAACTGGAACCCAAAAGACAGACAGGGCTTGTTTTAGAAAAGAAACCTCCTCCCTTACAGCAGGCTGGGGCAGAATAGTGGAAAGAAAACCCCACCTCTAAGAGGGGTAGCCAGGAGACTCTCAAGAAGACAAAACTTTGCCATTCTATCAACTATCAAAAAAGGCAAGGGAGAGTAAAATTTGACTCCTGTAGGCCTGGAGCAGTGTTCTGGGTCACCTTCAGAATCTTAGCAGCTGGGGTGACAGGATCGGGGTTTCTCACGGTGACATTGTCCCTGGATCTTGCTAGTATGTAGACACACTGCATCTTATGTATTAAGTTTGGCAGATGCATTTAGCCTTATAGCAAGTAGGTGATGAGTGTTTAAATTAACCAGAAGCACTTTGGTGTATCTGTTAGCTGGGACAGTACAGCTGTCAGTGGAGTTCTGTAGCAGGCCAGGTAGGCTGGTCTGCACCTAAGATTTAAGCCATCTGAACTACATCACTCAGGTTATGAGAAATTTGCACCTGTAAGAAGTCACCACCACTGCTCCAGAATAGACACTGTTAGGTTGATGAAAGAGTTTCTCCTTTGACTTATCTACCACTTCTCTAGGGAGTGGATTTATTATGGCAGCATACACATCCCTTCTATTGTTTTGTAGCTGAACCGTGGTGCTAGAGCACTTGTGTAGACATTGGATGTGGTGATTTTAGGCCACTGTAGCAGTCTGCATTCAAGATTGTAACTCAAATTAAGATTAAGATGTATTTTCCTTTTTGCCATATCTTTTAAACAGTTTGTTTGAATAACTTCAATTCTGGTTGAAAAAATTTAAAAAATGTCTCCTGTCCAGATACCATGCATGCTTGAGCTGAAGCTTGAAATGACATTTAGGGTACGTCTGCACTGCACGTTTATTTTGAAATAGAGCGTCCACACTGATAGGACGCTGAATTGCATAGAAGGCCACCTGAACCACTTCAGGCAGGGCATGAGGTCAGCAGTGACTTCCTGGAGCTGCTGCCTGAGGCTAGCTGAGGTTCCTGCTTAAAGAGACTCCCCACTACAGCCGTGTCTCAGGTTCTTCACCTTTGCCTACCTCTCTGAGGGACAGCAAAGCATATTCCCTGCGTGCTTTGGTTGCCCTGTTGGACACCACGGCATTCTCAGCTATGGAGCCGTAGCTGCTTCTGGGCACGCAACAGCCCCTGACTGTCATGCAGCAGTTTCTGCAGGCTGCCCTCCTAGGCCTGCAGGAATGCAAGCCCCAGCTCATTGAGGAGACCTCAGCATCGTTTGGGAGCACAGTTTTTCCAGCTGCACCCCATTGTGCACTGCCGCTTCTGGCGGTTGGACACCAGTTCCAAGTGGTGGGGCCGGCTCATCATGGAACAGTGGGACAACCAGCAGTGGCTCCAGAATTTTCAAATGAGGAAGGAGACCTTTCTGGAGCTCTGTGCCTGGCTCGCCGCCCCCCTCCCTCACGTGACGGGACACCCACATGCGACCTGCCAGCCCCCTGGAGAAGCAGGTCACCGTTGCTGTGTGGAAGCTTGCCACACCAGTCAGCTACCAGTCGGTCGGGAACCAGTTTGGCATGGGGAAGTCGATTGTTGGGGCCTTCATCATACAGGTATGGTGCTCTCATGCTAAAGTCCTGGGTGTGTGTGAAGTGCTGGAATGGGGAACCCTAGGAAAAGGGGGGGAGAGTTTAGGGTGGGGGAAGACCCCTTCCCCGGGAGGTTCTCCCATCACGGCCTCTCACAGCCCTGTGGGGGGAGGCTACATAGAGCGTGGCTCCTGGTGTGGCTTGGGGGAAGGGGAGGCTCGGTAACCTCCCAAGGGGTGTGGCACCCCTGTGATTCTGTTTGTCTCCTGCAGGTTGGTGAGGGCCAACACTCTCCTGCTGCGCAGGGTCATCCACCTCGGCGATGTGGACCCCATCATCGCTGCTTGGCTGCCATGAGCTTCCCCAGCTGCAGGGGGGTTATTGACAGCACCCACATCCCCATCTGGGCCCCCGAGCACCGGGCATCTCTCTGCATAAACAAGCAAGATCTACTTCTCCATGGTCCTGCAAGCCCTGATCAACCACCATGGGCAGCTCACCAACATTTTTGCTGGGTGGTCAGGGAAGGCGCACGATGCCGCGTGTTCCGCAATTCCAGCCTATTCCACAAGATGGAGGCTGGGACTTTCTTCCCTGAGTGTGCCATCAGGGTCGGGGACGTGGACATGCCACTGTGCATTGTGGGGTGACGTGGCCTACCCTCTGTGGCCATGGCTCATGAAGCCCTACACTGGACACCTTGATTCCAGCAAGGAACGCTTTAATGCCAGACTCAGCAGGGCCCGCATGCAAGTGGAGGGTGCCTTCAGGTGTCTCAAGGCCCATTTCTGATGCTTCCTCACCTGGCTGGATGTAGGGGAGCGGAACGTCCCCCAGGTGGTGGCTGCGTGTTACGTGTTCCACAATCTGTGTGAGCAGAAGGGGCAGGCATTCCTTCCAGGGTGGGGAGCAGAGGCTGGCTGGGAGGGCAGGGCCTTTGAACAGCTGTGCACGGCTGCTATCCGGCAGGCCCATTGGGGGCTGTGCGTATCTGGGAGGCCCTTAGGGAGAGTTTCTCACAAGGCACCCAGTAACACTTTCCATGGCCTCCCCACTAGGGGACTGTGCCTTGCCCCTCTCTGCCTTTCCTCCCTCACCCCTCCCTTCCCTCTCTCCAGCAGAGACAATAAAACAGCCTTTTTGTTTCTGAAAAAAATGAAGTTGTTGGTCATTTATTTGGGGTAGAAGTAACTGGGGAGGGACCAGGGAAAGAACCTGCAAGAGGGGAGGGAAAGGAGGGGGGATGAGAACCTTGCAAGGGGAGGAGGGAGCTGGAAGTGGCTCGGGGCTGGGAGTGGCGCCTGGCTTAGATGGTTCCTCGGCAACCACGGGAGAGGGGCAGGGGGGCTAGGGGCAGAAGCAGGAGGGGAAGCCGGAGCAGGGGCTGGCATGGGAGGAGGGGCAGGAGCTGGGACTGGGGCAGGAGCAGCAGCAGGTGGGTGTGAGCAGCAGATGCACCCACAGGTGGCAGCACTGTCCGTGGCAGTGGGTGCTGCCTCCAGTGTGCAGGCATGCCCATGTGCTGTGTGGCACTCCTGAGTGTGTGTGGGGGGGAGACGTCCCCAGCCTTTGTCCAGTGGTGGGGGGGGTGTCCCACCTGACTGTCTGAAGTGTGGCCAGATCCCCAGAGCCTGTGAGCAGGAGCCCAGGGGTGATCTGGGGCAGCCTCTTGGGGCTGTGTGGCCCAGACTGGTGCTGCGTGTGCATCCATGCGCATGGACTGCAGCGTGATCCCCAGGCTGCAAAGGCCGAGGGAGGAATGGGTCCCAGCCCCTCGCCGCTTGTCACAGTGGGGGCGGTGGTACATTTACTCTTTACTGTATTGTGCGCTGTGTGTGTGTGTGTGTGTGTGTGTGCGCGTGCGTGTACCTCAGTTTCCCCGGCCACTGCAGCACACTGTGCTTGAGGAGGGAGGCTGAGCATGACTCACTCCAGATGTGTATTAGGGCCAGACACAGGAGATCACAACTCCTCTCCAAGAAGGGACACAAAGGATAGGCAGGGCTGACACCAGGCTGGGGGGTAGGGCCTGTGGGAAGAGTCGGTCTCGCCTGGGTTAGGATGAGGGAAGGATCTGGAAGCAGGAGAAGGGCCCGGGTCCCCTTCTCCCTGAGAGGAACGAGGCTGTCTGCTTTTGGTACCTTTGTTAACATCAGTCCTATGCTATGCTGTGTCCCTGTGAACCAGTAAACCACCTGCTCTACCTGCTGGCTTAGAGTCACATCTGACTGTGAATGGCGCTGCAGGGTCGGAAACCCCTGACACTCTGTGACACCACCTGCCACCTCGTCAGTGTGAGGTAACTAAGATCACTCGCTGATGTTCCCTCCCCGGCCTCAAAGGATGACTGGGACACATCCAGACTGTTGGGTACCAGCTCCAATATCACCAAGGTGACAGTGCTGGCCGCATTGGGGTCATCGTCCTCCTCCTCTGCATCACTGTGTCTGCCCCGTGGGTGGGCAACAACAGGCATCGCCAGCTCCAAGTCAACCACCAGAGGTGGGAAAGGGGCTGCATCGCCCCTCAGGATGCGGTGCAGGTCTTGGTAATAGGGGCAGGAGTGTGGTTCTGGCCCGGAGCAGAAGCTGCACTCCCTTACCCTGCCGTAGGCCTGGTGGAGCTCCTTCACTTTGATCTGAACCTGCTCCTGGTTCTGGATGTGGCCATTTGTGGCCAGACTGTTGGCCATGCAGCTGTAGATATCGGCCTTGCGCTGTCTGGAGTGGAGATCCTGGAGGCTTTCCTCCTTGCTCAGTGAGGGCCAGGATCTCTGCCCTAGACCAGGATGGCGCATGCCTCTTTTGCCACCTGGCAGGAACCTGGGAGCCATGAGACTGCTCCCTGGCAGCAGGGGGGAGCTCTTGGGGGGGCTCAATGATGTGCTGTGGCAGCAGCAGAGTGGCTGGAGGCTGCCAGGGCCAGCGTCCTGCCACAAGCCCTTTCCCCTGTGGCTGCAGCTTTAAGGGCTGCAGGGGAAGAGGAACTATGGGGTCCTGAGGTGTGTGGATGGCTTGGCCAGCAGAGCAACTGTGGGATTTCCTGGAGGCCCCTTATTTCGAAATAACTCCCTGTGCTGCATCCACACACGCCCTCTTCCAAAATTAGCTATTTCCAAATGGGTGTGTTTCCTCATGGAATAAGGTTTACGGATTTCGGAATAAGCTGTCCGTTATTTCAAAATAAGGGAATTGCTGTGTAGACGCTCGCTTTGTTATTTCGAAATAACGCTAGTTATCGCGAAATAACAGTGCAGTGCAGACATACCCCACATGGCGGTTTTAGTCGGGGAGGGTCAAAATGAAACCTTCAGTAGAAAGTGAGATTGAACCTTAACTTTGGAGTGGCTACCACTGCTCCATAATGATCGCGTTGTTGTGTTGCTGTGGTTCCTGCGCTGTGCCTGTGTATGGTTTCCTGATTTCTAGAGTGGGGCTGAAGCTACCGGTCAGAGTGGAGCTCCTGTACAAGTGCAGGGAGTTGTCTTGCACTGGCAAGAAAGTAGATTACAGAGAGATCAAGAGTTTGGATTTTTGAGCCTTTGAACACAGCTCAGTTTCTTGCACTTTCAAATGAGTTGCAAAGTGAACTCCAGTATTACAGAAGGAATTAATTTTTAATTGGTCTTTTGTCATCCTCTCCCTCCCTGCCACGGGATCCCTTTCTCTTTCTCTGAAATGGATTCTTGCTGCATTGCATCCAGTGGGGAAGGGGATGGGAGGGGGAAGCCAGGCTGCGGGTTGCCATGTTTGGATTGGCTCAGGAGTGGTCTGATCAGAGATCCTTGGCTGTCTTGCCATCTGCATGGGCTGTGAATACTTTTTGCTGGCGTAGACCTTGTTCCTCAGGGTTATGTCATCTCTGGGAGAATGGCCAGGTCCGGAGCCCTAGTACAGATTTTCTGAAACATATGAGGTTTGTTCTGTCTCTGAAGTATCTGTTCTTCCTGTCTCTCCTTTCCATGGGATTCCTGAAACAAACTGGTTCTGAGAGCCTCTCAGTAAATCAGTTTCCCTTTCCCAGCTGCTTCCTGTACACCTGGCTGATGCAATGTTTGCTCTGAAATCCCTGTTGGAATCCATGCTAGAGCTGTTATGTTAGCCCTTTCTGGGAGTGGCCAGGCATCCGGTGGATTGTCACATAGCTGTGTAAAGGACATGGAGCCAGACTTTACATGAGGAGTTCTCACCAGAATCAGTGGGAGGACTGGTGATTACAGGCCTTTCCTGGCAAGTGATGTTCATGGGGGCCTTCCCCAGTCACAGCTTGGGGAGAGTGCTCTGTGGCAGTGAATTCTGCTGATTCTAGTTCTGTGTTCAGTGATTTCCCCATGACTTCATGTCAGGGTGGATTTGATTCAGATCAGATGGATATAAATCACTAGTCAGGAGGATTTCTTCACAACTCAGAGACAGAGGTAGGTTTTGTGGTTATAGAAGGTACATGGTACATTTTTAAACAGTGGTTTATCTTTCAGATGAGTTTTACAGCTAGATCAGAAGATGAATGCTTGCTTGGTTATTTCATTTACCAAAGGTAATTAGAGCAGATATTTATGAAATCACTGGGAGGTGAGCTATCTCCAGTTCAACAGGTTAATTAATCATTAATACTGGGAGGATTTTCTTGCCATGCTGTGTTAGGAGGAGAACATCACCAGACAGATATTTTAACTAAAACAACAAAGTTCTGTATTCTGAATTTTATCTTCAACAGTAAACACAATATTTTAACAAAATAAGCATATGAATTTTTGAATGTAGTTAAACAGCCAAGTTTTAAAAATCAGGTTCGTTTTTATTAAAATTGTTTAACTAAAATAGTTAAATGAAATTTAAAACAAATTAAATTGTCATCTAGGTCAACGTTATAAACTTACAGTAGTATTGGCTTCTGCAGCCAACTCAGTCTTCACCTTCATTTTCCTGTTTGTTCATAATTTGGAAAAGAAAAGCAAGCTTTTCTGCTTCCTCGGGTCCCAGATAGTTTATCAATTTGGAATTAATTCGTTCACAGGAAGAAAATATTATTTCTATACTAACAGAAGAAGCTACTGCTGTTAGGTGAGATTATCGCTTCAACAGTCTCTGAATCCAAGTGCTTAAGTGACTTCCACCAGTTCCTTCTGTGACTTTCTTTAAAACATCATCAGCAAAGATATTTCGGGAATGGTTCACCCTTCGCACTGACGTTTATTTTAGTTGGCATTAGGGAGGGATGATTGCTGAATGCCAACTCCTCTTCTTCAGCAGTTAAGGTTTGACCCTGGTACTGAGTATTGAGAATATTTGCAAGAAAATGAGCTAGAGATAGTGCTTATCCCATTCAGTTTTTAGCATTTGTAATTTAACTCTGTCGTTGCATATTTCTGTCTCTTAAGATCTCACTCAGTTCCTTCCAAATTTCAACAGCACCAGCAATAAAACAGCGATTTTCCTGCATTTTGTTCAAGGCTACAGAAATAGGGGTCAGGACAGTCAGCTTCTCTGGCACTCATTGATTCATGCCCAAATTTGCTAAGATCAGATTGAATCCCAGCCTGGCCATTGCCCTTTTATTGCACCATTTTCTTCCATCTCGCAGGCTTCACAGGATTTTCATTGAAAGCCCTTCACTTTGGTGGCCCCACAACATTGTCATTTTCAAGAGGCCCGAATTCTTTTGTCTGGCTGCTGCTTTCATTTTGGGTTTGTCTGAGCCACAAATCTTCACCAACCACGCCAGTATAAACCTCTGGCGCTGTCTGCACTTCTGCAGTTCAAGTGCCAGTGCGACCACGGCAAGAGTGCCAGGAGAGAGCTCTCCCTGCACCGTGAGTAACCCACCTCCCCATGGGGCAGAGCTGGCAGTGCTGGCCGCTTTGGTGCTTTAGAGAGCTGTAACTTGCTGCAGTCAGAGAAGGCGGGGTGTTTTCTCACACCCCTGAGCCAGAAAGTTACAGCGCTGTGAAGTGCCAGGGTGGACTTAGCCTCTATGTGAACATTCTTATTTGAGTGTAAGAGGGGCAGTTACAGATATTTGTGTAGCTTAAATCCCTCCCCGCATGTGAAAGCTAAACCGAAACAGGCACTGTCTTATATATGGGAATAAGAGTGTCGTGTCTTGGCTTTATGCCTATAACTTTCCTGTGTAGACAAACCTCTTCAAATTTAACCTTTAATTTAGTCTGAGTCTTAATAACATCTGATGGGGGGGGAGGGGAGGGTGCTCTGCTTAGGGGACATCCACATCAAGAAGGAGGATTCAGTTTGCAAATCATTCACAAAATGGACTCCGGCAGTGAAGGATCTTAATCTAAGCAGCACTGCTCAAAAAGGCCATGCAGCCTGCCTGGCCACTGAGCCCATATTGGATCAGGGAGCACCCTCCAGTTCTGAGAGAGCTATCGGTCCATGTTCTGAAGCCTGGGCTTCTGCAAAGAGGTGGAGGCATCGCCCCCTGTCACGTGTGCCAAGGAAGAGGTCGTAAGACTGATCAAGGTCGCTCCGTCTTGTGCGGGGACTTGTCTGCTTCCTCCAGGCGGTGTGCAGGCTGGCACAGTGTGAATGCCTGTGTGCAGGATGGAGCAGTCCCATTACCGTGGTAGTGCATAAGGAAGCTAGAGACCCTATTCCACCGACTCTGGTTCTGGTCCCAGGGCATCTGTTGAGTCTCGTGCTAGGGAGGGTGATGTTTGAGCTAGTGGTATATAAGGCGACATTGGACCTCCTCTGCCTTTCTGTTTTGCCCTCTCCCTTGGTTCAGGACTTCGCAAAGGCCGTGTTGGTGGGGCAGGCTGCTGAATCTGGTCTGTCGGCTCTGATCCCTGGTATTTCTCTTTGCAGTCTTGGAAGTGAGTACAGTGCTGAGGTTGGCATAAGTCCTCTGGCACCCCTGCTGTTGGCATTGCCAGTGTTCCGGTGGCAGCACTCTTCTCTGCCGTCAGTCACCCTGCCGCCATTCCGGCACTCCTCGTCAGAGACTGTTGCAGTCTGTGCTGGACATCATGGATGCTTTGGCCAGAGCCATGGCCGTGGCGGTGACCATAAGAAGGGTGTCCAGACTGCAGAATTTGGAAAGTCTGAGAGAGTAAATAAGGAAGTGTTAGTTATCCCTTCACATACTAGAAATGAGAAAAACAGGCGGCAAGTGTAAAATAAACAAAGGAAGTAATTCACACTAGGCGCAGTCATCAGTCTATGAAATGTGTTGCTAGGGGATACTTTGAAGGCCAAAAGTATAACAAGGTTTGGAAAAGGACAAGGTAAGTTCTTGGAGGATAGGTCCATCAGTGGCTATTAGCTGGGTAGGCAGGGATGCAACTGCATGCTCTGAGTGTTGCTAGACTCTGTTTGTCAGAAGCTGGAAGTAGATGATGGGATGATCACATGATTAACCGCCGAACTGGGTCAGACCAGTGGTCCATCTAGCCCAGTGTCCTGTCTGCCGACAGTGACCAATGCCAGGTGCCCAGAGGGAATGAACAGAAAAGAGAATCAAGTGATCCCTCTCCTGTTGCCCAGTCCCATCCTGGCTAATAGTCATTGGTAGACTTGTCCTCCATGAATTAATCTAGCTCTTTTTTGAACCCTATTATAATCTTGGCCTTCACAATACGCTCTAGCAAGGAGTTCCACAGATTGAATGTGCTCTGAGTGAAGAAAAACTTTCTTTTTGTTTTAAACCTGTTACCTACTAATTTCATTTGGTAACATCTACTTTTTACGTTATGGAAACAAGTAAATAACTTTTCCTTACTCACTTTCTCCACACCAGTCATGTTTATATAGACCTCTATCACATCCCCCTTAGTGTCTCCTCTTTTTATTAATGTCTTTTCATCTGGCAGCCGTTCCAGACCTTAATCATTTTTGTTGCCCCTTTCTGAACTTTTTCCAATGCTAAGACATATTTTTTGAGAGGAGGCGACCACATGTATACGCAGTATTGCAGATGTGGGTGTACCATGGTTTTATACAAAGGCAATAAGATATTCTCTGTCTTATTCTCTATCCCATTTGTAATGATTCGTAGCATTCTGTTTGCTATTTTGACTGTGGCTACACACTGAGTGGGTGTTTTCAGAGAACTATCTACAGAGACTCCCAAGATCTCTCTCTTGAGTGGAAATAGCTAATTTAAACCCCATTTTGTATGTCTAATAGGGATATTAAGAGGCGGGTAATTCTCAGTCATGTAGTCTGTATGCTCCTGGAGTGAGGGAGGTCCTCTTTTTGTTGTGCAAAGTACCTAATACAGTGAGACCCTGGGGTCTTAAGTTCCCTGTTAGCTATGTGGCCATGCAGCAACCTATTTAGTGCCATTCAGGTGCTCAGGGAATCAGCAGCTGGCGGGTGGGTCGCCTCTCCGCCAGCCCCAGCACAACCCTGGAGTGGACCTGCCATGGTCTGGGAAGGAGTGGTTATCCCTTGGCCCCAGCTCTGCAGCTGTTGCAGCAGAGAGAGGCACCTCTCTCTGCCATAGCCCTGGGGCAGTCTGTGCACCAAAACCCCTCATCCCCAGCCCCACCACAGAGACCGAACCCCTGGCTAAAGTCCCCACAACTCCAACCCTCTGCTGCAGTCCTGAGCCTCTCATCTCCAGCCCCACCCCGAGCTCGAACCCCTCACCCACCCCAACCCTCAGCTCCCTCCTGCATTCCAAACCCTCAGTCCTGCCCCGCCACAAGAATTTTGTTGGGTGCACCAATATGGAGGTGATGTGTCACCTATCTCCTCCATATTGATGCCCATAACGAAATTCATTCTAAATGTGTGTGGGGAAGAATTAGCGGGAATACTGATTGGTGTCCCCAGTTGTTACCACAATACAAATACAGTAAGTAAAAGCACAGTGGTAAAACATTGGCTTGTCTGATTTAGGGCTTCCAGTGGTGGATCTATAGGGTTGGGAAACTTTAAGAGGTACGGGGGGAGCCAATGTAGGATGAGCCTAGTAGACAGATTACTTGTGACACTCTAAGCAAGCACACATGACGTGTTCTGGGGCCCATTTTCTAAGCCTTGCCTTGACTTGAATTTAAATTTAGTGTTCTGTAACACATCCTGTGCTTCAACTAGCTTAGCACATTTTAAAGTCTAAAGTTATAAAAGGTGTTAGCAAATACCTAATTGAGAGAAATCTTTATGGCCTCTGTTTGAAGCAGAGCTTTCTCCTAACTTGTGGTTTGTGTGCTCAGTGAAGAGGATTCCAAAGCAACTTGTGAGAGGAGTGAATCTTAACAATGACAGTTGTCGGTGTGGGTCTTCACCGAGCAAGGCTCATGTGGTGGTGGAAAGCTGGGGTCTTCATATCGGTATGGCTGGTTAAAGAGACTAGGTCAGCGGTCTCCAACCTTTTTACACCCAAGATCACTTTTTAAATGTCAGGGCAAGCCAAGATCTACCCCACCCCTTCCTTGAGGCCCTGCCTTCTCCATTTCCCTTTTCTCCATCACTGGCTGTCCCCAGCCCTTACTCACTCTCACTGGGTTGAGACAGGAGGTACAGGCTCTGGGGGAGGGGAATGAGGGATTTGGGTGTGGAAAAGGGTGAGAGGTGCAAGCTCTGGGGGGGAATTTGGGTGCAGGAGGGAGGAGGTGGAGAAGGGGATGCTGGCTTGGGAGGGGGCTCCAGGCTGCAGAGGGTTGGGGTCAGGTGGAGGGTTGGGGTCCTGATCAAGGTGCAGGAGTTTGTTGGGGTGCATGGAGGTTTGGGAGTATGATGGGCTCAAGACACAGATTTGCAGTGTGTGGATGGTGCAGGAGTGTTGTGGCACAAGACTGGGAGTGTGGGGGGTGCAGGAGTTTGGAGATGTGGGGGGCAGAGGGTTCAAGTTTGATGGGCTCAGGGTTGGGGTCTGGGGGGGGGTGCATGGGTGTTACAATGCTGCAGCCAGATGGGGGGCTTGTTGGAACAGAGACAGGGGGTGCAGAATCTGTGTGGGAAGTAGGGTACAGGAGCACGCTGGGGGTAGGTATCTGGCCAGGAGGGAGGAACAGGGTGCTGTTGGGTGTCTGGCCACAGGGCAGGAGCAGGGTGATCCCTAGTTCTTACGTTATGGGAGCAAGTAAATAACTTTTCCTTGTTCACTTTTACCACGCCAGTCGCGATTTTATAGACCTCTATCATATCCCCCTTTAGTCTCCTCTTTTCTAAGCTGAAAAGTCCAAGTCTTTTTAATCTCTCTTCAGATGGGACCTGTTCTGAATCTTTTCCAAAGCCAATATATCTCTTTTGACATGAGGCGACCACATCTGTACGCAGTATTCACGATGTGGACGTACCATGTTTTATGTATTAAGGCAATAAGATATTCTGTCGTCTTCTCTCTTCCTTTTTTAATTATTCCCAACATTCTGTTTGCTTTTTAGACTGCCACTGCGCACTGAGTGGGTGTTTTCAGAGAACTATCCACAATGACTCCAAGATCTCTCTCTTGAGTAGTTGTAGCTAAGTTAGCCGCCATCATATTGTGTGGATAGTTGGGATTATTTTTTCCCATGTGCATTACTTGACATTTATCAACATGAAATTTGCCATTTTGTCACCCAATCACTTGGTTTGGTGAGATCATTTTAAACCCTTCCCAGTCTGCTTTGGTCTTAACTATAACTATCTGTCTTAATCAGCTTAGTATCATCTGCAAATGTTGCCACCTCACTGTTTACCCCTTTCTCCAGATCATTTATAAATAGTTTGAATAGGATTGGTCCCAGGACAGACCCTTGGGGGACACTACTAGTTACCTCTCTCCATTCAGAAAACTGACCATTTATTTCTAACCTTTGTTTCCTGTCTTTTAACCAGTTGTCAATCCATGAGAGGACTTTCCCTCTTATCCCATGACAACTTACTTTACTTAAGAGCCTTTGGTGAGGGACTTTCTGGAAATCTAAGATCACATTATCCACTGGATCTCTCTTGTCCACATGTTTGTTGACCCCCTCAAAGAACTCTAGCAGCTTAGTAAGGTTACAAATCACAGTTAATAGTTCTGCAATTTGACATATGAGTTTTCGGAATTCTTGGGTAAATGCCATCTATTATTGTTAAATTTATCTATTTTTTTTCCAAAATCACCTCTAATGACACGTCAGTCTGGGATAATTCCTCAGATTTGTCACCTGAAAAGAATGGCTCAGGTTTGGAAATCTCCCTAACATCCTCAGCTGTGAATGCTGAAGCAAAGAATTCGTTTAGTTTCTCTGCAAACTCCTTTTTGGCTTTTCTTATTATATTTTTACACTTAATTTGACAAAGTTTATGCTCCTTTCTATTTTCCTCACTACGACGTGACTTCCACTTTTTAAATGATGCCTTTTTATCTCTCAATGCTTCTTTTACTTCGTTATTAAGCTTCCGTGGCACTTTTTTGGTTTTCTTACTGTGTTTTTTGATATGGGGCATACATTTAAGTTGGGCCTCTATTATGAAGTCTTTGAAAAGTTTCCGTACAGCTTGTACTGCAAAATGCACTGGAATGCAGCTTGAAATACAAAAGTACTTTTTTGCGTTCTCGTAAACAATAATTTTTTTGGGTCAGCTCCATATTCTCACACAATCCCTACCTGCACCTGGCAGGAAACCTCATTTCAACAAAAATGTTCTGAAGAAGTAAATCAGCTTTGTGTCGAACCCTGAACCTCACCAAACTTATGATCTATAGAGTGTCAGAACTGATTCCTGCGGTTCTAGTGGATCTGGAGAGCACCCAACCACTCTGTGCTGTTATGCAGGGGGTATCGTGAGGCAGAGGGAAGTCTCTTCCATAACTGAGTCACAGATCATTTAGAGTTCCATCATTATAACTATCTTCTTGGACACTTAGAAGCGAACAAGTAACCATTTCAGAGAATGTGTTCTTTTTCGAGTGCTTGTTAACACTGATTCCAATTCAGGTGTACGCACGCTGCGTGCATAAATGTTGGAAACTTCTCTCTAGCAGCTCCCGTGTTGGTTGTGGAGACCCCTAGAGTGGCACCGCTATATCGGCGCATATCTACCACTGCCGACCCGACCCTACCCTCCCTCAGTTCCTTCTTACCATCCGTGGCAACGTTAGAACTGTAACTGGCTCTTGCTTATCAAGTGCCTAGTCCCTAGTAAAAACTTAAGAAACAACGAAGAGTCTAGCAGCACCTTAAAGACTAACAAAACATGTAGATAGTATCATGAACTTTCTGGGCACAATCCACTTCTTCAGATGACTAGAGCATTAAAAGTCCAGATCCAACAATAAATAAGGGAAGGGAAGGGGGACAGTGTGTGTGGGGGGGGGGGGGAGAAATAGTGAATTACATTGTTCACATGAAAAGAAGTTGAAAAGAACAACTTGCACCTCTAAGTACCCATTGTTTGGTTGGTTAAGTCATTAGGATGTGGAAGGTAGTGTGCTAGCCAGCTAATTTCTTTATTCATTCCTCTCTGATAGGAATCAACCTTGTAAATGAAGTTGCGTTCCAATCCTTCCCTAATAGTAGCTCTCGTTTTCCTGATCTTCAACTTTGTTTCTTGTGATAAAGATCTTCAAGCAAATAAAAGAACAGTGGGCGACCTCCCAAGTGTTTAGCCCCCCCCAGGGGGCGCCGGGCATGCCTTACCCCCAAGCTTTAAAGGGTGTGCAGCTTGCAAACGCCGTATGCCCCACAGCGATCTACACAACATGTGCCTTTGCTATTAGGGTGAAGAACATCATACTGAGAAGTGCAGAATCTGCCAAAGTTTCAAGCCCTGCACCAGAAAGGACAGGGAGCATAGGCTCCAACAGCTCCCGATGGAGGCGGGGTTAAAACTCACTCAGACCAAAAAATTGGTCCCCAGAGCCAGCTCGGTGCGCAGTGCCCCAGCCTCTGTGAGAGACCCGGTGCAGAAGCTGCATGTGGCTAAAGACTTTCAGCACTGGGGATCCCTGGCAGTGAAAACGACAGTACTGAGGCATAAGTCTACCTTGCCTGCACTGTGGGCTAGGAGAGAGGACAGAGGCTAGTTCCCCCCCAGGCCCTGAGCCTTCCTTGTCACAGGTGTTACCTCAGGTTTACAGTAGCGGGAGAGCACTACCAATTTGCTGTTCTGCCGTTTGGCATTTCCTTGGCCCTGCAAGTGTTTACCAAATATATGGCCATGGTAGCAGCCTTCCTTTTAAAGAGGGGAGTCCAGGTGTTCACTTACCTGGACAACTGGCTGATAAAGGCCCGCTCCAGGCCTCAACTCACATAGACCTCGCCCTAGAGGTCTTCGAAGCACTGGGTATCCTCCTCAACAAGGAAAAGTTGGTGTTGGCCCCAGAGGATAGAGTTTATAGGGGCAACCTTGGACTCGATGCAAGGGAAAGCACTGCTGCCAGAATCCAGGGCCTCGGGCATTTTTGTTGCGATGGTACCGCCCGGTATGCAGTACCAGCACCTCCAGATGCAGTACCGGCAGTCCGGAACCTCAAGTCAGAGCTTACCTGGAAAGACCGGCGCGTACCTGCACCTCTGTACGCAATGTCCGACAATTGGCTGGGCTGTGTGTCTTAAAGGGGCTGCATCTCTTAAAAGGGCCACGTCTCTTAAAAGGGCAATGCCGGCCCCGCCCCTTTCTTTTCCTCAACTTTACTGACACCTTTTTTCTTTTTTTAAACAAAAAAAACACTGGTTGTATCCATTCCCCAGAAGGTGTTGGAGTCCCTCAGGTGGTGGCTAAATCCACAACCTGACAGAGGGCGTTAACTCAAATTTAAATTTAAGTGTAAGAAAAATAAAAATTGAGATGCATAGACCATTCAAAACTCTAAAGTAACATACTTTGGAAGAATAAAATGATAGAGAATGTATGTGGGTTTCAGGAAGTGTCAGGTAGTAACAATATTATCAGTATGTGCTGGGAGGTGAGTGCGAATGGGTCAGGTACAGTCTCTGAGTTTGTGTGTGTGCTGGCTGCTGCTGGGTCAGTTTGAGATGCACCATGTGCTGTTTCTTTAAGACACTCACCGAACGCTCTGTTGTCTCCCCTCCCCCTGCTCTGTGGAGGGGGAGGCGAGTGGGGGGGGAGAGGGAGTGTGTGTCAGGAAAGAGGGAGATTGTGAGCTGGCTGCTGGGAAAATCCCAAACAATGCACTGCCTTTTTAAAAAAGGCTCTTGGTCAGTTGCCATTCATAGCTCCCACAGACCTACCTCAGGCTGCGGCAGCTGTCTGCTCTGTGGAGGAGGGTATTCTTGCCAGTGCTGCTTGGATAAATGGACTGTAAGGTGGATAGAAAGCAGGCTCAACAGCTTCTCATGAACAACTCCTTATACAGAAATGCGCTCACTCCTATTGCTGGGGGCAGCAGAAGAGGTTCCTCAGGAACAAAAGGGCTGAAGTTCTGCATGGTCGCTTTGGCCTCCATCGACCCTTCCTTCGATCCAGGGGGACTGGTATGCTGCCCTCGACTTGAAGGACATGTACTTTCACATAGCGATAACTCCATCCCACAGAAAATACCTCAGGTTTGTGGTGAACAGCGCTCACTGCCAGTTCAGTCCTCCTGTTTGGCCTGTCAAGGGCACTTGGAGTGTTCACAGAGTGCATGTCAGTCATGGCTGGGTTCCTGCACAGGCAGCGGGTATGGGGGTTCCCATAACTCAACAACTGGCCAATCAAGGGCCAATCCAGGACTCAAGTGAAAATGCAAATCACTTTCATGAAAGTGTCTTTCAATGAACTGAACCTTTTGCAGAAATGAGGAGAAATCAACACTGTCCCTAGTTCAGAGGCTAGAGAGTGTAGGTTCAATGCTGGACTTGACACAGGCCAGGGTATTTCTCCCAGAAGTGAGATTTCAAGCCGTGGGAGACATCATTCAGGGACTTAGGTAGTTCCCCACCACCACAGCAAGGAACTGCTAGGACACATGGCTGCTTGTACCTACATAGTTCAGCATGCCAGACAGACTTCAGCCTCTTCAGTTATAGCTAGTGCCAGTGTATTGGCCAGCCTGGGACAGTTTTGATAGGATTGTAACCTTGCCTCCCCCTGTACTCCATTCCCTCCAATGGGAGTTTGACCGACAGGTAGTATGTGGTGGGGTTCCCTTCACCAGCCCTCAGCCATCTCTCTTGCTAGTGTTGGGTGCATGAGTCTTGAGCTGGGGACCACCTGTGGGAGATCTTAGGCCATAAGGTCTCTTTGCCACACAATAGTAATTGCTCCTTCCTGAATCTCAGCCTGGGCTCCATAGTGGACTTGTTCCTCCTCCCCGCGGGGAGGCTATCTCCTGTGTGTATTTCCATCTATCCTGCTTGTTCACAGGATGCTTCTCAAGTTAGGGAAGGAAGGAGCTTCAGAGATCTGGCCCCTCCAGCCCTGAAACTCATCACTGGGAAATATCTGTGGAAGCTCCAGTCACTCTGCCACTGTTCCTGGACTTAATAATACAGGATCTCAGCTGTCTCCAGTGCCTGAACCTCGACTTGCTGCACCTCACAGTGTGGAAGCTCCATGGCTGAACTAGGGATGTAAGTGACAAGTCCATCTTCCTGATAAGTGTAGGATTATTGGGTAGTCGAGTCACTATTTGACTAGTTGCTTCCCCCCCCCCCCACTGCCTCTGTATGAGAGGCAGCGGCGGGGGGGGCAGCAGGAGCATGTGCTGGGGGGAGCCAGCTTAAAAGCCAGATCCCCCACAGCACCATCTCACGGGGGTCAGGGAAGGTGGAGGCACAGCTGGTGGAAATGGTGTGAGCAGGGACTGAAGCAGTCCCTGCTTACACCAGGTCCTGTCTGCTGAGCCCCTCTGCCCTTAGGTTGAGCAGTTGCGACCTGGCGTGAGCAGCAACTGCTTGAGTTCCCGGCCGGCTCTTACTACATTTAGAAGGCAGAGGCACAGTGGGATAGTGAGCACCACACCCTTTATCGACTAATTAAGTAGTCAGTGGAAATTCCGACTACTCGATTAGCTGATTAATCAAAATGTAACATCCCTTAGTTGAACCCAGTGGAGCTTTGCTGCTCGGATCAGGTTAGACTGGTCTTCCTTGGCAGCCAAGTGCTCTACAAGCTCTACCTATCTTGATAAGTGCAAGAGACTTTCCATGTCATTGGTGCAGCACCGTTCATCTCCAGTGCTTGTCCCTGGGCCACTTGCACTGGACTGTCTCCTCCATCTCAAGCAGTCCATGTTGTAAGGCTATACCTCTATGTCTGACACACTGTCCCATCATGGAATGCTCATGTGATCTTCCAAATGCACGCTCCCCTCTGTCGTTCATTCAAGGTGGCATTTCTGGTAGCAATAACCTCAGTCAGGGGGTGTCAGGGCCCTAATGTCAGAGCCCCCTTCACTGTGTTTCATAAGGACACGATGCAGCTCAGGCCTCACCTAGCTTTTCTGCCCAAAGTTGTCTCAGTCTCACACCAGCCAGGACATCTTCCCCCCAGCATTCTATCCCACTCCACATTTGAGCAGCAGGGAGACTTCACCCATTGGATGTCTGCAGTGCTAGCCTTCTGCATCCCTAAAGCCCATCCAGTCACTCGTGGACAGAATGAAGTGTCCTCCTGTCTCAGCAGATTTCATCCTGGATCACACACTGTGTCTATGAATGCTACAACCTTGTAGAGGTGCCTGCTCCTCTGATTACTGAGCGCTCCACCAGGGCTCGGTCCTCTTCATCTGCTTTCCCGGGGCAGGTTCCCATCCAGAAAATCTGCAGAGCAGCACCCTGGTCCTCTGCACACATTCACATCGCATTGTGCAATCATCCAGGAGGCCTTTAGAAGACTAGTGCTCCAGTCTGTGGTCGGCTCGGACTCCTGCTCCTGAACTTGAGCTTGTGAGTCATTTGATGGCATTGACATGAACAAGCACTCAAAGAAAAAAATTACTCACCTGGTAATTGTTGTTCTTTGAGATGTGGTGTTCACCTCCATTGCGGTACCCACCCACCCATCTACACCTGTTGGCAAGAAGGAACTGAGGGGATGGCAGGTCTATATTGAGCACTATGAAGACATGACTCCAGGGGGTGCCCACGCTGACCTGATGGATGCTGCTATGGGAAAAATCTTCTGGCCACCATGCGTGTGTGTGTGAACACGCCTGATTGGAATGGACCTGAGCAACATATCTCGAAGAACAATTACAAGAGGGTAACCGGTTTTTCCCCCCTAAGGGTTTTGAACACTTTTATTCTCGTCCCCCTGCCGATCTCTCGAGTGGTAGCCAATGCCAGATACCCCAGAGGGAGGGAACACAACGGGGAATCAAGTGATCCCTCCCTTGTCATCCATTTCCAGCCTCTGACAAACAGGGGCTAAGGACACCATTCCTACCCCTACTGGCTAATAAGTATTGATGGACGTAACTTCCATGAAATGATCTAGTTCTTTTTTTAACCCTGTTAAAGTCCTGGTCTTCACAACCTCCTCTGGCAAGGAGTTCCTACTACCACAGCAAGAAATTGCCTAAAGCTACATGGCTTACCTAGTACAGTATGCCAGACTGAGGCTCCAGTCTTTGCAGGTGTGGCTAGTGTTTGAGTATCGACCAAATCGAGATGACCTAGACACAGTAGTCACGCTTTCCCGGCTTGAGTCTCTCCTATGGTAGTTCAACTTGCAAGCATTGTGTGTGGGTATTCTCTTCTCCAGACTCAGCCATCCCTGTCTCTGATTAGGGTCATGTCAGCGATGGTTGGGGAGTGCACTTCTGGTCCCAAGCAGAGTTCTCATTTCACATTACATCAGCATCAGAGGGCAGAAGGCAGTCCATCAGTCATGACAGACAATAGATCGGTGGTGTTTTATATAAACAAACAGACGAGCATGCTTACTCCCTCCCCCTCCCCCCCCCCCCGCCCCCCATTGCCCGGAGCCCTCAAACTATGGGACTTGTACATAGCTCACTCAATATATCCGTAGACATCTTATTTCCCCAGAGTTAAAAGTGAGTAGGCAGACTCTCCCACAGCTCCTGTCACAAATAGGAGTGGTCCACCTGCCCGGATGTCACGAATGCCATCTTCCAACAGTGGGGAATTCCTCAGACTCATTGAGTGCCTGCAGTTCTGCTCCTTCCTGAATCAAAGCTGGGCTGGATTGCAGACGTGTTCCTTTCTCTGTGGAAGGACCACCTCCTCTCTCTGTTTCCACCACTTATCCACAAAATGCTACTTAAAGTTCAGAGGGATGACTTCTTGGTGGTATTGATAGCTCCAGCCTGGTGCTGTCAGCACTGGAACATGTCTCTCCAGGAGATGTCAGTGGAATTGCTTCGCCTCACGGCTTGGATTGCACCGTCTACTGCACCTCTTGGTGCACCTCTTGCACCTCAACAATACCTCTTGGATTGCACTGTCTACTGCACCTAAAACAGCAAGGGCTTTCTGTGTCAATAAAAGTCCACTTGGCTGCCATTTCCTCCTTTCACCCAGACGTGGGAGGCCATTTGGTCTTTGGTAACCCAATGGTTAGAGATGCTTTCTTAAGGGACTTGACAGGTTATTCTCTCAGGTAAGACAGCTGATCCCACCTTGACGTTAACCTGGTACTTTCCAAACTAATGGGACCACCATTTGAACAACTTGCAACATGCTGTCTGCTCTACCCAGTGCTTTTTTTGTGACAGTACTGCCCGGTATGCAGTACCGGCACCTCCAGTCAGAGCTGAACAACTTTCCCTCTGGAGTACCAGCACCTTTTTTTTTTAACCAAAAAAAAAAAAAAAAAGCACTGGCTCTACCTGTCTTGGAAAGTGGCATTCCTGGTAGCAGCAACCTCAGCTAGGAGGGGATCTCAACTGAGGGCCGGCCCTAAAGTCGGCGCCTCCTTACGCATTGCTCTATAAGGATCAGGTTCAGCCACATCCAGCTTTTCTCTCAAAAGATGTATCCCACTTTCATGTTGATTTGGATATTTTTCTCACAGTTTTCTACTCCAAGCCATGCACATGCAGCCAGTAATAAAAATATCGTTCCTTGAATGTTGGCCGGGTGTTAGTTTTCTATATCGAACAGATGAAGCCGTTTCAAAAACCTACTCAGCTGTTCATCTCAGTAGCAGACAGGCTGAAGGCGTTCCTAGTCTTGCCTCAGAGAATCCCATTGTGGATTATATGGTGTATCCAGGCGTGCTGCTATTTGGAGAGAGTGCCTGCCCCAGTGTGCACACTCCACGAGGGTGCAGGCATCTTCAGCGGCATTCCTGGCCCAGGAAATTTGCGGGTCTGCCACATTACTCAGCAGGCAAGGAATGATGCAGCTTTTGACAGAGGGGCACTACAATCGTCAAACCATTGAGCTCCAGTCCCACCTCCAAGTTCTGACTTGGGAGTCACTTAATTGGAATCAACAGGAACAAGCACTCAAAGAAAAAAATGGTTACCTAACTTTTGGAACTATTCTTTGTGTCACTCATGTCCCTGCCAAGACCTATCCCTTTATTGGTGCAAAGCCAACAAGAAGGAATTGAAGGGGCAACAGGAACAGGACTTTGTATGTGGTGCCGTGAAGGCGCAACTCCTGGGGGCACATGAACCGACCTGAGAGGTACTGCAAGTGGAGAACCTTCTGGGTACAGTGCGTGTGGTGCAGGCACGCCTGTTGGAATGGAGATGAGCAGCACATTTTGAATAACCAAAACCAAAGGCAGGAAACCATTTTTTTTTTTTCCAGATAATTGAATGTTTGGAGCTAGTGACCAAAAAGAAAGGGGAAAGTGTCTTCGCACATCAACTAAAGTATGATGAACACTGCTGGGCAAATATCCAGCTGACCCTGACATCTGCCACTGAGAAGGCACATTGTTTGTATCAGGCCCCACAGCAGGGATTTGCATATTTCTGCTTATTTTCAGCTCTGGTTTTCTGGCTGTCTTTACAGCCTAGGTCTTGAGGGTTAATCGCTAAGGAAGGAAAAGAAACACACTTTCTCCCATCAGGCAGCTGACCCATCAGCAAACGTCTGTGGCTACTGTGGGCATATGTATGGTTCCAGAATTGGTCTTCTCAGGCCCACCGGTAAATCCGTGGCAGAGAACAACCTCAGTTCGAGGGGTCTCCAATGACGATGATGATCACTCTACACAACAGAAACCAAAAGGCTTAACACAGTGAGCAGAAAGAGGCACTCAGGTACACTAGGAATCATGGCGCCAGTGCTCAGATCTTCCTGGCTGATAGGATCAGCTCCATCTTTTGGGAACGCACGTTCTCTTGCTCGATTCCTTCCTGGAGGCTCAAAGGAAGGTAGCAAGAGCCACCATCCTCAGGGTCACAGTCTGTAGGTATGCATTGTTGCAGGGTACTGCGTGCTCCTCCCTCTCACCCTCCCTCCTCTAAAGCTGCCTGTGGTGCATCAGGTGGAACAGCAAGAACTCTGATGGCTAGCATCCCTCTCTGCCAGTAATAGCCGTTTAAGTTGATTAGCCTACTTGTGTCTCAGACCTGGATGGAAGATCTCCCCTTGGAGAAATGACTTTGTTTATGAGCAAAACTGATGAGAATTTGGAGGAGAGAGATGATCGTCAGTCATTGGGGTTGAACCCTCCTAGCCAGAGGTGGAGACACCCAGTTTTATTGTCTTTTCAGTTTCAGATGTGTTATCCTTCATTTGGTCAACCAAATGATGTCAGCCTGTGGAACTTCTTGCCACCGGATGTTGTGAAGACCAGGACTTCCATAGGGTTCAAAAAAGAACTAGATACATTCATGGAGGTTAGATCCATCAATGGCTATTAGCCAGGAGAGGCAGGAATGGGGTCCCTAGACTCTGTTTGTTAGAGGTTGGGAATGGATGACAGGAAAGGGATCACTTGATGATTCCCTGTTCTGTTCACTCCCTCTGGGGCATCTGGTACTGGCCACTGTCAGAAGACAAGATACTGGGCTAGATGGACCTTTGGTCTAACCCAGCCTGGCCGTTCCAATGGTTCCCTTTTCTCCAGAAGTTTCAACCATGTAAGTAGCAGAAGAGACTGTGTAAAAGTCAGTTTGTCAATTTTATATGTGTTCACTTTTTTTAATTGTATCCCTTTGGTATATGGGGTCATGCCAGTTTTCTTCCACAATTTGATCTGAGGAAGTGGGTCTGGCCCACGAAAGCTCATCACCTAATAAACCATCTTGTTAGTCTTTAAAGTGCTACATTGTCCTGTCTTTTGTTTCAGCAAGACCAGACTAACACGGCTACATCTCTATTACTGTGTAAAAGGAGACGCTGTAAATAAAGATCCTGGTCTTCTGTTACCTGGTCTTCCTGAACAGCCAGCTTGATTTGCGTTTGATGGGTTGCCTTTGGGGTGTGGTTTTTTCCTCCGTTTCCCTTCCATTTGGGCCATTTCTTTGAAGCACGGTAAGAAATGGAGGAGGGATAGCTCAGTGGTTTCAGCATTGGCCTCCTAAACCCAGGATTGTGAGTTCAATCCTTAAGGGGCCATTTAGGGATCTCTGGGGTAAATCTGTCAGGGATGGTGCTTGGTCCTGCTGTGAGGACAGGGGACTGGACTCGGTGACCTCTTGAGGTCCCTTCCAGTTCTATGAGATGGTATAGCTCCATATATTATTATTATTAAATAACCAGAGATGGCTATGTGGTGGCAATAAGCCTGTTCTCTTCAATGTGGTGCTCTTACCATCTATCGCATTTGCAGGCACACCTCTCACAAGACACTGGTCAGGGCAAAAGTGGGTTCTTTATGAAGGGTGAGAGCAGTAGGAGGACCAGTGCAGAGCAGAGGGCTTGTCTTTGTACTGCAAAGACTGCTTTCATATCAGACCAGCTCATGGAAAGTTACTGCGCTTTTGTACACGGGACAGTCACTGCTGATGTAGAGTTTGGTCTGTAGCCCAAGAGCCTTCACTGAGTACATACCTGAAACAACCCAGGAGTCAGTGTGCCTCTACCAAGACAATGTCAGTTTTGAGCTGGCATTTGCCAAGCCGTTAAGGCAGGGCTTCCCAAACTTTTTGACACTGGGACTAGTAAATCCATTCACGAGCTTATGGAGGAC
This sequence comes from Pelochelys cantorii, assembly GCA_032595735.1. Classification (NCBI taxonomy): domain Eukaryota; kingdom Metazoa; phylum Chordata; order Testudines; family Trionychidae; genus Pelochelys; species Pelochelys cantorii. The sequence goes on from CM064336.1 coordinate 570,104, forward strand.
TGGTAGCATTCATTTGCATATCTGCATATTCATTAAGCAAATGTTGAATATGCAAATATGTTGTTTCTGGTCCTCCCAAAGCCCCCAGTGCCAGCTTTAGCAAAGCTTTTGATATGGTCACCCACAATATTCTTTCCAGAAAGTTAAGGGAATATGGATTGGATAAATGGACTGTAAGATGGATAGAAAGCTGGTTAGACCAGGGTTTCCCAAACTTTTTACTTTAGTTGGAACCTATTTTTTTTCAGTACTGTTTTTTTGCAGCCCAAAAATATGAACGCATATAAAAAAAAACGAAAAATGAATAAATTTTCACTGTTTCACCCAGCTGCATCCTCCGCCCAGCCTGGGCCAGGGCTTGGGGGACCTGGTGCCACATGGGCACTCTGGGAGGTGAGAGCAGGAGCAGATTGGGGGTAGGGTATCTGGCTAGGAAGGAGGGGACTTGGGTAGGAGTTGGACCTGACTGGTCCCAGATGAGGGATTTCTTTGGACCAGGGGAGGTCATTTCGGGGCTCATGGTTTCCCCCTCCCCCCCCCCCACTAGGCTTCTTTGCACTTCCCTCCCCTGCAACCCAACTGAGCTGCCCACTGCCGCTGGTTCCCTGCACCTCCTCCAAAACCATCCCCCACAATCCAAGGGAGTGCAGCACCAGTTCCCTGCAGCCCCTCACAGCCCAGCTGAGCTGCCCTTCTGTTCCCTATGCCCTCCCCCATCCACCTCAGCCCAGTTGAGCCCCGCACTGGTTCCCTGCATGCCTCTCCCACAGCACAGCTGAGCCCCATTTCTCTGCACTTTCCCCCAAGCCCCACAGAACTGCTGAGCCAAGCTCTGATTTCCTGCCTCTCCCTCGAGAGTCTAGCCCTGGGATCCCAGCACCTCCCTCCTCCTGCAGCTCTGAGCCCCGCACCTCCTTCCTCCCCGCAGCCCAGCCCAGCCCCCTGCACCTCTTCACTCTCGCAGCCCAGCTAAGCTCCATTTCCCTGCACCTTCCCCCAAACTGTGCAGATGTGCTGAGCCCAGCACTGATTCCCTGCCCCTCCCTCCCTCCCCTTGAGTCCAGCGCTGGGTTCCCAGCACCTCCCTCCTCCTTCAGCCCAGGTGAGCCCAGTGCCCCGCATTCTCCCCCCACCCCGCCACAGCCTAGCCTGGCACCCCCCTAGCGGGGTGCCCAGGGGCAACTCCCTCCCCCCCCCCCCCCCCCCCCCGCTTCCCCCCCTTGCTACACCTCTGCTGGGAGCCCGGAACATCCGGCTGCATCCTCCGCCCAGCCCGGCCCCGGGCTTGGGGGACCCGGCGCCGCACTCCGGGAGCCCGGAACACCCCGGCAGCCATGCTGAGGCCCAGTATTTTTTTCCCGGGCCGCGGCCCATAGTTTGGGAAACGCTGCCATAAAAGAATCCCTTGGATTCCAGACCCAAGATATTTGGCTAAACTGGGGAAAATGTCTTCAGAGGGCCTGAGTTATTGAACAAGTCAAGGCTTTCCTTCCCTAGAAGAGGGTTCCTCAGTGGCAGTGTGTTCTCCCAATCTTCCCTGTTCTCCCATTCGGCACCAGTTCTGTCTGTGTGTACATCTGTGACATGCAGCAGTGTGGCACCAAACTTTCTAGGATTTGCATAAAATACAAGTTAAATAAGAGGTTGTCTTCCCATCTGGTTCTTTGTAATACTTTAGAGTAATTTCCTTTAGAGCCTTCTACCAGCTTCATATATGGTTATATTCTCTTTTAAGATATCACAAATATCTTAAACTTGGGATATCACAAATACCTTTCTCTTGCAGTAACTTTTATATTCCCAAGTTTGTTTAAGCAGGGATTTATCCTGGGTTTCTACCTAGTTCTACCCTATTCTCCCCCTCAGAAGTCTGTAACATTTTCATCAATTCCATATGCTGTCTTTGCAGAGTTTTTGAGCAGTAGTGAATCTTATAGCGCTTAAGCGTGAGTTTGTTCTCTTCACTCGCACTGCAGAGTGGTGAGCCACAACTGCTGTCCATTTGAAGTGTTCCTGATTCCACCCTCTTGGTCTGAAATGAACTAGTGAGGCTATAGTGTTCCTGCTTGGATTAACATGTTAGGAAGGAATGTAACATCTGACCTGGCTTGGCTGTTAGAAAGTGCAAGATGAGATCCGGGAAGCTTAGGGCCTTCTGTGTCAATGAGCTCAATCCTAAGTAATCATTACCGAATTCAGGGGATAGTGTCTCATGTGAAGAGCAGCCTTGATTGTGGTCTAGAAGTCATCTGCCCACATGCTGGACACAACAGCAGTGTATGTGATTTGAGTATAAATGCTTATCAAATTGCCATGCAGAATGGGCTTTTGGTGTTTTGGGAGAGGATGGGGTCAGGTTCATGAAAGGCAGTGGCACTAGGTAGCAGCTGTTAGTAATCAGATGCAAAGGAATGACATGCTTGTTTGGTAACCTGCGCTGAATGTCGTTTGGCTCCTTGCTGGTGGAGACAAGATTGTAAAGCTGGGCTTTGGGGCTCTGGGTGGTGGTTGAGCAAGAAGAACAGGTGGCTGGAAGGCTGCTTCCTCTCTCCTGCTGCTGAAAGCCCTAAGGAAGGAGTAGCTGTGGGGAACCTCTGTGCATGTAACAAAAGTTAACAGCGTGCAACATCTTGTTTTGTCCTGCTAGGTTTCCCCATGTCCGTGACGTGTTGGCCGAGGTTCTGCGGCTCCTCCCCGCCCTTGGAGCAGCCAGTCGCTACCTTTTGGACTCCGTGATCCCTGCCGGACGTCATGAGCATTGCAATCCCTCTGGGAGTCACCACACCAGATACATCCTACTCAGATATGGCTGCAGGATCTGAGTAAGTCGTGTTTCCTCTGAACACATGTGAGCAAGTGCAGGGGTGAGCTCCTTTTCAGACTCCGCATGTCTGGCAAATGCAGAATGGAGGGAACAGATGAACTTGAGACAGCAGTTAGAGGAAGGGGGAGCTCCGAAGGTACTAGATACCTCTGTCCTGCGGCAAGTACAGAAGATACATGCTCCCAAAGGGAGAGCATCTCTTTGGAAAATCCTCAAGTGCCTTTTCATGATCCATGGTTGTGGGTGCTGAAGTTCTCCCCATAGTTCTGCTTTGGGGCCCTGTGACAGAACTGTGTTCAGACCGTGGCAAGCAGCTCTGCAGTGTTTTTCTGCTTCTCCTGTATGGTCGTGCTAGTGCCGATGGCTGTAATGTTCTACCCCACAAGTGTTCTCATTTAGGGAGGTTAAGTGTCTGGTTGTGTCATGACCCAGAGTACCAACTGACCGGCTAAATATCTGTCCCCTTAATTCTCCAGTCTAGGGTTCCTTTTACACTGCCATGCCATGCCATCAGAGTATCCACCTCTGGCCTGCTTACACAGCTTTCAGCATGCAAATTCACTCTCCGCAAATACGTGAGCACTTTGACTGGTCACTCACAAATTACATATAGGGTGACACCTACAAATTCTTAGTCCTAGCCTTGTTCCTCCAGAAATGTCTAGTATGCTACTGAACAAGGCAAGCCCATAGAAAGTATATACCAGCCTGACTTATCTGATATGGCACCACACACTTGAATCTAAACATGCTAGTCAAGATAAAATACAGGCTGTCCCTGACCTGCGACGCGATTGGTTCCGGGGATAGCGTCGCAAGTCAGGGGCGTCGTAACTCGAGTCCGCATTTACGACAGGTGTTGCATGCCGTCGTAAATGCGGGGCCGAGGACGTAAGTTGGGGGATCTCAGCCCCTTCTGCACTTACGGAAAAGGTCATAAGTGTGGGGGGACGTAAATTGGGCCATCGCAAAGTGGAAAGATACATTTTAAGCAATTAAAAGTCATAATACATAAAAGTCAAGATTGGTTAAAAAATAGAGTAGAATACAAACTAATACTTAACTGGAACACTCTGTACCTCTGAATAGAACCTTGGACCTCCATATTCACCAGTGTGCCTTGTTAAGGTATCGTTTTAGAAATCTTGATTTGTTGAACATTACTGTCCTGTTGAACTGTGTGTGTTACCATTGTACTGATTGAAGTATTATGTGTGTTACTGAAATATGTTGTAAGTTTGGGAGATGCCCACAGCCTGCCTTTCATTGGCAGTCAAGACCTGATGAGATGTTTACATCAGGACTAGCCAGATACGTATTGATATCTATGAAGGTGAATCCATAAGAACGGCCGTACTGGGTCAGACCAAAGGTCCATCTAGCCCAGTATCCTGTCTGCCACAGTGGCCAATACCAGATGCCCCAGAGGGAGGGATCACAACAGGTAATCCTCATGTGATCCCTCTCCTGTCACCCACCTCCAGAGAAACAGAGGCTAGGGACACTATTCCTACCCATCCTGGCTAATAACCATTGATGGACCTAACCTCCATGAATCTATCTAGCTCTTTTTTGAACCCTGTTAAAATTCTAGCCTTCACCACGTCCTCTGGCAAGGAGTTCCACCCGTTGACTGCGCTCTGAGCGAAGTAAAACTTCCTTTTGTTTGTTTTAAATCGTGCTGCCTGTTAATTTCATGTGGTGACCCCTAGTTCTTATATTGTGGGAATAAGAGAATAAATTTTCCTTATTCAGTTTTTCCACACCAGTCATTTTATAGACCTCTATCATATCCCCCCTTAGTCTCCTCTTTTCTAAGCTGAAAAATCCAAGTCTTTTTAATCTCTCTTCAGATGGGACCCATTCCAAACTCCTCATCATTTTTATTGCCCGCTCAAAGGCCAACCCAGAGACTCCTTAGACAGCAGGTACACTATAGAGGCAGCCTAACTCATGTGACACAGCAAGGATCTTTTTAGCATCTGGAGGAAAGTATAAAAGAGGGGCAGTAACATCACCACTCTGCCTCTTCCCTTCCCCCATCTCAACACCTGGAAAATAAAGACCAGTCGATTTCTCTCTTCTGTAGTCTTTTCGAAAAAGCACCTCGTTGTAAAAAAAAAAAAACATGTCTAAATGGCGGTTTCAGTTTCGAAATGGCACTTGTTCAAAACAGCGCCATGACACTATTATGCAAATGAAGCACGGGATATTTAAATCCCCGCTTCATTTGCACTTTCAAAGTGCTTCATTTACATCCCTCTGCCCGACAGAGGGGTATGGTTTAGACATAGCCTCAGATAGAGACAGCAAAGGGGGGATGAGGGAGTACTTCAAAGCAGCTCCGCACAGCTGACCCCGGGGCTCCATTCAGCGCTGCCCCTTTGAAACACCACCGCGGCGTTTGCGTGGAGCCCGGCGTCAGCTGGGGAGTTCCCAGCTGATCCCAGGTTCTGGGGAAATGCCATGCGGAGCATGGGCTCTGTGTGGCATTTCAAAGCAGCAGCGCAGCATGGAGCCCGGGGTCAGCAGGGAACTCTGAGTCCCCTGCTGACCCTGAGCTCCATGAGGGCGCTTCCACTTTGAAATGCACAAGAGCCCCCACTGGGGACTCGCATACATTTCAAAGCTGGCACTCGCGTGCAGCCCAGAGTCAGGGGGACTTCCTGCTGGCCCCCAGCTGCACGTGGAGTTCTGCATTCCCCAGCGGGGGCTCTTGTACATTTCAAAGGAGGAATGCGGAAGTGCCTGTAGTCGAGTAGTCAATGGAAATTCCATCGACTACTCGATTAGTAAATTACTCGATATTTAACGTCCTTACTGGAAACATCCAGAAGACAAAACCTTTGAACTGGGGTGTTTGGTCCTGGGCTCAGAGGGAGTACAGCCTGTGTATTAAGGACAGTGAGCTGCCTGTAACATCTGTTACAGAGAAAAGCTGTTAGATTCAAATTTTGCTTAGTCTGTTGGAAGTTAGAATTTAGACTGTTTCTATTTTTACTTATATAACCAACTTTGATCACCAGGCCTCCTACTTACAGTCACTTAAAATCTGTTTCTGCAGTTAAAAAATCTGTTCCTGAAGACGGTTTTGGTTTTGGTTGAAGTGCTCAGGTTAAGGACTGTTCTCTATCCATTGCTGATGAATGAGTAATCTCGGTGCCTGTAGGGGTTTGTTGTTTGTCACTGGCATAGCATTGAGAGAGACAGTCCTGGCTGGGGAATTACGGTGGCATAGCTGTCCCACAATTCCAGACTGTACCCGAGGATCCTGTCACATCTGAGCAATGTCAGGCCTGGTCCACTGGGAGTTTATGTTGGACTTAGTTGCAGTAGGTTGATTTTTCTAAACAATGAGTCCACACCACCAAGCCTGTTCTGCCGACTTTAAGGGCCATTAAAGTCTATTTTGGCATGCCTGCTTTTCACGAGGAGTAATGCTAAATTCAGTTTTGCATGGCCATCTTTAAGGTAGTGCAGACGCATTGCTGTGAAAGTCAACATTCTTGGCATCTGGGAAGTGTCCCACAGTGCCCTGCTGTGACTGCTCCTGCCGGGACTTTCGACTCTTCTGCTCTCCAGGTGCACTGGGAAAGCCCCACAAAAATTTGAATTTAATTTCTTGTATGGCCAGTGTGGTGGGCAGACCTCAGAACAGGCAGCACAGCTGACCATGAATTCCCAGGGTTGCAAACAAGCACCAGCATGGTCCTCCGTGGGTCCTCATTGCTGGGTAGGGAGAGGCATCCGTTCAGGCAGAACTATGCAATAGCAAACTTCCTATACAACAAGGGCTTGTAAGCATGTCTGGAGATGGAGTGGGAATCCTCCTTGCTCATCTCCATAAAGCTCTCCTAACGGAACTCTTCCATTCTTCTCACAAGGTTTCTGGGTGGCCTGCTTTATTCTGTCCTCCACAGCAGGATACCTTTCCACTCCAAACCAGCAGTGAGTGTTCTGGCATCATGGCAGCACAAAGCACTGCAGCGTAGGGTCCCGGTTCAGTCAGCATCCGCTCTCTATCACTCTGTGTGATTTGGAGAAGGTCGGTATGGCACATGGCAACCTGCATGAAGCAGGGGAAGCTATTAACTGAGGTCTGAGCAGTAAACTTCTTTGTTCATCCTCAGTGAAGTATGGCTTGAGCCCCTGCCCTGCCGCTATGCTCAGACCTCCATGTTCCCCACCCGCATACTCCTGTGGGAAAAAAAAGTTGCCTTCTCCGAGCAAACGGGCTGCTGAACACACGGTCACCACGTAAGCCCCTGCCCTGCTGCTATACCCAGACCCTCTCCTGCCCTCCCCCCCCACGCAGGCTCCAGCCCTGCCCTGTCCCTTACCATGCCTACCACCAAACTGAGTCCAGCTGCTCCCTGGAGATCTCTGTGGTGTACTTGCTGCATAGTGGAGGCTTAAAAGCATAACTGTAGCTTTGTACATAACACATCCCTGTTGTCTTTAGTCAGACCTTCCTTTTATGCCATCAGATGGGGTTTTATGCTCAACAATGTCTCTCCAGTAAAGTCTGCCCTTCACTTTTCATTACAGCAGGTGTAGCAGCAAGCATGCTGCATGTTCCTCTGGCTCCGCCAGCTGTCTGGCTAGCACAGATCCAAAGGCAAAAACTTGCTAGGGATAACCTGTTGAAGGAGCAAATGCAATCCGCCCACTTGAGCAGGGAGTGACTGAGTGGAGGAATACGCTGCTGCAGGAGATGCTAGCGGAGCATGTGGACAGGAGAGTGTGCAGGAACTAGGAGAGAGTATTGATGGCAGTGGTGGGTGTGATGAGCTGGATGGTGGCCTTCCAGCACAGCTGCATGCATAGGCATCCCTTCCAGCCCTTGCAGACCAAGCATGCCCCCCTCTGAGTTCCATAGCCTCCCCTCCCAGGGCCATAGAGTGTGAGGGATGGGGGGGCAGAAGGTCAAGGGCAGTCACACATTCAGTCCCCAGGGATGCGCCCCAGAGCAAAAGGCTGTCCTCACACCCATGATTCCCTTCCACCCGAACTCCTTTTCTGTCCCTGCTGTGTTCCCTAAATAAAAGTGCATGATTTCTGAACATAAGTCTCTTGATTACTTGTGTTGAAGGGCAGGGGCGGGAGGGGGGTTTACAGGCAGCCACACTTAATACAGGGGCACTTCATTAAGAGCAACATCCATGACACTCATATCACTGTCTGGCCATCTTTTTTCAAAGCCTCTCCGATCTACAGTGCCCCTCGCTGTGCTCCCCTTATTGCCCCGATATCTGGCTGCTCATAATTCCGAGCTAGGTACAGTGCCTGGAGTCCCTCCCCGCCATGTTCCCTGCAAGCTGGGCACACGTGCGGCCACCCCGGATTGATTTCAGTGTCACCCAGCTGATGAGCAGAGTGCCTACAGCTAGCTCAGTGTTTCTCCGGGTAGTACACATTCGCTCATGCCTTGGTGCACATAAACATATTTATTCCACACATGGATGGAAAAGATCAGGGGAATGTTGCCCCTTGCCTGTCATAAAACTTCCCCCTCACTCGCTCAGATATTATGGAGCACACAGCAGGCTGACACCACAATGGGAATGTTGCTTTCCCTGAGTCAGTCGAGTGCGAAACCTTTCCTTGAAATGTCCAGAAGCACATTCTACCCCCATCTGCACTTGCTCAGCCTGTAGTTGCACTGCTCCTGATTGTGGTCCAGGCTGCCTGTGTATGGCTTCATGAGCTGCAGGAGTAAGGGGTAGGCTGGGTCTCCAAGGATCACTGTTGGCATTTCAACACCTCCAATGGTAATTTTCCAATATGGAAATAAAGTTCCAGGTTGCAGCTTTCTGAAGGGACAGGAGTTCCTATAGATGCACACACCATGAACCTTTCCTGACCATCCCACATTGATGTTGGTGAAACAGCCCTTGTGGTCTAACACGGCCTGAAGCACCATCAAGAAGTGCCCCTTGTGGTCTATGTACTCTTTGGCAAGGTGGTCAGGTGCCACAATAGAGATGTCTGTTCCCTCTTTTACCCCACCACAGATAGGGAACCCTACTGCAGCAAAGTCCTCCGCTATGTCCCACACGTTTCCCAGAAAAACAACGAATAGTCTTGCAGCACCTTAACGACTAACAAAACGTAGCTGGTATCATGAGCTTTTTCAGATGACTGGAGTATTAGAAGTCCAGGTCCAAAAATAAATATGGGGGGGGCGGAAGGGGAGGAGAGGGTAAGTAAGAGAAAAAACTAGTGAATTCGATTGTTAAAGAACAATTTGCACTTCTGTAGGGACCCATGTCCTTCACAGCACAAAGGTATTGATTGCCTTAGTTGGATCACAGCAGCCCCCACTCCAAATTGATTCCCAGCTGACCAGTAGCTGTCTGGCATTGCAATCTTCCACAGGGCTAGTGCCACTCGCATCTCCACTGTCAGAGCGGGTCTCTTTCTGGGATTGCTGCGCTCCAGGACGGGGGAAAACAATTCACAAAGTTCCATGGAAGTGGCCTTATGCATGCAAGAGTTTTGCAGCTACTGTGGATCGTCCCATAGCTGCATCACTAACTATATGGTCCCACCAGTCTGTGCTTGTCTCATGGCACCAGAACTGGCATTCCACTGTGTCAAGAAGATCGAATGCTGGTGGCATTTACCCAGTTGCTCAGCTCAAGTGCTTGGCAGAAGAATATTTCCCTTGTTCCAGTGGCCCCTGGATGTACTCCAACATAAGGTGCCGTGATACTTTGCTGCTGAACTGGTTCCATGCTTACCCTGCTGTGGCATCTGCATGGATAACCAGGGAAGAAAGGGCACATGAAAAGACTGTTTGCCTTTGCTTTCAAGCTGGGGGAGAGGGAGACAACTGCATTATGGGACACTGACAGCATGTACCCAGAACCACCCACTGCACAGTTTTGGTCTCGGCATGCACTGGAAGCATGATCCAGAATGCAAAGGGGTGGCAGGAACTATGGGATCGCCCTCAAAGCCAATGGTAGCCACCCTACTGGGGACGCACTGCTTCAAACTACATTGAATTCTTGTTCATGATGGGGACATTCACCTTGATTTTTCAATATCGGGTCTAAAAATCGACCTTATCTTAGAGTGTAGACAGGGCCTAAGTGTCCTTAAAAGCCAGTGTTTTGTCTCATCATATGCTGATTTAAGTTTCCCATTTCCCTTAGTTGTTGATATCACGAGCAAAGAGATGGGAGGAGAGGTGAAATGGAAGCCATGGCGTCTGTCTGTCTCTCTCGCTCTTATACCACTTGCTCCTAACTGCGGTGCAGCCAATAAGTAGGTGATTGTGGATGTGAGGGTTGAGCCATCTCTGTGATGACATGCACGTTCCTTGATTATGCCTTCAGGTAGCTGAAGAATGGCTGCTTAAGCTGGTGATTTGCTCTTTAAAATATTTTTGGGGTGTATGATGTGTTTGTCTCTGGATCTGCTCTTCTAACTCTGGAACACGTGGCAACAATGTTACACAGTAGAAACCTATAACTTTAGGTACCGTGTTGATTCACCTATTTTACTGGGACAATAATGTTCAACAGGTTGAGTTTTCAAATGATACCTCGCAAGGCATGCTTTGTGCAAATATCAGTCCTGTAAAAGTGGTGACTGTGATAGGTAGACTTCCAGGTTCTGTTTGTCTGCATCTCTGTGAAGTCCTCGTGCATCTTCTCTCTCTGAGGTGGACCACTTGTTTTGTGGGTTTTTTTGCATTTTGTATTTTCTAAGGGTATTGTCAGCATTCAGATTTTCATACCTGGGTTTTGTGCTTCCCACCGTCCAACAGAGTGAGCACCCCAAGCTCTGTTCATCCTGATCCAGGAGAATGTTGGCTTAGGGTGCTCACTGTCGTCTTCCTTGCCTGGAATCTTGCTGGTGCTCAACCAAAAAGCTCCCCACAGGAGTGGCTGCTCCTGTGCTCGCAGGCCTGGTCTGCACTGTGAAGTTAGGTCCAAGTAAGTTTCCTTGTGTGGGCCTATTTGTGCATCTCTGCCCAAGTTGGTCTCCAAACAACTTAAGTGTCCCAATGGTGACATTGTAAAATCACTTCCTTGAGCAGCATAAAACAATGGTCAACCTAATTTTGTCAGTGCAGCAAGAATGTGGGTACCGCATGATCCATGTCAACACTAACAGTCCTCCATCCCATGTTCTGCAATGCCCCAGGTCACACAACAGTGACCCCTCTACTCTCAGTCTTAAACTCCATTACCTGGGGGTGCGAGAAACTGGAAGCAACCCCCATTAGATACTTGTGTGTCAGAAATGCCCTTTCCTGTTTGCCCATCTTGGCAAGTCCACCAAGCATCTCTTCTTTTGTCGTGTCCACTACACAGCGAGGTACTAGACCCACACCTGCCTGGAACAGCAAGGAGTGTTGCCTCCCCAGGGCCTGTGGAGAGAAGAGGCGCTGCAAGCGGACAGTGATGTTTCCCCTGCATATTGCACCAGTGCCTTGTGGTGGGGGCAGCGGGGTGTCTTTTGCCAAGACCCTTGCAAGGGCAGGTGAGGCTGCACCAGCTGCCTGCATGTAGACAGTGGCCAAACCCCTTGTAACCTGAGGGCCCGATAGCCTTTACTGGGGACCTGGAGAAAGGTCGGAGGAGGGGAACAGGCAGCTAGAAGGGGGTCAGACTCGGTGTGGGGAGGACCCTAAGACTGAGGTTTCCCTGCCCCCAAGGTGAACTTGATTAGCTAGTCTTGCTGTCAGTGCTAACAAGATCTGCTCTGCACTGCTCCTGCGAAAACAATCCCTTGCTGTGCAGTGTCGGCGGAGTCGCTGCTGACTGTAAGGTTGGGGGGCAGGGCCTTTTGGGTGGGAGGCTTCCCCGGGTGTTTCTTCTAGGTGGACTTGCTACATAGAACACATGTGAGCAGTGCTGCCGAACGACCGCTTTGGGGTTGGCCCCAGGACGTGGCCTGGATAGCACGTTTGTGGGAGTCCCACTGAGTCAGAGTCCTGGCTACGCTGTTTGCAGAGAACCCAGACTCTGGCATACTTGCTCTGGACCCTCGAGTGGGGATGGGGCCTGTGGGGAGAGACCGGAGTGTGTGGGGCTCAGAGAAGTGCAGTATCAGGAGGCGGTGGAGCCCAGGGCTTAACTCCCAAGAGAGCATGGACCCCTGAGGAGCTGTGTCATGCTGAAGGGGTTCCTCCCGGAGACGGTGAGACTTAGCAAAAGAGCACGGGGCCTGTGAGTCTGACACAGGAACAGCCACAGAAATGGTAGTCTGCACTGGGCTGTCACATCAGCAGTGCCCTATGAAAGCCAAGGAGTTTTGCCAGGGATATCACAACACAGAGGAGGGCAACTCCTGCTACAGGTCTCCTTCTCTTTGTGGTCTTCCCTTCCCAGGCCAGTGTTTCTCAGTATGGGTTTTTTTCCCACTGGTTCTTGCATTAACAACCCCATATATGAGTAAACAGTGTAACACTGTTGCAAAAAATTATTTTGGATTGTATTAGTAGGGGTATTGTAAGCAAGACACACACAATAATTCTTCCACCTTGGAGTATTGTCTAGTTCTGAGCATCATGTTTCAGGAAGTATGTGGAGAAATTGGAGAAAGTCCAGAGGAGAGCAGCAAAACTGATTAAAGTTTAGAAGACATGATTTATGATCAGATTGAGAGAAGACTGAGAAATTGGATTGGTTTAGTCTGAAGAAGAGAAACAGGGAGACGGGGTGGATGTGAGAAGTCTTGAAGTATTGTTCTTAACCACTGAGGATAGGACAAGAAATAATGGGCTCAAACTGCAGCAAGGGGGTTTAGGTCGGACATTAGGAAAATGTCCCATCAGGGTGATTTAGAACTGGAGTGGGTTCCCTAGGGAAGCTGTGGAGTCTCCATCATGGGAGGTTTTTAACAGGTTAGACAAACATCAGCCAAGGATGGTTGAGATGAGAGGTTCTCAAGCTGGGTGGGTGTGGAATGTATGCTTGAGGGGTGTGAGAAGGGCACAGGAGAGCAGCAGCTACCGGCCAAATTCCTAGCTCTGAAAGCAGAACCGCTCCTGCCAGCAGTGCAGAAGGAAGGGTGGTGTAGTGTGGCATCGCCACCCTACTCTCTGCACCACTCTGCCAGTGGCGATGCCTTCAGACATGGGCGGCTGAAGAGCGATATACTTCAGTGTCTTTGAATCGATGCCTTATTACAGGGGTAAGGACCCTAAGGCCCGGGGGCTGGATGCAGCCCCCCCTTTGCCTGGACCTGACCCACAAGGCTTAGGGCTCCCACCAGCATTAGGGTGCCTGTGCTGGTGCTCCAGCCCTTCCACTGTCCCCGTGGGTCTAGCACAGTCTACTAGGCTGGGCCCACTGGGCTCTGGTGTGCAGGGGAATGTGGGGAGCGTTTTTCTCCTTCTCAGTTGGGGGCCACGTCAGTGAGGATTGGTTTGTGTGTAGTCTCCGACTGATTGACAGGGGCGCTATTTCGGGATACCGGAAGTGTCCCAAAATAGCTGTTCCACATCTTGAAATGCGCCTGTCGTGTCAAAATAGATTTTGAAATAACGGGCCCACTGTTGTGCTGTCCCTGTAGCCCTCATTCCACAAGGGTTGGGGGCTTGTTGGAATAGCGCTTTAGTTCGAAATTAGATGGAAATAAAATACGCACTTTGCATAGCTCACATTGCACCTATGGGTGCAGTGTAGATGCGCCCTCTGAGGGGCAGGCGCCCCCGTCCCAGAAAAGGTTCCCCTTCCTGGTTTTAGTATTTAGTGAGAGTTGCATATTGACCATTGATCTCCAGAAACCGCGGAAGTTCTTTGGGGCTGAGTCCAGGAGTGCTCCCTTGTTTCTAGCTCTTCAGTCACCAGCATCTCTTGCCTCCATGGCTACCTTCACGTGGAAGTCTTGTCCCTCAGCAGCTTTAAACTGCGACAGGGAATGTGGGTGCCAGACTGTACGGCTCCCAGCCTGGAGGGAGGCCATGCTGCCTCACTACCCTGTAAGTAGATCGCTTGGTTGTCCTGCCCAGCCCTGCTTCAGGGCAGGCCTGCAGCAATTCGGACATTTGGCCTCTACTTGGGCCGAATAGCAGTCCGTCTGCCCTGGCCCTGGCTTGGGGGAGCAGCAGCACCCAGGCCCTAGCCCTTATTCCGTTTAAGGCGCTCAGGCCTGTCCTCAGGCTGAGCAGGGGTCAGGTCTCCTTGCTCTGGCAGGTAGGGGTTTGCCCAAAACTAGGGGAACCTGCCACCCAAGGTGTGCAGTTGCGGGGAGGGACGCAGGCCCAGCTGCTCCACTGTGTCAGAGCCCAGGGCCCTAACAGCGGCGGTGCTGGCTGCCACTTGGTCAGCGAGGATCCTGACCAGAACACGCTGCCTGGTTCACTTCCATGTCCTCAGCCGGCACTGGGCCAGCTACCCCTAGGCTGCTTCCCAGTTCCCCCTGTGGGCCTACGTGGCTTGGTCCCCGCTCCTCCAGGTCTGCAGAAGACAACAACTCTGGCAGGGTTTCCATCAGCTCAGGGTCTGGGTTGATCAGCGGTCCCAGTGGCCCAGGCCAGTTTTCCTCTTCTCGGCGGTGTGTCTGAGCCTGCCCCCTGGGGAGCTTGGGCAAGGCACCTGGCTTCCTCTGTTGGCAGAGCCACTGCTGACTGGCTTCCACTACAGAGTTAGATGAATGCAAGGCAGGTTGTCAGCCTAACTGCATACAGACAAATCAATCTGTGAGTCCTTAAGGCGCCGCAGAGCTCCTCTTGCTTTCGCAGACAGAGACTAACATGGCTATCCTCTGAGATCAGACTCCCTAAGGGTCTGAAATTTCACTGCTTCAGACATGTAAGTGCCTGCTACTCCAGCTGCACTAGAAGTGTAGTCAGTGTAGTGTCAGTGCATTGCTTACAGTAACTGACTGGCTTTCAGAAACCGTCCCACAGTGCACCACACTAACACACACCATGGATATACAACCGATTGAGTTATGTTGACATAACGTAGTTTATAGCGTAGATGTGCTCCTAACGTTGGTTGCTCTGCCAGATTCACAATGGCAGCATATGACCCCGGAGTGACAGTTGTGCTTTCCTTCTGCTTTGCGCCTTCTCCCACACTATTATCTCTGAAGGATACCGGGACCAAGTACCACGTCTGCGTGACTGTTCAGGAGTGAGAAAAAGCCACACCCCCTGTATAATGCAGTGTCTCTCTCTCTCTCTCACTCACACCCACCCACCCCCTCCTGGGAGATGGAGTACTATGGGAGAAGGCTGCCTGTTGCCATAGCACCATACCTGCACCGGTGTGGCTATTCCGCTGCAAAGTCTTCAGTGTAGCCTGCCCTGGCACTACAGGTGTGATTGCTATTTCCTGTTCGTGCCAATGTTGTCCATGATTGGATTTGTGCGGTGCAATGTCCTCCACCACCTCTGTCATCCGTGAAGAGGCTATTTCCTCTCTGCGTCTCTGCCCCTTCTCTCCTTACCTACCTTTCCCTGTGCTGAACTGCAGCTGGCCCTCCTCTGCCCCTGTTTTGGCCTGTTATTTTTCGCCATCATGTGGCAGAAATGTGCATTGTCACTTCAAGTTAGCCACAGATTCCTATTCAGCACCTCAGCATGAAGGAAGCACAAAGCCAGCCTGCTTAGCCTTTCTGCTCAAGCCATGGGTCTTATTGACCCTTCTTGGCAGCATGGACGTATCAGGCCAAACCAGGCCAGATGTTTGCAGCACAACTGTAGCTTTCATACAGACTGTACCCAAACCACTGTGAGGGGAAGTGACCCTAAGGCCTAGTCTACACTGCTGCAGATCGTGTAAGTTACGCGGCTTCAGCTACATGAACAATGAGAGCACTCGGTGCTCAGCTTATCGCGTCTATACAAGAGGCGCTAAATCGCCCCCGCTGGATTGATTGCTGCCGGTCTCCAGCGGATAGTGAAGACCTGCCCTAAGGCTTTGTCTGGGCTAGAACGTTTGTCAGTTGGAGTGTGGAAAAGCTCACACCCCAGCTGACATAAGTGTCTCTGACAAAAGTGCTGGTGTGGACAGTACTGTATCGGTAGGTGACATAGCTACTACTGCTTGGGGAGGGTTAATTCTGTCAGTGGGGAGGGCTCTCTCCCGCTGCTCTAGCGCAACTGCCCAGGAGACCTTAGCACACTCCAGCTGCGGGGTGCACTGTGCCACTCTGAGCTGTGTAGTGTAGACACAGCCGTGGGAGCGGAGGGGCGGAAGAGCAGAGCAAGGCAGGGGAGCTGTGCTCAGCTGCAGTTGGAAGGGATGTGCTTGTGATGTGGCAGGAAGAGAAGGTGGTGGCGTGTTAGTGTGGTGAGAGTGTGACTATCTCATCACTGGCCCAGCTGAGGATGTGGAGGGAGGGGACAAGAAAGGTGTGGTGGAAGGATCGTAGGTCCAGACAGAGCAAGTCGATGGAGGGTTTTAAAATTAAGATAGGAAATTTTGAACTGTGTCCAGAAGTGAGGGGGAGGCTAGTGGAGTGATTTGTGTGTGCATACAGTGGGGCTGGCTGTGCCAGCATGCTTTTTACTCCTCTCCTGTTTAAGCACAAAGAGATGAGTGTTA
This sequence comes from Pelochelys cantorii, assembly GCA_032595735.1. Classification (NCBI taxonomy): domain Eukaryota; kingdom Metazoa; phylum Chordata; order Testudines; family Trionychidae; genus Pelochelys; species Pelochelys cantorii. The sequence goes on from CM064336.1 coordinate 586,445, forward strand.
CTTCTTGTCCAGCATGACCCTTGCATAGCTGCCAGTTCTTCCCGTCATTCCCACCAGGGGTGTTAGCGTCCAACCCGTAACCGGTGAACCAAGATGCTGATGCTCTGTTACACTCAGCCGGCTCCCGGGGAGGCGGCTTTGCTGCAGCAGGGCAATGAAGCAACGACCCTGGGAGCTGGGTCGGCAAGAGCTGGCGGCCCCGCTCCTGGAGAGGCTTTGGGCTCTGCAGTATTAAGCTAAGCTTTGTACTTCAGAGCCCGCAGCGCAGGTAACTGTAACAGCTGGGATTTTCAGTGCTGCCACCGCTGCCTTTTACACGGGTTTTAGCATTCTTGTATCGTACAGGCCACACTGTCACGTGGATAATGTACCTCACTTTCCCTGGGTTTCTAAGTGTGTTTACTGTTGCGCCACGTTGGAAAGAGGAGATACTGGCGTGTGCCTGATGCGGGCAATTGGGTGCTACGTTGATGGGTCTGTCTTCTGGCTATTTCCTGCAGCCCAGAGTCCGTGGAAGCTAGTCCGGCTGTCGATGAGAAGAATGTGTACACCAGTCATGGCTACGAGGCCACGCAGAGGCCCAGCTATCGAGGGCTGCCTTATGCAGTGAGTACGCACTCCTTAACCTGCAGTAACCAGCCCCTACTTGACACTCTGCTGCCTTGTGCCTTCTACACCCCTCCCCTCTGCGTCATTGAACTGTTGGTGGTGTAGCTCACACTTCGTAGTCTACTGTGTTCCCCTATCCGAGACAGTGGCAGCGTGTGGGTAGGGGCGTGCGGTGTCATATCTCCTGCCCCCAGATTTCTTCCTTCCACTTAGCAACAGCTTCTAGAGCTTTTCAAACTGTGGGGCCTGCCTCATCTCTGTGGGCTATCCAGCCTGCTTTGGTTAGGTGTGTTGCGAGCAAACATTGGCTCTCAAAAGAAAGGCTCAGCTCAGAAAGTTTTTAATTGGCCTGCTAAGTGGCTCGGGGTGGAGGTGTCGCTCCCTCCCAGAGTCCCACTGCATAGGGCTGGTCTTGCAGCTTGACCCTCCTAATGTTCCTCCACACCCTCCTAGCCCCTCAGTTTGAAAACCTCTGTTCTAAATAAAATGTGTTGTCTTCTGTTACAGAATTTTTCTCGCATGCCTCCTGATGAGCTTTGGCATACCCCTAGGGTATGTGAGCCCCAGCTTGAAAACTGCTGGTTTTGCTTATTTATGGGCAACAGCAGTGTGACTGAATCCTGCTATACATGCTGGGGTGTGTGTGTGTGTGTGTGTGTGTGTGTGTGTGAGAGTTACACTCAAGGCCCTGTGTTCTCTTCAGCAAGCTTGGTGTAGATTCAGTGGCAAGATCCCCTGGTTCTTTGAATGGTTGCTCGTTCCAGTTAGGCGCATGCCCACTGCATGCACGGTTGCTGGAAAGTTTTTCCCTAGCTGCTACCCATTGGGTCGGCTGTGGAGCCCCTAGAATGGCTCTATATATGATCCTGCCAACCCAAGCACCCGTCAGTTCCTCCTTCCCACCAGTGGTGGCTGCCTTGCACTGCAAGCGCCATGTGTCCTCAGTCAGCTGTTAGTTAGCATTGTAGCAGCCGGAATGAAGGGGTTTCCTCTTCTCGCCATGTTCCCTCTGGGACCTCAGGCATGCCGACGTCCCAGGGATTGAAATGCTGCAGCTCTTGCCAGACACCTGGCACCTGTGACCTCCAGGACTCCTGGCTTTGGTGCCTGGGGGAAGCCCACCAAGCAGATAGTGCCATATCTTCAAGCCTTCATTTGGTAGCAGCCTTCAATTTCCTGAAGGGAGGTTCCAAAGAGGATGGAGAGAGGCTGTTCACAGTAGTGACGGATGGCAGACCCAGGAGCAATGGTCTCAAGTTACAGTGGGGGAGGTCTAGGTTGGATATCAGGAAAAACGATTTCCCTAGGCGGGTGGGGAAGCCCTGGGATGGGTTACCTAGGGAAGTGGGGGAATCTCCATCCCTAGAGGTTTTTAAGTCTCGGCTTGACAAAGCTCTGGCTAGGTTGATTTAGTTGGGATTGGTCCTGCTTTGGGCAGGGGGCTGGACTTGATGGCTCCTGAGGGCTCTTCCAGCCCTGGGATTCTATAATTCTAACTGTTTGCATGCTGACTGGCACCGAAGGGATTCATGGCACCACTTGGCTTCTGGCTCCTACATACAGCAGTGTGACCGAAGTCCCTCTCGGCCCTCGTCTAGGCTCCTCTCTTCGGGTCCTGGACATTCCCGAGGCGTGGAACCTTGCCCAGGCAGCGTTCCTCAGTGCGTGCTGCTTTGCCACTGCGCCAGTCTTCACCAGGGTGCTCTGGGCACTGCTCTTGGCGCTCCTCTCTGTGTCAGTCCCGTTCTCGACATCAATCTGAGTCCTGGCACCAGTTCCGTCTCAGCATTGTTCCAGGCACCACAAGTGCTCCTGCAAAAGATCCAGGCCTCGTCTGTCACCTCATGGAAAAAGACGTCCGGCACTGAGTGACCCATCGCTGGCGCGATGCCACCTTGGTTTTCTCACTTGGGTTCCTTCTTGTCCCTCCTCAGGGAGATCTCCGTGGCCTCGGACTGGTCGATGCCAGCAGGCCCTTGCCTCAACAGGGACCAAGAAGTCCCCCACTGGCCACCGCACCAGCAGTTTACGATGCCACAGGCATTCCACCAGGCCCAGGGCATGTTGCCCACTGGTCTTCTGTCAGCAGCTTCTAAGTCGCAGGTTCAGAGGCAACTGTCAGCTGCCTACTACTGGAGTCAGCACCTCCCGATGCACCGCCACCCAAAACCTGGCATAGCCCCTCAGCATGAGCCCAGGACAAACCAGGGGACTGACAGTACACAGGAATCCAAGTGCCCTCTTTGATGTCTTCCCCGGCAAGGTGCACCTCCATTATGGGCCCTCCTCCCGTGGAGATCTGCTCCACAATGTGGGCCTGTAGCCTTAACCTCTAGGTGGAGGAGACGGCGGACATCCTGGCCCCGCTCCCAATTATCAAGTCCATCCTGATCTCAGCCAAGACTATGTAACAAATCTCTCCCTCTATCCCCTTGAAGTGGGTAATAAAAATACTTGATCCTTATCAAGGGGGTTGAATATTTGTTCACTCTCCCCACCCCCGTTCCTTGGTGGTGGAGGCAATAAATGAAAAAGAGCCTCAGGGCCATGAGGCTCTGGCACCGAAGTCAAAGGGCGCCAAGTGCCTTGACCTATTTGGCTGATAAGTTAACTCTCTTGGGGAGCTACTACTCTGGATTGCGAACCAACAGAACGCCTGGGACTTATTCCCTCAGGACTCGAGATGAGTTGGCTGCTTTGGTCCAGGATAGTAAGGTGGTTTCCTGAACCTGCCTCCGAACTTCTCTGGATGGTGGAGACTTGGCAGCTGGGTTCTCTTCTCCAGCATTGCCATGCACTGGGTTACCTGGCTCCAACTACATTGGGGCTTACCCCCAAGATGCAGCAAACCTATTAGGACTTTGTTTGACGGAAGTGGGCCTTTTTGTGCAACAAACCAACTCACGGCTGCATAGCCTCAAGAACTTATAACACCATGAAGTCCTTGGGCATGCAGGTCAGGCTCTGGGCAGTCTGCCTAGCTTGCTTCACTTTCCTACCTCATCTTTGGGGGAGGTGTGTGGCAGTCCTGACAGACAATATGACCACCATGTACTACATCAACAGACAGGGCAGAGGCTGGCCTGCCCCTCTCTGCTTGGAAGCCCTTCATCTGTGGGAATTGTGCATAGCCCCTCTTGGAAGCGTCCCTCCCAGGGGTCCAAAACCTGCTGGCAGATTGCCTCAGCCGCTGCTTCCTTGCTCACAAGAGGTGGGTCCGATTGGATGTTCTCCACCCCGTTTCCCTGGCTCCATCGCTTTGCCACTTGAGCCAATCAGAAGTGCCTTGCACTAGGGATGTTACATTTCGATTAATTGGCTAATCGAATAGTCGATGCAATTTGGATCGACTAGTTGATCAGTTGATAAGGGCGCCTCTGCCTTTAAAGTGTAGCAACAGCTCCCGGAGCTGCTGATGCATTTCAAAGGAGAAGGCGCTGCATGGAGCCCGGGGGCTGCTGGCCCCAGAATCCCCGCGGCGCAGCCGCTTTCAAGCGCCCTCTTCTCTTCCTCCCACTTGCTGCCTCTTTCTGATAGAGGCAGCAAGGGGGGAAGTGACTAGTAAGTTGACTAGTGTGTCGACTGTCCAATAAGCTTTTGCTTATGGGATCGTCGACTAGTCCTTCACAACCCTAGACTGTACCGGAGTCTTAACCTGGGATCCCTAGTGGACACATTCTTGATCCCATGGAAGACCGGCCTCCAGTACGCCTCCCTCATTTCCACTGGTTCACAAGGGGCCCTCAAACTCCACAGAGACCGTGTGAACGCTGTCCTGCTAGCCCCGGCCAGGGCCCGTCAGCATCGGTACCCCCCTCTTGGGAGCTGTTGGTACAACCACCCATTCCCCTTCCTCTGACTCCGGACCTCATCCCACAAGAGCACAGGCGTCTTCGCCACCCGGCCCTTTGGTCCCTTGGCCTCACAGCATGGTGGCTTCTTGGCTAACCCTCACCGAGCTGGCCTGCTCGGAACAGGTTCGACAAGTTCTCCTTAGCAGCAGGAAGCCCTCTGTCAACACACAGACTTGGCCAAATGGAAGCGTTTCTCATGTTGCTGCCTGCAGCTTAATCTGGACTCTGTGGATACCTCCATTCTTCAGGTGTGGGAGTACCTGGTGTTCCTAAAGCAGCAGAGTTTAGTGACTTCATTGCATAAGGTGTGCCTGGTGGCTCTCTCTGCTGTAACAATATGGTTTTTCTGTAACCATGTTGCAAGGCCTGTACCGTATTGGTAGGCCTAAACTAAAGCCTCCTTCTGCAGCCAGACTGAAGAGCAGCCATTAGCTGGAAAGCCTGGAGTCACATCCTCACATTCCATCTAAATGGCATTAAAATAGTGTCACACTAGGCTGTGAGAAGGGGATCCTGTCCTAATGGCCCCACTGTCACCAGATAAAGAAACAGATCTCAAGATGGGTAAAGAAAACTTAATTCACAGCATTTCGTCCGGCAAGAAACTGCTTAGCAATAGTTTTGGTTGTGGAATCCGCATGCTATGATCATTGTCCTCGCTTTCCTATTGTTTGTCAGTGTGATCTCAGTCTGGTTTGTAACTGTTTCTGTCTGCTGCATAATTAATTTTGCTAGGTGTAAATCAACTAAGGTGGTGGGGTAGAATTGGTTAGGTAATTCTGTTATGATTGGTTAGTAAAATTATACTAAAATAATTGGTTATGGTATAGCTAAGCAGGACTCAAGTTTCACTGTATAAACTGGGGTCCAAAAAGTAATAAAAGCACAAGGAAAGAAGCAAAAGGCTAGAAGAGCAAAAGAGAAACAAGAATAGGAAGGAAGACCAAGAAGGGGGAAGACCTGGAAGAAGAACTCACCTCCAAGACCAGCCTAAGACCAGAGCTGCCAGGACTCGTCTGCATGACCGTGACGTGCAGCAGCTAGATCCAGAGAGACTGACCTTGCCTGGCCAACAGGGGAAGTCTGCCTGCCTGTATCAGGACTGGTGAGCATGACGCTGTGTGCGTAGCATGTGTATTCTGCTTGCTTGGAATTGCCAATAAATAGAGGATAAGAATATTACTGGGTGAGGCTCTTTCAGTGGCTAAAGATCCTGCCGACCCGCAGGAAGTTCCACCCTGAGCCCGAGGAACTGGGTAAGGGTGGGTGTCCCTAAAGTGTGGAAGGGATAGAGAAATTTGTGCAGGTAACACTGCTTTCCACCCCCGGTTTGGCACTTCTTCCAGGGTATGAACAGACTCCATCCCCCACCTCGGCGCTCTGCCCCTCCTTGGGATCTCAACCTGGTCCTCTCAGTGCTCATAGGTCCTCCCTTTGAGCCTGGGCCACATGCTCCCTGCTTTACCTGCTATGGAAGGTGGCTTTTCTGGTTACCGTCACCTCTGCTTGGATGGTTCGGAGCTTTGCACACTGACGTCGGACCCCTGGTACACTACCTCCAAAGGAGACAAGGTCCATCTCCGCCCTCAGCTGGCTTTTCTTCCAAAGGTGGTTTCAGCTTCCTAACCGGGCAGGACATTTTCCTTCCCCTGCTCTGTCCTAAGCCCCATCCACGCTCACGGGAGCCAAGACGTGCTCGCTTTCTTCATCGACCGGACCAAGCCCTTTTGCAAGTCCTCGCAGCTTTTTGTGCCGGTTGCACGTTGTGCAGAGGGACGACCGATCTCGTCGCAGCGCACCTCTTCCTGCATGGCGGGGCGCGTCTGGGCGTGCTACGCTCGGCCAAGGCTCCTCGCCGCCTCTCACGGCGCATTGTACGTGTAGGGCACGGCGTGGTCCTCGGTGCATACCTTCACGTCACACTCTGCCAGCGTGCCACGGTCCAGACAGGACGCGGTTCTCCAGTCAGCCCTGCGCTCCAACTCCTCTGGGTGAGGCTTGTGAATCAGCTCACTGGACTAGATGGGAGCACGCACTGGAAGAAGAAAACACGGCGACGCCCCTTTGTAACGGTTGTTCGTTGAGATGTGTTGCTCCTGTCTGTCCCTCGCCCATCCTGTCGCAGGAGCCGGCAAGAAGGAACTGAGGGGCGGTTGGGGCGGCAGGATCGTATATAGGGCGTTGCACCGGACCCAATCCACGGGCCTCCCCAGCCGACCCGATGGGTAGCAGCTAGAGAAAAGCTTTGTGGCCGCCGTGCACGCGGCGTGCACACCTCCCTTGGAGTAGGCGTGAGCGGCATCTCGAAGAACACCGGTTCCAGAGGCGAGTGAGCGTTTTTCCTACAATGCTCTGTGAGGCAAATAGGGAAAAATCTGCAATAGCTTTTTAAAATTCTAAAACCGGAGGATTTTGTTGAACCAAGTATATGAATGTGTAGCACCTTGCACATCATCCTTGATGGTGGAGTTTGATACCAACTGCAGTCAGTTTCTTTTGTACTGTCTTCCCGCTCTTGCAGCATGCTGCAGATTTTCACATTGTCGGAACTTGGGAAACTGGCAGCAGAGTTGGAGACTTGGCGTCTGCAGAGGGAACGTATGGGAAGTGGTTTGAGATTGTTGGGTTCCTGGATGGTGGTGGCTTTAGAGCAGCATTTTAGGCCATGTCTTCGCTACAGGCTGGATTGAGGGGCAGCAATCGATCCAGTGGGGGTCGATTTGCCGTGGCTAGTGTAGACATGATAAATCGCCTGTGGAGTGCTTTCCCATCCACGCTGGCACTGGACCAACACAAGAGACGTGAGTGGAGTTGATGGGAGTGTGTCAGCTGTCACTGTACTGCAGTGAAGGCACCGCGGTAAGCAGACTTAGGCACGTCCACGTCAGCTGTGCTATTCGCTTGGCTGAGGTTGTGTGACTTGGGGTGACGGCCATGGGAGTGCAGGCGAGACCTGAGGCTGTGCCTACGCAGTAAGTTACTTGGGTGTCACTTTTGTTCCCTGGGGGTGGAATAATCTGTACTGCTGAGTGACATGAGTTACAGCAACCTGGGCACCTGTGTGGAGAGCACTGACCTCGTGTGGAGGCGGGGTTAAGCCAGTGGGCTCGTGCTCTGCTCTTGCCGTGCAGTGCCTTCACCCGAAGCGCTGCAGTGGTACAGCTGAGTGTAGACAAACCCTGAGCGTCTGAGCTCCTTCTGTTCAAAATGGTCCTGATGCAGATGTTTATTTTCAGGATCATAATTATGGAGCACCTCCTCCTCCGACCCCTCCCGCCTCTCCCCCAGTGCAGACCATCATCCCTCGTGCAGAGCTGAATGGCCTGCACTCCCCTGACGAGGAGAACTCTGGGGACAGTGAGAGCTCCTCTGAGGGAGAGCCCGTTCCCAGCTGGTGTCACTGCACACTTTCTCAAGATGGCTTCCTCCTTAAGTGTGACAAATGCAGGTAACTGGGTGCGTCCGGGACGACTCCTCTTGCTTTCCCTTGGCAAGTCTCGGAGGGGTGGACTTCTTAGCGGAAGTACTTTGCTAGGATTGGCCCTCCCCCTTGCCACTGTCAGCCTGGCAAGCATTGGGGGCCCGCGGTGTGGAGATGAGTGATAAGCTGATGCTCTTATCCGCCTGTGCCCACTGAGGGCACACACCTGGTGACACCGTAGAGACCACTTCAGCTGTCGATTCTCCTTTGCAGGGGAGTGAGCAGAGGGAAAGTGATCAGGCTTCGCCGCCGGAAGCAGGACAATGTGTCAGGTAAGGCTGCCGCTTGTGCTGTGAGCAGTGATGGCGCTGTTGTGTCTGCCCACAGGGCCAGCAGGTTTTTGTTACTGTAAGTAGCAAATCCTCATGACGGAGCACCAGCGGGCGTGCAGACAGACAGCAAGTTGCTAACGTGAGTAGGGCTGTAATAGCGGAGTCGATTAGCCCATTAACCAGTAGGTAAAAGCTTATTGGTTAATGCTATAGGCAAAATGCATCCCCCTTCCCTCCTCCACCAGCACATTTTTTAGCAGGCTGGCCAGAAGCCCAGCTCAGTCCTGGCTTGCGGTGGGTGCAGGACCTCCCCTTGCTATGGCTCTGCATTTTTTTTGTGTAGATGTACCTATCTCATAGAGCTGGAAGGGACCTTGAGAGTCATCGAGTCCAGTCCCTTGGCCTCATGGCAGGACCAAGTGCCATCCCTGACAGATTTGCCCCAGATCCCTAAATGGCCCCTCAAGGATTGAACTCCCAACCTTGGGTTTAGCAGGCCAATGCTGAAACCACTGAGCTATCCCTCCCCCTGCTCCATTTAAAGTGTATTCGGAGCCAGGCGGGCAGGCATCCCAGCTCAGTCCTTCTTGACACTGGGCCCAGAAGCTACCCCCACTGCGGTTCTTCATTTAAAGTATTAGGAGCCAGGCAGGCAGGCAGGCAGCCCGGCTCAGTTCTGGCTCGTGTGGGGTCCAGGAGCTGAGACACCCCCTGCCCCCAACGGGCTGCTACCACCCCATGCTGTTGCCTCTTTCAGAGACAGCAGCGCGGGGCGGCAGGCAGCCGGTCCACGAGGGGAGCTGGGTTTTAAACCGGCTCCTCTCGCAGACTAGCTCCTGCCTGGCGGCCCAAGCTGCTGCCTCTAATACCAAGGCAGCAGCACAGAGTGGCAGAGGGCTCCTCTGGAGTGGGGCCCGAGCACATTGGCTGTTGGCCCCACCTCCGGGGACTGTAGACTAGTCGACTAACCAATAAGAATTCATGAGGTTAATTGACTGGTCAATGAATTGCTCTTGCATATCCCTAAACGTGATGCTTCTCGCTGCAGGTGGAGACAGTAGTGCCACGGAGAGCTGGGATGAGGAGCTCTCCCCCTCCACAGTGTTGTACACAGCCACACAGCACACCCCCACAAGCATCACGCTCACTGTTAATCGAGTGCGCAGAAACAAGCCGAAGAAGAGGAAGAGGAGCATGGAGAAAGCTCGCGCTGCACCGAAGGCCAAGAAGGTCAAGGTATGTGAACGTGGGGGAAGAAGCCCAGGCCAAATTCTAGACACAGCATCCATGTGGTCAGCATACCTCAGTGGGTCACGCTTGGCTTACTCGGAGTGAGCAGTGCCAGCGTGGGCAGGCAGCCTGTGGCCCCCCTTTCGGAAGTGCTCGCAATCCCCAGCCTGGAGCTTTCAGACTGATCTGCACTTGCCATTGGGGCTCAGGTTTGACGGTGAGTTTTGCAAGGCACCTCCGTTCTCCTGCTGGCTCGTCCCAGTTGGGAAACTTCTCGGCAGAGGGCTGCATCGAGCTGTGGCAGCGGCTTCCTTGGCGTGACTGAAATGACTCTGTCTCTGTCTCTGGCATGCACTGTGCGTCGGGGCAGCCATGGGCAGGGCTCCTCTGTGTGGGGCGCGAGCTGAGTCTTGGGATGCGACCATGGGACTCCAGCAAGTGGGGGGTGCTATGTACAAATGTAAAGTCAGGGCATAACTATTGATGGGCACTGCTCTCTTGTTTTGAGCACAGGCCTTTCGAGAGGGCTCCCGGAAATCCCTGCGGATGAAGGTGAGTAGAACTGAGCTGTCGGCACGAGACTGTCATTCTCTCAGCGTTTTCCCCTGATTTGTCTGTCTGAGGCTCCCTGATTCTAGCACTAGCTGCTGGAGAAGCCCGGACCTCTCCCCCACCACAAAGGAGCCTTTTCGGAGTGGGTGTAAGAGTAACTTCCTAGAGGTTGGTGATTTCTGCTTGCACCAGAGAGGGTTCATCAGTTTCTCTCTGCTGGGTAACCCCAGCCTGCCATCTAGGGGGAAGCTGATCAGTGACAGTCGTGAGGAGAGATTTTTGATGTGGGGATGCAGAATTGTGTGTTGGCCCAGTATCTAGCCATGTAAGCTGTCATTTGAGTCATCTAATCTAATATACTTGTAAGTTGCCTATCACTTCGGTTTCTAAGACCATAGAAGTGTAAACAGGATTGGGATCCCTAACAGAAGTGATGGTATTCCTCTCCATGCCCCATGAGCTGGGGTGGAGGAATGTAAGCATCCTTGTGGGGTTGATAACGGTTGTCTGACAGGTACCATTTTGGGGGGAAAAGTTACATGCAGACCAAAGTGTGGTCATAAAAACCCAGTAGCATTTATCCTACCAGAGAAGATCAAAGTTCATGTGTGACGCACCAGGGTACAATCTAGACTGAGTCACTGTGTCAGCCCTGCCCTGCAGCTGCGGGTGCCTTCCAGTCCCTTGCTGAAGGAGTTGCACTTGGGCTGTTTGAGCACACAAGCCGCACTCTGAGTATCTGTGTGCAGCTGCAGCTTGGCTGTCATGCTGGGGTTACTCTCTGGCTCTTGCCAGCCTTGGTTGTATTGTGAAGTGATCCCAACACACACCCAAACGTATGTCCTGTACAGCCCAGCCCGCTCCTCGACAATACCTTCCGTTATCTCTCTTATAGACATATGGGCACTGCTTGCCATCCCAAATGGAATGTCCCAAACACTTCGGTCCAAACACTGAGCTAGATGAAACAATAACATCCATTTTATTCACTACAAAGAGAGAGAGGGATCAAGTAATGTGCAAAAATCAGACAAGGTTATAACAAACAAAGTGAAAATGCTACCAGTATCTAACTTCATAAACTATCGCAAAGTCAAGGACAGTTTCTCAGCATATGCTTTAGCAATGTTACCAAATTTCTTGGAAAAACTTCAAAAACAACGAATAGTCTTGCAGCACCTTAGAGACTGACAAGGCATGTAGATGGGGTCATGAGCTTTCATGAGCACAGCCCACTTCTTCGGATGAGTGGAGTTACTAAAGGTCCAGTTTCGAAATAAATAGGGGATGGGGGGGAGAACGAAAAGGGGGGGAGTAGTGCCCATGCTACATGAAGCTGATTGAGAATGTAATAATTGTTCTTAAGTACCCATTGTTTGTTTTTATCTTCAGAGCGTAACCGAGTTACTCTGTAACTGGAAAAACTTAAAAACCAACGCATAGTTTTGCAGCACCTTAGAGACTAACAAGGCATGTAGATGGGGTCATGAGCTTTCGTGGGCACAACCCACTTCCTCAGATGAATGGAGTTACATGTTTTGTTAGTCTTCAAGGTGCTGCAAGACTATTTGTTGCTGGGTTTTTTTGTCATTAGGATATGGCATGTAGCCAGCTATCCAGCCAATGTCTTCATTCATACCTCTGTTATAGGAATCAGACTTGTAAATGAAGTTAAGTTCTAAGGCTTTCCTGTGGAGCTGGCTTGTGGAATTGGCCTGAAACAATACGGTGACTTTGAGATCCATTAATGAGTGCCCAGGCAAGTTAAAATGTTCCCCAACAGGTTTCTGTGTGTTGCCTTTTCGGATATCTGATTTGTGTCCATTAATTCTTTCCCGTAGAGATTGTCCATTTTGGCCAATACACGTGGCAGAGGGGCATTGCTGGCACAGATCACATTAGTGGATGTGCAGTTAAATGAGCTTCTGATTTGGTGGTTTATGTGGTTAGGCCCTGTCATGATATCAGGTGATAGAGAAGGTACTAATTGTTCTTCAGTACACTCTAATTGACTATTTCTTTCCCCTTTTATCTCTTTTTCTTTATTTTTCCTTCTCTTCCCCCCCACCCATCCCATATTTATTTCGAAACTAGACCTTTAGGAACTCCATTCATCTGAAGAAGTGGGCTGTGCCCATGAAAGCTCATGACCCCATCTACATGCCTTGTCAGTCTCTAAGGAGCTGCAAAGACTATTCATTGTTTTCCAGTTTCTTAGGTCAGGCCCCCTGCTCTGGTTGCCATTTCAGGTACCATTAATGTAATGGTCACTGAGGGAAAAGGGGAGTGCGTTGTGTGGAAAGATCTCTGATGGCGCATGGCTGGGTAGATTGCTGCCTGTATCAGTCGAGTTTGCTGAAAGCACAACTGTTTGTTTGAGGGGTAGCCGTTTTAGTCTGTGTCTACAAAAACCACTGGGGAGTCCTGTGGCACCTTGAAGACTAACAGATTTCTTCGGGCATCAACTTTTGTGGGCAAAAGCCCCCTTTGTCAGAGGAATGGAGTGGAAATGCCTGCCTCTGACACAGTGAGTTTGTGCCCATGAAAACTTATGCCCAAATGAATCTGTTAGTCTGTAAGGTCCAGCAGTCTGAGAATCCCAGAAGCAGTAAAAGTTTATATAATACATCTCTCTAATTACGCCCTCAGCTGTTCTTCAGGTGCTTGTGCACGTCCATTCCAATAGGTGTGTGTGCACGCCCCGCAGGCATGGTTGCTGGGAGGTTTTCCCTGAACAGTACGCCCTCGAGTGGTGCCTTCATGGTGTTGTATATAGGGTCCTGCCCACCTACTGCCCATATAGTTCCTTCTTACCACTTGTGATGGTGGTTTGATCTTTTGCTTCGAAAGGCATCCATGGCTGTTGCTCTGTATAGTTCCAACTGCATTGTAGTTCCAGTGAGCTAGTGTGCACATTTAGTAGTTGATAGTAAGTTTCCTTTGGGGACAAGTATCAGAGGGGTAGCTGTGTTAGTCTGAGTCTGCATAAACAACGAGGAGTCCTCTGGCACCTTATAGACTAACAGAAGTGTTGGAGCATAAGCTTTCGTGGGCAAAGACCCACTTTGTCAGATCTTCCTTTTGGGGTTCCTTGCGGTAGGACCATTGAGTCTGTTCTTGGTAGACTCTTGGTGCATGTGGTGCTGGAGAAGGACTTGGACCTTCCCTCTGCACCTGACGCTTTCGAGGTTGCCATGGCAGCACAGTCTCCAATCTCCCAAGCTTCGAGCCAGACTGTTACGTCATGCCCAGCACTGGCCTTGGTGCCGCCCATGGCACCATGTATGGGACCTTTCTATCATCAATGGCCAAAAGGGTTGAAAGGCGCTATTTTGTCACACAGAAGGGGTATGAACGCTTGTTTACACACACCCCACCCCCAACTTGGGTCCCTTGTAGTTGATGGTGGCCAACCATAAGGCGAGGCAGGGAGGCAAAAAAAGGAGGAGGCAAAAAAGCTGGGCCTCTTTAGCCAGAAGGTTTACTTGACTGGAGGGCTCCAGCGCCGAATATCCAGCCAACAGGCAGTGCAGAGCTGCTGTGTGTATACCTCATGGAATATGCTTTCCAAGTTCCAGGACTTCTTCCCTGCTGAGTCCTGACAGGAGTTTGGCCTGGCCCTGAAAGAGGGCCAAACCATGGCTTGGACCTCTCTCCAGGTGGCCCTGGATTCGGCTGACTCGACAACAAGAACCATGGCCACGATCTCACAAAGTGGTACAGCTCATGGCTGCAAGTGTCTGGCTCCCAGCAGAGCTCCAGAGTACGATTCAGGACCATCCATGTACTGCACAGGACCATTTGTCAAAAAAAAAAAAAAAAAGACTCCAAACTCTATCATCTAAAGACTCCTGGGCTACCTTGAAGTCTCTGGGCATTAATATGCTGGTGCCCCAGAAGAAGCCCTTTAAGTTCCAGCCTCCTCTGCATTTTTATGCTGGTCCCCCTGGGCTGGATTATAGTCACAGGTGGGGAAGAAATAACCATAGGAGGCATCCCCCGCAGTCCTTGTCCAACTGAATTCAGGGATCTTCGGAACAGACCTCTTGCCCCATGCTGAGCTGTTGAATGTACACTCAGGGATGGAGCACCAGCCCAAATCCCAGATCTCTCCCTTCCTCCCCCATTTGGGAGCCATCTATTTCACTCTCCTGTGCCTGGACCCCACCCTCCTTCCCTGTCCTCCTTCAGGGACATTTCTCATAAGCCACTCAGTCTGCAGGAGGTACAGTCGCTTCTCATGTTAGGAACAATAGAACGGGTTCCTCGGGAATTCAGGGGCAGGGGTTTCTCTTCTGGATCTTTGAAACTCAGTGCATTCATAAGAAGGCTTACGTTTTCGATGGTCTCTCTGGCCACTATTATCCCCTGCCTAGGGCTCGGGACTGGGATGCACTTCCACGAATCAGTCATTCCAGCACACAGCAGATGCCTGAGATTGGTAGTCAGCAGTCAGCATTACTAATTCGCTGGACTCCCATTTGGTCTCTTCACAGCCCCATGTGTATTCACAACGGGCATGGCGGCGGTGGCAGCCTTCCTGCACACACACCAGGTACAATTCTTCCCATACCTGGATGACTGACACCTCAAAGGCCAGTCACGCGGACGGGTTCTAGACTATGTGGCGGTGATGCGAGCCATCTTCACCGAACTGGGCCCCATTCAGAATGGGTCCAAGTGCACACTGGTCCTGATGCAGAAGATGGATTTCATCAGGGATCTCCTGGACTCGAAGCAGTCAAGTGCTCACCTGCCTGCGTCCTGGTTTCGCACCATCACAGACCTCCTCGGCAGCCTCCTATGGTTCCCAGCACCACAGCCTGGAACTGTACGAGGCTTCTGGGGCAGATGGTGGCCTGTACGTTTGCTGCCTCCCGCACTTTTGCCCCTTCCAGGCCTGGTTAGCAAGGTGCGTACAAGACCAATAGGGTCTTTGGACAGTCTCATCACCCTTCCCACTTCAGTTCTTGAATCCCTCAACTGGTGACTTCCACCTCTCCGGGGGCGGTGCAGGAGTACCTTTTGCCAAACCAGATGCTCTCTCTGGTCACAGATCCATCAGAGACAGGCTGGCGCCACACCAGGGCAATACCAGAACTCGAGGCTTGTGGCTGCGTGCAAGTGTCAGAGAGCTCAGCGAGATTCTCCGTCGAGTGCTTTCTCGTGTCCATTCCAGTTAGGTGCGCGCTGTGTGCAGGGATTCTGGCGCTTTTCCCCTTAGCAGTATCCGTTGGGCCAGTATCCCTGGAGTGGTGCCGCGATACTGCTGCATATAGACCCCTGCTGGCCCTCCACCCCCTCAGTTCCTTCTTGTCGCCCGGGGCGGTAGCTGGAGCGCTGACTACACTGTTAGTCCTTACCCTTGGTGCGTGTCCATAGTTCTCTTTACCCTTGGAGTGAGTCAGTAATTAGTTCAGGCAGTGGGACTAGTTGAGATAAGACAAGGGAGTCGTTGTCTCTTTCAGCCTCTCCCCTGCTGGGGAGGGGATGCCAGGGCGCAGGGGTTGAAGCCTATGTCCTGCAACGATCCACGTGGCTCTTGCTTTAAATGCCTGGGAGAGGACCGTCGCACAGACAGCTGCCATATTTGCAAGAGTTTCAAGCTGAAGACAACATGTGAGAGGGACTCTAGGCTCAAGCTTACCTCATGGAGTTGGCTTTGCAACCGCCGGCGTCGGCACCGACCTCAGTGTGGGAGACCTCGATGGCACCGACCAGACAGGCGGCCACCTCCTCAAAGTGCCCGGCACAAGGAGAGAAAGACCTCAGGCAGGTCTCCAGAGAGGCCCAGCCACAAAGTGTGCCCTAAGGAGGGGCACTTGGCCTCGGAGGTGCATGCTGAGGCCACGGTACCGACAAGGTGCCGGCGAAGTCCTTGACAGAGGGAGAGTCCTGTACCAGAGGTGATGATTGAAGAACTCCAGCAACCGTCAACCCCAGAAACATTTGACGCGGCACAGGAGCTCATCAAGCTAACCTCCCCGCACACCAAGACCTCAGCACCGGGAGCGTGTCCGGCACCAGCGTTGATACCAGCACTGGGGCATTCGAGGGGGCCGGCACCTACACCCACTGTAGCGTCACCGGGAATTCCGGCACTGGCGGCATATGGGACTTCCCAACCTAAGCCCCTGGTTCTGCCTTACAGTGCCCCAGCAGCACCTTATCAGTTGGTGCCTCCAGACCCACTACCTTGTGCCTCGACGCAGATGCCATGGGGGGGGGGGGGTCTACAACGCTGCAGATTCACCTACAACACATGGGCGGCCGATAAATGTAAGGATCGTCTCCCCCAAGATTCGAAGCAATAGTATGCACCCTAGCACAGCTCAGCGCTGTTAGGTTGGCATGGCCGGCCTTGCTTTCCCAGCTGGAGAACAGAGTGGTTTCCATGTCGACAGACAACACGACAGCCATGTATTACATCCAAAAACAGGGTGGAGCTTGCTCCTGTTGCCTTTGCAAGGAAGCCCTACGGCCGTGGGAATTGTGTATCGCCCAGAATATCCATCTTGAGGCGACCTACCTTCTGGGGACCAGCAGTGTTCTGGCGGACAAGCTCAGCAGGCCCACGAGTGCTCCATCAGATCAGGTATCCTAGCAGAGCTCTTCCGGAAGTGGACTATCCCCTCCCCGTCTGGACCTGTTTGCCACACGGGAGAGCGACCAGTGCTCGTACAGGGGCAGGGGTCTTGGGGATGCACTGCCCGTTATTCCCCCCATTCCCGCTGATTCACGAGTCCTGCTTGGGACCAGGAGGTTTGGTGCTGTGGTCATCATGGAGGGGCCAGCATGGCCTCGGCAGCACTGGTTCACCACCCTGTTAGACCTGGCAGTGGAAGACCTGGTGGTACTGCCGCTAGTTCCAGACCTGATCACCCAGGACTGGGGGGAGGGTAGACTGTGCCACCCGAATCTAGCGGCCCTCCACCTCATAGCATGGAACCTACCTGGTTAAGGGGGGCGGAGTGACTCTGCTCAGAGGAGGTGCAGAAGGTGCTTCTGGAGAGCAGAAAACCTTCGACCAGGGCAGTGTATGAGGCCAAGTGGAAGCATTTCACCTTGTGGGCGGAGCAGACGGGGACAGACCCGATGGGTGCCACAGTCCCTCTTATTTTGCATTACCTCCTGCACCTCAGACACCAGGGCCTCGCTACATCTTCATTTAGCCGCGACTGTAGCCTTTCACCTGGGGGAGGGACAGAGGTCTGTGTTCCCAGCGCAATGGTGAAGCGCTTCCTGAAGGGGGTGGACAGGTTGTTCCTCCACACGCGCCCTCCGGTACCCCCGGGACCTCAGTCTAATCCTGACAGGCCCCCCGTCAGCCATTAGCCACCTGCTTACTGAAGCACCTGTCGTGGAAGGTGGCATTCCTGATTGCAATTACCTCAGCCAGGAGAGCTGAGGGCCCTCGCTTTGGAGCCCCTGTACACGGTTAGGCTACGACCCCACCCGGCTTTCCTCCCTAAGGCAGTCTCACATTTCCAGATGTCCCAGGACAGTTACCTGCCGGTTTGCTTCCCGAAAGCCCACTCCACGCCTAGAGAGCAGCTGTACACTCCGTAGATGTTAGAAGGGCTCTAGCATTTTATATAGAAAGGACAAGAGAGTTCCGTAGATCTCCACAGCTTTTTATTTCAGTAGCCAAGAGGACGAAGGGCTCACCGGTATCGGCCCAGTGCCCATCCTCCTGGATCACTTCCTGCGTTAGAGCACGTTACGACCTTGCGGGTAGGCCCCCACCCCTGCTCACAGCTCATTCCACGAGGGCGCAGGTGTCATCCACAGCGTGTCGCATGGGTGCACATTCTTGACACTTGCAGAGCAGCTACGTGATCGCTCAGCAGGCGAGGGGAGACGCAGCCTTTGGGAGAGCCGTGCTGCAGTCTATGGTGAAGCAGGTGCTGATAGGCTCTGACCCCGCTCCTAGGATACTGCTCAGGAGTCGCCTGACTGGAGTGGCCAGGAATAAGCACTCGAAGAAAAAGAGACGGTTATTTACCTCGTAACTGTTGTTCTTCGAGATGTGTTGCTCGTGTCCATTCCACGTCCCGCCTGCCTCCCCTCGTCGGAGCAACGCCGCTTCCTCATTTTGGTCGCCCTCCACTGGGCCCTCTCCAATGCGTGCACATCCTCTCTATAGTGGGGGGCCAGAACTGGACACAGTACTCTAGATGTGGCCTCACCAGAGCCAAATAAAGGGGAATAATGACGTCTCTGGATCTGCTGGCAATGCCCCTCCTAATGCAACCTAATATGCCATTAGCCCTCTTGGCTACAAGGGCGCCCTGGTGACTCATACCCAGCTCATGTCCTGCCTCAGGACCTGCTATGACCAGTCTTCCCTACAAGCTGTGCGGTTTCAGGAGGAATTCACATGCTGCCCAGCTAATTAACCGAGCGCACCTCCAGCTCCATTTTGTGTTGACATCAGAGCAGCCAGGCTGGGTCAGAGCAAAGGTCCATCTAGCCCAGGTCTTGTCTGCCCACAGCGGCCAGGGCCGGGTGCCCCAGAGCAGGGAATCCTCACGTGATCCCTCCCATCGCCCATTCCCAGTTTCTGACAAACAGAGGCCAGGGGGACCCCTTCCCTGCCCAGCCTGGTTAATAAGTATTCATGGACCTCACCTCCATGAGTTTCTACTGGTGGGGCAGACTCACACATGAATGGAAAAATCCACACATGGATGGCCCTCTATACTTCTCCATGAAGCCCTCGCTCCAGGGGATCCACAGTCAGCCCAATGGGTATCCCTAGGGAAAAGCCTGGTAATCGTGCGTGCTATGCGTGCACACGCCCCTTTGGGTGTCATCGTGCGTGCACACGCCCCTTTGGGTGTCACCGTGCGTGCTGTGCGTGCACACGCCCCTTTTGGAATGCACATGGCAACACATCTGGAAGAAGCACAGTTACAAAAGGGCGGAAACCTTTTCCCCAAGAACAAACCTTCTGTAACTATGTTGCCCTTACACAGCATCCTTATTGGCAAACCAAGCAGATCTAGCTACCAGTCCTTGATGGAGTCGTCTTTCCTTCTCTTCCCCTCTCAGGTACTTGGTCTGTCAAATGTCCCCAAAGCAGGGTCTTGGCTCTCCCGAGGCCCTTTGTCTGACACTATCACAGATTTCTTCAGATGTTAATTGAGGTACTAAATAATTTACTCTGCTTAGCATTTATACCTCTTGTTCTCAAAGGAATCACATGTTGCAGACATATGCCCAGTGGGTATTCCATTACTGGTTTTCTAATTAACGTTTTAGAAGGGTGCTGCAAAGATCAGTTAACGTTTACCCTCCCATCACTCATCCACTTATGTTCTTAATGCAGTGTTAGCCCAAAGGGTCGTTTTGACCCGGGTTAGTTTGTTATGACTGTAAGTTTCTTGCGTTGGTGAGCTGCTCATAGTGTTAAGTTGAAAGGCATATCGATGGTCTTGAGTCACCTTGCAAGTGAAATGTTAGCACGTTCATTAAATGTCCATATCAACTGCCTGATACTAAGACAATCCTGCTCCTAAAATCCTCCTAGTAAATTCAGATGTACCAGGTCATATCACACTTGTGTTCACCATATTCATTTGTATCAGTCAGAACAATTCTTCATAATGCGGCACCATCCTAAAACCTTCAGGTGTTTGTCCTTCCTTTTTACAGTTTCAGTCCTTCTCTTGAAAAACATTTCCAGATGGCTACCAGGAGCCAAAAAGCTGATGGGAAAGGATTCATTAACTTAAACTGTAACATTGAGTCCTTTGTCAGTGATGAAGGCAGATTTTTTCTGTGCAGTCTTATTGCCAGGAATCTGCCAATAATTTCCAGTTCAGTCAAAGGAGCTGAGAGAAGCTTTGCTCAGCATGCCCAGTATATCCATTCTCGGCATGGGACACGCACCTGGCACTGGGACAGCACCTTAGAGTGCAGTCTTTCAGAGAGAGCCCGAGAGCTGTCAGAATCTTGAAGTGCTGCTAGAGCCAACAGGCTTTGTAGTTTTGTACCGGCACCGTGACGGACCTTGCAGGGTCTGCTGAAAGGTGGCTGTGGGCCTTCTGCAATGTTGTTTGAGTTAGCATCATCCCTGGCTTGTTAGAAGACACCTCTGTGTGTGCTTGGCCTGTTTCCAGCCACCTCACTTAGAACCGGATATCCCGGAGCTGCAGGTGTAAAGTTTGTTTAAAATAACAAGCTGTGCATAGCCCCTGTTTGCTGCGCCACATTGACATACCAAGGCGCAACCCAGTCTGGAAGCGGCAGCAGCAAGACTGCGCTCCTTTTCTGGGTGGAAGCCTGGTGTATCTCAACACCCTCGGTTAGTATCTTTGCCCTGATAGTGGCCAGTACCTGGTGATTCAGAGACAGTTGCACAAATTGTAGTGAACAGTGACTCATGCTTGTGAATATTGTTGTCCTTTATTATTTAATCTGCTCTAACAGACTTGTGAATGTTGTGGTGCTCTCAGGTTATTCTGTGGGGCCTGTCACCGCAGAATGACACAAAAATCTTAGTCCTTTAGGAACCCTGTTACGTTCTTGACTTTCGAATCCTGTGTCAGAGTTCCACGGGTTAGCTCTGTCCTATGAAAAGCATTTCCCCTTTAAATGTGTTGCCTTCTGATTTTGACTCCCTTGCTGCAGTCTTATTAGAGAGGGTAAACAGGAGTGCCTCATGAAAGCCTCTCTCCTTCACTTTTAATGTCTCTCTCATGGCCTCCTTGATTTCTTGTCAACATTGAAATCTGTCTGCTCACTACCGTCTCATGCAGAGGTCTTTCCCGGTTCCTACCCACTTTGCCCAGTTCTCAGGGGCGCCCACTGTGTTGGGTGCTGCACAGACATGGAAAGCCATCTAGCTCGAGAGAAAATGCAGCATCTGAGTGTGAAAATGGTGGAAGGGTAGGCAGGACAAGATAATGGTGCTAATATCGTACACTTACACGTGTATTTTACAATTAACTACTCATTCCATCGACAGTCGCTGCCCCAAGAGTGTACAGTCGAAGTCTGAAACGAGAGATGGAGACAGACGTGGGAGTACAGGGAAGCCCGGAGAGTGGTAGGCGGTGGCCTCAGCACACCAGCTGTCTGACTGGTATAGGCATCACAGCAAAGGAGCACTTGAAAGAGAACCATGGGGTAGCTTGTCAGGAGTTTATGGTGAGGGCCTCCCAAATGCAGGGGAGAGGGTAGCCTGCGAGAGAGCAGGAAGCTTGTTTATGAAGATGGAGGCAGGAGTAGACAGCAAACAAGAGCTGATTGTCCCGAGGGCCTTGCAGTGAACAGACGCAAGGTAGATGTGGTTCAGTAGGGAAGAGGGAGTGGGTGGCGTACTAAAGAGAGACAAGGTCAGAATGCCAGGCTACCAAAAGCATTCTCCGTGGATGTGTTCGGAGCAAGCTGGCGTTTCTGGATGAGGGGGCAGGATGTGCAGTTATCAAGACAAGGATGTGGAGCACTTGGACTGGGAGGACAGTTGTTGTGTTCCAAACCAGAGCGAAGTGGGTGTTTACATTTTCACAGTTGTAGTGTGTCTATTTCCACTGTTTAATCCTCCACCCTTTCTGTTGGCCTTTGTAGCTCTTGTGTCATTTCTGAGGTTCCATTTTTTGCAAGCTCTACCTAGTGTGCATTTTTTACTAGCCTATTTCTACTTTTTCTTCTTTTTGTCTTTTGCTCTTTTTGTTGTTGGGATTGGAAACTATGGAATGAATGTTGTGGGGGAGAGCAAAATGTGAAGTGGAAGATACAGGGTTGGAAGGGGAAGAGCAAAAGAGTAGGCAAGAGAAGCAGCAAAGGGGAGGAGGTCAGGAGGCAAGTCAGAAAAATGGGTCTTGTTTCTCTGTTCTCCATGCCTCTGAGTGTCTTGTCGCCCTGTAGCAGAGCTCAAGCAGTATGTCCCTTATGGCTTTCAGCTCATGCAGAATTGTCCATGGTTCACTAGTAAGCAGCAGCTTTCTGCTCTGTGTGAGGGAGGGGGAAATGTAATGGGGCCAGGCTTTGGAAGAGAGTCACTTTTCTACGTCTGGCAATAGAGGGAGAAGGCTGATGAGCTCTGCCATTTCCACCAGAGTTTCTTGGGCTGAATTTTCGCCCTCCACTTGCTATTCATTAACCCTGTGTTCTCTGGTGCAGAATTCTCCTTCGGAAGCACATGCCCTGGATGAGAACACAGCTGAGGGGTGGGAGAACCGGATCCGGCTCTGGACAGATCAGTATGAAGAAGCCTTTACTAACCAGTACAGTGCTGATGTACAGAACCTCCTGGAGCAGCATTTAAGCTCCAATAAGGAATTTGTGGGCAAGACTGCTATGCTGGATACAATCAACAAGACAGAATTGGCCTGCAATAATACTGTGATTGGGTCCCAGATGCAGGTAAGAGCCAGTGTGAATGGAGGAGGTTCCTAGGTGGGAGGGCAGGGCTGGGGGAGTACGAAGACCAGTTTGGCCCCACATGCAGACAAAGGCGTGGCTGTGGAAGAATTTGCAGTAGCAATCGGGAGGTGTGCTTGTCAGGGCAGTGGTGAAACCTCATCTGGAAGCCTGGGTCCAGTTCTGGTCAGCTACCTTCAAGCAAGACAAATTTGACTCGAACCGGTTCAGAGCAGGGCGCTCAGGCCCACCAGGGTGACTGAGCTCCTTCAAGAGGAGACTAGCGCTTGGCTTGTGTAGCCTGCAAGGGGATGTGTCTGGCATCTGAGCGTGTGTCTGAGCGAAAAGAGCAGTCTTGGCACAGGAACAAGCAGGTATCAACTGGCTGTGGATAAATTCAGGCTGACAATTAGAAGATTTCTAACCACGAGCGAATGTCTCTGCAGTAGCCTTCCAATAGGACTAGACCAGGCAAATAACCGAACCAGTTGTAGCTTATGGACAGGATTATGTGCCAGCGGGGTGATCGCCTATTAGCAGCAGTATTGGGAACTGTGGGGTGTGCCTGCCATGCTGCTCCTGTGCTCCCACTCCTCCTCCCAGGCCTCATGGCACAAGCTGCCTCCGAGATAGCCAGCACCCAAGTCAGAGCATGCTGCCGAATCCAATACTGGGGCAACACAGTGGGCCCCAGTGTCCAAGGAGCTGTCCCTGGATGAGGAAGGGGAAGCCGCCCCTTCCCTTGCTGTGCACTTGCCTTGCTTTCTGGGCGAAGTGGCAGCAGGCCCATCACAAGTGAGCAGCACCCCGATGACTTCAGGAAGCCCCCTGTGAGTTACTCTCAGTGGGATCCCTGGTCATGTCTGCATCAATGCAAGGGCCAGGCGTGCGGCACACTAAGAGTGGCAGGAAAGTGTAACAATCAGCCTGCAGTTTCAGATGTCTGACCATCAGGCCCTGCCAGGCAGGTACAGCTTCAGCCTGAGGGCCTCCCATTGCACTGAGCTCAGGAGTTTGGTGCCTAGGTGGAAGAGGGCAAAGCAGTGGCAAGAGGTGCCCTCCAGATGGCCTGGAACACGACAGACTGAGCAGCCTCTGCAGTGGCCGTAAGGCACAGTGCTCTGGGCTGTCCCCATAGATGCAAAATACCCCTCAGCACCTTCCTCTGAGGGAGCAGGCCCCTTTCTGGATGGGACTGAAGCACAGCTCCGTGTTCTTAACCCTCCGTTCCCTGGCCAGCACGCCCATCAGCCATTCCAGCCTCTGCCACTCCCTCGAGCTCCGGGGGTGTCCTCTGGCCCGGCTCGTAGGAAGGAGGGCTTAGACAAGGGATTGCAAAGGCATCATCCCTTGTTTCCCATTTCTCTACCCAACCTGCTTCTTTCAGAGGGCAAGGAAGCCAGAAGCAGGTGAGGCTGGTGCCCTACTAACTTCCTAGCATCATAGACTCATGGAATCCCAGGGCTGGCAGAGCCCTCAGGAGCCATCGAGTCCAGCCCCCTGCCCACCCAACTCAACCATCCCAGCCAGGGCCTGGTCAAATCGGGACTTAAAAATCTCTAGGGATGGAGATTCCACCCTCTCCGTAGGGAGCCCCTCCCAGTGCTTCCCCACCCGCCTAGGGAAATAGTTTTTCCTAATATCCAACCTAGCCCTCCCCCACTGCAACTTGAGCCCATTGCTCCTTGTTCTGCCACCTGCCCCCGCTGAGAACAGCCTCTCTCCAGCCTCTCTGGAACCTCTTCAGGGAGTTGAAGGCTGCTGTCAAATCCCCCCTCACTCTTCTCTTCTGCAGACTGAACAGACCCAAATCCCTCAGCTTTTCCTCATAGGTCATGCGCTCCAGCCCCCTCAGCATTTTGATTGCTCTCGGCTGGGCCCTCTCCAGTGTGTCCACATCCTTTCTGTAATGGGGGCCCAGAACTGGACACAATACTCCAGATGTGGCCTCACCAGGCTGAATAAAGGGGAGTAATCACTTCTCCCTATCCTGGTCTTTCCTCAGCTGCCTTTGCATCTTCCATTTGAGCTTGTTGTGGCACACCCTGCAGTATGTGACCGACCCTCCTTCCAGCCCCCGTTCTCCATCCCTCTTCAGGGACCATTCCCACGTGAAACCCCTTGTTTAAGAAGTCCAGAACCTCCTACTCCTGGGGCTGATAGAGAAGACCCTACCAGACTTGAAGGGGAAAAGGTTCTACTCTGTTTCCTAATCCCGAAAGCAAGAGGGAGCCCTAGACCCATTCTGGACCAGTGCTGCCTCATCAGGTCTTGCAAGGAGCTCATTTGGCATGGTCTCTCTGGCCTCCATTATCTTCTCAGGGCACAGGCATTTCCTCCATTTTGCATTGGGCCAGTGCCATTTCCAGTTCCCGGCCCTGCTCTTGGGTCTCTTGTGTGTACTCAGTGCTGTTCCATTACAATGCACAGAATTTCTTGGAGCAGTCCTCAGCTCTACTCTGGCCGGAGCCCGGCTCTCATGAGTGCAAGCCCGCCTTCTCACCACCACTCACACGTGCCTGTGATTTGGGCCATGTGGTGGCCTGCACTTACATGGTCTGGCACGTGTGGCTCCGCCGGCCCCTGAAGTTGTGGCTGTCTGGTCTTCATCCCCAACACACACAGTGTGGACCATATGGTCAGTGTTACAGGCCACATACTGGCCTCACTTGCATGGTTGCAGAATGCTGCATTGGTGTTGGAGAGGTTCCTTTTGTGGCACCATCCCTGTTGGTGGCCCTTGTTTCTGATGCCTCAGATAGGGATGTTAGATAGTGGGTAATTGAATTGTCATGTAATGGCCTGAATTCTTATTGGTTACTCGACTCTTCTGCCAGCTAGTGCAATCCAGCCCAACTCCCACGGAGCCCCCTGCCACCTCACGGGGCTGCCTCTCTATCAGAAGCAGCAGCTCAGGGTGCCTTGCAAACCGGCTGCCTATCGCCCCACACTGCTGCCTCTGATACTGAGGGAGCAGCATGGGGTGGCAGCAGCCCCTGTCTTTTGGGGGTGGGGGGGTCCAAGCTCTGTCCACAGACAACTTGGACCCCCCCACAGACAGAGGCTGCTTTGTAGCTGCCTCCCCTGCCCCATCCCCATGCTGTTGCCCCTGATAGAGGCAGCAGCGCTGGCAGGGAGGCAGCACCAAGGAGCCAGTGCCCACCTGGGTGATCTCAGCATGCAGAGTTGTTGGTTGAGTGATGATCGCTCCCTATGCATCAACATCAAAGAGCTCAGAGCAGTTTGCCTGGCTTGCCAAACCTTCCTAATTCCCATAAAGAGCAGAGAGGTCCGGGCCTGATGGACAACAGTGCCACAAGGCAGAGCCAGTTATCTGCCCTTTGCCAGAAGACCCACAGGCTCTGGAACTTGTGTACAACGCAACATCCGTCTCCTAGGTGCACACCTCTCCAGGGCCCAGCATGCATTGGCAAGAACGCCTCGTCTTGCCACGAGTGGCCCCTGCGTGTGGAATGGTCAGCTTCATCTTCTGGGGGTGGGGGACTCCCACGTAGACTCTTCATGCCCAGGCAGAATAGGAAATGCCATGTTTTCTGCTCAGTTTGGGGGATGGAGAGAAACTCCATTGGACTCTCTTCTGCTCCTGTGCTCAGGGCTCTGTTGTATACCTTCCCTCCAGTGCCACTGGGTGAGAGTCCTCATGAAAATCAGGCAGGAGGAGAAGAAAACGATCTTCTCAGCGCAAGCTTGGCCATGCCAGCACTGCCTCATACACCGCTAGACTGGATGGCTGTTCTGTTTCAGCTGTTGCTCAGGCTGGACCTGCGGTCACAAAGCCACCTCTGTCTCTTGTACTCACACCTGGTGGTGCTGCACCGGACAACGTGGCTGCCACATGGCTAAAGCGAAGGTGAAGGAGTGCAGTTGTTGTCCAGTAAGTTCTGTCAAGCAGCAAAAAGTCCTCCACCAGAGGCCCCTACCTGGCCAAATGGAGGGGGTTCGGTTGTTGGACCTCCCGTAGAGGTGTTGGGCCTGAGCGAGCCTTGCACTACCTTTGGCATCTCAAGCTCCAAGGCCTGTTCTTTCATCCATCGTGGTCCGCTTGGCTGCTATTTCTGCCATCCATCCGCTGCTCATGGATAGGTCTGTTTCATGCCTGGTTACCCGCTCATGAGGAGCTCCACCCCGCTGTGGAACCTGAATCTTATGCTGCTCCTGCTCATCGGCTCCCTCTCCTCCTCCTTCCCCCCACCCCCACCCCCCCAAGCCTCTGGGTTCCTGCTGTCTCCTCCTCCTGTCCTGGAAGATCCCGTTCCGCGCTGAGAACATTTGCCTGCCAGGTCTCTAAGACAGAGGGCTTACCTTGGAGCCACCCTATATGGTTTCTACAAAGATACGGTCTGGCTGCAACCCACCTGGCTTTCCTGCCCAAGGTAGCCTCTCAGTTTCACAGGCTCGGGAGATTTACTCGCTTGTCTCTTTCCCAAGGTGGCATAAGTTGAAGGAAGAGCGTAGATTGCCCTCCTGATGCCTAGGGGTGCACTGAAAGGACCAAGCCATTCCACAGGTTAACATAATTGTCCCTCATGGGTAGTCAGTGTCCACTGGAAGGACTTTTTTCTGGATCGCCACTTCCCTTCTCTGCTGCTACCTCAGAGTTGCCGGCCTTAAGGTACGGGGAAGCTGGAGGTGCACCCACTCGGTGCAGTGGAGGAGGTCCCCGGGGAGTTCGGGGCAATGGCTTCTACTTCTGACATTTCCTTACCCCCCAGGCCCATTCTGGACCTAGGGAAACTAAACATCTTCATCGCGAGGCTCACGTGTCACGTGGTCTCCCTAGCTGTCGTCACTCCCTCAGAGAGTTGGAAGCATGTCTCCTTCAGTCGATCACCCCAGCTCCCACGTGGCTTCTCAGATTTATGGTCAGAGATACCACCCGCAGCTCGCACAACTGGTTTGGCCTTTCCGCCGCTCGCCAGGCATGCACGATGGTCGTTGCCCTGCCGCAGGATGCAAAGGGTGCACGTCTGTCCATACCTAGACGAGTGGCTGATCAGGGAACAGGCTCTGGCACATGTGGCCCTGGCCAGGACCATCTTCACAGACCTAGACCTCCTCCTGAACGAGCCCGAGCCCACCCTGGTTCTGACCCAAAGAATAGAATTCGGTGGGGCTTTGTGGGACTCCCTCACAGCAATAGTCTCCTTGCCAGAGAGTCACTCTCAGGTCATGTCGGATTCATCTGTTCCCTTCAGCAGCTCCCTACTCCCCCCCCACACGGACCTGCAGGAGACCAGTGGGGCTGAGACTACGCCCTGCCCTGCCCCTCCCCTGGCAGTGGCAGCCTCGTGAGGTGCAAGCAGGGCGCCCTTTCACCAGCTACAGCCTTCCCTAGGCACAGTCTGGACTCGACTCTCCCTTCCTGCCGCTGTCGGAGAGCTGCCAGCGTTGGGCCGGGCCTGCAGCGCATCTCGGGACTAGCCGACAACACCGCCCCGGGTTTTAGCACACGTTCCTCTCCTATGTTGCGAAGGCCTGCTGCAGCGGTGCTTTGCACTGTCCATCGCAGTCACCTGTGCACTTCCCGCCTGCTTGGGCTGCAGAACGCCCTCGTGCACTGCCTCAGCTCTTCCCTCCGCACCCACTCGTGGCCGATTTGGGCGGGCATTGCTGTGCACATCTTCCACAGGCAGGGTCCTCCCCACTTGGACCTGTTCATGAGGAGCAACCACAAGTGCCAGCTGTTTTGCTCCTTTCAGGTTGACTGCTGTATACCTTCCCACCACCCCTCATCCGCAGGGCCCTGCTCTACGCCTGGCAGGACAGGGCGTCCCTCAGACTGGCAGCACTGGTTCACCAGGCTCCTGATCCTATCGGTGGACAGTCCGATACGGCTGCCCCTCTTCCTGGACCTGATCACCCAGGAACTGTGGCCACCTCCAGCATCCCAACCTGGAGTCCTTCCACCTCATGGTGTGCAGGCTCCATGGTTGGCCGAGTGTGAGCAACAGGGCTTGAAACCTACACGTGAGGTGCGTCTGGACAGGTTGGCCCCGGTCCTTTCTAAGCTCATGTGACCCCGGCAGCTTGCCCCGCATAGCTCTCCTGGAAGGTGGCCTTGGCCAGACGGGTCCATGAGCTCTCACTTCAGAACCACCTTACACCATCTTTTTCAAAGACAAAGTTCAACTGCACCCCCACCTGGCAATTCTGCCTGAGGTGGTTTCCCAGTCTCCTAGAAACCAGCCTATGCTTTGCCGGTATTTTTTCCTGAACCCTATGCCATTGATGG
Source organism: Pelochelys cantorii (assembly GCA_032595735.1). Taxonomy (NCBI): domain Eukaryota; kingdom Metazoa; phylum Chordata; order Testudines; family Trionychidae; genus Pelochelys; species Pelochelys cantorii. The sequence goes on from CM064336.1 coordinate 615,065, forward strand.
GAAAGGGGCCCTCCATTTGCTAGGCCTCAGACCTGCGCTGGCTGTACAAAACCACGTCATAAAGCAACGCAGCTCTTCACTGCAGTAGCGGAGAGGATGAAAGATGCTTCCCTCCCCCCCCCCCCCCGCCCCCATGCTAGCCCAATGTCTCCAGCCTCTATCACATCCTGCTTCCAGGTGTGCTGCGACTTAGCCTGGGTCCCAGCACCGGCACCGACTGCACATTCCACTGGGGGCAGGCCGCCTGTAGCATTTCTCACCAAGTCCTATCCAGGACATCCGTCGTCCATCCACCCTCCCATCGCGCTGTGCCGTCGCAGCCCCGGACCGTGCGGCTTTGGCAGGGTGGCCCTGCAATCACAGAACAGGCTCATAGGACACTAGGACTGGAAGGGACCTCGAGCATCATCGAGTCCAGCCCCTGCCCTCACGGCAGGACCCAGCATCGTCCAGACCAGCCGTGGGCAAAAGCCTCTCAGCGGGTCTCATCCGGCCCGTGCGGCGGTTCCAGGCCCCACCCCCTAGTGGGCGCGCCCAACCTGTGGCACGTGTGTTGCGGGGCAAGGAGCTCGGCCCCGCCCCTCCTGCCCCCGCGCAGCCGCTGGAGAGGAGGCAGGGCTGGGCCTGAGGCTCCTCAGTGGCTGCGCGGTCCAGGGCCGGCCCCAGGCCGCGTGGTGGCAGCAGCGGCACCTCTGGGGCTGACCCACGACCACGTGGCTGCGGCAGTGGTACCTCCAGCCTCTGGGGCCGTGGGGGCCTCCAGGGCGGCCGGGACAGCGTGGCTGCAGCTGTCGCTGCAAGGGGGCACGAAGCCAGGTACGGTTTCCCCTCACTTCCCTTTCCCCCAAGTCCCCGCACCCTCAGCTTGCTCCAACACCCTTCCTTGTTCCTGCTCCCTTCCACCTGGCCCAGCCTGCTTCTGCACCCCATCCCTACCCTGCTTGCTGGCAGCCCTGTCTCGTGCACTGCACCCCTCACTTTTGTCCCTACCCCAGCGCCTAAGGCGGTCCATAAAATCCACTAACTCCAGAACCCCAGAAAAGTAAATCTGGGCTACGGGAAGCCCTGAACCTCAGTCCCCCCCATCCCCTTCCCCTCACCCTGTGAGGCTGCGGCACCAGAGGAGCGAGGTGTCTCAGTTGAGGCCACATCTGTGAGCGTTGGGGGCTTTTGGAGGAGTTTTTTGGCTTCTCACTTGAGTGGTCCCCAACTGATTTTTTTGTGGGCCTGATGCACGACCCAAAAGGGGTTCCCCACCCCTGCCATAAGTAAAGAAAACATTTAAACCTTTTGTGTTGGGCAGAATATTTTACTTAGTTTATCAAACTTCATTTTAAATAAACATGAGAAAGTTAAAACGCTTGATCTGTTTGAGAATTTAAACTAGATGCTGCTGGTTCCGAAAATAAGGTCACCATACCCAGCAGAGTAGTTCTCAACCCTGCCCGAGGCCCTGCCCCTTCCACCCAAGGCTCCACCCCCTCCAGGTCTACCCGTGGCCACTTCCAAAATTTGTGAAGTGGCCCCCCCCTTCCAGACTTATTGCCCAGGCCTGGTCTAGACCATCCCTGACAGGTGTCTGTCCAGCCTGCCCTTACATATCTCCAGTGATGGAGATCCCACAACCTTCCAAGGAAATGTATTCCAGTGCTTAACCACCTGGACAGGAAGTTTTTCCTGATGTCCAACCTAAACCTCCCTTGCTGCAATTTAAGCCCATTGCTTCTTGTCCTGTCCTCAGAGGCCAAGATGAACAAGTTTTCTCCCTCCTCCTTATGACACCCCCATTTAGATACTTGAAAACTGCTATCATGTCTCCTCTCAGTCTTCTTCTTTCCAAACTAAACAAGCCGAATTCTTTCAGCCTGCCTTCACAGGTCATGTTCGCTAGGCCTTTAATCATTCTTGTTGCTCTTCTCTGGACCCTCTCCAATTTCTCCACATTTTTCTTGAAATGTGGTGCCCGGAGCTGGACCCAATATTCCAAGTGAGGCCTGACCAGCACAGAGTAGAGAGGAAGAATGACTTTGTGTCTTGTTCACAACACTCCTGTTCATGCAGCCCAGGTGATCTCCAACCCCTCCTCTGGGGAACCTGCTGGTGAGTCACCTATTAGAATGCATATGCACAATCCCTGGAAGAAGAAAAACGGTTACCTGCCTTTCGTAACTGTTGCCCCTCGAGATGTGCTGCTCATGTCCATTCCACCTCCCACCCTCCTCCCCTCTGTCGGAATAACGAAAGGCCAGTGGTGTCTTCTATACTGCGCCATGCGAGGCTGCCACGAAGGGACGCAGACACCTCTCAAAGCCCACAGTTACAAAAGCTACGGAACCGTTTTTCTGCCCCTAAGCGGCAGCAAGGCTGAAGTACCAAGTGGCCTCCTTACTCAAAGAAAGGACGCTTGGGGTAAGCAGAGACACGTTTTCCTACCCCCATGAATAGACCTTTTTCCAAGCCATTGTCTGGGGGTGGGGAGTGTAACGAGCTGGTCAGAATTCCCAGGGCCTCTGCTCATGTGTTAATTATAGGGCTGCTGCCTGAGGGCTCATTGTGAGCTGTCTTGTTTTGTGCTGGTTTCCATTGCAGTTGCAGCTGGGAAGAGTGACTCGGGTTCAGAAACACCGGAAGATCCTGAGGGCAGCCCGAGACTTGGCCTTAGACACCCTTATCATTGAGTACCGAGGCAAGGTTATGTTGCGGCAGCAGTTTGAGGTCAATGGGCATTTCTTCAAAAAGTAAGAGTGCTACTCTGTGACCAGCGTGAGAACACGAGGGGCGTGGGGGGACCACGCTGTCAGACACCCTGCTGCCAGGGGCTGGGTGGTTGTGTGCTGGGCATAGAAAGTTAAAGGAAACTACAAAATGGCCAGATCCCTTTGAATGAGATTCCCACAGCTGAGCCATTCTTCGCAGCTTGGTTACCTAAAAAGCTGTCCCAGGTTGAGCTGTCACTAGAGGCAGTTTCGAATCAAACTGCTCAAGAGTAACAAGTCCCCGGGCCCCGGAGGCACTCACCCAAGAGTTCTGAAGGAACTCAACTGTGAAATGACACAACTGCTAGCCGTGGTCTGTAACCTATTGCTTACAGCACCTTCTGCTCTAGATACCTGGGCAATGGCTAATTGACGCTGCTAAAAAGGCTCTGAAGGCATCTTGACAGTTGCTGACCAGTAAGCCTCGCTTCAGTGCCAGGCTGTCTGGTTGGAAATATAGTCAAGAACATTATCAAGCACCCGGTTTGGTGGGGAAGAGTCAGCTCAGCTCTTGCCAAGGGAAACGATGCCTCCCCAGCATTCTGTGAGGGTGTCAACGAGAACATGGATACGAGGGATCTAGTGGAGCTAGTGCACTTGGACTTTCAGAAAGCCTTTGGCAGACACAACATCACTGGACAGTTCTCTGAAAGCGTCCGCTACGTGCACTGCCAGCGGATGCTGCGAAGGCCCAAGTGTAACTGGGTTCCAAAAGGAATTAGCTGAGATCCATCGATGCCCGTCAGCCAAGAGGCTAAGGAGCCAGAGCCCATGCTCAGGATGCCCCGAACCGCTTGCCTGCCAGAAGCTGGGACTGGATGAGAGGGGCTGGACCACTTGATAAATTACCGTTCCATTCACCAGCCTCTGTGGGCAGCCAGGACACTGGGCTAGATGGACTATTGGTCTGATGCAGCCTGGCCGCTCTTCTTGTTTCCATGTGTGCAGTAAAAGTCTCTTCTCTTCTGGTGGTAGCTCTGTGGTGTGACCGGTTAGGAGCGGCATGAAGTCCCTGGGCAGGAGGAAGAGCTGCTGCCCAGATTCCTGAGCAGCAAGCAGTGGCTGTTCCATGGGGATTGAGTCTGGGGCAATGACAGGAGTTTGTTACTTCCCTAGGCCATACCCCTTTGTGCTGTTCTACTCCAAGTTCAACGGTGTTGAGATGTGTGTGGATGCCCGCACCTTCGGCAACGACGCCCGCTTCATCAGGCGTTCCTGCACTCCCAATGCGGAGGTGAGCTGCCTCTCCTGCTTCAGGGCCACCCACGGGCACTCAAGTGCTGCCTAAATGCAGTGCCAGGGAAGGGGTGGGGAGAGTTGGGCAGTCCATCCCAGGGCTGTGCAAGCTGCCTGAAAGCTGGAGATGGGGGAGGGGCACAGGGGCTTCCTCTGGGAGGCCTGAGCGCTAGGGGAAGGAAGATGTGCAGGGCCCTCGGGCCGGGGCCAGGAGTGGCCCAGGTGGGGTGCAGGGCAGCGGCGCGGGTGATGCTGGCATGCCAGGCAGGGGGCACGTCTCTCTGGGAGGTGTCAGCTTGTCTGCTCCGTCTGTGCAGGTCCGTCACGTGATTGCCGACGGCATGATCCACCTGTGTATCTACGCGCTTGCTGCCATCGCCAAGGACACGGAGGTCACCATCGCCTTTGACTATGAGTATAGCGTCTGGTGAGTCCCCCATCTCGCCAGCCCGCACTGGCCTCCTGCCAGGACCTGCCCCTCCGGACCCCTCGCCCGCCAGGGACCTTCCCCCTCCTCTAGCCCCCCTCGGCCGCCGGGGACCTCTCCCTCTTCTGGCCCCCCTCGCCCACCAGAGACCTGCTCCTCCCACCTCCCCCCCCGGCCCTGCTCGCCCTCTGGGGACCTCCCCCTCCTCCAGCCCCCTTCGCCTGCCAGGGACCCGCTCCCCCTCCGGCCTTCCTTTCTTTCCATTATCTACTGAATTGCATTTTAACGTTTTATTCTGCCCCGTTCTACTGGGCTCTTGTGTGCTGGAGCAGGAGGGGAGCCAGGTCTCCTTGCCGTGGCCCCTGGTGAGCTCTGTGGTGGCTGGTTGAGCGTCCCTGTAGGCGGGCTGGGAAATGAGGCGTCACACAGATGTGTTTGTCTTTTGGACCAGCAACTATAAGGTGGACTGTGCGTGTCAGAAGGGGAACAGGAATTGCCCTGTACAGAAACGGCACCCAAGCGCTGCCGAGCACCCCCCACCCATGCCAGGACGGCTGATGATTGGGGCAGAGACCAGGCGCCGGAAAGCCCGTCGGAAGGAGCTGGAGCTAGAGCAGCAGGGCACGGTGTCAGATGAGAACAGCAACCAGCGGGCAGAGGATGCTCCAGAGGGACCTGCTGCAGCCAGTGACAATGAGGTAAGATTTGACACCTTCTAAAGGCCAGGGTCTGGTCATTCGCTGGACAGGGACTTGGTCCTATAGGGCTCTGGTGCCTTCAGCACAAGAACTGCATCCGTTCTGTAAGCCCAACTCTCCAAGTGCTCCGTGTGGTCACATTGCCGTGGGCAGTCTTCTGAGGCCTACTTCTCTCTGCTTCAGGCTGCGGATACGGAAGAGAAGCCAGAGGAGGAGGGAGCACACAGCAGACGGGTGAGTCAGTAGATGTTCTGGGGGCAGGGTTAGGAGATGGAGCAGGTCCTGCCCTACAGGCGGGTTGTTTTTGTTGCTCACTGACGAGTCCAGGAGGGGAACCGGGCAGACTTTGCATGCCAGGATTTCAGTACACAGCTGGCTCGGCTCCCACAAGCTAGATGAATACAGTCTAGCAAGGGACACTGAAAAGCCTGGTCTGATGGGATTGCCTGCAGCAGGGCTACTCAGCACGCGGCCCCCAGGCTACATGTGGCCCCCGGCCCGTTTGCTTGCGGCCCACCGTGTGGTTTGGGTTTACATGGGGCTCCACATGCGGCCCGCGGGTGGGAGCCAAAACAAACAAGTCGTCAATAGAACGGTCTTCTGCTGAGGTGCGTTTAGTAGTTCAATCCCTGGAGTGTCATTGCTCATGAAAGTGCTGAAATGGGGTCAGTGCTGCATTTTATTCTTATCAGCAGAACTGACTTAAAAGGGGCCTGTGTGTTGTGTAGTTTTGCCTCAATCTTTCTATCCGTGCCTGTCAGTGTAAAAGAAGCTATTTGCATAGATTTGCATGTCTATGCAACCACACTTAAGTTGCGGCCCTCGGCATGTGCTGTGAGTGTCATTGTGGCCCAAAGTTGAGTAGCCCTGGCCTACAGTCTGCAGCTGCTAGTAGCCAGGGAAGAGACTCTGCCCAGAGAAGGCTCTGAGTTACCAAAGAGAGTCCCCCAGTGCCGGGCTGCTGGGTCGGGGTGTCGCTCCTTGCCAAGCTTGGGACTGGGAGGAAATTGCTCCCTGCTCAGCTCGGCAGAGACCCCAGATGGGGGTTCACTTCCTCTGTAGCACGGGGTGTGAGTCATGCTGTGAGGGTGTCGGGGCCCGCCCTGTGCCGATCAGACTGGACAAGCATGCTGGTCCCTTCTGGCCTGACATGCCGGGAACCCTCTCCTGGGAGCAGCGACTCCGCGAAGGCGGCGAGTCAGCTGCACGTGAGCGCCTGGGAGAAGCTGTGGCCAAAGAGCGCAGAGCGGGGGTTGCCTCTGTTCGGCACTAGGCCAGCGGCTGCGGAAATGCTGGGTGTTGGTGAGTTGGAGACCGTTCAGAGGAGAGTCGGGAGACGGAGACGCGCGAGAGCTTGTCTCTTCGCCTACACACATGACCCAGCCGCCTGGTCTCTGAGGGACTAGAGCCCATTCGCTAGCGTGGTAGACGCAGGGAGCTCGCTCTGGGGGGCTGCACACAGAGAACGTTCGAGTCGCTGAATTAGTCTATAGGAACCTACATGGGAAACAAATGCCCGGGGGCGATTGCTGCTTGTAACAGGGTCCAGTGGCTGCAGTTAGACACTTGCAGTAAGGTGTCCGGTTTCAATGGGGAGCCCCCGCACCACCGTTCTGTGGAGACAGACAGAGTACAGGGTGGGAGGGAGGCACCCTGACGTCAGCACCCCTCCTTTCCCTCCCCTGCCCCACCCAGCAAGCAGGAGGCTTCGGGGGGTGGGGGTCAGCTCCAAGGCAGAGGGCAGGAGGTGTGCAGCAGTGGGGGGAGAGGCAGCTGGAGTGCTCGCACTTGACTGCCTCATGGCCAAGCCAGTCCGGATCCCCTGCCAGAGGCTGCAAGCCGATCTACGGCCTGGCAACTGCTGGACTAGGTGGTGGGTTGCAGGTCGTCTCCTCTCCACGCATGTCTGCCAGTTCTGTTGCCAGGACCCTGGTCCCTTCCTTAAGCTGAGCCAGCCTAGTTCAAGCACTCGCCTTTCACTATGAGTAATTCCAGTTCTCCAAGAATCCCTAACCCTCCCCCCTGCTCAGTCCTCTTCTGTGCCATCACCCCTGTGGACCGCACCCTGTACACGCCCCTCCCCTCACTCCGGATCTTTTCCTCCTCCTTCCCATTCTCTGGCTTGCCTGGGATTACTGACCTGGGCCTGTCTCTGTGGGTGCTAGTCCCGGGAGGAGAGGAAGGTGGAAGCCATCATGCACATGTTTGAAAGCTTGGAGAGGAGAAAGAGAAGGCGAGAGCAGCCCTCAGACCGGACCAGCTCAGATGCTGAATTCCTGGTTAATCCTGAGACTCCTGAGCTGGAGGAGGTGAAAATGGAGACTCCAGACACTGAAGACATCACTGCAGCTTTAAGTGGGGCTGCTGCGAGCACCCCAGCCAGCAGCAGCAATGTTGGGGTGCACACACGGCGATCCACACAAGCACTGGTGAGTTGGAAGTGGGGCTGTCGCATAGTCGGCCCCTTGGTGCCCTGCAGGGGTTCCTCTCTAGTGGCCAGTGCTCTAGCATCTCCAGCTGGTGCAGGCTGTGGGGGAAAGTGCTTGCTGAGTTCCTGTTCCCAAGTGTCTCACGGCGCTGGGGTTCGGGACGGCTGTCTGGGAACGAGCCAGCGCGCTCAGCGCCCGGGGCTGAGTCTTGTGCGGGTGCTTTCTGGTGTGGTGCTGAAACTAGGACCCTTTTGGGCTGTGCCAGTCCCTCCCTTGCCCAGCCCCAGAATGGAGGCGCTCGGCGCTGCCTAGGGCAGAAATAAACAGGCGCACACATGTCCCGTCCCAGAGGCTGGTCCCTCTTCGAGCCCAGGGGCCCAGTGCCCCAGCGGCTAGACTCTCCAGGGACGGCTGGTGTTCCTAGCTCCCACGCGCAGAGGAGTGTCTCAGCCTCATGCTGTGCTTTGCGCTGCAGGACGCAGGCCCAGAGAAGGCCGTCACTAAGCCCGCCCCCGCCAAGCCCGCCCGGCCCCGGCCCAGAAGTCGCTTCTCGCGCTATCGGAGCAGCTCAGCCCAGAGGTTGAGGCGGCAGAAGCAGACCGTGACCCAGCACGCCGAGCTTGCTCAGGCTGCCCCCGAGGAGGGACCCAGCGTCAGCACAGTGACTGCCGCAGAGGTCAGCAGCGTGGAGGGGCCAGGAGAAAGCAGGCCGCTGCTGGGCTCTGACCCGCCTGTGGTGCTGCCTGCAGGACCCCAGGCGAACCGGGCCACAGCCAAGTACCCCAAAACGAAAAAGGTAAGAGGGAGGCGGCTCTGCCGGGCCTCCAGGGCTCAGGCTGGCCCAGGCAGGAGTGTGCGTGGCGCACGCCGTGGCACTGATGTGCAGTGCTCCCGCAGGGTCTGCGGCTCGCTGTGTGGGAGGAGACCGGTCGGGATCTGCCCTTCGTTAGGCTCTTGCTTTTCTTTCCCTGCTCCTGCTGCACTGGTGATTGTGCTCTCTGCTTCAGTATCTAGTTACGGAGTGGCTGAATGACAAGGCCGAGAAGCAGGACTGCCCGATTGAGTGTCCTTTACGGATTACCACAGACCCAACCGTTTTGGCAACAACTCTCAACATGTTGCCAGGTCTTCTCCACTCCCCACTGATTTGTACCACCCCCAAACACTACATCCGCTTTGGCTCGCCTTTCGTCCCGGAGAGACGCCGAAGGCCCCTTCAGCTGGATGGGCTCTACAGCTCCTGCAAAAAGGTACGTCCACCCACTCGCTCACTCTTCTGTCCGGGCTCCCGACCCGCGTCCTGTGGCCCGCGGCGCTCCTGTCACGTCTGGCTTGGTATCAGACAGGCCCTGCCCAGCATATTGCTGCTTACTCTGGAGCAGTGTTTCTCAACAGCCAGTCCCTGGCAGCCCCCAGCCATCCAGAGCTCTCCCTGACACCGGTTCGGAAGGCAGCCAGCTGCTCCCTAGAGCCAGAGAGGTCGAGGAACTTTGCTGCCAAGTCAGAGGGATGTTCGTGCATGTTCCTTGTGGGCCGTGCAAAGGGAGATGGTAGAGCAGAGCAGATGGGAGCCTGGGGCTGGAGGTGCCGCCATGCCCCTTGGAGTGGTTTGCTGGGCTGTAAGGAAAGCCGGGAAGCAGCCTCTCTCCTCGCGTCGAGCTCTTCAGAGAATTGTTTGGGGGAAGCTCCCAGGTTAGAGACCGGCTGGGTTCAGCGTCTGAGCAGAATGTTCCTGCCCGTCGGTGACCTCGTGCCGGCCGCCAGGGGAGAGGGATGGGCTGGAAGCAGCCACCCTGGGGGTGAGAGCCAGGTTGGTTCTCAGTGCCTCCTTTTTGGAGTGAGGGTCAGCCTAGCTGAAAGGCCCCGCTCATCCTCTGAAAGCCAGCCCTACCCCTCCTCTTGTGGTGCGGGGGTGGCAGTGGCTGGCCAGCCAAGGGAAGCCGCGTGATGTGGGATTTGTGTTGTCCAGTGTGGCTGCAGGGCCTGGCTCGGGAGAGGTCAGTGTTGTGTGTGCTGGAAGCTCCTGTGTGGCTGAGGTCAGAACTGGGTTTGGTCACGAGGTGTCCCTGAGTCCAGCCTGTGGGTCAGGTGGTTGGGCAGGAGTGCACAAGTGAACCCGGGCGTTTGAGCCGGTCCTGCGGGGTTGGGGGCGCGCGAGTGAACCCAGGCGTTTGAGCCGGTCCTAGGCCTCGCTAGGGTCCTTGCAGGCGCGCGAGTGAACCCGGGCGTTTGAGCCGGTCCTAGGCCTCGCTAGGGTCCTTGCGGGCGCGCGAGTGAACCCGGGCGTTTGAGCCGGTCCTTGGCCTCGCTAGGGTCCTTGCGGGCGCGCGAGTGAACCCGGGCGTTTGAGCCGGTCCTTGGCCTCGCTAGGGTCCTTGCGGGCGCGCGAGTGAACCCGGGCATTTGAGCCGGTCCTTGGCCTCGCTAGGGTCCTTGCAGGCGCGCGAGTGAACCCGGGCGTTTGAGCCGGTCCTAGGCCTCGCTAGGGTCCTTGCAGGCGCGCGAGTGAACCCGGGCGTTTGAGCCGGTCCTTGGCCTCGCTAGGGTCCTTGCGGGCGCGCGAGTGAACCCGGGCGTTTGAGCCGGTCCTTGGCCTCGCTAGGGTCCTTGCGGGCGCGCGAGTGAACCCGGGCGTTTGAGCCGGTCCTAGGCCTCGCAGGGCGTCCTTGGGGGCACGCGAGTGAACCCGGGCGTTTGAGCCGGTCCTAGGCCTCGCAGGGCATCCTTGGCGGTGCTCGAGTAAACCCGGGCGTTTGAGCCGGTCCTAGGCCTCGCAGGGCGTCCTTGGCGGTGCTCGAGTGAACCCGGGCATTTGAGCCGGTCCTAGGCCTCGCTAAGGTCCTTGGGGGCACGCGAGTGAACCCGGGCGTTTGAGCCGGTCCTAGACCTCGCTAAGGTTCTTGGGGGCGCGCGAGTGAACCCGGGCGTTTGAGCCGGTCCTAGACCTCGCTAAGGTCCTTGGGGGCACGCGAGTGAACCCGGGCGTTTGAGCCGGTCCTAGGCCTCGCAGGGCGTCCTTGAGGGCGCACGAGTGAACCCGGGCGTTTGAGCCGGTCCTAGGCCTCGCAGGGCGTCCTTGGCGGTGCTCGAGTGAACCCGGGCGTTTGAGCCGGTCCTAGACCTCGCTAAGGTCCTTGGGGGCGCGCGAGTGAACCCGGGCGTTTGAGCCGGTCCTAGACCTCGCAGGGCGTCCTTGCAGGTGTGCTGAGGCCTCTCCCCCGAGGGTGTTGCCAGAGGGCGGCCTGGCCACTTTTGATTATGCATGTCAGGGTTGCAAGCCACATGCAGGCTCTTCACAGTCAGTGCAGCACCCATCTGCCCCCTTTCTGCCCCTCCTAGACTGGAGAGTGGAGCTCAGGACCTCTGCCTTGCGGTGGGGTGCTGGGAGGAGGGACTCCCGACCTGCTTGGGCATGAGGCTTGAGCAGGCCCAGCCCGCAGGGCTGACGCCCTGAGCCCCAGGAGGCGTGTCCGGCCCTCCGACTTCTCGGGGTTGCTGTGTGTCCCTCAGAGTGTCCACGGTGGGCACCCCTGCGGGTGTGACCTGTGAGTGTCCTGCAGGCAGTGTGTGGTGCTGTAGCCATGTTGACATTTGAGGGAGTGTCCTGTGCTGGGCCATTTGACGCAGGCGGGAGGGACAAGCCTTCGAGCTCCCCAGAGCTCTCCCTCGGGTCTGCAGAAGGCCCTCAAATGTGCCGGCTGCGTTCAAGGGGGCAGACGAGGCCGAAGGGTGCACACGTGCTGTCGGAGAGCACTGCCCTAAAACCAGCCTTTCCGAGTGCTCTGAGCTTCGTGCCAGACGCAAGGCAGGCGCCCATGTTCCTGTGGGGCACTGTTGCCTCCCAAAGCTCCTCTGTCTGCAGTCAGGCCTGGCCCTGCCTCGCCGCGCTGTCTGTGTTGTGCTCTTGGCAACTGTTCATGGGTGGCAGCGCTCTCAGAAGCTGGTAAGAGAACTGCTCAAGTGTCTTCTGGCACTCGAAGGGAGCTGCTGTCTGCTATTGCCCAGCGAGCATGCAGTAAGGCGGTTAGCATGGCGTATGTACATTTGGATCGTGGGAGGAAAGACCCCCCCCATGCTGAGTTTCTGGTCAGAGTCTTCTAGATGTGTGCTCCTTCTCGGGCTTTTCCAGCCTGGGAGGGCAAGCTGGGTTGTTTCCCGCTCCGTGCCTCAGTTCATCTGTAAAATAGGATTCCCTCCCTCGGGAGGGCGATATGAGGCCGAGGCTGGGGACGTGCTCTGGGCTCTGCCAAAGGGGCTATGTGAACAAAGAACAAATTCAGTGCTAACTTGCTGCAAACAAGGGCATTGCCCCGTCGCTGTCTGATTCGAAATGCCGACAGACCCTTGATGTGACCTGGTATTGGGCTGTTTCTCTCCCTCTTGTCAGGGTTAGGTGCACTGTCGCTTGGCTGCCCCCCCAGTGTGGCCTTGGCACGCTTGGCTTCTCTCCCAGCGGCTCACTTTACTTCCGAGCCGTTGGGAGACCTGTGCTGGCCGAGGCCACTTGCTGCGTAACATGGCGTTGCCACGGCTGCAGTGCAGCAGGCGGGGAGCTGGTAACCGTGGCGGGTGGGGTGATGCAGATTGGCTCTTCTCCACACATCCGTGGGGGCTCTGCCCCCCATGCCTGGTCTGCTCCTGGCTAGCCCTCCAAACTCGAGCTCCCACACCGCTAGCGCTGCTCCACGCCAGCAACATGCTCCTGGGAGAATGGCACTTGGACCCTAGCCCCGTGGGGCAGGGCAGGAACTCTCCTTGGCTCTGGTACGTCTTGCCGAGTGAGAGCTCCCATCGCCGTGCTTTCCTAGCTTTGCCGCGTGGCTGGGGCGTGGGCGGCTGTTCTCCCGAGGTGGTAATGGTGATTCAGGGCTGCTGCCCTTGGCGCCAGTTGAGAACCATTCCTGGGAGCCCTTGGGCCAGCGTGAACAGCTCTGAGCCCGCCATCTCAGCTGGGCCTGCGCGCCGGAGCCCTAGGGGTGAAGCACCGAGGGGCTGCCCGCTGACGGAGTCTAGTTCTGTTGCAGCGTTGGATGAAGCAAGCCCTGGAGGAAGGGATGGCTCAGACCTCGCCTGCTGCCCAGGAGAGCAGACCCCAGTGTCTGTACCAAAGGAACGAGAGCAGCAGCTCCTCCAGCATCTGTAAAGACAACGCAGGTGCGTGTGCAGACTCCCCCGCGGGGGCTGGGGCGCGTGGGGAAGGCAGCGATAGGAGGCGTTGGCCACGCAGGATGGGGCCAGGGCTTTGCAAACGTGCAGTGTTGCATGTTGGTCGGGTTTGTGGCAGGTGGGGCTCTCGCTGTACCACCCAATTTCCACAGGCTCCTGTTAGCTTGAGCATCCCAATTCCTTTGCTGTGCCAGTGGGGGGATACTCCCCAGAGCTGTCTGCTGTGAAACCAGAGTCATGCCTTTGAGTGGGAAAGCTGGCTGTTACGTATGCTGAGAATTAGCAGGCTCACCAGGGACGTAGCCAGTGGGCTACTTGGAAATGCTGGCCTTTGATGAGAAAAGCGGTAGCCAAGTTGTTAAATAGTTAATTTGCATCTGTCTTTGCAGAGGAAGAGGGTGGAGATCTGCCCAAGTCAGGGATCAGTTTTCCAAGGACGACAGACGAGGAGCTAGACAGTGTACAGATAACAACAGAATTGGTTGTTAAAAGGTTAGATGCACAAAGTGAACAACCCAGTAGGCCTGGATACGATGCATCCCTGAGCACAACCTGAAGGGAGTGAGCAAAGAAACTAGAAACCTAACCCCCACGTCCAATTTAGGAGAGATTCCGAAGGTCTGGAAAGGGGCAAGCGGCTGCACTTGACACGGCTGCGACATGAGGAACCCAGGAGCGGCCTGTTACTAGGATTTCTTTGACTCATGTTACACTCTGGCGTCAAGGGCTTGCCACTTGAGTACTAGGAGACCCACTTTGTGGCTGGCTTTGCCCCGGTGGATTCAGCAGGGGTCTGGGAGGGCCTCACTGTCGAGAAAGGGGGAAACGGGGGGTCCAAACAACAGACCTGGCAAAGTGTGCGAGAAGGAGGGGAGAAGCGGGAGCTGGCTGGAGAAGTCTGGCGCACAAGCCAAGGGGGCTCTTTGTAGTAGCTCACCCAGCCCCAGAATGGCTGAGTGGAGCATCCCTGGAGGTTGTAGGGCCTCTGCGTTGCATGGGAGGGGACTGAGCACAGCCCAGCCCGCTGGGTTCGCAGGCCACGCTAACCCTGAGGAAGCAGGCGGGTTCCAAAGGGGCGCCAGGGTGAGAGGCTGGACAGCAGTGGGAAATGCAGATCAATGGAGACCAGGTCAGATCATCACTCGGGGAGCAAGGACCAGCCTAGGGAACATGAGCGAACTGGGCCAACCATGAAGCACCCAGGGCTTGAGACGTTCCCAAGCTGGTGGTGAGGGAGCAGCAAACGTGACACCCTGGGGGCCAGTGTAGCAGGAGTAAAACGCTAATGAGCCACTAGGCAGAAAGTCTGAGACTCTGCCGGGAGGCCCCGTCTGTGCTGGGTCCCGTCGGCAGGACGATCACTGCCCTGCGGAGGCTGGATCTGAAGAAAGGCTGGGTCCAATTTCTGCTTGGGACGGAGGCAACTCGTGCTGGCCTCATGGGGGTCCTGTAGAGCTGGGAAGTGACCTGGGGCCAAGGGGCAGAAAAAGCTGCCTGAGAAGGTCCAGAAGGAGGGGTCAGGGGAAACCCAAGCTCAGCAGTCGGAGGGAGCCCGGCTGGAGTTGAGGGGCGTTCTGGGCTGGCCCATCGAGCTGGGAAGGGATGAGGGTGTTGAGGCGACTGGGCCCTGCCCGAGGAGCGGGGGGCTGTGTGCGCACACTGTGGGAGTGGCCTGGGACGGTCACAGGGTTGTTTCTCTCTGGTGTCCTGCCCTGGAGACGAGCGCTCCATGTCTCCACAATCCCTTGTGCCCTCCACAGAGCTCAGGCCTCTGCCCCAGCGCTCACGCCGTTGAAGGAGCGTGGGGCCGGGCTGTGTGTCTGCAGACTCGGAGCAGGCGTGGCGCTCAGCTGGTGAAACCGGGGCTGTGCTTATTCGGAGCAGGGTCTGTTTATCTTTGGGCCAGGAAGTGGAATCTCTCTCCTTGACACGGCTCCCCGCAGGGCATTTCTTGTAGCGGGGTGGTTGTGATGTCGGCACCTGGCTTCCGTGTCTCCCCAGCCACGTGGGAGGAGTGGGATTCTCACTGGTGTTGGGGGCTCCGCAGTTTCCTTCGGGCCCTCTCCTGGGGGCTCTGGCGGGGGCGGGTCTGCTCGTGGCTTGGCATGAATGTGCTGCCGCACGACTCAGTTCCATCGTGTTCCTCTTTCAGACCTGCTGAGCCCCCTGAAGAAGTGGAAATCTCGCTACCTGATGGAGCAGAATGTGACCAAGCTGCTGAGGCCGCTCTCTCCCATCACGCCTCCACCTCCTGGCTCCCTGAGCCCCCGACTGCCCACCCCCTGCGCATCTCTGCCAGGAGAGGAGGACTGGCGAAATGGCTATGGGGGGGTGTTCTCGCCGATTCCCTCGCTGGCTGCGAGCCGCTGCAATACGCCGCTGCAGTTTGAGGTGACTTGGGGAGGCGAGAAGAGGTGCTGGGGGCAGGCATGCAGCCAAGCAAGGTCCCTCTCCTCTGGGGCATGCTTGGCTCTGGCAGCTCTGGCTCCTCGAGGCCATCGGAGACGTGGTAGCTCCTCTGGGATGTGCCCTACTTCCAAGCAGCTTCGCCCCCACTCCCCTTCCTGCTGGACACAACACCAACGCCCTTCTGCTTGCACCCCTCCCCCTGCTGTGCCACGCGCCACTGCCCCCGCCCCCATCCATGTGGGTAGCAGCCCCCAAATCCCAGCACGGCGAGGGCTTACCACTTCCTGTCCCAGGGCTACTGACTCCAGTGCTGCTCCTTTTGCCTCGGGGGCACCACTCTCTGTTTTTCCTGCTCTGCACTATCCAAGCGGGGCCGCCTGTTCCGCTCCAGTCTGGAGCGTCTGCCTCCTCCGGCCATGGTCAGCCTCCAGGCGGTGCCGGGGCTTGCAGCTCTCATTGGAGAGTGGAGCCCACTGCCATTCAGCCCAGCGAATGGCCTCGTGGTCGCTGGCTTGAGGGAAGCCAGCCTAGGCCCCGGCTCGGCTCTGCAGCAGGGCCCGCCTCTGTGGGGCAGGCCCGCGGGCGCGGGGCGTGCTCTGGGACGCGGCGCTCTGGGGAAGCTGTTGCAGACGGAGGCTGGTGGCGCAGCTTGGTCAGCATTGAGGAGACTGTCTCGCCAGGTCTGCACACTGTAGCTTCCCCCTGTGGCTGTAGCCCTGGGAGAGGAGACCAGAGGGAGGGTCTTGTACCAATAGGACAGGCTCTTCAGTTCAAGAGCTGAGGGTGATCAGCCATTGGGTTGTTGGGGAATTTGGTGACTCGTTAAAGCTTGAGCTTAAGCAGGCTTTCAGTGATTCTGAGTGCCACATACTGAATTAATCTGCTATAGCTGCTCTTCTGGGGAGCTTGTCCCACAAACTCCTGAAACCTCTGGCAGGTCAGGCCCTTGCTGACCAGGGCGTTAGAGCGAATTGAAAACCAAATGACGTTGGGGCCTCAGTTTGGATTGCTTTGGGGCATCCGATTTGTAGCAGAGTCTTGGAACATAGTGTCCATCATGGATTCTGCCCGGGGAAACCTGCCCACTTGTCTGAGAAGGTTCTGAAAGGTCTTATCACGTTGGCTTTTTGTAAGTACTCCTGTCCGGCAAGATCTACCCAACCACACGCCCGTCACTGGGAGTATCCTACCTCCGGAAGAGCCACCGCCTTTCTGGCTCTCCCCTGGGGGTGTTCTGTAAGACCACGTGGCCGCAGGGAGGCGTGTGCATACGCTGCATGCGGATGGGCTGCTCTCCTGTGCCCGTCTGTGACCTCTGTAGCTCTCTCAGGCAGTTGATACTATTGCTTTGATGGTACCCAACAAGAAACTCATGGTGAATTGAAGGAGCCATTTTATTTCCCACCGTTCAAAGTCTAATACTAGCTACAGCGTTTGGGGGCATTTTCCTTAGGCTTTCCACTCTGATCTTTCCCATGGATTTCTCTATATTTCCTGGTGCAAACTCCTTGGCTAACAGCATCAGAAATCTAAAGAATCAGATACTTCTGGCTAACATCTCATCTGTCCTCTGATTTGGATACTAAGCTGTAGCATGGAACGCAATAACCCAGTCCTGTCTTTGTGCTTCCAGGAGACTTTAGAAACTACTTACCCCATCGACTCCCCCTCGCGCCGCTCAGGCGAGTTCCTGGGCGTCGTGTCTGTTTAGAATAGCTGTGGCTAACCTCTGTGCTTGTTTTACTTTATTTTATTTTGCTTCTTGACTTTTTAAGTAGATGAATAACAAGATGCTTTTCCCTCCTAGAACGTATCCTCCCCTGAGAGTTCCCCTGCGCATAGGCCCGAGTCCCTGTCACCCGAGGTAGTTATCACACCATCTCAATTGCGCTTGGAGGCTGTGGGTGTGAACCTATGTGTGTGTGAGAGAGAGAGTTTGAACCTGTGTGTATGCGTGCGTGAACCTGTGTATGCGAGAGAGTGCGTGAACCTGTGTGGGTGAAAGAGAGTGTGAACCTCTGTGTTTGTGTGTGAACCTGTGTGTGTGTGTGAGAGAGAGAGAGAACCAGAGGCTCGGAAGGGTGGGATGGCGTGAGTGAGAATGGGAAGGGGGGGCGTCAGGGGAAGGCGGAGGAGAGGCTGCCGGGTTACCGAGGGAGGCCGACTACAGGCGGTAAAACGGATCGCTCTGGGAAACGGGACCGTGTTCATCCTCTGGCGGGAAACGGAGGTAGCGGGTGAGGAACCAGTGTCTCGGCTATTGGGGCGAAAGGGAAGAGGTCTGGGGAGCCTGGAATGACCCACCTGGCGTTAGTCTCGGCTCAGTACACGTGTTCGTGGTGGTTGCTGCTTGTGGCAGCCAGGGCAGGTGTGAGGGAGGGAGGAGCAGAGAGGCCTGCCGCTGTTCAGATGAAGGATGCCGGAGCAGTGAGAACTCTGCCCAGAGCCGTTAGCACCCTCAGCACTTCCTGGTTTGGACCTGGGATAAGGTTGTGTACTTGACCTGCGGGGTTCAGACGGAACCATCCTCTCCCCGCAGCCTGGTCTGCCAAGCCAGTACCAGGGAAAAGGAGTCCAGAGAACTGCAAAGAGGGTCTCCAAGTGCTACTGTCGCCATGCCATGCCTGGGGAAGCCCTCCTTGGGGATACAGCTGGTGCTCCAGGGGACTGGAACAGGTCGGGGGTGCAGCCGTGACTAGAGGCAGGAGGTTCCTGGGAGCTGCAGGTAGCGCAGGGCATGAGCTCAGGGGAAAGGACCCAGCCACGTTTTGGCTCTTGAGCACTATCGGAAGGAAAGAGGGGGTGTAACCCTGTTCCAGGCTGTGATTTAAACGGGTGCATCTGCACCTTGCCCCTGGCGGCTGCTTGGTGCTGTGACCAGAGCTAGAGTTGTCAACCTGGCTCTTACGGGCGTGATGTGTCAAAGGGGGCCCCGTGGGCTCCTTGTCTGAGATTCCCAGAGCTGAGATGCAGTGGAAGGTGGGAATCCTCTCGCGGTGCCACCATCTTGTAAAAGGAGTGAGGCCGTGTCAGCCCAGAGCCCCCAGCTACTGTGGTAGAACAGGAGGGCAGCTGCAGGGCAACGTAAGATGCTGAAATGTACTGGAGATGAAATTCATGTGTTTGTGTTAGCGGTTCCCAGGTCTTGTGCTGGCACGTGGCTTGGGGGCCTGGGCCATGTATTGTCCTGGCAGAGAGAGGTACTTGGAAGTGGGTGCTTGCCGTCTTTGGATAGTCAAGAAGTTGACTGCTAAGACAGCCAGTGAGCAGTGAATGTTCTTGAACTATTTTCCCCTTAACAGCTGGGTAGCTAAATGCCGTGTGTGACTGTTACATGAAGACGTGAGTTCTTTTCTGGATCCAGCAGACCGGACAGCCATGCTTGGATTATTCCGTAATGCTCAGTTCCCAGCCATATGCTACTTAGGCTCTGTCTACATGGAGTCATTAAAAACCCTGCAGCTGTCTTGGGCTTGTGGGCCTCATTCTCTGGGGCTGAAAAATGTCTAGGTCGATGTTTGGGCTGGAGCCCAACATGTGGGAGCCGCCACCCTTGTAGGAACCCAGTGCTCAGACTCCAGTCCAAGGTCAGACAAGCGCTGCAGTCTGAGTCAGCTGACCTGGGCCAGGCGCACTGGGATGCAGGGCTCTAATCCCCATTTAGAAGGAACCCTAAAGGCTTCAGAGCAGTGCGAGAGAGGACGCTGGGGGTCATGAGAGGAGCTGGAAAGGAGTGAGTGGCTTTTGGCGAAAGTGTTTCCTGACTTTAAAAGTTTCTCTTCCCACCTGTGTCTGCTCCTTCCGATTCCCCTTCCCCTCCCGTCCCGTGTCTGTTGGATTGTCTAGCTCTGCCTTCGGACGGACCTGGACTTGGGGAAGGTGGGCTACCTGGATTCCACTGCTAACACCTGTCCAGAGAGACCATCACCGCTGAACTCGGGCCTCCCGGATCTGCCTCCACAGTCCTCCGTTCCCTTGGCATCTGAGACCAGCTTCCCAGGAAAGGCTGGAGAGGCACAGCTGCTGCTAAGAAGCTCTGAGCAGGCCTTCCGGACAGAGTTTAATTTAATGTATGCCTTCTCCCCTTTGAACGCTATGCCTCGTGCCGATGGGTTGGTGCGGGCTAACCCTCAGGCGGGAGACAGGAAGCCACTGACTTCAGAAGGGGCATGCTGCATCTCTCCTGCAGACGGATACTTCAGCAGACATGAGCTGGGACTTCTTAAAGAGACAGTGCACGGATCCATGTCTCCTGGTGGTGAGAGGGTTGGTGAAGGAGTCAAATCTACTCCCCAAAACCCACCACAAAGGAAAAAGGCAAGTATTCCCTGCTAATGAAATCACAGGTGATATCAATTGAGAGGAGTGGTCAGTACCAGTGGGGAGAGGAATAACCCAAAGAATCTAGAGAGACTAGAGCCATGGGCAGAAATAACAATTGAGACTCAACTTGATGAAGCTAATACATCTGAGGGGAAAGAACCCCAACACCTACACTGAATGAGAGTGAGAGAGGCTGAGACAGACCAGCAAACAGGGACAGGGAGTTGGCCAAGGTTTTGAAGTAAGGCATTGGAAGGGCCCAAGGAGTAGTAACAGGTAGGTGGGAAGCAAGACTAAGAGGAAAAACTACTGAAGAGAGTTGGCAGCTTTTCAAAGGAGCATTAAGGGCCCAAAAGCAAATGATTCTGCTGTGTAGGAACGACAGAAAGTCTGGCAAGGGACGACCTTAGCTTAGCCAGGAGATCTTACATGATCTAAAAATCAAAAAGGAATCGTATAAAAAGTGGAAACTAGGTTAAATTACAAAAGATTAATATAAGCAAATAATGCAAGTTTGTAGGAGCAAGATTAGAAGGACCCAGGCACAAAATGAGCTCAGTCTAGCTAGAAACATAAAGGGTAACAAGAAAACATTCTACAAATATATTAGGAGCAAGAGGAAGACTAAGCACAGGGTAGGCCCACTGCTCAGTGAGGAGGGAGGAACAATAACAGGAAACTTGGAAATGGCAGAGGTGCTTAATGGCGTCTTTGTTTCCATTTTTACCAAGAAGTCTGATAATGAAGGAATGCCTAACATAGTGACTGCTAGTGGGAATGGGACAGATTTAGAAGATAAAATTTAAAAAGACCAAGTTAAAAATCACTTAGAAAAGTTAGATGTCTCAAAGTCACACCAGGGCCTGATGAAATGCATCCTAGAATACTCAAGGAGCTGACAGAGGAGGTATCTGAGCTTTTAGCTGTTATCTTTGGAAAGTCATGGAAGTCAGGAGAGATACCAGAAAACTGGAAAAGGGCAAATCTAATGCCCACCTATAAAAAAGAAAATAAGAACAACCCAGGAAACTACAGACCAGTCAGTTTACCTCTGTGCCAGGAAAGATAATGGAGCAAGTACTTAAGGAATTCATCTGCAAACACCTGGAAGATAATAAGGTAACGGCCAGCATGGATTTGTAAAGAACAAATCATGTCAAACTAATCTGATAGCTTTCTTTGATAGGATAACAAGTCTAGTGGATAAGGGAGAAGTTGTGGACGTGGTATACCTACACTTTAGTAAGGCGTTTGACATGATCTTGCATGATCATCTTATCAATAGACATGGGAAATACAACCTAGAAGGGGCTACTATAAGGTGGGTGCATAACTGTCTGGATAACCGTTCTCAGAGATTGGTTATTAATGGTTCACAGTCATGCTGGAAGGGCATAACGAGTGGAGTTCCACAGGGGGTCTGTTTTGGGACGGGTTCTGTTCAATATCTTCAGTAACAATTGAGAAATTGGCATAGAGAGTACAATTATTAAGTTTGCGGATGATACCACGCTGGGAGGGGTTACAATTGCTCTGGAGGTTAGGGTCATAATTCAAAATAATCTGGACAAATTGTCGAAATGGTCTGAGGTAAATAGGATGAAGTTTAATAAGGACAAATGCAAAGGACTCCATTTAGGAAGGAACAATCAGTTTCAGACATACAGAATGGGAAGCCACTGTTTAGGAAGGAGTCCTGCAGAAAGGGATCTAGAGGTCATAGTGGACTACAAGCTAAATGTGAGTCAACAGCGTGACACTGTTGCAAAAAAAAAAAGCAAACATGGTTCTGGGCTGCATTAACAGAAGTGTTGTGAGCAAGACACGAGAAGTCATTCTTCTGCTCTACTGTGCGCTGGTTAGGCCTCAGTTGGAGTATTGTGTCCGGTTCTGGGCACCACATTTCAAGAAAGATGTGGAGAAATTGATTAAGGTCCAGGGAAGAGCAACAAAAATTATGAAAGGTCTAGAGAACATGAGCTATGAAGGAAGACGGAAAGATTTGGGCTTGTTTTGTTTAGAAAAGAGAAGACTGAGAAGGGACATGATAGCAGTGTTCAGGTATTTATCTAGCTCTCTTTTAAACCCTGTTATAGTCCTAGCCTTCACAACCTCCTCAGGCAAGGAGTTCCACAGGTTGACTGTGTGCTGTGCGAAGAACTACTTCCTTTTATTTGTTTTAAACCTGCTGCCCGTTAATTTCATTTGGTGGCCCCTAGTTCTTATATTATGGGATCAAGTAAATAACTTTTCCTTATTCACTTTCTCCACACCACTCATGATTTTATAGACCTCTGTCATATCGTATCCCCCCCTTAGTCTCTTCTTTTCCAAGCTGAAAAGTCCTAGTCTCTTTAATCTCTCCTCATACAGGACCTGTTCCAAACCCTTAATCATTTTAGTTGCCCTTCTCTGAACTTTTTCTAATGCCAGTATATCTTTTTTGAGATGAGGAGACCACGTCTGTACGCAGTATTCAAGATGTGGGTGTATCATGGATTTATATAAGGGCAATAAGATATTCTCTGTCTTATTCTCTATCCCTTTTTTAATGATTCCTAACATCCTGTTTGCTTTTTTGACTGCCGCTGCACACTGCGTGGACATCTTCAGAGAACTGTCCATGAGGACTCCAAGATCTCTTTCCTGATTAGGTGTAGCTAAATTAGCCCCCATCATATTGTATGGATAGTTGGGGTTATTTTTTCCAATGTGCATTGCTTTACATTTATCCACATTAAATTTCATTTGCCATTTTGTTGCCTAGTCACTTAGTTTGGTGAGATCTTTTTGAAGTTCTTTACAGTCTGCTTTGGTCTTAACTATCTTGAGCAGTTTAGTATCGTCAGCAGACTTTGCCACCTCACTATTTATCCCTTTCTCCAGATCATTTATAATAAGTTGACTAGGATTGGTCCTAGGACTGACGCTTGGCTGAGCAGTGACCTGCGGTGTAGAAGGCCTGTGAAAGTACTTTATACAGTACTCCCTTGTGCTGTGTGCCAGAACAAAGCAAAGGAGACTGTCTTGCCCTAAATTAAAAGGAAAAAATATGTAGCACTTTAAAGACTAACAAGATAGTTTATTAGGTGATGAGCTTTCATGGGCAAGTAGAAGTGCCTATTTCTGGATACAAAGCAAAAGAGTTTTTGGCTAGCTGTTCTTCAAACTCCTTTTTGGCTTTTCTTATTACTCTTTTACACTTAATTTGGCAGTGTTTATGTTCCTTTCTATTTACCTCACTAGGATTGGACTTCCACTTTTTCAAAGATGTCTTTTTATCTCTCACTGCTTCTTTTACGTGGTGGTTAAGCCACGGTGGCTTTTTTTTAGTTCTTTTACTGTGTTTTTTAATTTGGAGTATACATTTAAGTTGGGCCTCTGTTATGGTGTCTTTGAAAAGTGTCCATGCAGCTTGCAGAGATTTTACTTTAGTCACTGTACCTTTTAATTTCTGTTTAACTAACCTCCTCATTTTTGCATAGTTTCCCTTTCTGAAATTAAATGCCACAGTGTTGGGCTGCTGAGGTGTTCTGCCCACCACAGGAATGTTAAATGTTACTATATTATGGTCCTGTTGGACCAGATCCTGCGCTCCACTCAGGACTAAATCGAGAATTGCCTCTCCCCTTGTGGGTTCCTGTACGAGCTGCTCCAAGAAGCGATCATTTAAGGTATCGAGAAATTTTGTGTCTGCATTTCGTCCTGAGGTGACATGTACCCGGTCAATATGGGGATAACTGAAATCCCCCATTATTATAGAGTTTATTTTGATAGCCTCTCTAATCTCCCTCAGCATTTCATAGTCATAGATATTTAAGAGCAGGTTAGACAGACACCTGTCACAGATGGTCTAGACCAGGGCTACTCAACTTTGGAAGCCCCGGGGGCCACAGTGATACTCACAGCACATGCCGAGGGCTGCAACTTAAGTGTGGTTGCATGTACAGCAAATATATACGCAAATAGCTTCTTTCACACTGACGGGCATGAATACAAAGCTTAAGGCTAGACTGTACAACACACAGGCCCATTTCAGTCAGTTCTGCTGATATTAATAAAATGCAGTATTTACCCAATTTCCACCCATGTGACAGCACTTTTAATGGGCAATGACAGTCCAGGAATTTAATTACTAATAGGCATCTCGACAGAAGATCATTACATTGACTACTTTTTTGTTTTGACTCGCACCTGCGGGCCATGTGTTGAGCCCTGTGTAACCCAAACTGCACCACAGGCTGCAACAAACAATCAGTGTGTTGAGTAGCCCTGGTCTAGACCAGGAAGAGGGACCACACAGTCTCACCTTGGTGAAATAGGAATCGCTTAGCTAGGTGGTGCTAAAGTGGGGCTTTAACACTGTAGAAGCAGGTAAAGAGCATGACTATCAAGAGGAGTGTGGAGTTACTTAGTAAAATGAAGAGATTCTGGACCCAGAGGTTGGCTGACATCCAGAGGCTGATGGAGTCTGCTTACCAGGAGAGACTCTCAAACACTGAAATCTTCTCTTCTCCCCAGGGAAGTGAGAACAGCCTCATTACTTAACACTTCAGGCATTTCAATCTAGAGACATTAGAAGGCTGCTCAGTGTTCCCTAGGAACCAGCTGTGGCTCCTGACTGGGACCTAGTGAGCTGATGCAGTATGGTTTGATTGGGAGTGAAGATCATGTCCCAGAGGAGGGCCATACATTTCCTTTCCAAAATGTGCACTTCTTGCTGAGTGTTCCCCATCTTCATAGCCACACAGCAGTACCCAGCAGTGCTTTTTGGCCGTGCTTAGATGGTTGGAGTGTGAGAATAGGAGAACAAACAACTTTGTTTTTCTTGTCAATTTGACTTCTAAGAACTATCCACCTCATGAGAGAACCTCTGCCCCTGTTTCTGGGGTTGTTTTTAGAGAGAGAGTTCTACAGTGTCATCAAATCTAGCCCTGTGGGGTCCAGCCAGTTCTGAAGCAGTGGCCACTATCGTGATTACTGCTATAGTGAACTAGTCACACTCAACTGGCCAAATAGCCATGTTTGTTCAGGCCAGCTGGCTAAGTAGCCACATGTGGCTAGCATGTTGGACACCACGGGTCTAGCCTGTTACTCAGACGCTGCACATTTGTGATAAAATCTTCAGTATAGCTGAATGATGGACCGTGCTCCCAACAGACTCCAGGAGGCAAGCTTTTATCACAAAGGAGACAACTGAAGGTAATCACAAATGGCCCTATTTTGGAGCCCTTTGGCCTCTGCTTTCCCTGTGCCCCATGACTCAACTCTAGCCTTTGTGAGTCAAGAAGGGACCTCTCCGATGGATTCTGACACCCTATGTAATACAGGCCAGAGAACATCTACAAAGCAGTTCCTACCGCACATCTCAGTGAATGGAGAATCCACTACAGCCTCTGGCAAACTGTCCCAATAGTTAATTACTCGCACCATTACAAACGTTGCTTAATTTGCTATCTGAATTTGCCTACCTTCAACTTCCAGCCACTGGATCATGTTACTCCCGTCTCTGGGAGACTGAAGAGCCTAGCTGTAAATATTTCCTCCCAGTGTAGGTCTATATAGCCTAATCAAGTTGCCCTTAATCTTCTCTTTGTTAAGCTAAGTTTATGAAGCTCCTTGAGTCTATGACTATCGGAATGTTTTCTAACCCTTGATTTATTCTCATGGTAAACACTTTCCAATTTATCAACATATGTCTTGAATTCTGGTCATCAGAACTGCATATCACATTCCAGCAGTGATCAGACCGTTGCCAAGTAACAATGGTAAAATAACCTCTTCACTCCAACTCAAAATTCCCCTCTTGATGCATCCCAAGGTCGCATTCGCTCTTGTCATATTATTATACTGGGATAATCAGGTGAACGTGAGATTCATCACAGCCCCCATATCTCCTCTGAATCACGGCTTTCCTAGATTAGGGATGTTAAATTGTGTTTAATCAGCTAAACGAGTAGTCGATGGAATTTCCATCGGAAGCAGTGGGCTGTGCCCTTGAGAGCTCATGATCCCATCTACATATTTGGTTAGTCTGTAAGGTGCTGCAGGACTATTTGTTGTGTGTTAAGTTTTTCCAGTTCCAGACTAACTCAGCTTCCCCTCTGACCCTTGTGCCCAGTTTACCAAGTGATCCAGATTACCCTAAGGGCATGTGTACACTACCCGCTGGATCAAGAAGCGAGGGGGGGTTGATTTGTCACATCGTATAGACAGGATAAATTGACCACCAAGTGCTCTCCTGTCAACTCCCCCTTGTCCACCTGAAAAAGAAGTGTCGGCGGAGTTGACGGGGCAGTGTCAGCCATGAGCTCACTGCAGCGAAGATGCCAGAGTAAGTAGATCTAAACAAAACTCTTGGATGCAAACTCTCCTGATGCTATTAAATTAGACATTTTTAACATCTATTTAACACACTCCAGATCTGGAAAGGACTCGAGATGTCCCCAAGTCCAGCCCCTTGCACGCATGGCAGGACTGTGCTCCACCTAGACCATCTCCAGCAGATGTCTGTCCAACCTGCTCTGAAAAATCTTCAGGGATGGAGATTCCACACTCGCCCTAGGCAATTTATTCCAGTGTTTAACCACCCTGACAGGCAGGAAGTTTCTCCTGATATCCAACCTAAACCTCCCTTGCTGCAACTTAAGCCCATTTCTTCCTGGCCTATCCTCAGAGGCCAAGGAGAACAGTTTTTCTCCCTCTTCCTTGTAACCCCCCTCCCTTTAGATACTTGAAACCGCTATTATGTCCCTTCTCACTCTTCTCTTTTCAAACTAAACAAACCCAGTTCTTTCAGTCTCCCCTCACAGGTCATGTTTTCTACACCTTTAATCATTTTTGTTTCTCTTTTCTGGACCATCTCCAGTTTGTCCACATATTTCCTGAAATGTGGGGCCCAGAACTAGACACAGTACTCCAACTGAGGCCTAATCAGTGCAGAGTAGAGCGGAAAAATTACAGAATTACTTCTCCTGTCTTGCTCACAACACTCCTGTTAGTACATCCCTGAATGATATTTGATTTTTTTTTTTGTTGGCAACATTGTCACACTGTTAACTCATACGGTCCCCTGTGATCCTTAGATCCCTTTCTGCAGTACTCCTTCCTAGACGGTCACTTCGGATTTTGAAAAAAACTTTAAAAACAATGAATGGTTCTGCAGCACCTTAGAGACTAACAAAAAATGTAGATAGTGTCATGAACTTTGGTGGACACAACCCACTTCTTCAGATTAATGGAGTAAGGGGCCCAGAGAGACAAATAAATAGCAGAAAAAGAGGGGATGGAGCAGGAAAGAGGAGAAAAAAGATATTGAACAGAACTGGTCCCAAATCTGAACCCTGCTGAACCCCACTTGTTATGCCCTTCTATATGACTGTGAACCATTAATAACTACTCTCTGAGAACGGTTATCCAGCCAGTTATGCACCCACCTTATAGTAGCCCCATCTAGGTTGTATTTCCCTAATTTATTGATAAGGCATTTGACATGGTCTCACATGACCTTGCTAAAATCTAGCTATACTACATCCACTGCTTCTCCTGTGATGAACTGGGCCGAGTGTGGGCACTGCTGAGGGCATCAGCTCAGGGCGAATTGCTCAAAACGGGCTGCTTGCAGCCCTCGACTGAAGACCTTTCCCAGATAGGCCACACACCAGTCACACCGAGCACTCCAGCTGCCAATGTGGGCAGCAGGAAGCCTCATGAGCAAAACCCCTCAGACACCCCAGCTCTCCCTGTGCCCCAAACAGCCCTGGGCCTGCACACAGGTGAGGGGTTATAGAACCCAATCTCACCTACCCTGAACGGGTGGTCCTGGTCCCAAAGAATCAGCCACAGTTCCTTGTCAATTTACACTTTAGATCTCACCCACAAGAGCACGCTGGGCCAATCCTTTAGAATCTAAAATCTAAAGATTTATTAATAGAAATAAGAAAAGGCTGACAGTAAGGTTGTTAATGAAAATACATTACATGCACCAGTCACCAAGTTCTTGATGCAGGCTCTTAGCAGAGATATTACAAACTGCTAGCTTAGAAGTCTCTGGTGTACATCCTATGTCAGGATGGGTCAGCAGTCCTTCCTGGCTCGCTGTCCCTCACAAGGCTGCATCTGGAAGCAAGAGCAAGATGGAGACGGCCTCATGGGATTTTTATATTCCTCGTGTCTCCCAAACTGAAGCTGGTTACATGATCAAGGGACCTGTCCGTGTTTCCCAGGCCAGTAGCCATGAGGCACTGGTGGGTCTGCAGGCTTCCAGATGCATTCCCCAGGTTTGTGTTGGCCACTCAGAACCATTGTCCATGGAGCAGGGCTAGTTAGCCCAGCCATTCACTGAACAATCCTTCCTCACGACAGGCAGTCCAGGCCCATTGCTCGCTCCTAGGCAGAGAACAGTCACAGTACAGGAACAGAGCCCATATTCATAACTCCACGTACAGGAGTGTCCTACGTAGAATCAGCAGAGTGCACATTTTCATTTGACACCTCACATGGCCCCTTTGTACTGAGTTTGGGGCAAACACCAGCCCTGTGGGCACAGCAGTGATCTGTCTGCTCACTTTAAAATCCAATAACGTGACACTCCTTTATCCACAAGACTTATTATTCTATGAAAGAAAGCTATCAGATTGGTTTGACCTGATTTGCTCTTTACAAATCCATGCTGGTTGTTACCTATCACTGCGTTATCTTCCAGGTGTTTGCAGATGGATTCCTTAATTACTTGCTGCGTTATCTTCCCTGGCACAGAGTTAAACTGACTGGTCTGTAGTTTCCTGGGTTGTTATTTCCCTTTTTATAGATGGGTACTAGATTTGCCCTTTTCCAGTCTTTTAGAATCTCTCACGACTTCCATGATTTTCCAGAGATGATAGCGAAAGGCTCAGATACCTCCTCTGTAAGCTCCTTGTGGATTCTAGGATACATTTAATCAGGCTTGGGTGACTTGCAGACATCTAACTATTCTAAGTGATTTTTAACTTGGTATTTTTTTATTTTATCTTCAAAACCTACCCCCTTCCCACTAGCATTCACTATGTTAGGCATTCCTTCATCATCAGACTTCTTGACACACATAAAAACAAAAGTCATTAAGCACCTCTGGCATTTCCATGTTTCCTGTTGTTGTTCTTCCGTCTTCATTAAGCCATGGGCCTACCCTGTCCTTGGTCTTCCTCCTGCTTCTAATATATTTGTAGAATGTTTTCCTGTTACTCTAGCTAGATTTAGATTAAGCTAGATTTTGTGCCTTCACCTTTCTAATTTTGCCCCTACAGACTTGTGTTATTTGTTTATATTAATAATTTGTACTTTGACTGGTTTCCTGTTTATAGGACTCCTTTTTGCTTCCTACTTAGTGGAATGGTGTGCTCTTAATAATGTTCCTTTGAAAAACTGCCAGCTCTCTTCAATTGTTTTTCCTCTTAGTCTTGCTTCCCAGGGGACCTGACCTTACTGATCTCAGCCTTCCTGAAATCCATTGTCTCCATTTTGCTGTTCTCCCTCCTACCATTCCTTAGAATCATGAACTCTGCCATCTCACGGTCACTTTACCCAAGCTACCTTCCACTTTCAAATTCTCACCCAGCTCCTCCCTATTTGCTGAAATGAAACCTGGAACAGCTTCCTCCAGTAACTTTCTCCAGCTTCTGAAGTAAAAAAAAGTCTCCAATATGTTCCAAGAACATGCTGGGTAATCTGTGCCCTGCTGTGCTCATTTCCCAACAGATGTTTAGATGGTTCAAGTGCCCCCTCACCACCAAGTCCTGTGCTTTGGATGACTGTTGTTTTAAAAAAGCCTCGTCCACCTCTTCTGCCTGGGTAGGGGGTCTGTAGTAGACCCCTTGCATGACATCACCCTGTTTTTTACCCCTTTTAACCTAACCCAGAGACGCACTATGTCTGTCTCCTACATCTATTTCCACCTCAATCAAGTATATACATTTTTCATGTACATCTGTATTTGAGGGGGAGGAGAACACAGTTGACTGCACCTTACAGCTTCTTTTGCTCTGTGTCTTTGACCAAAAAACGTGAGTGTTCCCACTTTTGCAAACCGTAGTTCAGTGCTTCTGGTGTTCGCAGGATTGGAAGCCTTGAAATGGCCACTGGCAGCTGCTGCGTCAAATAGATGTGACCTGAGCAGGGTGAAATGACAGAGTTTGAAGTGCTGCAGTGCAGGCCATGGCAGCCTTAGGCCTTGCAACACTAACACTAGTGGAGCAGGGCCAGTGTGAGCAGTAGTGAGAATTGTTTTGCAACAGGTTAATGTTGTCGAGATGCAGGTGTATTAAAATGCCCCAAACGAGAAACCCCAGGCATGTTGTTCTCCCCGAGGGACAGGAGGAGAGAACAACATATGGCAGATGTTAGTCACATTGTTTAATACAGAGCTAGAAGGTGCTCAGACAGCCATGGTGATGGACGTGGTGTAGAACCCTCCTGAGACTAAAAGTAGAGTGTGGCTTTGTTTCCGGCGTTCAGAGTGCTGCAGAGGGTGCTGGGGGGACCTCTAGTGTGCGTGCTGTCAGGAGGATTTGGCAACGGAACAGAGGCCGTGGAGAGAGTTTGCGATTAGGGAGGTGCAGAGATGTGGGGATAAACGCACTATTAATACTGTGTTTCTTCTGAAATGATCATCAGTTAAATAGCTAAGTATGGCAGGCACACATCCGAGCTATTTTTTCTTTCTAAATTCAGGAAGATGTGATTCCAATATAAAAAGGATGCAAACTTTATTTTCTTTGTACGCAGAGCTACAAATGGACATTGTTCTAAATGAGCATTTAAATTCTGCAGCCGAATTACGCGGCTGGGGTGGATTCTATGGTAAATTTGCAATCACTTCATGGGGTTCTGGTTATAAGCTTAAAATTCATGACCTTATTTTTGATAATTCCTTATTTGCCAGTGATATGCTAAATATGCTCTCTTGCTGGTATGTAATCTCTCACATGGGGGTTTGAAATTGCCTTGGTGCGTGATTCGTACAGCCGAATCCTTTAATCTCTGTCCCAGCTGTAAAATCCCTACCTATTTCCTGGGGGTGGCTTCCCTCGTGTTGGTAACATGCTTGAGAGACCCCTGCATGACAGGAATGAGAGATGCCGATCACAGCGTTTAGTCCTACGTGTAGCTCAGGGACTCCCTTGCCTGCAGTTTCCGTGTTCAGATGTGTCCTTGCGTTTGTCAGACGTGTTCCTAGGGCAGCACACGAAGGGAGAGTGTCCTTCCCCCCAGGGACCTGGCAGCTGAGGGATGTGTCTGTTGCACCCAGGCTCAGGAGGGCTTTTCTCTCTCAGGTTTCTCTGCTGGAGTATCGCAAGCGAAAACAGGAAGCCAAGGAGGGAAGCGATGCCGGGCGGTGCGCAGCGACTCCTACCCGACCAGGCAGCCTCAGCTCCGGGCCTGAGACCGATGCAAGCAGCATGCAGGGCTCAGGAGTCCGAGCCCCCTCCTCACCTCCAAGTGGATTCTCTCCCTCCCATCCCCCCATGCCTCACCTAGAGGAAATCAGCCCACCAGGCGCGCCTAGTTCCTCAGCCTCACACTGCAAATCCCAGGAGAACATCAGCAGCAGGTGGTGGTGAGTGTTTGCTTTCCTCACTCAGCTGTTGGGGCTTCATAGGAAGCTGGTCGGACTCTGCATGGGGCTTCCCCACGAGGTGGTGTGCAAAGGCCTTTCTTTCCCATGACCCCCTGGCATCCAGCACGCAGGCCGCTGGCAGCATGCAGATGGGCGTGGCTCGCTGGGCTGAGCAGCGCGGCTCCTTGGCCGGCTGGGCGTGGCTCGCTGGGCTGAGCGGCGCGGCTCTTTGGCCGGTTGGGCGTGGCTCGCTGGGTTGAGTTGAGCGGCTCTGGCCGGTTGGGCGTGGCTCGCTGGGCTGAGCGGCGCGGCTCCTTGGCCGGCTGGGCGTGGCTCGCTGGGCTGAGCGGCGCGGCTCCTTGGCCGGCTGGGCGTGGCTCGCTGGGCTGAGCGGCGCGGCTCCTTGGCCGGCTGGGCGTGGCTCGCTGGGCTGAGCGGCGCGGCTCCTTGGCCGGCTGGGCGTGGCTCGCTGGGCTGAGCGGCGCGGCTCCTTGGCCGGCTGGGCGTGGCTCGCTGGGCTGAGCGGCGCGGCTCCTTGGCCGGCTGGGCGTGGCTCGCTGGGCTGAGCGGCGCGGCTCCTTGGCCGGCTGGGCGTGGCTCGCTGGGCTGAGCGGCGCGGCTCCTTGGCCGGCTGGGCGTGGCTCGCTGGGCTGAGCGGCGCGGCTCCTTGGCCGGCTGGGCGTGATTAGCTGGGCTGAGCGGCGCGGCTCCTTGGCCGGCTGGGTGTGATTAGCTGGGCTGAGCGGCGCGGCTCCTTGCTGGTTGGGCGTGGCTCGCTGGGCTGAGCTGAGGGCCTCCTTGGTCGGCTGGGCGTGGATAGCTGGGCTGAGCTGAGCGGCTCCTTGGCCGGTTGGGCGTGGCTCGCTGGGCTGAGCGGCTCCTTGGCCGGCTGGGCGTGGCTCGCTGGGCTGAGCGGCTCCTTGGCCGGCTGGGCGTGGCTCGCTGGGCTGAGCTGAGCGGCTCCTTGGCCGGCTGGGCGTGGCTAGCTGGGCTGAGCGGCGCGGCTCCTTGGCCGGCTGGGCGTGGCTCGCTGGGCTGAGCGGCTCCTTGGCCGGCTGGGCGTGGCTCGCTGGGCTGAGCGGTGCGGCTCCTTGGCCGGCTGGGCGTGGCTCGCTGGGCGGAGCGGCTCCTTGGCCGGCTGGGCGTGGCTAGCTGGGCTGAGCGGCGCGGCTCCTTGGCCGGCTGGGCGTGATTAGCTGGGCTGAGCTGAGCGGCTCCTTGGCCGGCTGGGCGTGGCTAGCTGGGCTGAGCGGCGCGGCTCCTTGGCCGGCTGGGCGTGGCTAGCTGGGCTGAGCTGAGCGGCTCCTTGGCCGGCTGGGCGTGGCTAGCTGGGCTGAGCGGCGCGGCTCCTTGGCCGGCTGGGCGTGGCTCGCTGGGCTGAGCGGCTCCTTGGCCGGCTGGGCGTGGCTCGCTGGGCTGAGCGGCTCCTTGGCCGGCTGGGCGTGGCTAGCTGGGCTGAGCGGCGCGGCTCCTTGGCCGGCTGGGCGTGGCTCGCTGGGCTGAGCGGCGCGGCTCTTTGGCTGGCTGGGCGTGATTAGCTGGGCTGAGCGGCGCGGCTCCTTGGCCGGCTGGGCGTGATTAGCTGGGCTGAGCGGCGCGGCTCCTTGGCCGGCTGGGTGTGATTAGCTGGGCTGAGCGGCGCGGCTCCTTGGCTGGTTGGGCGTGGCTCGCTGGGCTGAGCTGAGGGGCTCCTTGGTCGGCTGGGCGTGGATAGCTGGGCTGAGCTGAGCGGCTCCTTGGCCGGTTGGGCGTGGCTCGCTGGGCTGAGCTGAGCGGCTCCTTGGCCGGCTGGGCGTGGCTCGCTGGCTGAGCTGAGCGGCTCCTTGGCCGGCTGGGCGTGGCTCGCTGGCTGAGCGGCTCCTTGGCCGGCTGGGCGTGGCTCGCTGGGCTGAGCGGCTCCTTGGCCGGCTGGGCGTGGCTCGCTGGGCTGAGCTGAGGGGCTCCTTGGCCGGCTGGGCGTGGCTTGCTGGGCTGAGCTGAGCGGCTCCTTGGCCGGCTGGGCGTGGCTAGCTGGGCTGAGCTGAGCGGCTCCTTGGCCGGCTGGGCGTGGCTAGCTGGGCTGAGCGGCGCGGCTCCTTGGCCGGCTGGGCGTGGCTCGCTGGGCTGAGCGGCTCCTTGGCCGGCTGGGCGTGGCTCGCTGGGCTGAGCGGCTCCTTGGCCGGCTGGGCGTGGCTCGCTGGGCTGAGCGGCGCGGCTCCTTGGCCGGCTGGGCGTGGCTCGCTGGGCTGAGCGGCTCCTTGGCCGGCTGGGCGTGGCTAGCTGGGCTGAGCGGCTCCTTGGCCGGCTGGGCGTGGCTAGCTGGGCTGAGCTGAGCGGCTCCTTGGCCGGCTGGGCGTGGCTCGCTGGGCTGAGCTGAGCGGCTCCTTGGCCGGCTGGGCGTGGCTAGTTCGCAACTACTTGGACACCACAGCATTAGAAAGTCAGACAAAACTGGCCGGTGTCTGCTCACCCTGGATGGATTCTCTGCGTGGCCCACTGTGTCAGAAACAAAATATCCCACCTCCCCATGGCCTCCAGGATGAGACTTGCACCTTTGGCCCCACGGCACATGCAGGAGATGAGGGGCAGCACTTGGCACATCTCTAGTCTGCCTCATCTCAAATGCAAATATCCTAGAGCGTAGCTTCTGCAGCAGAGCTCCGGGAGCCGAGGCTGGTCCACATGGGGCTTGCCAGCGGCTGCAGAGAGCCACCCTCATCTCATTTCCATCTGCCACGCTGCATGAAAAGGCAAAAGGCCTTTTTCGGATACTGACTGTGTGTAGCAATTGCTGGAGTTGCCATAGAGAGGAAGGTGCGGGGGACAGGCACAACAGACTTGCCTGGCCCCGGGGAAGGGGCGGGAGCTCTGCTCCCAGAAGGGGCAGGGCTGGGGCAGCCAGCCCCACGCCCACCCCCACCAGCTTTTAGTGCCGTCCAGGGCTCCGGCAGCGATTTGAAGGGCCAGGCTCCAGCGGCCACGGCTGCCAGAGTGGCCAGGCCCCAGGACAGTGGCTGGCGGGCCTGGGGAGGTGAGGCTGGTCTAGGCAAGGGGTCCAGGACTTGA
This sequence comes from Pelochelys cantorii, assembly GCA_032595735.1. Taxonomy (NCBI): domain Eukaryota; kingdom Metazoa; phylum Chordata; order Testudines; family Trionychidae; genus Pelochelys; species Pelochelys cantorii. Next base: position 649,147 of record CM064336.1, read on the forward strand.
CACGCAGTGGAAATGTCCGAGAAGCTGTTTGCTGCAGGGATCGCCCCATGGGAGGGCTTGTTCTTGGTAAAGCCCCGTGTGCCTTGCTCTCTCCCCAGCGCCCTGCGCACCATGGAGCTGGCCAGACTGCTCGCTCCAGAGCCTGCTTTGCAAAGGGTGAAAAGTACATAGTGCCCCCCACCCCCAGCGGCCTGAGAGCCGTGGCTGAATGCAAGGGATGTGGGACCAGCTGAGCGCCAGCGTGGCCCCAGGCGGGCAGTGGGCACAGCGCCAGGTGCTTACCACGTGTGAAGTGCAACAGCCTCGCTGCCTCTCCTACCCTCTCCCCTTCCGCCCTGGTGCCAGTGGGCGTGGCGCCCGGCCCCCTTTCCCTGTCATAAGCTCCTGCTAGGATACAAGTTGTGACCCAGTTTCAGCCCCACCCCCCGTCCACGCACAGCTCCCCTCTCTGTTTCCAGGCATGGCAACATAGCAGGGACGAGAGGAAGTGGGAGCTAAAATGACTTGCTGTGATTTGTAGGGTCTCCATCCTTCTGCTGAATTCGACAGTATCTGCCAGCAGCTTTCATTTAAAAAAAAGTTTCTATCCCTTTCAGTTGCCAAGATACAGCCATCACGCTGTCCTGTTAACCCAGCCTTGCAGAAAACTGTCTCCAGCCAAACAATAGCAGCAAAGAAGGTGTGAATTCACCTCAGTGAGGAGTAAATGCTGCCCCTCCCCCATTCGCCTCAGAGGTGTGAATTTCTGTGTCCATTTTGGGCCTTTAAAATGTTAACGTTGAGAACAAATTACATTTTCCTTTTAAAAAGAGAGAAAATAAATAAATGCCAAAGCCACTTCACACAAGGTGGAGGCTGCACAGTTTAGTTTTTCTTTCCTGTCTGATCTCCTGCATGATGTTAACTCAGCTCCGCTGCACACCTGTGTTTTATGCTACGTATTTACTGTAGCGAACCCCTGGGCTGCCTGTTACCTTTGTACAGCGTCTGCAGTAATGTGCCTGGCCCTGCACGATTACATGTAGGGACTGCATGGCCCACTGGGCAGGCTGTGACCCAGGAGAACTGGGCTTTGCTCCTGGATTTGCCATTGTCTTGCTGTGACCCGTTGTTTCCCTGAGGGGCCTCCAAGTGCTACTGGGTTAAATCCTACCAGCCAGCTGCCCACGGCAAACAGGAATGGAAAGTAGCATTCCTAGGCAAAATGGCAAAGTTAACACTGCTCCAGGAGCCTTGCGCTTGCTGATTGCTTTAAAAAAAGCTACCTTAATGTAGTGTCATCGTAGCGTGTTGCATTAAACTGCTTTGTCAGTGCAAGTGCAACCGCCCCCGCCCCCCCAACCCCTCCATCTGTGTAGACTTCTGTGGTCTAGGCTTTCCAAAATGGTGTTAAATCTTGATACCCTTTCCTAGGAAAGGAGGACCCAGACTCATTTAGATCCAATGAAACATGAAATATCCCTCCACATTTGATAACAAGGAGCAGGGGTTTGTTTGCGTCCCAAAAGCACTGCAGGACCTTAATTCTCATAACTGCCTGGCAAACCCATTCTTCTGTCTCCCCCTCCCGCAGGGACCCGTCCTCCAGCACGGACATCATGCTGTTCATTCTAAGCAGGGCTTTGCAAGAGCTTCCAAACCAAGCCCTCTTGTCAGAGTCTCGAGGGGCCCACCACCCTTGCGCCTTGGTCATTCTGCTCAAAGCTGTGTAGCGAGAGCCCTCAACTCTCTCTCTTCCTCTTTCAGGATGGTCCCCACATCTGTGGAGCGGCTCCGAGAGGGCTGTGGTCTTCTTGAGAAGGTCCTGCGCAGCGGTGCGAAGATCTCTCAGCGAGGGGAGCCCTCGCCCACACGTGACAGCCTTGCTGAGAGAGACCCAGGTAAACAAGGGAGCCTTTTGTGGGAGAGCTGCATTGCACACCTGGGTGGAACGGGCTCTGTTCAGGCTAGGTGGACCTCTGGGCTTGGCACCTCCATGTTTGACTTCACCAGCATCCTGTGGGTCCCCTGAGCACGTTTCCTTTTGAGTCAAGCAAGACCCTCACATAGAATCCTAGAGCCGGAAGAGACCTCAGGGGTCATCGAGTCCAGCCCCCTGCCCAAGGCAGGACCAACCCCAACTCAATCATCCCAGACAGGACTTTGTCAAGCCAGAACATGAAATATCTCTCATCATTTGATAACAAGGAGCAGAGACCTCATAGCCCCATTGCGGTGCTGAAGAAAACACTTCACAGTAGCCCTGTTTGGTAGCCAGCAACAGACACAATAAAATCCACCGGAGTTTGTTTATGTCCCAAAAGCACTGCAGGACCTTAATTCTCATAACTGCCTGGCGAACCCATTCTTCTGTCTCGCCTCTAGGGATGGAGATTCCACCCCCTCCCTAGGGAACCCATCCCAGTGCTTCCCCACCCTCCTAGGGAAAGAGTTTTATCAGCGGCTTTGAAGGGCAGGGAAGACTGTCTTGTGGTTAAGGGACTGGACTAGCTGAAGTTGCCCAGGGCTTGTCGTCTGCTCCCATGCAGCTGGAGGAAGTTCCTCCACTTCCCCTGCCGAAAGGTCAGGATGCGGGCGCGCCTGGACCCTTTTGATCAAACATTAGTCGGCACTGTCCGCTGGTTCATGGCTGTGCCCTACACAGGCTCACGCTCAGCTGTGAGAGTCTATGGGGCTAGATGCGCTTCTGCTCCAGCTCCTTCCCAGCTGCCTGCAGCGTGCGCTATGGCAGGCCTGTGGTGACCTGCCTTGCTGCTGCTCGGCTTACGTGTGTTTCTTGGGAATTTTTTAAATTAATTTTTCTGTTCAGCAGAGTTTTGTGTTTGGAGGGGCAGTCCCTCCCTTTGTTGGCCCAATTGGGGCATCTGGGTTGGGCCTCAGTCCACTATTTCAACTACCGGTAATGGGTCCTGCCTTAAACCCCAGCCGGCTGCCACAGGCCTCTCCCACACGGACAGACACTGCAGCTGCCTCTGATTTGAAGAGAGCTGTGGTCTCTCCAAATCCAAGGAGTGCTCACGTTTTACCAGCAGGTTTTGAGCACTTAAGGAGGAACGGCTGAAACTGTAGTTGATGGAGCATTCAGCACGTCAGCTTGGGCTGCTCAAAGAGCTCCTGTGAGCAGAAACCTGGGGCGCTTCACAACCATCCAGACCCTTTTAAAGAACATTCCCCAGAATGTGAATCTAAGCTACCCAAAGAATCCTAGCACTGGAAGGGACTTGGAGAGTCAGCGAGTCCAGCCTCCTGCAGGACCAAGCACCGTCTACACCATCCCTGACAGGCGGTGAACCTCTTAAAACTCTCCAGTGTTGGAGCCTCCACAGCCACCCTATGCAATTAATTCCAGTGCTTCACCGCCCTGACAGTGGCCACCCTAAACCCCCCTTGCTGCAGTTTAAGTCCATTGCTTCTTGTCCTGTCCTCTGAGGTAAAAGATCCGTTTTTCTCCTGCCTCTTTATACCCACCTTTTACCTACTTGGACACTTAGCACCTCCTCACTTTTCTCCAGACTAAACAGACCCAGTTTTTTCAGTCTTCCCTCTAATCATCTTTGTTCTTCGCTGGAGTTTCTCCAGTTTGTCCTTGTCTTTCTTGAAGTGTGGTGCCCAGAACTTGGCACAATGCTCCAGTTGATGTGGAATGGAAGAATTACATCCTGTGTCTTTCTTACAACGCTCCCGCTTAATACAGCCCAGAATGATGTTTGCTTTTTTGTAGCAGCGTTCCAGTATTGACTCATACTTAGCTTGCGATCCACTACAATCCCTAGATTTCTCTCCACGGTACCCCTTCCCAGGTAGTAATTTCCCGTTCTTCTTTGGGTGCTTTCATGTGCTTTCCAATCAGGTGTGTGTGCCTACCCATGCACAGTAGCCAGAAGATTTTCCTCTAGCAGCTAGCTGTAGGGTTGGTCTGGGGCCCCCTCGAGTGGTGTCATCCTGGTACCCAATATAGGGCCCTGCCAACCCACTCCTTCCTCAGATCCTTCTTACCGCCAGTGATGGTAGCTGGAACTTCCCTGTGTTCATCTTTTGCCCCACAAGTGGATAAGTGTACTTCTTTAATTCTTGCATCTCGTTAGCCAAGCTAGTACTTGGTAACATTTATTAGTGCTGTTAGTGGACGTTCGCCCCCCAGGCCTGGTCAGACCATTTCCCAGGACAGGCCTCGTCCCCCAGATGTTCTCCTACCTGGGGTGCCTGGCTGAGGGTCACCAAAAGGCCCACTGTAAAATCTGTGGGGAGTTCTGACCAAGAACAATTGGAGAGGGAACAGCAGCTTAGAAACCTTCTGTTGGAGGTAGCACTGCGGGAACAATATGACTGGCGCCTAGTGCCGCTTCATCAGCTAGAAGTGGCCCAGCAACAATGAAAGACGTGGGCAGAGATCGGCACTGTCGGGGCCATACCGGCTCCAGCACCGATCCCAGTCACCAGGCCAGAAGAGGAGACGGGGTAATCCCCTGTTGTGAAGTCAGGAGATCAACCCATAGCAGCACTGCAGTCGGGCCGTGACACCGAGACTCGTTCTCAGGCTGGGACAGTCGAGTACCGGCCAGCCACCATGACCAGTGCCCTCTAAGCACCTGCATGTGCCATCCATGCCAGAGGGTTTTCATGTGATGTAGGACTTGATGTGCCTCAAGGCACCATTGTCGCCTCCCAGACAGGACACCATGTCAGCGCCAGTGCAGTGCAAGGGAAAGCCGGCGATATCTTCTCCCCAGCGCTCCATGGTCATCGTACTCCAAATCTGACAGGTCTTCATAGCACCGGAGGAGGCCCCATTCTAGCCAGAGGCCACCTCAGTGGCAGAACCCTCTACGGTGGCCCTCCTCGGTGGCAGAACCCTCTACGGTGGACCTCCTCGACCTTCCACCGGGATCGCTCTGGGGCAGCATCTGAGGTGTCAGTGACCTTCATCCTTCCACGCCCAGTTGAGCAGTGATCAACCCCAGCACGAAGGGCAGCACCGGAGCAGGTCATGGCCATAGCCAGGGCTCGCCAGCCGCACAGTTTGGCATGCTGCGCATGTGCAGACGGCACGCGCATGCGCTGATCGCGCTGCGGCGCTGTGCCAGGCTAAAATCTACTCGCCTGTGGCCCTAATTGTCAAGCCCTGGCCATAGCTACTTCCTCCCTCCTCTCCCACATAATTCCAGCTCTGCCATTGGCACCAACAACAGCATTGAGCCAGGTGCCTGCACCAGTATCAGATCTACCACTTGCATGGCCATCAGCACTGGCGCTGGACTTCCGACGACCAGACATAAGGCACGGTTTGTGCTGACCACCTTGCCTCCCTTGGCGCTGATGCCCCGTATGTTGGCAGCGCTGTCTGGTTCAAGGGAGCTTGTGGAGAAGGGAGGGGATAGCTTCCTCCTCTTCCTGTCAGTGCCAACAGTGGCCCCTGCCCTGGAGGGCTCCCGAGAGCTGCAACAGCTTTTACTCCCCATTGCCTGCGCAGGGGCTGGGTATTCGGGGGGAAGAGGTGGTGGGCGAAGCTAACCCAATGGTCAACATGTTAGCGCCCTCTGGACCATCCAGAATTACATTACCCCTCATCGAGACTGTCACGGGCAGGGCGAAGACCCTGTGGCACATCCCGGCAGCTGCCAAACGCAGCAAGTGCTCTTCTGTACCCCAGGGATATGAACATCTGTACACCAGACTCTGGGGGGGATGTTGCTCACCAAAGGGGCAGACGAGGTTTCGCTGGTCGTGGATGCCTTGCACTTGGGATGGGGACCCATCTGGAAATGAGGATTTCCTGTTGTGATCCCTCCCTCTGGGACACCTGGCATTGGCCACTGTCGGCAGACACGGTACTGGGCTGGACGGACCTTTGGCCTGACCCGGTGTGGCTGTGCTTATGTTACCTCGAGATTCAAGGTCTCTGGTCTCCAGCCGATCTGCCTGTCTGTCAATGTCAGAGTGTTAAGAGCAGTTCACTTAGCTTGCCAGGCCGCCCGTTCTTACCTGACAAGATCGTGCATATCAGAGATGACTACAAGCACTTGTGGTGCTCTTCCAGTAGAAGTGCGAGCCATTGATAACTATTCTCTAAGAGTGGTTCTCCAGCCAGTCTTGCCCCCACCTGACAGTAGCCCCTTCTACATTGTATTTCCCTCCTTTATTGATAAGAAAGTCGTGCGAGACCGTGTCAAACGCCTTACTAACGTCTGGTATTCCACGTCTACTGCTTCTCCCTTGTCCACAAGACTCGTTATCCTGTTGAAGAAAGCTGTCCGATTGGTTTGGCTTCCTGTGTTCTTTACAAATCCATGCTGGCTGTTACCTGTCATCATCTTATCTTCCAGGTGTTTGCAGATGGATTCCTTAATTACTCGCTCCATTATCTTCCCTGGCCCAGAGGTAAACTGACTGGTCTGTAGTTTCCTGGGTGGTTCTTATTTCCCTTTATAGATGGGCACTAGATTTGCCCTTTTCCAGTCTCCCGGAATCTCTCCCGACTTGCTTGACCTTTCAGAGATGAGAGCTAATGGCTCAGATACCTCCTTGGCCTCTGCCTCAGTGTGGGGTAGTCTGCGCTCCCCCTCACCAAAGCCAGACTTCCTTGGGCCATGCCAGGTGCCCTGCCCATTTCAGCAGCAAGGCAGAGCCCACAAGCCCCAGGAAAGGCCTCCTGCAGCTGCGGGGCGTGTATCAGGCAGCGTGCTTGTGACACTGTGCGTGTCTTCCAGCCTGGCTGAGAACCATCTAGACCAGCACGTTTCAAACTTTCTCATGACCCAGGTGAAGACAGTGGTTGCTGCCATGACCCAACATCATGTGCCTGGAGTCTGGGCTCCGGGGTGGGGCTGAGGATGAGCTTTGGGGTGCAGGAGGGGGCTCTGGCTTTGTGGGGGGCAGAGCTGGGGCAGGAGGGCTTACCTCGTGCCACGGGGCCTAAGGCAGCATCCTGCCTCTCCTGGCACCGCAGACCAGGCTGCCCCAAGAAGCAGCTGGCAGCAGGTTCCCAGCCAGTGGGAATGCGGAGCTAGCGCTCGGGGCAGGGGCAGCGTGCAGAGCCCTGTGCGTGCTCCCACCTAGGAGCCAGGCCTGCTACGACTGCTTCCGGGGCACAGCGCAGACTGTGGTGCCAGGACAGGGAGGGAGCTGCCTTAGCCCGTCCACAGGTCCCCTGATCCCCTGCAGCCACGAGCCCCAGGACCTGAGGTTCCATGACCCAGTGCTGGGGCCGCCACTGGCCTAGGCCTCTACCAGCACCATCTGGCCAAGTGGGTGTCCATGCCTCAGGGGCTCTGGGTTGGCGGCAGTTCCATTCTGAGCAGCGCATTGCCATGAGGACCCTCTCTGCACGTGCCTCCTGTGAGACGAGGGCTTCACGGTGTAGGTCCGATAGGATCCTGCTGCCCAGCACTTCCTGTCCATGGCAGCGGCCGCCAGCCAGACAACACGGCAGTGACGTTCTCTCAGTTGACGAAGAGTAGCACGGTGGCAGTTGTTGAGTGCTGAGTCTGTAATACTGTGGGATGGGTGCATCATGTCCCAGAGCTTTCCCTGTCAGAATTGCAGACTCCCTTAGCCGGCACTTCTGCCTCAATCTCAAGTAAGAGCTGATTGCTTAGGTGTCAGGGGGCCATGCAGAGATAGGTCTTCCCTAACAAGAAAAGCTAGACATACACAAATCCGTGGGCCCGGATTTAATGCATTCGAGGGTACTGAGGGAGTTGGCAAATGTCACTGCAGAGCCTCTGGTCATTATCTTTGAAAACTCGTGGAGATCGGGAGAGATCCCGGATGATTGGAAAAAGGCAAATGTAGTGTCCATCCTTAAAAAAGGGAAGAAGGACGATCCAGGGAACTACAGACCAGTCAGCCTTACCTCAGTCCCCAGAAAAATCATAGAGGGGATCCTCAAGGAATCCATTTTGAAGCACTTGGAAGAGGGGAAAGTGATCAGGAATAGTCAACATGGATTCACCCAGGGCAAGTCGTGCCTGACCAATCTGATTAGCTTCTATGATGAGGTAACTGGCTCTGTGGACATGGGAAAGTCAGTGGATGTGACATACCTTGACTTTAGCAAGGCTTTTGATATGGTCTCCCACAATATTCTTGCCAGCAAGTTAAGGGAGTATGGATTGGATAAATGGACGGTAAGATGGATAGAAAGCTGGCTAGACTGTCGGGCCCAATGGGTAGTGATCAATGGCTCGATGTCAGGTTGGCGGTCGGTTTCTAGTGGAGTGCTCCAAGGATCAGTTCTAGGGCAGTTTTTTCTTTATTAATGACCTAGATGAGGGGATGGATTGCACCCTCAGCAAGTTTCCGGATGACACTAAGCTAGGGGGAGAGGTAGATATGCTGGAGGGCAGAGATAGAGTTCAGAGTGATCTAGACAAGTTAGACAATTGGGTCAAAAGAAATCTGATGAGGTTCAACAAGGACAAGTGTAGAGTCCTGCCCTTGGGATGGAAGAATCCCAAACATTGTTACAGGCTGGGGACCGAATGGCTAAGTAGCAGTTCTGCAGAAAAGGACCTGGGGATTGCAGAGGATGAGAAGCTGGATATGAGTCAACAGTGTGCCCTTGTAGCCAAGAAGGCAAATGGCATATTAGGGTGCATTAGGAGGAGCATTGCCAGTAGATCCAGAGAAGTGATTACTCCCTTTATTCAGCTCTGGAGAGGCCACATCTGGAGTATTGTGTCCATTTCTGGGCCCCTCACGACAGGAAGGATGTGGACACATTGGAGAGGGTCCAGCGGAGGGCGACCAAAATGATAAGGGGGCTGGAGCACACGACCTGTGAGGAGAGACTGAGGGATTTGGGTTTGTTTAGTCTGCAGAAGAGAAGTGAGGGGGGGTTTGATAGCAGCCTTCAGCTACCTGAAGGGAGGTTCCAAAGAGGATGGAGAGAGGCTGTTCTCAGTGGTGATGGATGGCAGAACAAGGAGCAATGGGCTCAAGTTACAGTGCGGGAGGTCTAGGTTGGACATTAGGAAAAACTATTTCCCTAGGCGGTGGGGAAGCACTGGAATGGGTTCCCTAGGGAGGGGGGGGAATCTCCATCCCTAGAGGTTTTTAAGTCTCAGCTTGATCAAGCCCTGGCTGGGATGATTGAGTTGGGTTGGTCCTGCCTTGAGCAGGGGGCTGGACTTGATGGCTCCTGAGGGCTCTTCCAGCCCTGGGATTCTGTGATTCTATGACACCATCCAATGCAAAGGGCAGAGGGTTCGGTTCGGGATGCGGGGGGCTCTGTGGCCACTCAACAAGAGATGCCTTTTTTGCATATTTCATGAACTGCCTCGCCACTGTCCCCTGACAAGTTGTCACCAAGGAGTTGTGATTGCCCCTCCCTCGGAAGTGGAAACCGTTTCATGTGTTCCTCCTGCCCAGTCTTGTCTGACACATTCTCAATTATCTGCTAAGTTTAAAACCCAGGTTCCCTCTGAGCTCAGTTAAGGCTAGTCTGACGGCTGATGCCACTTCTTACTCGCCCTGTGGCTGGCAGTTGTTAAGGGCTTGTCCAACCATTTTCCTCTGGTCAAAGAACCTACTTTACAACGGAACGTCAGCTCGGTCCCTGACGGACTGAGGCACCCTCCATTGGAACCTGTGGGGAGCTGTCCCCCTCCAAGGTGGCTGCTTATTTCACCAGGGCCTCGTCTGCCTGCGGCCCTACTAAAACCATGTACATCTCAGACATCTTCAAGGCAGTCCCCTGTCTTCAGCAGGTGTTTTCCCAGCCCTGCCGTCGCACGCCTGCTGCCAGAGGCAACACTGCCTTCGGGGCGCCTGTTCTAGACTCTGCTGAATCTGTCTCCGCAGCAGCACCTGCGCAATTGAGGTACTGCTCAGAGGTTGCCTCACTGGAAACACTCGCAAGGGCTGTACTGGAAGGAGAGGGCTGCGTACCATGTAAAGAAACGGCTGTGCCAGGCGCGTCTCTGGATGTTCCCCTGCCTGGGCGTTCTCGCAGGACTTCTCCACTGGCAGCAGGTCCACACTCACACCAGAGCACGAGGTTGGTCACCGGCTCTGACCTGCAGGCCCTGCTGCTTGGAGGTCCCTAGTGAAGAGTGGGTGGGCATGGGCATGTTCTGGTGTGGAGCACCCGGAGGGACGTGCACCTCGGAGACTGTGCAAGGAAAGTCAGGGCGAGTCCTCACAGAGACCACAGCAACCCTGGAGTAAAGTCTTGTGGCAGCTCCTTACCTGAGCCAGCTGTCTTGTGTGGTTTAACAAGACACATCCTGCACGTTGGCGGGGGCTGGACTAGACGGCCCTTGCGGTCCCTGCGGCTCTGTGAAATGCTCTCGGTGGCCTCCAGGAAGTCGCCTGTCCCCATCACAGGCAGGAGCTGGGATTGACTCTTAATCGAGCGAGAGCTCACCCACAAGGGACCAGGTTTCAGAACCCAGCCAGAGACCTAAGAACCAACTCGGGATGTTTGATATCGGTTCATCGACTGGTCGAGTAACCTCATGAATTCTTACCAGTTAGTCGACTAGTCTGTAGTCCGCGGGCCCCACTCCCAAGAAACCCCCTGCCACTCCATGCTGCTGCCGCTGTATCAGAGGGAGCAGCGCGGGGGGCCAGGCAGGAGCTGGTCTGTGGGGGGAGCCAGTTTACAAACCAGCTCCCCTTGCGGACCGGCTGCCTGTCGCCCCGCGCTGCTGCCTCTGATACAGAGGCAGCAGCCCCTCTCTAGGGCGGGGTCTAAGCTTCCAGACCCAGCACAAGCTGGAACTGAGCCAGGCTGCCTGCCTGGTGCCTAATACACTTTAAATGCAGAGCCACCACAGGGGTAGGTCCTGGACCCAGCACGAGCCAGGACTGAGCCGGGCTCCTGGCCAGCCTGCTAACACATTTACTGGCCGGGCGGGGGGAAGTGTGTAGTCTACAGCATTAACCGATAAGCTTTTGCTTATTGATTAATCAGTTAACCAACTGCACTATTACATCCCTAGAACAAACTCAACACGTGTGTTCGTGTCTGGGGCTGCTCAGCCACATGTCGGCATGTAACACTCCCGTGATCTAGTCACCGAAGAGGGCAGGAGTCCACGCTCCGTACCAGCAGCTTGCATGCACAGTAGGGTCCACACTTCCTATATGCCTTTACTCTGATCTCCGTCGGCAACCACACCAGGGCGCGCTGCTCCTCATGGCCCTCTGCTGACTAAGGCACATCCCTGTCTGCCTCCCAGTCTGCTCCGACTTGTCCCAGCACCACATCTCATGCCTGACTCGCCTGAGAGCAGGCTGGTTGTGCAGTAAGAAATGTTCGTACCATGCAAGAACCTGTCTGTTGGGAAGACCTGCTTCTGCCAGTGGAAATGGTTCTCCAGCATTGCCCGGACCACGTGGCAGCTCTGATAGCCCAGGGTCTTGCCTGTCTGCTGCACCGGAGACAGGCTGGATTGACATTTCAGTCAGTCAGTCAGTCTATGTGCTAAGAGTATTAGGGTGTCTCGCTCCAGTACAGTCACTGAGACTCCGCAAGGGCCTTCGCCAGGACTTACCTCTTGTGGGATCTCAGCATAGGCCTCCTGATGCTCGAGAAGCCACTGTCAGTGTCACGCCAATGGAAGTCTTCCCGGTGCGGTGTCTGTTAGCGCCTCGCTCTCCCGCGGGGACAAGCTGGTTGTGAGCAGCTGTTCCCAGTGTCGTCCTCGCTTACCTGGGCGGGACCAAATGCTTCCTCATCCCTGGGGGGCTGGGCTGGCTGCTGAAAGAGTGTAAGTGGCCATTGAAATGTAGGGCTGGAAGGGATTTTGAGGGGTCATTTATCAGAGGGGTAGCCATGTTAGTCTGCATCTGCAAAAGCGGCGAGGAGTCCTATGGCACCTTATAGACTAACCAAAGTGTTGGAGCAGAAGCTTTCGTGGGCAAAGACCCACTTTGTCAGATGCACGACATGTCATGCATCTCACTTCGGTTAGTCTATAAGGTGCCACGAGACTCCTCGCCGCTTTTGAGGGGTCATTGGATCCAGCCGCCTTCGCAGAGGCAGCAGTGCACCATCTCTGGTGGGTTTGTCCAGCCTGGCCTTCATCTGCAGGTCCAGGGAGTCCACCGCCTCCCTCGGGAGCCTGCTGTTCCGGGGTCATTGGCCTGTGCAGTTAGAGCGCTCTTCCTGGTCCCTGCCCGATGCCTCCCTTGCTGCAGACTAGAAGGCCAGCGCTCCGCATCATAGGTCTCCGTGGCAATGAGCCCGGTGGGTCACTCCTGCCTCCCTTTTCTTTGCTCAAGACTAAGTGTGGCCGGGTTCAGCCTTTCTTCATAGGACGGGTGTTCGAAATCGTTTACCAGCCCCCTCGGGACTCTCTCCCGCTTGCTGCCCAGAACTGGGCACGGCCCTAGTGCTGCGGAGGCAGGACAGTTGCTTCCCGTGTCTTGCAAACAGCACAGCTGCGGAGTGTTCCCCTTTTCACAGGCCCAGCGCCACGCTGGCTTCTTCCCTTCCCCATCTGCTAGAATTCCCAGCCAGGCAGGTCTCCCTGGGCCCGGGATTGGTTTCCCTCCTACGTGAAGTACTTTGCACTTGTCACCTCTTGACATCTGGCCAGCTCTGTGACTTCTCAGATTCCGTTTGGTTTCCTCGTTCTGGCCTCCAGAGCGGTTGCCACCCCACCCACCTCGGTGTCATCTGCAAATGGGAGGGGCCTTTGTTCACACCGCTATCCGAGTAGCAATGAAACCATCGACTAATGCAGGACCCAGGCCTGAGCTCTGCAGAACCCCCAAGAGAGACGCCCTCCCAGCGTGACAGTGAACCACTGAGAGTTACTCATTACTGCCAGCTTCCAGTGTGTTGTGCAGCCACTTTAGTCACTTCCTAGACCCGGGGGGGCACTTCAGAAATTTTTGAAGTGACCCCAGGCCACTCTGGAAGGGGCGGGGCCTCAAGCAGAAGGGGCAGGGCCAGCATGCTTCCCCACCCACAGACCATGATTGGGCTGGGGGTGGGGAGCACATGAAGTCTTTCTCCCTTCCCCTCCCCCCCCGAGGGTCCCCCTAAGTGCCCATGCCCCTGGCGGTGGGAGGAGACTTCGCGCGCCAATCAGGGCTTGGGGGCGGGGGAACGCGCAAAGTCTCCTCCTGCCCTGCCAGGAGCGCATGGTACTTGTAAGCGCCACATGCCTTTTGCAGGGCAGAGGAAACTTGGCCTGGGGGCAGGGGAGCAGCAGGGCCTCTGCAGGCCGGATCAAGCCGCTTGGCGGGCCGAATTCGGCCTGCAGAGGCTCTTTTGCCCACCCGTCCTAGACTTAGAGTAAGTCTGAAAAACGTAAGGAATGGTCCTGCGGCACCTTGGAGATAACCAAAATGTAGACGGGTTGTGCCCACGAAAGCTCATGAAGTCACCTGTGTGTTGTGGCAGTCTCTAAGGTGCTGCAGGACTGTTTGTTGGGTTGGAACATTTTCCATCTGGACTGTATTTCCCTACTTTGCTGATGAGACTGGCACCTGGCACTGGGTCACAATAACTTGCCCCACCTCTAGTCCAGGTATCCAATTTAGGGTGGCCACACTGTAATTCCTGGGCTGTCTTTGTTCCCTTTTGTAACAGCTTCTTACTGTGCGTACACCCGAGGCCTTTCGGCTTCTGTCCCTGCGCTCTTGTGCTTCTCTTCTGTCCCGCTGCTTAGCGAGTCACCATGTTTCTGCTTGTTGCGTTCCTTTGGTCTGTCAGCTCGCCAGACTCCCCATGGAGCCATAATGGCCTCTGAATACTCATCCTACCTCCACCTTCACCCGGGGAGCCTGCAGGCGTGTCTTCCAGAGTCGGCTGCATTCGTTCCTTTCATTCCTCAGTCATTAGATCTCTCGCTCTCATTCTCCCCATTGCCTTCCTCCCTCGGTCCCAGGATCATCCTGTCACCTGCTGCCGTGGCAAGCTGGCTCAGGGCAGTGTCCCTTTGCCAACAGCTCTCTGGGCAGCTTGCCCCAATGACGCCCAGGTCTTGTATCTTGGATTGTTCTCATGTCAGTCCTAGAAGTGCCGCCTCCACCTCTGCGCTGATTCGTCTAGAGCAGAGCCCGGTTCCCCGGAGTCTGTCTGTAGCCTGCCTCTCCCCCCAGCACGTGTGCAGATTGTCAATAGGCAGGGCGGCTCCGCCTCCCTTGCACCCTGCCTCTTCCGTGGCCCAGCTGTGCCCCTTCCCGCCAGTGTGCCAGCGTGAGACTTGTCCTGCCGCGTGCCTGCTGCCAGTTGGCACAGTCACTTCTCCACGTGCTTCGCGCCTGAGCTTGGCTTCAGACGAGCGCTGCAGGGAAGAAGCAGGGTCTCTGCTTCCTTCTGAAAGTTTCCGGCACCCCCGCCAGTGTTTCCAGCAGGCGCCTCGGCCGTGGCGAGCAGGTCCTCCCCATGGTGTTAGGCCGCGCCCGCCCAGAGGCGGCACTGCAGGGATCGGAGCCTCGAGACACAAGCCAAGGCGGCTGCGAACCCGCAGCAGGAGGTGGCCCAGGGCAGCGTACTCCGTGCTGACGACCGCGTCCGGGAGAGGCAGTTGGTGGCAGGGAGGCGCCCCTGTGGCTGGTGGGAGGAGGAGTTCGGTGAGGCAAGGGGCTGGGAGGGGCCGTGGCAGGAGGCGACGCTGAAGGCTTGCCTGTGCTGTGCCTTCCAGGTGCTGCTGAGGGAGACGGCCCAGAAGCGCTCAGCTCGGCACTGAAAGGACCAGCTGTTTACAGCCCGTCGCGATACAGCTACCAGGTAAGCGCCCCTCCGCCTCCAGCCCCAGGCAAGCCCTGCGGCGCGCAGCGTCTGTGCGCTGACCCTTCCTCTCTCCATCCAGCTCCTGCAGGCTGACAGCCCCCGCACAGAGCCCCCCGCCCTCCTGCAGCAGAGCTCCCCCTGCCGAGGACCCTCGACTTCCTCTCCTGGATACAGCTACCGCGCAGCTCCGCCACGGGCCGGGCCCAACCCCGCCCCCGGCTCGTTGGACACGCCCGCCTCCTATCCCAGCCCCGCCCACGCAGCCTCCACGGACTCCTCCGCGCTGTTGGCAGGGAATTGTGGGTATTCCGGCAGCCAGCAGCACTCTGGGAGCAGCCTTCTGAAGAAGAGTCACTCTGCGGCTGCCAGTCCAGCACAGCAGGCTGCTGCAGACTCGGTGTCCTCGGGGGCAGGGTCCCAGCCCTGCCCCGGTGCTGCCCCCCAAAGCTCCAGAGCCTTGCAGTCAGACGTGCGGACTATCAGCCTGCCTACTTCTGGGCAGCCTGCCCTCCAGCAGAGCTCCAGGGGGCCGGGGGCTTCCAGTTCACAGCACTATCCGCACCGGGGGGCAGGGGGTGTCCATCCCTACAGACTGCAGCAGCTCCCAGGCTCGGGAGTAAAGACTCAGACGGGACTTTCCTAGGGCTGCCTGGATCCAGGGGACCGAATTGCCCATAATTCCTGCCAGCTGCCTCTGGAAGTGGCTTCTGGGCCACTGCTGGGAGCCTGCGCCTGACGCTGGGGGTGCAGGGCCAAAGGCTGGAGAGCGCCCCTAAGCCTTGTGAGCAGAAGCAGCCTCTGCCCTTGCAGGGGGATGCAGGTTGCTCCGAGGCAGAGCCTGTGGCAAAGCTGGGGACACAGCAGAAAAGCAAATGGTTCCAAGTGCACTGCCTGCTGCCGCCTCTGTCTGCCGCCCTGCCCAGCCGCCGCCACCTGTGCCACAAGGGCGTCCTCCCCAGTGTGAAAGCACCGTAGACTCCGGTCTCAGCGCCCCGGGGGCTTTCCCCATCAGTCATTCCGCTCGCCTGTGGGCGTGGGCGTGGGCCGTGGGCCTCCCCCAGCCAGAGCCAAGGCCCTTGTGTCAGATCCAAGAGCTGGTTGGTGAGCACAGGCTTCCTGGGTCTGCAGGTCTGTCGCTAGCTGGTGTCTCCTGGGCCCCCCGTGAACATGGCCGTAGGGCTGAGTCGTTCCCCTACCGAGCTCGGGGAGGGGCTGTGGAGTGTCCCAGAGTGCCAGTGGGGGGGACCCCAGGCCTTGGCAAGCTGGGTGCTAAGTATCACCTGTGGGTGGCGTGGAGCAGAGTGGCTCCAGAGTCAGCCCAGGAGGGGGCACAGGCCCAGGAGATTGCCAGCTTCCCTCTCACTTGTTTACTGTCATAGCCGGCGTGTTTTTATTTATCTAATTTTATATTCAGTTATAACCATCTTAGGTTAGCTAATGGACAGCCGTATAGTCCCTGGTGCTGCAGTGGGCCTTCTCCTCCTCCTCTCGGACAGGGGAGTGCCGGGAGCCTGCCTCCTCTCTTTCAGAGGCAGTCTTCTTCCTGTTAGGACTGTTACAAGTTCTCTAATTCACAGCTGAAATCAGGTGTTGGTTCAGAGTAGGGGAGACTTTTAAACTGTTAAAGCAAAGTAACTTTCCAACAGTCTGGTTGTGTGTTGGGGGTGGAACTTGTCACCTGAGGGCAGGTGTCCTTGTATACTGTATAAAATAGGTGTAAACATCACTCCGGAGAGCCCTGGGCGTGTTGTCTCCCATTTCGCGCTGTGTGCAGCATGGGGCAGGCAGGTTCTGCCCTGCCTAGTGGCAGCAGCGGACGGGGTGGGGAGCAGCATGCAGAGGTTCCAGCACTTCGGTGTGGGCGGGGTGCAGAGTGGAGGCACCCTGGGATGGTGGGGGCTGCAGCTTCTGACTCTCGTGGGTTTTTACACCATGCTGTCACATTTGAACTTTCACAAGAGATGTAATAATTTTGATAATAAAAATACTTACCTTGAAAATCAACGTTTTTGGAACTTCCCTTCCCATTATTAGTGGCTTTAGTCTCACGGTGAGCACAGACCTACGGCCAGGGACTTTATGCATCTTGGCCCTTCTTTCCCTCTCCCCTCCACCCCCATGTGAAGCTTTGCAGATGCCTTGAGGCAAAGAGGAACCTGCACGCATCACTCAAGGAGACCAAATCTGAGGTCTGATTTTGGGTGGGCAAGTCACACAGCTGCATGTGTCAGCTCAGTTGGAGTGATATGTACAGGTTGGACCTCTCTCAGCTGGGACTCCCTGGTCCAGCAACATCCATGGGCCTGATGTTGCTGGACCAGAGAGACCTGGTGGAGGGCCAGAGGCAGGAGCCCTGTGGGGGGCCAGGAACCCAGCCAGGCTGGCTGCAGGAAGTCCAGCTGAGCCGGTGGCAGGACGGACAGAATGCCAGTGGGCTCTGGCGGGGCAGTGGAGCCCCAGCGGCAGGACCTCAGGGCTGCCGCAGAAGGGCTGGTGGAGCCAGAAGCCCCGGTAATGGGGCCAGTGCTGTCCTGGTAGGGCTGACAGGGTCGGGAACCCCGGTGGCTGAGCAGGAGTCTGCCAGGATGGGCGGGAGTCCCGGAGGCAGGACCGCGGGCTGGTGGGGCTGGGAGCCCAGCAGCTGGGCAGTGGTTTGCCATGGCAAAGCTGAGTGCCCCAGCAGCAAGACCATGGGCTGCTGTGGCACGGCAGTGAGGCGGATCATGTGGGGAGCTGCTGAGAGGCCAGCCCAGGAGCAGAGCCAGGCTGGGAGGCCAGGGGTAGGGGGACAGAAATGACCTCCCCTGGTCTGGCAAAATCCCTCCTGCAGGACCACTCAGGTCCCGCGGGTGCTGGACCAGGGAGGTCCAGCCTGTATCTGTATCTAGAAGATGATTTGTGAGTCTGTCTGTCCCAGAACTCCTGAACGGTGAGAGCTGGGACCACCAAGGCTGGGCGGCAGCTTCCTCTTCTCCAAACTTAAAGCAAGGCCAGGGGTTGGCTGTGCCAGGGCAATGGGATGTGCCTGGAATCAATTGTTTTCCATAAGGTGGAAGGGGAGGGGGCTGACTGGAGGGATGCCCCTGGGGGCAGCGCTTTCCTGCAAGGAGACCACTGAGAGCAGCCGCACCAGCAAGAGAGTGGCCAGTGGGGGATGGGACCCACCATCTTACCTGCCACGGCCCAGCTGCCCTGAAACCGTCCCCCCAGCCCTTGGCCGCAGCGTTGGATGTGGAGGAAGCCCCCCCAGTCCCCAGGAGCACTGCCCGGGCTGGGCAGCGCAGCTCCGGTCCCCATCGCACAAGCCACAGGTGCCCTCTGCCCAGTGCCGCTGTGGCCAACCTGCGCGGTCCCCTCCCCCGGGAACTCCCCCAGCCAGCCTGCCCCCCTCTCCACCTCCCGGCTGGGCCTGGACAATGTCCCAGGGGGTCCTGCGCAGGCCCCCTCACCCCTCCAGCCAGGCCCGGGGAGCGTCAGTGTGAGATGCCTGCGCTGCCCACCCTCAGGCCCCCAAACCTAACCCCGGTCTGGACTGCCCCTGCTCCAGCCCTTCACGTGCTGCCTTGGAACTGAACTTTCGTAGGGATTCCTGAGCTGCTTCCTGGACTCATGAGATTCCCTCTATGTAGCCCCCCACCTTTTCGTCAGCCCAGAGCAGCGGTTGCCTGGAGCTGGCAACCGTGACGAGCAGCAAGTGTAAAAGCAAAGCACTGTGATGCTCTCGAGAGCGGGTGTCGACACCCTGGTTTCTGGGAGACACAAGAACTTTTCACTTTGAATCTGCTGTTAACTCGCAGGCTCTAGCTCTCGAGAATCCGGCTCCTTTCCCAGATCCAGTGCTTCCTGGCCATTCGAACCATCTCCCCATCCGTCGGGCCAGCGAGGTGGTCGGTCACTGGGCGTGCACAGCAGCAAGCGAGCTCCGCCCGAGCTGCACAGCCGCCGCCCCGCCCCCATGCAGCTGGGGCCGAGTGCTCTGCTGCCTCCTCCCAGCCCCTCTGCCCCTTCCCAGCCTTGGGCTCGCAAAACAAAGATGCCACCTCCCCTCTGGCCCCCCCCCTCGCTTAGGCAGCTCTGGCACGCGGGCCTCTAAACACTGGGTGTTGGAAGGGGCCGGAGCAATCAATCCCTTTGTGTCGGGGGGTGGGGTGGCCCCTGCATCCTGCTTGGCTCTGACGTGACAGATGCTTTGTGCTCTACAGCAGGGCAGGGAACTTGTTTTGGGCGGGGGCCACTGACCCCCAGAGAAATCAGTCTGGGGCCGCACAAAGTGAGAAGCACAAAACCCACAGTCGCACCACAACTAGTGCATTTTGTGTGCTCTAGTCAGCGCAGGCTCCCCAATGCTGGGCCTCAGGGGCCAGATCCAGGCAAGCCTGAGGTTCCCCTCCCCTGCCTGGGATTGTCACTCCTGGCTCTGAGCAGCTACTGCTTTTGTTTCTGCTGGAGTCAGTGAGTGATCGCACACGCCAAGGCCTGCGAGCCATTCTGTCTCGCCCCGGATGTCACGCCAGCTCTTCGTCCTGAGCACGCGGTCAAGGGACGTCCTGCGGGGAATGCCCCTCGTCAGCCATCCAGCTCCCTGTTTTTCCCAGTGACACTTCAGTGCCCCCCTTTCCTGCTCTGTACCGGCCTCCAGGCCAGGCCTGCTGCCTTGCCCAAAATGGCTGAGGCCTTGGCGCAGTCTGTCTGGGGCCCTGGCGGTGCGCTGTTGAAGCTGAGGCAGAGGGGGATTGTTCCAGATAAGCCCCATAGGGAACTGGTCCCGGCATAGCGCGAGCCAAGATTAACAACCATCTGGAAGAAAATACGAAAATATTGCTGGTCAGTGTTGTGGATGAAACAAATTCATAGTGCGGTGAATGCTCGGGCTAGGATGCTTGGCAAGAATGTTCTGAGTTAAAGCAAAGCTGCACTGCAAGACACCCAGATGCGCGGTGCTGGAGCTAGGGTCGGGGTAGCCCACTGCAGGACACCCAGATGCGCGGTGCTGGAGCTAGGGTCGGGGTAGCCCACTGCAGGACACCCAGATGCGCGGTGCTGGAGCTAGAGACAGTAGCCTACTGCAAGACACCCAGATGCGCGGTGCTGGAGCTAGGGTCGGGGTAGCCCACTGCAAGACACCCAGATGTGCGGTGCTGGAGCTAGGGTCGGGGTAGCCCATGCCTTGGCTGTGTCTGTCCCAGTGACTGTTCTCTTGGCCCTGCTTGCGGTTGTTCCCTTACCCTCTGCTTCCGTGTGTGAAGCGAGTGCGGGGTGTGATTGAGTACACACCTTGGGCTGTGGCACAGCCCTTCGGCCCTGCAGAGGGTGTTAGGGGCATGTACCTGGTCTCAAGCAACTGCAGTCTTGAGACCCATTCCCATCCTCCTCTGACCCCTCTTCTCCCCGAGCCTCACCCCATCTGCCTGTTCTCACTCCCAGGTGCAGCCCTGCTTGCACACTGCACCAGTGCCCATGGGTCCGGCGCAGCCACATGGGCCAGGATTGGGCCATGCAGATTTCACAGAGAGCCTTATGTTTCTCAAAGTGGGGTTATGACCCAAAAGGGAGTTGGGGGGAGGGAGGTCACAATGGGGGCTGCTCTTTTTGCTCTGCCTTCAGAGCTGGGTGGCTGAAGAGGCAGCTGCTGATCCAGGGCCCAGCTCTGAAGGCAGCAGAGCAAAGGGAGGGGTGGCAATGCCATGCTAGGCCACCCTTACACGCAGGAGCTGGCAGCGGCGCTGGTTCAGAGCTGGGCTTCCGACCACCAGCCGCTGCTCTCCAGCTGCCCAGCTCGGAAGGCAGCAGCAAGCGCAGCAGAGCCACAGCCCCCCCCCCTCCAATAACCTGGGTGCACCCCACAATTCCAGGCCAGGACCGCTATGATTGCAACACCCGCAACTGCGTGGCAGCAGCTGAAATCGACACATTGACGGTTTTAAATTCCTATGGCCGTGAAATTGACCACAAGGGACCGTGGCGCGGGCAGAGCCTTAGTCCGAATGAACTCAAGGGCTGTGGGCAAGCAACTGGCTCGTCAGGTGAGCCCCGGTCCCCTCAGCTGGGAGCTGCCAGGTTGGGGGCTTCTCTGAAAACTGAAGCTAAATCTTCTCCTAAGCACCTTGGCCTTCCCAGCGCATCTTGGGCCTGCACTGGGAGAAGCAGCCCAGGACTCTGCGTGGGGCCCTGTCAGTGTCCAGTGGAAACCTTTCTGCAGCAGGAGCGAGCAGGCCAGGGCCTCTGTCTGGCACTTGCAGTTTGCTCCTGCTCAGAGCATCCTCACAGGACCTGCTGCAGCAGAGGCAGGGCTCCGAGCTGAGGGGCAAGGGGGGGGTCCCCTCATGTTTGCCCCAGGTGCCAGCTCATGCCCCACTGGGCCCCTTCTCCGAATAGCCGGCCTGAGTCACAACCCCAAGTTTCCCACACTCCAGGGCCTGAGTTCTAGCCTTGGCCTGGCAGCAGCTCAACCCCCATGGCCCAGGCAGACACAAGCCTGGCTCTGGGGCAATTCCTGGCTCCTGCCTGCCAGGTCCAGGGCCCTCATCACTGTGCAGGCTGCTCCCAGATGCGTCTCGGGGAAGGAGAGCCTCGTGTCCCACTCCAGCAGCCAGGGCCGTGCCCCCCACACCTGCTTAATGGCCAGCGTGGCCTTGGCTGGGCTCCAGCCACTGAGGGGTTGCTGGCCAGAGGCAGGAGCAGGGCCCTGGAGCAGTTCCTGAAGGACTGGGCCCAGTGGCCAAACTCAGACCATTCCGGACAGCTAGCACCTGCCCTGCCCATCGGGCTCTTGTTGGAGATGGAGGCAGCGGGACCAACAGAGCCAGGGCAGTGGGTTTGCTGCAGGACTCGGCCAGAGCCTGTTTGCAGGAAGCTTCTGGCTCCTACTCCATCCTCCCAGCAGCGGCCAAGAGCATGTCAAGTGAAGGGCTGAGCCGTCATGCCCCAAGCCCACGCGAGTGGGGCCAGGCCACATCCAGCAATGGGTGGGAGCCACCACCAGCGCACTGCACAGCCCCAGGAGAACTGGAAGGGGGGCCCTGTCCCAGCTGCCCATGGAGAAGCCCAGGAGAGGCCTGGGCCCAGCAGGACTGGCCAGGTCCAGGTCACCTCCCATCTCTCTGGGAAGCCACTGGAAAGTCAGGTCCCTCCGCACTCTGCCCGTGCTCGAGTGTGTGGCACAGTGGCCGTGCTGGGTGTCGGGTGGGGCATGCTCGGGCCGTGATGGGAGGCCCCCGGGGGTCCCAGTGCTGCAGACCCCTCTCCAGGACTGGCCTGGTGTCTCGCACTCGGCAGCACCCCCGGAACCGCCTGGGAGGGTTGAGTAGGATCTTCCGGCCCGTTGGGGAAAGCTCTCCCAGAGCTGGCAGCCTGGCGAAGGGGCCCTCCTCGCAGACAGCCAGTCTCCCTGCCCTGTCACAAGCCCCAGTCAGCCTAGCCAGCAGGACACCGCTTGCCCGGAGCCTCTGTCTCAGGCGTGGCCCTGGGCTTCGGCACTCAGCTCGATCTGCAGGCCCCCTCCTCCCCGCTGTCCGTCATCGTGCCAGCAACTTCTTCAGCTCCATGGCTATGCTAGCTGGCTTCCCGTGGCAACCGCCGGAGGAGGATGCTGTCGGCCTGGCTCCGGGCGCTGCGGTGAGTCCCCATGGAGATGGGGCAGCAGCTTAGGAAGCAGGCCAGGGAAGGGAGATTTCCCAGGCCGGGTTCCTGACCTTACAGGGGTCCTGGCTCCTGCCCCAGCCCCTTGCTGCCTTGCCCCAGCTGCTCCCCGGCAGGCTCCTCCTTTGCCCCTCACCTGCCATCTAGCCAAAGATGGCGAAGGGCCCTGGGCAGCTCTGAATGCAGCCAACTCCTCCCTGCACCCCCCCCCCCCCCGCCATGGCAAGCCCTGGCCAGAGCTGCCTGCACCTCCCTGCCACGTGGGGCAGAGAGCCCAAGGCGCTGTGCCCACGCTGCTCAGCAAGGTACCGGCCGGAGTACGTTTGCCAGGCCTTGCTGAGCAGCACCCGGCCCCACCGGTCTCCCTGCTCTAACCCAGGGCTGGCGGCTCCCTCCCTGGGGCCTGAGGCACCTCCCAGTCTGAGTCCTGGGGGGCTTTGCCCAAGTGCTAGCGTTGCTCTGTTCTGGTGCTGGGCCCCAGGGGCAGGAGCTGCTGACGGTGCAAGGTTTTAGAAGGGCACCACCTTCGGGCAGTTGGACCCTGCTGAGGCAAGCAGACTCAGTAAGAGAAAACAGCCCCCCCCTCCCCTGCTTCGGGGGCAGCCCCTGCTTCCCCTTCCCCGGTCTCTGCTGGGGGACAGCACCCGCTCCCCCCCCCCGTCACGCCAAACCATTTTGGGGGCTCAAGCTGGGATGTGGGGCCATTGCAGGGGCAGCTGTAGGACCCCCCCAGAAACACTGCCCAGCTCTGCTGCTCCAGCCCCCCCTCTCCATGGCTGGGGCAGGAGACTCCCTCAGCCCCTTCCGGGCTCAAACTGCCTGTAGCAAACAGCCTCGTTCAGCTCCTGAGGCCCCGGCCTGCTCCCGGCCCTTCTGCCAGCCCCGCCTAGGCTGGGCTCGGGTGAGACAACAGGGAGGCCCTGCCTCTACCCCGGCGCTAAGCCAGGATCTGCTGCTGGGAGCTCCGCCTCCGCGCTGGCTCCAGGCGGAGGGGTGGCCTGGGCTGCAGGTGCCCAGCATGCAGTGGTGTGAACCCAGGGCTCACCTCCAGCACAGGAGGCAGGTGCGGGGTCCTAGGTGCTCCCGCTCGGCCACCCCTGCCTGCCCCCGAGCAGGACTCTGCACCCAGCTGCTCCTTCCTGGGGCATCATCTCTCCAAGACCCCCCCCCGGTCCGTTGGGCGTGCCCCTGGCTCTGTGGGTCTGTGATATGCATGGGTGTACCGCAGCAAGCGCCCCAGGGCCCGTCTCCCCCGCCCTGGACTTGCCAATACTGCTCTGCCACTCCAGGCCCGTGGCAGAGGACCCAGGCCTGAGGGAGGGGGGCTGGGCAGCGCAGGCTGGGGGCAGTGGCTGAGCCCAGGGCACATCATGCCCTGGTCTGGGCACTGCACAAGGGGCATGATGTGCCGGGGCCAGCGAGAGGCAGCGAGGCCTCCGTGAGCGTGGGGCCTGCTGAGCACACGGGCTCTCTGGCAGCGGGCGGGGGCAGGAGCCACCTGGGCACTGGCAGAGGCTGCCCAGCAATGGGGCCTGGGGCTGCAGGGAGCAGCCTCCCCTGGTGGGGGGGGCGGGACAAGGTCAGTTCTGCCGACTGGGGCAGCAGCTTTGTAAAAATGGTGCCCAGAGCCCGCACTCCTCCCTGCCTCAGGCTCTGGGAGGGTGCAGGAGCCGGGGAGGAGCGGGAGGCGCAGGCTCTGGGAGGGTGCGGGAGCGGGAGGCGCAGGCTCTGGGAGGGTGCGGGGGCCGGGGAGGAGCGGGAGGCGCAGGCTCTGGAGGGTGCGGGAGCCGGAGCCCGCCAGGCTCTGGGAGGGTGCGGGGCCGGGGAGGAACGGGAGGCGCAGGCTCTGGGAGGGAGCGGGGCCGGGGAGGAGCGGGAGGCGCAGGCTCTGGGAGGGAGCGGGGGCCGGGGAGGAGCGGGAGGCGCAGGCTCTGGGAGGGAGCGGGGGCCGGGGAGGAGCGGGAGGCGCAGGCTCTGGGAGGCAGCGGGGGCCGGGGAGGCGCAGGCTCTGGGAGGCAGCGGGGGCCGGGGAGGAGCGGGAGGCTCAGGCTCTGGGAGGGAGCGGGGGCCGGGGAGGCGCAGGCTCCAGGAGGGACTGTGGGCTATGGACAATGTTCCCTGTTTTTTCCATGCATGTGCAGAATACCTGTTGTTCTGTGCTCTCAGGCATGTGAGGATGTGTCCCACCAGTAGAAACACAGGCCGAGTCTCTCCTGAGGGGGCCGCCCAAGTGCTCAGCTTCCAGGGAGCGCTGGTGCCAGGTGCAGGTTCGGGGCTGGGGTACCGGGGAGGGGCGCAGGCTCTGGGGGGGGAGGGGCGGGAACAGGGAGGGGTGAAGGGGGAGGGGGGAGGGGCGTGGTGCTTACCCTGAGGCACCCACCTCTGGCAGCGACTCCCAGGCTGGGGACGACTGGGGAGGGGGGGGTGTCTGTGTGTGCTGCTGCCACAGGGGCCAGACCCGCAGCTCCCATTGGCCACAGGCTCACTCAGGGGAGGGCCGCCCCTGGAATACCCCCCCCCCGGGATGCACAGGCCAGCAGCCTCATGGAGCAGGAAGCTGCCCCACAGCCGGGGATGGCGGGGTCCCGGGGCATTTTACATTGCCTGGGGGCAGCAGGCCAGGCGGGATTCTCAAGGGGCAATGTGTGGGGCAGGGACAGCAGGCAGAGTCAGGGAGAGGCCCAGCCCAAAATTTGCTGTAGGATGGTTTGGGGGGGGGGGACCGCCCCAGCCATGCATTTGGGGCCCCATGGTGGCCACCGCCACCATCCTATGGAGGGGACCGGCGAGCCCCAGGGCAGCCTGGGGGATCACACGGGGACCTGGCATGGGGCGGCAGCACTCACCATGACAGTGGGAGCCGGAGCAACCCTGCAGCCTGCCCCACTCTGCCACCCATCTCCCAGGGGCTCCGCTTCCTGCCACCATGGGGGTTGGGGGGGGCCAAGCCCTGCTACTGCCCCCAGCCAGGCCCCTCAGTACCCCCAGGTCACATTGCTTGCGGGGGGCTTCAGGCAAGTGGGCGGGAGGGTGCGGAGCAGGGGCAGGGCTTGGTGGAAGGGGTGGGGTCGGGGGGGGGGGTGTTGCCTCAGACCCTGCAACCCCTACAGCTGGCCTTGGCCATGGACCCACAGAATGCACCACCCTACTTCCAGTAATTCACTGAGTGGCTGCTCTGCCCAGCCACTCGGCATGGGATCAGCAGGAGGCTCAGCAGGGGCAGGACGAGCCTGGTTCGGAGATATATCCTTCCCCTCCCCGCCTGGTGTGCCCATGCCCTGCCTCGTGTACCGTTGCCCCGTACCTTGCCTCGTGTGCCCGTGTCCCACCTGGTGTGCCCGTGGCCCCGTACCCTGCCTGGTCTGCCCGTGGCCCCGTACCCTGCCTGGTGTGCCCATGCGCTGCCTCGTGTGCCCATGTCCCACCTGGTGTGCCCGTGGCCCCGTACCCTGCCTGGTGTGCCCATGCGCTGCCTCGTGTGCCCATGTCCCACCTGGTCTGCCCGTGGCCCCGTACCCTGCCTGGTGTGCCCATGCGCTGCCTCGTGTGCCCATGTCCCACCTGGTGTGCCCGTGGCCCCGTGCCCTGCCTGGTGTGCCCATGCCCTGCCTTGTGTGCCCGTGGCCCTGTACCCTGCCTGGTGTGCCCATGCCCTGCCTCGTGTGCCCGTTGCCCCGTACCTTGCCTCGTGTGCCCGTGTCCCACCTGGTCTGCCCGTGGCCCCGTACCCTGCCTGGTCTGCCCGTGGCCCCGTACTCTGCCTGGTGTGCCCATGCTCTGCCTCGTATGCCCGTGTCCCTCCTGGTGTGCCCGTGGCCCTGTGCCCTGCCTGGTGTGCCCGTGTCCCACCTGGTGTGCCCATGGCCCTGTGCCCTGCCTGGTGTGCCCGTGGCCCTGTGCCCTGCCTGGTGTGCCCATGTCCCACCTGGTCTGCCTGTGGCCCCGTACCCTGCCTAGTCTGCCCATGCGCTGCCTGGTCTGCCCGTGGCCCTGTGCCCTGCCTGGTGTGCCCATGCCCTGCCTTGTGTGCCCGTGTCCCACCTGGTGTGCCCATGGTCCTGTGCCCTGCCTGGTGTGCCCATGTCCCGCCTGGTGTGCCCATGTCCCGCCTGGTCTGCCCGTGGCTCCATACCCTGCCTGGTGTGCCCGTGGCCCCATGCCCTGCCTGGTGTGCCCGTGTCCCACCTGGTCTGCCCATGGCCCCGTACCCTGCCTGGTGTGCCCATGCGCTGCCTCGTGTGCCCGTGTCCCACCTGGTGTGCCCGTGGCCCCGTGCCCTGCCTGGTGTGCCCGTGGCCCTGTGCCCTGCCTGGTGTGCCCATGCGCTGCCTTGTGTGCCCGTGTCCCACCTGGTCTGCCCGTGGCCCCGTACCCTGCCTGGTCTGCCCATGCGCTGCCTGGTCTGCCCGTGTTCCTCCTGGTGTGCCCGTGACCCCGTACCCTGCCTGGTGTGCCCGTGGCCCCATGCCCTGCCTTGTGTGCCCGTACCCTGCCTGGTTGCCTGTGCCCCTGGCCCTGGCCCTGTGCCCTGCTCCTGGGGCCAGAGGGGCAAGAGCATGAGCGCCCACATCTGCCCCCAGCTCCGGCCTCTCCGCTGGGCTTCGCCCTAGTGGCTGCTGCTCCCTCCCAGGCCTCCCTCGCCCTGCACCAACTGCCACCTTGACCTAGTGCTGGCTGGGGGTGGCCACTGAGAGTGGGGTGCCCCAAGGGAGCACAGCACAGGTGCCAGCTCTGTCCGGCCCCCTCCCTGCTGAGCCTGAGGGTCGTGCGTGCGGGGGGGGGGCCAGCCGGCCTGCCTTGTGCACTGGTGCCTGGGTCCCTGCTGAGCTGCCTTCTGGCCTGGTTTGGGGGATTCAGCTGCTCGGCATTGGGCCAGCTCCTGGCACTAGCTTAGCCCCGGGCTCCCCCTGGCCCTGGCCACAAGCCCAGGCTCTGGTGCTGGGCCGCGAGACTCCCCTGAGAACCGGCACCTGCCCTTTTCTGGAGTCCCGCCCAGCTGTTCCCCGCTGGAGGCTCCGCCACCGCAGGGTTTGCTCTTGCCCCTTCTCCTGAGCCTACTCCGAGCTCATGCCTGCCGGCAGGTCTCCTCCAGCACTGCAGGCTGCCCCTTTCCCCGGCAGCTCTAGGGTGTGACGGGCCAGTCACCTAGGCCTCCCCCCCGTGCTGCCTCTATCAGAATGAGGCAGTGGGGGGGTACTTGAGCGCAGCAGCGCCCAGGGTCAGCGGGGGCGCAGCCACTCTGGGCCTGCCGGAGAGGGCCACAGCCCCTGGAGCTGCTGCTCTCACACCCCTACACTAGGGGCTTTGGCCCTTGGGTGCTGCAGGTCGGTTCCCTCTCATCGGCACTTCCCCTTCTCCCTGGTTTAGTTCC
The DNA here is from genome assembly GCA_032595735.1 of Pelochelys cantorii. Taxonomy (NCBI): domain Eukaryota; kingdom Metazoa; phylum Chordata; order Testudines; family Trionychidae; genus Pelochelys; species Pelochelys cantorii. The sequence goes on from CM064336.1 coordinate 676,848, forward strand.
TGTGAACTGTGTCCTGATTCAGGTACCCCCCTCCCCTCATGCCGACTGGCTGTCCCCAGGATGTCCTAAGCTTGGGGGCTGTCCCGCAGCTTTCTAGGGCATAACAGCTGTGGGGCTGTGCACCCCGGCCTGCCACATCTCTGCGCCATGACACCAAATTGTGGCCTGCAGGCAGTGTGCTGCTGTATTGTATTTCAGCCTCTTCAAATGTTCCTGTGCGATTGCCCCAGCCTCTGCCAGGTTTTTGCGTTTCCTCCCTCCCTCTCACTCACTGGCTGGCTAACAGCTGCCAATTAACACTAACGCACACGCACACGCACCCTACCCTGCCCCACCCCAGCCGGCTCCTGGCTCTCTTGCAGCCTGCCCATCTCCCTGGGCTTAGTCCTCTGCCTGCCCCTGCCAGCCGCTCTCACTCTGCAAGGGGGGGCTTTGCCTGGGATCATACCAGCCCGACATCTGCGCCTTGCTGGGCACTGCCCCTCGGGAAACATGGCACCATTTCCAGGCCATACCACGGGGCAGAACCAATCCAGTTTGAATTCTATTTTCCAGGAAGGTTTTGTGAAACACTGTATCAAAGGCTGTACTAAAATACAGATATCTTACAGCTACGGTATTCCCTTCGCCGTGGCAATCGCCCGGACCAATCACACTTAGCAGCTGCCACAAGCTGGGACGTGTCTCCTCCCTAGGTCGGTGGGTCCCACGCTGCTCGGTGGAGACCTGGCTGGGAGCTGGGGGCTGGTGCCGTCTTGGTTCTAGCAGCTAAGTTGCTTTAAAAGAAATGTGTAGAGTCACCCAGAGTTTTCCTGTCGCCGTCTCGGCGTAAGCACTAGCCGTCATTGCTACCATGTTCTGCTGCTTGGGGAGAGGCGCTGGGGCGGTGCTGTCGGAAAGAAGCAGTGAGCTGAGCCTATGCAGTGGGCATTTGCGAAGCCCTGTGCTAGCTAGCTGTGGGTTTTGCTATTGGTTGGTATGTCAGTGGAAGAGAGGTTAGACACAGCCAGTCAGGACTGCGCTGTTCCTGTCCGAAAATTCACCGCTACATTGGTTTTTCTTCTGCTCTCCACCCTCCCAATGGCCCCAGGCTTTTTCAGAAAGCGTCCCAGTGGTTCAGTGCATGAGTCAACGCTCCCTTAGTGTCAGGGCGGGAGCCGGGCAGAAGGGCTGTCTTGGTACGTTTCCCCTTAACTCCCTCGTATTCCAGGTATATTTACAAAGTCGCTGTTTCCTCCTTTCCCCACTCACGTCGCAGCATGGCAGTCAGAACCCGCCCCTGTGCATTCAGCCCAGAGCTGCGTCCCCGGCGGGTTTCCCTTTGGCAGCAGCAACTTACTTGATTTTCTTCTTTTCCCTGCAGAAGCTGCATCCTTCTTTGGCCCTCCCTTCTCTGCTGAGCCAGGCGGCCCCAGCCGGAGCCCCGCTTGCAGTGCCAACAGCTCCCTTGGGCCCAGGCCCCCAAGAAACACCAGCTTTTTGCTCTGCGCCCCACCTCACAGGCAAGCTACCGCTCTGTGAAGGAGGGGCCCGTTCCTCGCTCTTTTCTCACACATGCATGTGCATGCCCCCGCCCCACGCGCCCTGGGCAGCTTCTCTGGCCTGTGGCTACGGGGCTGGTTTCCCTTCAGGCAGTGGGTGGCTGTGCTCAGGGCTCAGAGCTTTATTGCGGTGCAGGGCTGCTGGCCTGGGCCCGTGGGGCTGGGAGCAACCCAGCCAGCCAGCCACACGCTGACTGGCCAGCAGGGCCAGCGCCCTAGCCGGGGGCAGGCCGGCACCTGGCGCGGGGAGGGGTGCTGAGGCGCTCACTCTGCGCCTGCTAGACGGGGCGATGGGCGGGGTGGCTCTGTCTGGGGGTGCTCCATCAGGCCTGGGCTCGTGGAGCAGGAACCGGGCTCGTTCCCCACAAGGGGCCCTGGCTGGCGGCGCGAGACTTTTGTCTCTCTGGCCATGGGGTGTCCCTGCTGCATTGGCCTCTCCTGGCCCTTCGGACAACTTGGCTTGCCCCTGCCAGCCGGAGCTGGAGCCTGGGGGCGAAGCTCCTGCAACGCAAGAAGTACCAGGGCAGCCCCCCCCGCTCCCTGGCCCTGCCCCCAGGCCGGCCCTCGGGAGAGCGCCATGGAGATAAAGCACCATCTGTGGGGTATTTGGCACCAGCCTGAGCCAGGCCCAGCCCGGGGAGGGCCCGGGTACAGACCCAGCAGCAGGGGAGGAACGACTCTGTTCGCACGTCCAGCTGCTCCACCCCCCGAGGGGCCTGGCCGGGTCACAAGCCGTGCGGCCGTGGAGGGAGCCGGCAGGGCAGGCCCTCTGGCCCTACACGCTGGGATGGGGAATGAGCCAGTCCGCACCCCCAGGCCGGAGGAGAGACGTGACCCTCCGGCTGGCTGGCGTCCCTGGGCAGAGAAAATACGTCTGCGGATAAAAGTATCAAAGGTTCCAGTCTTGGGCTGGTTCTCCGAGCAGAGCTGCCCAGAACGGGGCTGAAGCTGCTGGGGCTGGCGCCCGCTGCACAAAGGGGCGCTGGAGGCGACTCAGCTGGCAGCGTTCTCCCAAGGGAGGGGTCATGCCAGAGGCTCTCGGGATGCAGAAATCTGGTAAAACGCCATCTTTTCCCTTGGAACAAAACTGCCACGCGGGGCCCCCCGGGACGCAGGTTTAGGGCCACTTGGCCTCAACCTCCCTCCAGCTTCCACCCCTGAGCAGAGGGGGGCAGCCCAAGGTGGCGAGGGGCATGGAAAGGGCACAGGGCAGGGCTGGCAGAGCCCCAGAGAGGCTGCGTGTTGATGTTATGGAGCCAGCGGCAGCAGAAACAAGGCAGGAGAGAGCGAGCGTCCGGTCCCGGAGCCAGTGAGCGCTGGGCCTGCTGCTGGGTCTCTGCATCATATCCGCTGTGGAGAGAACACAGTGCTCAGCACACACCTGCCACCCCCCTCCCCGGCCCGCTCCCCCCAAGGGGCCAAGCAGCCAGCAGGCGTAGGCAAAGCAGCAGGCCAGGTGACACTGGGACCAGCCTCCTCGCCCACCTGCAGACCCAGCCCTGCCCCGTGAAGGGGGCTTGTACACACCACATCCCTGAGCCGGCCCCTGTGTTCCCAGCACCTCGTTAGGGCCCCAGCCCCACACGGGGTGGAGGCCTCTACGGGGACCCTGCTCCTGGCCTGGCCAGCGGGAATTGAGCCTCAGAAAGCAGCTTTTGGTCGTGGGGGCCAGGAGCCCCCAGGCCTCCTAGCCCAGCGATACCCAGAAACGCCTGGCACAGAGCGGGCGTGACGCGGGGAGTGGCCAATCAGGAGAGTCTCTGCAGGCATGTCCGTGCCAGTCACTGCCTGAGCCGCTGTAGGGCAGCCACACGCCACCCCCCAGCAGCAAGGCGCTGAGAGGTTGCTCTGCGGGGGCCAGGGCTGTTCCCACCTGCTCTGGGGTGGTGAGTCACATGGGCTGCTGCTGCCAGGCAGTCCCTGGCCAGGGGTCGGCAGCAGCTTGTTCCTGTCCAACCCCACGCGCCAGCACTCCGGTGCCCGCACATCCTGCCCCAGGCCTGCTGCATTCCCAGCCTGCTCCTCCATCGCCCTCGGGCCCAGACAGCAGCATGGACACCCCAACACAGGGCCAGGCCCTGGCCACCTCGGCCTTGTCACACACTGGGCCCCTACCCTGCAGCTGGGAGGGAAGGTGGCCACTCTGCTCCCCTGCTGAGCACGGCAGGCAGCATGGGGCACACCCTGGGCCTTCCTCTCATCCCACAGTTGCCACCCACTGACCGACAGGAAACCAAAGTGCTGCCGAAGGCCCGATGCAGCCCGTGCCAGCCCCGGGGGGGGCAGAAGGGAGCTGGGCCCTTGAGAGCCATTTGACTCTTTTAAATCTCCTGAGTTGGGGTCCTGCTCTGTGTCTTTGGGGTCTGACTCTGAGGTCGGTAGCACAGGGCCAGGCCCGACGCCCGTCTCCTCCCTGCCCTGCGGCGCACACACCGGATGGGACCAGGCCACGCTGCAGCCACACAACTTACCGCAGTGCCAACCAAATCTGTGAAGAGAAGGGGAGAGAGAGAGAGTTAGGGTGAGTCTGATGCGCAGCGGCTGCGCTCAGTGACTCCGTAGCTACATCCTCTTGGCCCACTCTGGGGTTAGTGCAGGGGTCACGTGCTGCATGGTCGCCCTCCCTCCTGCTGGTGTGGCTGGCATGGCACCATAGCTCCCTGGCTGGAGCACTTGCCCACCACAGCCACTGCCAGGGCACAAGCATGTTAGTCTGATGCAGGCCGGGGAAGTGGAGCCCGATGGGCCGGGCCAGGGGAGCGGAACAGGCCGGGCCGGGGGAGCGGAACAGGCCGGGCCGGGGGAGCGGCGCACGATGGGCCGGGCCAGGGGAGCAGAACAGGCCAGGCCAGGGGAGCGGAACAGGCCGGGCCGGGGGAGCGGCGCACGATAGGCCGGGCCAGGGGAGCAGAACAGGCTGGGCCAGGGGAGCGGAACAGGCCGGGCCGGGGGAGCAGAACAGGCCGGGCCGGGGGAGCAGCGCATGATGGGCCGGGCTGGGGGGAGCGGAACAGGGCAGGCTGGGCTGGGGAGTGGAGCAGAGCAGAGCAGGGCAAGCTAGGCCAGGGGCTCAGTTTCCTGCTGCCAAGCCAAAGCAGAGCGACCCAGCTGGGACCTTGGCAGTGGCTCCGCAGTGAGTGGGGTGGGGTTCAACTCCTGCTGCCACCCCACCAGGCCCCCAGTAGCCTCCCAGGTCGTGCACTCAGGGAGGGGAATTGGAAGGGGTCGGTGGTGGAGAGGGGGTGCAGCAGGGACAGGAGCAGAGCAGGGGTGGGAAAAGGGCTGGGGCAGAAACCCACACCCCAGGGACAGCCCTGCCCATGTCAAACTCAGCCACCATAGGCCTCTGGCCAGCCACGCCCCAGGAGACGGCTTGTGAGGCCTGTCAGATCCACTCAGGGCCTGCTGCCCAGGGCTGCCTCCGGAGGCAATGGCCCAGTGGAGCAACGGGCCGGCAGACTCGGAGGAGCCAGAGAGGCCTGCGACTGGCAGGGAGCAGCTGCTGGCTGAGGCGCTAGGGAGCAGATGCCCTGGGAGCAGGACGTGCTGGGACTGTCATGCCTGGCTTGGAAGCCACTGGGCCCAGCTGCTCTCCGCAGGAGGAGACAAGCTGCCTGGCTCTGCAGGGCTGCCCCCACCGGGCCAGGGACTGCCCTGGCCGTGCTGCTGTTCTGGCTACACGGATGCCTGCTCAGTGCCCCCGTAGCGCAGCCAAGCCCAATGCAGCGGGGACACCGCCGGCTGCGTTTGGCCAGCACGAGGGACCCCCTCCCTGGGCGCACATCGGGTCCACTGGCTCTCCTGCCGCAGGTGGGGCCCACGACTCGGGACGGCGATGCCGACTGGGCCCCATCTGCCAGGAGCCCCCTTCCAGCCGGGGTCCAGTGGGGCTGGGCCAGAGGCTGCCATGCAGGGAGGCCGCTCCCCAGTGCTCAGACGGACGCGCCCCTTGCCCTGTTCTGAGCTGTGACTGTCATCCTCCCACTGCCCCCGAGCCCTGCCCAACGCCAGGGAGCAGCGCCCGGCTCTAGGGCTGGCTGGGGGAGACTCTGTGCGGGGGAATGGGGATCCGTCCCCGTCCCCGACCTCAGCAGAGCCACGTGGGCGCCTCTGCTGCAGCTGGCCAGAAGCTCTCTCACGTGTCACTGTGTGGCCTCCCCCACGGCCTATTTGCAGCGTCCGCTGTGGGCAGGCCCAGGCCAGGCTCCAGGAAACCCAGCGCGAGATGTAGGAGCAGGGGGAGTGTGGGATGGTTTGGCTGGCACCCCGGCACCGCGGAGCTGAGCTGGGACTGTGGCAGGTGTCGGCTCTTTGGGGGCCCATGGCTGGCAGGAGCAGGGGACAGGACAGCTCAGGCTGGAGCTGGTAACTCTGGGCTCCCTCAGGTGGGGCGGGGGGGGGGGCTCGGAAGCCTTTGCTGTGTCCCGTTGTGGAAGGGGCGGGGCTGGGGCAGCTGGTACCTTTGTTCTCTGGCTTGAGCTCCTCGTGCAGCAGGTCGTTCTGCCGGTTGCCCAGGACGAAGGCCAGGAAGGAGAGGATGAGGGCGTTGAGGATGCCGATGATGGCGAGGATGTAGGCCCAGCGCACCGAGCAGTCGCCCAGCGAGTACTTCCCTGTCTTCTCCCCACACATGTCCCGCACCGTCTCTGCGTCCCAGCCATCCGGAAAGATCATGCAGCCCAGCACCAGGCAGAGGGCTGGACAGGGCGAGGGATGCAGGGGGAGAGAGAACAGCAGTTTGCTAACAGCCAGCTCCGCAGCAGGGCACACAAGTATCTACGGCAGCCCAGCGGCTGGACGTGGAAGCTAAATGCAGTCAGAAGTCGCTAGCCAAAATCTGAGAGGGACGAAGTGGGGGGCCTGCTCTCAGAAGTCTTAAAAGAGCAACACACCGATGCAGAAACTACAGAACCTGAACCACCAGAAAGACAATCAAGCTTCTGCTGGTGCCATCTGGCTCAGGTGAAGAGCTTGAAGACGCCTTAGTCTGCACTGCCCTGGATTGCTAGCGAGCAACACACATTAGCAGCGCAGACACACGTCCTCTGGGCTGGAGTGTGAAGTGGGGAGGGACATCGGAATCATTGACGTGTCTGGCAGGGAAATGGATGAAAGCTACAACCATGTCATGCAAACCCCAGTTTTCAGGCCGGGTGCCGCAGGGAGCATTATTTCCTGCTCATGGAAACAAACTTGTTTGCGTGGACAAGGACTGAGGGGCCTGTCAGCTCGAGCGTTCGCACGATCTCAGTTCTGAATGACGGGTTTGGTCCATAATTCTACATTTGTAAGTTCAACTTGCATGACAGAGACTGCACTACAGCACGTGGAAAGGGGCACTGAGAAGCACTGTTTCTTGTGGTTTTACACAGCAAATACCTATAATAAAAATAAATCTAAAGTGAGCACTGTGCACGCCGTGTTCTGGGCTGTAATTGAAATAAAAACACTGGAAAAGGTAGCAAACCATCCACCATATTTAAATAAATGATATTCTATTGTTGTTTAACAGCACAATTAATCACGATTAATTGCAGTTCCTTTTCAATTGTGTGATTAAGTGCAAATTATTTTTTTAATTGTTTGATAGCCTTAAAATATTCCTGTTCTGTATTTGGTGAGAAGCAGGCTGATAAATTTATATCACATGAGGCTCGTGATATACTTTCCAGTCCATTTTAACTAAGGAAGAAGTTAATATCTAGTAGGGATGCAAGACAATTTTCAAGAGGACCAATTAATTTGACCCAAGAGACTGCTAACAGAATTGACTGAGGAGATTTCTGCCCTGCTGATGTTAATTTTTAATAAGGCTTGGAATAGCAGGGAAATTCCAGCAGAGGGGAACAGAACAAATGAGGTGCCAGGATGCAAATGGAAAAGTGGGATGATCCAATTAACTATAGATCAGTTAATCTAGCATCAGTCCTGGGCAAAATAATGGAACCTGTACCTTGGAAGTACTTTAAAGAAGCCTTATTAAAGGCACAGGAAGAAACCATCCCGATGCGCAGTAAGAAAAGCAAATATGGTAGGTGACCAGATTAAGCTCACCAAGGATTTCCCCGGTAAGCCAAACACAAAAAGGAAGCTTACAAGAACTAGAAACTTGGACAGATGACTAGGGAGGAGTATAAATACATTGCTCGAGAATGCAGGGGAGTTATCAGGAAGGCGAAAGCACAATTGGAATTGCAGCTAGCAAGTGATGTGAAGGTGAACAAGAAAGGTTTCTACAGGCATGTTAGCAATAAGAGGGTGATCAGAGAGGGTGTGGGGCCCTTACTGGATGAGGGAGGTAACCGAGTGACAGATGATGTGGGAAATGCTGAAGGACTCAAGTCTTTCTTTGCCTCTGTCTTCACAGACAACGTCAGCTCCCAGATTACTGCACTAGGCAGCGCAGTAGGAGAAGGAGGTGTATAGCCCTTGGTGGGGAAAGAACAGGTTAGGAACTATTTAGAAAAGCTAAACATACACAAATCCGTGGGCCTGACTTTAATGCATCCGAGGTACTGAGGGAGTTGGCAAATGTCATTGCGGAGCCTTTGGCCATTATCTTTGAAAACTCCTGGAGATCGGGAGAGATCCCGGCTGATTGGAAAAAGGCAAATGTAGTGCCCATCTTTAAAAAAGGGAAAATGGACAATCCAGGGAACTACAGACCGGTCAGACTTATCTCAGTCCCCAGAAAAAATCATGGAGGGGATCCTCAAGGAATCCATTTTGAAGCACTTGGAAGAGGGGAAAGTGATCAGGAATAGTCAACATGGATTCACCAAGGGCAAGTCATGCCTGACCAATCTGATTAGCTTCTATGATGAGGTAACTGGCTCTGTGGACATGGGAAAGTCAGTGGATGTGATATACCTTGACTTTAGCAAAGCTTTTGATATGGTCTCCCACAATATTCTTGCCAGCAAGTTAAGGGAATATGGATTGGATAAATGGACGGTAAGACGGATAGAAAGCTGGCTAGACTGTCAGGCCCAATGGGTAGCAATTTACGGCTCCATGTCAGGTTGGTGGTCGGTTTCTAGCAGAGTGCCCCAAGGATCGGTTCTAGGGCTGGTTTTGTTCAACATCTTTATTAATGACCTGGATGAGGGGATGGATTGCACCCTCAGCAAGTTTGCAGATGACACTAAGCTAGGGGGAGAGGTAGATACACTGGAGGGCAGGGATAGGGTCCAGAGTGACCTAGACAGATTAGAGGGTTGGGCCAAAAGAAATCTGATGAGGTTCAGCAAGGACAAGTGTAGAGTCCTGCCCTTGGGACGGAAGAATCCCAAACATTGTTACAGGCTGGGGACCGACTGGCTAAGTAGCAGTTCATCAGAAAAGGACCTGGGGATTGCAGTGGATGAGAAGCTGGATACGAGTCAACAGGGTGCCCTTGTGGCCAAGAAGGCTAATGGCATATTGGGGTGCATTAAGAGGAGCGTTGCCAGCAGATCCAGAGATGTGCTTACTCCCCTTTATTTGGCTCTTGTGAGGCCACATCTGGAGTATTGTGTCCAGTTCTGGGCCCCCCACTATAGAAAGGATGTGGGCGCATTGGAGAGGGTCCAGCGGAGGGTGACCAAAATATGAGGAGAGACTGAGGGATTTGGGTTTGTTTAGTCTGAAGAAGAGAAGAGTGAGGGGGGATTTGATAGCAGCCTTCAGCTTCCTGAAGGGAGGTTCCAAAGAGGATGGAGAGAGGCTGTTCTCAGTGGTGACGGATGGCAGACCCAGGAGCAATGGGCTCAAGTTACAGTGGGGGAGGTCTAGGTTGGATATTAGGAAAAACTCTTTCCCTAGGAGGGCAGTGAAGCACTGGAATGGGTTCCCAAGGGAAGTAGTGGAGTCTCCATCCCTAGAGGTTTTTAAGTCTCAGCTTGACAAAGCCCTAGCTGGGTTGATTTAGTTGGGATTGGTCCTGCCTTGAGCAGGGGGCTGGACTTGATGATCTCCTGAGGTCTCTTCCAGCCCTACGATTCTATGAATTCACTATCTGAACAATGGAAGGCTAGGGATATAAATAATGCCAGCCAACTTGGCTTTATGAAAATAAATCAAGCAGCTGAAATGAGAAGCTGAGAAAGATAACGGTGCCGCTGTCACTCACTAAGATAAGATAACGATGTCACTGTGAGTAATAAGATAAGATAACGGTGTCACTGTGACGCACTAAGATAACGATGTAGGTGTGACGCACTAAGATAAGATAACGATGTCACTGTGATTCATAAGATAAGATAACGATGTCACTGTGATTCACTAAGATAACAGTGTAGCTGTGACGCACTAAGATAAGATAACAGCGACACTGATTCACTAAGATAAGAAAACAGTGTCACTGTGACGCACTAAGATAAGATAACGGTATCGCTGTGACTCACTAAGATAACGGTGTAGGTATGATGCACTAAGATAAGATCATGGTGTTGCTCTGACTCACTAAGATAAGATAACGGTGTAGCTGTGACTCACGAAGATAAGTTAACGGTGTCGCTGTGACTCACTAAGATAAGATAATGATGTCACTGTGGTTCACTAAGATAACGGTGTCACTGTGACTCACTAAGATAAGATAATGATGTCACTGTGACTCACTAAGATAACGGTGTAGCTGTGACTCACTAAGATAAGATAACGATGTCACTGTGATGCACTAAAATAAGATAACAATGTCACTGTGATGCACTAAGATAAGATAATGGTGGCGCTGTGACGCACTAAGATAAGATAACAATGTCACTGTGATGCACTAAGATAAGATAACGGTGTCACTGTGACGCACTAAGATAAGATAACGATGTCACTGTGATGCACTATGATGAGATAACGATGTCGCTGTGATTCACTAAGATAATGGTGTAGCTGTGACGCACTAAGATAAGATTATGATGTCGCCGTGACTCACTAAGATAAGATAACGATGTCACTGTGATTCACTAAGATAAGATAACGGTGTAACTGTGACACACTAAGATAACAGTGTAGCTGTGACACACTAAGATAAGATAATGGTGTAGTTGAGATGCACTAAGATAACGATGTTGCTGTGATGCAGTGAGATAAGATAACGGTGTAACTGTGACGCACTAAGATAAGATAACGGTGTCGCTGTGATTCACTAAGATAACGATGTTGCTGTGACGCACTAAGATAAGATAATGATGTCGCTGTGACTCACTAAGATAAGATAACTGTAGGTGTGACACACTAAGATAACATAAGAACATAGGAATGGCCATACTGGGTCAGACCAAAGGTCCATCTAGCTCAGTAGCCTGTCTGCCGACAGTGGCCAACACCAGGTGCCCCGGGGGGGGTGGACCGAAGACAATGAGTACGTGATTTGTCTTCTGCCATCCTTCTCCAGCCTCTGACAAACAGAGGCCAGGGACACCATTTCTATCCCCTGGCTAATAGCCTTTTATGGACCTAACCTCCATGAAATTATCTAGCTTCTCTTTAAACTCTGTTATAGTCCTAGCCTTCACAGCCTCCTCTGGCAAGGAGTTCCACAGGTTGACTACGTGCTGTGTGAAGAAGAACTTTATTTTATTAGTTTTAAACCTGCTACCCATTAATTTCATTTGGTATCCTCTAGTTCTTCTATTATGGGAACTCATAAATAACTTTTCTTTATTCACCCTCTCCACACCACTCATGATTTTATATACCTCTATCATATCCCCCCTCAGTCTCCTCTTTTCTAAACTGAAAAGTCCCAGTCGCTTTAACCTCTCTTCATATGGGACCCGTTCCAAACCCCTAATCATTTTAGTTGCCCTTTTACTGAACCTTTTCTAAGGCCAAAATATCTTTTTTGAGGTGAGGAGACCACATCTGTACACAGTATTCAAGATATGGGCGTACCATAGTTTTATACAGGGGCAGTAAGATATTCTGGGTCTTATTTTCTATCCCTTTCTTAATAATTCCTAGCATCCTATTTGCCTTTTTGACTGCTGCCGCACACTGTGTGGAAGTTTTCAGAGAACTGTCCACGATAACTCCAAGATCTCTTTCCTGATTTGTCAAATTAGCCCCCATCATACTGTACGTATAGTTGGGGTTATTTTTCCCGATGTGCATTACTTTACACTTATCCACATTAAATTTCATTTGCCATTTTGTTGCCCAATCACTCAGTTTGGTGAGATCTTCTTGGAGTCCCTCACAGTCTGCTTCTGTCTTGACTATCCTAAACAGTTTAGTATCATCTGCAAACTTTACCACCTCACTGCTTACCCCTTTCTCCAGATCATTTATGAATCAGTTGAACAGGATTGGTCCCAGGACTGACCCTTGGGGGACACCACTAGTTACCCCTCTCCATTCTGAAAATTTACCATTTTTTCCTACCCTTTGTTTCCTGTCTTTTAACCAGGTCTCAATCCATGAAAGGACCTTCCCTCTTATCCCATGACAATGTAATTTACACAAGAGCCTTTGGTTAGGGACCGTGTCAAAGGCTTTCTGAAAACCTAAGTATACTATATCTACTGGATCCCCCTTGTCTGCATGTTTGTTAACCCTTTCAAAGAACTCTAATAGATTAGTAAGACATGATTTCCCTTTACAGAAATTTGTCCAACAAATTATGTTCTTCTACGTGCCTCACAATTTTATTCTTTACTATTGTTTCAACTAATTTGCCCAGTGCTGAAGTTAGACTTACCGATCTGTAATTGCCCGGATTGCCTCTAGAGCCCTTTTTAAATATTGGTGTCACGTTGGCTACCTTCCAGTCATTAGGTACGGAAGCCGATTTAAGGGATAGGTTACAAACCACAGATAATAGTTCAGCAATTTCCCATTTGAGTTCTTTTAGAACCCTTGGATGAATGCCATCCGGTCCCGGAGATTTGTTAACATTAAGTTTTTCTATTTGTTCCAAAACCTCCTCTAATGACACTTCAATCCGGGACAGCTCCTCAGATTCATCACCCACAAAGGACGGTGCAGATTTGGGAATCTCCCCAACGTCCTCAGCCGTGAAGACTGAAGCAAAGAAATCATTTAGTTTCTCCGCAATGGCTTTATCGTCCTTGATTGCTCCTTTTATATCTCGATCGTCTAGGGGACCCACTGGTTTTTTAGCAGGCTTCCTGCTTCTAATTTACTTAAAAAACATTTTGCTATTTCTTTTTGAGTTTTTGGCTAGCTGTTCCTCAAAATCTTTCTTTGCTTTTCTTATTATATTTTTTTACACTTGATTTGACAGTGTTTATGTTCCTTTCTATTTATCTCACTAGGATTGGACTTCCACTTCTTGAAAGGTGCCTTTTTGTCCCTCACTGCTTCTTTTACACGGTGGTTAAGCCACGGTGACTCTTTTTTAGGTCTCTTACTATGTTTTTTAATTTGGGGTATACATTTAAGTTGGGCCTCTATTATGGTGTCTTTAAAAAGTTTCCATGCAGCTTGCAGGGATTTGGCTCTAGTCACTGTGCCTTTTAATTTCTGTTTAACTAACCTCCTCATTTTTGTGTAATTCCCCTTTTTGAAATTAAATGCCAGAGTGCTGGACTGCTGAGGTGTTCTTCCCACCACAGGAATGTTAAATGTTGTTATATTATGGTCACTATTCACAAACGGTCCTGTACTGGTTATCTCCTGGACCTGATCCTGTGCTCCACTCAGGACTAAATCGAGAATTGCCTCTCCCTTTGTGGGTTCCTGTACCAGCTGCTCCAAGAAGCAGTCATTTAAGCCATTGAGAAATTTTATCTCTGCTTTTCTTGCTGAGGTGACCTGTATCCAGTCAATATGGGGATAATTAAAATCCCCCATTATTATAGAGTTCTTTATTTTGGTAGCCTCTCTAATCTCCCTCAGCATTTCAATGTCAGTATCACTGTCCTGGTCAGGTGGTCGATAATATATCCCTACTGCTAAATTCTTATTATTGGAGCATGGAATTACTATCCATAGCGATTCTATTGAACAAGTTGATTCATTTAATATTTTTATTTCATTTGATTCTACATTATCTTTCACATACGGTGCCACTCCGCCACCCATATGGCCTGCTCTATCCTTCCAATATATTTTATATCCTGGTATGATTGTGTCCCACAGATTTTCCTCATTCCACCAGGTCGCTGTGACGCACTAAGATAAGATAATGATGTCACGGTGATTCACTAAGATAAGATAACGGTGTAGCTGTGACACACTAAGATAACGGTGTAGCTGTGACACACTAAGGTAAGATAATGGTGTAGCTGTGACACACTAAGATAACAATGTCGCTGTGACGCACTAGGATAAGATAACGGTGTAGTTGTGATGCACTAAGATAATGGTGTAGTTGTGACGCACTAAGATAACAATGTCGCTGTGACGCAGTAAGATAACGGTGTAGCTGTGACACACTAAGATAAGATAATGGTGTAACTGTGACAAACTAAGATAACAGTGTAGCTGTGACACACTAAGATAACAGTGTAGCGGTGACACTAAGGTAAGATAATGGTGTAGTTGTGACGCACTCAGATAAGATAATGGTGTAACTGTGACACACTAAGATAACAGTGTAGCGGTGACACTAAGGTAAGATAATGGTGTAGTTGTGACTCACTAAGATAACAATGTCGCTGTGACGCACTAAGATAAGATAACGGTGTAGTTGTGATGCACTAAGATAAGATCACTGTATCTGTGGTGCACGTGAGCTTTTGGAAGGCACGTGACAGTGCCACATGACATTCTGGGGCTGGAAGTCAGCACTGTGAAAGCTGCCAGGCACCAGGCAGTGGGGTTTGCTCTCGGTGGAAGTGTCAATTGAGTACACGGTATAAAAGTCCCAAGAGCAGCACTAGTGGTGAGATGGGAAGCCCCAATACCTGTTTATACAGTTAGTGAAGCAGAGACTCTCTCCCTGAGCTGCAGGGGAGAAGGTTTACATCATGCCAATGACTATCCAGCCTCCTTGCCACTTTGCTCTGCCCCCAGCGTGGACCAGCCTAGAGGGACCTGTACAGGTAGGTCGCTTGGAACAATTTAAGTTATGCAGCCTCAGCTGTGCCAACAGCATGGCTGAAAGTGACGTACTTCGATCTTCTTGCTGTGGTGTCTGCGCTTGGTGCGTCTGCCAGAGATACTCTCCCATCACCTTCCCTGTGCTTCTCATTCCAGTGGAGTGCCACAGTCGACACAAGAGCAATCGGTAATCAATTTATCGAGTCTATGCTAGACTTCATAAATCGGCCCCTGCTGGCTCGATAGCTGCCCATGGATCTGGCTGGCAGTGTGGACAATGTAAGAGCATTCTAAGAGCCTTCCCCTGGGTCCCTGTCAACAGCCACAGTTACTGTTTTGAAACTCAGCTCTCGCTGCAAGGGCTGGGAACCCTTTAGGGTTGGGGGCCACTGACCCACTGAAAAATCAGCGGGGGCATGCCCCCAAGTGAGGAGAAAACAGCCCTCACAGATGTGGCCCCCAACAGACACAGGAGAAAAGCCATTCACCTCTCTTCTCTCAAGCGCGAGACAGCCTCCCTCTGCCACCTGCAGCCATATGCTTCCCCGGTCACAGCAGGCGTGCTGGGACCGCCAGCTTTTCACGCCCTCACAGTGCTTGCTGGCTGAACATCCCCACCCAACAAGGCCTGGCTCCAGGGGAGACCTTTCTGGTGCATGTCAATCCTGGCCCCTGCAGCATTTCCCACTGCCTCCTCCCGCCTGCCCAGCCAACACGGAGCTAGAACCATAGAATACTAGGACTGGAAGGGACCTCGAGAGGTCATCGAGTCCAGTCCCCTGCCCTCATGGCAGGACCCAGCACCGTCTAGAGCATCCCTGATAGACATTTATCCAACCTGCTCTTAAATATCTCCAGGGATGGAGATTCCACAACCCCCCCCCCAGGCAACTTATTCCAGTGTTTAACCCCCCTGACAGGCAGGTAGTTTTTCCTAATGTCCAACCTAAACGACCCTTGCTGCAGTTTAAGCCCATTGCTTCTTGTCCTGTCCTCAGAGGCCAAGGAGAACAATTTTTCTGCCTCCTCCCTGTGACACCCTTTTAGGTACTTGAAAACCCCTCTCATGTCCCCTCTGTCTGCTCTGCTGCAAACGAAACAAGAGGGCACCTCCCAGCCCCATGGGTGCTGGTTGGAAGAGGTGCTTCCTCACCTGGCACAGGTAAAGGCTGCACTTCAGTAAATCAATTCTCCTTTGTGCTGTACATGGAGCAGGGACCTGCCCTGACTGAAATAGCTGAAATCGTAGCTCCAGCATGAAGGCTCCCAGGCGCTCCAGGGACAAGTAGCCACCTGTCTCCTGCACTACATTCCCAACAGGCCTAGGGTCCTTCCTCGCTCTCAGCGCTCCATTCTGGAGGGCTCCTTGAGAGAGGAGACTGGGTCAGGTGTGCGAGGGCTAACGGCCTTCCCCAGCACCTCCCCCGCATCCCCACGGCTCTGTCACCCGGCAAGGGGATTGTTTCACAGCTGCTACCTGGCTCCTGTCCCCCTACCAGTGACAGAACGGGAGGGCAGGTTTCCTACTTACTTCTCCTAACACTTCCTCCACGGGCCCCAGACAGACTGGCCTCTCTGAGCCACCGTCAGCCTGCCCAGGTGCTCCCTGGCTCAGGGTCCCCTGGCTGGGCTGTAAAAGGCAGAGCTGCCCTTGCCTCACGCACAGCCTGGCAGTGTCTGTGCCTTCCCCCTCACCTCCCCGCCTAGCCCAAGCAGCCACTGGACATGAGGCCTTGGCTCCCGGTGGGCCTGGGGGCTTGGCTGGAGGGAAGGCGTTGGGCCGGGCCACCTGCTCTCTGCCAGTTGTGCCCTGAGTCGGCAGGGGCAGCGCCCAGGGCCCGGGGAGAGGAAATGCAGCCTCTGAAGAGGCTTGCGGGAGGCGGCCAGCATGAAGCAGCCAGCTGCTGTGGCTCCCACGGCAGAGATGTGGCTTTGCACAATGCACAAGCGGAGGGAAGGTTCAATTCTCCCCCCAGCCCTGCGCTGGGGGGGCCTTGCTGGCGCTGGGAGCCACAGGAGCCAGAGGGCGGCGCCTGGCAGGGAGGCTTGTGCCTGGTGGGAATGGAGAGAGGAGAACTCCTGTAGCCCCTAGGGCAGGGGTGGGCAATACTTTTAGACGGGGGCCACCTCACTCATTCGTGAAGGGGCAGGACCTCAGGCAGAAGGGGCGGGGCCAGGACACTTCCGTGCTCCCCCCCTGCACAGACCCTGATTGGCCTGGGGGTGGGGGAGCCCCTGAAGTCTTTGCCCCTCCCAGAGAGAACCACCAGCCGTTCTGAAGAGTTGGCGGTTCCCTCTAGGTGCCTGCCCCCTTGCAGGGCAGGAGACTTCACAAGCTGCCCCCAACCCAGGCCACTCAGGCTCCCTTCTGCGTCTCGCTCCCTGCGTCTCGCTCCCTGTAAGGTGGCACTTACAGGACGGGGGCAAGGAGCGAGAGACTTTGGCACTCATCCCGCCCCCCGGGCCCTAATTGGACACGCTCCTGGACCGTGTGGCTATGCGGGGCGCGTGCCTCCCTCAGGGCTTTCCAGGGGCTCTGTCCTGTGTCTACCCTTCACAGCAGGAGCCCCCCACCCCCGGGCTCCAGCAGCAGTGAAATCTCAGGGCACGCTCGCAGGCCAGCCTCCCGCAGCTCTGCTTCTCGGGGGAGGGGAGACCATTCAGCTCAGGAGCTGCAGGACACAGAGAGGCCTGGCCTGCGACTGAGCCACCAGGCTGTGCTGCCTCTCATGCTCCTGGCTCCATTGCCCCAGTCCTCACCCGGAGATACCCCACTCTCCTCTCTCCTCCACAGCCCTAGGCCATGGCCGGGCAAGGGCAGGCTCCAGCCGGCTCGCTTCACCCAGTGCCATGCTCTCTGCAAGCGGGATGCCTCTGAAGTCCTGTCTCCATGGCACCTGCATGCAACTCCATCACTTCTCCCTGTGGCTCACCCTCCCTGACCCCTGGGGGAACCTTTCCGCTTCTCCTTTCAGGCCCCTGTTGCAGCCTCTCTCCCTGACCCAGGCTGCTTGGGTGCTGGTTGTCCAGATGTGTCTGTGCCAGCTCCCCACAGACGGGACTTGTCTTAAGAACATAAGAACGGCCATACTGGGTCAGACCAAAGGTCCATCCAGCCCAGTATCCTGTCTGCCTACAGGTGCCCCAGAGGGAGTGAATAGAACAGGTAATGATCAAGCGATCTCTCTCCTGCCATCCATCTCCACCCTCTGACAAACAGAGTCCAGGGACACCATTCCTTACCCATCCTGGCTAACAGCCATTAATGGACTTAACCTCCATGAATTTATCTAGTTCTCTTTTAAAGTCTGTTATAACTTACAGTCTCCCTGTTATAGTCCTAGCCTTCACACCTCCTCTGGCAAGGAGTTCCACAGGCTGACTACACGCTGTGTGAAGAAGAACTTCCTTTTATTTGTTTTAAACCTGCTGCCCATTAGTTTCATTTGGTGGCCCCTAGTTCTTATATTATGGGATCAAGTAAATAACTTTTCCTTATTCACTTTCTCCACACCACTCATGATTGTATAAACCTCTATCATATCCCCTCTTAGTCTCCTCTTTTCCAAGCTGAAAAGTCCTAGTCTCTTTAATCTCTCCTCACAGGGGACCCCCCGTTTCAAACCCCTCATCATTTTAGTTGCCCTTCTCTGAAGCTTTTTTGAGATGAGGAGACCACGTCTGTACACAGTATTCAAGGTGTGGGCGTACCATGGATTTATATGAGGGTAATAAGATATTCTCTGTCTTATTCTCTATCCCTTTTTTAATGATTCCTAATATCCTGTTTGTTTTGACTGCCGCTGCACACTGCATGGACGTCTTCAGAGAACTATCCACGATGACTCCAAGGTCTCTTTCCTGATTAGTTGTAGCTAAATTAGCCCCCATCATATTATATGTATAGTTGGGGTTATTTTTTCCAATGTGCATTACTTTACATTTAGCCACATTAAATTTCATTTGCCATTTTGTTGCCCAATCACTTAGTTTGGTGAGATCTTTTGGAAGTTCTTCACAGTCTGCTTTGGTCTTAACTACCTTGAGCAGTTTAGTATTGTTTGCAAACTTTGCCACCTCACTGTTTACCCCTTTTTCCAGATCATTTATGAATAAGTTGTACAGGATTGGTCCTAGGACTGACCCTTGGGGAACACCACTAGTTACCCCTCTCCATTCTGAAAATTTACCATTTTCCCTACCCTTTGTTTCCTGTCTTTTTACCAGTTCTCAGTCCATGAAAGGATCTTCCCTCTTATCCCATGACAACTTAATTTACGTAAGAGCCTTTGGTGAGGGACCTTGTCCAAGGCTTTCTGGAAATCTAAGTACACTATATCTACTGGCTCCCCCTTGTCCACATGTTTGTTAACCCCTTCAAAGAACTCCAATAGATTAGTAAGACAGGATTTCCCTTTACAGAAACCATGTTGACTTTTGCCCAACAAATTATGTTCTTCTATGTGTCTGACAATTTTATTCTTTACTATTGTTTCAACTAATTTGCCCGGTACTGACGTGTCTGTAATTGCCGGGATCACCTCTAGAGCCCTTTTTAAATATTGGCATTACATTAGCTATCTTCCAGTCATTTGGTACAGAAGCTGATTTAAAGGATAGGTTACAAACCATAGTTAATAGTTCTGCAATTTCACATTTGAGTTCTTTCAGGACTCTTGGGTGAATGCCATCTGGTCCCGGTGACTTGTTACTGTTAAGTTTATCAATTAATTCCAAAACCTCCTCTAATGACACTTCAATCTGTGACAGTTCCTCAGATTTGTCATCTACGAAGGACGGGTCAGGTTTGGGAATCTCCCTAACATCCTCAGCCGTGAAGACCGAAGCAAAGAATTAATTTAGTTTCTCTGAAATGACTTTATCGTCTTTAAGTGCTCCTTTTGTATCCCGATCGTCCAGGGGCCCCACTGGTTGTTTAGCAGGCTTCCTGCTTCTGATGTACTTAAAACATTTTGTTATTACCTTTTGACTAGCTGTTCTTCAAACTCCTTTTTGGCTTTTCTTATCACATTTTTACACTTAGGCTACATCTACACTGGCATGATCTTGCACAAGAATTCTTTTGAGGAAGAGTTCTTCTGCAAAAACTCTTTCAGAAAAGAGTGTCTACACTGGCATGTGCTTTTGCGCAAGAGCATCCATGCCAGTGTAGACGCTCTCTTGGGCAAGAAAGCTCTGATGGCCATTTTAACCATAGGGCTTTCTTGCGCAAGAAATTCATGTTGCCTGTCTACACTGGCCTCTCGCGCAAGAACAGTTGCGCAAGAGGGCTTATTCCTGAGCGGGAGTGTCAGAGTTCTTGCGCAAGAAGCCCTGATTTTATACATTAGAACATCAGTTTACTTGTGCAAGAACTTCAGGCCAGTGTAGACAGGCAGCAAGTTTTTGTGCAAAAGCAGTTGCTTTTGCACAAGATTGCACCAGTGTAGACACAGCCTTAATTTGGCAGTGTTTATGCTCCTTTCTGTTTTCCTCACTAGGATCAGACTTCCACTCTTTAAAAGATGCCTTTTCATCTCTCACTTTTTATCTTCCCCTTGGCTTCCTCCTGGAAGCGGGGGAGGGCTTACCTGGGAATTCCCCTGTCATTCAGAGTCCGGAGGGTCCAACCTGCTGCGTGAGAAGGGGCTGTGGGTGGACTCGCCTGCCCTAGCCAAGGAGTGCAGCCACCTCTGGCCTCCCGCCCTCATGGCACCTCAGGGACGGCCTACGCTGAGGTAGCAGAAGCCCTCCCTGGACATAGGGCTGCCCACGTGGGGGCAGGTCAGTCCCGAGGGACTCCCTTGCACCGTGGACGGACAGTGTCGCTCTCTGTCCTGGAAAACTCCCCCTAATCACCAGCTGCTTCTGCTCCGGGAACTGCCCTCCACGGTTGGCCATGCGGCTGCCCTTGCTCCCCACTTGCCCCTCTCTCGCTGGGCCAGACAGCACAGGGAACTGGGTGGCGGCGGGCGGATGCTGGAGAGGTGGCTGGAGCGGCAGGCACAGGCTGACTGCAGGTGGCTGAGGACGAAGGGGTAGCTGGGGAAAGAAGATGGGTTCGGGACAGCGGGATAAAAAACCGGGGACCCGCCTCTTGTAACTGCTCTTCTTTGCGAGGCGCGCGCTGGGCACCCATGCTGGGAGGTTTCCCCGCGGTCCTCATTGCAGTGGAGCCTTCCTGGTGGAGTGTGTAGGGCCTGGGGGCTCAGGTCTGCTCAGCCCCTGCTTGCCGGGCCGCGCCAAGGCAGGCAGGGGACTTGGAACGACATGGCAGCACACCTTGAAGAGCAACAGAGAGGAGAGGCAGGGCCTGTTCATTCTGAGAGAGCCGGGACGTGGGGGAGGTGTCTTGGCATAGGGGACTCCCACACACACTGCGTGTTGGGAGGGAGGAGAACTGGGCAGGCTCCCACCCCACCGCGCTCAGGACCCAGCTCTCAGAGGCCATCTGGACCCAGCCTGGGAGCAGCTGTAACAACATGGTTTTCCTGTAGCCCCACTGGAAGGCCTAAATGAAAGCATCTTCTGCAGCCAGACTGAAGAGCAGGCATTAGCTGGAAAGCCTGGAGTCACATCCTCACGTTCCGTCGAAATTGCATTACACGAGTGTCACACCCGCTGTGAGAAGGGTCCTGTCCTAATGGCCCCACTGTCACCAGACACAGAAACAGAGCTCAAGATGGGTAAAGAAAGCTTAGTTAACATTTTGTCTGGCAAGAAACTGTTTACCAATGGGTGAGGTTGTGGAATCCGCATGCTATGATCATTGTCCTCACTGTCCTGCTGTTTGTCAGTGCGATCTCAGTCTGGCTTGTAACTGTTTCTGTCTGCTGGATCATTAATTTTGCTAGGTGTAAATTAACTAAGGTGGTGGGGTAGAATTGGTTAGGTAATTCTGTTACAGTGGGGTAGGATTGGTTAGTAAAATTATACTAAAATAATTGGTTATGGTCTAGCTAAGCAGGACTCAGGTTTCACTATATAAACTGGGGTCTGAAAAGAAGGAGGAGGAGGAAACGGGGAAAAGAAGAGGAGAAAGAAGAGGAAGGAAAAGGGAAACAAAGTAACACCAAGAAGAAGGGGGGAGACCTGGAAGAAGAACTCACCTCCAAGACCAGCCTAAGACCAGAGCTGCCAGGACTCGTCTGCATGACCGTGACGTGCAGCAGCTAGATCCAGAGAGACTGACCTTGCCTGGCCAACAGGGGAAGTCTGCCTGCCTGTATCAGGACTGGTGAGCATGACACTGTGTGCGTAGCATGTGTATTCTGCTTGCTTGGAATTGCCAATAAATAGAGGATAAGAATATTACTGGGTGAGGCTCTTTCAGTGGCTAAAGATCCTGCCGACCCGCAGGAAGTTCCACCCTGAGCCCGAGGAACTGGGTAAGGGTGCGTGACCCCAAAGTGTGGAAGGGACAGAGACATTTGTGCAGGTACCAGTGGGACAGACCCGTTGTGAAGGGCAGGGAAGGACCCCAATGGGGCTCTGGAGCTCCATCCCAGGCCTAAGCTGGGGCTGTATGGTGGAGCTGGTGCCTCCTATTATTCCTGCCCCTCCACTTTGAGTCCTGCCTCTGGTCCAGGGTAGAGCTGGGGGGCTTTCCCCCCCGCTATAGCTGCTGGAAGCCCAGGCTCCCCCTCGGCCGGCTCAGTCTCTAGGCTAAAGGATGCACTCCCAGGCAGTCTCGAAGGCACCCAGACCCCAGGCTGTATTAAAGCCGGCCAGCGGTACCCTGGGAGCCAGAGAGGCCACGGCAGACCATGTGTAAGA
Organism: Pelochelys cantorii; assembly: GCA_032595735.1. Taxonomy (NCBI): domain Eukaryota; kingdom Metazoa; phylum Chordata; order Testudines; family Trionychidae; genus Pelochelys; species Pelochelys cantorii. The sequence goes on from CM064336.1 coordinate 699,146, forward strand.
ACCAAAGCCCTGCTCCACCTTCAGAGGTCTGGAGGGTTCTCCCCCCCCAGCCCCAGGCCCCCCTCGGCTGGCTGTACAGGGACAGAGCAGATCACAGCTCTCTTCTGTGTTCGCCCCATGCTGCCCCAGGCCCCCTTGGCCAGATGCACAGAGACAGAGCATAAGAACGGCCATATTGGGTCAGACCAACGTTTCATCCAGTCCAGTGTCCTGTCTGCCCACAGTGGCCAATGCCAGATGCCCCAGAGGGAGAAAACACAACACGTAATCCTCACGTGACCCCTCCCTTGTCACCCACTTCCAGACAAACAGAGGCCAGGGACACCATTCCTACCCAGCCTGGCTAATAGCCATCGATGGACCCAACCTCCATGAATCTATCTCGCTCTTTTCTGAACCCTGTTAAAGTTCTAGCCTTCACCGCATCCTCTGGCAAGGAGTTCCATAGGTTGACTGTGCGCTGAGTGAAGAAGAACTTCCTTGTATTTGTTTTAAACCTGCTGCCCATTCATTTAATTTGGTGGCCCCTAGTTCTTATATTGTGGGAATAAGAAATAACTTTTCCTTATTCACTTTTTCCACACCAGTCATGATTTTCATAAGAACATAACAATAGCCATACTGCGTCAGAGCAAAGGTCCATCCAACCCAGTATCCTGTCTGCTGACAGTGGCCAATGCCAGGTGTCCCAGAGGGAGTGAACTGAACAGGTAATGATCCAGCGATCTCTCTCCTGCCATCCATCTCCACCTTCTGACAAACAGAGGCTAGGGACACCATTCCTACCCAGCCTGGCTAATAGCCATTAATGGACTTAACCTCCATGAATTTATCTAGTTCTCTTTTAAACCCTGTTATAGTCCTAGCCCTCACAGCCTCCTCAGGCAAGGAGTTCCACAGATTGACTATGTGCTTTTCATAGAATCATAGAACACTAGAACTGGAAGGGACCTCGAGAGGTCATCGAGTCCAGTCCCCTGCCCTCACGGCAGGACCCATTACCATCTAGATCATCCCTGATAGCTGTCTATCTAATCTGCTCTTAAATATCTCCAGTGATGGAGATTCCACAACCTCCTTAGGCAATTTATTCCAGTGTTTAACCACCCTGACAGTTAGGAAGTGTTTCCTAATGTCCAACCTAAACCTCCCTTGCTGCAGTTTAAGCCCATTGCTTCTTGTCCTATCCTCAGAGGCCAAGGAGAACAATTTTTCTCTCTCCTCCTTGTGACACCCTTTTAGACTAGCCAATTAGCCCGTCATAAGATGGGATATTCAGGTCTCTCCTCCACGTCCTATTCCCTTTCTATCTCGGTCTTCTCTCTTGAGCCTCCGGGCACAGAAGTCAGCTGAGCGCCATGGCGGGAGGCGAAGGGGGGCGGGGCGGTGACGTACATGGCCAGGCCCCACCCCCTGGCCATGTACATCACCGTCCCGCCCCCCTTCCCCTCCCGACATGGCGCTCGGCTGACTTCTGTGCCGCTCAGCCGGGCCGCCACGGAGGAGCAAGCGGCGCAAGCAGCCGTTTGGGCCCTGCACTCCCCATGCAACACGGGTCGCCCAGAGGGAACAGCCAGCATTTCAGCGTTACAGATTCTCAGACATTGGGCTACTATATATATGATACCTGAAAACCGCTATCATGTTCCCCCTCAGTCTTCTCTTTTCCAAACTAAACAAGCCCAATTCTTTCAGTCTTCCCTCATAGCTCATGTTCTCTAGACCTTTAATCATTCTTGTTGCTCTTCTCTGGACCTTTTCCAATTTCTCCACATCCTTCTTGAAATGTGGCACCCAGAACTGGACACAATACTCCAACTGAGGCCTAATCAGCACTGAGCAGAGCGGAAGAATGACTTCTCATGTCTTGCTCACAACACTCCTGTTAATGCATCCCAGAATCATGTTTGCTTTTTTTGCAACAGTGTCACATTGTTGACCTGTTTAGCTTGTGGTCCACTATGACCCCTAGATCCCTTTCCACCATACTCCTTCCTAGACAGGCACTTCCCATTGTGAATGTGTGAAATGGATTGTTCCTTCCTAAGTGGAGCACTTTGCATTTGTCTTTATTAAACTTCATTCTGTTTCCTTCAGCCCATTTCTCCAGTTTGTCCAGATCATTTTGAATTCTGAACCTGTCCTTCAAAGCAGTTGCAACCCCTCCCAGCGTGGTATCATCTGCAAACTTAATAATTGTACTCTCTCTGCCAATATCTAAATAATTGATGAAGATATTGAACAGAACTGGTCCCAAATCTGAACTGTGCAGAACCCCCCTTGTTATGCCCTTCCAGCAGGATTGTGAACCATTAATAACTACTCTCAGAGAATGGTTATCCAGCCAGTTATGCACCCACCTTACAGTAGCCCCGTCTAACTTGTACTTGCCTAGTTTACTGATAAGAAGATCATGTGAGACAATATCAAATGCCTTACTAAAGTCTAGGTATACAACGTCCACCGCTTCTCCCTTATCCACAAGGCTCGTTATCCAATCAAAGAAAGCTATCAGATTGGTTTGACATGATTTCTTCTTTACAAATCCATGCTGGCTACTACCTCTCCCCTTATTTTCTTCCAGATGTTTGCAGATGGATTCCTTAATTTATTTTCCCATTATCTTCCCTGGAGCAGAGGTTAAACTGACTGGTCTGTAGTTTCCTGGGTTGATCTTATTCCCCTTTTTATAGATGGGCACTAAATTTGCCCTTTTCCAGTCTTCTGGGATCTCTCCCAACTTCCACAATTTTTCAAAGATGAGAGCTAATATAGCTCAGATACCTCCTCTATCAGCTCCTTGAGTATTCTAGGATGCATTTCATTAGGCCCTGGTGACTTGCAGGCATCTAACTTTTCTAAGTGATTTTTAACTTGTTCTTTCTTTATTTTATCTTCTAAACCTACCCCCTTCCCACTAGCATTCACTATATTAGGCATTCCTTCATCAGACTTCTTGGTGAAGACCGAAACAAAGAACTCATTAAGCATCTCTGCCATTTCCAAGTTTCTTGTTACTGTTTCTCCCTCCTCACTGAGCAATGGGCCTACCCTGTCCTTGGTCTTCCTCCTACTTCTAATATATTTATAGAACGTCTTCTTGTTTCCCTTTTGTCTGTAGCTAGTTTGAGCTCATTTTGTGCCTTTGCCTTTCTAATCTTGCCCTTTTATAGACCTCTATCATATCCCCCCTTAGTCTCCTCTTTTTTAAGCTGAAAAGTCCAAGTCTCTTTAATCTCTCTTCAGATGGGACCCGTTCCAAACCCCTCATCATTTTTGTTGCCCTTCTCTGAACCTTTTCCAATGCGAATATTTATTTTTTTTAGATGAGGTGTTTGCTTTTTTTGACTGCCACTGCGCACTGAGTGGATGTCGTCAGAGAACTATCCATAGTGACTCCAAGATCTCTCTCTTGAGCAGTTGTAGCCAAATTAGCCCGCTCATATTGTATGGATAGTTGGGATGATGTTTCCCACTGTGCAGTACTTGACATTTATCCACATGACATTTCATTTGCCATTTTGTTGCCCAAACACTTAGTTTGGTGAGATCTTAGTGAAGCTCTTCACAGTCTGCTTTGGTCTTAACGACCTTGAGCAGTTTGGTGTGATGTGAGCAGGGGTCACAGCTCTCTTGTCAGGGGGTGCCCTCCCACAGCCCAGCCCAGCCCCCCCACCTCAGCTGGCTGCACAGGGACAGAGCAGGGGTCACAACTCTCTTGTCAGGGGGTGCCCCCCCACAGCCCAGCCCAGCCCCCCCGCCCCAGCTGGCTGCACAGGGACAGAGTAGGGGGTCACAACTCTCTTGTCAGGGGGTGCCCCCCCACAGCCCAGCCCAGCCCAGCCCCCCCGCCTCAGCTGGCTGCACAGGGACAGAGTAGGGGTCACAGCTCTCTTGTCAGGGGGTGCCCCCCCACAGCCCAGCCCAGCCCCCCCGCCTCAGCTGGCTGCACAGGGACAGAGCAGGGGTCACAGCGCTCTTGTCAGGGGTTGCCCCCCCACAGCCCAGCCCAGCCCCCCCGCCTCAGCTGGCTGCACAGGGACAGAGCAGGGGTCACAGCTCTCTTGTCAGGGGGTGCCCCCCTACAGCCCAGCCCAGCCCAGCCCCCCCGCCTCAGCTGGCTGCACAGGGACAGAGCAGGGGTCACAACTCTCTTGTCAGGGGGTGCCCCCCCACAGCCCAGCCCAGCCCCCCCCCGCCTCAGCTGGCTGCACAGGGACAGAGTAGGGGTCACAGCTCTCTTGTCAGGGGGTGCCCCCCCACAGCCCAGCCCAGCCCCCCCGCCACAGCTGGCTGCACAGGGACAGAGCAGGGGTCACAGCTCTCTTGTCAGGGGGTGCCCTCCCACAGCCCAGCCCAGCCCCCCCGCCTCAGCTGGCTGCACAGGGACAGAGCAGGGGTCACAGCTCTCTTGTCAGGGGGTGCCCCCCCACAGCCCAGCCCAGCCCCCCCACCCCAGCTGGCTGCACAGGGACAGAGCAGGGGTCACAGCTCTCTTGTCAGGGGGTGCCCCCCCACAGCCCAGCCCAGCCCCCCCGCCTCAGCTGGCTGCACAGGGACAGAGCAGGGGTCACAGCTCTCTTGTCAGGGGGTGCCCCCCCACAGCCCAGCCCAGCCCAGCCCCCCCGCCCCAGCTGGCTGCACAGGGACAGAGCAGGGGTCACAGCTCTCTTGTCAGGGGTTGCCCCCCCACAGCCCAGCCCAGCCCCCCCCGCCTCAGCTGGCTGCACAGGGACAGAGTAGGGGTCACAGCTCTCTTGTCAGGGGGTGCCCCCCCACAGCCCAGCCCAGCCCCCCCGCCTCAGCTGGCTGCACAGGGACAGAGCAGGGGTCACAGCGCTCTTGTCAGGGGTTGCCCCCCCACAGCCCAGCCCAGCCCCCCCGCCTCAGCTGGCTGCACAGGGACAGAGCAGGGGTCACAGCTCTCTTGTCAGGGGGTGCCCCCCTACAGCCCAGCCCAGCCCAGCCCCCCCGCCTCAGCTGGCTGCACAGGGACAGAGCAGGGGTCACAACTCTCTTGTCAGGGGGTGCCCCCCCACAGCCCAGCCCAGCCCCCCCCCGCCTCAGCTGGCTGCACAGGGACAGAGTAGGGGTCACAGCTCTCTTGTCAGGGGGTGCCCCCCCACAGCCCAGCCCAGCCCCCCCGCCTCAGCTGGCTGCACAGGGACAGAGCAGGGGTCACAGCTCTCTTGTCAGGGGGTGCCCTCCCACAGCCCAGCCCAGCCCCCCCGCCTCAGCTGGCTGCACAGGGACAGAGCAGGGGTCACAGCTCTCTTGTCAGGGGGTGCCCCCCCACAGCCCAGCCCAGCCCCCCCACCCCAGCTGGCTGCACAGGGACAGAGCAGGGGTCACAGCTCTCTTGTCAGGGGGTGCCCCCCCACAGCCCAGCCCAGCCCCCCCGCCTCAGCTGGCTGCACAGGGACAGAGCAGGGGTCACAGCTCTCTTGTCAGGGGGTGCCCCCCCACAGCCCAGCCCAGCCCAGCCCCCCCGCCCCAGCTGGCTGCACAGGGACAGAGCAGGGGTCACAGCTCTCTTGTCAGGGGTTGCCCCCCCACAGCCCAGCCCAGCCCCCCCCGCCTCAGCTGGCTGCACAGGGACAGAGTAGGGGTCACAGCTCTCTTGTCAGGGGGTGCCCCCCCACAGCCCAGCCCAGCCCCCCCGCCTCAGCTGGCTGCACAGGGACAGAGCAGGGGTCACAGCTCTCTTGTCAGGGGGTGCCCCCCACACTCAGCCCCTCTCTGAAATCCAGAGGCAGCCCAGGACCCCACACCCTCAGTAATTGAAGGTGGGGATGGAGACAGCTTCTGGCCCATAGCACCCCTCAGCCCAGGAGCCCATGGACACTGTCGGGAGCTGGACAGCTTAGTGCAGTCCGCAGCCTGGACCAGCCCGGGGCCCGGGGGCCTGCTGTCCGGGGGGCACCCAGGGCAGAGCACAGCTCTGTCCCCCTGCCAGGAGCTGCCGGCATGTCAGGAAGCGTCCCCACTGCGGCTGCAGGGGCAACCTGGGCACATGCTCTTCATTGGCAGTGGGGCGAGCCGGTCTCTGCTGCTCCAGGCCCCAAGCCGCTGATGGAGGCCTCAGCCTCCGCCGAGACGGGCGATGGGGGCGGGGGCTGGCCCAGCTCTGGGGAAACGGGTCCTGGAGAAGAGCTTCCCCTATGGCTGCCCCCGAGGGCTCTGGGCTCTCTCGCTCCCAGCGGACGTGGGTCCCATCGGCAGGTTGTGCTGGGAGGGATAGCCAGGCAGAGAAGATGCTGCGTGGCCCATCTGCCCCACAGCCTGCACTGCTGGCTGGCCAAGGAGCTGCTGCCCCGGGAGCTGGGTCCCCGTGAGTCACAAGGAAGCTTGGCCATTTCCAGCACACTCTGGGAGTCTGGCAGCCAGTCCAAGTGCGGAGCGGCACTCGGCGCCTCCCGTATGGGCAGGCCTCTGGTGCCTCAGCCAGAACCCACGCTAACTGCTGCTCGTCTCTGCCTTGGCCAAGTCTGAGCCAGACAAGTGCCCACGAACCAACAAGGAAAACCACAGAGCACCCCTGGTCATCACCTAGACCCTCCAGCGCACGGCGGCCAATCTACTCCCTCTCCTCACAGGCCGATCCTCGCCTACGGGCAGCCCCCCAGCTGGAAGCAAATACTCACCAGCAGCCCCCACTCCTGCAACAAACCCTCCTGCCACCACTGCACGCATTGATACAAGCGACACTGTCACAGGCCCTAGCCACCACCTCAGGGGCCCATCCACCTGCCAGCAGTGCCCTCTGCCATGGGCATTGGCCAGACCGGACAGTCTCTGTGCCAGAGGGTGCCTGGACTGAAACGGGACCCCCCACAAACCTGCAGGGCACACTGGCCTGGGTGGAAAAGGAGCTGTTCTTCTGCAGAGGAATCTCACCCGCCAGTTACAGAGAGTGGAAGGGACCTTCCTTCGTGTGCAACTCTGACCCTGTCTCCCTGGGCGTGATCAAAGACCTGGACTAGACGTCCCCTGCCGTCAGGGCAAAGGCTGGGCACTGCCCGACCACTCCCTGGGCCTCCTGAGCACGGCCCTGCCGCTGCCAGGTCCTCCCCTTCTTACTCTGCTCAAAAGGGTGAGGCCCGGCTCTCCACGCTGCCCAGCACAGCAGGGTGTCGCCATGCCCACCACGCCACGAGAGGCAGACAGCTGCTCGTCTCCAGGGCTGCTCCGCCTGCCTCGGCGCCCCCCCGCAGCTCTCGGGCGCCAGCGCTCCGAGCTCGGCCCGCAGGGATCAGCCGTTGGGCGAACGCGACGTCAGGCAGGGTCCCAGGGGACAGGGCTAGCGTCCCTCCCGGAGGTGAGTGCAGGCCGGCCCTCTGCCCCAAGGAGCCTGCCCCCCGCAGCGGGTCCCACGCGGCAGCTGCCCGGGCTGGGCCAGGGCCAAAGCTCAAGCCCCATCGACAAAAGCATCAGCCCCAGGTCACAGACCTCCCGCCCGGGGCTGAAGTCCTTGGGCTTCTGCTCCCCCCTGGGTGGCAGGGCTCAGGCCCACCTTGGGGTCACAGGGTCATTCGTGGGGCTAGGAAGGGGCCATGGGCGGGCAGTGTGCCAGAGACTGTGCACACCTCCCTCCTAGCCACAGGCAGTGCTGCATTCCTGGCACTGGCCACAGCTGCGCCCCCTTGGGCCCCTCTCTGCCCCAGCCTGGGGCGACAGCCCCTGGGACCCCAGGCGGCAGCAGCAGGGCCGGTGGCAGGTGGGCAGGACTCTGGGGCTGGCAGTTAAGCCCCTGGGCACAGGGCCTGTGGTAAGGATACCAGATGGCAGGGGGCTCCGGGCAGGCCTGCCGACAGGAGTGGGAAAAGGGGGCAGTTGCCCCAGAGCCCATGCTCTGCCCCCAGAATGCTGGAGTGTTGCTGGCCCCAGCACCGCCCTCCCCCTGCTCTGGGCCGGGGAGGCTGGGCCCGCTAGGACGGATGCCCAGTGGGGACCCACTTTCAGCTCTGGGCTCTACTTGTGGGTCCCCACTGAAGCAGGGGGCGAGCCTGGCCAAGCGATTGTGGGCCCCACACTCCAGCTGGGCTGGGGGCTCTCGGGAGATGCTGCTGGGTGACTGGCTGAGGAACGATCTGCTGCTCAGCACCCAGCCCGGATCCTCACCCGACAGACAGTTGTGGGGGGGGGGGTGCCCCATCAGCAGGGCAGGGCTGGTGGGAAGCCCGGGGGCTGCTTGGAGTACCACTGGGATCAATGCCAGGAGACCAGAGTTATCTCAACCAAGGCGTTTCCTTCACGAACCAATTCAAGGGCCGACAGGCTGAGCCGCCCAAGGCGGGTGCCCCTGGGACCTGGCCGGTGCCGAAGCAGAGAGTTTGCCGGACCATGGGAGGTCGATATGGCCACGGCTTGCTGGGCTCTTGGCAGACACTAAGGGGGAATTCGAGTGCAGAACCGCCCAGAACCCTGAGCGCCAGGCCTGGGGGCTGTGAACAAACCCAATGGACCTGTGGGAAACTCGGCCAAGCCCACGCTAAGTGGGCAGCCGGCGCACTCAAACCCTGCCGGGCTACGGGTGTTGCTGGACCAGAGGGGCCCATCCCTGTATCTTCCAGTTCTGTGTGGGGCGGCAGGTGGGAATTCTCAAGGCCTGGAGATGGCCGGCTGTTCCTGTGCTGCTGCCATGGATTCCGGGCACAAGAAATTCCTGGTCCTGTTCCGTGGGCATCACCAACGCACCAACCCTTCTGAGCCCTTCGGTGTGAGCCCAGTGGCTCTGGCCGCAGGCAGGCGATACGCAAACTCCGGAGGGGGACACTGACCCTGCCAGCCCAGCTGACTCAGCCCCCTTCTCGGCCTGTCTCTAGGAACACCTGCCCGCTGCCTGGGGCCAGCCCATGGTCTGCCTAGGGCTGCCAGGTGTCTGGCATTTTCGCCTGCCGTCGAAAATACCGGACACCTGAAACGTCCTGAAATGTCCTACAACGTCCTACAAGTCCGGTACTTTCTGATCTTTTTCCCGGCCAGGAGGCAAACATCCCAGGTGCTTCCCTGGCTCCTCAAGGGAGCTGTCTGGCCCGGAGCAGGGAGACAAGATGGCGGGCAGCCGCCAGCAGCCTGTTACGGCCAAAAAGCCTCAAAAGCATTTCTTAAAGGGGCCATGCTGTTTTTTAATTTAATTTAAATTTTTTTTTTTTTTGCTTAACTCTCGGGGTCCTTTTTTTTTTTTCTCAACAGAATTTTTTCCCAGTGTTTTTTTTTTTTGGGGGGGGGGGGGACAGGTTGGTATTTTTGGTTAAACCATCTGGCAACCCTAGGTCTGTGGGCTCCCACCAGCCCAGTCGCAGCTCAAGCCAGACTGCCAGTGGCCTGGCTCACTTGACTCTCTGCTGCCCCCAAGGCCTTCCTCCTCCATGGGGCTCTGCCCAGCTGATGCCATCAGGAGTGGCAGGTGACAAGCAGTGGGGAAGCATCAGTCTTTGCAAATGCGGGCCAGGGCTGTGGCCCAGATGTTGCTGTCCACACTGCGGGGTTGTGGGGCAGCAGGGGAGACTCATTGTAGAGCAGAGGTGGTGTGACATAGTGGGGGGCTGTCTGCTCTGTGACCCGGGGTCCCCCTGCGCTGTGATGTGATTCCCACTGACTCACCCACATGTGTCTTAACCCAGACACCTAGGCTCAGCCTCCCAGGGACAGAGACAAAGGGAGGGAGGCGGAGACCAGCACCTGGCTGGGGGGCAGGGCTGGGGAGGGAGGCAGTGGCTGTCTGGGAAGCATGGAGAGAACAGGCTAAGCTGGGGTCTAGGGGCAATGGACCCCCTGACCCTAGGGCCTGAGGCATCCTGGCCCTGGCCCCTGTAGCCACATCACATCTGGGCTGGGCTGTCCCCTGGAGAAGCAATAAACTCCCTCTATTCTAGTGGCTGGGATGTCTGTTCTTGCTGCTACGGGGCTGCAGGAATGGGGGATCCCTGATGTGCCGTCACAGGCGGCTTTAGGCAGATCTCCGGTTCTGCAGCTGGGGATTGGGAGCAGGGCAGATGGCTGGGTTGCTAGCGTCTTTCCTTGTAATTACATCTGGCTTCCTCCTAGGGCCAGTGGGTTTGGAACAGGGCCCTCTGGGCTGCCTTAATTAAACTCTTCCCCCACTGCTGCCCAGTGATCAGTCGCTGGAGGCTTAACCTGGCTCAGAGAGGCTCTGTCCCCTGGATGCCAAACCTTCTGTCTGCCAGCATGCCCCCGCCCCCCTTTGGGGCCCAGGATTCCTCTGCTGCATCTAAAGCAAAGGGTGAGTCACTCGCTTTGCACCCTGCACCCTGGCGGCAGTGACTTGAGCTGGAACCCCTCCCTGGCAGCTTTCCACGCCTGCATTTTCCAGACGATGGCCAAATGCAAGAGAGCCCCTGGCCCTGCTACCAGAACCTCAGTCTGGCCCCTCCTAGTGACCACTGGTGACAGCTGCCCCACGGGCCCATGCCCTGAATGAGCCTCGCCAGTGTCCTGTCTCTGCTGCTGGCAACCAGGCCTAGGGGCAGCCGGAGTATGGGGTCACGACTGGCAGCCTAGCACAGGGCTACTCAACATGCAGCCCGTGACCCGTTTGTCTGCGGCCTGCACTGCACTTTGGGTTTACGTGGGGCTCCACATGCGGCCCGTCGGTGGGAGCCAAAACAAACAAGTCGTCAATAGAACGGTCTGCTGCTGAGGTGCGTTTAGTAGTTCAATCCCTGGAGTGTCATTGCTCATGAAAGTGCTGAAATGGGGTCAGTGCTGCATTTTATATCAGCAGAACTGACATAAATGGGGTCTGCATGTTGTGTAGTCTTGCCTTAATCTTGCTAGCCATGCCTGTCTGTGTGAAAGAAGCTATTTGCATATATATTTGCATATATATGCAACCACACGTAAGTTGCAGCCCTCAGCATGTGCTGTGAGTGTCATTGTGCCCCCCGGGACTTCCAAAGTTGAGTAGCCCTGGAGCTGCGCTAGTTCTTTACTGAAAACCCAGCTAGATCTTTGGCCTTCATAGCACCCCCGGCAATGCATGGTGTTCCCTGGCAGTGCATGGCGCCCCCCGGCAATGCATGGTGTTCCCTGGCAGTGCATGGCGCCCCCCGGCAATGCATGGTGTTCCCTGGCAGTGCATGGTGCCCCCCGGCAATGCATGGTGTTCCCTGGCAGTGCATGGCGCCCCCCGGCAATGCATGGTGTTCCCTGGCAGTGCATGGCGCCCCCCGGCAATGCATGGTGTTCCCTGGCAGTGCATGGCGCCCCCCGGCAATGCATGGTGTTCCCTGGCAGTGCATGGCGCCCCCTGGCAGTGCCTAGCTCCTGCTGCAGTGCATAGTGCCCCCTGGCAGTGTGTAGAGCCCCCTGGCAGTGCATGGCACCCCCTGGCAGTGGCTAGCCTCCCCCGCTGTGCATAGAGCCCCCTGGCAGTGCATGGCACCCCCTGGCAGTGGCTAGCTTCCCCCGCTGTGCATAGAGCCCCCTGGAAGTGCCTAGCACCCCCTGGCAGTGAGTAGCATCCCCTAGCAATATATAGGTCCCCTGGCAATGCCTAGTGCCCCCGTAGGGGATAGCATCCCCTGGCAATGCATAGCACCCACTGGCAGTATAGAGGTCACCCCCCCCCCGGCACTGGGTGCCACAGGCTGACTGGGCGCTGGGGGAAGAAATACTTCCTGCTGCCTAGTCGGTTCTTTGGGTGGCTCCTGGTGGCGTGTTATGGGAAGGGATAAATAACATTCCAGTCGCTTGTTTTGGAGATGGCGGGTGTCCCAGGGTTTATTTCCATCTCAGGCTCAATCTCTTTCCTAATGATTCCGAACGGTCTGTTTGCGTCTCTGCCCGCAGGGAGTGGGGGTTTCCAGAGAGCTGCCTGTGAGATCTCTCTGGAGTGGGAGCAGCTCGTTTAGACCCCAGTAATTTGAATGTGGTGGTGGGATCGTGTTTTCCAGTGGGCATCCCTTCGCATTTATCAACATTGAAGTTCCTCTGCCATTTTGCTGCCCAGTCACCTAGTTTTGAGATCCCCTTGTAGCTTTCCTCAGTTTGCTTGGGGCTTGAGTAACTTAGGGTACGTCTACACTGCAACATTATTCCGAAATAACGTCATCCACATCTACACTGCAGGCAGTTATTTTGAAAAAGTGTCAAAATCCTGTCGAGCTAGAGGACTTCTTCCTCCGACTCCTTAACCCTCATTGTCCGAGGAGTGCGGGGCATCGGAGGAAGAGGGCTCGATTTCGAAAGAAGCGCTGTGTAGACGCTCCCTATTTCGAAATAAGCCGCGCAATGGACGTAGCTCAATGTGCGTCGCTTATTTCCAGTTAAGCCCTGCAGTGTAGACGCCCCCTCTGTGTCATCTGCAAACTTTGCCACCTCTCTGTGTTGTCCCTTTTCTCATTGGTGACTATGTTGAAAAGCCCTGGCCCCAGTAGAGATCCTTCCAGTTTTTGCAAGCTGCTTTTTGTCCTCGTTTCACCATGGCACCCTTCGCTTGCCCCTCGTGGGCGGGCAGGTGGGTGGCTATTTACAGGCCGTTAGCCTGAGTCTTTATGAGGACTTTTCAAAGCTTGCAGGCAGCTTGCAGGCAGGCACGCACTCTGGTGATTATGGCCCATTTAAGAAGCCTCCCCCTTTGTCCTTTCCCTAGTGCCATGCTGCTGGGGGGGGGGCGGGGGGGCTCTGCTATTTCCCCTTCCACGCAGATGTTCAATTTAATCCCATCCTGGTTGCTTTTACTGCACAGTTCACCTTGATTTGCCTCTTCCCCAGGCCCCAGGGGACACTTAGGACTAGGCAAGGACTTGCCTCTCCCCTTGTGCTCTCAGGGCTAGCTGCTCCACGAAGCCATCATTAGTGGTGTGCAGGACTTGCATCTCTGCGTCCTGCCCTGCGATAACGTGGGGGCAGCTGACAGCTCCCTCCGCGTGGCCTTCCTGGTTTTGAAGCTTCTCTAATCTCCCAGTCAGGTGGCTGGCGGCTCATTCCTCCGGTGCTGCTCTTGCCGTCCAGCGGGGAGTTTCTAGCCAGAGTGCTTCTCGGGCTCCGGCTGAGGCACGTACGATTTTTACTGCATGGGACTCTGCTTCTTCTCACATGCAGAGCCCCCCACCCCGACTCTCCCAGCCCCCCCCCCCCTCGGCAAGCTGCTGCCACTGGCATCTGCTGGTAGCACTGCTCTAGCAAGGCTCCGGGACGCCCCTCATTCAGCGCCAGCACCCGCGCTCCCCTGGCTTAGCACTGACGTGGTTTGAGGCGCTGCCACCGGGCGAGTACCGAATGGGACGCTGTCCAGTCCGCCTGCCCTTCTGGCCGCTCCTCTGCACCGGGGCTGAGCAGCCCGCCCCGAAGGGACATGTCGGTCACTCCTCTGCACCTGCTGCCTTGCCCCCAGCCCTGCAGTGGGGAAGGCCTCTGTGGCCTTCACAATGGCCCTAGCTGCATTTCAGCTCTGCTGGGAGTCAGGGGGAGCTCATCCGCCGCGCCCAGGCTCCTCTGCTCCCCAAAGGTTCCCCAACTCCCCTCCTGACACAGGGACTCTGCCTGGCTGCCAGCCCAGGCTCCCAGGGAGAGCCTGGATTTCAATCTTTTACCTCCAGGGCCTCCCTCCTTCCCTGTGGACCCGAGCCACTGGCTGCACCCACGGCGGGCTGGAGGTCTCCAGAAATCCACCACCTCCACACCTAGCAGGCACGTCGCCGTGTGCATCTCCTGCTCGCCACAAGCCCAGCTGCCCCATCACCAAGGCCTGGCTCCTCCTAGGAATGAGGGTCCCTGCTCCCACAGCGGCTGGAAGGAGGGTCCCAACACCAGAATCACTGTTCTCCTCCTCAGAGCCCACAGGGCTGTGTCCCTCCCTCAGCTTCCCGGCTCAGCCACGCTGAGGCCTGAGGGCACTTTGCCCAGGGACAGGTACCCAGCAGGGCTGCAGTCAGGGCAGGGCTTCGGCCGCTGGTCTCTCACTCCTCCAGGGTTGGTGGGAGATGTACAGATTAATAGGGGTCAGGCACAGCAGGCACTGCCCTTTGAACATGTGTCTCCCCTTTGTCCCGGCAGCCCTGGGAGATGGTTGCGCTGAACAGGGTCTGGTTTTGGCGTCACACTTGTCTGTGAAAACACAGTCAGGGTGGAAGTACTTCCCCTCCCTAGGAGCTGCTAGTAAAACAGTGTGTAATGCTGCTTCAACTCACCCAGTACACAGCCAACGGGCAGGTCGAATCATCACCTGCGTATTAATCCCCGTGGTGTAAAAGTGAACGCGCCCACCCAAGGCTTTAAAGCAGCAGTGCTAGACGGGTGAGTTAACCTACAGCAAAGAGAAGGGGGAGCGGGGCCAAACTGCTGCCACTCGGCTGTTGTGTCAAGCGTCCAAGGTGCACGTGTGGGGGCAATAAAGCAGTCTGCTGCCCCAGCCATGCTCGGGTGCCTGCTTCCTCTCTAACCGGAGAGGTGGGGGGGGGTGGCCTAAGCTTAGGCCCATTTATTGGGTGTCTCTGGCTCCCCTCTAAACTCTCTCCCAGCCCCCAGGGCGCTAGCTCCAGCCCACGGGTGCATTTGAAAACTGGGTCAGAAATGGAAACAGGCCCCTGCTGCCGTTCACCAGCCCACCCCCCTCTGCCAGTGAGGCTGTGAAGCCCCTGCCCTGCTGCCAGCCCCACCAGGAAAGGGAGCCTCCTTCAGCTCTAGCCAAAACCGCTGCTCTGGGGCAAGGGGACCATCTCTGGCCCCTGGACACAGCTCCCCCCTTTACCTCCCTGGTGTCTGGCCAGCCCACGGCTGGAACCACTCAGTGCAACCTCCGCCTGCCTCTGGGCTCCACTGAAACCCTCCAGGTGGCTGCACCTCCATGACTGGTGCTGCCTTCGCTCCAGCCCCCGCTGAGTCCCATCTCCCATGCCCCCTCTCACCGCAGCACCTCGCTCAGCAGCGCTGGCCTCGCGCTGGCCAACACACCCTGGCCTAGCACCAGACTCGCTCCCAGGCCTTGTCTACCTCCGCCCTTCCTGCTGTCGGCCAACTCCGCCCCCACCACGAGCCCTGACAGGCCCACGGGCCCTGCCGCCTCAGCCACACTTCCCTCCACTAGCCTGTGCACTCCTGGGGCCCAGCCGTGAACTCGGCGGCGGCTCCAGCCCGTGCGCTCCCGGGGCCCGGCAGTGAACTAGGCAGCGCCGCCGGCCCACGCACTCCCAGGGGGTGAGCGGAGCTCAACATACCAAGAACATGGAGGCATCTTGGGGGCCTGGCCCAGACAAACGCTTGCTGTGAACCCAGGAGGGTTTAGCCAGACATGCCCAAGCTCCCAGGCCACATTCAGCCCCACTGGGGCCCTGCCCGGCACCCCTCACCTGGGGCTGGTCATGCAGAACACAGGGCCTTGCCTCCCAGGGCCTCTAGGCCCTGCTTCCTCTCTGGCCCCAGCCTGCATCTGCTGCCACCTCACAGGCTTGAGGTGGGATCTGAAAGCCCCCGTGGCCCAGGCCTGGTGGCCCAGCCATGCTCGCCACAGCAGCTGCATCAGAAAGGCAGCAGGCCCATGGCCGGCGGAGACACTGACGTGAGTGTCCTGGTAGGGCTCACCTGCCTGAGTGTGACAAGCCAGTGGCTGCAGCAGGGCTGGGTGGGCAGAGCCCCCTTGGGAGGGCAGAGAGCAGAGGCTGAGCCCATGGGGCCCCCTGCAGCCGCAGCACCAGACACTGTGGAGCAGAGATTTACTCAGGCCTGAAAGCAGCACCCACATTCTGCTTGGTGTGCCAGCTTCTACTCAGCCTTTGCTGGGGGAGAGGGGGAAAGCTGCCCGAACCCCTGCGGGGTCTGGGGTGGCTGTCTGACTGGGCTCCCGCAGGGTCAGGGGGCTGTTTCACTGGGCCCTGGGCCCCTGCAGGGTGAGCGTTAGGAAGCTGTTGGCCTGGCCCCTGCCACATGGGGGGGGGGTTACTCACCGGGCCCAGGTCCCTGCTGGTGGGGATGGGGGTGGGCTGTCTCGGCAGTGCCTGGTCCCTGCAGGGTCCCCTCTGGCTGGCCCTGGGGGCTCGTGCTTGGCTGTAGGATGCATCCGCCCTGCAACACCTTGGGCAGGGGGCAGGGCTGCACGGGGGTGGGGGGGCGTCGGGATTTCCGGCTCGGCTCCTGGACCCGGCACATAGGGAGCCAAACCGGCTCCCCGCCCTGCAGCGCTCGGGGACAGCCACTCAAGGCCACCCCCGCTGTCCGGGCGGGACTCGGCAGGCGGCTCTGGGTCCGTGCGCTCGGAGCTCCGGCCAACCCGCCCGCCCCGCTGCAAGGACAGCGGGAGCCGGCCCGAGAGACAGAAACCAGCCGCTGCTCCGAGGGGACCCCCTGCCCCGGGCTCCGCTCCCCGCCTCGCCGCTCTCAAGCCGGCTCGGAGCCCCTGTCCCGGGCCCCGACCCTCCCCCCGGGGCCGCGCCGCCTACCCGCCAGCAGCTGCATCCAGGCGCAGATCTTGTAGACCGTGGCGGTGTTGCAGAAGAAGAAGAGCGCGAAGCAGGTGATGCAGCCCAGGGTCAGCACCATGGAGAGCAGCACGAAGAAGGAGGCGGCCTTGAAGGCGCCCGAGGGGATGGTGCCGAAGTCGGCGAAGGAGCCGCGGCAGGCGAGCTCCCGGCCGGCCAGCCCGCTGCCCACGCAGTAGTGGAAGAGGCCGAAGTAGCCCGGCTTGGGCGTGCTCACGCTGTCGCCGATCCAGTAGGGCTGGATGAAAACCACCACGTTGATGATGGCGAAGCAGATGGTGAAGATGGCCCAGAGCACGCCGATGGCGCGCGAGTTCCGCATGTAGTTCTCGTGGTACAGCTTGGAGGCCTCCTGCGAGGGCAGCATCCTGCCGGGCTGCGCGGGGCGGGCTCTGGGGGTGCGGGGCGGAGACGCGCGGGGCCTCGGGTGCGGGGCAGGGGCGCGCGTGCGGCACCTGAGCGCGGGCTCTGGGGGTGCGGGGCGGAGACGCGCGGGGCCTCGGGTGCGGGGCAGGGGCGCGCGTGCGGGACCTGAGCGGGGCTCTGGGGGTGCGGGGCGGGGGCGCGGGCTCTGCGGGTGCGGGGCGGAGACGCGCGGGGCCTCGGGTGCGGGGCAGGGGCGCGCGTGCGGGACCTGAGCGGGGCTCTGGGGGTGCGGGGCGGGGGCGCGGGCTCTGCGGGTGCGGGGCGGAGACGCGCGGGGCCTCGGGTGCGGGGCAGGGGCGCGCGTGCGGGACCTGAGCGGGGCTCTGCGGGTGCGGGGCGGAGACGCGCGGGGCCTCGGGTGCGGGGCAGGGGCGCGCGTGCGGGACCTGAGCGCGGGGCCCGGACGCGCGAGGCCTGAGGGTGCGGGGCCGGGACCTGAGCGCGGGGCCCGGACGCGCGAGGCCTGAGGGTGCGGGGCCGGGACCTGAGCGCGGGGCCTGGGTGCGGGGCTGCAGCCGCAGCTAGGCGGCGGGGCGAGGCCCCGGCAGGGGCTCCGTCGCGGAGAAGGAGCCCGGGGGGTGGCCGGCAAGGGAGCAGGCCATGGGGAGCCCGCGGGCGGGGAGCCCTAGACGCGCCCTCTCGCTCCCACCAGCTGCAGCAGCGGCGACTCCATCTTTGCTGCCGCCTCCCTGCTCCTGGGCGCGGCGCGCTCCCGCGGCGCGGCGCGCTCCCGCGGCAATGCAGCTCCGGGAGCGAGAGCGGGAGGGGGCCTGCCCCAGCTGGGGGCACAGCCCGCGCCCCAGGGGCCTGCAGAGCCGGCATGTCCCACTGCACCCCGCACCCGGAGACTTGGCTGCGCTGCCCGGCCCGGTCCGTCCTGCCAGGGGCCCCACTGGGGCGCTCCCTGCCCAGCCCCAACCTGCCAAGGGCCTGCTGGGAGTCCCGGCCCTGGTTAGAGGCGGGACGGTCCCCGACCCCCTTGGAAGCTGCTCCCGCTGCCTCTACCCAGGGTGCGGGGCCTGAGCCACCCACCCTTGGGTGCCAGGGAGGCGCCCCCTTGCCATGCTCAGTTTGGCCAGGCCCTGGGCGCCCCCCTGGCTGCCCTGCTGTGGGGCAGGACAGCCAGCCGAGCAGGGGGGCTGTGCCACAGTGGCTTCCTGGGTCTGGGACAGTCACGGTTGCCAGGGACCCCTCCAGTGTGCTGGGGTGAAGCTGGGCCTGCTGAGGCTGCAGGAGGCTGCACCCACCTGCCCTCCACAGTGCAAGGAACTGCCTGGCTCATAAATATAGCCCCACGACCGTGCAGGGCCTGCTGCCAGCCTTGTTCTTCCTCAGCTGCAGCATTTCTATCTGCACCCTGGATGGCCCCTGCACTGTTGCCAGGTGGCCTGGCTGCCAGCAGCCCCCCTCTGCCTTCACATACCCCGACTGGCGTGGGGAACCCATGGCGAGCCAGTGGGACCAAGTGGGGGGTGATTCCCCTTGCCATGAAAGTGTTACTCTCCCGTGCCAACCCATGTGTGCCTCAGTTTCCTGCACTGACACCAAGATGGGGAATGCCAGAATGGACTCCTGCTGAGGGTAACTGCTCAGCCACTGCACGTGCACAATGGCCCCTTGATACTCCGTGCCCAGAGGGGTGCAACCAGGTGACATCTTTGGGCTAGAACCAGGACAAAGGCTGGAGGAGGGGCTGGGAGGTAGCTGGGGCTAGGCATCTGGAAGGGAGTCTGTCTCTGCTGGCAGAGCTGGCTGCATGGGGCACCAAATAGCTCCTAATTTCCTGGTGCCCTATGCAGCTGGGTGTTGAGTACGGGCTCTGGCAGCTCCATCCCCTGGCCAGACCCTCGCATGGGTCGCGGCCATCCCCTGCTCACCAGGCAGCAGCTGCCCCCGGGAGGGGAGGGAGCGGAGCCTGGGGGGGGTCTCAGGGGAGGCCGGTAGCTGGGAGGGACGGCAAAGGGCTGCCCCCGGGAGGGAGCGGAGCCTGGGGGGGGTCTCAGGGGAGGTCATGTCTCTCCACTGCCCCCAGCAGTGCGTGCAGGGAGTGGCTCCACCCGTTGCCCCAGACAACGGATGTGGCTGAGAGCCAGGTGCACTGGACTCGGGGTGTGTCCCTTCACTTTCTGCCACCACCCACAAGTGCGGGGGCCCAACCTTGCTTCTGGTGCCAGGCCACCGCCACCCCCTGGACTTCGCGTGGCCCCAAGCGTGGACCCGGGACAGATGGATAAACTGTCCATGGGACATCACAGCTCTGCCCACCAGCTGCTGGCCCCACAACCCCTTCACGCCCCCACACACATTGCCCACGTGTGCCATGCTCTTCCTGGGCCATGCAGATGACCAGCACTGCAGCTGGGGACAGCCAGGATCCCAGCTCACGTGGGGTCATCCGGTCAGCAGCATGTTTCTGTGCAACATGCGACCTCCATGTTGCGCTCCGTGTCTAAATTGCTAGCTCACCACAGCCCCAGCACAACCTGTCCCCTCTGGCATTCCAGGGCAAAGGCCAGCTCTGCCCATGCCTGCGATGCCAGCTGGGCTTTAGAGTGAGGGATGCACACAGACACTGCAGCCATCGGACAGGTCTCACCGTGGTAATTGCCTGACACTGCAGCTCAGCTGTCAAAGGGCTGCCCCCGGGCTGGGACGGCGCAGAGCCTGCTGTGGCTGGGGGGGCGTGCTCTGCAGTAATGACTGTTGGGGGGGGGGTAAGGGACCCAGGCCCAGAGCTATTTTGCAATACTTGGTGGAGAGGAAGTTTATCAGCAACAGTCAACATGGATTCCCCAAGGGCAAGTCCTGCCTGCCCAACCTGGTTGCCTGCCGTGATGGGAGAACTGGCTCTGGGCTATGGCGAAGGTGGCGGACATGCTAGTTTGATGTTAGCAAAGCTTTTGATACAGTGTCCCACAATACTCTTGCCAGCAAGTTCACGAAGTATGGCCGGGATGAGTGGACTGTAATGCGTATAAACAGTTGGCTAGATTGTTGGCAGGTAGCATCACACACAATGCCACAGCAGTTGGGTTTGTTCAACATCTTCATTAATGAGCTGGATGATGATGTGGTTTGCACTGTCAGCCAACTCTGCAGATGACACTAAGCTAGGGGGAGCGGTAGATACGTTGGCAGGTAGAGACAGAGTCCAGAGTGACCTAGACAGATTGGAGGGTTGGGCCAAAGGAAATCTGATGAGGTTCAACATGATGAAGTGCAGAGTCCTGCAGTTAGGAGGGAAGAATCCCAAGCGCTGCTACAGGCTGGGGACCGACTGACTAAATGGTAGTTGTGCAGAAAAGGACCTGGGGATTACAGTGGATGAGAAGCTGGATATGAGCCACCAGGGCACCCTGGTAGCCAAGGTGGCTCATGGCATATTAGGGTGCATTGGCAGGAGCATTGGCAGCAGACCTAGGCTATGTCTATGCTGCGCATTGTTGTGCAAGATGTTATGCAAATGAGGCATGGGGATGAATATTGCCACGCCTCATTTGCATACCTAATGAGCTGCCATTTTTTGCAGAAGGGGCTTTTGTGCAAGAAGGAGCTGTCTACACTGCTCCTTCTTGCACAAAAAACCCCTCTTGCGCAGGAGCCGTTCTTCCTGAAAATAAGCGGCAGAACGGCTCCTGTGCAAGAGGGGTTTTTGTGCAAGAAGGAGCAGTGTAGACAGCTCCTTCTTGCACAAAAGCCCCTTCTGAAAAAACGGCAGCTCATTAGGTATGCAAATGAGGCGTGGCAATATTTATCCCCACGCCTCATTTGCATATCTTCTTGCACAACAACGCGCAGCATAGACATAGCCCTTGAGAAGTGATTATTCCCTTCTATTCGGCACTGGTGAGGCCACATCTGGAGTATCATGTCCAGTTTTGGGCCTCCCACGACAGAAAAGATGTGGACAAATAGGAGAGCGTTCATTGGAGGGTAACAAAAATGCTGAGGGGGCTGGAGCACATGGCTTGTAAGGAGAGCCTGAGGGATTTGGCCTTGTTTAGTCTGCAGAAGAGTGGGAGGGATGTGAAGAAGGGGCCAGGCTGTTCTCAATGGTGGCAGAAGACAGGTCTCAAGTTACAGTGGGAGAGGTCTAGGTTGGATATTAGGAAAAACACTTTGGCTGCGTCTAGACTGGCATGTTTTTCCGTTAAAAGCATTTGCGGAAAAGAGCGTCTAGATTGGCACGGACGTGCGGAAAAGCGTCTGCGCCACTCTAGATGCGGTTTTGCGCAAGAAAGCCCCGATCGCCATTTTCGCCATCGGGGCTTTTTTGCGCAAAACGGTTCTCAGCTGTCTACACCGGCCCTCTTGCGCAAAAGTATTTGCGCAAGAGGGCTTTTTCCCGAACGGGAGAGTCATTGTATTTGCGCAAGAACACTGATGATCATACATTAGATCGTCAGTGTTCTTGCGCAAATTCAAGCGGCCAGTCTAGACAGCTGGCAAGTTCTTCCGCAAAAGCAGCCGCTTTTGCGGAAAAACTTGCCAGTCTAGACACAGCCTTTCACTGGGAGGGCGGTGAAGCACTAGGCTGGGTTGCCTAGGGAGATGGTGAAATCTCCATCCTTTAGAAGTTTCTAAGGCCCAGCTTGACAAAGCCCAGGCTGGGATGATTTAGCTGGGGGTGGCCCTGCTTTAAGCAAGGGGTTGGACTCTCTTCCTATCCAAATCTTCTATGATAGCCTGTTAAATGGGTGGGGACCTGAAATGTGCCTCAGCTGAGCGGTGATCAAGAGGCGGCTGCAGGATTCCCCGGGGCTCCGCCAGCACGAAGCCCTCCCCAGTGAGCAGCCCTGCAACAGGAGCACCATGGCTCCGGCGCCACGGCTGCGCACTCAGGAACGATGCCTGGCACAGCCCGGGGCCTGGCCTTCTTGCGCACCCAGTGTGTGCCGGCTGCCCGCTGTGAACACGTGTTGTGCCCCGCAGTGGCTCCAGCCTTGGGGAGCCTCTCCCTGGGGTGCAAAAGGAGCGAGGCTCCAAGCTCACCCAGCCACGGCAGCCAGCACGCCCGGGCGGGAGCCTCTGGGCCGCGCCAGCCAGGGACTAGAGACCTCAGATGTCGGCCGCGGCCTGTCGAGTAACTTCACGAAATCTTATCGGTCACCGGGAGGGTCTGGCCGGAGGAGGGGGGGGGAGGGTGTAGGCCAGTTTCAACCCCCCCCCCCCCGCGGGTCTGGCCGGGGGAGGGGGGCCAGTTTCACCCCCCCCCGGGGGTCTGGCCGGGGGAGGGGGGCCAGTTTCACCCCCCCCCCCACGGGTCTGGCCGGGGGAGGGGGGCCAGTTTCAACCCCCCCCCCCCCGCGGGTCTGGCCGGGGGAGGGGGGCCAGTTTCACCCCCCCCGGGGGTCTGGCCGGGGGAGGGGGGCCAGTTTCACCCCCCCCCCCACGGGTCTGGCCGGGGGAGGGGGGCCAGTTTCAACCCCCCCCCCCGCGGGTCTGGCCGGGGGAGGGGGGCCAGTTTCAACCCCCCCCACGGGTCTGGCCGGGGGAGGGGGGCCAGTTTCACCCCCCCCGCGGGTCTGGCCGGGGGAGGGGGGCCAGTTTCAACCCCCCCCCCCGCGGGTCTGGCCGGGGGAGGGGGGCCAGTTTCAACCCCCCCCCCCCGCGGGTCTGGCCGGGGGAGGGGGGCCAGTTTCACCCCCCCCCGCGGGTCTGGCCGGGGGGGTCTGTAGCTGCCGCCACTCCGTTCCTCTGCTGCACGGTCACAGCCGGGGCACGCGCATGCGCAGGCAGGGGTGGGGCGACGCGGAAGCGAAATAAGGGCCGCCCCGCCCCCTGGGGGCCGTAGCGGGGGCGGGGTTTCCCGAGCCAGCAGCGCCCGCCCCGTGGGTCCCACGCCTGCGTCGCGGTGTGATGGCGTCACGCCAGCGCCCGGAAGTGCCTGCCCCCTCCCGGCAGCGGATTGGCTGGGCCCGCCGCGCGTTTCCGGTGCGTGCCGCGCCCCGGCAGTGGGAAGCGGAAGCGGCCGGCGGGCGCGATGGGCCGGGCGCCGTGAGCGGGGCATGGCGGGGGCCCGGGGCTGCCCCCCGGCGGGCGGCGGGGAGCGCGCTCTGGCCGAGCTGCTGCTCGAGTTCTCCCGGGCGCAGTATCGGGCCAAGGACGGGGGCGGGGCCGGGAGCAGCGCCAAGGTGAGGCCGGGCCCCTCCCCCCCCGGGTCCTCGGCTGCCGCTCCCCTCGGAGCCCCCCCCCGGGCCCCTCCCCCCCCGGGTCCTCGGCTGCCGCTCCCCTCGGAGCCCCCCCCCGGGCCCCTCCCCCCCCGGGTCCTCGGCTGCCGCTCCCCTCGGAGCCCCCCCCCGGGCCCCTCCCTCCCCGGGTCCTCGGCTGCCGCTCCCCTCGGAGCCCCCCCCCGGGCCCCGCTCCATCCTCCCCCCCCCCCCCGGGCCCCGCCCCCCCCCGGGTCCCTCTCTCACCGGACCTCTCCCCC
Organism: Pelochelys cantorii; assembly: GCA_032595735.1. NCBI lineage: Eukaryota > Metazoa > Chordata > Testudines > Trionychidae > Pelochelys > Pelochelys cantorii. The sequence goes on from CM064336.1 coordinate 722,441, forward strand.
ACCCTTCTCCGGGTTGTGCCAAGGCCCCCCCCTTGCCTTGTTCTGCCTCGCCTAACCCGAAAGGGACCAGGTGGCCTCTTCCCTTCTGACTGGGGCGAGGCCCATGGGCAGCAGAGGTGCCATGTGCCTGAGCTCCAGCCCCTGAGCTGTAACTGGCTGCTTGCAGGTGGAGAGGATTGAGAAGCGCTGCCTGGAGCTGTTTGCCAAGGACTATTGCTACAGCCTGATCCAGAATGTGAATGGGGAAATTTGTGGCCACTATCCCCGGCAGATTGTCTTCCTGGAGTATGAGAGCATGGACCGGGGTCAGGATGTGTAAGTAGGAGAGCTGGTAGCAACAGAGCCATACAAACCAGTCAAACCCTGTTCACCTGCAAAGCACCCAGCCGAGGTTCCTGCACACCAGGGTTTGGCACCCTTTACAGAGCTCTGTGTCTGCACTGTCTATGGGATACATGAACTGGACCTGTCATGTGCTAGGCTATTTCTGCACTACTGAGCTGGGAATGGCTCCACACCTTACTGTGAATTTGGCAGCTGGGAGGCTGTTCCATGGTATTAGAATACTTTGCTCTAGACCCTAATCTTGTGGAGCTTTGCAGTCTTTTTGGCCCTTTGAGAGTACCTGCTGCCTCAAACTCTTGGGCTTTTCTACAAGTGAAGAAATAAGCTAAACTTCAGTTTGCCACATGGGAAAAGCCAAGTATGTTGCACAGCAGTTAAGGGTGTGCTAGTTTGTCCATGGAATGTTATCCAGTGTAGGTTCTGTAGTATCTTTCATGCACGTGTGGGGGTGAATGCACTCGTGGTGTTCAATACATGTTACTGCTTTATGACCCTACCTTGGGGGTTGAGGCTGAGGTAGAGTAAGGGCAAGGGAGGAGCATGTGGGTGGGAGCAGAATGCTTCTGTGAACTGTGTAGTGCCACTGACTGTGGGCATAAGAATTTGTCATTTTACTTGGGGCTGAGATCGTGTCAGGTCTCCTCACTGAGCATGGTTAGGCTGGGCCGGTAGTTGGCACTGAGGTCCCAAAGCATAAATCGCATTCAGGCAGTCAGCAAAGTGTTCTCTTCAGACATATATTAGGCTTGTTCTGACTGGTGATTTCAGTTCCGTGATGTTTGTGCTGCCTCATCAGATGACTACAAGATTTCAGTCATGAAAATGAATTAAACGTTTGTAAAGTTCTTTTCGGACAATCATTGGGCTGATAAAACTTGTTCAGCTTCTCGGATTAATGGATTGGAGATGCTAATCCTGGAGCCCTGTGAGCCACCTATAACAACCCAAACACTGTGCTTTTATTTGCAACATATTAGTGAATCAGTTTACAGGTGTTGGAAACCACTGCTTTGGACTTAAGGTTTAAAGCTTTTGAAAAGCCTGCGTGTGGCAGGCACAAGAGAGTGGCAGCACATCTGGATGCAAGCACTTCCTGAGAGGGGTGGCGGCTGTTGTGACAGTTTGGCCATTGCAGAATGGAGAGACTCCACAGGCTGGGCTTTGCAAGAGTTACAATTTAGCATTTGCCTGGGTTACTGTCTCTTTGGCCTGAAGCTGTAGCTTTCTTTTCAGTGCATTCTATTCACAGATGTAGGAATCCACTCAGCTCTGTGAGGTGCTGTCTTAAAGTAGAAACACAAGAATATGACAAATCAATTATTATTCATTTGGTTCTTAGTGTCACAGTGTCCTGTGGCAGAATGGAGAGGTAAACCAGAGGGCAGAGGAGGGGAACCTAAGGCTCAGAAGCTGCATGAGGCCCCTGACTTGCCTGGATCCATCCCTTGAGGTTCAGGGCTTGCTCCCCCCCCCCCCCCCCAGTATTGGGGAACGTGTGCTGGTGCTGCAGCCCCACCCCCATTTCCCTGTGGGGCTGGAGCATATAAAATCTTCTAGCCCGGGCTCTGGCGTGCAAGAGGAATGTAGGGGGCATCTTTCTCCTTTTCAGTCAGGGGCACATCAGTTTTTGTTTTTTCTTCTCACTTGTGTGTGGCCCACAACTGATTTTTTTTCTGTGGGCCATAGGGAGTGGGGAGAGAGCCCTGTTTTCAGGTGAAGGTCTGATGTTTGGTCTGGTATTTCTGGGGGTGAAAAAGTAAACTTTCAGTGGGTTTGTTTCGTGAAATGGGGATCTCAGTCAGGCTTGTCTGAAAACTTTGGGTGAGAAACATTTTTTAGATGGGAGGAGCGCTTGTTAGAAGAGTTTAGATCATGGAAAGTGTGGTAGGATTTTATTGTCTATGTAACCATTTATTTCCAGAACATCAGAGTTACAAACCCCTTGGGAATAGCCGTTATTTATAACTCTGAAGTGAAGAAAACATTCTGTTCTTTCAAAAGTTTACAACTGAACAGTGACTTAACACAGCTTTCAAAGTGTACTGTACAAAAGAAAAATGCTGCTTTCCCTTTTTTTAGTAGTTTACATTTAACACCACCCTGTGCAAGATTTGCTTTTTTGGGTCTCTGTGGCTCCCTCATTGTGTACTTCCAGTTCCAGATGAGGTGTGTGGTTGACTGGTCAGTTCATAACTCAGATTCTACTGTATTTGTTTCCAATTGTATGAATCTCTGTTCTTTGCTAAATAAATATATACCTGCTTTTGCTAAACGCACACTATTCCGATGTGTGTAACGTGGAGCTGCAATCTAAGGGGGGCAAATAAGCTGTTTTCCTTCGTTTGGGAACAGCAGTTCTGGTAATTGTGTGTTGGCTGGAACGGGCTGGGCTTTCTGGGGCTGTGTGGAGGACTTGGAGAGTTTCTAGCACCTACTTGCAGAGGGGCAGCAGAGCTGGGGGTGGTGATAGGCACAGACAGCCCACGGTTGTCAGGGACCTGACCACTGGTAGCTGCAAACAAGACACACTCACACTCAGGCCAGGTGGTAACAAAGTGCCTCACAGCCCTGCATACCCCCGGAGTGCTGCATGGGACAACACTCCTTCTACTAGAGGTGTTAACCATTACCCGGTAAGCAACAGCTGTTAAGGGAGATGCTTACCAGGTAACCATTTAATTGTTAACTGGCACTCTGGGAGCAGCCCCTCCCCCTCCCCCCCTCCCCCTCCCCATGGTCCAGCTGCAGGTGGAGAGCTGCTCCAGTCCTCTGGGCCTCCCACGAATGGCTGCTGGCAGGGGTAGCTGCCATGGCAGCCCCAGCACAGGGGCTGGAGCGGCCTCCCTCCCCACACCCCCTTTAATGGGTGACAGGGTTAAGCACAGTGCTAGTGTTGTGTTGGACAGTTTAATTTTACATCCCTATCCTCGACAGGCTTCCTCACTGCAGCAGTGTGTGTCTGCAGGAGCAAGCTGGACAGCTGGCTTTTCAGCACCAAGAGATGTCTGTGGGGATGGGAGCCGCCCCCCCTCCCCGGTTGCAAGCCCGTGGTTTCTCAAGGAGCCTCCTGGCCCTGGCGGGAGGCAGGAGTAACACAATGGACTTTTCTCTCTGCCTGGCAGATTTGAGAGCACGGTGCAGGTCAGCAAGCTGCAGGAGCTCATGAACCGCAGTAGGATGGCCAGGTGCAGAGGCCGCTTTGTGTGCCCAGTCATTCTGTACAAGGGGAAGGTAAGGCTGCGTACACACGTGTCCCTGCTTGGCCAGGGGCTGTCCCATCTCCCAGTGGGCACGGTGCAAGGCTGCGTACGCGCATCTCTGCTTGGCCGGGGGCTGTCCCTTTTTGTGGCAGGCCTGGTGCGCACGGCGCAAGGCTACATGCGCGCATGTCTCTGCTTGGCCGGGGGCTGTCCCTTCTCCTGGCGGGCGCGGTGCAGAGGGAGGTGTTCTCTCCCACCTCTGTCTGCTCTTTTTCTCCAGCACGTGTGCAGGTCAGCCACCCTGGCGGGATGGGGGGAGCTGTATGGACGTACTGGATACAACTACATTTTCTCAGGTAAACGAGGCTCCTGACAGTGTGTGCTCCTTGCATAGGTCCTGAGAGTCCGTGTGAACATGCGACCTGTGCACTATTGGGGGGTGGGTGCATGGGCCCGTTCGTACTAACCTGCAATATGGGTGTGTCTCTGGCTCCCGATTACTAGAAAGGTATCGACACATTGAGAGTTCAGTGACTAGTAGCAAAAGGTGTAAAGGCACCAGTGTGTCCAGCCTGCTGCATGCCACGGAGGGCGACTCTCGGGCACCAGTGTGTCCAGGCTGCTGCATGCCACGGAGGGCAACTCTCGGGCACCAGTGTGTCCAGCCTGCTGCATGCCACTAAAGGGAGAGAGACTTGCTGTGTTGCATGGACTACAGCTAGGGAAAGGGCAAGGGCAGGCAGTCCAGGCAGAGTGGTGGCATGTGAGTCTCCAGGGACTTGGTAGGAGCCCACTGCCAGGGGTGTCTAAACCTAGGCTGGAGAGAGCACAAGCAAGTGTGGGGCGTGGGGCTGCCGTGGCTGCCAGGGCGTGGCTCTGTGACCTGCTGAGGATGGTCACAGTGGAGATCTCTCAAGTGAGTGACAGAGCCAACTGGTAAGCCACTTGTGGGGGGGAGTTTGGAGTTGTTACTTATGTGTTGTCCCTGCTGTGGCGTCCTGCAGGGGGCTCTGACGATGCTTGGGCCGATCCCGAAGACCTTTCAGAAGAAGATACTGTGTTCAGGTCTGTATGTGGCATTTGGGAGGGGAGAGAAGAGGGCAGATCTGATTGGCCCTTGAATTTCCAGCACCTCCCAGGCTAAGCTGGACTGTGGGAGCAGGGTGGGGCACTGCGAGCTGTGGGCTTCTTGGCTCGTGAAGATGAGCTCTTCCGAATGTTTCTGGGTGTAGGTACAAACCGAGAAGCTAATGTGCTCGCGCACTGGGGCCAGGCAGCTTTCTAAAGGCTCCTAAGCCCTCATGGAAGGCTGAGAGGGAGGGACTGGGGCAGGCAGATGCAAGACATTCAAGAGGCTCCTAATTTACACAGAAGTGGCACTTGTGAGTCTAGCAGGTGTATATCCCAGCCAGAGGAGAAGGGGTAGCGAGGAACAGGCTGCACATGTGACTGCAGCTCGTGATGGATCGGCACAGGAAGAGGCCCCGAAAGTAGCAGCATTCTGCCTGCCGAAGTGCAGCGACTGTACCTGGAAGGGAAATCCTGCTGAATCATGACTTGGGGGAGAGGTGGCAGAGCCCTCTGGAGACAGCAGTGCTGAAAGAGATAGGTTCAGTACAGCGTGGTGACAAAGCAGGGCTGGTAAGCGATTAGCAAATGAATGGTGATCAGGCGTGCTGTTAAGCAAGGAAAGAGTACCATTTATTGAAATATGTCTCCTGTCTTCTGCATTTTCAAATGGTGAGTTCAGTTACAGCACAGAATGCAAAGTGTACAGTGCTCACGGTATTTATTACAAATATTTGCATTGTAAAAAAAAAAACAAAACAATGGTATGTTTCCTTCGCCTAATACAAGCATGTAGTGCAATCTTTTTATCGTGACTAAAATTCACGGCCACGAAAAACACATCACAGTCCATGAAATCTGGTCTTCCTGAAGAAATCTGGTCTTCTGTGAGCTTTTACCCTGTACTCTCCAGGTGTCACGGGGAGACCAGGGTCTTAACTTTTCAATCATCGTTCATTCTGCAGATATGCCCGAATAGCTGTAACTTCCGTTGTATAATGTTCTGCAGTAGGTTCTCTTTCAGCTGTATCTTCCTATAGAATTCCTCGTTGATGACCTTCTGCATCCATCCTATTCTCAGGATCTTTCTATTACAACTCCTCTCGAATGCCAATATCCTTCTCTTCGAATCTTTTGTTATCACCCGTGTCTCACATCCGTACAACATGCTGTTAAATACACACATGAAAACGTGAAATTTATTATTTTAAAAATCTTATGACTCTGCACGTTTTCAAGATGCTCAGCTTCATTCCTAAGCTAATTGCTTTACTTTTCCAGATCTTATTCATCGCCTTCAAACTTGCTCTTGCTTTCGCTATTCTAGTCGCTATTTCCTTCTTATAGTCTAGATCAGTGGTTCCCAAACTTTTTGGCATCACGCCTCCCTTTTTGATTTTTGAAAAACCCTCACGCCCTTCCCCCCCCCCCCCCCCAAATAGCAGCAAAACTTGTTGAGCAAAAGAAAAAAGGAACTGAACAGGGCACAGGGCAGCAAAACTTGATTGGGGGGGGGGGGGAGGCTGGGTCACCTCATGCCCTCCCCCTGGAATTTCGGCACGCCCCCCAGTTTGGGAACCCATGGTCTAGATCATACATCATGTTGCTCCCCAAATACGTGAACTTCTCAACGTTCTGTAGTGCGATCCCATCTACACTGATCTTCCTTCTGATTTCCTTATCTCCAGATACCATTGTCTTTGTTTTATCGATATTCATAATCAGTCCATACCGCTTTCCTTCCTCATTTAGTACCTGCACCGTTCTCATTAGCTTCTCTTCATCTTCCTCGATGATAACTATATCATCCGCGAACCTCAAGTTGTTAATTCTCATCCCGTGCACCGATACCCTTCTACCTCTCCCTTGATCTTGTCCATCACTCTCTGAAAGTGAGAATGGGGATACGCTTGGTGCTGTGGTAGCCGGCATTGCAAGATATTTATACGCCAGATGTGTTAAAGATTCCTATGTTCCTTCGTGCTCCAGCCACCATTCCAGAGGCTGTGTCCATGCTAACGATGGGCTCTGCTCAAGAATGAACCAAAGCAGAGGCGACCGAGGCATGTTCATTTATATCCTTTGAATCAGATGCTACCAGCAGAAGGTCGATTTTCTTTTTTGGTGGTTCAGATTTGATAGTTACTGCATCAGAGTGTTGCTCTTTTAAGGCTTGTGAACGCATGCTTCACACCTCGTCCTGCTCAGATTTTGGATGGCACTTCAGATTCTTGAGTTGCCATAGCTATTTTTAGAAATCTCACATTGGTACCTTTTTTGTTTTCTCAAATCCACTGTGAAAATGTTCTTAAAACAGACGTGTTCTGGGTTCTCGTCTGAGACTGCTATGACCTGAAATATGTGGCAGAATGCATGTAAAAGAAGAGGAGCTATACAGTTCTTCCCCGAGGAGTACAGTCACAAACGTTAAAACTTTTTTTAACGAGCATCATCAGTGTGGAAGTCTCTTCTCTGGCCGACACATGAAGGGGTGTGCTGATGTTTAGCCTGTCTAACACGTAGATGCAAAAGGGTTGTGCAACAGCTGTTTGTGCTTTCAGGCGCCGACATAAATAAGCGGTAGGCAGCAGTATCCCCCGTAATTGTAAACAAGCGTCTTTGTGTGGCTGACCCAGAAATAGGGCTGAGCGGACTCTCAGGCTGTAAAGTTTTATGTTGTTTTGGTTTTGAGTGCAGTTTTGGTTTTGAGTGCAGTTATGTAACACAAGAAAAGTACATTTATAAAGTACACTTTCACGGTAGAGATTGCACTACAGTACTTGCATGAGGTAACTTGAAAAATACATTTCTTTCATAATTTTTACAGGGCAAATATTTGTTATGAAAATAATATAAAGTGAGTGCTATACACTTTATATTCTGCTTTGTAATAGAAATCAAGATATTTGAAAATGTAGAAAACCATTCCATTGATTTCTATTAGTATTCTGCTGCTTAACAGTGCAATTACTCTCAATTAATTTTTAGTAAAAAAAGAATTGCCTGAGTTAACTGCAATGAATCGACAGCTCCACGGCAGTCGGAGCAGCTCAGAGCTGTGCCGCCGAGAGGTCGTGTTCGTCCTGCGGGACATGAAGCAGGAATTAATTCAGGGGAGTCCTAGGTTCGTGTTGAGCCGGAGGTCAGACCTGTCTGAAGGGGTTACCTCCTTTCTTACCAGCTCTTGCTAGGCCAGGCCTAGAGGGCTCCATTGTGGGTCTGAGGCTTCCATGCTGTAGTTATGTGGAAGCAGGTACCTAGGGCAGCCAGGAAAATGCAGGAAGTTAGGGGCTGCCTCTGCAGGTGGGGCACTCCAAAGGGTTCACACCTGTCAGTCCTTCAGGAGATTCTGTTTTCTGAGGATGGCCAAGCACTTGGCGGGGGCGGGGCGGTCTCCAGATGTTCGTGCCGAGGCCTGCCTTGCTTGGTTGGTGCTGTGCGCTTTTTCTCCAATGTAAATCAATTGCAGAAAGTCCCACAGGTTCTGAAACTGCCTCAGTCCTTGTTACAACATAGCCCTTAGCCTCTGAGTTCTTAGGCTATGTCTACGCAGCAGCACAGTCTGCGTTTCCACGCAAGCAGTTATTTCAATAGAATGTTGAGCTGGAGGACTGCTTCCTCCGACTCGGGTAACCCTCCTTGTGCGAGGAGCAAGGGAAGTTGGGGGAAGGGGGCTCTCTCAAACGGAGGGCTGTGTAGACAGCGCCAAACGCCGAAATAGGCTATTTTGACTTCAGCTAGGCAATTAGCATAGCTCATTTCGAGTTTAGCGCTGCTGGGTGGACGTGCCCTTTGTGAGCAGCTGGGCAATCCGGGTAGGAGTGAACGGCCCCAGCCCACTTCTCAGTGCACGTGTCTACTGAAGCCATGGCTGTGGGGCAGGGCAGGGCAGGAGAACTCTGGGGTCAGTGCTGCAGGGGTGGCTTTGGCAAGTCTAGCCCAGGCTCCGCTCAGCCCTGGTTAGACGTTCGAATCTCTCAGCTCGGGACTGGCCCTGAGAATCGTGCCTCGCCCTGTACTTGGTTGCAGAAACGCTGACTCCCAGCTCTTTGACAAGGTCCGAGGCCATGATATCAAGCTGCTCCGCTACCTGTCTGTCAGGTACATCTGTGACCTGATGGTGGAGAACAAGAAAGTGAAGTTTGGCTTAAAGTGAGTCTGGCGCTCTTCGTCCCCATGGGGGCGCTGCGCGTTCGCTTTGTGCTGGCTTCGTCCCTGCTCCCCTGGAAGGCGTCCTCCAGGCCTTCAGCCGGTGCCTTGCAGGGAAATCCAGAGGCCTGCCCCTCTCTTCCATACCCTGCTCCAGCAGGCCAGTGCTGAATGGCTGCTTGATTTGGTTGTCTTGTGCGTGAGAGATTCCTGCATGTCCTGGGGTGTCTCTGGGGGGGAGGGGCCTTCTCTGATCTGTGGGGCACAATCCCCGTGGCATCCCAGTGGTGATGGGATTCCTCCGGTGAGGCCGAGCTGGTGTGATGGTCGATTGGGAGACTCCTCTTGGGGTGGGAGGAGGAGTGTCTGGGAATCCTCTGCTGGGACTTGGCTGAGCTGAGGGCACGACCGTCCATGAGCTGGACTCTTGCCCCTCGCCCAGGATGGAGTCAGAGCAGGACTGTCTGGTCTGGAGCAGGATAGGCGGAATGGCTTGGCCGCAGGTTCTCCTTGTGCTGAGCCCTGTTCTCTCCTCCTCAGTGTGACATCCTCCGAGAAAGTGGACAAAGCCCAGCGCTACGCTGACTTCACCCTCCTCTCCATCCCGTATCCAGGTAGGGGCCATGTGCCGCTGAGTGGGGAGAAGCTGGACCTGCTGGCCGTCTGATTCCCTGAGGAGGGGGACCGTCTCTCTGAGAGCGGGAATGGGCTAGTGGGCGCGGCAGCATCTGTCTGTGGTGGGCCCTCCCGATGCTGGCCGGTTTCCTCCCCCTGCAGTGCGGGGGGCCCCCGGTGCAGGGGGCTAGCCGCAAGCCCTGTCTGGCTCACATGCTTCCGGGGTATGGCAGCCCCCCCGGGCTCCAGTGTGTGCCGGGGCCACAGGCTGGGCATGGGCCACGGAAGCCAGCCTTTGGCGGAGAACGGAGCTCAGGTCTCCCCAAGGCTTCGACCTGTACAGGCGTTTCCAGGCTTTGTGGCTCTGACGGGAGCTGCCGTGCTACGGCCGCAGCGCGGTGCCCGAGACGCAAACCGGGAGCATAGTGCGGGACGCTAGCCACAGAAACCCAAACAGCAGGAGGCGGTGTCTCGGGGCTCAAGGCTGCACCTCCTGCTCTCGCCCACAGGGGAGGGGCTGTCTCCATGGAAGTGTGCGTGTGACAGCGCGTTGGGGTGCCCCCTCTCCTGCACCCCCATAGCGGCACAAACAGACTCCACCAGCCAGTAGGGTTGAGGGAGTTTATTGCTCTCCACGATACAGCCCAGATGCCATCTGGTTACAGGAACTGGGGCGAGGAGGCCTCAGGCCCCCACTTGAGATGGGGGGTGGCTGGGCCCTACAATCTCACCCCCTCCCTAGCCCCTTCTCCCCTGCTTCCCAGACATTCACTGCCTCCCCTCCAGCCCTGCCCCCCGCCAGGGTTGGACCCGCCTTCCTCTCTTGGTCTGCCTCCCTGGGAGGCAACTGGCCCGCCAGGTTGGGAGACCCTTGCCTAGTGACTCATCTGCTGGACCATGCTACAAACAGCCGCCAGTGGGGGTCACCCACAGCCACCGCCCGGCACAGCAAGCAGCAAGGCCCCCCCCACCCCGCCACAGTGCGCCACAGGCACGGTCGCTGGGAGCCCCGTGGCATGGCGCCGCTGTGGCAGTGTACTAGGGCTCTGCCGGCCCGCTGCTCCCTCAGCTCCCCTTTGCCGCCTGGGCGTGCTAAGAGCTCTTGGCCGTTGTCTTTCTGCTGGTAGCCTCCATTGGTTGGGGGACCCCTCCCGCTCCCTCAGAGCCAGGCTAAGGCCTGTGAGAAGCCCATGGCCCCTCTGCTACGTGGTGGCCAGTGCAACTCCTGCCTGAAGGGCTCAATGAGGGTCACCAGGCGGAAAGTGCAAGGCCTAGGGCGAAGGGGAGAGACTCCTGGCTGAAGCACCTGCTGATGGAGGCAGCGCTCCGTCCCCAAGTGGCTCTGGCATCCGTACAGGACCCCTCGCGCCAAAGGAGGCGGCTACCCGGGAGTACTGGCCCCCAGCCCTGAAGCCCAGCACGTGGGGGCATCACTCTAGGAAGAAAAGGGCAGAGGGGCCACAAGGTGTGTCCTCAGCCGGGCCCCCGAGCCTGCCTCACTCACCACACAGCCTTCGATTCCCACCGTTCTGGGAGCCAGTGAGTCCACAGTGAGCCGGCTCCCCGTGCCAGAAGTGGAGGGCAGGTGACCCAGGCCTCCCTGCCAGGCAGGGTACGTTCAAGGTGGTCAGGCACTTGCTGGAGTTGACACAGCTCCCAGACCTGGCCCGTAGCCCCCTGAGGTGGCCTCGATGTCAGTGCCACCTGTCCTGGCACCTTGCTGGTGTCGACAGGCCTGGCCTGCGTGATGCCGATGGCAACGCCACCTCTGATGGGGCACCAGGGAAGCCAGCGATGCTGGACACTGCCCTGGTCTGTGTCAAGGCACTTGCTGGAGCCAGTGCCCGATCCCCGTGTCTCCAGATGGAGGCATCGCCCCATAGACCAGGCCTCGGGTGCCACGGCCTTCCCAGTGCCTGGGATGACCCTGTGGGCCTCGGTGGCACCTGTCCCCAGGGACTCCGCTGGCCACTTGGATCTCCAGAGACCCTGGGGTGGGGGCCGCATCTAGGCAAGCCCTGCCCAGCCTCATGTCTGAGGTGGGATGCAGGTCTCCGAGTGTGCACCCTCAGCGGTGGTAACTCAGTGCTCCGCCCAGCCGGCCACTGGGGACCTGGTTCCCTGTCGGGCAGGAGGTGCTAGCAGGGACCACCGGGAAATGGATGCTCCGGCCCCCTGGGACCTGCTGGGCCGGTGGAGAACCTCCGTCTGCAGGCCGAGGAGGTGGCCCCTCTGGACATCGTGGCCAGCAGTGCTGAGGTGCTTTGCAAGCGAAAGGGGTCCCGCCGCCACTTTGTCCTGCCCAAGACATGTAAGCACCTGACTGGATTGCTCACCCCAGCTGGGAACATGCCGCCCCTGAGGGGTGCTGGGGCAGCCGGGCCGACTCCAGAAGCCAAGGAGGCCGAGATGCTGGACCTCTCTGCAAGAGTTGTGTGATGGGCCCCAGCCCCGCCTCCGCGACCAGCCTCACGTGACCCCTGGATCTCCCTGGCCACGCACCAGAAGCTGCTCCTGGTGGGCACTGGCTCAGAATTTGCAACGATCCTAGAGGAGGCAAGTGGGTTGCCCTGGATGCTGCGGACTCTGCACTGGCCGTTAGGGAGGGTGGCCCTGGCCTCTGTGTGTCTGGGGAGGGGCAAGAGGCGATGGATCACGTGGGGATTCCCTGATGTGGTCCCTCCCTCGGGGGCACCGGGCAGTGGCCGCTGTGGGCAGACAGGACACCGGGCTGGATGGGCCTTTGGTCTGGCCCAGTCAGGCTGCTTGGATGTGCACCCTGGTGACAGTCGTTCCCATGCGCAGGCTCCACCCAGGGCCCAAACTACCACCCAGGACCTCCCCTTTTTGCAGAAGCTGGGTGGCAGCTGCACAGTCTGAGGGGCTTGGGAGTGACCCGTATGCCCCTGGGTAGTCCCTCCCCGGGCTCACAGCGAGGGTCCTGCAAGCCCCAGCCTGCCCCATGTTCCTGCCGGGGTACTCCAGTGGGACCTCTTCAGGACCAGGAAGTGGAGACGCTCCACATCCTCCTCTGAGAGGGGCTTGGCCGAGCCCAGCAGCACCAGGGGCCTGAATCGGGCTTTTGAAGGGGTGCCCAAGGACAGAGCACCAGCCTGTCACCCTGCTCTCCTCCCAGCATCAAGCCTCCACTGCGCGTGGGCCCCACTCGGCTCACACCGTTGTGTCCGGGCAGGCAGGGGATTGGACCCAGGCAGCTGCCCTCCCCAGGCCAATGCAGGGCCCTTCTCAGGAGCAGCTGCTGCGGCAGGAGGGGCGTCCTGTAGAGTTCAGGGGAAAGGCTTCTACTCCCGTCAGTGCCTAATCCCCAAGGGCAGGCCCCAGCCCCAGCCTTCATCCCTGCACCCCTACCTCTGCCCTGAGCCCCTCCTGCACCCCAACCCCCCCATCCCTCTCCTCTGGCCACAGCCTTCATCCCTGCACCCCAGCCCTCCCAGCCCTCTCCTCTGGCCATAGCCTTCATCCCTGCACCCAGCCCTGAGCCTGTCCCAGGGCTGCAGACTGGTTCACTCTTTTGCTGTCAGGTGCCCCTGGCCTTTTCCAGCCTGCACAAAGCCCTTTGGAAGGCCCTGCAGCCACTGCTCATGCCAGCGGAGAGAATGAAGGGTCCCAGGCCTGTCCCCGCACATCTCGGCATGGGTCACATCCCGCATCAGGCACCGGGCCTGGCCCAGGCATCAGCAGCTCGTTCCTGCCAGCCAGGGCAGCCCCTTGGTCCTCCCTTCCCACGGTCCCACCACAGCACGTGGTCTCCCTGCAGTGCGGGAGTTGGGCAGGCAGGTCACCTCAGGGCACAGCTTGTAGCCCCGCTACGCAATGGGTGTGAGCTCTGTCCACGGAAGACCTGCCTCTCCTAACTGGTGGCTCTCCCGGTGTGCTGCCATGGCCACGGCAACCCCCCCCCCCGGGGCGCTCCAGCAAGCAGGGGCTGAGGGCCAGCAGTGGAGGCAGCGCAGGAGGGGCTCCCCAGAAACCCTCCTGACAGCCGTGCCCATGGCACGCACCCCCTATGTTGAATGGACGCGTCTGGAAGAACAGTGACGAGAGGCAAGGAACCGCTTGTCATTGCCCCACTGCAAAGCAGCAGCTGCCCCCAGCTTCTGCTCCACGCCCCCCGCCAGCCCTTCCCACCCGCCCACAGTGTGGCAGGTTCGAGAGGGACCAGAGAAGCCTGGGGCTGCATTGAAATATGCTGCGCAACAGGCGGGCAGCCCAAACTGCTCCTTCCCCTTGTCACACCCTTCGCAGTTCCTGGCAGTGGGTGCCGGCCTGGCCCCTCCTCGCCGCGGGCTGGATGCAGTGAGCCAGCCCGGCCTGGCCCCGCGCTGCCCCTCCTCGCCGCGGGCTGGACGCAGTGAGCCAGCCCGGCCTGGCCCCGCGCTGCCCCTCCTCGCCGCGGGCTGGACGCAGTGAGCCAGCCGGCCTGGCCCGCGCTGCCCCTCCTCGCCGCGGGCTGGACGCAGTGAGCCAGCCGGCCTGGCCCCGCGCTGCCCCTCCTCGCCGCGGGCTGGACGCAGTCGGCCCGGCCCGGCCCGGCCGGCCCGGCCCCGCCCTGCCCGTCCTCGCCGCGGGCTGGACGCAGTCAGCCGGCCCCGCCCCGCCCCTCCTCGCCGCGGGCTGGACGCAGTCAGCCGGCCCGGCCCCGCCCCGCCCCTCCTCGCCGCGGGCTGGACGCAGTCAGCCGGCCCGGCCCCGCCCCGCCCCTCCTCTCCTCGCCGCGGGCTGGACGCAGTCAGCCGGCCCCGCCCCGCCCCGCCCCGCCCCTCCTCGCCGCGGGCTGGACGCAGTCAGCCGGCCGGCCCCGCCCCGCCCCTCCTCGCCGCGGGCTGGACGCAGTCAGCCGGCCCCGCCCCGCCCCGCCCCTCCTCGCCGCGGGCTGGACGCAGTCAGCCGGCCTGGCCCGGCCCCGCGCTGCCCCTCCTCGCCGCGGGCTGGACGCAGTCAGCTGGCCTGGCCGTGAGTGAAGCGCACGGATCTTGGTGCCAGCCCTGAGATTGCGGGTTGTGTCGTACAGTCTCCAGCTCTTAGCTGGAAAGCTGCTCCAAGCTGGGACTTCGCAGGGGCGTACGGGGCTGGGTAGCCCCAGTAGAGCTTCCAGGATGCAGTGAGCATGTTACTGAAGAGGGGGTCTGTAGTCGCGCTTGTGCTCCTGGGCGTCGCTCGGCCCCTTTCTCTCTGGCAGCTGCCGGCCTGCCTCTCTGCCATCGCTCCGAGCTGCCTTGCTGGATTGGAAAGCCCCTTGGCAGCTCCGTGTCTCGGGCCCTCTGGGTGGGGTGGGCATTAGGTTGGCCACCATTTGCAAAAGAGCAATGGCTGATTCCCTGTGCGTGACCTCTCGTGTGCCGGCCCAGTTGTGCACCCTGCACCTGGGCAGTCTGCCTGCACTGTGCCCTACAGCTGCAGCACGAGGCTGGAGAGAGCGTCACTGCTTGTGCCCCACAATGGGCATGCGGGAGCTGAGGCTAGTGGGCTGAGCAGTCTGTGCCGGGGCTCCCGCTGCTCCCGCCATGCGGCCCAGTGTAACTTCCCTGAGAGTCGCTGGGTGCCGCTTCCCAAGCAGCGGCTGCGCCCGTCACGTAGGGTTCGTGCTCAGGGCGGACGCCCAGCCGCAGAGGCCCATTTCCCCGCTGGGCCGTCCCCTGGACTCTGGGCCTCTGCTGAGGCCTTTCCCGGCGGGGGCCCGGCTGCCTGGGATTGGAGGCTCGCTGTCTGGGCAGGCCTGGCTCGCCCCCAGGCCGTGCCCCTGGTGCATGCTCGCTGCAGGCCGGGTTCTGGCTGCTCCCCGAAGGGCTTTGTGCTGCTGTGCGCAGGCCTGCACGTCATTGCTGGCCTCTTCTCTTGCAGGCTGTGAATTCTTTAAGGAGTACAAAGACCGGGACTACCAAGCCGAGGGGCTCGTGTTTAACTGGAAGCAGGTACCTAGCTGCCTCTGCACTCGGCTCGGCCTGCCAAGGGCATTTGGACTTTCAGGGCAACATGCGACGTGTGCGCCTCTCTGTCATGGGAAGGGAATCGGCCGCTGGAGGAACGCCGGGTCCCGCCACAGCAGCTCGGGCCAAGCTCCAGCCTCCTGTGGCACGTGCAGTGTTCTCGTGGCCATCCCGTCCTGTGGCCTCCCTTTGCTCTCTGTCCTCATGGGAGGCCTGTAGGCTAGTTGGACATGCACTGTTGGGCCCCCTCACTCGTGGGCCGGCAGAAGCAGGGAACAGCTGGGTCGTGTGATCTGATGCTGGCACCGTGAGAACTGGAGACAGTGCCCTGCAGCTCCCGGCCCTGGCCTCCTGGATTGGGCGTGAGGGGTGGGCTAAGTCAGACCCCATGGCGTGGCAGGCAGCGTGATGGAAGGGGTGGCTGGAAGATCTGCTCTCTTCAGGAGGGTGGTCTCCCAGTACTGAGCCAGTGGCTCCAGATCAGCCTGGAGCAGAGTCTCCTGCAGGTCCTGTATAGGGCCGGGCCGGGTCTGGGCACCGCTCAGGGCGAATTGCTCAGAACCAGGGCTCCTTCCAGCCCCTGACTGGAGACCTTCCCAAACAGGCCACACACCAGTCACGCCGAGCGCTCCAGCTGCCAGTCCCGCCAGCAGGAAGCCTCACGAGCAAAACCCCTCAGACACCCCAGCTCTCCCTGTCCCCAGTCAGCCCTGGGCCTCACACAGGTGAGGGGTTATAGAACCCAGTCTCACTCACCCCCAGCGGGTCCTCCCGGTCCCAAAGAACCAGCCACAGTTCCTGGGCCATTTACGCTTTGATCTTGCCCACAAGAGCACGCTGGGCCAGTCCTTTAGCATCTAAAATCTGAAGATTTATTAATAGAAATAAGAAAAGGTGGAGAGTGAGGTCGTTAAGGAGAATACGTCACATGCACCAGTCACCAAGTTCCTGATGCAGGCTGAGACGGCGCGTCGGGGACTCCCCGACCCTGCACCACCGTCCGCAGCAAGATGTGACTCTGCCAGCCAGTCGAATAGGGAGGGTTTATTGCTTCTCAGAGATACAGCCCAGCACAGACTCCTATGATGTGGACATAGGAGTAAGGGCAGGCAGCCTTAGACCCCTGGGGGTAGGGCCCACAGGCCCCTGAACCCCCAGCACTCCGCTTCCCCATGCTTCCCCACACTCCGACTGCCCCTCCCCAAGCCACACCCTTCCTTTTTCAACCCCTTCCCTGGTCAGGTGCGAACCAGTTGGGCCATTGTCTGCAGGACATGAGGGCCCTCAGGGCGCTCCCCCGCTGGGCTGTGCTCACAGACGCAGGCCAGTAGGGGTCACCGCAGCGCACACAGCAACCAGGGACTGCCCCACCGAGTGGGCCCAGGGCCACTAGAGTAGACAGCCCCCCCACGTCACACCGGCGCTCAGCAGAGATGTTCCAGGCTGCCAGCTGAGAAGTCTCTGGTGTCCATCCTATGTCAGGACGGGCCAGCAGCCCTCCCCGGCTCAGCGCCTCACAGGGCTGCATCTGGGAGCAGGAGCAGGCTTGGAGACAGTCTCATGACACCTTTATATCCCTTGTCTCCCCCAAACTGGAGCTGGTCACATGGTCCGGTGACATGCCAGTGGCCATTGTGCACTGGCCAGTCTGCAGGTTTCCAGAGGCATCCCTCAGGTGTGTGTTGGCCACTCAGAGCCACTGTCTGTGGAGCCGTGCTAATTAGCACAGCCATTCACTGGACATCCCTTCCTCACGACAGGCAGGCCGGGCCCATGGCTCGCTCCCAGGCAGAGAACACCCACAGCACATGTTCATAACCACACACATCACACAAGTGCAGGAGTGTCGCACAGAATCAGCAGAGCACACGCTTTCCTTTGACACCTCGCGTAGCCACTTTATACCGAATCTGGGGCGAACACCCCCCGTGGGTGCCCCAGTGATCTGTCTGCTCCCTTTAAAACCCAGTAACAGGACCAGTTCTAAGTATCCACCTCCCTGCAGGTGGTCCCTCCAGAGGCGGAGCCGGGCTGTGGGCAGGGAGCAGGCAGAACACGGCACGGGGTGGGGGGTGAGCCAGTCCCGCCCGTTTGTGCTGCTAGGAGTGGTGTTCGCCTCTCGCTGCTTTGCTGCTGCACCGCTAGCGCCCCGGCCTCTGACCAAGGGGTCTCTCTGCAGGGTTACGTAGACGCTCCGCTGAGCATCCCGCCGGCTCTGAGCCAGCCTCTGAACATCGCCTGGAGCGAGTACCAGGTGAGAGCGGGCTGCCGAAGTCCAAGTTCTGGTTCCCAATCTGGCCTCTTCCACGGTGCAGGCTGGGCGGCGCGGGCCGGGCAGGGGTGGTGGTTTGGCGCAGGCCGGGTGGCGATGCTCTGTCGCTCCCCACATCTACAGGCAGGGAGTCCTCGTGGGGGGCAGCCCTATGCAAACCCTTTCCTGCCTTGTTTGCAAGCAGGGCCCTCCCTGCCTCGTGCCCCTCAGCCTGGCTTCGCTGGGGCCCTCGCATCTTACCTTCACAGCACGTGAGCTCACGTGGCCTCCTGCGTCCCCTCCGCTCGTCTGGTGCTGCCAGCCCCCGGCCCTTCGCCTCTCCTGGGCCCCCCCCAGAGCCCTGTGCGTGGCACCGCCGCCCCCTGTGCTGGTCCCTCCCGTGCCCCTTCGCCTCTCCCGGGCCCCCCCAGAGCCCTGTGCGTGGCACCGCCGCCCCCTGCGCTGGTCCCTCCCGTGCCCCTTCGCCTCTCCCGGGCCCCCCCCCCCCCGGGGCACTGTGCGTGGCGCTGCCGCCCCCTGCGTGGTCCCTCCCGTGCCCCTTCGCCTCTCCCGGGCCCCCCCCAGAGCCCTGTGCGTGGCACCGCCGCCCCCTGTGCTGGTCCCTCCCGTGCCCCTTCGCCTCTCCCGGGCCCCCTTCCAGAGCCCTGTGCGTGGCACCGCCGCCCCCTGTGCTGGTCCCTCCCGTGCCCCTTCGCCTCTCCCGGGCCCCCCCCCCCCGGGGCACTGTGCGTGGCGCTGCCGCCCCCTGCGTGGTCCCTCCCGTGCCCCTTCGCCTCTCCCGGGCCCCCCCCAGAGCCCTGTGCGTGGCACCGCCGCCCCCTGTGCTGGTCCCTCCCGTGCCCCTTCGCCTCTCCCGGGCCCCCCCCAGAGCCCTGTGCGTGGCACCGCCGCCCCCTGTGCTGGTCCCTCCCGTGCCCCTTCGCCTCTCCCGGGCCCCCCCCAGAGCCCTGTGCGTGGCACCGCCGCCCCCTGTGCTGGTCCCTCCCGTGCCCCTTCGCCTCTCCCGGGCCCCCCCCCAGAGCCCTGTGCGTGGCACCGCCGCCCCCTGTGCTGGTCCCTCCCGTGCCCCTTCGCCTCTCCCGGGCCCCCCCCCCCCGGGGCACTGTGCGTGGCGCTGCCGCCCCCTGCGTGGTCCCTCCCGTGCCCCTTCGCCTCTCCCGGGCCCCCCCCAGAGCCCTGTGCGTGGCACCGCCGCCCCCTGTGCTGGTCCCTCCCGTGCCCCTTCGCCTCTCCCGGGCCCCCCCCAGAGCCCTGTGCGTGGCGCCGTCGCCCCCTGCGCTGGTCCCTCCCGTGCCCCTTCGCCTCTCCCGGGCCCCCCCCAGAGCCCTGTGCGTGGCGCCGCCGCCCCCTGCGTGGCCCTCCCGTGCCCCTTCGCCTCTCCCGGGCCCCCCCCCCCGGGGCACTGTGCGTGGCACCGCCACCCCCTGCGCTGGTCCCTCCCGTGCCCCTTCGCCTCTCCCGGGCCCCCCCCAGAGCCCTGTGCATGGCACCGCCGCCCCCTGTGCTGGTCCCTCCCGTGCCCCTTCGCCTCTCCCGGGCCCCCCCCAGAGCCCTGTGCGTGGCGCCGTCGCCCCCTGCGCTGGTCCCTCCCGTGCCCCTTTGCCGCGCTGCCTGGAGGAGCAGCTGCCAGCCCCAAGCCAGAAATGCCCCTGTCCCAGGTGTCTGGGCCTCAGCCCTTTGGCTTGCATGGACGGGTGAGCGGGCAGACGGCAAGGTGGCTGCCTGTGTCCTACCCCCCCGAGGAATGGCCCTTCTCTGCTGCCCCGGCGCGCTTTGTGGGCCCTTGTGGGCTCTGTCAGGAGCAGCCCTGGGGTTGAGTAGCCAGGCAGGCGCTGCAGCAGATTGCCGGACGCCAGCTGGGCTGTATGTGGCACCTGCCTTCCCACACGGCCTGACCCGTCCTGCTCCGTGCCAGTGGCGGGGCGGGGCTGCCTGCGAGGATGTTGGCCGGAGAGCCCCGCTCTCACGCCTGGCGTGGCCGGCATTGCTGCAGCCCTGGCAGAGCCCAAAGCCCATGCTCGCTGGCTGCTGCGTGGAGACACGTGCCTGCAGGTTCCCCTTGCCACCGAGCGATGCCCAGCCTGGGGCCGGGTGAGGCTCAGGCCTGCAGCCAGGAACCCGGACACCCCTTAGCCGGCGGCTGCGCCCTCAGTCACTGCAGCAGCACGAGCGGCTCCACAGCTTCCGCACAGAGCGGGACGATGACGGGTTCCTGGGAGCCGCCGGGGCCAGTCCATCCTCCTGCTCCCCCCGGGGCGCTGAGAGGGTCTCAGCCATTATCTGGCAAAGGGTCAGCCCGAGCCCCGTGGCTCCCAGCAAGCAGCGGCCTCTGGGTGGAGCCAGTGAGAGCCCATGCCCGGAGCCCAGCCAGCATACGCTGGGGCTTGCTGGCCCCGGGGAACCTGACCAGACGGCCGGGGGAGGGCGTGTGCCCGGCTGGGGCTCCCGCAGTACGGGAGGAGGGCGGGGGGCTTGGAGGGCCCGAGTGCAGCCTGGCCCAGAGCCACGGGCCGTGCTAGTGCAGGTGGGCCTTGAGGGGAGCCCTGCAGCTGAGTCACCAGCCCCGGCATGTGGGTCGGCCCCAGCAGGGCTGCCTGGGCTCGGCTCTGCTCTGCCCTGTGCTGAGTGCTGGCGGGTGCTGCGTCCGTCAGTCCCATGGAGGTTTGAGCAGCAGAATTGCCTAGCCCCGGCCTCCGCCTTGGCAGGGCGCCTGGCCTGCGTGGCGGGAGCTGGCCCGTGGGCAGTGCGTGGGCTTGGCTTAGCCCTCGCAGCGGAGAGGAGAGCAAGGCCCTCACCCCTGTTTCCACAGAGCTGGGACCTGGTGCAGCAGACGCAGAACTACCTGAAGCTGCTGATCTCGCTCATCAACGGGGACGGTGAGGTTTGCTCCTTCGCTGCAGCACCTCCCTGCTTCTCTGCTGCTGCTGCCAGGGCTGAGGACCGCCTGCCCCCAGGGAAGTCCAGCCCTGGAGAAGCCTTTGCCTGAAAATCAGATGGTCCAAGGTCTCCTCCCCCTGAAGCGAGAGCCCAGTGAGGGGTCCTGCATCGCGCCAGTGCTGAGAGAGCTGTGCTCCCAGGCAGGCTGCCTCAGCGTCTCCCTGGGGCTTGGCTCCGGCGGCGGAGGGGCGCCCCAAGGTCTCCTCTCAGCTGTTCCCGTTCTCCTCTTGCCAGGCCCCTCCACTCTGGGCAGCGGCGTGTGGCGCTCGGCCGCGGGCAGAGCTGCACTTCCAGGGTCCGATCTGCAGCTCTGCCCGCCCCTCAGAGCCCTAGGAGCCAAGCTGTGCGTTGCTGCCGTGGTGCATGCGTCCTGTCCCGGGAACCAAGGGGGCCTGCGGAGCGGAGGGCTGGTCCATTCAGCCCCACGGGACCCTGGTGCTTTGGCTCAGGGAAACAGGGCCGCTCTGGGCTGTTGGGCCCCAGGCCTGAGGTTCCTAGCACCTAGGGGGGTGGGTAGCGAGAACTTGACGAGATGTGCTGAACTCGGGGCCCTCCCAAGCTCTGCATGCTGGAGCCAGCCCCTCGAGCGCTCTGGCGCCAGGCCGGCTGGAGCCCTCTGGCCCCGCACGCGGCTCTGGGCGCTGCAGGGAATCCCGGGCCTGCAAGGAACGCTCTCCCTTCCTGCCGCCCCAGCAGATGACAGCGGGCTCCTGGTGCACTGCATATCTGGCTGGGACCGGACCCCTCTCTTTGTCGCCCTCCTGCGCCTCTCCCTGTGGGCCGTGAGTACGGAGCGGGGGGTGCTGGCGGGCAGCCTTGTGGTCCAGAGAGCACAGAGCAGGCTCTGGAGGCAGGGCCTGGCCTCTTGGCCTGTCCTGAGGCCGAGTGTTCCCAGGGGCTGGAGGCCCCCCCCCCCACAGTGCTGGGAGACGCTCTCCATGGTGGATCCCAGCCCTGATGGCTGCTGCCGCCTGAGGCTTCCCCCCTTTCCTTCCAGGACGGGCTTATCCACGCCTCGCTGGCACCTGCTGAGATCCTGTACCTGACAGTGGCCTACGACTGGTTCCTCTTCGGGTAGGTTGCCTGTGGCTGCAGCCCTGCAGGGCAGGGAGCCCTCCAAGGGGCAGCGTGGGCTGAGGCAACGGCCCAACTGCTGAGAGCCACCTTGCTGAGCGGGGAGGGACGTGGGCCGCTGGCTGTGCCGGATTCCATCCCTGTGACCCCTCTCCCCCTTCTTTCCAGGCACATGCTGGTGGATCGGCTCAGCAAAGGGGAAGAGGTGAGTGGCCCTGCAGCCGGCCGCTTCGGTTCCGCGCCGGCAGTGCTCCGGCAGCGTGGATGGCGCATTGCGAGCCTCGCCGGGGGTTCCTGCCTGCCCTGCCGCTTCCCTCACAGAGCCGAGGCCCAGGCTTGTGATGCGCTGCTGCCCCTCGGTGCAGCCCTCGCCCTCGGGTGCTGCATTGGCGGGGGCGCAGAGCCCGGCCTGGCCCGGCTCCATTGGCTGCGCTGGGGTGGGACTGGAGCAGCTCCTGTCCAGCAGCAGGCGGAGGGGGTGGCCCCTTGGATTGGTTAACCCATGAAACGGGGCTTCGCGTCCCGGGGGAAGGTCCTTGCCACGCCATGCGCTCTCCCGGCTGGCCCTCAGGGCACATCCCCTTGGTGGGCTGGGGAAGGCCAGGGGCTTCCCCTCTGCGGCCCAGGACAGTGGCCAATGCTGGACTGTGGGCTCCCCTCCCTCAGCCCTGCGGCTCTTTCTCCAGCGTCTCTTCTCTCTTCCTTGGCTCAGATTTTCTTTTTCTGCTTCAATTTTCTGAAGCACATCGCCTCCGAGGAGTTCTCCGCGGCCAGACTGCAGAGGTACGGTGCTGGCGCCGGCTGCTGCCGGGACGCAGAGCCAGGCGCTCGCGAGCGCTGCTCCCCGGGGGAGGGAAGCCCTGGTGTCCTGGCCCCATTTTCCTTCATTTCTTCCACGCTCCGAGGCTGCGGAATGGGGCCAGGCCTGCTTGGCCCCGCAGCACGGCCCGCCTGCAATCCGCCCCTCCCTGGGCTTTAACCAAGAAAGCCTCTGTGGGGGTTGTGGGGGCCTCCCTCTGCCCCCCGCCAGGGACTGCCCCCTCGCTGCCAGCCTGTGGCAGGCCAGGCAGCAGGGGCTGAGGGCTGCGGCTGGGCCAGGCTCCCCTTGGCTGTCTGGCCTGGCCGGGGCTCTGAGCCTGGCCCCCTGTCTCTCCCCAGGAGGAAGAGCCTGCTGCCTGGCTTCACGGTGGAAGAGCTCTGCATGCTGAGTGAGTGCCGTGCCGCGTGGCGGGGAGCTGCCCGGCCCCAGGCAGGCGGGGGAGGCCCCCAGGCCCGGCTTCAGCCTGCTCCTCTTTCCTCCTCGCAGAGCGGAGGCCGCGGGGCAGCCCCGCCAGCCTGAGCAGCAGCAGCTTCTCCCTGGGGCTGGAGAGCTCGCCGGGAGCTGGGCGATTCGCCGCTGAGGCTGTGGAGCTGGTGCCGGCGGGAGCACAGGCCCCAGGCCCTTGGTAAGACCCCGCTCCCGCCCCCACCCCCTCCTGGCCGGCGGTGAGGGGCTGCCCCAGCCCCAGGCTGCAGAGCTCCGGCTCCCTTTGCCCCGCACGGCGCGGCCGCCAAGAGCGCGGGGCGTGTGCTGGCGGGAGCCCTCGCCCCCCTCGAACGCCGCAGGCCTGGCCTGGGGGCTCTGAGCCCGGCCCTGAACACTCCCCCCCTCGCGGTGCCAGCCGGGGGGTGGGGGCGGGGCTCTCTGGCATTGCCCCTCGCAGTGTCATTGGTTTTCTCGCGGGCGCACGGTGGGCTGTGCTCGGGGGCAGCCGCGCTGCTTGGCAGCCCAGCCTTCCTCGCGCCGAGGGCAGGCTCACCTCTGCCCTGCGGCCAGCCAGAGCGCGGAGGCTGGGCACTCGGGCTCGGGGAGCGGCCTGGCGGCTAGCAGCCATGCTGGTGGGCCGGACTCAAGGCCTGCATCGCCTTGCTCCTCCCCCGGGCCTGGCCAGGCTGTTCTTGGGGGTGCTGCACTCGCTCAGGGCGCTGCCGTGAGAGCCAGACGATTGCAGGTCCCTGCCGGCTGCGCTGGGGCCCCTCTGGCACTAAATGCAAGTGTGATGGATGGATCAGAGAAGTCCCCGTGGGGTGCCCCCGTGTGCTGACCCACCTCCCCATCCTGCTGGGCCAGATCTGGTCTCCCACAGCCAAGGCGCAGAGCAGCACAGCCACTGCCTGGCCCGCTCCAAGGACTCCTCTCGCCCTGGGGAGTGTCACACAGAGGCAGTGCGTGAGGCCTGCCCCATGCCGCCCCGGGCTTGAGAATCCACCACCATGCTTTGAGAAGGGGCGAGTGAAACCACAGCCAAGGCAGTTCCTGAGTTCCAGCCACTGCTAATCCACCGCAACCGTTACGCGCCCGTTCTTCCCCAGCTGCTGTTCTACGCGCCTCCTCGCTGGGCCCGGCCCCTCACTCACTCCGGCAGGTGTCTTGGGTAGGAAGGGGGGCTCCCGCCATCCCGTGGACCCTGTGGTTTGGTTTCCTTCCTGTGACGGACCGGGCCGGGTCTGGGCACAGCTGAGGGCGTCCGCTCAGGGCGAATTGCTCAAATCCGGGGCTCTCTCTAGCCCCCAGACTGGAGCCCTTCCCAAACAGGCCACGGACCAGTCCCACAGAGCGCTTCAGCTGCCTGCCTGAATCCTCACAAGCAAAACCCCTCCGACACCCCAGCAATAGCCATGCCCCAGATGGCCCCGGGCCTCATACACAGGTGAGGGGTTTTAGAGCCCAACCTCACCTTCCCCAAACACGTTCAGTCCGGTTCCAAGAAACCAGCCACAGATCCCAGGTCAATTTACACTCTGTACCTTACCCACAAATCACGCTGAGCCAATCCTTTAGCATCTAAAATCTAAAGGTTTATTACTACAAGAAAAAAAAGCATGAGAGTGAGGTTGTTAAAGTATCATACATTACATGCATCGAATCTCCCAGTTCGCGATGCACGCTCGCAGCAGAGATGTTCTAACTGCTGGCTTAAAAGTCTCTGGTGAACATCCTACGTCAGGATGGGTCCACAGTTCTTTCCGGCTCTTCGATCCCTGCACGGCTGCCGCTGGGATGAAGAGCTGAGCTGAGCACCAAGATGGAGTCGGCCACATGGCCTATTTATATCCCCTCCTGGCTTCTTCCAAGCTGGAGAGAGTCACATGGTCTCTGACCAGGCACCTAGATTCCTTCCCAGGTGGGTCTCTGGTACTTAAGAGACCTATTGTCCCTGGAGCCTTGCTAATTAGCATGTCCATAGGCTGAGCCCATTGCTCAACCACATACAGAGAAACTCCCAGTCTCCATACAGAGTACATATTCATAACTCCACACACATACATTATACAGATATATGAAGAGCATATACAGAATCAGTAGACAATAAGCTTTCGTTTGACACCTCACATGGCCCCCTTTGTACCAACTTTTGGGGCAAACACCCCCCCCCCAGGGTGCAGCAGTGACCTGGCTGCTCCCCTCAAAATCCAATAACATGACACCCCCAATGCAAAATTGATGCAGGAAGTGATGCCAGTAACATCACTGAGGGCATCACAGGCCTCCCCATGTTTAGGCTCTGTGTCATCACATGTTCCAACCCAATGTTAGAAAGCACAGTACAGAGTTGGACAAGTGCGTGGAAACCAAACTTGCTTAAAACAGGCTTCCTAATTGCATTGTCTGTCACAGCGACGACTAGGACCTTGCACTGTTTTACCAACCCCAGGTAAAACTTGGTAAAAACCATAGCCCATTGGATCTGCTTTTGCGGCATGATCCCTAAATGTGTCAGGTGACTTTGCCCAGCGATGAAGAAAACAGTGAATCTATCCAGGCCCGCTTGGGCAACAGTCTGAATTCCAATTAACTTTGTGTTAGTGTAGGTATTCTCACACCCCCCATAATGTAGGCATCGTTGCACTTAGCCACGAAAACAAAATGGTGGCATGCCTCACTTTCCCTTTTCACACCGCACTTTCTGGCCAGACCCTTCTTTGTCCTGCAAGAAGTTCCAAGACCAGTTACAGGCATTAACCATGAAATATCAACATCCCAAGGTCCTTTAACATACATTTTGTCATCTGGTACATTTCTTGATAAGTTACACGGTATTTTCATACAGTCAGTCATGCACATTGTACATCTTTACAATTCTTGGTAACCACAGCACATTGGGTACAAAAGTTAACACCAGTAACAAGAACAATCCCATACCAGGTGTATACTGACAACACTCTCCAACATGCCCCATCTTTGGCTCCAAATCATTGCAGTCTTGGGCCTTCAGGTTTAAACTGGGAGTCTTTTTTGCCAAAGCTAGTTCTGCCCCTCCCCTTTCTCCTGTGGCCTCAAAACCTGGCCTAGCAGAGACAGAGGCCTGGCTGGGTGTGTCTTCCTGGCTCCCAATGGCCATGGAATGCCCCCCTCCCCCCATTCAATGGGGTAACAACAATAAGCCATAGACTCCCAAGTCTCTCCTCCTTCCACCTCCAACCTCTGTTTCCACATGGAACTAGATATCAAATTCCCTGATCGATTATGAGTGTCCGCTGTGTCCAGAGATGGGAGCTCAACTGCCATCTCCTGCACCCTAGAGAGAGTAACCACACAGCTGTTCTGCTCTGCATACCTGGCTACCCAGTCCTTCTCCCCACGAATCTGAGACACACACTGTCCACTTTCCTTAACCTGGGAACCATCCTGTCCCGTACACACTGACTTCCCAGCAAGCTGGTCACATACAGTCCCTTGGTCATCAGATTGCTAATTACCAGCTCCCCCGTGGGTTCCAGCATCGGGTGGCCTGGCCGCCTGTCCTAGGAGCAGCCGCAGTGGGGGCTGGTGCGAGCACTGAGCCGTCGTGTTCCCAGAGTGTCCGTCCCGGCCCAGACGTGCCCTTGGTACCCTCGCCCGGTGGCCAGAGCCGGACTGCGCGGTGTGGTGGAGATGTCACGTGACGCATTTGGCCTCAGGCATCTGAGTTCCGCATGTGCATAAGCCAGTCTACAGGGCGGGCAGCTGGGCCGTGCTCTGAGGCGTAGCCACGCCTGCCTGGCCCCGGGTGGGAGCAGCGCGGCTAGCTCCTGCCATTCCTCCAATGGCAGGGCCCCTCCGGGGCTGAGCCAGCTATGGCCTGGTAGTCCCATGGCCCGGAGAGGCCCTTCAGAAAGCGTGGGGAGGATCCGGTGCTCTCCTGCCCTGTCCAGAGAGCTGTCGTCTGCTGGGGGCCACACTAGCTTGCAGGAAGGTCTCCCTTCCGTGGCTGCTCTGCCTGCACGTGGGCTGGGCATGTGCTTGGCGTGGCCATGCCAGCATGAGGGCCAGGGCCGGGGCGGGCTGTCCCTGGCAAACTCTTGTTCATGGGCAGGGCAGGCCGTGGCTCGGCAGGCAGGCGGCTGGGCGGGCCAGCAGGCGCTGGGGGGCAGTCGGACTCGAAGGGCCAGTGCGGAGCCATGCCTGCAGGCAGGGAGCACACCCCTGTGGCTAGCGCCAGGAGGCGAGGGCTCCGTGGAGGGGCGGCGGGGAACAGGAGCAGGGCGCAGGGGCTGGCAGAGACTGAAGGGGCGCAGGGGCTCTGCGAGCTGGAATGGCTGCGCTGCACTGCCCTGCCACCACTGCTGCTGGCCTGTGTTTACTGACGCCCTGGCTGCAGCCGCCACTCGGGCACCAGTGGGACCCTGGGGGCCGGGCCCGTCTGCTGGGCCCGTTCTCCTGGGCCTGGCGCTGGGGCCGTGGGACGGCTTCGTGCCCGGGCACGCCACCTTCTCACCAGGGCCCTGTCGTCCTGCAGCAGGAAGGGCTGCGCAGCGTCTCCCCAGGCTGTGCGCTGGGGCCGCACCCCGCGTGCTGACGACAGGCTGCCTCGCCGCGAAGCAAAGTCCTCCAGCTCCTCCTCCTCCGGCCAGTCGGACGCTGCGCTGAGGGCAGGGAGCAGCCCGCTGGAGGTCCCCAAGCCCAGGTGAGGCACCAAGGCACCGGGGGTGGGATACGCGGGGGAGCGAGTTGCGGAGGCAGAGCGGCTTGCCAGTCTTGGCCCACCGACTGAGTGAGCCCCGGCCCCTGGCTGAGCTTGGCAGGGGAGTCGCGTGCAGGGGCCGCTGGCACCCCACTGCCCCGTGCCCTTGGGCGCCCTGGCCGAGGAAGATGCAGCGGTCACGGGTGGGTGGTGGGGCTTGTCCTGTGCAGGCTGCGGGGCGTGCAGAGAAGTGGGGAGGCTGGGAGCTGGGCTGGAGCGCAGCCAGTAGCCTCCCGCCATTGGGCAGCTGCCGAGGGTCCAGTGGAGCCACATGGGAAGCCAGCACGTGGGGTTTCACTCCTCGATGCAGAGAAGCAAGGAGCCAGGCGGAGCCTTGTGCTCGGACCGGGCATGGAGCCCGAGTCCCAGGCTCTGGCGCTGGGCGGAGGGGTGCTCGCTGTCTTGAGCTGGAGCGAGCAGGGTCAGACGCTGGGCAGAGGGGCTGGGGGCGCTGCAGCGCCTGTCTCTTGCTTGCAGCCCCACGGAAAGGGCTGTGTTGGCCCTCACGGACACTGCCCAGGCAGCCCTTGCCCCGCTGGCTGGGTGCCTCGGCCGTGGGGGGGGGGGGGGGGGGCTACGAGCCCTGGGCAGGACTGGCAGCAGCCCTGTCGTGCTCCTGCCGCCAATGGCCCCTCGTCCCTGTGGCGCTGGCGGGCCAGGAGCCTTTCCCGCCCGGGACGAGAGCGGGGCCGGGGCCGGGGTCGGGGCCGGGCTCCCGGGGGGGGCGGCTGGCAGCTCGCTCTGACTGATGTCCAGTGCCCTGGGGCAGGCAGGGCCTTGCAGAGAGACGCTGCTCGTGGCTGGAGCCGGCTCGGCTGCTGGGACATGTCCCGCTCAGACTGGCAGGGCTGGGCCTTCCCCTTGCCCGAGCTCCCTGGCTAGCACCCACTGGCCCCAAGCTGAGGGGGAGGAGGGTTGGCAGCGCCCCTTCACGCTGGCCCAGCAGCACAGCTCTCTGCGGCCGGGGCCGTGCGTGTCAGCGCCCCACGGGCCGGATACCACAGCAGAGCGCAGCGCCCAGCCTGGGCTCGCCCCGCCGCAGGAGTCCCGGGTCCCGGCGCAAGGAAGGGCCTTCCCCCGATCCCTGGCTAACAGAGCTCGGCAGCCGCTGGAAGCCACTGGCGGCAGAGCTCTTGTCCCAAAAGCCGCAGGCTGCTCCTGGGCCAAGGTGCTGAGGAGACGCCTGCCCGTGGTGCCAGACCCCAGCTGCTCCGGGCGCAGCCGAAGGGCGACTGGTGGTGCAGGGAGGGGAGGGCCCTAGGAGACACGGCTAGTGTGTTACGCTGGGCCCCACGGGCTTTGCCCTGGAGTGTCACACCAGTCGTGGCTGGGACCAGCCGGATGTCAGCCCCTTCCAGACACAGAGTCTGCGCAGAGCCGGGCACGACAATCCCGCCAGCGCAGTGCTGTGTGTGCGGAGAGCAGCACGACTGGCCTCTCGGTGGCTGGAGCGTGTGCGCCACACAATGCAGTGTGTCCGCGCTGGGGTGTTCACTCGCCCTGGGGGATCCACACAGCCCCCAGCGGGCCTCGCGTCAGCAAACTGGAGACACTGCTGACTGCTTTTGTCATGCCTGGTACCCAGCCCGAGGCTGCGTTCTGTTCAGAGGCAAGGGGTCCCGCGCTGGGGGCTGTGTGGATCCCGGGAGAGGCACTGGGGATGCTGCGGGCTGTGTAGATCCCGGGAGAGGCCCTGGGGACGCTGGGGGCTGTGTGGATCCCGGGAGAGGCCCTGGGGGCTGTGTGGATCCCGGGAGAGGCCCTGGGGGCTGTGTGGATCCCGGGAGAGGCGCTGGGGGCTGTGTGGATCCCGGGAGAGGCGCTGGGGACGCTGGGGGCTGTGTAGATCCCGGGAGAGGCGCTGGGGGCTGTGTAGATCCTGGGAGAGGCCCTGGGGACGCTGGGGGCTGTGTGGATCCCGGGAGAGGCCCTGGGGACGCTGGGGGCTGTGTGGATCCCGGGAGAGGCCCTGGGGGCTGTGTGGATCCCGGGAGAGGCCCTGGGGGCTGTGTGGATCCCGGGAGAGGCCCTGGGGACGCTGGGGGCTGTGTGGATCCCGGGAGAGGCCCTGGGGGCTGTGTGGATCCCGGGAGAGGCCCTGGGGGCTGTGTGGATCCCGGGAGAGGCGCTGGGGATGCTGGGGGCTGTGTAGATCCCGGGAGAGGCCCTGGGGACGCTGGGGGCTGTGTGGATCCCGGGAGAGGTGCTGGGGGCTGTGTGGATCCCGGGAGAGGCCCTGGGGACGCTGGGGGCTGTGTGGATTCCGGGAGAGGCCCTGGGGGCTGTGTGGATCCCAGGAGAGGCCCTGGGGGCTGTGTGGATCCTGGGAGAGGCCCTGGGGGCTGTGTGGATCCCGGGAGAGGCCCTGGGGACGCTGGGGGCTGTGTGGATCCCGGGAGAGGCCCTGGGGGCTGTGTGAGGCCTGGGGGGACCAGGAGCGAGAGGTTTTGGCATGTCTGCGCTGGGTGTCTGTGGCGCTGTCCCCCTTGCCAGGCCCGGGATGGCTGTACCTGGCCTGCAGGAGAGGAGGGGTTTTTCCAGCCCTGAAGCTTAGATGCTACAGCCCTAAGGGTGTCGTTGTGCAGAGTGCGAAGTTGCCGGGCCCTGCCAGGTGGCCAGGAACGGGCTAATGCTGGCCCATCGGTGCAGGGGAAGGAGCTGGGAACACCGAGCCCTGCCAGCCTGGCTCTGGGCCCTGGGACGCTACAAGAGCAGCATCTAAAACATCCCGTTGGGAGCAGCTGGAGGCCGACGGGGCCGTGGCCGGGTTCCCTCCAATTGCCCCGCCCGCGTGGAACCAATTTGTGCACCAGTGCGGCCGTGCTGTGCACAACACATTTCCTGTGGCGGGAGCGAGGCCAGGGGCTCAGGCCTGGACTGCAAGGGGGTGTAGGTTGGGTGAAGGTGGGTGCTCCGGGGCTTCCCCACCTCTCTCTTCTCACAGCTGCGTTGGACCTGGGGGGCCGCCCTGGCAGATCCTGGCACCACAAGGCGCCTGCCCTGACTCAGCAGACGGGAGGCGGGGATGGGGAGGAGCCCTCCACGCCTTTGGTGGGTGCCACCGTGGTGCTAAATAGGCAGCCGCAGGGCCGCAGCTCCCTGGGAGCCCAGGAATTCCTGGCCAGCCTGGCTTTACCGAGAGCGGCCCTGCCATGCAGCCTGCTTGCCTGCTGTGGCCGGGCAAGGGGAGAGCAGTGGGCAAAACCTTATGGGCTTCAGGCTTTTTCCACGCGATTGCGGAGCAGCCTGGAGACTCGCCGTCGCCAGCAGCCCAAGAGCCACAGAGAAAGCAGCAAGGAACAGAGTGGGGCTGGATTGGAGGGACGCCTGGCTCAGGCATCCGCTGTGTGTCCAGTGGGGCCGTGGTCTGGGCGCAGGCAGCCGAGTGATCGCCCCTGCGGAGGGGAGACAGCGCCCCCAAGGGGCTCCCATATTTTGGAGGACAGATAAGAACAGTGGAGCAGCCAGGCTGGGTCAGACCAAAGGCCCGTCCAGCCCAGGGTCCTGTCTGCCAACAGCGGCCAGTGCCCGGTGCCCCAGAGGGAGAGAACACAACAGGGAATCCTCACGTGATTCCCTCCCCTGTCGCCCATCCCCAGCCTCTGACACACAGAGGCCATGGACACCCTCCCTGCCCAGCCTGGCTAACAGCCACTGATGGACCTAACCTCCATGAATCTATCAAACTCTTTCTTGAACCCTACTGAAGTCCTGGTCTTCACAGCCTCCAGCGAGGAGTTCCACGGGTTGACTGTGCCCTGGGTGAAGAAAAACTGCCTTTGGTTTGTTTTAAACCTGCTGCCTGTTAATTTCATGTGGTGCCCCTAGTTCTGGGGAGAGAGTCGATCACTTTCCACACCAGTCGTGATTTCACAGACCTCTATCCTAGCCCCCCTTAGGCATCTCTTTTGCAAGCTGAAAGGTCCCGGGCTTACTAGTCTCTCCTGGCAGGGGACCCGTTCGGAGCCTTTCCCAGCGCCGGTCTAAATGCAGATCCGTTCAGAGGGATCCCTCTGAACGGGAGAGCTGGGCTGTAGACAACAGTGAAATTAGAACCCAAAGGTGCCAGCCCAGACAGGGCAATGCCTGGCAGCAGCGCTGCTCAGCGTGGCCCGGGAGGCGCGGGGGGTTACAGCCTCAGCAGCGCGCTGCTGTTGCGAAACAAGGCAGTGCAATGCTAGCAGCATGGCCAGGCACAGCGCTACTCGTCGGGTGCCAACAGCCATGCGGGCGCTGGAGGGTCCAGAGGGAAGCGGCAAAGCCTGAGCAGAGGCAGGAGGAAGTTCAGTTGGGAGCAGAGGGGACGGGGGCCACGATGGCGGGCGCTGGGTATTTGAGAGGGCGCCGCAGAAAAGTGGAGAAAAGTCCTTTGGGTGCTTGCTCAGGCCTGTCTGAGCTGCATGAGTGCCGCAGGCACAGTGGCTGGAGAGCTTTCCGCTCGGCTGCCTGTGCCTGACCCTCCCGGCCCAGCCGCCCCGGAGGGCCGATGGGACTGGGCATTGCGAGCGCATGCTCCTAGCGTTTGCCACAGTTAACAGCTGCTGGTAGTTACTAGCAGCAGGGTGGGGGGGGCTGCGTGAGGGGTTTCTCCTCGCCCGTGTTTTCTCTGGGACAAGCAATGCCAGAGTCCAGGGCTTCTTGCCTTAAATTGATGCCAGCAAGTGACCCACATGCCTGGAGGAAGGCCACTAGCAAACGCTGTCCTGCTAGCCCCGGCCAGGGCCCGTCAGCATCGGTACCCCACTCTTGGGAACTGTTGGTACAACCACCCATTCCCCTTCCTCTGACCCCGGACCTCATCCCGCAAGAGCACAGGCGTCTTCGCCTTCTGGCCCTTGGCCTCACGGCTTTGCAGCTGCCGTCACACTCCCTCAGTGGCACGTTGTGCAGAGGGACGACCGATCTCGTCGCAGCGCACCTCTTCTTGCATGGCGGGGCGCGTCTGGGCGTGCTACGCTCGGCCAAGGCTCCTCGCCGCCTCTCACGGCGCATTGTACGTGTAGGGCACGGCGTGGTCCTCGGTGCATACCTTCACGTCACACTCTGCCAGCGTGCCATGGTCCAGACAGGACGCGGTTCTCCAGTCAGCCCTGCGCTCCAACTCCTCTGGGTGAGGCTTGTGAATCAGCTCACTGGACTAGATGGGAGCACGCACTGGAAGAAGAAAACACGGCGACGCCCCTTTGTAACGGTTGTTCGTTGAGATGTGTTGCTCCTGTCTGTCCCTCGCCCATCCTGTCGCAGGAGCCGGCAAGAAGGAACTGAGGGGCAGCAGGATCATATATAGGGCGTTGCACCGGACCCACTCCACGGGCCTCCCCAGCCGACCCGACGGGTAGCAGCTAGGGAAAAGCTTTGTGGCCGCCGTGCACGCGGCGTGTGCACACCTCCCTTGGAGTAGGCATGAGCGGCATCTCGGTTCCAGAGGCGAGTGAGCGTTTTTCTCTTGTACCGCAGTGGCAGGACTAGAGCCAGTGGGCTCCAACTCCAGCACAGCTGGCTGAGGTTGAATCTCAGGAATCACTTCCGAGCTGTGGGCACAGGAGGCCGATGGAAGAGAGGCTGGGGGTGTGGAAGCGCTTTCCCTGGGGGTTTCAGGAGGCTGGAGCTGGCTGGCGTGGATACTTTACCACGACACAGCCTGCATGTTGGGGGGGGGGGGGGGGCGCGAGGCCCTTGTGCTCCCTGCGGCTGGCAGCTGGCTTGTGCTCACCCAGAGTTGTGGGCCAGGGTCGCATGGCAGTGGCTTGACTGAGGTTTGGCCAGTATTGTAAATGCCACTAGCTGCCAAGTGCCGCCTGCCAGCTGCTTCTACCGAAGGGCAGGAAGGGGCTACAAGAAACCTGCCTTTCTCCTCTGGAATCAGCGCCCTCGTCCGGTTTGAGACGGCTTCCCCTTCTGCAGACAGGACTTGGCACTGCCCCTGCTGACCTCTCCGGCAAAGGCCTGCGAGGATAGTGGGGGAGACGCCATCCTCTCGCATGCAGCCGGAGTCGGCAGAACGGCAGCTCAGCGGGGAAAGCTGCTGCACAGGAGCTGTGACCTAATTACATTTTAGGGCAGCACTCGCTAGTCGGTGGCCCGTCTCGGGAGCCTGTGCCGGCTGCACGTGTACAAAGGGACACCGCCTCCCCCCTCGCATTCTGTCCTCTGGTCTCACGAGCCGCCTTTCTGAGGGAGTCTTCCCACACGCAGCAGTGACGTGGCTCCCACTGCGTGTGGCTCCGGCCCGCAGCTCTGGCGCTTGCCCTCTCTGGAGCTGATCTCAGTTGAGCCTGTGGCATGCGGCTCGGGATCCCTTCCTCGGCCCTGCAGGCCAGCCCCTTTGTCGCCCTGGGCCTCGTGCTTCCAGCTCTGCTCCTGCTTTCCCAAGTGCTCGAGGGCAGCAGCGCACAGCCTTTTTTGATCTGCGACCCCCGCACCACGAGGGCTGCCAACTGCCGGGCCCAGCCCCCAGCCGGCCAGACCTAGGCACCGCGTGGCCACCAATGGCCGAGCCCAGCCCCCAGTCAGCCAGATCTAGCTGCCACAATCCCCTGGGGGTCACAACCCACGGGTTGCACACCATTGCTCTAGGGATTAGCTCAGGTCTCTGACATACTCAATGTTGAGGGGCCAGTGCAAATCTGACTAGAAGATTGAACTAACCATGGACTCTGTACGCCCCGCCCCTCCTGCTTTCAGGTTCATTAAAAAACTACTCTTAGTTCGCTGAGTCAGTCCCACAGGGAGCCACAGATCCCAGAAAACTTGCTACAGAATGTAGGTCCAACGGGGCCTTTATTATGCTGTAGGTGTTGCAGCGGGTGGGCTGTAGGCAGTGCGGGGGTGGCAGTGCGGGGGGGTGGGCTGTAGGCAGTGCGGGGGTGGCAGTGCAGCGGGTGGCAGTGGGCTGCAGGTAGTGCGGTGGGTGGCAATGCGGGGCGGTGGGCTGTAGGCAGTGCGGGGGTGGCAGTGCGGGGGGGTGGGCTGTAGGCAGTGCGGGGGTGGCAGTGCAGCGGGCTGCAGGTAGTGCGGTGGGTGGCAATGCAGGGGGGTGGGCTGTAGGCAGTGCGGGGGTGGCAGTGCAGTGGGTGGCAGTGGGCTGCAGGTAGTGTGGGGGGTGGGCTGTAGGCAGTGCGGGGGTGGCAGTGGGCTGCAGGTAGTGTGGTGGGTGGCAGTGCGGGGGGTGGGCTGTGGGCAGTGCAGTGCGGTGGGTACGTTGCTGTCATTTTGCTCCTGCCTTTACACCTGGCCTTGGCAGACTGTCCACTGGGCTGTCCCCAAAGCCACTGCCATGTAGTTAGCACCTTCTGCCTTCTAGGGCAACTGCCAAGCTTGCTTGGGGGGCGAGTGGCAGAGGCGCTGCAGGGCTGGAAGCTGAAACTACCTACCTTTGGCTTTGAAATATGGTCCCTGTCGGTGCTGGTGTAACCAGCCCTCTCCTGGCAAGCTGCACCCCTCCACGCAGGCTGCAGTGGCCCCCAAACACTCGCTGGTCTCGGCATGCGCCTGTCTGCTTCCACACGGCCTCCTCCTGCCCCCCAGTGCCGAGAGTCTGCTGCCCGCTCTGCAGCCGGGCTCTCTGCCTGTACCCGCAGAGGAGAGCCGTCCTCTGACCCCCCCCCCCCCCGCCCGCAGTGGCGGGTGCCTGCTCTGCTTCGTCCCGCCCCGCCCCGCCCGGTGCCTGCTCTGCTTCGTCCCGCCCCGCCCCGCCCGCGCTGGCGGGTGCCTGCTCTGCTTCGTCCCGCCCTGCCCCACCCGCGCTGGCGGGTGCCTGCTCTGCTTCGTCCCGCCCCGCCCTGCCCCGCCCGCACTGGCGGGTGCCTGCTCTCCTCCTGCGTGCTCCCACTGAGACTTGTCCAGCCTGGCTTCTCTGGCTCAGCCGCTGTTCCACTTCCTGCCCAGCAGCAGCCTGTCAGCTTCTCGTGATCCCTCCCATGAGCCTGGGGCCACTTCCTGGGCCCCCCTCACAGCCGCTGCTCCCTCTCACCTTTCTCCTGCTGGCAGAGCCCTTCCGCACACTGCAGCTGCTCTAACTCCGTTCTCTCTGGTGCCCCTTGCTTCGTGTGTCCTCCCAGACCTCGCGCGGCTCCCGGCTGTTCGCAGGGTCCTGCCCGTGCTGCCCAGCGGGGCGTCTTGCTGCTGCTTGCAAGGCACCCTCGACGCGCAGCCTTGGCTGAGCAAATGGCTTCGTCACATTGATCTCCTGACCCTCCGCATGGGCCCCAGCCCCGGCCGCTCCCAGGGCTCAGCCTGGCTCACGCTGCCAGCGGGCACACGCAGCCTCCAGCTCTTGGGGAGAACCGGGCCGGGCCCTGCTCGTGCTACCACCAGTTCTTGCTGCTTAGCTTCAGCCCCTCTGTCCTGGGAACCAGGAGATCCTTGTTCCTCCTTAAATAGCCGCCTCCTCCACTGGCCTCTGCAGCCCCGGAGTCCTGCCCGCAGGGCGGAAGGGTCCCTGGAGGGTGGGGGGCCTTGGCCTAGCCCTGTGCCAAGCTGGGAGAGGCCTGGGCTGATTGGGAGCCTTTGTCCAAACCCAGAGGATGCCGCATTGAGAACCACGTGGCTGCAGTAGGTGTCAGGGCACTGGCCACACCCTGTTCTCTGCTACTGCAGGTCGCATGCAAGGCCAGCAGCTGCCGGCTCTTCCCTAGGTGGCCCTGTCAAGTCAGCGTGTAGACACAGCGCCGGTTTGTGCGCCAGCTTCCCCCAGCCCTGCCTGCGCCGTGGGCACTTGGGGGAGGCTAGTCCCCAGGGATTGTACCACCTGCTCATGGAGCTTGTCAGAGGGGCCCCTCCAGGTCCTGCAGGGGTCTGTCGTCTCCTCTTTCCTACCCGGGGTCTTTGCCTGGCTGCCTGCGACTGCAGCACCCGCTCCAGCGGCCTCCAGGTCTGCTCGCTGGGCACGCCTGGCCCCGTGCGGCTGCTCTTCCTTCTC
This sequence comes from Pelochelys cantorii, assembly GCA_032595735.1. Classification (NCBI taxonomy): domain Eukaryota; kingdom Metazoa; phylum Chordata; order Testudines; family Trionychidae; genus Pelochelys; species Pelochelys cantorii. The sequence goes on from CM064336.1 coordinate 758,953, forward strand.
CCCCGTGAGCAGGCGTGGTCCCCGGGACTCGCATTGCACCGGCCGGGGCAGCAGGGCTCTCGTGGCCGCTCCCAGGCCCCAGCAAGCCACCCCTTCTCCGAGGCCCAGCAACCGCATTGAAGGGGCTGTGGCAGGCAGTGGGCTAGTGGCCACATCTCTGGTGCTGGGGCATCTTGCTGCGGGCTTTCCCACTCCCTGCATGGCCCTCTTCTTGCTCGCCCGGCTCCCAGAGGAACCCAGCCCCACCCGCTTGGTGCTTCCTCTGTCTCCAGGAAGGAAGGTTTGCCTTGTGCCTGGGTCACGGGTCACTGCCTCCCCGCAGCAGCGGGCGCCCACCTTGGCAGCCAGCCCCATGCCCACTGGCACGAGAGCTGAGCAGAAGAGCCTGTGATAACTTCACTGACTGCCCCATCTCCCCTCTCTCTTTCTGCCCCAGATCAGTGGAGCCCTCTCTGCCTGGATCCTCCGTTTCTACTGACTCTGGCAGCTGGCAGCTGGTAACGGGGTGTGGCAGCTTTCAGGAGCATGCAGCCCTGAGCACAGACCCCGCTCTCCCTTGCAGCTTCCCGGATGAGCTCCCTAGCGGCTGCCTGTAAGTGTACGGGGAGAGGCTGGCTGGAAAGTGGGGCAAGCCGGAGAGCTGCGTTAGCCTCAACGCCTTCCCCTGCCTGAATGCTTGTCCCAGCCTCCTGCCCCGCGCAGCCTCTGCCTGGGTGCAGGGCGAGGGGCGGCCAGCCGGCAGGCAGAGGCGGCACTGCCCACGGGGCTTACGCGGCGGACAGGTGAGCAGTGAGCCAGGCCTGTGCCTTTCCCTAGGTTCCGCTGGGCCACTTGGCTCAGCCTGTGCCGCCAAGAGGAGCCCGGCTGACTCGGGCTCACAGGCCTGGATCACTGCTCTGTTGATCTCCAGGCTCCAGCCCGAGCCTGGAAATCTGTCGAGCGACGGACCCCCGCGGCCCGAGTCGGCCGGCCCAGCCCCACCCCCGCGGCCCGACTCAGCCGGCTCAGACCGAGCCCCACCCCCGAGGCCCGACTCAGCTACCCTACCTCCATGGCCCGAGCCCTGCCCCACCCTTTATCGCTACCACCCTTTAGATTCCAGACCCTCCAAAACACTCAAGCTGCTGCTTTTTTCCTTCCTTCTCTCCACCTGAGCTGTGTGCTGCCCACGTGCTCGTGCCACGGCGTGGCCGACAGCAGAGCCAGCGCCACCACCGAACAGCAGAGGCGGGAGCTGCGTTTTCGCGGCACGGGGCCGTGCCTCTCCCCTCTGCCCTGCCGAGCGGTATGGGGAAGGGGGTCAGCGCGAGCTGGTTTGTGCTCTCGGCCGGGGGCTGGAGCAAGCCCTCGCGGGAGGCCAGCCTTCGAGGCTGTCTGCGCTGCAGACTGGAACCGCGGCCCAGGCCTCAGCCAGCAGCCTCAGCAAGGCCTCTTCTAGCCGAGCGTCCCGGGCCGGGCAGGCCTCGGGGGGAGGACACCGAAGCCTTTGGTGTCCCTGCTCTGGTGCCCCAGTGGGCCTGGCTGCAGCCAGCACAATCCCCCAGAGCTGTTGGGCTGTTCCTACAAAGGCCACTAGCCCCACAGCTGGGCCGGGCGGGTCCGTCCTTGGCGCGGGAGCACGTGAGGTGCTCAGCCTGTCACGTCCGGCCCAGCCCACACGAGCGCAAGGGGCTAGACTTGCTCTTTCCCTCAGACGTGGAGGGATTAATCCCCCCCCACTGGAACCGTGGCCCTGGTGCCCCTGCCTTGGGCTCCCGCCTTTCACACCCGTCACCTGCTGCCCCCAGCATGCTGGGCTCGACGCCGCAGGCCTGGGGCCGAGCCCAAGGCAGGTCCTCCCCTCCTCTGAGGACTGTCCCCCCTTCCCTGCTCATGCAGCTTGCACCACTGGCCCAGGGCGCCCTGCTCCAAGCCGCTTTCCCAAAGGGCCCCGGCGGGCTCTTGCTTCCTGCCCTGCGCCCCCTCGCTCCCACAGCAAGTTTCAGCGCCTGCAGTGCCCAAGCAAAGCTGGGCGCAGGCAGGCGCTGGTGGGCAAGCAGCTCGGCCAGGGACGTGGCCTTGCTCCTGTCCGGCCTGAAACCACCGGAACCGGGCGCAGATTCACTGGAGCCTTGGCCTGGAGACCTCCGAGTCTGAACAAGCTGCCTCACGGCCTGAGCCAAGGAGCTGCCCAGCTAACGCGCTTGCTCTGCACCTGCCACGCGGGTCCCGCCATGGCCCTGGGCTGCTCGGCTGCCACGGCATAGCCAGACCCGCCTCCTGCTGCTGTGTCCGGCCGACGCTTCCCTCATGGCCTGTGCCCAGGGAGGGCCTGGGCAGGGCTTGCTCTGTCCTTGGCGTGCCCTTCGAGGGCTGCCTCTCTCTGGGACCCCGGCTGCCACACAGGAAGGGCTGCCTCAGAACAGCTGCCTTTGAACTGTAATTGCGCTTCATGCTGCTCTCTCATCTGGAATGGCGTGTTCTCTGCTGCCTCCCCCGCCCGCAACCTGCCTGGCGCAGTTGGCGAGGGAGCGGCCCCAGGGGAAGCCGTGCCCTACTCTCGGAGAGGGATGCAGATGGCGCAGGCTTGCGGGGATGGCTCCGAAAAGTCCCAGCACTCTTGTGGCCTTGGCGGAGCCCCGGGGCCACGATTCCTGCCCTGCTCAGCCCACGCCGGGCGAGGGCAGGAGATGTGTCCAGAAGGGGCATTGCAGCTCCCCACGGAGGGGAGGGGAGGCAGTGACCTGGAGTCCGCTTCCTCAGCAGGTGGGCAGAGGGGCCCGGGCCAGTTGTAGGACGAGGTTTGTGATGGGGCCGGGGGGGGGCTGTGGCCCAGGGCACCAGGCAGATTCCGCTGTGCTAGGAGCAGGGGCCATGCCTGGTGGGTCACGTTGTCCCACGTTAGAACCTTGCTGCTTCCCGGGGCTCAGAGCCAGGCCCAGGGGCTGCACGGCTCCGGCCAGGCCACGCCTGGTGGGTCACGTTGTCCCACGTTAGAACCTTGCTGCTTCCCGGGGCTCAGAGCCAGGCCCAGGGGCTGCACGGCTCCGGCCAGGCTCACGCCCCCGCCCCCACAGCTCCAGGAAGGCTGCTGCTGACCCGTCCCCCTTCTGTCTTGCAGGCTGGTGCCAGTGGCAGACCGAGGCTCCCGGCTGGAGGAGGTGCGCTCTGCGTTCCTAGCCACCTACAGCAGCACCATCGGCCTGCAGGCCCTGCCCCCCAGCCCCTCCAGCCTGGGAGGCCTGCTGGAGCAGTTTGCACGGGGCGTGGGCCTGAGGGCCAATAGCGGCCCCCTCTGAGCAAGCGGCTCACCTCGGCGTGGCTCCGGCGCAGCCCCCTCTGAGCGCACGGCTCACCTCGGCGTGGCTCCACGCAGCCCCCTCTGAGCGCACGGCTCACCTTGGCGTGGCTCCAGCGCAGCCCCCTCGGCGTGGCTCCGGCGCAGCCCCCTCTGAGCGCACGGCTCACCTCGGCGTGGCTCCGGCGCAGCCCCCTCTGAGCGCACGGCTCACCTTGGCGTGGCTCCGGCGCAGCCCCCTCTGAGCGCACGGCTCACCTCGGCGTGGCTCCGGCGCAGCCCCCTCTGAGCGCACGGCTCACCTCGGCGTGGCTCCGGCGCAGCCCCCTCTGAGCGCACGGCTCACCTTGGCGTGGCTCCGGTGCAGTCCCCTCTGAGCGCGCGGCTCACCTCGGCCTGACTCTGCACAGCCCCCTCTGAGCGCGCGGCTCACCTCGGCGTGGCTCCGGCGCAGCCAGCAGCAAAAGGACTCTCAGCCATGCGAGTGCCAGCGCTGCCCCTGGGGCCCATGTTTCCAGTAAAGGCTCCACACCCTGACTTTTGCCTGCCTCTTCTTTCAGGCCAGGGCAGCATGGGGAGAGGGGTCCCCCTGTGCTCCCAGGGGGCTGCCAGCTGCCTGGCCGGTGCTGCTGGCCTGAGTAGCTGTGGGCCAGCCCAGCCGCCCTCTGGGAGCTTGGGTCATGGAGCAGCTAGGCAAGGCCTGGGCTGCACAGGGCCAAGCACGTGTGGCCTGAAGGGCCCAGTGGTGTCTGCAACACCCCTCCCTGCCATGGGGCCCCTTGCTCCTGGCAGCACGGTGGGGCTCTCCTCCTCCCCAGGAGCCAGGGCTGCCCCTCCCTTGTGCCTGGGCCCTGCCCCCCATGGTCCCAAGTTGTGTGTGCCCCTGGGCTAGCGGCCCGCCCTATGGCCCCAAGCCGCCTTCCCCCCCTGGGCCGGGGCCCCTGCCCCCCATGGTCCCAAGTTGTGTGTGCCCCTGGGCTAGGGCCCCGCCCTATGGCCCCAAGCTGCCTTCCCCGTGGGCCGGGGCCCCTGCCCCCCAAGCCGCCTTCCCCCCCCTGGGCCGGGCCCCCTGCCCCCCAAGCCGCCTTCCCCCCCTGGGCCGGGGCCCCTGCCCCCCAAGCCGCCTTCCCCCCCTGGGCTGGGGCCCCTGCCATCTGCCCCCCAAATCGCCTTCCCCTGTGCCGGGGCCCCTGTCCCCCAAGCCGCCTTCCCCCCTGGGCTGGGGCCCCTGCCCCCCAAGCCGCCTTCCCCCCTGGGCTGGGGCCCCTGCCCCAAGCCGCCTTCCCCTGCGCCGGGGCCCCTGCCATCTGCCCCCCAAATCGCCTTCCCCTGTGCCGGCGCCCCCGCCCCCCTGGGCTGGGGGGCGGGGCCGCGCTGCTCCGGGCGGGGCGGGGCGGGGCGGGGGCAGCAGCCTGCGGGAGGCCCGGCCCGGCGCGGCGCACGGACCTGCTCGGGGCCGCCGCTTCCCCGCCCCGGAGCGCCCCGCCCCGCCCCGCCGCGCAGTGAGCCGGCCGCTCGGATGGCGTCTCCGGCAGCCCTGGAGCCGGCGCCCGGCAGCGTCCCAGCCACCAAGCTGGAGCTCAGCGTCTCCTGCAGGTGAGGGGCGCGGGGCGAGCCCGGGAGTGTGCAACACGTGCCCGTTGTGAGCGTGCAAGACGTGTGTGTGTGCGCAGGGGAGCGTGCAAGGCATGCCCGGCGTGTGTGTGTGTGTGTGCGCGTGCGTGCAGGGGAGCGTGCAAGGCATGCCCGGCGTGTGTGTGTGCGTGCAGGGGAGCGTGCAAGGCATGCCCGGCGTGTGTGTGTGTGTGTGTGTGTGTGTGTGTGTGTGTGCGCGTGCGTGCAGGGGAGCGTGCAAGGCATGCCCGGCGTGTGTGTGTGTGTGTGTGTGTGTGTGTGTGCGCGTGCGTGCAGGGGAGCGTGCAAGGCATGCCCGGCGTGTGTGTGTGCGTGCAGGGGAGCGTGCAAGGCATGCCCGGCGTGTGTGTGTGTGTGTGTGTGTGTGTGTGTGTGCGCGTGCGTGCAGGGGAGCGTGCAAGGCATGCCCGGCGTGTGCGCGTGCGTGCAGGGGAGCGTGCAAGGCATGCCCGGCGTGTGTGTGTGCGTGCAGGGGAGCGTGCAAGGCATGCCCGGCGTGTGTGTGTGCGTGCAGGGGAGCGTGCAAGGCATGCCCGGCGTGTGTGTGTGTGTGTGTGTGTGTGTGTGCAGGGGAGCGTGCAAGGCATGCTGTGTGTGTGTGGGGGGGGGGTGCACACGCAGGGGAGCTTGCAAGGCATGCCCGGTGCATGTGCATACAGGTGAGTGTGCAAGTCGTGCCTATGCAGGTGAATGTGCAAAGCATGCTGAGCGTGTAAGGTATGCGTGTGCGTGGGTTAGCATGTGAGCGTGCAAAGCATGTCTATTATGTATGTGTCTGGCATGAGAGCATGCGGTGCGTGGGAGTGTGTATTGTGTGTGCATGGGAGAGCGTGTGTGTGCAATGCCTGCTGTGTGTGTGCGTGCCAGGCGTGCATGGGGTGAGTGTGTGTGTGTGTGTGTGCAGGACTAGTGGGTTAGAATACACGTGCAGCCGGTGCACACGCCAAACGTGCTCTCCAGGGATTGTTACCTCTGAAGCCCCACACGTTATTGTTTTGTGCTGGTGGCTGGTGTGAAACCCCCCCTGCTCTCGCCCCCCCCCCCCCGGGTTCACGGGCTCCCCCAGCACATCTCCCCCCCCAGCTCATGGTCCCCCCCCAGCACCGCTTCCTCCCCCAGCTCACAGACCCCCCCGCAGTGCCTCTCCGCCCTGGCTCATGGCTCCCCCAGCGCCTCTCCCCCCCAGGTCACGGCCCCCCCCCGCGCCTCTCCCCCCCCAGCTCACTGGCCCCCAGCGCCTCTCTCTCCGATTCACAGGCCCCCCTCCCCCCCAGCTGTTGGTCCCAAAGGTGAGGTTCAGGTGGGTCCCTAGCATCCTGGGGTTCCCGCCACTGGGTCTGTGGCCGGGAGGGCTGAGCCCCGGGGAATGGCGGGGGCAGGGCTGCCCGGGGAGGCCATGGGTTCTGAGGCCTGGGGCCAGAGGCTGCAGGAGGGCAGCGCTGCCCGTTGCCCGGGCTCTGGCTGGTTGGTTTTGCTGCTCTGACAGCACGGGGCACTCCCCGGATCCCTGGGGGCAGGCCCAGGGTGCAAGGGGGCTGGCTGGCTCCTTGCCAACGCTGCTGTCCAGTGGAAGGAGCTGAACAATCGCGACCCCTCCCAGCCCTGGGCAGAAATAGCCCGGGGGGGCTGCCTGGGGTATGTGGCCGGGAGCAAGGCCCCAGCCTGCAGGGAGCACTGGGACTTGCAACCCACAGCTGGCCCAGCTGCTCCTTGGCCTCCCCCCACCACGGAGCCGGAGCCAGGGCTGTGCCTGGCTGGCAGGCAGCAGATGGCCCAGCTGTCTGATGGGGAAGGGCAGCTCCCGGGAGGGGAGGGGCAGGGGCAGGGCAGCAGGAAGGGGGCAAGTCCCCAAAGGGCGCCTGTCTGCCCTTCACAGCTGCCCTGAGTCCCCCGCTAGACAAACGGACACAGGAGCCAGCCAGCCACCCTGGAACGGGCCTGCTGGGTCTGGCCCCTCTCGTGGCCTGAGAGCCATGGAACCAAACTGGAAACACTGCCAGCCCGGGGGGGGTGCAGCCCCCCAGTCCCACTTGGTCCAGCAGCGCCGTGGCCGAAACTCGGAGCCTGCTCTTGCTGCTGGGGCAGGTCAGACCTATGGGGCCTGAGGCCAGGCAAGCGACCCCTGGACCGGTCTTATTGCCTCTGTATAAATCCATGGGACACCCACAGCTCGAATACTGCGTACAGACGTGGTCTCCTCATCTCAAAAAAGATACACTGGCATTGGAAAAGGTTCAGAAAAGGGCAACTAAAATGCTGAGGGGTTTGGAACGGGTCCCCTGTGAGGAGAGATTAAAAAGATGGGGACGTTTCAGCTTGGAAAAGAGGAGGCTTGGGGGGATAGGAGAGAGGTCTATAAAATCATGACCGGTGTGCAAAGAGTGAATAAGGAAAAGTTATTTACTTGTTCCCATAACCTAAGCACTAGGGGTCACCAAATGAAATTATAGGCATCAGGTTTAAAACAAAGAAAAGGAAGTTCTTCTTCACGCAGCGCACAGTCAACCTGTGGAACTCCTTGCCTGAGGATGTGGTGAAGGCTAGAACTATAACAGGGTTCAAAAAAGAGCTAGATAGCCATCGATGGACCCAACCTCCATGAATCTATTAGCCAGGCTGGGTAGGAATGGTGTCCCTAGCCTCTGTTTCTCTGGAAATGGGTGACGGGAGAGATCACGTGAGGATTCCCTGTCGTGTTCTCCCCCACCAGCCCCTCCCCACCCTGCCCTGCTTCCCAGCCCTGGGTCGGCCCTGGCGAGCCCCACACCACACCCTCCGCTGCTGACTTTCCCAGGGCGCAGGCTGGGCCCTGTTCCTCCTCTCCCTGCCCTGCCCCCGCTGCCTTGGAGTCCCCAGGGCTCCAGGGACAGAGAGGGTACGTTTACACTAGCTCGTTAGTTTGAGCTAGGTAGGGTAATGAAGGCAACCGGAGTTGCAAATGAAGCCTGAGGAGTAACAGTAGTTCTAATTTGGATCTTTAATTCGAACTACCTAGTCCGTGCCGCGTGTAGCCGCAGGCACGGAGTTCGGACTAAGGGGGATTTAAAAATGGTGGCGCCCGGGAACATGCAAATGAAGCCCGGGATATTTAAATCCCAGGCTTCATTTGCAACTCCGGTTGCCTTCATTACCCTACCTAGCTCGAACTAACGAGCTAGTGTAGACGTACCCTGCGTCCCTTGCTAAGGCCTGTCCCGTTGGCTTTTCCGGACATGTCCGTTGGCAAAAGTCGGGTGTGGTGCAGAGAGGCTGGGTGCTCAAGCAGTGATCCCAGCCTCGCTAGGGGAGGGGGGCTTGGGTAAGTGGGGAGGCGGGCCCTGGGTGGTGGTGGGGGGTCGGGCAGAGGGGGGTCGGGCCAGCCCTGGGAGACACGGAGGGGGGTCGGGCCAGCCCTGGGAGACACGGAGGGGGGCCAGGCCAGCCCTGGGAAGGGAGGAGGGGGGTCGGGCCAGCCCTGGGAGAGCAGAGGGGGCCGGGCCAGCCCTGGGAGGCGGGGAGGGGGCCGGGCCAGCCCTGGGAGACACGGAGGGGGGTCGGGCCAGCCCTGGGAGACACGGAGGGGGGCCAGGCCAGCCCTGGGAAGGGAGGAGGGGGGTCGGGCCAGCCCTGGGAGAGCAGAGGGGGCCGGGCCAGCCCTGGGAGGCGGGGAGGGGGCCGGGCCAGCCCTGGGAGGCGGGGAGGGGGCCGGGCCAGCCCTGGGAGGCGGGGAGGGGGCCGGGCCAGCCCTGGGAGAGCAGAGGGGGTCGGGCCAGCCCTGGGAGAGCAGAGGGGGTCGGGCCAGCCCTGGGAGAGCAGAGGGGGCCGAGCCAGCCCTGGGAGAGCAGAGGGGGTCGGGCCAGCCCTGGGAGAGCAGAGGGGGTCGGGCCAGCCCTGGGAGGCGGGGAGGGGCCGGGCCAGCCCTTAGCAGTCCTCGTTTTCGCTTTGGGAAGGCTGGTCCTCCTGCCCGGGAGTATCCCTGGCCCAGCCCACACGGCAGCTGTCCCCACTGGGCTATTTGTCCCTGTTAGCCGAGTGCCCGCCCCAGCCAGAGTCAGCCTGGCCCATGGGACCCGGCCTGGCCCGGCCCGGCCCCCCGAGCTGTGTCTTCCTGGGGCTCCCGGCCAGCAGCCCTTGGCTCCAGCTCTCGGCTCAAACGGCTCCGGCCCTGCCGGTCTCAGCAGCGGTGACGCTCTGGCGCCTGGTTCCTCTGTTGAGGGGAACTGGCTGGGGCAGGGAATGCCGTGTGCATCCCGGGCAAGAATGAGACCCTGGCCTGGGGCAGCTGGGACCCCCCCAGCCCACGCCCTGCCTGCCCCACAGCGCCCCCTGCTGGGACCCCCCAGCCCACGCCCTGCCTGCCCCACAGCACCCCCTGCTGGGACCCCCCCAGCCTGCGCCCTGCCCACCCCCACAGTGCCCCCTGTTGGGACCCCCACCACCCTGCACCCTGCCCTGCCCCACAGCGCCCCTGGCTCGGACCCCCACCAGCTAGTGCCCTGCCCTGCCCCACAGCGCCCCCGGCTAGGACACTCACCAGCCAGCACCCTGTCCCACAGCTCCCCCTGCCGGGACCCCCAGCAGCCAGCACCCTGACCTGCCCCCACAGCGCCTCCTGCTGAGAGCTCCCAGCCAGTGCCCCACTGCATTGCCCCAGCGCCCCCTGCTGGGATTGCATGTGGGCTGCAGCCATGCTCATTCTTCCCTTTGCTTGTACCACATGTTTAAAAGTGCTGCCCGGGGTGGTGGTGACTGGTGGATGGCAGAGGGCAGACTCCCCTTGCACCCTGGGCAGCCCCATTTCCGCCAGGCCCCACAGAGCGGCCGTTTCCCCCCGACGACGTCCAGACTGCAGGCTGCTTTCGGAAGAAGCTTTCCCAGAAGAGATCTCCCAAAAACATCTTCCGAAAGAGCGTCTGTGCTGCCCAAGCGCTTCGAAAAGCCACCTGCTGTTAGCGTCCCCGCTGGACGGGCGGAGCGGCCCCCAGGGCCCTGGGCTTTTTCCTCCTTCCGCTTCTTCCCTCAGAGCTCCCGCTCTCCCCACCCGCCCCGTCTTCCCCGAGAGCTCCCTCTCCCCACCCACCCTCGCCGTTTTGCGGAAGAGCTTTCTTGGTAAAAGGCTTCTCCCTCGTAGAAAGAGGGTTACCACCGCCAGAGCCCCGCTCTTTGCATTAACTTTTGGAAGTCGGAGGCTGCAGTGTGATCGTAACCCAGGTGTGTCCAACAAAACTCTGTGGTGTGGACATGCCCCCAGAGGCAGACAGGCTGTTTGAGGGGAAGGAGCCAAGCCACCTACCCACTGGGGCTGCAGCATTGGGGCCCCCCAGCTGATAACTGGCTGCTTGCGGCATTGCGCCCCCCCCCCCCCGCCCAGCGCTGCAGGAATACTTTTGGTTCCTGTTGGTGGCACTGCACAGCTGCCATGGCAACAAGGAGAGGTGGGGCTGGGGGCCAGGCCGGCCCCTTGGTGCTTCGGGGAGGGCACTGGCCTTGCCTCCCGGCTGGGGACCCTGCAGCTGAGGTCCAGAGAGGCTGCCTGCTCCTGGGCGTGGCACTCGCTGCCCCAGGTGTCTCTGGAGGGGAGTGAAGGGTCAGGCCTCAGGCTTTGGGGGCTGCAAGCTGGGGAGTCGTTTGAGCCCCACCAGTGCCAGGATCATAGACCCCAGCTCCCCTCTGCCGCGTGGGGCGAGTTTCCAGCCAGGCTCATGTCCGTCCGTCTGTCTGTCTCCCCAGGAACCTGCTGGACATGGACACCTTCTCTAAGTCTGACCCCGGTACGTGTGGGGAGTGGAGCTGGCTGGGGGTGGTTGCCGGAAAAGCCTGCCCAGGACTCTGGGAGTGGGGCTGCTGCATGGGCCAGCTCCTCCCAGCCCTGTCACAGAAGTAGATTCTGAGGAGACTGGGGCCGGTGTGCAGTGTGTGCATGCAGTGCGGGGGCAGGGTAATGGCGGGGGTGTGTGCTTGCAGTGTGGGGTGAGAGTGTGCACTCAGTGCGGGGGGGTGTGTGCATGCAGTGCAGGGGCCGGGATGAGTGCAGGGGAGTGGAGGTGTGTTCGCACGGGGGATGTGTGGGGTGTGTGTGCATGCACAGTGTGGGGGTGTATGCATGTGCAAGCAGGGCAGGGGTGTGTGTGTATGTGATCTGTAGTGTGTGCTTGGTGTGCTGTGTGCCGGGGGGAGGTGTATATGCAGTGGGCATGCTTAGTGTGGTGCACAGGATGTGTGCATGGGCATGGAGAGGGTTCAGCAGCACAGGGGCATGCAAGGTTAATGTCTATGTGCAGTGTGATGCATAAGGGATGCCTGCCTGTGTGCAGTGCAAGGTGTGTGCATGCCAGGGGCAGGAGTGCAAGATGGCTGCAAGCCGTGAGATGAGGAGTGGGCTGGTGTCCATGAGATGTGCGTGTGCGAGGAGTGCCCATGTTGGGTGGGCAAGTGTGCATGCAGTATATGGGCAGAGTTGGGGTGTGTATATGCATGGTGTATAAGTGCAGAGGGGAGTGTGAGGTGTGCAAGCAGTGGCACAAACATATGCACATGAAGTGTATGTATACAAAGTGTGATGTGCTAAGTGTGCATGCAGTGTGTGTGCACAGGGTGCACCTGCATGGGGGATGTGCACAGTGGGGGTGTTTGTGTGAGACATGCAGTGGGATGGGGTGTGTCTGGGGGTGCAGTGAGGGACATGCAGTGGAATGGGGGGGTGGGGTGCAGTTGGGACATGCAGTGGGATGGGATGTCTCGGGGTGCAGTGTGAACATGCACTGGGATAGGTGTGTCTGGAGGTGCAGTGAGGGACATGCAGTGGGATGGGGGTGCCGTGAGGGACATGCACTGGGATGAGGTGTGTGTGGAGGTGCAGTGTGGGACATGCAGTGGGATGGGGGTGTGTCTGGGGGTGCAGTGAGGGACGTGCAGTGGGATGGGGGTGTGTCTGGGGGTGCAGTGAGGGACGTGCAGTGGGATGGGGGTGCAGTGAGGGACATGCACTGGGATGAGGTGTGTCTGGAGGTGCAGTGTGGGACATGCAGTGGGATGGGTGTGTGTCTGGGGGTGCAGTGAGGGATGTGGAGTGAGATGAGGTGTGTCTGGAGGTGCAGTGAGGGACGTGCAGTGGGATGAGGTGTGTCTGGAGGTGCAGTGTGGGACATGCAGTGGGATGGGGTGTGTCTGGGGGTGCAGTGAGGGACGTGCAGTGGTATGGGTGTGTCTGGAGGTGCCGTGTAGGACGTGCAGTGGGATAGGTGTGTCTGGGGGTGCAGTGAGGGACGTGCAGTGGGATGGGGTGTGTCTGGGGGTGCAGTGAGGGACGTGCAGTGGGATGGGGTGTGTTTGGGGGTGCAGTGAGGGACGTGCAGTGGGATGGGCTGTGTCTGGGGGTGCAGTGAGGGACGTGCAGTGGGATGCAGGTGCAGTGAGGGACATGCAGTGGGATGAGGTGTGTCTGGAGGTGCAGTGTGGGACATGCAGTGGGATGGGTGTGTGTGTCTGGGGGTGCAGTGAGGGATGTGGAGTGGGATGAGGTGTGTCTGGAGGTGCAGTGAGGGACGTGCAGTGGGATGAGGTGTGTCTGGAGGTGCAGTGAGGGACGTGCAGTGGGATGGGGGTGTGTCTGGGGGTGCAGTGTGGGACGTGCAGTGGGATGGGGTGTGTCTGGGGGTGCAGTGTGGGACGTGCAGTGGGATGGGGTGTGTCTAGTGCAGAGGTTGTGTTTTAACCCCGCGTTCTCCTGTCTGCAGTGGTCGTTCTGTACGTCCAGGGGAGCGGCAGCAAGGAATGGAGGGAGGTGAGTGCCCAGTGTCAGCGGGGTGGGGCCCATCCCAGTGCCTGCAGCAGGGGTCAACGCTGCAAGAGGGCAAAGCCCTTCCGGGGCTCGGGAGACGTGCCCGGCCCCCAGCCCCACTGCCAGTGTCCCTGCCTCGGAGCACTTGGTCTCCTCTGCCTGGTGGCTGAGGGAGCCCGGGGCCAGAGACACGCCTGAGCCTGGCCCCACCCTGTGGCCCGGAGCTCAGAGCCTGGCCCACGCCCAGCACCAGACGGGCCCCCGGTTCCACTCCTCCTTCCCTGGCCCGCTCCTGCGGGTTCCCGGCAGAGCCTGGAGCAGCCCTCAGCCTGGGCCCTCTGCCAGCCAGGGCAGCTCCCGGCTTGGCTGCCTGGCGTCCGGTGGGCACCGCCTGCAGCGTGTCTCAGCCCTTGCTGGGCCGGTTCCCCTGCCCCGCACCTGCTGCTTTGGGGCGTGGGTCAGGGGCTCTGCAAGCCGCCCGGACAGGTGGGGAGGGCACAGGCTGGCCGGGTGCAGGTTCCAGCCCTCGGCCAGGCAGGGAGCAGCCAAGCGGGGGTCCAGCGACCGGAGCCAGGACAGCACTCGCCGCGCTTGCCAGTCACGTGTCCCTGCCCTCTGGGCCAGGCCCCACACGGTGGGGTCCCCCAGTGCCTGGCGGAGGGGCTGGGCCAGCCGCCTAATCCCTGCTCTGCTCCCCAGGCCCATATGGCCACCGGCTCCTGCGCTAATGAGCCGGCTCTGTGCTGGCCTTAATCCCAAGCAATCTGCCTTGGAAATTAACCAGGGGCCGTGGCCATGGCTGGCCCCGGGGGCTCCCCGCTCACCCCTCTCTCCCCTCAGTTTGGACGCACCGAAGTGATTGACAACACCCTGAACCCCGACTTCGTCCGCAAGTTCCTCCTGGACTATTTCTTCGAGGAGAAGCAGAATCTGCGCTTTGACGTGTGAGCGAGACCTGGTTCCCCTCCCCCATCCCGGTCCCCTCCCCCGCCCTGCCTCTGCTCCCCCGCCCTGCCTCGGCTTCCCCCTTCCGGTCCCCTCCCCCGCCCTGCCTCAGCTTCCCCCGCCCTAGCTCTGCTCCGCCCGCCCAGTCCCCTCCCCCGCCCTGCCTCAGCTTCCCCCGCCCTAGCTCTGCTCTGCCCCCTTTGCTCCCCCTCCCCCGTCCTACCTCGCCTCCCCCCACCCAGTCCCCCTCTTCCCTGCCCTGCCTCAACTATTCCCTCCCTCTGTTCTCCCTTCCTGGGCTCCCTCCCCCGCCCACCCCCTGCTTCCCCACGTGGCTATGGGAGCTGCGCTGGACTGGAGTCCCAGGGGCGCGTCGGGCTGCGGTTGCTGCGTGGCAGGGCGTGGCTGCGTGCGTGGCGGCTCCGGAGTGACGCCGCAGGGCGGGACATGGGGCAGCTGCGGGCGGCTGCGTTGGGCTTATGAGAAGCACACGGGATCTGTCCTCACCCCCACTGCACCTCCCCATGCCCCCACCACACCCCACCTCCACACCTCCCCATGCCCCCCACCACACCCCACCTCCACACCTCCCCATGCCCCCACCACACCCCACCTCCACACCTCCCCATGCCCCCCACCACACCCTACCTCTGCCTCCACACCTCCCTATACCCCCACCACACCCCACCTCCACACCTCCCCATGCCCCCCACCACACCCTACCTCTGCCTCCACACCTCCCTATACCCCCACCACACCCCACCTCCATACCTCCCCATCACACCCCACCTCTGCCTCCACACCTCCCTATACCCCCACCACACCCCACCTCCACACCTCCCCATCACACCCCACCTCCGCCTCCACACCTCCCTATATCCCACCACACCCCACCTCCACACCTCCCCATGCCCCCCACCACACCCCACCTCTGCCTCCACACCTCCCTATACCCCCACCACACCCCGCCTCCACACTTCCCTATACTGCCACCACACCCCACCTCCACACCTCCCCATGCCCCCCACCACACCCCACCTCCGCCTCCACACCTCCCTATACCCCCACCACACCCCACCTCCACACCTCCCCATGCCCCCCACCGCACCCCACCTCCGCCTCCACACCTCCCTATATCCCACCACACCCCACCTCCACACCTCCCCATGCCCCCCACCACACCCCACCTCTGCCTCCACACCTCCCTATACCCCCACCACACCCCGCCTCCACACTTCCCTATACTGCCACCACACCCCACCTCCACACCTCCCCATGCCCCCCACCGCACCCCACCTCCGCCTCCACACCTCCCTATATCCCACCACACCCCACCTCCACACCTCCCCATGCCCCCCACCAAACCCCACCTCCGCCTCCACACCTCCCTATACCCCCACCTCCACACCTCCCCATGCCCCCCACCGCACCCCACCTCCGCCTCCACACCTCCCCATGCCCCCCACCACACTCCACCTCCACACCTCCCCATGCCCCCCACCACACCCCACCTCCACACCTCCCTATACCCCACCACACCCCACCTCCACACCTCCCCATGCCCCCCACCACACCCCACCTCCACACCTCCCTATACCCCACCACACCCCACCTCTACACCCCCACCACACCTCCCCATGTCCCCCACCACACACTCACCCCACCCCCCTACACAGACCCTCCCACATACATATCCCACACACCACACAACCCTCCACCCCCCCAACACCCACACACACATCCCCACACACCCGCACCACACACACATCCCACACACACCCCCACCCCACCCCCACGCATCCCACCGCACACACATCCCCACATATCACACCTTCCCACACACATCCCTATCACATACACCTCCCCACACACACCCCCCACACCTCCCCACACACATCCCACACACACACACCCACACACTTCCCCACACCTCCCCACCACATACACATCCCCCACACAGACCTCCCCACACATCCCCACACCACACCTCCTCACAGCCCCACCACACACACATCACACACCCCCCCACACCACACCCCCCAAACACACACACATCCAAACACACACACCACACACACCGCGGGGAGGGAACCCCCCTGCCCTGCGGGAGGCAGCTCCGCCGGTGGAGGGTCCCCGCCGCGAGTCACCTGCCCGTACCCGGCTCAGGCCGGAGCAGCCTCGGCTCCCAGGCTGGCCTGAGCGTCCCCAGCAACGCTCCCCAGCTGGGGATGGTCCCCCCCAGGCGCATTGTCAGCCCAGTGCTGCCGCTCCCCCTTCCCCAGGCGGCGGGTGAGGCCTGTTGAACAGCAGCAGAGGCAGCGCCCCTCACTGCCCCCCAGCACCACACGGGCCGTGAGCAGCGCCAGTGAGCTGCAGCCTCGCCTGGGCGCGCTTCTGAAAAGCACGCAGGATTCTCTCCAGGGGAAAAGGCGACACCCCACGTTCACTGAGAAGGTAGTCGGGAAGCAGTTAGCATCTGCTGCAGAAAGACACCCCCCCGCACACGTCCTGCGCGCGCGCGCACGCACGTCCTGCACGCGCGCGCACGCACGTCCTGCACGCGCGCACACGCACGTCCTGCACGCGCGCACACGCACGTCCTGCACGCGCGCACACGCACGTCCTGCACGCGCGCACACGCACGTCCTGCACGCGCGCACACGCACGTCCTGCAGATGGTGCACAGTTACCTGTCCATGGTGGCTCGGCCACGCTGACTGAGCGAAGAGTCGGGGTCCCTCTGAGGCTTGCAGGACCGAACCCAGAGTCCCATGGCAAGAGCTTCCCCTCTTATCCACGTCCGTCCTGTTGGAGTCTGTGGGCTTTGCAGTATCATGCTGCCGTCATCCGCCCTTGGGAGGTGTTAGTGCGTTCTCCAGAGTTACCCTTTGCTGGGGAGTGTCAGGCTGCTCATCGGTGTGTGTCACTCTTGGGGGGTCTCTGCCTGTCTCCAGAGCTCTGTCAATGGTGCTAATTCCATTCAGCCTCAGGCCAATGGCTGTTCCCTGATTATCTTTAAGGTTCTCACTTCTTGATCCCCTGGGCATCTGTGCTGGCGGCCACACTCCCACCCCTCCACTCGCACCGCACACTTGGGCAGAGCTTCAGACACGATCAATAATTACTAGAAGACAGGACTTAGTTGGTGATACAGGCAAGGGGTGCAACTTAATTTGTAATGCTAGCAGGGAGCAAGGCCTTAAGTAACATCTAATCATTCAGAGGAGTAGGGAGTTAGTCTGTAACAGGAAACACTTAAAAAACAAGGAATAGCACTTTAAAGGCTAAATAGTTAGGAGAGGCTGATAAGAACAATTAGCACCTTCATTGTTTGGTTGGTTAAGTCACTAGGATATGGCTGGTTGTGTGCCAGCCAGCTGATATCCCGATTCAAACCATCTGCATAAGAATTAAACTTGTGAATGAAGTTAAGTTCCAACCCGTCTCTGTGTATTTGGCTTGTGGAATTGGCCTGAAACAACAGGGTGACTTGGAGATCCATTAATGAGTGTCCAGGCAGGTGAGCGTGTTCCCCAGCCGGTTTCTGCGCGTGGCCTTTTCGGGGAGCTGATCGTGCCCATTCATTCTTCCCGCAGAGACTGTCCGGTCTGGCCAATCCCCGTGGCCGAGGGGCATGGCTGGCACTCGCTGGCAGAGATCGCGTTAGTGGAGGTGCAGTTCAATGAGCCCCTGACGTGCTGGCTGGCGTGGTGGGTCCAGTGATGACATGGCCGGTGTAGCTGTGTGGGCAGAGCGGTACCGGGGCTGATTGCAGGGGCGGGTTCCTGGATGAGTATGATGGAGGTGTATTGCGTGGTTACTGGAAATAATTTGTTTGAGGCTAGGGGGTTGTCTGTAGGTGAGAATTGGCCTTTCCCCCAAAGACTCTGAGAGCCAGGGGTAATGTTCCAGGATACGTTTAGATTGTGGATAATGCGCTGGAGGGGTTAAGTTGGGGGCTGTAGGTGGTGACAAGTGGAATTCTGTTGGTTTCTCTTCTTGGCCTGTCTTGGAGTAGTTCCTGTCTGGGTACTCCTCTGGCTCTGGCAATCTGTTTTTCCACTTCTCCGGGTGGGTATTTCAGTTTTAGGAATGCTCTGTATAGATCCTATAGGTGTATGTCTGTCCGTGGGATCGGAGCAAATCCGGTTGTATCTTAGGGCTTGGCTGTATTCAATAGATTGAGAAATGTGTCTGCGATGGAAGCTGGAGGCATGAAGGTACGTGTAGCTGTTGGTGAGTTTCCGGTATAGGGTGGTGGAAATTTGTCCATTATTTAATTGCACTGTGGTGTCCAGTAAGTGGATCTCTCATGTGGACTGGTCCAGGCTGAGGTTGATGATGGGGTGGAAGTTGTTGAAATCCTTGTGGAATTTTTCCAAGGTCTCTTTCCCGTGGGTCCATATGATGAAGATGCCATGGATGTAGCGTAAGTAGAGTAGGGGTGTTAGGGGGCAGGAGCTGAGGAAACGTTCTCAAGGCATGAGAGAGAAATAGAAGCTACAGAACTTATAAGCAAGTCATTAGACATGAAATCGTTATGCATCGTACTTGTCGTCTTACACCCAATGCTAACCGATGCTACAACCTGGCTGCTGGGCACAGCACTGGGGGCAAAGCCAGTCCGTGGGGCAGCGCTGAGCTGCAGGCTCCTAGTCAAATCCAGTAACGCCCCACCCCCAGCACCAAATGGATGCGGGAGGGGGTGCCAGTAACATCCCTCAGGGCCTCCCAGGGCCTCCTCACGTCTGCCTCTGTCACTGCAGGTTCGAATCCAGTACTAGAACGATCAGTGTGTAACTGGAGCGGGTTATGAAAACCAGGTTAGTCTAAAACATGCTTCATTGTGGTTAGGCTCATGGAGATAACACGATCACTCAGCCCTTCTGCAAACCCAAGGTGAGAACACTAGCGGATTGGATCTGCTTGTGCAGCACGCTTCCCATGTGTCTTAAGTGATCTTGCCAAGAGCTTAGGGAAATAGCAAAAGTATCCATACAAGCTCTGGCAAATGCTTGGAATCCAGTTACCATCCAGTCAGTGTAGATGTTCATGTTCTCCATAGTGTAGGAATCTTGGCATTTAGCCATGGAAGCACTAGGGCAGCGTGCCTCAGTTTCCCCTTTAACACAGCATATTTTTTTCTGGAATGTCCTTCCTCATGTGAGAAGTTCCAAGACCAGTGAGAGGCCCCAGCTGTGCAATATCAGAATCACAAGGGCTTTTACCAGACAGCACGCCCTTATGGACCATTCTCAACAGGCTGCAGGGGTGTTCCAAAAGAGCGTGCACGCTGGACATCTGTACTGTTCTTGGTCTCAGCAGCACCAGCCATCAGAGCACATCCATTGCAATTGTGCATTTCCCGTTCCTTTTGCAGCCCCATCTGTGGCCCAAGGCCGGTGGAGTTCTGGCGAGTTTGCAGCTTCCCCTTGCAAAAGCAGGTGTTCTCCTTCCTCCCTGGCCTGTGGGCTCAACCCCTGAGCGCCCTTGTTTGACAAGTTAAAGGGCTGGCTGGCACATCCCCTCTGCTCACGAGGGCCATGGAGTCTTCATCCCCCACTCAGGCCGGCAACTCCCGGTCACACCTCCCTAGCGTGGGACTCTGGGCTGTAACATCCATGGCCCAGCAGGACCACGGCTATTCCGGGCAGAGAGCCCCAGTGCCGGAAGTTGGGCAGCTGGAGGCTGGGAGCGTAGGAGCCTGGTGGAGCCGGGGCCATGGCAACGAAGCAGCCAGCAGAGCCTGGGCCGGCGGCAGGGGACCAGCCAGGGACGGAAATGGAGCCGGTGACAGGCTGAGGGCCAGTGGCAGGGGACCTCCCCAGACTGGCGAATTCCCTTGGTCAAGACTGGTCAGGTCCCGAGGGTGCCGGCCCAGGGAGATCCAGCCCGTAGCATCCGCACAGACACTGAGCTGATCCATTTCCAGACTCCAGTGCCTCCAATTCTAGGGGGAGCCATTCTTTGACTGGGCTTGCCAGTCAGGCCCCCGGCGCAGCGCTGGCGCGGGGGGGCTGCGAGTGAGCCTGGAAGGGGAGACGCACAGAGCCTGTTCCAACACACACTCCACTTATTGCCAGCTCGCCCAAAGCCCCTTTTCTCAGCCAAGGCTCCCAGCCCGGGAAGGGCTTTCGGGGGCTCTGGCTGTCTCTGGGGAGGGATGCGCCAGCCACAGGCCAAGGGACCAGATTCCACTTTGGGGGGGGAACGTGGGAGTTCTCTCGCCCACCTTCCGTGGAAAAGTCCCTGGCAGACCCGACTTCCCACGCCCCACCACGGCTTGGACTCAAAGGACAGACGGGGCTGCTCACCGGCGATCACCCCGACCTGGAGGGAACCGCTGGGGGGCTCCCCTGGGCGCGCCGAACCCTCACCCACTCCCTGCCCACAGCTCCGCCTGCGCCCAGCCCCGCAGAGTGACACGGATGCTGAGCGGCTGCACGGGGCGCTTTGCCCAGAGCAGCTCCCCGCTGCACAGCTGTGTCCATTAGACGAGGGGTCACAGCCGTCACCAGAACCATAGTGGCTGTTGGGAACTGAGAGACGAGACCTCCCAAGCGCACAGCTGCCTCTGCCAGCCCCCTCAGCCACCACCCTCCCACACCTGCCTTTCCCTCCCACCCAGACTTGCAGCAACAGGGGGATGGGGCAGAGGGGGGCAGGGAATGGGGGCAATGGGAGCAGGGCAGGGCAGCAGGGGGATGGGGCAGGGAAGGGGGGCAATGGGAGCAGGGCAGGGCAGCAGGGGGATGGGGTAGAGGGGGGCAGGGAAGGGGGGCAATGGGAGCAGGGCAGGGCAGCAGGGGGATGGGGTAGAGGGAGGCAGGGAAGGGGGGCAATGGGAGCAGGGCAGGGCAGCAGGGGGATGCGGCAGAGGGGGGCAGGGAAGGGGGGCAACGGGAGCAGGGCAGGGCAGCAGGGGGATGGGGCGGGGGGGCAGGGGAAGTGGGGCAATGGGAGCAGGGCAGCAGGGGGATGGGGTGGGGGGCAGGGGAAGTGGGGCAATGGGAGCAGGGGGATGGGGCAGAGGGGGGCGGGGAAGGGGGGCAATGGGAGCAGGGCAGGGCAGCAGGGAGATGGGGCAGGGGGGGCAGGGGAAGGGGGGCAATGGGAGCAGGGCAGGGCAGCAGGGGGATGGGGCAGAGGGGGGCGGGGAAGGGGGGCAATGGGAGCAGGGCAGGGCAGAGGGGGGCAGGGGAAGGGGGATAGGCAGAGGCTCTTCAGGCTGGCTTGTGAGATGGGCCTGGCAGAAGTTGCCTGAGCCCGGGACCCAGGGCGGAAGCCGGGGGCCGGTCTGGGCCTGTCGTGCAAGGGCCCAGCCTAGAGGCAGAGCCTGCACTCGAGGGTCCAGCCTCCCAGCATGTCCATGGAGGCCCCCCCCAGCGCTGGGACTCAGGGTGGCTGCCAGGCCTCTGGTCCGTGGCCTGCTGGGCTTGGCCCTGGCGCAGCTCGTTCCAGGGGTGCCCTGCAGGCCACCACTAACACCCTCCCCTCTCTGCCCCAAGCTACAGCGTGGACTCCAAGAGCAGCAACATCTCCAAGCACGTGAGTGTGGACCTGCCCCTCGGCTTGGGCCCCGGCTCCCGCTGCGCCCTGCCCCTCCCCCACGGGCGGCTCCCGCTGCGCCCTGCCCTTCCCCACGGGCTGCTCCCGCTGCGCCCTGCCCCTCCTCCACATGCTGCTTCCAGCTCTGCCCCTCCCCCACACCCTGCCCCTCCCCCACACTGCACCCTGCTCCTCCTCCGCATGCTGCCCTCTGCCCCTCCCCACGTGCTGCGCCCTGCCCCTCCCCCACGGGCGGCTCCCGCTGCGCCCTGCCCCTCCCCCACGGGCGGCTCCCGCTGCGCCCTGCCCCTCCCCCACGGGCGGCTCCCACTGTGCCCTGCTCCTCCTCCACATGCTGCTTCCAGCTCTGCCCCTCCCCCACACCCTGCCCCTCCCCCACACTGCCCCCCACTGCACCCTGCTCCTCCTCCGCATGCTGCCCTCTGCCCCTCCCCCATGGGCGGCTCCCGCTGCGCCCTGCCCCTCCCCCACGGGCTGCGCCCTGCCCCTCCCCCACGGGCGGCTCCCTGCCGCTCCCCCACGGGCAGCTCCCGCTGCGCCCTGCTCCTCCCCCACGGGCTGCGCCCTGCCCCTCCCCCACGGGCTGCTTCCAGCTCTGCCCCTCCCCCACACCCTGCTCCTCCCCCACACTGCCCCCCACTGCACCCTGCTCCTCCTCCGCATGCTGCCCCCTGCCCCCCCCCCACACGCTGCCTGCTGCCCCCAGCTCTGCCCCTCCTCCCCTTGGCAGTGGTCCCCTGCTTCACTCTGCCCTCTGCATGCTGCACTCCAGCTCTGAAACCTCCCCCAGCTCAGCTCCTGCCTCCACCTCCCTGGAGACACCCCAGGCTCAGCCCTGGCACTGCCCCTCCCTCTCGCCACGCGCCCTGTGGCTCCCTTGCCAGCCCAGTGAGCTATGGTGGCTCTGGGGCCTGGCGGGAGAGTGGGGCCGTGCAGGGTCTCCCCAGCTGCAAGAGCCGAACGGCGGCTCAGGCCTGTCTGTCCGGGGCTGGGCACCTCAGCCCTCTGCCCAGGAGAGGTGGGGGCCCAGGAGCAGCAGCAGAGCCTGGCCCCGCTCTCTGGCACCCCCCCACTGCTCTCCGGAGCCGGCATGCGGCTGCGCTGAGCATGGCTCTGTGGGCGAGGGGGCGGCCCACAACCGGCTCCGTCACCGTGTGCGCCCTAGTGGGGGGGTGTTACAGTCACACTCTGCTGTGCTGGGCTCTGTGTGTGCGCGCTCCTCGGTGTGTCTCCCCCCCCCGCAGCACTGGGGGGGGGAGGCTGAGCATGGCTCACTCCAGATGTGTATCGGGCCCAGACACCTGAGGGCCAGACCCAGGAGATCACAACTCCTGCCGGGGAAGGGAGACAAGGACAGGCGGGGCTGCACCAGACTGGGGGTAGGGCCTGGGAGAGGGGTCAGTCTCAGCGGGGTAGGATGGGGAGAGCAGGCTGGGAACAGGAAAGGGGGGTTCAGGGCCCGGGAGCCCTTCCCCCCGGAGGAATGAGGCCGCCTGCTCTCGGGGCCTGCGCTCACATCGATCCCGCGCTGCGCCGTGTCCCTGGGAACCAATAAACCTTCCTCTCGACTGGCCGGCGGAGAGTCCCGTCTGGCTGCCGATGGGGGTGCAGGGCCGGGGGCCCCGTGACACCGTGTCTAATCTGCTCTCTGCTGCTGGCCACGTGGGGACCACAGAAGGTAGGTGCCGCCCCTGGGGCAGAAGGGCAAAGTGGAGCTAGGGGCTGATTATGGGCAGTGCCCCCTGGCTGGGAAGGCCTGGGAGCTCCAGCCAGGCTGACTCCAGGGCAGGGAAGCAGAACTGTGGAGAGCAGAGCCAAGGGGCAAGAGGACGGCCCTTCCCCCTCCTGGCCAGGCCAAGGCCATTGCTCTTGCCAGAACACACAGGGCTGGGGGTGGTTGCCAGCCATGCCCTTGCCTCCCAGTGGGGCACCCCACAGCATCTGCTCCTGGCTGCAGCGCTGGCCTTACTCAGCAGCAAGCTCTGCCTGGCGGGGGGCGCGGCACGGGCAAGAATCCAGAGCCACAGCCCCGTGTCCCGCCAGAGCCACGGCCCCTCCAGCCCCGTGTCCCGCCAGAGCCACGGCCCCTCCAGCCCCGTGTCCCGCCACAGCCACGGCCCCTCCAGCCCCGTGTCCCGCCAGAACCACGGCCCCTCCAGCCCCGTGTCCCGCCAGAGCCACGGCCCCTCCAGCCCCGTGTCCCGCCAGAGCCACGGCCCCTCCAGCCCCGTGTCCCGCCAGAGCCACGGCCCCTCCAGCCCCGTGTCCCGCCACAGCCACGGCCCATCCAGCCCCGTGTCCCGCCAGAGCCACGGCCCCTCCAGCCCCGTGTCCCGCCACAGCCAGGCCAGGCCCAGAGGGAGGAGCAGAGCAGGCAGCCAGTGATCCCTGCCCACTTCTTGCAGCTGGCGGCACAGACTTGAGTCCCAGTCTATCCTGTCCAACAGGCAATGTTGGCCCTTTCCCCTAGAAGCTGCGCTAGCTCATGGTGTTTCTGCCCTTTACCCCGTCCCCTGGCAGGGAGGGCCATGGGCTGCCTGCGCGGTGCTGCCTTTGGGGCGTCCCAGATAAATCCCCCCTCAATGGCGGGGCATGGAGCTGCTTTGGTCTCAGAAAGATGTGAGGTGCAGGACGGAGGGGAGCTGTGCGGGGGAATGGGGTGAATTCATGGCAACCCCAAACAAGTTCTCAACCCCTCTCCCCTACTCTGGTCGGGGCCACAGTAAGGGGGGTCTGAGAGTGAGCAGGGGCGGGGCCAGGCCATGGGGAGGGCAGTGAGCAGGGGCGGGGCCTTGGCTGTAAGGGGCTGGGCCAGGCCATGGGGAGGGCAGTGAGCAGGGGCGGGGCCTTGGCTGTAAGGGGCGGGGCCAGGCCATGGGGAGGGCAGTGAGCAGGGGCGGGGCCAGCCCTGCCCATGTGAGGGGCGTCTGGCATTGGACGCCAGTGAGTGTTACTCCACGCGCTTGGTGGCTCTTCCTAGGCGGCTTTGGACAGGACCATGAGAGTCACGTGGCGTCATCCACAAACTTCACCACCCCGGGGCAGGGGGTGGGGGCTCTGAGCTGCATGCCTTGGGGGCACCCCATGGGTTGCCCTCCCCCTGCAGGCGAGGGCGTTGCTCCGTGGGCTCTAACCACGAGCTCATTGGCAGGACTTCCTGGGCCAGGCGTTCGTGGCGCTGGGGGAAGTGATCGGATCCCAGCGGAGCCGCTTGGAGCGATCCCTCACGTGAGCCTCTGTCCCCTGCTCCAATAGCCCCAGCTTCTGCCCCCAGTCCTGCCCCATGTGCTGCCCCCTGGACAGCCAAACCCTGCCCCTGCAGGCCCCACACCTACCAGCTGCTACCCCCCACATGCCACCCCAGCCAGCCACTCCCTGCCCCACAGCCAGTGTCCTTGCAGCACCCCCTGCTGGGCGCTCCCCCCACAGCCAGTGCCCCGCCCCCTTCTAGTGCCCCCTGCTGGGCGCTCCCCCCAGAGCCAGCGTCCTGCCCCTCCTAGCGCCCCCTGCTGGGAGCTCCCCCCACAGCCAGCGCCCTGCCCCTCCTACCGCCCCCTGCTGGGGGAGTGCTCTGTTTTGGCCAGTGGTGTTGGCCCTCCAGTGGTCTGCAATGCTGACTTTGGCCCCATCGCCCCGTTACCTAGTCCCCAATGAGGCAGCTGCAGCCCACCCTGCCCGGGCCAATGAGGGTGTTTCTCATTCCAGGGGGGTCCCAGGGAAGAAGTGTGGGACCATCCTGCTGTCAGTGGAGGAGCTCAGCAACTGCCGGGTGAGGGAGCGCGTCTCGGGGTGCCCTTCAGGGTGGGGCAGGGCTGGCTGCTGGCCCCTGCGGCGCTGAGGGCCAGTGGGGGAAGTGGGGCTCCGATGTGTACATGCTGGGGCCCCAGTGCTGGGGGCCTTGGCACAGAGCCCTCGCCTGCAAACACAGCTCTCCCCGTGTCAGTGGGGCGGGGGCCCAGGCCAACAGGCTCTGAGCATGCCCTGTGCCACAGCAGACCGGCTCCCTGCCAGGGGGCCTTTCAGCCCCAGCCACGTTCTCTGCCAGTCCCCACCACCCGTCAGTACATAGGCAGCAGTGCGCCTGAGCTCCAGGGGGTGCCTGAGGGAACCCCCCCACCCCTGGGGCCTTCCCTGGGCAGCCCCTCCTAGCAGGGGGTAATGGCAAAGGGAAGGAACCTGTCAAGAGCAGGGACTCCCCTGGGACCATGCGGTCTGTCCCCAAGGCCAGGCCTCCAGGGTAGGGCCTTGGCTGCTGGCTCCTGCCACAAAGTGCAGGGGGCCCAGAACCCCCCATCTCCACTAACACTAGAGCCTTCTTAGCCAGAAGCAGGGCTGGGATAGGGGAGGACAGATGACAGGACAGGGCCACAGGTAGGTGGGGCCAGGCCATGGCAGGGAGGGGGCAGGAAGTGGCAGGGCAAGGGCAGTCGGGGCAGGAAGCGGTGGGGCAGGGCGGGAGCAGCACAGGGGCCAGGACATGGCGGGGCAGGGACAGTCGGGGCAGGAAGCGGTGGGGCAGGGCGGGAGCAGCACAGGGGCCAGGACATGGCGGGGCAGGGACAGTCGGGGCAGGAAGCGGTGGGGCAGGGCGGGAGCAGCACAGGGGCCAGGACATGGCGGGGCAGGAAGTGGTGGGGCAGGGTGGGAGCAGTGCGGGGACAGGCAGTGGTGGGGCAGGGCAGGAGCAGTGCGGGGGCAGGACGTGGCGGGGCAGGAAGTTGTGGGGCAGGGCGGGAGCAGTGCGGGGGCAGTGCGGGGACAGGACATGACGGGGCAGGGGCAGGGCCGGTTCCCTGCCGGCACCATGCAGGGGGGGCCGAGGCCTGGCTCCGTAGTGCAGGCCCCACCGTGGCTGTACCGGCTGACCAGCCCGCGTCCTACAGGACATCGTGACCATGCAGCTGTGCGCCAACAAGCTGGACAAGAAGGACTTCTTTGGGAAATCCGACCCCTTCCTGGTCTTCTACCGCAGCAACGAGGATGGCACGTACGTCGGGGGCCCGTGAGGGCGGCCCTGCCTGGACAGGCCCCCTGCCGGGCCGCAGGGCTGCCTGCCTCCCTGCGCGGGGGGGGGGTCCTCAGCCCCACTTCTCTGGTGCCTCCTCCAGGTTCACCATTTGCCACAAGACAGAAGTGGTGAAAAACACACTCAACCCGGTATGGCAGCCGTTCTCCATCCCCGTGCGAGCCTTGTGCAACGGGGACTACGACAGGTCAGGAGGCAGCCACACACCCTCCCCAGCCCTGTCCTGTGCTGGGGCTGTGTGCGCAGAGCCGGAGCTGGCCCCTCCCAGCTCCACAGCACCCAGAGCAGGGCAGCTCTCTGGCCCGGGGTGGGGGTGGGGGAGGGGGAGGGGACACAGGGGCCGGAGGGGAGCAGGGGCCATGCCCCATGGGGCTCTGCAGGCCGCCCTGGGCGCGCGCTACCTGGCTGCCTTTGCGTTGCAGGACGGTGAAGGTGGACGTGTACGACTGGGACCGGGATGGAAGGTGAGGCTGGGCCGTGAGGAGCCCAGAGGCAGGCAGGGGCATGTCCCCAGTGCCCCCTCCCCCGTCCAGGGCCTGATCTTGGGCCTGCTGTGGCCATAGCCCCCCGGCTCACCCGGGGCTGGCCCTGCTTCTGCTCTCCTGGGCGCCTTGCCACCCGCGGGCTCCTTGGCAGCCGCCGAGCCCTGGGGGGGGGCCAGTCTGTCTGTCCAGAGTGCGCAGGAGCGCCCCTGGCCTGGCTGGGCCCCTGCCCCTGGCCTGGCTGGGCCCCTGCCCCTGCCCCTGCCCCTGCGCCTGCGGGTGCTGGCTGCTGGGAGGCGCCGCAGAACTGCCCCCTCTCCTCCGCCAGCCACTCTGGCTAGGCAGCAAGGCCTGGGGGGCTGGGCCAGGCGCGGGACTCCTGCGCTCTCCCTCCAGCCCGGGAGGACTAGGGGGCCGGGAGCCGGGCTCCCTGGTTCCTCAGCCTGGGGTGCTGTTTGGTGCTGCACCGCCCCAGCAGGCGTGTGGTTACCCTGGCCCTGGGAGGGGAGGGATCTGGTGGCTGCCTCCTGGGTTCTTCCCCATGGCAGGCTGACGCTGACCCACGCCTCGTGCGCGTTCTCTGCCCCACAGCCACGATTTCATCGGGGAGTTTGCCACCAGCTACCGGGAGCTCTCGCGTGCTCAGAGCCAGTTCACGGTGTATGAGGTGAGGCCACTGGGGCTGGGGGCTTTAACCAGTGAGCTGTGGGGGCCCTGCTGAGAGGGTCAGGTCAGGGCGAGCTGCTTGGAGACAGAGCTGATTGCCGCCCAGCAGGGATGCTCCCTGACACCCCGAACCGGCCCCACCGCGCACTGGTCCCTGGGCAGCAGCCAGACAAGCAGCGCCCAGGTCCGTGCGTTCCTCAGGCCTCCCCCCGCTGCCCTCCGGGGCTGGGGGGGGGGGGGGAGGAATCCGACGTGCCCCGGGGCCAGTCTCTGGTGCCAGCTGGCAGCACGATGCACCACTCCGCTGGCCAGTCAAGTCTCTGGGGCGCGTGGGTCGGGCTGGGCCTCGCTCTGGCCGGAGCTCCACTTGTAGCAAGGCTGACCCGGGGCTAAGCCGGAGGGTCTGCGGGGGTCCCACAGTTCTCCGGAGGCCCAGGGCAGCGCAGCCGCAGATTTAGGGCAGGGCGAGCGAGGCGGCTGCCCTGGGCCCCGCACTTCCCGAGGCCCCGCGCATGCGCCGTGTCAAAGGGGGGGCCCCGTGGCGCTGCCCTGGGCCCCACGGCACTCTCATCCGCCCCTGGGGCAGCGTGTGGTGCCGTGGGCAGGCACCGGGACCATGGCCCAGTCGGAGGGGGGCAGGAAAGTGGGTTCAGTGCAGCTGGTGCCGCCCACGCGCCATTGTCCTGGGAATGTTCCTTGCAGGGACGGACTGGCAGCTGCCCAGGGGGTCACGCAGGCCCGGCCTGGGCTCATGGCACCATCGTCCCCAGCAAACCAGCAGTACCCGGCAGCAGCTCCCGCGCCAGCACTGGCACCAGAGCTGTGGCAACGGCAGAACGGGGGTTGCCCCCACAATGGATAGGGACCCATCACTGCTTGGGCGCACGAGCACTCTGCCCGGGAGGGCCCTGGGGCACGAGCACTCTGCCCGGGAGGGCCCTGGGGCACGAGCACTCTGCCCGGGAGGGCCCTGGGGCACGAGCACTCTGCCCGGGAGGGGACCTCTGGGGCACGAGGACTCTCCCCGGGAGGGGGGCTCTGGGGCACGAGGACTCTCCCCGGGAGGGGACCTCTGGGGCACGAGGACTCTCCCCGGGGGGGTGTCTCTGGGGCACGAGGACTCTCCCCGGGAGGGGACCTCTGGGGCACGAGGACTCTCCCCGGGAGGGGACCTCTGGGGCACGAGGACTCTCCCCAGCGGAGTCTTGGGGCACGAGAACTCTCCCCGGGGTCTCTCTGGGGCACGAGGACTCTCCTGGGGGGGGTGTCTCTGGGGCACGAGGACTCTTCCTGGGGGGGTTTTGGGGCACGAGGACTCTCCCCAGGGGGGTGTCTCTGGGGCACGAGGACTCTCCCCGGGAGGGGACCTCTGGGGCACGAGGGCTCTCCCCAGGGGAGCCTCGGGGCACGAGGGCTCTCCCCAGGGGAGCCTCGGGGCACGAGGGCTCTCCCCAGGGGAGCCTCGGGGCACGAGGACTCTCCCCGGGGGGGTGTCTCTGGGGCACGAGGACTCTCCCCGGGGGGGTGTCTCTGGGGCACGAGGACTCTCGCCGGGGGGGCTCTGGGGCACGAGGACTCTCCCCGGGGGGGTGGACTTTCGGGCTGGCAGGCATTTGCCAAGATAGGTGGCTCTCACAAGGGGTCTCACTTGTGTGGAGTCTGCTGCAGGGGTCAGCTCCAGGCGAGATTCTGGGCTGGGAGGTTGAACTCTCACAGGATGGCTGGGGGCTGGCAGCCCAGGGTGGAGGGCTCTCAGGAACTCCCAGGGGAGGCTGGCGGCCCTTGGGGTGCAATATGGGGGATGCCCGGGGGCACCACTGGGAGGGTCAAATCAGGGCAAATTGCTCAGCCCCAGAAGTCTTCCCTATAAGGCATCAAAACAGCTGCACCGAGCATGTCAGCTGCCCTCTTGGCCAGCAAGAACCCCCCAGCAAATCCCCTCAGACACCCCAGTGTTCCCTGTGCCCCCCCCAGACCCCCTTACACAGGGGAGAGGTTATAACCCACCCCCCACCTCCCCTCACACACCCCAGTGCTCCCTGTGCCCTCCCCAGCCTCACCTTACACAGGGGAGAGGTTATAATCCATCCCCCCCCCCCCCCAGGCTCTCCCAGTCCCAGAGGCCAGCCCCAGCCCAGGACAGTCTGTCACTCAGGTCCCAGCACAGCGCTGGCTGGGTCGGTGCGTTCGCGGTCCGAGGGACGGGTTGTTGGCGGGAGGGGGAGCGGCTGAGAGTAGACTGGGGAGAGGAGTGAATTGCACCCCTGATCTCACGGGGGGGGGGGGCAGGCTGGCCGCGGGGCAGGTTGCTGCTGCAGGAGTCTGGAGCACGGCCTCGGTCGGGGGGGCCCGTCCTCTGGGCTCAGTTCATGGCCACGCTGCTCCTGGAGCGAGGGCCGAGGGGAGAGGAATGGGGGGACCCGCCGGGCCCTTCCTGTCCCCCTGCCCGCGGGGAGGGAACCCCCCTGCCCTGCGGGAGGCAGCTCCGCCGGTGGAGGGTCCCCGCCGCGAGTCACCTGCCCGTACCCGGCTCAGGCCGGAGCAGCCTCGGCTCCCAGGCTGGCCTGAGCGTCCCCAGCAACGCTCCCCAGCTGGGGATGGTCCCCCCCAGGCGCATTGTCAGCCCAGTGCTGCTGCTCCCCTGTCCGGCCGCCCCCCGCCACGGACTGGCCTGGCCTCCCACGGCTCTCGCCCAGCAGCCGTCTCCTGAAATGCCCGCCCGAGCCTGTCTCCTCCCTGCACACGCACAGTCCCACCGGCACACCCGCGGCATGAGCACGCCCAGAGTATCCGCCTTCCAGAGCCCCGGGCCCATTCGGTGCAAGACTCGGGCCAACCTGGGAACGGGGGTGCCCCAGTATTTCGTAGGTTTCTATTACAATCCAATAATGTCACGGCCCCAGCATAACACTGAGGCAGGAAGGGATGGCAGAACCGTTGCTGAGTCCGTCCCGGGGCGGGGCTGCCCATTCCTGGCTCTGATGCTGCAGCAGGGCTGGGAACCAGTTTTGGGTGGGGGGGCTGCTGACCCACAGAAAAATCAGTCGGGGGCCACACACAAGTGAGGAGCAAAAAACCAAAAACCAACCCTCATTGACGTGGCCCCCGACTTACCACGAGAATGACGCCCCCCCCTTCTCCTTCCCCTCACACACCAGAGTCTAGGGGGGCCAATGCTAGTAGGTTTGGTGTGCTCCAGGTGGGGGCCTGAGCCTGGGGGGCCGCATCCCCCGCTCCACAGGTTCCAAGCTAATATTACAAGTATGGATGGCTTACTGGGTTGATGTATGAACAACAGGTTTGTCTAAAACAGGCTTCACCCTCGTGAGGTTTGTCATGACAGTAACAGCACTGACCCCTTTTACAGACTCGGTACAACTTGGTTGGAACAATCATGGAGCAGATTCATGCTCCCACAGCGTATGAATCCTGGCATTTAGCCATGAAAGCACTATGGTTGTATGCCTCAGTTTCTCTTTCTACACTGCCTGGGGGCACTGTTGAAGGGGGAGAGGGACTCTCAGGAAGGGGGAGGGGCTGGTGGCATGGGAACGGGAATGGGAGGGCTGTCAGGAGTAGCTGGGGGGCTCAGGGGCTCACTGCCTTTGTGTTCCCTGAACTATGCCTCTGCTCTGGCAGGTGTTAAATCCGAAGAAGAAATGCAAGAAGAAGAAATACATCAACTCTGGGACGGTGAGTGAACATCCCAGCAGCCAGGCTGGGCCAGAGCAAGGGTCCAGCCAGCCAGCGTCCTGTCTGTCCATAGCAGCCAGGGCCAGGTGCCCCCAAGGGAGTGAACACAACAGGGAATCATCCAGTGAGCTCTCCCCTGCCACCCGGTTCCAGCCACTGACACACAGAGGCCAGGACACCCTCCGTGCCCAGCCTGGCTAATGCATGGAGGTTAGCCATGATGAGCCTAACCTCCATGCATTTATTGAGCTCTTTTTTGAACCCTGTTAAAGTCTTGGTCTTCACCACATCCTCTGGCGAGGAGTTCCACAGGTTGACTGTGCACTGAGTGAAGAAAGGCTTCCTTTGCTTTGTTTTAAACCTGCTGCCTGTTAATATCATTGGGTGACCCCTAGTTCTTGTGTGATGGGAACAAGTCAGAGCTGCTGGAGTCTCCAAGCGAATGTGCCTTCCTCCAGTGCCCTGGGCTTCCTCTCTGCCCCTTTTCCACTGCACACTGCCCCCTTGATGATGCACCCCATGGCTCCCTCCCTTCAGCTTGGACTGCCCCTGCCCGGTCCTTCAGCCTCTGTCTGTCCGGGGGCAGGAGCAGGGTCTCTCCAGCTCTGCCTGCCTGCCTGGGGGGACGGAGGAGGGTTTCCGTAGGGCTGTCGGGCAGGTGGGGCCATTTGCGGGTGGCAGGGGGAGATGGGTTGGGGCTCTGTCCTCAGGGTGCCTCTGACATTCGTTTCCAGCTAAGTGTCTCTTTGACCAGCGTGAACACAGTGACTACGAGAGTGAATGCAATCCTCGCCGTCACGGCCTGCCTTGGGGGTGGCTCTGTCCTAGGGAGGGGTCTGGGGAGAGCGGGGGCTAGTGTAGGGGAGGGCAGTCTCAGGGGCAGCCCTGCCTCGGGGTGGAGGGGCTGTCTTGGGAGGCTGGCTCGGGGGCTCTGACTCTGTCTTCGGCAGGTAACCCTTCTTTCCTTCGCCGTGGAGTCCGAGTTCACCTTTGTCGATTACATCCGCGGCGGGTGAGCAGACAAGGCTCAGAGCTGAGGGGCCCAGGGACCCCGCCAGCACGGCCCCCAGCAGTTCTGTTTAGTGCCCCTGCAGTCCCCAGCCCTTTGGGGCTTGCCCCCCAGCCCATGCCCCCATGGAACATGGGCTGCAGATGCTTAACTGACCCCATGGCCCTGGCCTTGCCCCCAGGAGCTGGGTGGGGAAACAGGGCTGGGGGAGGGGAGAGGAGCAGTGCTGGAGGATGAGAGCAGCGGGAGTGGGGCTGTGGGGCAGTGGAGCGGGGCTGGGGGAGAGGAGGGGAGCGGGGGGCAGTGGAGAGGGGCTAGGGGAGCGGAGCTGGGGGGCAGTGGAGCGGGGCTAGGGGCGGCGAGGGGAGCTGGGGGGGCAGTGGAGAGGGGCTAGGGGAGCGGAGCTGGGGGGCAGTGGAGCGGGGCTGGGGGCGGCGAGGGGAGCTGGGGGGGCAGTGGAGAGGGGCTAGGGGAGCGGAGCTGGGGGGCAGTGGAGAGGGGCTAGGGGAGCGGAGCTGGGGGGCAGTGGAGCGGGGCTGGGGGAGGGGAAGGGAGGGGAGCTGGGGGGGAGGGGATCTCTCACTTTTGCCCCTCTGGCCCTGCAGCACACAGCTGAATTTCACAGTTGCCATCGATTTCACGGCCTCCAACGGTGAGTGTCATGTGCACAAGGGACAGCTCAGCCCTGGGTTGCCCCAAGTTCCTTCCCCCTCCACCACTCGTGGTGAGGGCCTAGAGGTCTCACCCCACCCCCAACCCAGGTATCCACCCCCCAGATGCTGGGGGACAAGCCACAGGACTCCATGAGTCAGAGGGGCAAGTGATGGGGGTGATGTGAGGGGAGATGGACTTGGGGA
Source organism: Pelochelys cantorii (assembly GCA_032595735.1). NCBI lineage: Eukaryota > Metazoa > Chordata > Testudines > Trionychidae > Pelochelys > Pelochelys cantorii. The sequence continues at coordinate 791,871 of CM064336.1, forward strand.
GGATGAGCCAGACCGCGGCAGGTGGATGGAGGTGAGGCTAGGTGGGTGAACAGTGCTGGGGGGCAGGGATCAGGGGCCCTGGGGTGAGATGGGGCAAGGGTGCTGGGGTGGGCAAAGGCCCTGGGGTGGGATGGGGTGGAGGGCCCTGGGGCGGGGTGGGGGTGGAGGGCCCTGGAGTGAGATGGGGTGGGGGGCCCTGGGGCGGGCGGGCAAGGTGCTCGGAGGCGGGCGGGGGCCCTGGGGTGAGATGGGGTGGGGGGCTCTGGGGTGGGCGGGCAGGGGCCCTGGGGCGAGATGGGGTGGGGGGCTCTGGGGTGGGCCCTGGGGCACGGCGCTCAGAGGCAGGCGGGGGCCCTGGGGCGGGCAGGTGAGGTGGGCGGGGACCCTGGGGCGGGCGGGCGAGGCGCTCGGAGGCAGGCAGGGGCCCTGGGGTGAGATGGGGTGGGGGGCCCTGGGGCGGGCGAGGCGCTCGGAGGCAGGCAGGGGCCCTGGGGTGGGGCGGGCGGGTGAGGCGCTCGGAGGCGGGCGGGAGCCCTGGGGCGGGCGGGCGAGCGAGGCGCTCGGAGGCGGCAGCGCCCAGCAGCAGGGCCCAGGCTGAGACGGCCCCGTGCCCGGCAGGCGTCCCGTCCCAGCCCAGCTCCCTGCACTACGCGAGCCCGTTCCAGCTGAGCGCCTACGCCCTGGCGCTGAAGGCCGTGGGCGAGATCGTCCAGGACTACGACAGCGACAGGCTCTTCCCCGCCTACGGCTTCGGCGCCAAGGTCCCGCCTGACGGCCATGTTTCCCACCAGTTCCCCCTGGTAGGCGGCAGCCCCGCGCCTGGTGACCTTTCCCGGCTCCCCAGGGCCGGCCGGCGGGCGCTGGGGGGGGGGGGGGAGCGCAAAGGGCAGGCCAGGCCGGCGGGTCCGCGGGGAGCCTCTGGCTGTCCCGGCACTGAGCCCGTCCGCCCGCCCGGCTGTCTGCCCCGCCAGAACAGCAACACGGAGAACCCGAGCTGCCAGGGGATTGAGGGCGTCCTGGAGTCCTACCTCCAGAGCCTGCGCACCGTGCAGCTCTACGGGCCAACCAACTTCGCCCCCATCATCAACCTGGTGGCCCGGTGAGTGGGGCCCGCACTGACCGCGGGCTGAGGGGGCAGCTCAGAGTGCAGGGCTTGGTGCTGGCTGTGGGGTGGAGTGGGGGGGGTTAGGGCTCAGGACTTGGCGCTGGCCGTGGGGCGGAGTGGGGGGGGCTCAGGACTTGGCACTGGCTGTGGGGTGGAGTGGGGGGGGGTTAGGGCTCAGGGCTTTGCACTAGCTGTGGGGGGGCTCAGAGCTTGGTGCTGGCTGTGGGTTGGAGTGGGGGGGTTGGGCTCAGGGCTTGGCGCTGGCTGTGGGGCGGAGTGCGGGGGGCTCAGGGCTTGGCACTGGCTGTGGGGCGGAGTGGGGGGGCTCAGGGCTTGGCGCCGGCTGTGGGGTGGAGTGGGGGGGGGTTGGGCTCAGGGCTTGGCACTGGCTGTGGGGCGGAGTGGGGGGGCTCAGGACTTGGCGTTGGCCGTGGGGCAGGAGGGCAGTTTGGGGCCCAGCAGCTCGGGGCATGGCCTGGGCATGGGGGTCCAGGCCTGGGTGGTGGGGGAGGGGGTGGCGGAGGGGTGGCGATGCGCCGGTGCCCAGCCGGCGTGGCAGCGCCCTGCCCTGTCATTGCCCAGCTCGGCGGCCCGGGTGGCAGACGGCTCGCAGTACCACGTGCTGCTCATCCTGACCGACGGCGTCATCTCCGACATGCTGCAGACCAAGGAGGCCGTGGTCCACGTGAGTGCAGGGCGGGCGGGGCCGTGGGCCCGCGCTGCCCCCCCGCTCCCTGGCATGGGGACCACGCAGCCCAGCCACAGGCAGGGCGGCTCCCAAAGCCACTGGGGCATCAGCCTGGGCATCAGGAACGGGCCGTCCCGCGCCCTGCGCTGTGCGACACGTCACCCCTCCGCAGTGGAGTGTGGATACACACGGGCCCCTGTGACCTCACCAGTGCTACCCACCCCGGCCCTGTGCGCCAGCCCCCGCCCCCGCCCCCCGGCCCCGCGCGCCACTCCTCCCTCCCGGCCCTGCGCACCCCCCGGACCTGCGTGCTACTCCTACCTCGCCCGGCCCTGCACACCATTCCCCCCTCGCCCAGCCTGTGCACAATTCCCCCCCCTGCACTATTCCCCCTCGCCCGGCCCTGTGTGCCTGTGATGACATGTCACGGGGTCCCCGGCCCTGCATCCCCATCGGCAGCCAGACGGGACTCTCAGCCGGCCAGTCGAGAGGAAGGTTTATTGGTTCCCAGGGACACGGCGCAGCGTGGGATCGATGTGAACGCAGGCCCCGAGAGCAGGCGGCCTCATTCCTCCGGGGGGAAGGGCTCCCGGGCCCTGAACCCCCCTTTCCTGCTCCCAGCCTGCTCTCCCCATCCTACCCCGCTGAGACTGACTCACGCTCCCAGCAGCGGGTCACTTGGCCCCCAGGCAGCCCCGCCCCTGGCTTTGTTCAGATTCCTCCACCTAGCCCAGGTGTCAGGAGGCTGGTCCATGGCCTATGTGCCCCCCTCAGGGACCATGCCCCGCTGGGCACTGCACATGGACACAGAGTCTCTGCGGAGCATCATGGGCCAGTAGGGGTCACCCACAGCACAACACAGCAACCAGTGGATCCAGGGCCACGAGTGTACAGCACACCTGCTACATCACATCTCTCCCCCCTCCGAGAGCAAATTGAGCGAGATCACTCAGCCTGTGGCCTGGGGAAGTTCGGGCCCACCACTGAGTAAAGCATCAGCTGTGACATTAGTGCCCCCCTTTGCTTGGGCCTGCGGCTGCATGACTATGAGGGGGCCAGCAGGGGCCCACTCTCTGCGGTCGTACCAGCCCTTCCGCTTCCCTTGGGCTCTGCCCAGGGTCTCCCTGGCCAGGCCCATGAGCTCGGCGAGCCTTTCCCGGAAAGCCAGGATGTCCTCCACTCCCGACTCTCCATCCAGGGAGGCCTCCTTCTCCCATAACTCTCTCAGCAAGCCCAGGGGTCCCCTCCCCCTTCTGCATCCTGGCTCGGTCGGGGGAACCTGGTGGACCCTAGGGGCAACCCCCTGTGTGCAGATAGCGGGGGAGGCAGGTTCTCGTCCCAGTCCTGCGGGTGCCGGTGCATAAAGGCCTCCAGCATCTGCTTCAGGGTCCTATTAAATCTCCCCCACTGGCCCGTTGGACTGGGGTGATACGCCGAGGCCCAGGTGCGCTGGACCATTTCTCCCACAAGCACCAGAGCGGGGCCGACATGAAGCTGGATCCCTGATCCGTGAGGACCTCCTGGGGGAACCCCACCCTGCTGAAAATGGCCAGCAGTGCGTCTGCCACCGTGTCTGCCTGGATAGAGGGCAGAGCCACGGCCTCGGGGTAGCATGTAGCAAGATCCACCGCTACCAGGATGTATTTCTTCCCCAGCCGGGTTGCCTTGCCGAGGGACCCCACTATGTCTATTGCTGCCTTCCAGACAGGCTCCTTTACGATGGGCCGGCGCCTCAAGGCAGCTTTTTCCCAGTCTTGGGGTCCCCGTCCCCCCCCCCCCCGGCAGAAGTCGCAGGCCCAGCAGTACCGCTGCACGGCCGCAGATATCCCCGGCCAGTAAAAGGCCTGAAGCAGCCTCAGCCGGGTGCGCTGAATACCCTGATGCCTTGCGAATGCGACGTCATGGGCCAGGTACAGCAGCCTGGGGCGATACTTTTGGGGAACCACCAGCTGCCACTGGACCCCCCACACCCCCACCTGCCCTGCGGGGAGCCACTCCCGGTACAGGAATCCCCTCTCCCACAGGAATCTCTCCTGGCTGCCTCCCCCCAGGGGCTGAGCTGTGCCGAGGCCAGTCCGGTCCCTCAGCGTCTGTAAGGCGGGATCCGCCTACACCTCCGCCTGGAATTCAGCCACTGGGGAAGGAACAGGGACCTCCCCCACCCCCCGATTGCCTGGGTCCAAGGTCCCAGCCCTGTTGACCCTGTCTCCCTGGGGCCTCTTGTCTGCTGGGGTGGGGCCCTGCGCCCCATGCAGGGAGCCCTCCCCTGGGTCAGGGCCACAAGCCCCTCTCTGGTTCTGGCTACGGCTAGTGACCAGAGAACTGTGGGGTCCTCCTGGCCACTCCTATAGGTCACCCCTCATCAGCACCCCAGCGGGCAGGTGCTGGTGCACCCCCACTTCCTTAGGGCTCTCCTTAGCCCCCCATCTCAGATGCACCCAGGCCTCGGGTACCTTGAACGGGGTCCCGTCTATGCCCCTCAGGGTCAGCTGGGTGTTGGGCACCATGTGGTCTGGGGCTACTACAGCAGGCCGGGCCAGCATCACCTCCACTCCTGTGTCCCAGTAGCCCGTCACCTCCTTGCCATCCACCTGCAGGGGCATGAGGCTCTCGCTCTGCAGGGGCCGCCCTGCCCCCCCTCCCCCAGTACATGGAGAAACCTGCCTCTGGAGCGTCAGGTCTCCCCAAGAAGCTGGCCTGAGCGGCCTCCCCCTCCCCCCCACGCTGAGGGCAGCCTGCTCCTCTTCCAGCCCCAGCCAGTTAACCCCAGGAAGTCTCGGGTTGTGGGGCCTGTCTGGGGTTTTGGGGCACTGAGCCCGTTTGTGGCCCCTCTGCCCACAGCGATGGCAGGTCAGGACCTGTGGGTCCCTTCAGGCCGGCTGCTCCATCTGGGCCCCGACTGGCCCTCTGGGGGGAGGATGGCTGATACCCCCTTTCTGGGCTCGCCCCGTAGGCACTTCCCCAGTCGTAGAGCTGGGAACCGTCTCTCCAGGACTCCCTCTCACCCCCGGGCCAGCTGTCTGTGAACTCCTCGGTCAGCTTCCCCGTGCTGTGGGGTCCTCCGGCCCTTCAGCCACAGCCTCAGGTTGGACGAGCATGTTGTATAGAACCACTCCAGGACCATCAGCATAAGCAGGTCCTCTGCGGCCTGGGCCCCACCCCAGACACCCACTTGCAGCAGCATTGCATCAGGCAGGAGGCCAGGTCTACGCAGTTCTCCTCAGGGCCCTTCTGCGCCTCCTGGACCCTGTTCCTGTACGTCTCAGGGGTCAGCCCGAACTTGCGCAGCAGGGCCCGTTTGACCCGTTTGTAGTCCCCCAGCTGCAGCCCCTTCAGCTGGCTGAGCACCCCGTGGCCTTCTGATCCAGTAGGGGTGAGCTGCTGGAGCCAGTTGGCTGGGGGGACCAGGTGCAGCTTGCAGACTCTCTTGAAAGAGTTAAGGAATCCATCCATATTCCCTATGTCCTTACACTGTGACAGCACGAACCTCTCAAAGTGACCGGCAGTCCTGGGTCCCCTGGGCCCCTCCCCACTCACAGCAGCCGGGGCTCTTGGCTTCTCCACTCCGACATGGTCCACTCATGCTGCTGCTGTTCCCTACGGTCCTCCAATTCCTTTAGCTGCAGCTCAATTTCCAGCCACCGCAGCTCCTCTCAGGGAGAGCCTCCCTGGGACGAATCGCTGCTGGCCGAGTGTGGCCTGGTGGGCACCGCGCCTGTCTGGTGGACTCCAGCCCTCCCTCCTGCTTCAGAGCCTGAAACACTCTCAGGGGATGTCTGGCTGCTCCCAGCCAGGACAGGATCCAGGCCCACAGAATGGTCATTCTCTTCCAGCCGGGCAATTATCAGAGAATCCCAGGGCTGGAACAGACCTCAGGAGTCATCAAGTCCAGCCCCCTGCCCAAGGCAGGACCAATCCCAACTAAATCATCCCAGCCAGGGCTTTGTCAAGCTGAGACTTAAAAACCTCTAGGGATGGAGATTCCACCCCCTCCCTAGGGAACCCATCCCAGGGCTTCCCTACCCGCCTAGGGAAATAGTTTGTCCTAATATCCAACCTAGACCTCCCCCCCCTGTAACTTGAGACCATTGCTCCTTGTTCTGCCATCTGCCCCCACTGAGAACAGCCTCTCTCCGTCCTCTTTGGAACCTCCCTTCTGGGAAGTTGAAGGCTGCTACCAAATCCCCCCTCACTCTTCTCTTCTGCAGACTAAACAAACCCAAATCCCTCAGCCTCTCCTCATAGGTCATGCGCTCCAGCCCCCTCATAATTTTGGTTGCCCTCCACTGGACCCTCTCCAATGCGTCCACATCCTTCCTGTAGTGGGATGCCCAGAACTGGACACAATACTCCAGATGTGGCCTCTCCAGAGCTGAATAAAGGGGAGTAATCACTTCTCTAGATCTACTGGCAGTGCTCCTCCTAATGCACCCCAATATGGCATTAGCCTTCTTGGCTACAAGGGCACTGTTGACTCATATCCAGCTTCTCATCCGCTGTAATCCCCAGGTCCTTTTCTGCAGAACTGCTACTTAGCCAGTTGGTCCCCAGCCTGTAATGATGCTTGGGATTATTCCGTCCCAAGTGCAGGACTCTACACTTGTCCTTGTTGAACCTCATCAGATTTCTTCTGGCCCAATCCTCTAATCTGTCCAGATCACTCTGAACCCTATCCCTGCCCTCCAGTGTATCTACCTCTCCCCCAGCTTCATGTCATCTGCAAACTTGCTGAGGGTGCAATCCATCCCCTCATCTAGGTCATTAATAAAGATGTTGCACAAAACCAGCCGTAGAACCGATCCTTGGGGCACTCTGCTAGAAACCGACCACCAACCTGACATGGAGCTGTTGATCACTACCTGTTGGGCCCGACAATCTAGCCAGATTTCTATTCCTCTTACAGTTCATTTATCCAATCCATACTTCCTTAACTTGCAGGCAAGACTATTATGGGAGACCATATCAAAAGCTTTGCTAAAGTCAAGGTATATCACATCCACTGACTTTCCCATGTCCACAGAGCCAGTTACCTCATCATAGAAGCTAATCAGATTGGTCAGGCACAACTTGCCCTTCGTGAATCCATGCTGACTATTCCTGATCACTTCCCCTCTTCCAAGTGCTTCAAAATCCTGTTCAACTTATTCATAAATGATCTGGAGAAAGGGGTAAGCAGTGAGGTGGTAAAGTTTGGGGATGATACCAAACTGTTTAGGATAGTCAAGACAGAAACAGACTGTGAGGGACTCCAAAAAGATCTCACCAAACTGAGTGATTGGGCAACAAAATGGCAAATGAAATTTAATGTGGATAAGTGTAAAGTAATGCACATCGGGAAAAATAACCCCAACTATACGTACAGTATGATGGGGGCTAATTTGGCTACGACAAATCAGGAAAGAGATCTTGGAGTTATTGTGGATAGTTCCCTGAAAACTTCCACACAGTGTGCAGCAGCGGTCAAAAAGGCAAATAGGATGCTAGGAATTATTAAGAAAGGGATAGAAAATAAGACCCAGAATATCTTACTGCCCCTGTATAAAATTATGGTACGCCCACATCTTGAATACTGTGTACAGATGTGGCCTCCTCACCTCAAAAAAGATATTTTGGCCTTGGAAAGGGTTCAGAAAAGGGCAACTAAAATGATTAGGGGTTTGGAACGGGTCCCATATGAGGAGAGGTTAAAGCGACTGGGACTTTTCAGTTTAGAAAAGAGGAGACTGAGGGGGGATATGATAGAGGTATATAAAATCATGAGTGGTGTGGAGAGGCCAAATAGAGAAAAGTTATTTATTAGTTCCCATAATAGAAGACCTAGAGGACACCAAATGAAATTATGGGTAGCAGGTTTAAAACTAATAAAAGAAAGTTCTTCTTCACACAGCGTGTAGTCAGCCTGTGGAACTCCTTGCCAGAGGAGGCTGTGAAGGCTAGGACTATAATAGAGTTTAAAGAGAAGCTAGATAATTTCATGGAGGTTAGGTCCATAAAAGGCTATTAGCCAGGGGATAGAAATGGTGTCCCTGGCCTCTGTTTGTCAGAGGCTGGAGAGGGATGGCAGGAGACAAATCGCATGATCATTGTCTTTGGTCCACCCTCTCTGGGGCACCTGGTGCTGGCCACTGTCGGCAGACAGGCTACTGGGCTAGATGGACCTTTGGTCTGACCCAGTACGGCCGTTCTTATGTTCAAAATGGATTCCTTGGTGAGCCCCTCCATGATTTTTCTGGGGACTGAGGTACAGCTGACTGGTCTGTAGTTTCCTGGATCATCCTTCTTCGCTTTTTTAAAGATGGGCACTACCTTTGCCTTTTTCTAATCTTCTGGGATCTCTCCCGATTTCCACGAGTTTTCAAAGATAATGGCCAAAGGCTCTGCAGTGACATTTGCCAACTCCCTCAGTATCCTTGGAGGCACTAAATCCAGATCCATGGATTTGTGTATGTTTAGCTTCTCTAAATACTTCCTAACCTGTTCTTTCCCCACCAAGGGCTGCCCTCCTCCTTCCCATACTGTGTTGCCTAGTGCATTTGTCTGGGAGCTGATCTTGTCTGTGAAGACAGAGGTAAAGGAAGGATCGAATACTTCAGCTTTCCCCACATTATCTGTCACTAGGTTATCTCCCTCATCCAGTAAGGGCCCCACACTGTCCCTTATCACCCTCTTATTGCTAACATGCCTATAGAAACCTTTCTTGTTCCCCTTCACATCTCTTGCTAGCTGCAATTCCAGTTGCGCTTTCACCTTCCTGATAACTTCCCGGCATACTCGAGCAATATATTTATACTCCTCCCTAGTCATCTGGCCAAGTTTCCACTTCTTGTAAGCTTCCTTTTTGTGTTTAAGCTCACCAAGGATTTCCCCAGTAAGCCAATCTGGTCACCTACCATATTTGCTTTTCTTACTGTGTGTCGGGATGGTTTCTTCCTGTGCCTTCAATAAGGCTTCTTTAAAATACTGCCAGCTCTCCTGGACTCCTTTCCCCTTCATGTTAGCATCCCAGGGAATCCTGCCCATGAGTTCTCTGAGGGAGTCAAAGTCTGCTTTTCTGAAGTCCAGGGTGAGTATTTTGCTGCTCTCCTTTCTTCCTTTGGTCAGGATCCTGAAATCTACCATCTCATGATCACTGGTGCCCAGGTTGTCACCCACCTCTACTTCCCCTCCTAGTTCCTCCCTGTTTGTGAGCAGCAGGTCAAGCTGTGCATGGCTCCTGGTCGGTTCCTTCAGCACTTGTACGAAGAAGTTATCCGCAATATTCTCCAAAAACTTCCTGGATTGTCTGTGTCTGGCGGTATTGGTCTCCCAACAGATGTCAGGGTGATTAAAGTCCCTCATGAGAACCAGGGCCTGTGATCTGGAAGCTTCTCTCAGTTGTCTGAAGAAAGCCTCATCTACCTCATTCACCTGATCTGGTGGTCTATAGCAGACACCAACCACAACATCACCCCGTTGCTTCCACCTCCAAATTTAACCCATAGACTCTCAAGAGGCTTTTCTCCCTCTAAATACTGGAGCTCCGAGCAATCATACTGCTCTTACGTACAATGCAACTCCTCCTCCTTTTCTTCCCCGCCAGTTTATACCCTTCCATGACAGTGCTCCAGTCATGCGAGTCATCCCACCAACTCTCCGTTATTCCAATCAAATCATAGTTCTTTGACTGGGCCAGGTCTTCTAATTCTTCCTGTTTGTTTCCCAGGCTTCTCGCATTCGTGTACAAACACCTTAGATAACCAGTTGATTGCCCGACCTTCTCCATTCGAGTCGGGGTCCTCCTTTGTTGCTCCTTCCTCCTTGTGTTTCTTCCCAGTATCCGACTTCCCCACTCACCTCAGGGCTTTGGTCACCGTCCCCCAATGAACCTAGTTTAAAGCCCTCCTAACTAGATTTGCAAGCCTGCCTGCAAAGATGCTCTTTCCTCTCTTGGTTGGGTGGAGCCCATCTCTTCCTAACAATCCTTGTGCGCAGAACAGAGTCCCATGGTTGAAGAAACCAAAGCCCTCTCTGCGACACCACCTGCGCAACTGCGCATTTACTTCCTCAATTCGACGATCCCTACCCGGACCTTTTCCTTCAACCGGAAGGATGGATGAGAACACCACTTGTGCTTCAGATTAGTTGATCCTTCTTCCCAGCACTACGTAATCTGCAGTGGCCCGCTCAAGGTCATTCTTTGCCGTAGCATTAGTTCCTACTTGCAGAAGCAGGAAAGTGCAGTGATCCGAAGGTTTGATCAGTTTTGGAAGAATCTCGGTCACAGCCTGACTGCGAGCTCCTGGTAAGCAGCACACTTCTCAAGACTGCAGGTCTGGACGGCAGATGGATGACTCAGTCCCTCTTAGGAGGGAGTCCCCGACCATCACCACCCCTCTTCTTCTTTTGGGCTTTGGTCAATTTCCCCACAGGCAGGCCCCTCTCCTTGCACAGCCCCACAATGTCTGCCTTAAGGAGTCAGTTGTAGGCCATCTCCCCGCTGTTCCTGGGGGTGCAGACTCACTGTCTGATGTTGCAGCACCCATGACGATTCCCTCAGCGTGCCAGGTTCCTTGAGCACAACTCCCCCATCCTGGGGGACACTGCTTCTCTGCAGCCACACTTGGGTTAAGCCGCCTGCCCCTCCGGTTCCTGGAATTGCTTCTCACGGCCTCCAGCACACCTGGTTCTTGCAAGCCCCCCTCCTACTGTGCCCCAGGCACTTACTGCTGGATGCTCCATCAATGGGGTGCAGTGCATCCCACTGCTGACACCGTGACAGCAGGTCGGGGAGTCCCCGGCCCTGCACCCCCATCTGAGAGCCAGATGGGCCTCTCAGGTGGCCAGTAGAGTAGAAGGTTTATTGGTTCCCAGGGACATGGTGCAGCGTGGGATCGATGTGAGCACAGGCCCCGAGAGCAGGCAGCCTCATTCCTCTGGGGGGAAGGGCTCCCGGGCCCTGAACCCCCCTTTCCTGCTCCCAGCCTGCTCTCCCCATCCCCCGCTGGGCACTGCACATGGACACACTCAGTCTCTGCAGACCAGCACAGGGCAGGAGGGGTCACACACAGCACACACAGCAACCAGTGAATGCCCAACCAGAGTGGATCCAGGGCCACAAGAGTGGCCAGCCCCCCTGCTATGTCACAGCCATCCCCCCCCTTGCTTGGCCCCTGTGTGCCCCCCACCCCACCGCAGTGATTGCTGCTGCTCTGGGGGCCAAGCTGATTGAGCTCAAGGGCTGCAGTCCCAGGGGAGGAAGGCCATGATGTGAAGGGATACCGGCTGGCTCATGGCTGATGGGTACTACACCCCTGTGGCAGGCCCAGGACTGGCAAGGCAGGGAGGAGCCGGCTGGAGGCTCCCACACCCCCGCGGCAGGCCCAGGACTGGCGAGGCAGGGAGGAGCCGGCTGGAGGCTCCCACACCCCCGTGGCAGGCCCAGGACTGGCAAGGCAGGGAGGAGCCGGATGGAGGCTCCCACACCCCCATGGCAGGCCCAGGACTGGCTTGCTAGCCAGCAGTAACTCTCTCCCTTGCCCTGCAGGCCTCTTCCTTGCCCATGTCCATCATCATCGTGGGAGTGGGCCCAGCAGAGTTTGATGGTAAGTTCAGTGGCCGGGTGCATTGTGGGTGTGCAGGGCTGACCATCTAGCCGTAGCCATTGTCACAGAGTGTGGGGGAGTCACCAGGCCTAGCACCTTCACCCACAGCCAGGCAGGACTCTCAAGCGGCAGGTAAAAGAGAAGGTCTTTTGGGTCCCAGGGACACAGCGTAGCACAGACTTGTCAGCACGGGGACCAGGAGCACTCAGTGCAATCCATCTTGGGGATAGGGGACCCCTCAAGCCAGCGAGGCTCCCTTCTCCCCCAGCCTGCCAAAAAACTGGTCCAGGCCGCCCCACCTCCTCCTTTGTTCTGCCCCAGGTGGTATGTGACTATCACTGGCTGCATTTCCCCTAGGATCAGGGGACAGGCCGGCCTTGGCCATTCTGTACCTGCCTTCCCTCAGAAGTCCTCCCCCAGAGATCCCATCCCCGCTCAGCACTACACACACAGTCACTACAGAGCAGCACAAGACAGTGGGAATCACACACAGCACAACAAAGCAACCAGCGTGACTACCATCCCCACTGTCACAGCCACTCACAGGGCCCTGCCCCAGCTAACAGGTCCAGCGCTGTCAGGGAGTTGCTGTCCCACAGAGCAGCGGGGGCGTGGCGGTCAGGGGGCGGCGCCGCCGCGGGGGGGAGCTGCTGGGCCCAGTATGTCTGCTGTGCAGTCAGGAGAAGCAGGCAGCACCCACTGTGTTGCGGTTCTGGATTGGCCCAGCCCAGGCCCATGGGGACGGCGTGCTGGGGATGGGGGAGGGGCAGCTGGCCAGTGCTGAGTGCAGTCCCTGTCCCCAGCCATGGAAGAACTGGACGGGGATGATGTGCGGGTCTCCTGCCGGGGGCACTATGCAGAAAGGGACATTGTGCAGGTAACCAGCCCACGCTCTGCGCCGCCCCGACCCAGCATGGCCCTCAGGACCACATGGTGCAGGGACACGAGGGCTGTGGCAGGACCTCGGGCCCTTGGAGCCCCTAGATGCACCCGCAGCCCCTCCCTCTGCTGCCCATCCCATGGTCCCTGGCAGGCATGGGGCAGGAGGGCGGCTCCTCCTGTGCCATCTCTGCCTTGAGCCAGAGCATGGTGGCTCTTACCTGAGAACCGAGGGTGTGGCTCCAGAGCTGCCCCCGGTAGCTGCAGCCGGGCGCTGGGGTCCCCGCGCTGCCCCCGGTAGCTGCAGCCGGGCGCTGGGGTCCCCGCGCTGCCCCCGGTAGCTGCAGCCGGGCGCTGGGGTCCCCGCGCTGCCCCCGGTAGCTGCAGCCGGGCGCTGGGGTCCCCACACTGCCTGTCCTGTGTTGCAGTTCGTGCCATTCCGGGACTATGTGGATCACTCCGGGAACCAAGTGCTGAGCATGGCGCGCTTGGCCAAAGACGTGCTGGCCGAGATCCCGGAGCAGCTGCTGTCCTACATGAAGAGTCGGGACATCAAGCCCCGCCCTGCCAACACACAGTAGCTCCTCCGTGTGTAGCCTCAACCAGTCGGACACCAGGCCTGAGCGCACCCCCTAGCACGTGCCTGCTGGAGCCGTGCTGCTGTCGCCCCCCCCAGCTGCTTCCTCTGGAGGCTGCTTTGTAGGGCCCTGCAGGGCTGCCTCTGCCCCGCCATCACTGGAGGTGGCCTGGCCCAGGAAGGCCCTTCCTCTGGCTGGTGGCTGGGCTCCCTTCCCTGCCAGCTGCCGGCAGCCCAGGGGCTGGGAGCAACGCAGGGCTGAGGCGTTCATCTGCGTCGCACCAGGGCCCTGCGCTCGGCTGCGTGCGCGACGCGAGGCCCTGCTCTGTCCAGATCCTGCCAATAAAGCTTTATAGTTGCCCTGGTGCCCCGTCCTGTGTTGTGTTGGGGCCCGGGGCCCCTCTGCACGGCTAGTGGGTTTCTGACAGCCCCTCCCACTGTTCCCTCCTGACATGACAGCATCAGGCTAGAGCCCCCAGCTGGGACTGGGAGCATCCTCTTGGGTGCCTGGCCTGCCCCCGGGCCTGGCCGAGACATTGCCTTTCCCGCCCATGGGCCTACAGAGGCTTTACCCGAGCTGTGCCCAACCGTCCCAGACCCTCTCCAGGGGAGCCCAGTTGTGGTGAGCTGCCCACCCTCGTCCTTCACTAGGCAGGTAGCCGGATGTTGCGGGAATCTATGGCACATTAGAGTCGGTCCAGCGGCCTGGCCACTAGCAAGGCTTCACAGTGGCCCACTAACCAGCAGCCTTCCCAGCCCGCCCCGCGGGTGCCCGCAGTAGTGTCTGCTGGCTGTGTGCTGCCCGAGCCGCGAACCCAAGCCAGGCTGCTGCAGTGGGGCTGTGCCGCGGTCGCCCAACCTACAGCCTGGAACATTTCTCTCTGATTCACTCATCAGAAGACGGGCTGCGTCCTCCCCGTTTCCCATCGCTGGGAGGCGTTAAGACACAGGCCTGGCACAGGAGCTCCACAAGCAGCAAACTAGGACTCCCTGCAACAGCCCAGTGGCTTGGGTGTCAGCACCTGTTCCCAGGCGGTGCACCCTGTGCCAGTGGCTGACACTGTAGGGACGGGCTCCCAGAGTCCCAGGGAAGGACTGTGCCATGTCCTGCAGGCACAGGCGCACCAGGCGCTGGGGGCAGGAACCTCCAGACGGGTCAGTGCACGTCCCTTGGCCCCATGGCTTCAGGCTTGTCCTCGACTTGTGCCCCGCGGGCGGGAAGCAGCTGCTACCGGGAGGTAAGTGAGAAGGGCCCGCGAGCTGTTGTCTCCTCAGGCTCTAAGCAGGCTGGGTCTCCGGGCCTCCCTGGGATGTCCTGCTTGTGCAGCGTCGTAACACGCTGCCACCAGAGACAGACGCTCCCCCCTTGCCAGGCAGAAGTACAGCCACGCGACACTCCTGCCTCCCCTCCGCTTTGGCGCTCAACTCCACACCAGGTGCCAAGAGCCGCCGAAGGGGCACCAGCTGGAGGCCAGTCCAAGGGGCGACTCCCACCCAAATGGCAGCCATGCCCCCTACATGCTTTCCGCCAACATTGCCTGGCACACGCTGGGCGGGCCAAGGAGGCGGTAAAGCAGGAGCAGGGGAAGTGATCTACCTAAGCCCAGCGTGCCAGTGCAGGCTGTGTCCTGGCAGCCCGGCACTCATTTCTCATGAACGTTCTCGTGGGACCTCACGGCCAAGGCCCCTCTGTGCAAGCATGCCGCAGCCTCGAGCGCGGAGGCCCTGCCGGCACACCCCCGCCAGGCGACGCTGGCTAGGCCTGGCGCACAGAGCAGGGCAGCGCACTCTGGGCCAGTCGGTCACATAAACAGGCAGTGCCCTCCCGCCCTGCGGTCCCTGCTCAAGTGTAGGTGGGGGCAGCCAGAACCAGTGGCCCTCCCAGCCCCCCCTCCTCAGGCCCCCTGCTCCTTGCAGGAAGCACTGAGCTTGTGCAGGGACTGCTGGAGCTGCAGCACGGAGGGACCTGCTCTGTGCCAGTGCCCCCCTCTCCTCCAGGCCCGCCACCGGGCGTGGCACACCCCAGAGTCCAGGGACAGGCCTGCTCTTGCCCTGCTGGCAGGATCTGGGCAGCTGGCTCTAAAGGCTCTGATATGGCTTTGCTGCGGTGCCCCTCAGCTGGCTCAGCTCTGGGGGGAGGTGACCGCTTAAGGGCGCAGCATGCTGCTGGCCCGTGCCAGCCTCCAGAGCGTGTTACACGAGAGTCATCCCGGAGCTCAGGGCCTCACTGGGCCAGGATCTGCACAGCCTTCTGCCCGCCCACACGGACCAGGACGGCCTCAGCTCCCCCCCCGTCAGCGGAGCTCAGGCATCACTGCACCAGCACTAGCACTAGGTGCTGCACAGACGCCCCCCCCCCCCGCCCCGCAGAGATCGGGGCCCCAGCGCGCGCAGCCCCCACCCCGCCCCGCAGAGATCGGGGCCCCAGCGCGCGCAGCCGCCGTCCCGCCCCGCAGAGATCGGGGCCCCAGCGCGCGCAGCCCCCCCCGCCCCGCAGAGATCGGGGCCCCAGCGCGCCAGCCCCCCCCCCCGCCCCGCAGAGATCGGGGTCCCAGCGCGCGCAGCCCCCCCCGCCCCGCCCCGCAGAGATCGGGGCCCCAGCGCGCGCAGCCCCCCCCCCCCCGCCCCGCAGAGATCGGGGCCCAGCGCGCGCAGCCCCCCCCCCGCCCCGCAGAGATCGGGGCCCCAGCGCGCGCAGCCCCCCCCCCGCCCCGCAGAGATCGGGGCCCAGCGCGCGCAGCCCCCCCCCCCCCGCCCCGCAGAGATCGGGGTCCCAGCGCGCGCAGCCCCCCCCCCCGCCCCGCAGAGATCGGGGTCCCAGCGCGCGCAGCCCCCCCCCCCGCCCCGCAGAGATCGGGGTCCCAGCGCGCGCAGCCCCCCCCCGCCCCGCAGAGATCGGGGCCCCAGCGCGCGCAGCCCCCGTCCCGCCCCGCAGAGATCGGGGCCCCAGCGCGCGCAGCCCCCGTCCCGCCCCGCAGAGATCGGGGCCCCAGCGCGCGCAGCCCCCCCCCCGCCCCGCAGAGATCGGGGCCCCAGCGCGCGCAGCCCCCGCCCCGCCCCGCAGAGATCGGGGCCCAGCCGCGCAGCCCCCGTCCCGCCCCGCAGAGATCGGGGCCCCAGCGCGCGCAGCCCCCCCCCCGCCCCGCAGAGATCGGGGCCCCAGCGCGCGCAGCCCCCGCCCCGCCCCGCCCCCGCAGAGATCGGGGACCCAGCACGCGCAGCCCCCGTCCCGCCCCGCAGAGATCGGGGCCCCAGCGCGCGCAGCCCCCGTCCCGCCCCGCAGAGATCGGGGCCCCAGCGCGCGCAGCCCCGCCCGCCCCGCAGAGATCGGGGCCCCAGCGCGCGCAGCCCCCCCGCCCCGCAGAGATCGGGGCCCCAGCGCGCGCAGCCCCCCCCCGCCCCGCAGAGATCGGGGTCCCAGCGCGCCAGCCCCCCCCCCCCGCCCCGCAGAGATCGGGGCCCAGCGCGCGCAGCCCCCGCCCCGCCCCGCAGAGATCGGGGCCCCAGCGCGCGCAGCCCCCGTCCCGCCCCGCAGAGATCGGGGCCCCAGCGCGCGCAGCCCCCCCCCGCCCCGCAGAGATCGGGGTCCCAGCGCGCACAGCCCCCCCCCCGCCCCGCAGAGATCGGGGTCCCAGCGCGCGCAGCCCCCCCCCGCCCCGCCCCGCAGAGATCGGGGCCCCAGCGCGCGCAGCCCCCCCCCCGCCCCGCAGAGATCGGGGTCCCAGCGCGCGCAGCCCCCGCCCCGCCCCGCCCCGCAGAGATCGGGGCCCCAGCGCGCGCAGCCCCCCCCCCCCCCGCCCCGCAGAGATCGGGGTCCCAGCGCGCGCAGCCCCCCCCCCCCCCCGCCCCGCAGAGATCGGGGTCCCAGCGCGCGCAGCCCCCCCCCCCCGCCCCGCAGAGATCGGGGTCCCAGCGCGCGCAGCCCCCCCCCCCCGCCCCGCAGAGATCGGGGTCCCAGCGCGCGCAGCCCCCCGCCCCGCCCCGCAGAGATCGGGGCCCCAGCGCGCGCAGCCCCCGTCCCGCCCCGCAGAGATCGGGGCCCCAGCGCGCGCAGCCCCCGTCCCGCCCCGCAGAGATCGGGGCCCCAGCGCGCGCAGCCCCCCCCCCCGCCCCGCAGAGATCGGGGTCCCCAGCGCGCGCAGCCCCCGCCCCGCCCCGCCCCGCAGAGATCGGGGACCCAGCACGCGCAGCCCCCGTCCCGCCCCGCAGAGATCGGGGCCCCAGCGCGCGCAGCCCCCCCCCCGCCCCGCAGAGATCGGGGCCCCAGCGCGCGCAGCCCCCCCGCCCCGCCGCCCCGCAGAGATCGGGGCCCCAGCGCGCGCAGCCCCCGTCCCGCCCCGCAGAGATCGGGGCCCCAGCGCGCGCAGCCCCCGCTCCCGCCCCGCAGAGATCGGGGCCCCAGCGCGCGCAGCCCCCGCCCCGTCCCGCCCCGCAGAGATCGGGGCCCCAGCGCGCGCAGCCCCTGTCCCGCCCCGCAGAGATCGGGGCCCCAGCGCGCGCAGCCCCCCCCCCCGCCCCGCAGAGATCGGGGCCCCAGCGCGCGCAGCCCCCGCCCGTCCCGCCCCGCAGAGATCGGGGCCCCAGCGCGCGCAGCCCCCGCCCGTCCCGCCCCGCAGAGATCGGGGCCCCAGCGCGCGCAGCCCCCGTCCCGCCCCGCAGAGATCAGGGCCCCAGCGCGCACAGCCCCCATCCCGCCCCGCAGAGATCAGGGCCCCAGCGCGCACAGCCCCCTCCCCGCCCCGCAGAGATCAGGGCCCCAGCGCGCGCAGCCCCCCTCCCCGCCCCGCAGAGATCAGGGCCCCAGCGCGCACAGCCCCCTTCCCGCCCCGCAGAGATCAGGGCCCCAGCGCGCGCAGCCCCCTTCCCGCCCCGCAGAGATCAGGGCCCCAGCGCGCACAGCCCCCATCCCGCCCCGCAGAGATCAGGGCCCCAGCGCGCGCAGCCCCCTCCCCGCCCCGCAGAGATCAGGCCCCCAGCGCGCACAGCCCCCCCGGCCTGCCCCGCCCCGCAGAGATCAGGGCCCCAGCGCGCGCAGCCCCCATCCCGCCCCGCAGAGATCAGGGCCCCAGCGCGCGCAGCCCCCTCCCCGCCCCGCAGAGATCAGGGCCCCAGCGCGCGCAGCCCCCTCCCCGCCCCGCAGAGATCAGGGCCCCAGCGCGCGCAGCCCCCGTCCCGCCCCGCAGAGATCAGGCCCCCAGCGTGCACAGCCCCCATCCCGCCCCGCAGAGATCAGGGCCCCAGCGCGCGCAGCCCCCTCCCCGCCCCGCAGAGATCAGGGCCCCAGCGCGCGCAGCCCCCTCCCCGCCCCGCAGAGATCAGGGCCCCAGCGCGCACAGCCCCCATCCCGCCCCGCAGAGATCAGGGCCCCAGCGCGCGCAGCCCCCTCCCCGCCCCGCAGAGATCAGGGCCCCAGCGCGCGCAGCCCCCTCCCCGCCCCGCAGAGATCAGGGCCCCAGCGCGCACAGCCCCCATCCCGCCCCGCAGAGATCAGGGCCCCAGCGCGCGCAGCCCCCTCCCCGCCCCGCAGAGATCAGGGCCCCAGCGCGCGCAGCCCCTCTCCCCGCCCCGCAGAGATCAGGGCCCCAGCGCGCACAGCCCCCATCCCGCCCCGCAGAGATCAGGGCCCCAGCGCGCGCAGCCCCCTCCCCGCCCCGCAGAGATCAGGGCCCCAGCGCGCGCAGCCCCCTCCCCGCCCCGCAGAGATCGGAGCCCCAGCGCGCGCAGCCCCCGTCCCGCCCCGCAGAGATCAGGGCCCCAGCGCGCGCAGCCCCCTCCCCGCCCCGCAGAGATCAGGGCCTGGCACTGGACCGATCCCAGCGCCACCAGAAAGCATCACAAGTAGTGCACAGCCAGCCAAGCTTGGCTTCGGAAGGCTCACAGCCGGCGGCGTGTGGAGGGGCAACAGAGACCCAGTGAGGCCATCTATCAGCAGAGCCACGAATTCCAGTGCAGAGCTCCACCCACAGGGCAACGCTGCCTCCTGCATGCAGGCTCTGTGGGTGCTTGTGGTTTTGGGAGAAGGCAGCTTGTGGAATAGTGGGGCTCTCTGTGGAAACTCCTGTGCTGGGCCTGATTCTCTCCACACCCCTGAGAGACGGGCAGGACTAATTAACCCTTCAAACACCTCTGGGGCCCAGGAGTGGATGTTTCCCAAGGCTCTGCCCTAGGGAATACTGGGGCAGACACGGGGATCCCACAGACCCTGCTGCCCTTGCTATCTCGGAATGACAGGGTCAGGCAGTCATGTAACCACATCACACTTCAGTGCGTACACTAGTCGATGGTCCCCGGGGGTGGGGATGGCAGCCAGTGTGCTCCAGAGCAGCAGCACCGAGTGTCGGGGGGATCCGGTCTGCACAGGGAGCAAATTTAAAAACTCTGGGGGCCGGTGGGAGGTGACTTCTCTTAGGGTATGTCTACACAAGCCCCCTAGTTCGAACGAGGGTGGCTAATGGAGGCACTGGAACTTGCAAATGAAGCCTGGGATTTAAATATCCCGGGCTTTATTTGCATGTTCCCATCCGGTCGCCATTTTTAAATGCCACTAGTCCGGACTAACTGCCCGCAGCTACATGTGGCAGTTAAACAGTAATTTGAACTAAATCCTTAGCTCGAATTACCTATTACACCTCAATCCAGGAGGAGTAACAGGTAATTCGAACTAAGGATTTCGTTCGAATTACCATTTAACTGCCACGTGTAGCCATCGGCAGTCAGTTTGAACTACGGGGCATTTAGAAATGGCGACCGGACGGGAACATGTAAATAAAGCCCAGGATATTTAAATCCCAGGCTTCATTTGCAAGTTCCAGTGCCTACATTAGCCACCCTCGTTCGAACTAGGGGGCTAGCGTAGACATACCCTAAGAGACAAAGTGAACTGCTAGTAGGCCTGTGTGTCATAGTGAGAGTGTTGTTACATTCCCTCTTTGCTGTATTGTGCTGTGTGTGTACGTGTACCTCAGTTTCCCCTGGCCACTGCAGTACTCTGTGCATGAGGGGGGGAGAGGCTGAGCATGACTCACTCCAGATGCACATTAGGCCCAGGCACCTAAGGGCCAGACACAGGCGAGAACGCCTGCCCAGGAAGGGAGACAAGGACAGGTGGGACTGTCCCCCGGCTGGGGGTAGGGCCTGTGAGAGGGGTCAGTCTTGGCTGGGCTAGGATGAGAGATGAGGCTGGGAGCAGGAAAGTGGGGTGAAGGAACCAGGAGCCCCCTTCCCCCCGGAGGAATGAGGCCGCCTGCTCTCGGGGCCTGCGCTCACATCGATCCCACGCTGCGCCGTGTCCCTGGGAACCAATAAACCTTCTGTTCTACCTGCTGTCTGAGAGTCACGTCTGGCTGCGGATGGGGGTGCAGGGTGAGGGACCCCCAGACACACTGTGACAGCCCGGCACCAAGATTTCTCGGCAGGGCTCTCTGATACATGGGCAGCAGCGCGGGATGGCACCAGCCTGTCCCGGGGGGTCTGAGCCCATCCCTCATAACCCTCCCCCCACGTTGCCCCGCCCTTCCCCCTCAGCCCTCCCCCCACGTTGCCCCGCCCTTCCCCCTCAGCCCTCCCCCCACGCCGCCCCCACCCTTCCCCCTCAGCCCTCCCCCCACGTTGCCCCGCCCTTCCCCCTCAGCCCTCCCCCCACGTTGCCCCCGCCCATCCCCCTCAGCCCTCCCCCCACACCGCCCCGCCCTTCCCCCTCAGCCCTCCCCCCACGCTGCCCCCACCCTTCCCCCTCAGCCCTCCCCCCACACTGCCCCCGCCCATCCCCCTCAGCCCTCCCCCCACGCCACCCCCACCCTTCCCCCTCAGCCCTCCCCCCACACCGCCCCGCCCTTCCCCTCTCAGCCCCGCCCATCCCCCTCAGCCCTCCCCCCACGTTGCCCCGCCCTTCCCCCTCAGCCCTCCCCCCACGTTGCCCGCCCTTCCCCCTCAGCCCTCCCCCCACGCCGCCCCCACCCTTCCCCCTCAGCCCTCCCCCCACGTTGCCCCCCCCTTCCCCCTCAGCCCTCCCCCCACGCTGCCCCCACCCTTCCCCCTCAGCCCTCCCCCCACGTTGCCCCCGCCCTTCCCCCTCAGCCCTCCCCCCACGTTGCCCCCGCCCATCCCCCTCAGCCCTCCCCCCACACCGCCCCGCCCTTCCCCCTCAGCCCTCCCCCCACGCTGCCCCCGCCCTTCCCCCTCAGCCCTCCCCCCACGTTGCCCCCACCCATCCCCCTCAGCCCTCCCCCACACTGCCCCCGCCCATCCCCCTCAGCCCTCCCCCCACGCCACCCCCACCCTTCCCCCTCAGCCCTCCCCCCACACCGCCCCGCCCTTCCCCTCTCAGCCCCGCCCATCCCCCTCAGCCCTCCCCCACACCGCCCCGCCCTTCCCCCTCAGCCCTCCCCCCACGTTGTCCCCGCCCATCCCCCTCAGCCCTCCCCCACACCGCCCCGCCCTTCCCCTCTCAGCCCCGCCCATCCCCCTCAGCCCTCCCCCCACGTTGTCCCCGCCCATCCCCCTCAGCCCTCCCCCACACCGCCCCGCCCTTCCCCTCTCAGCCCCACCCATCCCCCTCAGCCCTCCCCCCACGTTGCCCCGCCCATCCCCCTCAGCCCTCCCCCCACGTTGCCCCCGCCCTTCCCCCTCAGCCCTCCCCCCACACCGCCCCGCCCTTCCCCTCTCAGCCCCGCCCATCCCCCTCAGCCCTCCCCCCACGTTGCCCCCGCCCATCCCCCTCAGCCCTCCCCCCACGTTGCCCCCGCCCTTCCCCCTCAGCCCTCCCCCCACACCGCCCCGCCCTTCCCCTCTCAGCCCCGCCCATCCCCCTCAGCCCTCCCCCCACGCCGCCCCTGCCCCTGCCCATCCCAGCGCACCAGACCGGATCGGACCACGTGTCCGGTGCCCCTGGCGCTCATTGGGTGCGCAAGAACCGCCGTGGATTCGCGGCCGCAGATTCGCCGCGCTCCCGCCCCGCCCCGCCGGACGGTGACGAAAGTGCGGTTGCTAAGGGCCGCGCGCCGCTTTACCCAGCGGCGCCCCGCGCCAGGAACCGCCGCAGCCTCCATTGTTCCGGGCCGCGCCGGGCGCGCGCCATGGCCCCGCCGCGCGCCCCCGCCCCCGCGCCCGCCTCCGCGCTCGCGCTCCCCACCCGCCGGTGACCGCGGCCTCCGGGCGGCCGGTGAGACGGACAGTTGGGTCCCCGGGGGCGGGGCCTTGGGGAGTTGGGTACCGGGGGGCGGGGCCCCGGGGACGGGCTCGGGGAGTTGGGTACCGGGGGGCGGGGCCCCGGGGACGGGCTCGGGGAGTTGGGTACCGGGGGGCGGGGCCCCGGGGACGGGCTCGGGGAGTTGGGTACCGGGGGGCGGGGCTCCGGGGACGGGCTCGGGGAATTGGGTACCGGGGGGCGGGGCCCCGGGGACGGGCTCGGGGAGTTGGGTACCGCGGGGCGGGGCCCCGGGGACGGGCTCGGGGAGTTGGGTACCGGGGGGCGGGGCTCCGGGGCGGGCCTCGGGGAGTTGGGTACCGGGGGGCGGGGCTCCGGGGGCGGGGCCTCGGGGAGTTGGGTACCGGGGGGCGGGGCTCCGGGGGCGGGGCCTCGGGGAGTTGGGTACCGGGGGGCGGGGCTCCGGGGGCGGGGCCTCGGGGAGTTGGGTACCGGGGGGCGGGGCTCCGGGGACGGGCTCGGGGAGTTGGGTACCGGGGGGCGGGGCTCCGGGGACGGGCTCGGGGAGTTGGGGGGCGGGGCCCCGGGTCTCTGGGGACGGGCTCGGGGAGTTGGGTACCGGGGGGCGGGGCTCCGGGGACGAGCTCGGGGAGTTGGGGGGCGGGGCCCCGGGTCTCTGGGGATGGGCTCGGGGAGTTGGGTACCGGGGGGCAGGGCTCCGGGGACGGGCTCGGGGAGTTGGGTACCGGGGGGCGGGGCTCCGGGGACGGGCTCGGGGAGTTGGGTACCGGGGGGCGGGGCTCCGGGGACGAGCTCGGGGAGTTGGGGGGCGGGGCCCCGGGTCTCTGGGGACGAGCTCGTGGAGTTGGGAACCACTGGGGCTATAGCAGCACTCCATGCCTGTCTCTCACTCCCCTTGCTTGCAGAGGTGACGCCATGGGGGTGGACTTTGACGTGAAGACGTTCTGCCACAACCTACGGGCAACCAAGCCCCCATACGAGTGCCCTGTGGGCACGTGCCGCAAGATCTACAAGAGCTACAGTGGCATTGAGTACCATCTGTACCACTATGACCATGAGAATCCCCCTCTGCCCCAGCATACCCCCGTCCGCAAACACAAGAAGAAGGGGCGCCAGGCCCGGGCCGCCAACAAGCAGTCGCCCAGCCCCTCGGAGACCTCTCAGTCCCCGGGCCGGGAAGTCATGACCTACGCCCAGGCCCAGCGCATGGTGGAAGTGGACCTGCATGGGCGCGTGCATCGCATCAGCATCTTCGACAACCTGGATGTGGTGTCGGAGGGTGAGGAGACTCCTGAGGAAGTACCAGAGAATGGGAGCAACAAGGAGAACGCAGAGACCCCGGCCACCACCCCTAAGGCTGGCAAGCACAAGAACAAGGAGAAGCGCAAGGATTCCAACCACCACCATCATCACAGTGCCTCTGCAAGCACCACCCCCAAGCTCCCGGAGGTTGTGTATCGGGAGCTGGAGCAAGACACTCCCGATGCCCCACCTCGCCCCACTTCTTACTACAGGTACCGCCTGCATTTGGGTGGGGGAGGGGGAGGCTCCCTGCTAGGTTATCAGCTAACCTGTCCCGGAGGGATGGGGCAGGGTTGTTCCCTCTGTCTCTCTGCTAATACTTGGTGCAGGTCAGTGGCAATGGCATCTGTCCGATCCTGCTATGGGCCTGTCTAGGGAGGTGAACCCTATAGATTGGGCTGTACCCTTGGGTCAGGCTCCAGGGACTTTTGCTTTTGCTGCCCTTTGTAGTGGCCTGTTAGTCCCGGGGTCAGGGACTGTAAGCTGGCACCTCATTGGGTCTCGCGTCTCTGCCAAAACCTCCCGTGTTATCCCGCCCTTCCTGGCTGGGACAGAGGCCCATTGCAGGCATGTCCACACTTCAGTGAATGCCCACCCCTGACTTGGAGTGGGGGCTCTGTAGACATTCAGGCTCAGCCTGGAGCTCAGGCTCTGGGCTCTTCCCCTGCCCAAGCCACAATCTCTGTGTTGCTCTGGTCCTGCCCTGCAGCCCACCCAGCCATCCCAGGCCAGCTGCAGGCATGCTCTTGCAGTGTGGCTGTACGCAGGTCTGCTGCTGCTCTGCTATGCGGGACTGGCTGCTGAGTTTGCTCCAGAATGGAAGCATTTGTTTAAAACACATCACAGTGTGACGGGTTCCCCTCAGGTACCACTGAGCCGCAGCAGGGGAGGGGCCAGGCTGTGGTTGCCTTCAGGCTGGGGGAGAGGCACCTGGTTCAGGCTGTCCTTCCCCCAGCCAGCAGGCTATGTTGGAGGTGGGGGCGGCCTCCTCCCCTCCTTGCACTCAATACACCTGCACCTGCTCAGGGCTACAGGGAATTTAGACCAGGGTAGGAACCTTCTTTGGGTCGGGGGCCACTGACCCACTGAAAAATCAGTTGGGGGCCACAAGTGAGTGAGAAGCACAAAAACCCCAAACCCTCCATGATGTGGCCCCTGACTAAGAAGTAGGAAAAAAGAGACATGTGGCACTTATGCAACAAGGGGGAAGGGGAGGGTTCCCCTCAGGCTCCAGCCCTTGCGGGAGGGCACCAAGGCTCAGAGTTCCCCCGGGGCTGGATGAACTCTTCTGGGGGCCTAGGATGAGTAGATTTTGTGGGCCCCCGACCGAGGGAGGAGGCTGCTAGATGGGGCTGGTGTTGGAGGTGCAGGGGCTGGGGGGGGATCAGCAAGAGAGGAGGCAGGGAATTGGGCATTACTTGATGCAGCTTCTGGGAATCATGCTGCCCTGTGTTTGCAGGCATCCCCCACCGCTCCCATTGGCTGTGATACCCAGCCAGTGGGAGCGATGGGGGCGGAGCCTGCAGGCGAGCGCTTTCCGTGCTGCCACGAGGGGGACGGCAACAGCAGACCTGCCTCCTCCCCAGCCCTGCGAGACATTAGCACCAACTCCCTGCTGCGTCCTCCTGCATCGGGAAGCCAGTGCTGGTGCTTCTGCCAGGTGGCGAGGCACTGAGGCTCGGAGACTCGCTGGAGGGCAGGAGCGCCGTGCGGCACGGGTGGGCGTGCCAAGTCTCACAGGCCAAATGAAGGCAAGCGGGGGCCAGATCCAGCTGGCCGGCCATAGGTTCCTCAACCCTGCTTTGCTCTGTACAGCTGGGGCAGGCTCTTCCAGCAGACAGACAGGTTGGGAGAGACCCAGCTGCAGCTACACACACGAATGCTGAGATCACCTTTGCATGGAACTGCTCAAGTGCACATCCCCCTTTGCAGCACCAATCACGCTGCCTTGTGCTTCACAGAGACTGCACAGCGTACCCGCATGGAGTGTGCCCCTCCCGCCATGGGGAGAGGAATAGACACTGCTTTCTGCCCCACGCTGTACCTCCCACGCACTGGCTTTAGACCAAACAAAGCAAGGTTATTAAGGACAGAAGGTAGATTTAATTGATTACTTGCCATCACTAACAAATAAGCAACACTGAGCCCTGGGGCACCTTAAAGTGGGTAAACAGTGAGGTGGCAAAGTTTGCCGACGAAACTAAACTGCTCAAGATAGCTAAGACCAAAGCAGACTGTGAAGAACTTCAAAAAGATCTCACCAAACTGAGTGGTTGGGCAACAAAATTACAAATGAAATTTAATGTGGATAAATGTAAAGTAACAAGGAGTCCTGTGGCACTTTATAGACTAACGTATTGGAGCATAACTTTTCGTGGGCAAAGACCCACTTCATCAGATGCATGTAGTGGACATTTCCATTGGCAGGTATAAATATGCAGGCCAGAATAAGGCTAGAGATAACGAGGTTAATTCAGTCAGGAAGGGTGAGGCCCACTTCTAGCAGCTGATCTGGAGGTGTGAACACCAAGGGTATGTCTACACTACATGGCTCCGTCGACTGAGCCATGTAGATTACCTTTGTAGACATAGGGAAATGAAGCGGCGATTTAAATAATCACCGCTTCATTTAAATTAAAATGGCTGCCGCGCTGTGCCGATCAGCTGTTTGTCGGCACAACGCTGTAGTCTGGACGCTCCGCGGTCGACATCAAAGGCATTTGTCGACCTCCCCGGTAAACCTCATCCCACGAGGCATACCGGCGAGGTTGACAAATGCCTTTGATGTCGACCGTGGAGCGTCTAGACTACAGCGCTGTGCCGACAAACAGCTGATCGGCACAGTGCGGCAGCCATTTTAATTTAAATGAAGCGGCGATTATTTAATCGCCGCTTCATTTTCCTATGTCTACAAAGGTAATCTACATGGCTCCGTCGACGGAGCCATGTAGTGTAGACATACCCCAAGAGAGGAGAAACTGCTTTTGTAGTTGGCTAGCCATTCACAGTCTTTGTTTAATCCTAAACTGATGGTGTCAAATTTGCAGATGAACTGTAGCTCAGCAGTTTCTCTTTGAAGTCTGGTCTTGAAGTTTTTTTGCTGCAGGATGGCTACCTTTAAATCTGCTACTGTGTGTCCAGGGAGTGTACAAGGGTGGTCTCTTACCCACCCCTGCGCCTGTCTCTGAGACCCACGGCGTCAGTCCCACACCTGAGTCTCCTACTCATCACTCCCTTAGTCTAGTGGACGAGCGGCATATTAAGCGCTGAGTTTCCTAGTCCCTCGGCCAGGGAATGCGGGGTAGGGGGGCCTGGGCCCGCCCTCTCTCACGGGCCCCAGCCCAGGGCCCTAAGGACAGGTTCGCAGTGTCCTGTCCGGCTGGTGGGGGGTAGTCCCGAAACGCACCAGCACACCGGCAAGTCCTTCAATGCCCTGCCCTGGGCTGCTTCCTACCCCGCTTACTCTAGCGGTGCCTCTCCACTCCTTTCGCCCCCTCTGTCTCTCCCTCCCTCCTTCTCTCTTTCTCGCTCTGCTTCCCCTCTCGCCTCTTATTCCCCCCTCCCCTTGATGTCCCCCTGACGTCACCCGCCGACCTCTGCGGCGGGGGGCGCGTCCGGACGTCACAAGCGTGACCTGGTGTTCTGCGTCGGCCCGGTGTCTGGCCCCTGCCCCCATCAGTTGTGCTGCCACTGAGCAGCACACACAGGGCGTCCGTGTCTCCCGGCTGGCCCCAAGGAGCGCAAGTGCTACCGCGGGGTTAGTGCAGGGCGGACCGGCTTCAGCCGGGCAGGGGCATTCCGCCCCGTCACAGGGAGATTGAAGTGTTCTCCTACAGGTTTTTGTATATTGTCATTCCTAATATCTGATTTGTGTCAGTTTATTCTTTTACGTAGGGACTGTCCAGTTTGGCCGATGTATATAGCAGAGGGGCATTGCTGGCACATGATGGCGTATATTATATTGGTAGATGTGCCGGTGAATGAACCAATGATGGTGTGGCTGATCTGGTTAGGTCCTGTGATGGTGTCGCTGGTGTATATATGTGGGCAGAGTTGGCACCGAGGTTTGTTGCATGGATTGGTTCCTGAGTTAGAGTTACTGTGGTGCGGTGTAGAGTTGCTGGTGAGAATTTGCTTCAGGTTGGCGGGTTGTCTGTGGGCGAGGAGTGGCCTGCCTCCCAAGGCCTGTGTGAAAGTGAGGGATTATTGTCCAGGATGGGGTGTAGATCACTGATGTTGCGTTGGAGAGGTTTTAGCTGAAGACTGTAGGTGATGGCCAGTGGTGTTCTGTTGATTTCTTTCTTGGGCTTGTCCTGTAGTAGGAGGCTTCTGGGTACATGTTGGGCTCTGTTAATCTGTTTCCTCACTTCCTCATGTGGGTATCGTAGTTTCAAGAATGCTTGGTGAAGATCTTGTAGGTGTAGGTCTCTGTCTGAGGGGTTGGAGCAAATGTGGTTGTACCTTAGTGCTTGGCTGTAGACAATGGATCTTGTGATGTGTCCGGGATGGAAGCTGGAAGCATGAAGGTAGGCATAGCAGTCGGTAGGTTTTTGGTATTGGGTGGTGTTTATGTGACCGTCACTTATTTGCACTGTGGTGTCCAGGAAATGGATCTCTTGTGTAGACTGGTCCAGGCTGAGGTTGATGGTGGGGTAGAAGCTGTTGAAATTGTGGTGGAATTCTTCCAAAGTCTCCTTCCCATGGGTCCAGATGATGAAGATGTCATCACTGTAGCATAAGTAGAGAAGGGGCGTTAGCGGACGAGAGCTGAGGAATCATTGTTCCAGGTCAGCTATGAAAATGTTGGCATATTGTTGGGCCATGTGGGTGCCCATAGCGGTGCCACTGGTTTGGAGGTATATATTGTCACCGAATCTGAAATAGTTGTGTGTGAGGATAAAGTCACAGAGCTCCGCCACCAGTTGTGCTGTGGCATGATCAGGGATACTGTTCCTGACAGCTTGTATTCCATCTAGATGTGGGATGTTTGTGTAGAGAGCCTCTACATCCCTGGTGGCTAGGATGGTGTTTTCTGGAAGATCACCCAGCATTGTAGTTTTCTCAGGAAGTCCGTGGTGGCACGGAGGTAGCTGGGAGTGCTGGTGGCGTAGGGTCTGAGTAGAGAGTCCACATATCCAGACAGTCCTGCAGTGAGAGTGCCAATGCCCGAGATGATGGGGTGTCCGGGATTTCCAGGTTTGTGGATCTTGGGTAGTAGATAGAATAACCCCGGTCGGGGCTCTAAGGGTGTGTTGATTTGTTCCTGTGCTTGTGTAGGGAGTGTCCTGAGCAGATGGTGCAGTTTCTTAGTGTATTCCTTAGTGGGATCTGAAGAAAGAGGCCTGTAGAATTTGGTATTGGAGAGTTGTCTGGCAGCCTCCTTTTGGTCATCAGGCCTGTTCATGATGACAACAGCACCTTTATCAGCCTCTTTGATTATGATGTCAGAGTTGTTTCTGAGGCTGCGGATGGCATTGCGTTCTGCATGGCTGAGGTTATGGGGCAAGCGATGCTGTTTTTCCACTATTTCTGCCTGTGCACGTCGGCGGAAGCATTCTATGTAGAGGTCCAGACTGTCATTCCGACCCTCAGGAGGAGTCCATGTGGAGTTCTTCTTGTGCTGTTGGTGGGAGGGTATCTGTGTGTCAGTGCACTGTTCAGTGTTGTGTTGGAAGTATTCTTTGAGTCGGAGACGGCGAAAGCAGGCTTCCAGATCACCGCAGAGCTGTATCGTGTTTGTGAGGGTGGTGGGGCAAAAAGAGAGTCCCCAAGATAGGACAGACACAGATATTGTTGGGTGAGTTAGGGGTAACACTGTTGTGGCCCCATGTGGCAGGTAGGATTTTAGACAGCTTCCAGTCCTTTTTCCTCTGTGGAGAAGTGAAGTGTGTAATGTAGATCTCCTGTCTAATTTTAGTAAAGTCCAGCTGTGGGGAAGGCTGTTTTTTTATGAAAGTCTCCAGAGTGGAGAGCTCTTTTTTGGTGTTTTCCTGTTTTCTGTACAGGATGCTGATCAGGTGGTTCCTCAGTTTCTTTGACACTGTATGGCACAATCTCTCACCGTAGTCTGTGCAGTATGTCGATTGCAATGGATTTTTCACCTTCAGTCCATTGGGTATGATGTCCATCCGTTAGCATTTGGAGAGAAAGATGATATCTGTCTGTACTTGTGCAAGTTTCTTCATGAGGTTGATAGATTTGAAAGTAAAGTAGTGCACATTGGAAAAAATAACCCCAACTACGTATACAATATGATGGGGGCTAATTTAGCTACAACTACTCAGGAAAGAGATCTGGGAGTCATCGTGGATAGTTCTCTGAAGACGTCCACTCAATGTGCCGTGGCAGTGAAAAAAGCAAACAGGATGTTAGGAATCATTAAGAAAGGGATAGAGAATAAGATGGAGAATATCTTATTGCCCTTATATAAATCCATGGTACGCCCACACCTTGAATACTGCGTACAGACGTGGTCTCCTCCTCTCAAAAAAGATATACTGGCATTAGAAAAAGTTCAGAAAAGGGCAACTAAAATGATGAGGGGTTTGGAACGGGGGGTCCCCTGTGAGGAGAGATTAAAGAGACTAGGACTTTTCAGCTTGGAAAAGAGGAGACTAAGGCGGGATATGATAGAGGTCTATGCAATCATGAGTGGTGTGGAGAAAGTGAATAAGGAAAAGTTATTTACTTGTTCCCGTAATATAAGAACTAGGGGCCACCAAATGAGATTAATGGGGAGCAGGTTTAAAACAAATAAAAGGAAGTTCTTCTTCACACAGCACATAGTCAACCTGTGGAACTCCTTGCCAGAGGAGGTGTGAAGGCTATGACGGGGTTTAAAAAAGAGCTAGATAAATCCATGGAGGTTAGGTCCATCAATGGCTGTTAGCCAGGCTGGGTGGGAATGGTGTCCCTGGCCTCTGTTTGTCTGGAGGTGGGTGACAGGGGAAGGGTCACATGAGGATTACCTGTTGTGTTCCCTCCCTCTCGGGCACCTGGCATTGATCACTGTCGGCAGACAGGACACTGGGCTGGATGGACCTTTGGTCTGATTCAGTATGGCCGTTCTTATGCTCTTAAAGACTAATGGATTTATTTGAGCAGAGGCTTTCATGTGCGAAAGCTCACTTATCAGAGGCAAATGGGTTTTAGCCACAGAAGCGTCTGCCCAAATACATCTGCTAGTGCTTAAGGTGCCACAGGACTCTGTGTTGTTTTTGTGGATACAGACTAATCCGGCTCCCTTCTGAGACTTGCAAACAAAAGTGCAAACTGAGCTTACCACACTAGATAGGTAGGATATGAATTAGCAAATTCTCACCCTGAGTAATTGACAGACTGGACACAAGCTGCCTTGGCTTTTCGGTTTGGATTCCCAGGTTTTCCTACTCAGGCTAGAAATTCCTCTAAACTTGGGTCCATCATTTCCCACAGTTCAGTCTTTGTTCCTCCAGGTATCTTGTTGTAGGGGTGTAATAGTGTAGTTGATTAACCAATAAGCAAATACTTATTGGTTAATGTTCTAGACTATACGCATCCATCCCCCCCACTTGCCAGTACATTTTTTAGCAGGCTGGCCAGCTTCCCGTCTTTGTCCTGGCTTGAAACAGGTCTGGGACCTACCCCTGCTGCAGCTCTGCATTTAAAGTGTATTAGGAGCCGGGCGGGCAGGCAGCCCAGCTCAGTTCTGGCTCATACCAGGTCTGGGAGCTCATGCCCCCCTTGACAGAGGCTGCTGCCACCTTGCACTGTCTCCTCTTTATCAGAGACAGCAGCGCAGGGCAACAGGCAGCCGGTCCGTGAGGGGAGCTGGGTTTTAAACTGGCTCCCCTCGTGGACCAGCTCCCGCCTGGCCCCCCGCGCCGCTCTCAGCGGCAGCAGTGCGGAGTGGCAGGGGACTCCTCGGGAGTGAGGCCGGGGTGCGCTGGCTGCCACCTCCTCCCCCCCCGCGGGGACTATAGACTAGTCCAGTGGTCCCCAACCTTTTGGGGCTGCCTGGGGGTGGGGCTGCGCGTGCACTGGGCGCCTGTGGGTGGGGCCGTGCATACGCCGCATGTCCGGGGGCCGGGAGCATGTGTGCGTCGTGCACAGGGCCGGTTCTAGGTTTTTTTACCATCCCAAGCAAAAAACATTTTCGTCCACCGCCCCTCCCCCCGCCCGCTGCTGCAGCACAGGCACTGAGGAGGAAAGCACCCCTTTCACCTTGCAGCTCTTTGACTCCCACCACGCCCTCCAGCCAAATCCAGCCTACATCTTGTCTCCCCTCCACACACATCCCGGCCCCTGCCCTCCACCCAGTCACCAAACTCAGTTTCCACCTCCTCTCCCCTCCCAGGTAAACTCTACCCCTCAGTGACTGGACGCAGTCTGCCCCCTGTTTTGTCCCCCACCTGATCCACCCTGCGCCCTCTCTTCCCTCCCAGCCAAACCCGATCCCTCCCCTCCCCACCCCACCGGACCCACTCCGCTCCCCTCTCCCACTTCCCCCTACTGACCAAACTCGTCTCCTTTCCCTCTCCCCACCAAACCCTCGTGTGCCCTCCTCCCAGCATGTGTGGAAACGTAGGAGCGCCCTGAGGGAGGGGTGAAAGTGGCACGGGTCCCCCTGGAGATGCACGTGGACACAGCCAGGAAACATAAAGGGCAAGGCCAGGGACACCTCTCTCCCTCCCCCCCACAAATCTCTGAGCCGGGGCAGGCGAGGCCCCCTCCAGCGGCTCCTCACCGCCAGACCAACCAGATCAGGCTGCAAAGTAGCTCTCCCCTCCCCTTGGCACCTCTGTTGGAATCATCCTGGCCCGGGCAGGGCCTTCCTTCTGCCTGGCCCCACCAAGGCTGCAGCTCTCCCCTCCCTCTGCAACCAGCACTGAGGCAGAGAAAAGGGGGAGAGAGTCGTCCCCCATTTGCCAATGTGCACTCCCCCCTCCCCCCCCCCCCCACTCCTGCAAACTCCTTGGCCAAGGGTGCCCGCTCCGGCCGGAGGGGTCACTAGTAAGTGCAAGGCAGGCGGAGAGATGACCAAAGGCACCTGGCTCGCAGCGTGGTCCCTGGCTGCAGTGACCCGGGCTGCCCCTTGCCCGGCCCCAGATCGCTCTGTGCAGCCTGCCCCGCATAGCCCGGGGAGAGCGGCTCGCCCACCAGGGCCATAGTGCTCCGGCGCCGCTGCTGTTCTTAAAGCCCCTGGTGCGCCCCCCTGCACGTCGGGCCGCGCTGGCTGGTGCCAGTCAGAGGAGCATGAATGATCCCCAGGCGCCGGAGTCTGCTACATGGATGGGAGGCTCCCTTGGGCATTTCCCACTCCCCAGCCGCTGGGCAGCGGCAGCTGCGCCAGGAAGGCGACTAGAGCGAGCGTGTGGCCAGCGCTCCTGCCAGGGCCGCCCCGCTGCGACGCCCTCTCGCGCGAGCTAGAGGGCGCACTTTTCTCCCTGGTGCCGAGGGAAGGCAGTGAGACAGCCCCAGAACCCTGATGTCATGGCACCTCAGCCAATCACGGCAGGGCTGCGAGCGCGACTTGCCCCATGCACCCCGCCTGCCGAGGGTGGCTCGCTGCTGGCCCATCGCGCGCTCCGCCACCCCGCCGCCACCCCGCCCATTGCCTTGAGCAGTCACAGGGAGAACCGCGTCGGGTGGTAAGGGTTAGGAGTTCAGGAGTTCTCCGGCCAGTGTGTCTCGGGGCGGCTGGAATGCCGCCCCTGGCAATGAGCTGCACCAAGCACGTGGTTGGTTTGCTGGTGTCTAGAGCCGGCACTTGGCGGGCACACACAAGTGCCCCGGCGGGCACCATGGCGCCCGCAGGCACTGCCTTGGGGACCACTGGACTAGTCGACTAACCGATAAGAATTCGTGAGGTTACTTGACTAGTTGATGAACCGATATCGAACATCCCTTGTAGGGGGAATGAGATCCCCATGATGTCATTGTTCCCCTTTTATATCTACATCTCCCTCTGTGGCTGTGACCTGCTCACGCAGTCCCATTGTGCAGGTTTCTACTGAGAGGTTTCTACTGCAGGCAGCGCCTGGGGGAACCCTTGTGCATTTCCTCAATAAGCCATTCACGCTGGCCGTTTGACTCTGGGGCCAGAAAGGCTGCTTGTGAGTGGTTTGACCTTCCTGGCATGGTTCAGCAGCACCCACCTCGCCAAACTTCATAACGTTGCATACAGTCACATACCCAACCCAATGAAATCTTCTTGTCTAGCAGATCAAGACTTTTCAAAGGATCCCTCACCAGACATACTTTGCATAAGACAGACCCATATTACATGGCAGTGGGGAATATTGGGGTGCCAGGGTGTCCCAGCAAGTGCCTCCTCTTGTATGTGTAAAGACAAGATTGCAAGTGGGACTTGATGTGCGGCGGCGAACAGCTGACATACCCCACTTGTGTGCATGCTAATGGGAACCGTTTTGCTGAACTTTGCTGATCTGTCTCTGGAATGAGAGGCCAGATAACTGGTTAAAAGACAGGAAACAAAGGGTAGGAATAAATGGTCAGTTTTCAGACTGGAGAGAGGTAACTAGTGGGGTCCTCCAAGGGTCTGTCCTGGGACCAATCCTATTCAAACTATTTATAAATGATCTGGAGAAAGGGGTGAACAGTGAGGTGGCAACATTTGCAGATGATATTAAGCTGCTCAAGATGGATATAGTTAAGACCAAAGCAGACTGTGAAGAGCTTCAAAAAGATCTCACCAAACTAAGTGTTTGGGCAACAAAATGACAAATGAAATTTAATGCTGATAAATGTAAAGTAATGCACATTGGAAAACACAATCCTAACTATCCATATAATATGAGGGGGCTAATTTGGCTACAACCACTCAAGAGAGAGATCTTGGAGTCGTGGTTAGTTCTCTGAAAACATCCACTCAGTGTGCAGCGGCAGTCAAAAAAGCAAACAGAATGTTAGCAATAATTTAAAAACGGATAGAGAATAAGACTGAGAACATCTTATTGCCTCTGTATAAAACCAAAAGAAGCAGTGACAGATAAAAAGATAACTTTTTAAAAGTGGAAGTCAAATCCTAGTGAGGAAAATAGAAAGGACCATAAACTTTATCAAATTAAATGTAAAAATATAATAAGAAAAGCCAAAAAGGAGTTTGGAGAACAACTAGCCAAAAACTCAAGGTAATAGTAAAATGTGTTTTAAGTACATCAGAAGCAGGAAGCCGGCTAAACAGCCAGTGGGGCCCTTGGACGATCGAGATGCTAAAGGAGCCCTCAAAGATGATAAAGTCATTGCGGAGAAGCTAAATGAATTCTTTGCTTCAGTCTTCACACCTGAGGATAGTGGAGAGATTCCCAAACCTGAGCCATTCTTTTTAGGTGACAAATCTGAGGAATTCTCCCAGATTGAGGTGTCATTAGAGGAGGGTTTGGAACAAATTGATACACTTAACAGTAACAAGTCACTGGGATCAAATGGCATTCATCCAAGAGTTCTGAAAGAACTCAAATGTGAAATTGCAGACCTATTAACTGTGGTTTGTATCCTATCCTTTAAATCAGCTTCCGTACCTAATGGCTGAAAGATAGCTAACATGACACCAATATTTAAAAAGGACTCTGGCAATTACAGACCAGTCAGTCTAATGTCAGTACCGGGCAAATAAGTTGAAACTATAGCAAAGAATAAAATTGTCAGACACATGGATGAACATAATTTGTTGGGGGACATCAACATGGTTTCTGTAAAGGGAAATCCTGCCTTACTAGTCTGCTAGAGTTCTTTGAGGGGGTCAACAAATGTGGACAAGGGGGATCCAGTGGATAACGTGTACTTAGATTTCCAGAAAGCCTTTGACAAGGTCCCTCACCAAAGGCTCTTAAGTAAAGTAAGTTGTCATGGGATAAGAGGGAAGGTCCTTTTGTTGATAACTGGTTAAAAGACAGGAAACAAAGGGTAGGAATAAATGGTAAGTTTTCCAGGTGGAGAGAGGTAACTAGTGGGGGTCCCCCAAGGGTCTGTCCTGGGACCCATCCTATTCAATTTATTTATAAATGATCTGGAGAAAGGGGTAGACAGTGAGGTGGCAAAAGTTGCTGATGATACTAAACTGCTCAAGATAGTTAAGACCAAAGCAGACTGTGAAGAGTTTCAAAAAGATCTCACCAAACTAAGTGATTGGGCAACAAAATGTCAACTGTAATTTAATTTTGATAAATGTAAAGTAATGCACGTTGGAAAACATTATCCCAACTATACATACACAATATGAGGGCTACAACTACTCAAGAGAGATCTTGGAGTCATTGTGGATAGTTCTCTGAAAACATCCACGCAGTATGCAGCAGCAGTGAAAAAAGCAAATAGAATGTTAGGAGTCATTAAAAAAGGGATAGAGAATAAGACAGAAAATATCTTACTGCCTCTATATAAACCATGGTACAACCACATCTTGAATTCTGCGTACAGATGTGGTTGCCTCATTTCAAAAAAGATGTACTGGCATTGGAAAAGGTTCAGAAAAGAGCAACAAAAATGATGAGGGGTTTGGAACGGGTCCCATCTGAAGAGAGATTAAAAAGACTGGGACTTTTCAGTTTAGAAAAGAGAAGACTAAGGGGGGATATGATCAAGGTCTATAAAATCATGACTGGTGTGGAAAAAGTGAATAAGGAAAAGTTATTTACTTATTCCCATTATATAAGAACTAAGGGTCATCAAATGAAATTAACAGGCAGCAGGTTTAAAACAAACACAAGGAAGTTTTTCTTCACTCAGTGCATAGTTAATTTGTGGAACTCCTTGCCAGATGATGCAGTGAAGGCTAGAACTTGAACAGGATTTAAAAAAGAGCTAGATAGATTCATGGAGGTTGGGTCCATCGATGGCTATTAGCCAGGCTGGGTAGGAATGGCGTCCCTAGCCTCTGTTTGTCTGGAGGTGGGTGACGGGGAGGGGTCACGTGAGGATTCCCTGTTGTGATCCCTCCCTCCGGGGCACCTGGCATTGGCCACTGTCAGCAGACAGGACCCTGGGCTGGATGGACTGTTGGTCTGACCCCGACTGGCTGCTCTTATGTTCATGGTACGCCCACATCTTGAATACAGGGCATCCCTGCTATAAGTTGCTCCGATGTGTCCGTTCCGCATTACAGTTGTTGGCACTTGTGGAAACTGACGGGTTATAAGTTCTCCCGTTACCTGCTCTCAAGTCGCACGCACACCCCCCACCCCTTGTGCAAATGGAAATCAGCTGTGGGGAAACAATTCCCTGCATGAAGTTGTTTTGCTATAAGTTCAAGTTTTTTGGAACATATCTTGGACTTATAGTGAAGAGGGCCTGTACTGCACACAGGGTGGGCGCCTCATCTCAAAAAAGATCTCTTGGTGTTGGAAAAGGGTTAGAAAAGAGCAACAAAAATGCTGAGGGGTTTGGAACGGATCATATGAGGAGAGATTAAAGAGATGGGGACTTTTCAGCTTAGAAAAGAGAAGACTAAGAGGGGATATGATCGAGGTCTGTAAAATCGCGACTGGTGTGGAGAAAGTGAATAAGGAAAAGTTATTTACTTGTTCCCACAATATAAGAACTAGGGGCCACCGAATGAAATGAATAGGCAGCAGGTTTAAAAGAAAAAGAAGTTTGTTTCTATCAGAGGCAGCATGGTTGGGGAGCAGGAGCTGGTGCTGGGGGGAGATGGCTTAAGAGCCAGTTCCCCCAGCACCATGTCCATGGGGGGTAGGGGAATAGCGGGGGCCAGGCGCTGCGCCTCTGCTTTCTAAACGTATTGAGAGCCTGTGGGTTCTTAGTATATTTACAGCAGGGGGACCCAGCGTTAGCCGGCATTCAGCTGTCCCGGCTCACGCCAGGTTCCCCTGCTGCGTACCAGCCTTTTAAATGTATCAAGAGCCGGCAGGCATTTCAAAGGCAGAGCTGCAGCGGGGTTAGCTCCTGGGGCTGGGAGCCAACCCCTCTGCAGCTCCCCCGCTTATCGACTACTTGACGAGTCGATGGAAAATCCATCAATTAGTCGATTAGTTAATTAACTGATATTTAACATCCCTAGTCCCTTCTTGTGCCAAGCCCAAACTGAGGGCCAAGCCTTCTGGGTGGCCAGATGCTCCAGCTGCAGAAAGGCCAACTGTGCAGAACTCAGCTGTCAGGCCCAAAGGCCCTGGGGCGTGTGGGAACTTGCCTGCGGGCTGGCCCCATGTTCCATGCAGTGTCCTTGCTGTGTTGCGCCTGCTGCAGCAGCAGCAACTGGAAGAAGGGGCGTGCGGTGGCCGCTCCCGTTTCAGCGGTTCCAGGGTTCCTCTGTGGCCGTGGTGGTCAGATCTCCCCTCTCGTCCCTTGGGGGGTAGGCTGCCCTAGGTCCCTCATTCCCTCTCTCCATGCCACTCAGGTATATTGAGAAGTCGGCGGAGGAGCTGGACGAGGAGGTGGAGTATGACATGGACGAGGAGGATTACATCTGGCTGGACATCATGAATGACCGGCGGAGGACGGAGGGCGTGAGTCCCGTCCCCCAGGAGATCTTCGAGTACTTAATGGACCGGCTGGAGAAGGAGTCCTACTTTGAGAGTCACAACAAGGGGGACCCCAATGCCCTGGTTGACGAGGACGCCGTCTGTTGTATCTGCAATGATGGAGAGTGTCAGAACAGCAATGTCATCCTCTTCTGTGACATGTGCAACCTGGCTGTGCACCAGGAGTGTTATGGGGTGCCCTACATCCCCGAGGGCCAGTGGCTCTGCAGACGGTGTCTCCAGTCCCCCTCCCGGGCAGTGGACTGTGCTCTGTGCCCAAACAAGGGCGGGGCCTTCAAGCAGACGGACGACGGGCGCTGGGCACATGTGGTCTGTGCCCTCTGGATCCCTGAGGTTTGCTTTGCCAACACTGTGTTCCTGGAGCCCATTGACAGCATAGAGCACATCCCCCCTGCCCGCTGGAAGCTGACCTGCTACATCTGCAAGCAGCGTGGCTCCGGGGCTTGCATCCAGTGCCACAAGGCCAACTGCTACACCGCCTTCCACGTGACCTGCGCCCAGCAGGCCGGGCTCTACATGAAAATGGAGCCCGTCCGGGAGACGGGTGCCAATGGCACCTCCTTCAGTGTGCGCAAAACAGCATACTGTGACATCCACACGCCCCCCGGCTCTGTGCGCAGGCTGCCTGCCCTGTCCCACAGCGAAGGGGAGGAGGAGGACGAGGAGGAGGAGGAGGAGGGCAAAGGCTGGAGCTCAGAGAAGGTGAAGAAGGCAAAGGCCAAATCCAGAATCAAAATGAAGAAGGCAAGAAAGATCTTGGCAGAGAAGCGAGCGGCAGCGCCTGTGGTGTCAGTGCCTTGCATCCCGCCTCACAGGTAAGGCACCTGGGGCTCTCCTCGGGCTCCAGACCTCCCTTTGCCCTGGGGTGCTGCCCCCCGCCCCAGGGTATTGCCCCCTCGTTAGTGCAGCCCCTTGCCTTGGGGTCTTGCCCCCTCCCCGCTGGAACGGCCCCTTGCCTTGGGGTCCTGCTCCCCCCCACTGGTGCGCCCCTTGCCTCAGGGTGCTGGGTCCCCCACTGCTTGTGTGGTCCCTTGCCTCAGGGTGCTACGCGCCAGCTGGGAGGACCCCCGTCCAAAGAGTCTGTCCCTGTTATTAGCCCCTCCAAGTTCTGGTGTATTTCTATGCTCGTTGGGGTGCTCATGGCCTTGCCAGCGAGCCCTGCAAGCAGCCTGGTTCAGGTTTCCAGCCAGAGTCCAGTGGGGGCTCCTCTCCTTGCTGCTGCTCCCTGAGAGTAGCTGAGTTGGGCGGGAGCTGGGGGCCGAGGGAGCTTGGCGGGGCAGGCGGGAGCTGGGAGAGCTTGGCGGGGCAGGCGGGAGCCGGGGGCCGGGGGAGCTTGGCGGGGTGGGCGGGAGCCGAGGGAGCTTGGAGGGGCAGGCGGGAGCCGGGAGACGAGGGAGATTGGTGGGGCGGGCGGGCAGGAGCCGCGGGACGGGGGAGCTTGGTGGGGCGGACGGGAGCTGGGGGCCGAGGGAGCTTGGCGGGGTGGGCGGGAGCCGGGGACCGGGGGAGCTTGGCGGGGTGGGCGGGGGCCGGGGGAGCTTGAGGGGCGGACGGAAACCGGGAGCCGAGGGAGCTTGGTGGGGCGGGTGGGCGGGAGCTGCGGGCCGGGGGAGCTTGGCGGGGCGGGCGAGAGCCGGGAGCCGAGGGAGCTTGGAGGGGCGGGCGGGAGCCGGGAGCCGAGGGAGCTGGAGGGGCGGGCGGGAGCCGGGAGCCGAGGGAGCTCGGAGGGGCGGGCGGGAGCCGGGAGCCGAGGGAGCTCGGAGGGGCGGGCGGGAGCCGGGAGCCGAGGGAGCTCGGAGGGGCGGGCGGGAGCCGGGAGCCGAGGGAGCTCGGAGGGGCGGGCGGGAGCCGGGAGCCGAGGGAGCTCGGAGGGGCGGGCGGGAGCCGGGAGCCGAGGGAGCTCGGAGGGGCGGGCGGGCAGTAGCCGCGGGCCGCCGGAGCTCGGCGGGGCGGGCGGGCAGTAGCCGCGGGCCGCCGGAGCTTGGCGGGGCGGGCGGGCAGTAGCCGCGGGCCGCCGGAGCTTGGCGGGGCGGGCGGGAGCCGGGGGCCGAGGGAGCTTGGCGGGGCGGGCGGGAGCCGGAGGCCGAGGGAGCATGGCGGGGCGGACGGAAGACGAGGGAGCTTGGCGGGCGGGCGGGAGCCGGGGGCCGCGGGAGCTTGGCGGCGCGGGCGGGAGCCGAGGGAGCTTGGCGGGGCGGGCGGGAGCCGGAGGCCGAGGGAGCATGGCGGGCGGGCGAGCCGGGGCCGAGGGAGCATGGCGGGGCGGGCGGGAGCCGGGGGCCGAGGGAGCATTGGCGGGGCGGGCGGGAGCCGGGGGCCGAGGGAGCTTGGCGGGGCGGGCAGGAGCCGGGGGCCGAGGGAGCTTGGCGGGGCGGGCGGGAGCTTGGCGGGGCGGGAGCCGCGGGAGCTTGGCGGGGCGGGCGGGAGCCGGGGGCCGAGGGAGCTTGGAGGTGCGGGCGGGAGCCGGGAGCCGAGGGAGCTTGGCGGGGCGGGCGGGCAGGAGCCGCGGGACGCCGGAGCTTGGCGGGGCGGGCGGGAACCGCGGGCTGAGGGGGCGGGGGGCGGGGCGGGGCGGGGCGGGGCGGGGGCGGGCGGGAGCCGGGGGCCGAGGGAGCTTGGCGGGGCGGGCGGGAGCCGGGGGCCGAGGGAGCATGGCGGGGCGGGCGGAAGACGAGGGAGCTTGGCGGCGCGGGCGGGAGCCGGGGGCCGCGGGAGCTTGGCGGCGCGGGCGGGAGCCGCGGGAGCTTGGCGGGGCGGGCGGGAGCCGGGGGCCAAGGGAGCTTGGCGGGGCGGGCGGGAGCCGGGGGCCGAGGGAGCTTGGCGGGGCGGGCGGGAGCCGGGGGCCGAGGGAGCTTGGCGGGGCGGGCGGGAGCCGGAGGCCGAGGGAGCATGGCGGGGCGGGCGGGAGCCAGGGGCCGAGGGAGCTTGGAGGGGCGGGTGGGAGCTTGGCGGGGCGGGCGGGGGCCGCGGGAGCTTGGCAGGCGGGAGCCGGGGGCCGAGGGAGCTTGGCGGGGCGGGCGGGAGCCGGGGGCCGAGGGAGCTTGGCGGGGCGGGCGGGAGCCGGGGGCCGAGGGAGCTTGGGCGGGGCCGGGTGGAGGGAGCTTGGCGGGGCGGGCGGCGGGGGCCACGGGAGCTTGGCGGGGCGGGCGGGAGCCGGGGGGGCGGGCAGGGAGCTTGGCGGGGCGGGCGGGAGCCGGGGGCCGTGGGAGCTTGGAGGGGCGGGCGGGAGCCGGGGGCCGAGGGAGCTTGGAGGGGCGGGCGGGAGCCGGGGGCCGAGGGAGCTTGGAGGGGCGGGCGGGAGCCGGGGGCCGAGGGAGCTTGGAGGGGCGGGCGGGAGCCGGGGGCCGAGGGAGCTTGGAGGGGCGGGCGGGATTCGGGGGCCGAGGGAGCTTGGAGGGGCGGGCGGGAGCCGGGGGCCGAGGGAGCTTGGCGGGGCGGGCGGGAGCCGGGGGCCGAGGGAGCTTGGAGGGGCGGGTGGGAGCTTGGCGGGGCGGGCGGGGGCCGCGGGAGCTTGGCAGGCGGGAGCTGGGGGCCGAGGGAGCTTGGAGGGGCGGGCGGGAGCCAGGGGCCGAGGGAGCTTGGAGGGGCGGGTGGGAGCTTGGCGGGGCGGGCGGGGGCCGCGGGAGCTTGGAGGGGCGGGCGGGAGCCGGGGCCGAGGGAGCTTGGCGGGGCGGGCGGGGGCCACGGGAGCTTGGAGGGGCGGGCGGGAGCCGGGGCCGCGGGAGCTTGGAGGGGCGGGCGGGAGCCGGGGGCCGAGGGAGCTTGGAGGGGCGGGCGGGAGCCGGGGGCCGAGGGAGCTTGGCGGGGCGGGCGGGAGCCGTGGGAGCTTGGTGGGGCGGGCGGGGAGCCGGGAGCCG
Source organism: Pelochelys cantorii (assembly GCA_032595735.1). Taxonomy (NCBI): domain Eukaryota; kingdom Metazoa; phylum Chordata; order Testudines; family Trionychidae; genus Pelochelys; species Pelochelys cantorii. Next base: position 833,524 of record CM064336.1, read on the forward strand.
AGGGAGCTTGGCGGGGCGGGCGGGCGGGAGCCAGGGGCCGAGGGAGCTTGGAGGGGCGGGTGGGAGCTTGGTGGAGCGGGCGGGGCCGCGGGAGCTTGGCGGGGCGGGCCGAGGGAGCTTGGCGGGGCGGGCGGGAGCCGTGGGAGCTTGGTGGGGCGGGGCGGGCGGGAGCCAGGGGCCGAGGGAGCTTGGAGGGGCGGGTGGGAGCTTGGTGGGCGGGCAGGGGCCGCGGGAGCTTGGCGGGGCGGGCCGAGGGAGCTTGGCGGGGCGGGCGGGAGCCGGGGGCCGAGGGAGCTTGGCGGGGCGGGCGGGAGCCGGGCCGAGGGAGCTTGGCGGGGCGGGCGGGAGCCGGGGGCCGAGGGAGCTTGGTGGGGCGGGCCGAGGGAGCTTGGCGGGGCGGGCGGGAGCCGGGGGCCGAGGGAGCTTGGAGGGGCGGGTGGGAGCTTGGTGGGGCGGGCAGGGGCCGCGGGAGCTTGGCGGGGCGGGCGGGAGCCGGGGGCCGAGGGAGCTTGGCGGGGCGGGGCGGGCGGGAGCAGAGAGGGCTCCTGCTGCCTTCTCTCCCAGGCTTTGGAAGGAGCCACTGGGGAAACACGTGCATGTCTCTGGCCTGGTTGGTGTTTCTCCCCCGGCCCTGCTGCTCCCCCAGCACTTCGGGAGGGTCCAGGCCTCCTGCCGAGGCATCTGGGCCAGCTAAGCTGGCTGCTGGGATGCCTTGGGCGCTACCTCGCTGCTCTGCTGCCCGCCAGCCTTGGGCGCACGGTGCCAGGCTTTGTGGAGTGGGAACGCCAGGGCTGGCTGGGGCAAGGCTGTCCTGTGTGGCCCAGCTCCGGGCTGGGCCGGGAGCGTGCCAGTGGGTAGGGAGAGGTGGAAGGGCAGGTCGCCGGCAGAGCTGTGGGGCTTGCACAGAGCAGTACCAGACTGGGTCAGTCCGGGTCTCTGACGGCGGCCAGCCGCAGCAGCTCGGAGGGAGGTGGAACAGCCCCCTGAGGCCGATCTGCTCTCTGAGGCAGAGCTGGCCTCAGCAGCTGGGCCCACGCGGCAGGGAGTTCCAGGGGTAAGCACGTCTAGGGTGCCGTTGTCCGTGCAGCTCACCGGGGCCGGGGAGCCGAGGGGCCGTCGGGCCATGGCAGTGAGTGTAGGAGACACGAGCCCACTTTCTCCCAGTGCTCCCTTTCAGGCTGCCAGGGGGTCTCTGAGGCTGTGGGCTGGGCGACGGGTGAGTCCTGGGGGCATAGGTTGCTCAGTGCACTGGGCAGGGAGGGCCGGGCTGCGGAGGTTGGATCTGGACCAGCAGTCTCCCCTCCTGGTGCTTCGCTTCTGTGGCCTCCCTGCCAGGCTGCCTGTGACCTGCTGCCGCTGTGGCCCAGTGGAGCAGGCAGAGAAGGGCTGGGTCTGGCCTGGGGCCTGTGCGGGCACCTGCCGGTGAGTGGCCACACAGGGACTCGTGTCCTTGTCTGTTTGCGCCAATGCTCCTCCCAGGTGCTTCGTCCCCAGAGAGGGAGGGCCCAGCACTACCCTGGCACTCAGCTGGCGCTAGAGCCCTTCCCCCACCCTGGGCATGGCTGTTCTCATTGGGCGCCAGGCGTGGGCTGGCTCCCTAGCCAGCTGGCGGGAGCCGCGTGGAGGAGGAGCCCTGAGCCCACAGTCAGTGCTGGGTTCTGGCAGACTCCCCGTGGGCCGCGTGTGTGAGAACTGCGGGACAAGGGTCTCTCCCTGTGGGCAGCGAGGCGGGGTCTGTTTCCCAGGCCGTGTGGCTGCTGCACAGGGAATGGGGCCCAAGGCAGGCCCCCAGAACCCCCTTTCCCAGGAGTCGCCAGCTGGGCCTGGGGCTCACCCCCCTGTTCAGTTCCTGCTTGTGCAGGGAGCTGTGTGTGCAGTGCCCAGCCCCGGGCTCCGAGCGGGGCCTGCGGGCGCTACCACAATGCTGCAACTTTGGCAGAGCCCGCGAAGGCCCGTCCTCCTTATGATAGCCTGCTACAGGGTTCCTAGCCCACCTGCCAGCCCAGGGCAGGGGCAGGGGCTGGCTGGCCCCCATGGCACCCAGCCGCAGCACAGTCTGTTGGTTCCATGCCCTTCTCAGCTGGGCTGCTGCCTCGCAGGGAACTCGCCAGCCCCAGCACAGCCTCTGAGCTGGGCCCTGGCCGCTGGCCCCGGTGGGGCTGGGCTCACTGGGCTGCTCACTGCCCGCCTTTCCCTCCCGCTGCAGGCTCAGTAAGATCACTAACCGCTTGAGCATCCCGCGCAAGAGCCAGTTCATGCAGCGGCTTCACAGCTACTGGACGCTGAAGAGACAGTCCCGCAATGGGGTCCCTCTGCTGCGCCGGCTCCAGACACACCTGCAGTCCCAAAGGAACTGCGACCAGGTAGGGCTGTCTGGAGCCCTGCCAAGCCCTGCCCTGCTGCTCCTCTTCCTCAGCCTGCCAGGCAGCGCCATGTCTCCTGGCTTGGGCTCCGGCCCATCGCCAGCAGGCAGCGGTTGGAAGCGCCGATCCCAGAGCTGCTGGCAGAGGCCCGGTGGGAGTGTGGGCGCCCCCGGGAGGGTCCAAAGTTTCAACTCACGAGGTGTGGGGAGTCCCCGGGCCCAGACCCCCACCCGCAGCCAGACGGGACTCTCAGGCGGCAGGTAGAACAGAAGGTTTCTTCCTTGGCGGGGACACAGCATAGCGAGGGATCGTTGTTAATACAGGGACCAGGAGCAGCCAGCGTTATTCCTCCCTGGCCCTTCTCCCCCTTCCTGCCCTAAGCCCCTTCTCTCCTCCTGAACCCCCAGAGACAGTGCCCTTCCCCCAGGCTGCAGCGGCCCCGCCTACCCTTCCTGGGCAGGACTTATCTCCTATGTCTGGCCCTCAGATCTGAGAGGCCAAATACACTTCTGTAGTGAGTCATGCCCCCTCCAACAGACAGTGCTGCAGGGCCCAGGGAAACCGAGGCACGCACCCCCACACAGTCACCACAGAGCGGCAAAGGCCAGTAAGAAGCACACGCAGCATGGCAAAGCAAAGCGAGTGACTACAAAGCAGCGGGGCCACCGTGGCTGCAGAAGTTAATGCAGTGCCCCCACGTCACAGCCTGATGCACCGCCTTTCAGCAGAGCTCTCAGCAGCTGTACAGGCACCTGCTGTGTGGGCCTGCCGGCTTGGCAGGCGGTTTCGCCTGGGGCCATGCGGGGAAAAGGCTCCCAGCCCCAGGGGTTGGGAGTTTGCATTGTCAGCAGCATCTGCTGGTGTGGGTGCCCCGCTCGGGAACGCTCAGGGGCTTAGCCCGGCTGGAAACCGGCCCTTTCCAGGCATGCCAGGCTTTTCCAGTGCAGTGAATTCAGGCCCCTCCCTCTTCACGAGGGACCGAGTGCCAGCCCGCCCCCGCCCCCGCCCCAGCACAGCGGCTTCCCCTCCATCTCGTGCTCTCCGATGTGCCTGCAGAGGGAAACCGAGGATAAGAATTGGGCCCTGAAGGAGCAGCTGAAATCATGGCAGCGCCTCCGCCATGACCTGGAGCGCGCGCGCCTGCTGGTGGAACTGATCCGCAAACGGGAGAAGCTCAAGAGAGAGACGGTAACAATTGTGGGGCTGGCCCTGAGCCTTGAGCGAAAGGAGGGGAGGGGGCGGGGCAGGCTAATTCTGTCTGGGGCGGGGTGCTGACGCTGGGCCCTGCCCCGGGGGCAGGCTCCGAGCAGGGGCGGGGATTTGGGATGTGCAGGGCTGTCTCCGCACCTCTGCGTTGCACTGGCGCTGAGTCAGTGTCCTGTCAGCCCTCGCACAGGGGGCTTGGGAAATGGCTCCTGTGCTGTACAGTGGGGCTCGCCCCAGGGCCTCGTCTGCTTCCCGCTTGGCCGCCGCAGGAGGCAAAGGCTCAGTCCGGCCTGTTCTTGTGTTTCAGATTAAAGTCCAGCAGGTGGCGCTGGAAATGCAGCTGACCCCCTTCCTCATCCTCCTCCGCAGGACTCTGGAGCAGCTCCAGGAGAAGGACACGGGCAACATCTTCAGCGAGCCGGTCCCTCTGTCTGAGGTAACAGAAATCTACGAAGTAAGAACCCCTCCCCCGCTTTCTCCTTCGCTCGAACCGGGCCGCCAGCGAGCGGGCAGCCGGGGCACAGCTGGGACCCGGCCTGGCGGAGATCTCGGGGGCGGTGGGCCGGGCCGGGCCGGGCCTTGCTTGGGAAGACAGGGTGTGGAGGGACCCTCCGCACGTGTCCTCCCGTTTCCTTGGGTGCACCCTGAGTTTGGCCTGGGACTTCTCCCTCGCGGGTGCAGCGCCAAGCTCGGGACATAACCACCCGCCAGGCAGTGAGCTGGTGGCATGATCACAATGTTAGCAGTTCACCGCTGGCGGGCTGGCATCCTGCTGGTCTGTGGGGCAGGGTCGCACCCACCAGCTGTGACGGGAGGGCCTGTGGCTGCGCCAGCGCTGCTGTGACTGAGGGCTCGCCTGCCCACCCGCCCTCCAGCCAACCCAGCACGGCTGGAGTCCAGCCAGCTGGCATGACACAGCCACGGTTGCTCTGACTTGGTATAGCTGGCGTCCGCTGGGTTTCGACATGGTCCGGTTAACTGCTTCCTGGTAAGCAACCCAATAACCCTAATGCTTACCTGGTAACCAGATAACCTTTTTACATCCCTGTGTTATGCTTATGAAAAGCACACGGGATTTTTTTCAGGTGAAAAGGCAACACTCTGTGTTTTTATTGAGAGTACAAAATGAAGAGAGCACGAGACAGGCCCAGAGACCGTTGCTCACACGCAGACCAGACAGGCCCAGGGAGTCTCGCTCACGCACAGACCAGACAGATGCTTGCTCACACGCAGACCACACAGAGACCCAGAGACACTCGCTCACACGGAGACCCAGAGACGCTTGCTCACGCAGACCAGACAGAGACCCGTTGACGCTCACTCACACGCAGACCAGACAGGCCCAGAGACGCTCGCTCACACGCAGACCAGACAGGCCCAGAGACGCTCGCTCACACGCAGACCAGACAGGCCCAGAGACGCTCGCTCACACGCAGACCAGACAGGCCCAGAGACGCTCGCTCACACGCAGACCAGACAGGCCCAGAGACGCTCGCTCACACGCAGACCCAGAGACGCTTGCTCACGCAGACCAGACAGAGACCCATTGACGCTCACTCACACACAGACCAGACAGGCCCAGAGACGCTCGCTCACACGCAGACCAGACAGGCCCAGAGACGCTCGCTCACACGCAGACCAGACAGGCCCAGACACGCTTGCTCATGCACAGACCAGACAGAGACCCAGAGACGCTCGCTCACGCACAGACCAGACAGGCCCAGAGACGCTCGCTCACACGCAGACCAGACAGGCCCAGAGACGCTCGCTCACACGCAGACCAGACAGGCCCAGAGACGCTCGCTCACACGCAGACCAGACAGGCCCAGACACGCTCGCTCATGCACAGACCAGACAGAGACCCAGAGACGCTCGCTCACATGCAGACTAGACAGGCCCAGAGACGCTCGCTCACGTGCAGACAAGACAGAGACGCTCGCTCACGTGCAGACCAGACAGGCCCAGAGACGCTCGCTCATGCACAGACCAGACAGAGACACAGAGATGCTCGCTCATGCACAGACCAGACAGAGACACAGAGATGCTCGCTCACACGCAAACCAGACAGGCCCAGAGACGCTCGCTCACACGCAGACAAGACAGGCCCCCAGACACGCTCGCTCACACGCAGACCAGACAGGCCCAGACACGCTCGCTCATGAACAGACCAGACAGAGACCCAGAGACGCTCGCTCACATGCAGACTAGACAGGCCCAGAGACGCTTGCTCACACGCAGACCAGACAGAGATGCTCGCTCACACGCAGACCAGACAGAGACGCTCGCTCACACGCAGACCAGACAGAGACGCTCGCTCACGTGCAGACTAGACAGGCCCAGAGATGCTCGCTCACGTGCAGACCAGACAGAGACGCTTGCTCACACGCAGACCAGACAGGCCCAGACACGCTCGCTCACGCACAGACCAGACAGAGACCCAGAGACGCTCGCTCACGTGCAGACCAGGCAGGCCCAGAGACGCTCGCTCACGCGCAGACCAGGCAGGCCCAGAGACGCTCGCTCACGCGCAGACCAGGCAGGCCCAGAGACGCTCGCTCACGCGCAGACCAGGCAGGCCCAGAGACGCTCGCTCACGCGCAGACCAGGCAGGCCCAGAGACGCTCGCTCACGCGCAGACCAGGCAGGCCCAGAGACGCTCGCTCACGCGCAGACCAGGCAGGCCCAGAGACGCTCGCTCACGCGCAGACCAGACAGAGACCCATTGACGCTCACTCACGCACAGACCAGACAGAGACACTCGCTCACACGTAGAACAGACACACAAACGCTCGCTCACGCACAGACCAGACAGATGCTTGCTCACACGCAGACCACACAGAGACCCGGAGACACTCGCTCACACGGAGACCCAGAGACACTTGCTCACGCAGACCAGACAGGCCTAGAGACGCTCGCTCACACGCAGACCAGACAGGCCTAGAGACGCTCGCTCACACGCAGACCAGACAGGCCCAGAGACGCTCGCTCACACGCAGACCAGACAGAGACCCAGAGACGCTCGCTCACGCGCAGACCAGACAGAGACTCTCGCTCACACGCAGACCAGACAGGCCCAGAGACGCTCGCTCACACGCAGACCAGACAGGCCCAGAGACGCTCGCTCACACGCAGACCCAGAGACGCTTGCTCACGCAGACCAGACAGAGACCCATTGACGCTCACTCACACGCAGACCAGACAGGCCCAGAGACGCTCGCTCACACGCAGACCAGACAGGCCCAGAGACGCTCGCTCACACGCAGACCAGACAGGCCCAGACACGCTTGCTCATGCACAGACCAGACAGAGACCCAGAGACGCTCGCTCACGCACAGACCAGACAGGCCCAGAGACGCTCGCTCACACGCAGACCAGACAGGCCCAGAGACGCTCGCTCACACGCAGACCAGACAGGCCCAGAGACGCTCGCTCACACGCAGACCAGACAGGCCCAGAGACGCTCGCTCACACGCAGACCAGACAGAGACCCAGAGACGCTCGCTCACACGCAGACTAGACAGGCCCAGAGACGCTCGCTCACGTGCAGACAAGACAGAGACGCTCGCTCACACGCAGACCAGACAGGCCCAGAGACGCTCGCTCATGCACAGACCAGACAGAGACACAGAGATGCTCGCTCATGCACAGACCAGACAGAGACACAGAGATGCTCGCTCACACGCAAACCAGACAGGCCCAGAGACGCTCGCTCACACGCAGACAAGACAGGCCCCAGACACGCTCGCTCACACGCAGACCAGACAGGCCCAGACACGCTCGCTCATGCACAGACCAGACAGAGACCCAGAGACGCTCGCTCACATGCAGACTAGACAGGCCCAGAGACGCTTGCTCACACGCAGACCAGACAGAGATGCTTGCTCACACGCAGACCAGACAGAGACGCTCGCTCACACGCAGACCAGACAGAGACGCTCGCTCACGTGCAGACTAGACAGGCCCAGAGATGCTCGCTCACGTGCAGACCAGACAGAGACGCTTGCTCACACGCAGACCAGACAGGCCCAGACACGCTCGCTCACGCACAGACCAGACAGAGACCCAGAGACGCTCGCTCACGTGCAGACCAGACAGAGACCCAGAGACGCTCGCTCACGCGCAGACCAGGCAGGCCCAGAGACGCTCGCTCACGCGCAGACCAGGCAGGCCCAGAGACGCTCGCTCACGCGCAGACCAGGCAGGCCCAGAGACGCTCGCTCACGCGCAGACCAGGCAGGCCCAGAGACGCTCGCTCACGCGCAGACCAGGCAGGCCCAGAGACGCTCGCTCACGCGCAGACCAGACAGAGACCCATTGACGCTCACTCACGCACAGACCAGACAGAGACACTCGCTCACACGTAGAACAGACACACAAACGCTCGCTCACGCACAGACCAGACAGATGCTTGCTCACACGCAGACCACACAGAGACCCGGAGACACTCGCTCACACGGAGACCCAGAGACACTTGCTCACGCAGACCAGACAGGCCTAGAGACGCTCGCTCACACGCAGACCAGACAGGCCTAGAGACGCTCGCTCACACGCAGACCAGACAGGCCCAGAGACGCTCGCTCACACGCAGACCAGACAGAGACCCAGAGACGCTCGCTCACGCGCAGACCAGACAGAGACTCTCGCTCACACGCAGACCAGACAGGCCCAGAGACGCTCGCTCACGCGCAGACCAGACAGGCCCAGAGACGCTCGCTCACGCGCAGACCAGACAGGCCCAGAGACGCTCGCTCACGCGCAGACCAGACAGGCCCAGAGACGCTCGCTCACGCGCAGACCAGACAGGCCCAGAGACGCTCGCTCACGCGCAGACCAGACAGGCCCAGAGACGCTCGCTCACGCGCAGACCAGACAGGCCCAGAGACGCTCGCTCACGCGCAGACCAGACAGGCCCAGAGACGCTCGCTCACGCGCAGACCAGACAGGCCCAGAGACGCTCGCTCACGCGCAGACCAGACAGGCCCAGAGACGCTCGCTCACCGCAGACCAGACAGGCCCAGAGACGCTCGCTCACGCGCAGACCCAGACCCAGAGACGCTCGCTCACCGCAGACTAGACAGGCCCAGAGATGCTCGCTCACGTGCAGACCAGACAGAGACGCTCGCTCACACGCAGACTAGACAGGCCCAGAGATGCTCGCTCACGTGCAGACCAGACAGAGACGCTCGCTCACACGCAGACTAGACAGGCCCAGAGATGCTCGCTCACGTGCAGACCAGACAGAGACGCTCGCTCACACGCAGACAGACAGGCCCAGAGAGCTCGCTCACGCAGACCAGAGCCAGAGACGCTCGCTCACACGCAGACAGACAGGCCCAGAGAGCTCGCTCACGGCAGACCAGAGCCAGAGACGCTCGCTCACACGCAGACCAGACAGGCCCAGAGACGCTCGCTCACACGCAGACCAGACAGGCCCAGAGACGCTCGCTCACACGCAGACCAGACAGGCCCAGAGACGCTCGCTCACACGCAGACCAGACAGGCCCAGAGACGCTCGCTCACACGCAGACCAGACAGGCCCAGAGACGCTGCTCACGCAGACCAGACAGGCCCAGAGACGCTCGCTCCACCAGACCAGACAGGCCCAGAGACCTTGCTCACGCAGACCAGACAAGCCCAGAGACGCTCGCTCCACCAGACCAGACAGGCCAGAGACGCTCGCTCACACGCAGACCAGACAAGCCAGAGACGCTCGCTCACCGCAGACCAGAGCCCAGAGACGCTCGCTCACACGCAGACCAGACAGGCCCAGAGACGCTCGCTCACGCGCAGACCAGAGCCAGAGACCTCGCTCACACGCAGACCAGACAGGCCCAGAGACGCTCGCTCACGCGCAGACCAGACAGGCCCAGAGACGCTCGCTCACGCGCAGACCAGACAGCCAGAGACGCTTGCTCACACGCAGACCAGACAGGCCCAGACACGCTCGCTCACGCACAGACCAGACAGAGACCCAGAGACGCTCGCTCACGTGCAGACCAGACAGGCCCAGAGACGCTCGCTCACGCGCAGACCAGGCAGGCCCAGAGACGCTCGCTCACGCGCAGACCAGGCAGGCCCAGAGACGCTCGCTCACGCGCAGACCAGGCAGGCCCAGAGACGCTCGCTCACGCGCAGACCAGGCAGGCCCAGAAACGCTCGCTCACGCGCAGACCAGGCAGGCCCAGAGACGCTCGCTCACGCGCAGACCAGACAGAGACCCATTGACGCTCACTCACGCACAGACCAGACAGAGACACTCGCTCACACGTAGAACAGACACACAAACGCTCGCTCACGCACAGACCAGACAGATGCTTGCTCACACGCAGACCACACAGAGACCCGGAGACACTCGCTCACACGGAGACCCAGAGACACTTGCTCACGCAGACCAGACAGAGACCCAGAGATGCTCGCTCTCACACAGACCAGACAGGCCTAGAGACGCTCGCTCACACGCAGACCAGACAGGCCTAGAGACGCTCGCTCACACGCAGACCAGACAGAGACCCAGAGACGCTCGCTCACGCGCAGACCAGACAGAGACCCAGAGACGCTCGCTCACGCGCAGACCAGACAGAGACCCAGAGACGCTCGCTCACACGCAGACCAGACAGGCCCAGAGACGCTCGCTCACGCGCAGACCAGACAGGCCCAGAGACGCTCGCTCACGCGCAGACCAGACAGGCCCAGAGACGCTCGCTCACGCGCAGACCAGACAGGCCCAGAGACGCTCGCTCACAGCGCAGACCAGACAGGCCCAGAGACGCTCGCTCACGCGCAGACCAGACAGGCCCAGAGACGCTCGCTCACGCGCAGACCAGACAGGCCCAGAGACGCTCGCTCACGCGCAGACCAGACAGGCCCAGAGACGCTCGCTCACGCGCAGACCAGACAGGCCCAGAGACGCTCGCTCACCGCAGACCAGACAGGCCCAGAGACGCTCGCTCACGGCAGCAGACCAGACAGAGACGCTCGCTCACACGCAGACTAGACAGGCCCAGAGATGCTCGCTCACGTGCAGACCAGACAGAGACGCTCGCTCACACGCAGACTAGACAGGCCCAGAGATGCTCGCTCACGTGCAGACCAGACAGAGACGCTCGCTCACACGCAGACTAGACAGGCCCAGAGATGCTCGCTCACGTGCAGACCAGACAGAGACGCTCGCTCACACAGCAGAGGCCCAGGAGTCTCAGTGGCCAGACAGAGACGCTCGCTCACACGCGCTAGAGGCCCAGAGATGCTCGCTCACGTGGACCGCAGAGACGCTCGCTCACACGCAGACCAGACAGGCCCAGAGACGCTCGCTCACACGCAGACCAGACAGGCCCAGAGACGCTCGCTCACACGCAGACCAGACAGGCCCAGAGACGCTCGCTCACACGCAGACCAGACAGGCCCAGAGACGCTCGCTCACACGCAGACCAGACAGGCCCAGAGACGCTCGCTCACACGCAGACCAGACAGGCCCAGAGACGCTCGCTCACACGCAGACCAGACAGGCCCAGAGACGCTTGCTCACGCAGACCAGACAGAGACCCAGAGACGCTCGCTCTCACACAGACCAGACAGGCCTAGAGACGCTCGCTCACACGCAGACCAGACAAGCCTAGAGACGCTCGCTCACACGCAGACCAGACAGGCCCAGAGACGCTCGCTCACACGCAGACCAGACAGAGACCCAGAGACGCTCGCTCACGCGCAGACCAGACAGAGACTCTCGCTCACACGCAGACCAGACAGGCCCAGAGACGCTCGCTCACGCGCAGACCAGACAGGCCCAGAGACGCTCGCTCACGCGCAGACCAGACAGGCCCAGAGACGCTCGCTCACGCGCAGACCAGACAGGCCCAGAGACGCTCGCTCACGCGCAGACCAGACAGGCCCAGAGACGCTCGCTCACGCGCAGACCAGACAGGCCCAGAGACGCTCGCTCACGGGCAGACCAGACAGGCCCAGAGACGCTCGCTCACGGGCAGACCAGACAGGCCCAGAGACGCTCGCTCACGGGCAGACCAGACAGGCCCAGAGACGCTCGCTCACGGGCAGACCAGACAGGCCCAGAGACGCTCGCTCACGGGCAGACCAGACAGGCCCAGAGACGCTCGCTCACGGGCAGACCAGACAGGCCCAGAGACGCTCGCTCACGCGCAGACCAGACAGGCCCAGAGACGCTCGCTCACGCGCAGACCAGACAGGCCCAGAGACGCTCGCTCACGCGCAGACCAGACAGGCCCAGAGATGCTCGCTCACGTGCAGACCAGACAGAGACGCTCGCTCACACGCAGACTAGACAGGCCCAGAGATGCTCGCTCACGTGCAGACCAGACAGAGACGCTCGCTCACACGCAGACTAGACAGGCCCAGAGATGCTCGCTCACGTGCAGACCAGAGCCAGAGACGCTCGCTCACACGCAGACCAGACAGGCCCAGAGACGCTCGCTCACACGCAGACCAGACAGGCCCAGAGACGCTCGCTCACACGCAGACCAGACAGGCCCAGAGACGCTCGCTCACACGCAGACCAGACAGGCCCAGAGACGCTCGCTCACGCGCAGACCAGACAGAGACCCAGAGACGCTCACTCACACGCAGACTAGACAGGCCCAGAGATGCTCGCTCACGTGCAGACCAGACAGAGACGCTCGCTCACACGCAGACTAGACAGGCCCAGAGATGCTCGCTCACGTGCAGACCAGACAGAGACGCTCGCTCACACGCAGACCAGACAGGCCCAGAGACGCTCGCTCACGTGCAGACCAGACAGGCCCAGAGACGCTCGCTCACGTGCAGACCAGACAGGCCCAGAGACGCTCGCTCACATGCAGAACAGACAGGCCCAGAGACGCTCGCTCACACGCAGACCAGACAGGCCCAGAGACGCTCGCTCACACGCAGACCAGACAGAGACGCTCGCTCACACGCAGACCAGACAGAGACGCTCGCTCACACGCAGACCAGACAGGCCCAGAGATGCTCGCTCACGCGCAGACCAGACACCCAGGCCCTGCAGACAGCGCATATTTACCAGTCGGTCGGGGCTCAAGTCAGTCTGAGTGACCAGGCAAGGCTGACTGAGTGAGGAGTTGGTTTCTTGTTGATCACGATTCGAGGCTTGGTTTGCAGGACTGAACCCAGACTCTAATGTCATGAGGTCTCCACTTTATACACATTAGTTCCCAGGGGAGTCTGTGGGCTTTGCAGTATCATGCTGCCGTCATCCGCCCTTGGGAGGTGTTAGTGCATTCTCCAGAGTTACCCTTTGCTGGGGAGTGTCAGGCTGCTCATCGGTGTGTGTCACTCTTGGGGGGTCTCTGCCTGTCTCCAGAGCTCTGTCAATGGTGCTAATTCCATTCAGCCTCAGGCCAATGGCTGTTCCCTGATTATCTTTAAGGTTCTCACTTCTTGATCCCCTGGGCATCTGTGCTGGCGGCCACACTCCCACCCCTCCACTCGCACCGCACACTTGGGCAGAGCTTCAGACATGATTAGCAGTCACTAAAGGAAAAGCAAAAAGGAAGGAACCTTCCACCACTCCGTTTGTGTTACAGACGAGGGTACAGCTTCATTTGCAGTGCTAACAGGAAGCAGGGCCCCCAGCAAACAGTGTCTGATCAGGAGAGAGGGTGAGGTAGAAGCAGACAGAACTTAGAAGCAAGTCATTAGACATCACGTCATTATGCATTGTACTTACAGTCTTACAGCCAGTACTAAAAGAGACATTTTTGCTACACCTAGGCTATCTGTCAACTTTGCCCCTCTCGGCCTCGTCTTGCCAGGGGCTGCAGAGCTGGGGAAGGGGGGCACTCATTTGTAGTTGTGGAGCCCTGTGCCTTTGAAACTCCACCCCCTCCAACCCATGTGGGGACTCCAGTAAGCCTCTGCCAGGCCCTTGGGAACTCCAGAGCCCAGCCTGTGCTCCTGCTTTCTGCCAGCTGGAGGAGAGGGCTGGGCTGGAGCTGTGCCGTGAGCAGTGGTCCCTGAGAGCCATCTCCAATTGCTTTGCTCCCAGTGTTGTGCAGGGCAGGCTGCCTGCCCTAGTCCGGTGGTACCAGGGGGTTGCTGTGCCCACCCGGTGTCTCCACAGAGCGGGCAGAGTTTACAGGGGATGCTGCGCCATTTGGGAACTGGATTCCTCTAACAGCTGTTTTCTTGAAGCAGGTAGTTCTGAAGTGTGACTTCAGTGTCAGCTTTGTCTGCTCTCCCTGTGCAGGTCCCGGACTACCTCGATCACATCAAGAAGCCAATGGATTTCTATACCATGAAGCAGAACCTGGAGGCCTATCGCTACCTGAATTTTGATGACTTTGAAGAGGATTTCAACCTGATTGTCAGCAACTGCTTGAAATACAATGCCAAGGACACCATCTTCTACCGTGCAGCCGTGCGGCTGCGGGAGCAGGGGGGTGCCGTGTTGCGGCAGGCTCGCCGGCAGGCCGAGAAGATGGGCATTGACTTTGAGACAGGCATGCACTTTCCACACTGCATCCCTGTGGACGAGGTGCTGCGCCGGGACACTGAGGAGGGTGGGTACCAGTGCCCCGTCCCAGGGTGCAACAACTGCAGGAGTCACCTGTGGAGGTGACAGCTAGAAATCCCTGTGAGCTCACTGGGGGCCAGGCACATAACCTAGTGCTCCCACCCCCCGCAGTCTCTGCCATGTCCTCTGAAGCCGCCTTGCCAGGAGGTTTGGTGGCTAGCCAGCCCACGTCCCTTTCCCTGGAGACAGTACCGTTCTCCACTGGAAATTCAGCCTGCCCCAGGCCAGTGCTGGGCCCCGAGGTCCAGGTGCCGGTTGCTGAATCCGCTCGGCTGGCTGGAGACAGGCTCCCTGGCTTAGCACCCTGCACCGAGAGAAGCTGGCTTTGTCCCCAGGATTTGGGGTGACCGTGCAGTGGCTTTCCCTTGGCAGTGGCCCTTCGGCCACCGGTCATGTCTTCCCTGCAGTGACAGCTCCCTCCGGCAGGGCCGTTCTCGCTCCCTGCAGCCTGAGGAAGTGAGGGGCCTGGAGCTGAGCTGTGGGGTCTCCCTCCCTTCCGTGCTCCAGGACACCCCACAATGGTGTTTGTTCCCATTACAAGCCCCTGTCTCGTTCTTACTGGTCCCTGGCCCCCTTGGCAGGATGTGGATTATTCCCTCTGCGCTTTCGAGGCTGAGCCCAATTGGCTCTTCCCTTCCCTTCCTGTCGAGTTCATCTCTTGGGTCCTGGGGGTGACTGTTCTGGGCCCCTCTGGCTTGCCACGACCCCTTTGCATCTCACCTGTCTGCCCCCTTGCCCCCCAGAGGAGGTGCGCTTGCTGCTCTCAGAGAACCAGAAGCATCTGCCCTTGGAGGAGCAGCTGAAGATCTTGCTGGAGCAGCTAGACGAGGTCGGTGCTGGGAAGCAGAGCATTGGGCGCTCCCGCCGTGCCAAGATGATCAAGAAGGAGATCACGGTCCTGCGCCGGAAGCTTGCTCACCCGCGGGACATGCTGGACAGGCACGGCCCCGCTGCCAGGGGCGCCCTGCAGTCCCACCGCACCTGCGAGAAGGACGTCCAGACTGACAGTGCTGCAGAGGAGAGCAGCAGCCAGGAAACTGGCAAAGGTAGCAGCTGTGGGTATCGGGGGTCTGGCCCAGCACGCGGCTCCCAGGTGTGGCGTAACCCTGGGCCTGGACCCACAGCTACGGCCCTTCCCTCTTTCCTTGTTGTGCCCACTGAAGAGCCATGCTCCAGGCTCTCTCGTGCGTGGCCATGGGCTGGGCAGCTGGGGCCTGAGAGGTGATGAGTGTCAGGCCAAGCTCGCTGGGAGCTCCCCCTCGCAGCTGGCCCCTGGGAGGGATTGGGAACCAGCTGGAGAGGGCAGGTCGCTCTTGGGCCTTCCCTGCAGGCTGGCAGGACCCTTTGGCCAGTCCCCTGCATGACTCCACTTGGCTGGGCTGGGCTGGGCTATGCTGGGTGGGGGTGGGGACAGAGGGGGAAGGGGAGGGGCAGCTGACCGCCTGGGCTGATGGGGGAGAAGCCTGGCAAACCAAGACCAGGGAGATGGTTAGAACTCAGAAGGGAGCCAGAGGCGAAAGCGTCCAACCCCGACCAGGCTTGGAACGGGCAGCTCTGGGCCCCTCGCTCAGGTCCTATGGGACTTGGCCACCCTGCCCAGCTTGGACCAAAGCCGCGCCCAGCAGGAAGAGAGCAGAGCTCATGTTCCATGGCTGGCAGTGCAGCTCCATTGGGCCTGGCCTTTGGCTGTTCCAAGCGGGTTTCTTCCCTGTGCAGTGCATCGCGTCATTGCATGGCCAGTCTCTCTGGGCGCCGGCTGCAGGCCTTTGGGGGCTTTTGGCGTCATTCCTGCTTTCACCAGGTAATGGCCTTGAGGCTGTCTCCCACAGGCCTGCAGCTGCTTTCCCCTCCTTCCCTTCTCTAACAGTGTCAGTCCCGGACCCAGGTCTGACCTCAGACCTCTCTCATCTTCCTCAAGAACGTCAGAGCACAGGCTCATCCAGCCCAGCGTCCTGTCTGCCCACAGTGGCCAGGGCTAGGGGCCCCAGAGGGAGTGAACGGACCAGCGAATCATCATGTGATCCCTCCCGTCTCCCATTCCCAGCCGCTGACAGAGGCCAGGGCCAGCCTCCCTGTCCAGCCTGGCTAATAGGCACTGATGGGCCTGCCCTCCAAGAACGTATCGAGCTCTTTTTTGAACCCTGTTAAAGTTCTGGTCTTCGCAACCTCCTCTGGCGAGGAGTTCCCCAGGTTGCGTGCTACATGAAGAAATATCCTTTTCTTTATTTTAAACCTGCTATCTATTAATTTCTTTGGTGGCCCCTAGTTCTTGTGTTATGGGAACCAGTAAATAACTTTTCCTTATTCACCTTCGGCGCACCAATCACTTCCTGCTTCAGGCCTGATGGGCCTTGAGCACAGAGGTCCAGGCTTTGCCACATCATGTCAGCTGTCAGGGCTAGTGTGAGCTGTGGGGCAGAGCTCCCCTGGGAAGCTGCTCAGCTTCTCACCAGGCCTTCTCTCCTCTGCTCTCTCCAGGCCTGGGCCCCAACTCTTCCTCCACCCCAGCACATGAAGTTGGCAGGAGGACGTCTGTGCTCTTCTCCAAAAAGAACCCCAAAACTGCAGGTCCCCCCAAACGCCCCGGACGGCCACCCAAGAACCGAGACAGCCAGCTTGCTGCAGGGCATGGGAGTAGCCCGATAGGTCCCCCCCAGCTCCCAATAATGGGGGGGTCGCAGCGCCAGCGGAAGAGAGGCAGGAGCCCACGCCCAAGTTCCAGCTCTGACAGTGACAGTGATAAATCCACAGAAGACCCTCCCATTGGTGAGTGTGGGCGGGGCAGCAGGGAAGGTGGGCGGGGTCTTGCTGGGTCTGTGTGTGTGACTGTACTGGTGTTCCTTGCCTGGCTGTGCTGCAGACCTGTCAGCCAATGGCTTCAGCGGGGGGAGCCAGCCGGTGAAAAAGAGCTTCCTGGTCTACCGGAACGACTGCAGCCTTCCTCGCAGCAGCTCCGACTCGGAGTCCAGCAGCAGCAGCAGCAGCAGCGCCGCCTCGGATCGCACCAGGTATGGGGCCCACATGGCTCCTGGTGCTGGCCTAGGCCTTTGGCTGTCCCATGCAGTGGGCCAGCGGGGAGGGGCTGTCCCAGCACCTGGGCCAGGAGCGTCAGGAAAGCCGTTTCGTGAGCTGACACACCCACTGTGGCTGCCCAGCTGCTCCCTACCTGTCCCATGCCGCACCCCAAGCTGCGTGGGTTTGGAACATCCCTGCAGAGGTGCCTGAGGGCCAGATGCTGGCACTCCTTGGGCCTGCGCTCAGCCCTGCCCTGGGGACAGCTGTCCAACCTCCTGCGTGGCCAGAGTAGATAGAGAATGGCTGCTGGCGGCAGTTCCTTTGTCTCCATGGGCAGAGGGGCCTCAGGCCTTTCCTGGAGTGAAGACAGGCTGCAGGGGGGGCCATGTCATCTGGAGGACTCTCCTCACTTAGCCACTGACTCCTGCTTTCCGAGGCAGCTGGAGAGCCTGGTGTTCTAGTACACTTGTTGAGCAGTTCCTCTGCTGAGCGCTGTGGGGGCTCCTCCTGAGGGCGAGATTAAAGAGACTGGGACTTTTCAGCTTGGAAGAGAGGAGACTGAGGGGGGATATGATGGAGGTCTATAACATCATGAGTGGTGTGGAGAAAGTGAATAAGGAAAAGTTATTTACTTGTTCCCGTAATATAAGAACTAGGGGCCACCAAATGAAACTAATGGGCAGCAGGTTTAAAACAAATAAAAGGAAGTTCTTCACACAGCGCACAGTCAATCTGTGGAACTCGTTGCCTGAGGAGGTTGTGAAGGCTAGGACTATAACAGGGTTTAAAAGAGAGCTAGATAAATTCATGGAGGTAAAGTCCAGAAATGGCTATTAGCCAGGATGGGTAAGGAATGGTGTCCCTGGACTCTGTTTGTCAGAAGGTGGAGATGGATGGCAGGAGAGAGATCACCGGATCATTACCTGTTCATTCACTCCCTCTGGGACACCTGACATTGGCCACTGTCGGCAGACAGGATACTGGGCTGGATGGATCTTTGGTCTGACCCGGTATGGCTGCCCTTATGTTCACTTACCAGCCACCTCCTAGGGCATGGGTATCCTAAGGACCCCTCTTCCTCCCACCCCTGCTGGAAGGGCCATGTGGCCCCTAGTAACAGACTGCTCCCATGCCTTCCCACAGCACAACGCCCTCAAAGCAGGGCAGAGGGAAGCCTTCCTTCTCCCGGGTGAACTTCCCAGAAGATAGCAGTGAGGACACCTCTGGGACGGAGAACGAGGCCTACTCCGTTGGCGCGGGGCGAGGCGTGGGTCACAGCAGTGAGTATCTTGGGTCCCCGGCTCGGGTCACTGTCTGGAGGGTCAGTGCTAATTCCACCCCCTTTCTTTGGCGCAGTGGTGCGGAAGAGCATTGGGCGTGGAGCTGGGTGGTTGTCGGAAGATGAAGACTCCTCTCTGGATGCACTGGACCTGGTGTGGGCAAAGTGCCGGGGGTACCCATCCTACCCAGCACTGGTGGGTACAGCAGCCTGCGCGCCTCCGCTCCGTTTGCTCCCACTGAAGGGTCCCCTGGCACTGTAGCCAAGGCAGCACTCTTGATGAGAATCCCCTCCCTTTGCCCCCACATCACTGCTATCCTCCAGCCAATAGTAGGCTGGGCTCCCTGGCCCCTGGGAGTGGGGGGGAGTCCAGGGCTTGCTCCGCTGTGCAAATCCCGAGGTACCCTTGTTCCTTGGCTCTTACACGGGGGCCTGAGGGTGGCCTCAGATCTCCTCCCAGAGAGTGCTTACTCACACACTTGTTCCCATAATATAAGAACTAGGGGCCACTAAATGAAACTAATGGGCAGCAGGTTTAAAACAAATAAAAGGAAGTTCTTCACACAGCGCATAGTCAACCTGTGGAACTCCTTGCCTGAGGAGGTTGTGAAGGCTAGGACTATAACAGGGTTTAAAAGAGAGCTAGATAAATTCATGGAGGTAAAGTCCAGAAATGGCTATTAGCCAGGATGGGTAAGGAATGGTGTCCCTGGACTCTGTCAGAGGGTGGAGATGGATGGCAGGAGAGAGATCCCTTGATCATTACCTGTTCAGTTCACTCCCTCTGGGGCACCTGGCATTGATCACTGTCAGCAGACAGGGTACTGGGCTGGATGGACCTTTGGTCTGACCCAGTATGGCTGCTCTTATGTTCACAGGGTCTTCACTGGGGCGGGGTGCAGAGAACAGCGTCTAATAGGGATTCAAAGGAAGAATGCTGCCAAAAGCTGAGGGATAGATTACTGGTGGCTGGGCTGCGCTCTGCTTGTCCTGAGCTGGAGTGAGCATCCAGGATCTGCTGTGTGCCCCAGGACAGGCATTCCCCGTGTCTGAACGGGACTGGGGCAGGCTCCCCTCCTGCCCCTTCCAGGGATCTCACCTCTGTCTCCCCTGTGCCTTTGGCAGATCATTGATCCGAAGATGCCACGGGAGGGCATGTTCCACCATGGCGTCCCCATCCCAGTGCCTCCCTTGGAGGTGCTGAAACTGGGAGAGCAGATGACTCAGGAAGCACGAGAGCATCTCTACCTCGTCCTCTTCTTTGACAACAAGCGCACCTGGTAAGGCCAGGCTTTTTCCAGCTGCGTGCCCCTGCATGGCAGAGCCAGGCCCTGGGGACGGAGTGGGAGCAGGGCTTGGGGGGGGGGCAGTTGGAGGCCTCCAGTGAGGTGTGCTGTCCCTTTCCCCAGGCAGTGGCTGCCCCGCACCAAGCTTGTGCCGCTGGGTGTGAACCAGGACCTGGACAAGGAGAAGATGCTGGAGGGCCGCAAGTCAAACATCCGCAAGTCTGTGCAGATTGCCTACCACCGGGCCATGCAGCATCGCAACAAGGTGCAAGGCGAGCAGAGCAGCGACTCCAGCGAGAGTGACTGAGGCCTGTCTCGGCAAGAGCACCCAGGACTCTGGCCTGGGCACTAAGTGCAGCTGGTCTGTACGGGCGTCGCTGGCACAGCCCCAGAGCTTGCAGCCCGCCAGTGGGTTAGAGCAGAAGCAGGGTGAGCCACCACCTGCTGCAGAAGGCAGTGCCCGGCGCTTCCTTGGCTGCCCTGGGCACAGCCCAGCCTGGGGCTGCTGAAGAGTACAGGCCCGGAGCGGCAGGGCCGTCCCTCCTTTCCAGCTGGTACTGCTACAGCACCCTTCCTGCTGCCCTGCTCACGCCTGCTCCAGGGGAGTCCTGGCTCGTGTTTCGCGTTCCTGGGGCCGGGGCCTTGCCAGGGAGGCCTCAGTGCCCCCGCGTGCAGCCGCACAGCTCCAGCGGGGCCCCGGAAATGTAAACTAGGCTCAGTTGCAGCGCGGCGCAGCGGCGGGGGGGCCGTTTCGGTACCGCGTCACCCTGCTGCGCGCCGCGCGCGCCGCGCCCCGCCCCGCCCCCTGGACCCTCCCTTGCACGCGGTGCGAGGGGCCGGCTGCCCCGCCCGACTCGGCTCCCGCGCCCGCGCCCGCGCCCGCGCCCTTGTATTTATTGGGAGGAAGCAGGGGCTGAACTCTGGGGGAATAAAGCTGTGGCGGGACCCCTGGGCCTGTGCTGCGCCGCGCCGCGCCGCGCTCCGGAACGGGGGGCGGGGCTTGGGCCGCATGCGCAGTGCGGGCGGAACTTGGCCATAGAGAGGCCGGCGGGAGGCCAGAGCGGCGCTGCGGGCCGGAGCCATGAGGCGCTGGGCGGGCCGCCTGCCCTGCCCGCGCGCGGAGCTGCGCCTCGAGCTGGTGCTGCGCTGCGGCCAGGCCTTCCGGTCAGCGCCTGGCCCCGCCCCCTACGTCCGCCCTCTGTGGGGGGAAGCGCCTGGCCCCGTCCCTGGGGGGAGAGCGACCCCTGGCCCCACCCTCTGTGGGGGAAGCGCCACGGCCCCGCCCTCTGTGGGGAGAGCGACCCCTGGCCCCGCCCCTGGGGGGAGAGCGACCCCTGGCCCCGCCCTCTGTGGGGGGAAGCGCCACGGCCCCGCCCCTGGGGGGAGAGCGACCCCTGGCCCCGCCCTCTGTGGGGGGAAGCACCACGGCCCCGCCCCTGGGGGGAGAGCGACCCCTGGCCCCGCCCTCTGTGGGGGAAGCGCCACGGCCCCGCCCTCTGTGGGGGGAAGCGCCACGGCCCCGCCCCTGGGGGGAGAGCGACCCCTGGCCCCGCCCTCTGTGGGGGGAAGCGCCACGGCCCCGCCCCTGGGGGGAGAGCGACCCCTGGCCCCGCCCTCTGTGGGGGGAAGCGCCACGGCCCCGCCCCTGGGGGGAGAGCGACCCCTGGTCCCGCCCTCTGTGGGGGGAAGCACGGCCCGCCTGGGGAGGGACCCCTGGCCCCGCCCTCTGTGGGGGGAAGCGCCACGGCCCCGCCCCTGGGGGGAGAGCGACCCCTGGCCCCGCCCTCTGTGGGGGGAAGCGCCACGGCCCCGCCCCTGGGGGGAGAGCGACCCCTGGTCCCGCCCTCTGTGGGGGGAGAGTGACCCCTGGCCCCGCCCTCTGTGGGGGGAAGCGCCACGGCCCCACCCCTGGGGGGAGAGCGACCCCTGGCCCCGCCCTCTGTGGGGGAAGTGCCACGGCCCCGCCCCTGGGGGGGAGAGCGACCCCTGGCCCCGCCCTCTGTGGGGGGAAGTGCCACGGCCCCGCCCCTGGGGGGAGAGCGACCCCTGGCCCCGCCCTCTGTGGGGGGAAGTGCCACGGCCCCGCCCCTGGGGGGAGAGCGACCCCTGGCCCCGCCCTCTGTGGGAGGAAGCGCTACGGCCCCACCCCTGGGGGGAGAGCGACCCCTGGCCCCGCCCTCTGTGGGGGAAGTGCCACGGCCCCGCCCCTGGGGGGGAGAGCGACCCCTGGCCCCGCCCTCTGTGGGGGGAAGTGCCACGGCCCCGCCCCTGGGGGGAGAGCGACCCCTGGCCCCGCCCTCTGTGGGGGGAAGTGCCACGGCCCCGCCCCTGGGGGGAGAGCGACCCCTGGCCCCGCCCCTGGGGGGGAGAGCGACCCCTGGCCCCGCCCTCTGTGGGGGGAAGCGCCACGGCCCCGCCCCCCGGGGGGGGTAAGTGTCCCCTGTGGGGCGAGCACCCAGCTCTGCCCTGGGGCGGGACCCCAGCCTGTGGCTGCCGTGGGGCTGGGCTGGGCTGGGCTGGTCTTGCGCCCACATTGCTGTGCCGTGACCCGTGGCAAAGCCATTGGGGCAGGAGGCTCCCTGGCGCGGAGAGTCCAGCCCCTAGCGTGGGTCACAAGCACAGAACTGGCCCGTGGCCCCCTGCCCTGACTGGCCTTTGTGTGTCAGCTGGAGGGAGAGCAGTCCTGGGCACTGGACCGGCGTCCTGGCCGGCCGGGTGTGGACGCTGACGCAGACAGACGAGCAGCTCTGCTACACTGTCTACGAGGAGGAGGAGGAGGAGGAGGGGGGCAGCTGCAAGAAGCTCCCACAGAGCGAGGCACCAGGGAGTCTGTACTCTGAGGCCCCTGCCTTGGAGCCTTTGGGGGGTGCGGACAGCTGTGAAGCCCAGAAGATCCTCCGTGACTACTTCCAGCTGGATGTAAACCTGGCGGCGCTGTACCAGGCCTGGGGCACGCTGGACCCACACTTCCAGCAAGTGGCTGCCAATTTCCCAGGTATGTTCCTGCTGGGCAGCTGCTGAGCTGGCGGGAGCTGCCGTCTGGGCTGCCCGTAGCCCTGGGTTGCCTGGCAGGTGGGCTGGGACTGCCCCTTCAGTTGTGGCGTCTTGCGGGGCTTTTGTCTGCCTAGTGCTGCACGTCGGGTTGCCAGGGCTCCGTGCTCCAGGCACTGGCCGGTGGAGCGCCAGCCAGCACTCTAACACTGCAGTGCAGACATGGGGCACGCTGACCGCAGGGCTCACCTGGGCTGGGAACACGGCCTCACTGAGCAGCACCAGCTCCGTGGCCAGGAGCTGCCAGTGGCTCAGTCCTCAGCTCCTGCTTGCCGAGCCCGGAGCAATGCTGTCATGGGCATCTGGCAGGTGAGGGCAGGGCCTCTCTGCAGCCTGGCCTGTACAGCAGCCGAGCTGTGCGGGGTGAAAGTCACACAGGGGCTGGCTGCCTCCTGCCAGCCTCGTGGCTCTTCCCAGGGTTCTGCGCTACTCCTGGGGCTCTGGGCTGAGTGGGCGGTGGGGCCCACCGTACTGCCTCCCCCGGTTCCGGAGCCACCCAGGGGCTCTGTCCAAGGAGTGCCAGGAGCAGGCCCCTGCTCATGTCTCAGGCAGGCTTTCAGTCAGCCTGCCCTTTTGCAGGTTGTCAAGCCAGGCCTAAGCTCAACAGAGGCCTCCTACGGGCTTTTCTTGCTTGTGGGACCCAATCCTGTAGGGCCTGATCCTTTCTGGGCTCCCCACTGCCCAGGACACCATCCTTTCACAGGGGACCTGCACTCCTTGCCACAATGGCAGGCTTACCCAGTGGTTGTGCTAAGGCACGTTTTACATGAGCGGCCCCGTGGCTGTGCTGGCTGGGCTGTCTGATCAGCACGCATTGCGTGCTGCCTGCCCAACGAGCAAGGAGCTGCACAGCACAGCACAGCTCACGCAGCCCTGTGGAACATGCTCATATACCCCATTCAATGGGGCCCACCACAGGGACGTAAGCAACGCCTCGAGTAGTCGACGACATGATGAGTTTCCCTCATGGCCCAGGGAATGGGAAGAAACCCCGCATCCCATTGCACACGGCTGCTGCACCCTACCGCCCCCCAAAACTAAGGCCCTTGGTCCTGCCGCCGGGGTGTGCCCCTACAGGGGCTCAGAGAAGGAGGAACTCTCCCTATGAATTCTCCGGCCAGCCTAGAGCACAAACAGGCATGTCTACAGCCCTGCAAATCCACAGCTAGCCGCTCCGCTCCCCGGCTACCCGCTCCCTCCCCTCTCCCGTTCGCTCCCCTCCCCGGCTACCCGCTCCCTCCCCTCTCCCGTTCGCTCCCCTCCCCGGCTACCCGCTCCCTCCCCTCTCCCGTTCGCTCCCCTCCCCGGCTACCCGCTCCCTCCCCTCTCCCGTTCGCTCCGCTCCCCGGCTACCCGCTCCCTCCCCTCTCCCGTTCGCTCCCCTCCCCGGCTACCCGCTCCCTCCCCTCTCCCGTTCGCTCCCCTCCCCGGCTACCCGCTCCGTCCCCTCTCCCGTTCGCTCCCCTCCCCGGCTACCCTCTCCCGTTCGCTCCCCTCCCCGGCTACCCGCTCCGTCCCCGCTCCCGTTCGCTCCGCTCCCCGGCTACCCTCTCCCGTTCGCTCCGCTCCCCGGCTACCCTCTCCCGTTCGCTCCGCTCCCCAGCTACCCGCTCCCGTTCGCTCCGCTCCCCGGCTACCCGCTCCGTCCCCTCTCCCGTTCGCTCCGCTCCCCGGCTACCCGCTCCGTCCCCGCTCCCGTTCGCTCCCCTCCCCGGCTACCCGCTCCCTCCCCGCTCCCGTTCGCTCCCCTCCCCGGCTACCCGCTCCCTCCCCTCTCCCGTTCGCTCCCCTCCCCGGCTACCCGCTCCGTCCCCGCTCCCGTTCGCTCCGCTCCCCGGCTACCCGCTCCCTCCCCTCTCCCGTTCGCTCCCCTCCCCGGCTACCCGCTCCCTCCCCTCTCCCGTTCGCTCCCCTCCCCGGCTACCCGCTCCCTCCCCTCTCCCGTTCGCTCCCCTCCCCGGCTACCCGCTCCG
This sequence comes from Pelochelys cantorii, assembly GCA_032595735.1. Lineage (NCBI taxonomy): Eukaryota > Metazoa > Chordata > Testudines > Trionychidae > Pelochelys > Pelochelys cantorii. The sequence continues at coordinate 858,240 of CM064336.1, forward strand.
TCCCCTCTCCCGTTCGCTCCGCTCCCCGGCTACCCGCTCCGTCCCCGCTCCCGTTCGCTCCCCTCCCCGGCTACCCGCTCCCTCCCCTCTCCCGTTCGCTCCCCTCTCTGGCGTCCGGATCCCTCCCCGGCTACCCGCTCCCTCCCCTCTCCCGTTCGCTCCCCTCCCCGGCTACCCGCTCCCTCCCCTCTCCCGTTCGCTCCCCTCCCCGGCTACCCGCTCCGTCCCCGCTCCCGTTCGCTCCGCTCCCCGGCTACCCTCTCCCTCCCCTCTCCCGTTCGCTCCGCTCCCCGGCTACCCGCTCCCTCCCCTCTCCCGTTCGCTCCCCTCCCCGGCTACCCGCTCCCTCCCCTCTCCCGTTCGCTCCGCTCCCCGGCTACCCGCTCCGTCCCCGCTCCCGTTCGCTCCGCTGCCCGGCTACCCGCTCCGTCCCCGCTCCCCTCCCCGGCTACCCGCTCCCTCCCCGCTCCCGTTCGCTCCCCTCCCCGGCTATCCTCTCCCTCCCCTCTCCCGTTCGCTCCGCTCCCGTTCGCTCCGCTCCCCGGCTACCCTCTCCCGTTCGCTCCGCTCCCCGGCTACCCGCTCCCGTTCGCTCCGCTCCCCGGCTACCCGCTCCGTCCCCTCTCCCGTTCGCTCCGCTCCCCGGCTACCCGCTCCGTCCCCGCTCCCGCTCCCGTTCGCTCCGCTACCCGCTCCGTCCCCTCTCCCGCTCCCGTTCGCTCCGCTCCCCGGCTACCCTCTCCCTCCCCTCTCCCGTTCGCTCCGCTCCCCGGCTACCCGCTCCGTCCCCGCTCCCGTTCGCTCCGCTCCCCAGCTACCCTCTCCCGTTCGCTCCACTCCCCGGCTACCCGCTCCGTCCCCTCTCCCGTTCGCTCCGCTGCCCGGCTACCCGCTCCGTCCCCGCTCCCGCTCCCGTTCGCTCCGCTCCCCGGCTACCCTCTCCCTCCCCTCTCCCGTTCGCTCCGCTCCCCGGCTACCCGCTCCGTCCCCGCTCCCGCTCCCGTTCGCTCCGCTCCCCGGCTACCCTCTCCCTCCCCTCTCCCGTTCGCTCCGCTCCCCGGCTACCCGCTCTGTCCCTCGCCCGTTCGCTCCGCTCCCCGCTCCGTCCCTCGCCCGTTCGCTCCGTGCCCCGGCTACCCGCTCCGTCCCCGGCTACCTGCGCCGTTCTCTCGCCCGTTCGCTCCTTCCCCGGCTAGCCGCACCGTCCCCTCGCCGGTTCGCTCCGCTCCCCGGCTAGCCGCGCCGTCCTCTCGCCCGTTCGCTCCGCTCCCCGGCTACCCGCTCCGTCCCTCGCCCGTTCGCTCCCCTCCCCGCTCCGTCCCTCGCCCGTTCGCTCCGCTCCCCGGCTACCCGCTCCGTCCCCGGCTAGCCGTACCGTCCTCTCGCCTGTTCGCTCCGCTACCCGCTCCGTCCCCCGCTACCTGCGCCGTCCTCTCGCCTGTTCGCTCTGCTCCCCGGCTACCCGCTCCGCTCCCCGGCTAGCTGTGCCGTCCATTCGCTCCGCTCCCCGGCTACCCGCTCTGTCCCCGGCTACCTGCGCCATCCTCTCGCCAGTTCGCTCCGCTCCCCGGCTACCCGCTCCGTCCCTCGCCCATTCGCTCCACTCCCCGCTCCGTCCCTCGCCCATTCGCTCCACTCCCTGCTCCGTCCCTCGCCCATTCGCTCCGCTCCCCGGCGACCCGCTCCGCTCCCCGGCTAGCCATGCCGTCCTCTCGCCCGTTCGCTCCGCTCCCCGGCTACCCGCTCCGTCCCCCGTTACCTGCACCGTCCTCTCGCCTGTTCGCTCCGCTCCCCGGCTACCCGCTCCGTCCCTCGCCCATTCGCTCCGCTCCCCGCTCCGTCCCTCGCCCATTCGCTCCGCTCCCTGCTCCGTCCCTCGCCCATTCGCTCCGCTCCCCGGCGACCCGCTCCGCTCCCTGGCTAGCCATGCCGTCCTCTCGCCCGTTCGCTCCGCTCCCCGGCTACCCGCTCCGTCCCCCGTTACCTGCACCGTCCTCTCGCCTGTTCGCTCCGCTTCCCGGCTACCCGCTCCACTCCCCGGCTAGCCATGCCGTCCGCTCCCCGGCTAGCCGCACCATCCCCTCGCCCGTTCGCTACGCTCCCCGGCTAGCCGCGCCATCCTCTTGCCCGTTCGCTCCGCTCCCCGGCTACCCGCTCCGTCCCTCGCCCGTTCGCTCCGCTCCCCGGCTACCTGCTCCGTCCCTGGCTACCTGCGCCATCCTCTCGCCTGTTCGCTCCACTCCCCGGCTACCCGCTCCGCTCCCCGGCTAGCCGCGCCGTCCCCTCGCCCGTTCGCTCCGCGCCCCGGCTACCCGCGCCATCCCCTCTCCCGTTCGCTCCGCTCCCCGCTCCGTCCCTCGCCCGTTCGCTCCGCTCCCCGGCTACCCGCTCCGTCCCTGGCTAGCCGCACTGTCCCCTCGCCCGTTCGCTCCGCTCCCCGGCTCCCCGCGCCGTCCTCTCGCCAGTTCGCTCCGCTCCCCGCGCCGTCCTCTCGCCCATTCGCTCCGCTGCCCACTCCGCTCCCCGGCTCCCCGCGCCGTCCTCTCGCCCGTTCGCTCCGCTCCCCGCGCCGTCCTCTCGCCCATTCGCTCCGCTGCCCGCTCCGTCCCCTCGCCCGTTCGCTCCGCTCCCCGGCTACCCGCTCCGTCCCCTCGCCGGTTCGCTCCGCTCCCCGGCTAGCCGCGCCGTCCCCTCTCCCGTTCGCTCCGCTCCCCGCTCCGTCCCTCGCCCGTTCGCTCCGCTCCCCGGCTACCCGCTCCGTCCCTGGCTAGCCGCACCGTCCCCTCGCTCGTTCGCTCCGCTCCCCGGCTACCCGCTCTGTCCCCGGCTACCTGCGCCATCCTCTCGCCCGTTCGCGCTGCTCCCCGGCTACCCGCACCGTCCCCTCACTCGTTCGCTCCGCTCCCCGGCTAGCCGCGCCATCCTCTCGCCCGTTTGCTCCGCTCCCCAGCTAGCCGCGCCATCCTCTCGCACGTTCGCTCCGCTCCCCGGCTACCCACTCTGTCCCCGGCTACCTGCGCCGTCCTCTCGCCCGTTCGCTCCGCTCCCCGGCTCCCCGTGCCGTCCTCTCGCCCGTTCGCTCCGCTCCCCGCGCCGTCCCCTCGCCCGTTCGCTCCGCTCCCCGCGCCGTCCCCTCGCCCGTTCGCTCCGCTCCCCAGCTACCCGCTCCGTCCCCTCGCCCGTTCGCTCCGCTCCCCGCTCCGTCCCCTCGCCCGTTCGCTCTGCTCCCGGGCTAGCTGTGCCGTCCCCTTGCCCGTTTGCTCCCCTCACCCATTCGCTCCGCTCCCTGACTACCTGCTCCATCCTCTTGCCCGTTCCCGCTGTCCTCTCGCCCATTCACTCCACTCCCCGCCTAGCCACTCCGTCTCCTCGCCTGTTCGCTCTGTTCTCCCTCTCGCTGCTCGGTTGCTGAGGGTACCTGCAGCCCTGCATGGCTGCTTTACACCATGTACCCACAGCTCGCATGCTGCTGTGGGTGTTTGCTGCTCATTCTTTGGCTGGGGATATGCGTAGCTGTGCGGGGCTCTCATGGTGTGTCATGTCTTTCCTGAGTGCTGTGTGAGCCTGGCAGGAGCCTGGTGTGTGCAGGGTGGAGCTGGGTTCCAATTGGCATGTTCCTGCCCCTAATGTGGGCAGGGATGAAGTCTCCCTGGCTCAGCAGAGTTGGGGGAGGGGGGGTCCTGTGGGTGCTTTCTCTGCTTAGCTGGTCCTCGGAGGAGGCGCGTGGGGCACTGGCCCTGTAGCTGGTGCGGTGCAGGGCTGCTTCTGCGGCTGGTCTAGGCTGGGGGCCTGAGCACCTGACTCCTGCTGCGGGACTGTGGCCCCGGGTGCTGCCATGTCTGAGGCTGCCTCTGGCCTGCAGGCGTCCGCGTGTTGCGCCAGGACCCTGTCGAGTGTCTCTTCTCCTTCCTCTGCACCTCCAACAACCACCTGGCACGCATCACAGGCATGATCGAGCGCCTCTGCCAGGCCTTTGGGCGCCACCTCTGCCAGCTGGACATGCAGCCGCACCACGCCTTCCCCTCGCTGCAGGCCCTAGCCGGTGAGTGTTTCCCTGCTGCAGGCCGTGCCAGCCCAGTGTCTGGCCCCCCCCGCACCCCACCCCTCCAGCCAGCCACCTGGCCCCCCCCCACTCGCCCAGTTGTGCCAACCGAGCTGCCCCCGCACCTGCCCCCTACACCTCCACCCCAGCTGGCAGCCTAGCACCTGTCCCCTCTTGGTGTTCCACTGCAGGGGCTGACACCGAGGGCCGGCTCCGGGCCCTGGGCTTTGGCTACCGAGCGAGGTTTGTGCATCAGAGCGCCCAGGCTGTCCTGGAGCAGTTTGGTGCCCAGGGGCTGCACCAGTTGCGCAGTGTCCCCTACCCAGAGGCCAAGAGGCTGCTGTGCACCCTGCCCGGCGTGGGGGCCAAGGTGAGTGCAGGCCCTGTGCGCTGCAGCTCTGCCTGGCCCTGCCCCGCCCCCAGGCTGGGCAGGGAGCCAGGGCTGCCTGTGGCTGGGACCAGGATGTGATGCAGTGCATTCTGTGGGATTCCCGCTGTGTGTTGGGCCCCTACCTGGGAGGGGAGACAAAGGGCAGGCGGGGAGGGGGAGGGGGAAATGAGTCAGTCTCAGCTGGGCTAAGAGTGGGAAAGGTGGGGGGGGAGGATCTGGGACCCCTTCCCCCCCAGCGGACTAAGGCTGCCTGCCCTGGCTCCCATGCTGCGCTGTGTCCCTGGGAACCAAGAAACCGTCTGTTCTACCTGGCGCCTGAGAGTCCCCTGTGGCTGCAGCCGGGGGTGCATGGTCGAGGCCCCCCCCCCCGCCGCACTGTGATGTCTGGTCAGGGTGGGGTCCTGGCTCACTCTCCCCACGCTCGCTGGCAGGTGGCTGACTGCGTGTGCCTGATGGCGCTGGACAAGACGGAGGCAGTGCCTGTGGACACCCACATGTGGCAGATCGCCCGGCGGGACTACGGCCTGCAGCTGGGCACTGGAGCGCATCGTGTGCCCGGGCGCCAGCACAGCCAGCTGGGTGAGTGCTGGGGGAGGGCCGGGCGGGCCATCTGGGCACTGCTCAGTCCCCTCACCCTGCTTCTCTCCACAGGAGACTTTTTCCAGCGGCTCTGGGGCCCTTATGCAGGCTGGGCACAGGCAGTAAGTAGGGCCCAAGGCATGGGCACAGCACCCCGCCCCCACGATGCCCAGCCCCACCCCCTTGGTGCCCCCCACCTACCCCTCTCTCCCTGTCTTGCAGGTTCTCTTCTGTGCCGATTTAAAGCTGTTCCAGCAGGTCCCTGGGCCGTGGAGGGACCCAGCAGCTGCCCTGGCCCCTCGGGGACCCACTGATGCCCTGGAAGCCAGGGGGCAGCACTGGGCTTCACCTGCCACCACACAGACTCTGGGCCCAGGATCTGCTCCAGCCCCTGGTGCCCTGCCTGGGAAGCGCCGGCGTGGGGAGAACAGCTGCACTAGGCCTGGCCCCCAGCCCTAGGCCACAAGGCAGCCCCCAAATCCCTGAGTCCTCGCTGGCTGGCCAGGGCAAACACAGCCTGACCTGCCACAGCCCACGCATGGGGCTCCCGGGAGGCGCCGCCCCCCCCCGCCCAAGGAGCAGCCAGGGGCCACGCTCACTGCTTTCTTTTAATACAAGCCTCACCGGAGAAACAGCCACGCGTGGCAATTCTGCTTCAACATGCGGGAAGGGGGTGGGGCAGAGCCACAAGGGTGGGGGCCAGGAACGGGGGCCAGAAGTGGGGGTGCAGCTAAGCAACCCCCCTTGTTCACAGCAAAGACCAGCCCCAGCTCGCTCACCAAGCCCCCTCCCCTGGCCAGTCGCCTGCTCCAGGCCTCCTGCCCCACTGCCTCGTGCAGGGGGTCCAGCCAGCGTGCAAGCCCCAGCTCCCCCCGCCCCCGAGCTCCCTGCGGCCGAGCGGGAGGGCTGGGCGAGCCCATGCAAACCCCACGGGGGGGCCAGCGCGCCGGGCCTGGGGCTCGGTTCCTAGCCCCCACCCTGCAGCAGGGGCACGCGTGCTCAGGCACCGGGGCCGGGCTGAGTGCAGCCGCAGCAACGTGAGTCCGCCCCATGCAGGGCGCCCTGCAGGGCGGTGCTGGTGTGGCAGGGGAGGCCGGGCCACGCCGGGGGCCATCAGTCCTGGGGCGGGTCCTGCGACGGGGGCCCCAGCAGCCTGGCATCTGACCCTGCAGGAGAGACGGCGCATCAGAGGCGGGGCCCTGCCTGGGGCTGGGCGGCCGTGGGCAGGGCCGCGGCGAGGGGGGACGGGCAACTCACCCTCGCTGCCCTGCGCGCCCAGCAGCTCGCTGGGGCCCAGGCCGGGGGGCGCGGTTTGCCCGCCTCCTTCCTGGCTTGTCCCGAGCTGCAGCTTCCTCATGTGTCTCACCACCGCCGTGGCATTGAAGGCTTGCTGCACCAGACAGAGCACGGTGGGGCCCTCGGTGCACGAGACCCTGAGCCCCGCCCCCCGCAGCCCAGCGCTGCTGCCCCCCAGCCCCCCTGTCCCGCCCCCCCGCAGCCCAGCGCTGCTACCCTGCTGCGGCCCCCCTGCCCCACCTCCAGCTGGGCCTCCCCGCAGCCCAGCCCCTGTGCTGAAGAAGCAAGGCGTGCCCAGCGCCCCCCGCTGCCAGGGAGCATGTGGCGTGGTGGTGGGGCAGGGGATGGGCACTCACTTTCCACTTGCTCTTGGCGAAGTTCTTTTTGATCTGCTCACTGACGGACTGGTGGATGTTCCTGTCCAGCGCTGTGTCCCCGGCGATCCTGAGACGGGCACAGGCAGTTGGTGGCCAGCAGCTCCCCCCACAAGCCAGGCTGGCGGGGCAGGGCACCCAGCTGGCTGTGGGGGGCTGTGGCTGTCCCTCTGCAGGGACATGCCGGGGGCAGAAGAGGGGCCCTTACCATGGGTGCTGCAGGGCCTGCTCGCATGTGAAGCGCTTGCTGGGATCCTTCTCCATTAAGTGCTGGATGAAATCTTTGGCTAGAAGCAGAGAACAAAGCTCCGTCACAGCAGCCGCTGGGCCCTCCCCACATGGCCCCGGCCTGGGGGCGGGGGGGCAGAATGCAAGCCTTGCGCACCTGACTCAGAGATGTCGTCCCAGTAGGGTGAGTCGAACTCGTACTCAGCCCGCAGGATCTGCTCAAAGAGCTTTGCATCGTTCTCATCATAGAAGGGGGGGTAGCCGCACAGCCTGGGGGGGGGAGAGAGCACTGCTGGGGGGGCGATATGCGGCTGGGAGGTACGGGGAGGCGTGTTATCCAAAGCACAGACCCACCCAATGCAGGGGATTCCCCCCAAATCCATACAGCCCCCCCGCCTCCCCCCCCGCCCTGCAGTACCTACAGGATGTAGGCGATGACACCGATGGACCAGCAATCCACGGCCTTGCTGTAGGGCTTCTGCGCTAGCACCTCTGGGGCTGGGGGCAGATGTGAGGGGAGCTTAGTCGCCAGAGAGTTAATTCCAGGGCCCCCTGCCCCTCCCAGCACAGTGCGGCTGCGCCAGCTTCACTCACCCACGTAGCCGGGGGTGCCACAGGCTGTGGCCATGACACTGCCGCAGCCCTCGATCTTGGACAGCCCGAAGTCGCTGATCATGATCTTGGAGTCAGGGTCCAAGCTGTAATAGAGCAGGTTCTCGGGCTGCGCCGAGCCGGGGGGTCAGCCAAGGCCCCGGCGGGCTCCAGCCCCCCACCCTGCCCCAGGGCCTCCCCCTGCCTCTGTATGACCCCAGCTGGCCCTGCAGCTCCTGCCCCCTTGGGCCCCCTGTCTCCCGCCTTCCTGCCCCATTAACCCAGCCACCAAGGCTCTGCCTTCCCAGCATGCACTGCAGCACCCAGGCTGCCCGAGTCAGGCAGGAGCCATCCAGGCCTGTCAGTGTCCCCCTCGACCACCGGGCCCAGCAGAGCCCCGGGGCCGGACCACGAGGCGCCGTTGGAAGCGGCCTCTCGACTGGCAGAGCACGGGGAGGGTCCTCGCTGCGTGGCCGTGGGCCTGTCCCCACCCCAGGGGAGGGAGGCAGAGCTGGTGCCCTCAGGCTTGGGGACACAGGCGGCCGAGTCCTCGCGCACAGACTCACCTTCAGGTCCCGGTGCACGATGCCCATGTCGTGCAGGTACTGCACAGCGTCCAGGATCTGCCGGATGAGCTGGCTGGCGTCCCGTTCCGTGTAGAACCCCTTCTCCACAATGCGATCAAACAGCTCCCCGCCCGAGACCCTGCCGGCCGCGCACCAGTCACCCTGCTCGGCCCCGAGACGGGCACGCGGGCGCCTCAGGGACCCACCCCGTCACTGGGCTCGGGAGCAGGCAGAGCAGCGCTGCCCCAGGGCTGGGTGGCCCCGGATCCTGAGCCCAGCGCCCAGGCGAGGTGTCTCAGGCAGGCTGCTGCTCTGCGGGCGCCGTCTGCGCCGCTCACGGCCCACGTGCTCTGTGCGCGACGTGCAGACGGTCTGTGGCTGGGAGCAGCCTTGGGCCTCGCCCCCAGGGAGGGCTACGCGGTGCCCGGCTGAGCTACTCGGCCCTGCTGCCTGGGCGCCGGCTCCCCAGGGCCCACAGACACCCCAGGGAGGGCTACGCCGTGCCCGGCTGAGCTACTCGGCCCTGCTGCCTGGGCGCCGGCTCCCCAGGGCCCACAGACACCCCAGGGAGGGCTACGCGGTGCCCGGCTGAGCTACTCGGCCCTGCTGCCTGGGCGCCGGCTCCCCAGGGCCCACAGACACCCCAGGGAGGGCTACGCCGTGCCCGGCTGAGCTACTCGGCCCTGCTGCCTGGGCGCCGGCTCCCCAGGGCCCACAGACACCCCAGGGAGGGCTACGCGGTGCCCGGCTGAGCTACTCGGCCCTGCTGCCTGGGCGCCGGCTCCCCAGGGCCCACAGACACCCCAGGGAGGGCTACGCGGTGCCCGGCTGAGCTACTCGGCCCTGCTGCCTGGGCGCCGGCTCCCCAGGGCCCACAGACACCCCAGGGAGGGCTACGCGGTGCCCGGCTGAGCTACTCGGCCCTGCTGCCTGGGCGCCGGCTCCCCAGGGCCCACAGACACCCCAGGGAGGGCTACGCGGTGCCCGGCTGAGCTACTCGGCCCTGCTGCCTGGGCGCCGGCTCCCCAGGGCCCACAGACACCCCAGGGAGGGCTACGCGGTGCCCGGCTGAGCTACTCGGCCCTGCTGCCTGGGCGCCGGCTCCCCAGGGCCCACAGACACCCCAGGGAGGGCTACGCCGTGCCCGGCTGAGCTACTCGGCCCTGCTGCCTGGGCGCCGGCTCCCCAGGGCCCACAGACACCCCAGGGAGGGCTACGCGGTGCCCGGCTGAGCTACTCGGCCCTGCTGCCTGGGCGCCGGCTCCCCAGGGCCCACAGACACCCCAGGGAGGGCTACGCGGTGCCCGGCTGAGCTACTCGGCCCTGCTGCCTGGGCGCCGGCTCCCCAGGGCCCACAGACACCCCAGGGAGGGCTACGCGGTGCCCGGCTGAGCTACTCGGCCCTGCTGCCTGGGCGCCGGCTCCCCAGGGCCCACAGACACCCCAGGGAGGGCTACGCGGTGCCCGGCTGAGCTACTCGGCCCTGCTGCCTGGGCGCCGGCTCCCCAGGGCCCACAGACACCCCAGGGAGGGCTACGCGGTGCCCGGCTGAGCTACTCGGCCCTGCTGCCTGGGCGCCGGCTCCCCAGGGCCCACAGACACCCCAGGGAGGGCTACGCGGTGCCCGGCTGAGCTACTCGGCCCTGCTGCCTGGGCGCCAGCTCCCCAGGGCCCACAGACACCCCAGGGAGGGCTACGCCGTGCCCGGCTGAGCTACTCGGCCCTGCTGCCTGGGCGCCGGCTCCCCAGGGCCCACAGACACCCCAGGGAGGGCTACGCGGTGCCCGGCTGAGCTACTCGGCCCTGCTGCCTGGGCGCCGGCTCCCCAGGGCCCACAGACACCCCAGGGAGGCAGCTGGGAACCGACCAGCAGGCACCCAGGGCCCCGTGCCTCCAGGGCGCGGCCAGGCCCCTGGCTCGTGTGCCCAGCTGGGGCGGGAGTGCGGCCGTCGGGCCGGCAGCAGAACGCCGGGTGCCCTCCGCATGGCAAGGGTAGAACAGGCTTTGGCTTCCCGCCTGCTCCTGACCCCGACGGCCTTGGCCCAGGCCAGAGGCCGGGAAGGATTTGCTGACCCCTCCTGCCATGGGCCGTGCTCCAGGGACTGGGCAGTTGGTCCCAGCTCGGCTCAGAGCCTGCGGCAGGGACTTGGGGATTGAGGGTGTCGGGTGCTGCCTTAGCCTCTCCCCCTCTTCCTGCCACCAACAACCCGTCCTACGGGAGCGCGAACGTACCGACCCAGCCAGCGCTGTGCTGGGACGCGAGCAACAGACTGCCCTGCCCTGGGCTGGGCCTCTGGGACTGGGAGAGCCTCTGGGGAACAGCTGGGATGGGTTATAACCTCTCCCCTGTGTGAGGGGGGCTGGGTGGGGCACAGGGAGCACTGGGGTGTGTGAGGGGAGGTCGGGGATGGGTTATAACCTCTCCCCTGTGTGAGGGGGGCTGGGTGGGGCACAGGGAGCACTGGGGTGTGTGAGGGGAGGTCGGGGATGGGTTATAACCTCTCCCCTGTGTGAGGGGGGCTGGGTGGGCACAGGGAACATTGGGGTGTCTGAGGGGAGGAGGGGGATGGGTTATAACCTCTCCCCTGTGTGGGGGGGGGCTGGGGGGCACAGGGAGCACTGCAGTGTCTGAGGGGAGGTAGCGGATGGGTTATAACCTCTCCCCTGTGTGAGGGCGGGCTGGGGGGGCACGGGGAGCACTGGGGTGTCGAGGGGATTTGCTGGAGGGTCCTTGCTGGCTGGGGGGGCGGCTGACGCACTCGGTAGGGCTGGCTGGTGCCGTCCAGCGGGACCCCAGGCTCGGGCTGTACGCAGCCCTGGGCCGGAGCAGGCCGCCCTGGTTGGTGCTTTCGGGGTAGCCCCAGACCACCTGGCATGTTACACCCCTGCCCTGGGAGGACGGGCGGGCGCGTCTCCAGCCCCGGGCCCAGCGGGACCTGCGCCCTCTGGCGTGGGCAGGGAGCTCGATAGGTCCATGGTGCCCAGGCCTCAGGAACGCTCCTGGCCTGGAGCCCAGCCCCACCAAAGTTCAGGGCAGGTCTGTCCTGCACCCAGACACCCTCCCAGCACTGGCAGGCTGCACCCCAACACCCTGCCGGAATGGGGGGTCCAGGCTCTGGGCATGACCAATATTTCTGCCCTGCGGCCCAGGCCGAGTGCCCCCCACGCCAGCCCAGAAGCCCCCTCCCCACTCACAGCTGCATGATGAGGTAGAGGTGACCCCCACTCTCATAAATGTCGTCCAAGGCCACAATGTTGGGGTGCTTAATCCTGGAAGAGACGGGCGGGGAGACAGGGCCGTGGTCACACGGGGCTGGAGGGGGCCGCGGTTCTGCAGCCGCCCCAGGCCGGGCCGGGCAGACCGACATTGACAGACAGACGGACGGCGAGCTGGGGTGCTGCACCCAGGGGCACAGAGCCGCCGGGCTGGCCACACCCAGAGATGGGGCGCAGTCTCACTCTCCGCCCTGCTCAGCCCCAGCCATAGCCTGGCTGCAGTGGGGCCGTGGCCAGCACGGAGCAGCAGGCTGCCAGCCCCATTCCTGCAGGCCCCGGGCAAAGCCCGGCCATGCCAGCCTCCAGACGACTCCTTTGGCGGGGGGGGGGTCCCAGCTTCACGCCCTCCCAGAGGCTCCCAGCTGGGGGGCGGGCAGGGGCCTGGCAGCTCTCCCAGGCTATTCTCAGAAAGCCTCCCAAGTGGCCCTGGCGGGGGCAGGAGGAAACACAAGCAGCTGGGCAGCAGGGAGCTGGCTGGGGGAGGAGACCAGGGCGGGGGGGGGCGGGGGGGGAGGGGGAGGATCGAGGAGGGGGGCCAAGGCGCCTACCGGTGCAGCACGGCGATCTCATTCTCCAGGCTGGCCTCCTTGCCCTGCAGGGCCTGCTTGGCGATGCACTTGATGGCCACCAGCTTGCGGGTGCCGCGCTCCTCGGCCAGCACCACCTCGGAGAAGGCCCCCCTGGGGAGAGAGGGGTGAGCGGTGGCTGATCCTCCATGGGAACCGCGCAAACCCAGCTATTTTCTGGAACCCCAGGAGGGGGGCACCTGACCTGGACCCCCCGGCAGGACACGGGGCTGCTGTAACCCCCACAGCTCTCCCGGGCTGGCCACAGCCAGTGCTAGCACCCAGAGCCAGCCGCACCTCGGCCCCCGGGAACCGGCCCCTCGCAGCTCCCCGGAGCCAGCCGCACCTCGGCCCCCGGGAACCGGCCCCTCGCTGCTCCCCGGAGCCAGCCGCACCTCGGCCCCCGGGAACCGGCCCCTCGCTGCTCCCCGGAGCCAGCCGCACCTCGGCCCCCGGGAACCGGCCCCTCGCAGCTCCCCGGAGCCAGCCGCACCTCGGCCCCCGGGAACCGGCCCCTCGCTGCTCCCCGGAGCCAGCCGCACCTCGGCCCCCGGGAACCGGCCCCTCGCAGCTCCCCGGAGCCAGCCGCACCTCGGCCCCCGGGAACCGGCCCCTCGCTGCTCCCCGGAGCCAGCCGCACCTCGGCCCCCGGGAACCGGCCCCTCGCAGCTCCCCGGAGCCAGCCGCACCTCGGCCCCCGGGAACCGGCCCCTCGCTGCTCCCCGGAGCCAGCCGCACCTCGGCCCCCGGGAACCGGCCCCTCGCAGCTCCCCGGAGCCAGCCGCACCTCGGCCCCCGGGAACCGGCCCCTCGCTGCTCCCCGGAGCCAGCCGCACCTCGGCCCCCGGGAACCGGCCCCTCGCAGCTCCCCGGAGCCAGCCGCACCTCGGCCCCCGGGAACCGGCCCCTCGCTGCTCCCCGGAGCCAGCCGCACCTCGGCCCCCGGGAACCGGCCCCTCGCAGCTCCCCGGAGCCAGCCGCACCTCGGCCCCCGGGAACCGGCCCCTCGCTGCTCCCCGGAGCCAGCCGCACCTCGACCAACATGAGGCTTCTCTGTACACACAGCTCCTGTCCCACTAAAGGGGCAGCTCACTCAAGATGGCCCCTTGGGTGGAGCTCTGCCCGACTCCAGCCTCCCGCCCCCGGGCATGGGCCCAGCACCAGCTGTCGTGGCCATGGCCAGGGCAGCAGAACTGGCACAAAGCCAGGCAGTGGGCTGGCAGGAGACGGCCCCCGGGGCCCCAGTGATGGGCTCTGGAGCTCAGCTGGGGGAATCCGCAGGAATTCCAGGCTCATGCACTGGCCAGCAGGAGGGCAGGGAAGAGGCTGGCCCCCCAGCACCCCGCAGGAGCCTGGCTGAGCATGGGCCGCCGTGGCCAGCGGGTTGGGGCTGTAAACAGGAAAAGGCTGGGGCGCCAGGCCGGGTTTCCGGAGAGCACAGGAAGTGAAAGCCAGGGTTTCTATCCGACTGTGGGGGCTGCAACCCCAGCCCCTGGGGCCCTGCAGGGCCACACAGAGACGGGGCAAGCAGGGCGCTCGCATCACCATCAGGGCGCAGAGATGCAAGAAGCAACACTAAGAAGCTGTGCCAGTAGCACACGGAGCGGGCGCATCCTTGACCTAGCCCTGTCCCCGGGCACCCTGCGCTGGCCTCTGAAACCTCAGTCCTGGGGAGCCAGCCCCCAGCCCCCATTGCCCCGGCGGCCAGCACGCCAGCCCTGGGGAGCAGCAAGGGCAGCCCCCACGGCGGGAAGCTGTGTAGGCGGCCAGGGGAGCAGGAGGAAGAACGAAGGGCTGCTCTGAAGACCTGCCGAGGGGCAAGGGAGCTGCCAGGGCTGCGCTCGGAGCACCTCAAGATGGGGCTGGGGTGGAGCCAGGCGTCAGCGAGGGGGGGCTCACAGCCCCACTGGTCCCAGACACGCCCCCCCCCGGCAGGTGGAGCAAGGAACCCCATCCCCTGCTCTGCCCCTCCCCCGGCTGCAGTGGCTCAGGGCACGTGGGCCTGCTGGGGAGCTGGCTGTCCGGCTCAAGGCAGGGGGGCCAGGGATGGAGATGGGACTCTGGGGCAGCACAACAGACGGTTTGGTGGGCACCCCCCAGCAGCCAGGCAATAGAGCTGCCCCTCACAGCCAGCGGGACCCAGCAGGTCTCCCCAGAGCTGGCAGCCAGCCCAGCAGGAAGGAGTTGGGGGCTTGGAGGGGTTCGCCGGCCAGGCACATGGCAGGGGGGGACGACGGGTGCCAGAAAGCTGGCTCCATGCTGTGGCAGGTAAGGCTGGCCGGGGGGAACTAACTGCCCCCACCCCCCGTGCTTGGCTTGCTGTGCCTCCAACCCCAAGCGGGGGTGGGGGGGAGGAGCCTGGGAGCCCCAAGCTGTTGGGGACCATCAGTGGGCTCCGGATAGGGGGGCCTGGCTAAGCTTGGGGGCAAAGGCATCCCAGTGGCCCCCGATGGGCTTGCTGGCTCCCCTCCATGTGCCCCTGGGCACCACTCGGCTGGGATGCTGGGGCAGGCGCAGCCCTGCTGCCCGTGGCAGGGCAGGGAGGCCAAGCCAGGAGGGCAGCGGGGAGGAGCGGGGGAGCTGGGGCAGGAAGAGCAGCACGGCCCATGAGCCTCGTGCCTAGCTCCTGCCCCGTGGTTGTGCGGGCAGCCAGCCCGGCCCACCAGCGTGACCCTGGGCCCGGGGCAGTCGGGAGCAGCCGCTGGGTCCCTGCTCCATGGGGCAGTGCAGGGCGGGGCTTGGGGATTCGTGTGTAGTGTACGAAGGCTGCTCAGTCACATTAACTCCAGCCCAGGGCCTGGCCTCCAGTGCTGGCTGTGGGGGGGGAGGGGGGGGTTCCGGAAGCAGCTCCGCTGGGAGCAGGGAATGGCTCTGTCCAGGCCTGCCGGGGCAGGAGGTTAGAGGATGGAGCTGCAGGGGCAGGGCTGCGGGAGGCAAGGGGGCTGTGGGCCCAGGCAGGACAGAGCGACCAGAGGGCCCCGACGGGAGATTTTTGCAAGCGGGGATCTCCGGAGGGGGCCGAGAGCCCCAGGGCAGGATGTGCTATGGGGCTGGGCCAGGCCTGGCCTGGTCGTGGGGCCTGAGAGGGGGCCCAGCCAGAGCAGCCCAGCGCCCCACCCAGAGGGCAGAGAAGCACTCGGCACCAGGGCCTGGTCCCAAAGCAGCAGTGCGGCTTGCTGTGCGCAGGCCTGCCTGGCCTTGCCACGTGAACCCGGCCTCAGAGCCCCCCCCCACAGCAACGGGCTCTGTCAATATTGACCCAACCGTGCCAGCCTTGGGCTAATATTTGAGGCAGCAGGTTTCCATCTGCCCTGCCTCCCCGCCTAGCAATGGCCAGAGGGGCACATGCAGGGCGGGGGCACCGGGCCGCCACCCGGGGAGAAAACAGCCACAGCTGCTAGAGCTTCCACTGGGACAACCCTGCTCCCCACAGCACTGCCCCCAAGCCAGCCCCCACAGTCCCCCGCTGGGAGCTCCCCCAGCCAGTGCCTTGGCCCCGCCCCCTCAGCCCCCCGCTGGGAGCTCCCCCAGCCAGCCCCCTGCCCCGCCCCCACAGCCCCCCGCTGGGAGCTCCCCCAGCCAGCCGCCTGCCCCGCCCCCACAGCCCCCCGCTGGGACCTCCCCCAGCCAGCCCCCTGCCCTGCCCCCACAGCCCCCCGCTGGGAGCTCCCCCAGCCAGTGCCTTGGCCCCGCCCCCTCAGCCCCCCGCTGGGAGCTCCCCCAGCCAGCCCCCTGCCCCGCCCCCACAGCCCCCCGCTGGGAGCTCCCCCAGCCAGCCCCCTGCCCCGCCCCCACAGCCCCCCGCTGACTCCCAGCCAGCCCCCTGCCCGCCCCCACAGCCCCCCGCTGGGAACTCCCCCAGCCAGTGCCTTGGCCCCGCCCCCACAGCCCCCCGCTGGGAGCTCCCCCAGCCAGTGCCTTGGCCCCGCCCCCTCAGCCCCCCGCTGGGAGCTCCCCCAGCCAGCCCCCTGCCCCGCCCCCACAGCCCCCCGCTGGGAGCTCCCCCAGCCAGCCCCCTGCCCCGCCCCCACAGCCCCCCGCTGGGAGCTCCCCCAGCCAGCCCCCTGCCCCGCCCCCACAGCCCCCCGCTGGGAACTCCCCCAGCCAGTGCCTTGGCCCCGCCCCCACAGCCCCCCGCTGGGAGCTCCCCCAGCCAGTGCCTTGGCCCCACCCCCTCAGCCCCCCGCTGGGAGCTCCCCCAGCCAGTGCCTTGGCCCCGCCCCCACAGCCCCCCGCTGGGAGCTCCCCCAGCCAGTGCCTTGGCCCCGCCCCCACAGCCCCCCGCTGGGAGCAGCTGGGGTTTGGCCGAAGGGCAAGACAACATGGTGCGTGAGCGAGGGGGGTGATGGAGATGGAGCTGCGCCCGGCACTAGGCAGTGGCACAGGCAGGCCCTGGGAGAGGAGGCCGGTTTGACTCACGTGCCCAGGGTCTCCCGGAATTCATAGATCTCTCGGATGTCCTGGGCTTTCTTCTTCCAGCTTGGCCCATCCTCACCCAGCGGCATCATCTTTCCCAGGCCAGGCCTTCAGCTGCCTCCCCTGCAGTGCAGTGGGCAGCGTGGCACGAGCAGCTATGTGCCGGCACTGAGCTCTTGGCCTGTGCAGGGCAGCAACAAGCTGGCATGAGAGCGGAGCAGCGAGCAGCCTGCGCTGGCCTGATGCAGCCGAGCTGTGGGATCCACAGCTGAATCGGCCAGCAGGGCCGCGCCCGGGGAAGGGGCAGCAGGGCCACGCCGGGGGGCCAGAGGGCAGGGCCGCGCCTGGGGAAGGGGCAGCAGGGCCACGCCCGGGGGCCAGAGGGCAGGGCCGCTGGAAGGCAGCGGCCACGCGGGCAGGCAGGCCGCGCCGGGGAAGGGGCAGCAGGGCCACGCCCGGGGGCCCGGGGAAGGGGCAGCAGGGCCACGCCCGGGGGCCAGAGGGCAGGGTCACGCCCGGGGAAGGGGCAGCAGGGCCACGCCCGGGGGCCCGGGGAAGAGGCAGCAGGGCCACGCCCGGGGGCCAGAGGGCAGGGCCACGCCCGGGGAAGGGGCAGCAGGGCCACGCCCGGGGAAGGGGCAGCAGGGCCACGCCCGGGGGCCAGAGGGCAGGGCCGCGCCCGGGGAAGGGGCAGCAGGGCTGCACCCAGGGACCAGAGGGCAGGGCCACGCCCGGGGAAGGGGCAGCAGGGCCGCGCCCAGGGAAGGGGCAGCAGGGCTGTGCCCAGGGGCCAGAGGGCAGGGCCACGCTCGGGGAAGGGGCAGCAGGGGCACGCCCAGGGGCCCGGGGAAGGGGCAGCAGGGCCACGCCGGGGGCCAGAGGGCAGGGTCACGCCCGGGGAAGGGGCAGCAGGGCCGCGCCCGGGGGCCAGAGGGCAGGGCCGCGCCCGGGGAAGGGGCAGCAGGGCCGCACCCAGGGGCCGGGGAAGGGAGGCGGGGCTGCGCCCAGGGGCAGGGCCAGCCGGGGCAGGAAGACCCACAAGCTCAGCCCATAGGAGCCCCCAAAGTCCTTATCACGCAGCACAGCCCCTGCAGCCCTCGGAGGCCGGAGGCGGGTGTGTTGGGCGCCCAGGCCTGGCCACGAGCAGGACACTATGGCGGCAGAGACCAGGGCTCAGCCAGCGCTATGTGGGTAGGGCCCCAGGGCCAGGCCAGGCAGGGGCTCTTCCCCAAGCAGCCTCCCTTGGTCACCAGGGCCCTGCCCTGCCCCCAGCCCCACCACACACTGGACTCTGCTTTTGGAAACTGAGGCCCTTGTAGTCGCCATGACAACAGCAGCAGGTGTAAGGAGCACCCAAAGCCTTGGGGAGGGGCAGACTGGGCCAGGCAGGCCCCCGGGGCTCAGTGCCCCGCTGCTGACAGCACCCCAGAGGGAATGAACAGAGCAGGGAACCATCATGTGATGCACCGTTGCCAGCTTCCAGCCCCGCGCCTCAGGGCCCAGCCCCGCCCCGCCTAGCTGCCAAGGCTCTGGCCAGGTGCCACGCCTGCCCCACAGCCCCTGCCAGGTGCGCACACCCAGCCCGCACGGCGCCCCGCCCCGCCTTGCACAGCATGCACAGGGGCAGAGTCCGGGCACATGCGGAGCTAAGCACCCGCCCCAGTAGGGACACGCAACTGGCCAGGAGCTCACACACAAGGAGCGGCAGGCAGTTTTTCCCCCTCCCGTGCACACAAGAACCCAGATCCCCTCGTGTGAATGCACACAGAGCGCTCCTTAACCATGCACGCACACACACACACACAGCGCACCTGTGTGCACGCGCAGCACTCCATGACCATGCACGCAGTCTTGCACACGCGCGTGCAGCGCGCTCTAACGGTGCGCGCACACAGAACCAGGCACATACACAGCGCTCTCTAACGGTGCACACAGAGTCGTGCACACGCACCATACACACGCAGCTCTGTGCGCACACGCGCGCGCGCTGCTCACACTCACACGGGGCCCCGCGCCCGGCCTCACCGCGCGCCCCGCTCTGCCTCGCGCCCAGCGGCCGCAGCTCCAGTCCGCACCCGGCCGGCCCTGCCAGCCCCAGTGACGTCACAAAGGGGCGGCCAATCCGCAGCCGGGAGCTGCCTGGCGACGGGATTAAACTAAATTTAGCCGGGGGGAGGGGCAGGGCGGCTCCATTCACAGGCGCGGGGGGGGGGGGGGGCGATCCGCGGCAGCCGCTGGCCGGCAGCGGAGCTCAGGGAGCCGCGATCCTGCCCCTGCTCCCCCCGACCCGGGGACCCCGTAGCGCCCGGCCAGCCCGCCGACCGCCGGAACTCACCGCCACGGGACAGCCGCGCCCCCCGGGCAGCGCTCCCTGCCCCCTCCCGCCAGCTGCCTCTGGTGGCCATGCCCCTTTGTGCGTCCAGCCCCCCGCCGGCCTGCAGCCAGGCCCAGGCTCCCTCTGCGGCTGGGAGGGGCCCAGCACCCGCACACAGCACTCAGCTTGCACATCCCAACTTTTATTTGCAGCCACAGCCCGGAACGGCCAGGCCGGGCCCTGGGGCCGTACAGTCCTTGGGGCAGCCCGGCTCCTGCCACTGCCCCGGGCCCCTCACCCTCTTCATTTACAGCCGGCATCATTCCCCTTCGCCCCCACCTGCCTCGCCCGGCCCAGCGTGGGGGGCAAGGCCGGGGCACGCAGCCTGGGAGCCCAGCCGCCGCTGGCCCCTGCTCTTGGCTTTGCCCCCCTTTGCCATGCCGGAAACCCTGCGCTGGGCTTTCTGGCCCACGGCCCGGCTGAGGCGAGGCAGCAGTCCTACTGCCTGAGAGTTGCTCCCAGAATTCCCACAGCCTAGCCCCCTCCCCCAGGCTTCACACAGGCCTCTGGGCTTTCCATCCATTAGTCCACAGGGGCCAGCATGCTCCCTGCCCCCGGCCCTTGCTGCAGCCATCCCAGCCTTCCTCTGAGCCACACGGAGCTGCTGCCACTCCACCCCCCACCCCTCCACACTCCCAGCAAGGGGAGCAGAGAAACCAGTGGAGAGAGGATTGCAGGACTGGCCCCTTCATCTGGGGGAGACCAGGGGCAGATAATTGAGGGCAAGAGTGCAGGGAAGGCCCATTGGCCCCCAGCTGGGGCAGGAGGCTTGGTTGAACCTGGCCCTGGCACGGGGCCTGGTGCTCATCCCCACCTACAGCCTCACGGGGTGGAAAGGGACTGCTAGCACCTGCCCCGTCCTGAGTGGTACAACAGGACACTGCTTCCCCTCTGCGAGGGACCGCCCTGTGGGCCTGGCCTTCTCCATCACTGCAGCTGCTGTCTCCAGCCCCGCAGACTCCCAGCTGCACCACAGCCCTGGCCGTGAGCTGGGGCGAGGGGACAGAGATGCAGCAGGGAGCGCAAGCCACAGCCCTGGGGCACAGCAGGGCCCAGGAGTAGCTAGGGGTAGGGCCCAGGATCACAGCACACCCTGTGGGCATAGTCAAGGGCACTGGGCTCCAGGCTGAGCTTGCTCCTCCCTGCTAGGCTGCAGGCTGACCCAGAGGCTGGGAGCCTGCTCGTGGCCTGCCTGGCCCACCTGCTCTTCCAGCGAGGCAGCTGTGCTGGGTTGTGCCCAGGGCTGATGCGTGGCTCTCTCCGTGGTGGCAGCGCCTCTCCTGCCTGGCCCAGCTGGTCATGGAGACAGGCCCTTGGCTGGGGCAGGGAGATGCAGAGAAGCTGAGCACCCGAGGGAGAAGGGGGGTGTGGAGAGCAGCTCCCCGAGGTGCTGCCAAGTGCAGCTGCAGGACTAGCTGCCCAGGGCTGGCAAACCCCTCCAGCCTGGTGCTGGGGGGGGGGGTGGGCGGGGGAGGGAGCCCCAGGCTGGGCATGTTGCTCCCCCACTAGCCATCCAGGAGCTTGAGAATGCTCTCGCGCTCCTTCAGCGTCTTCCAGGCCTGGTCCTTCTCCTTCTTGGTGGGCGTGCGCTTCTTCTGGCGGGCCGCCATGATCTTGCGGAAAGCATCCATGACCTCGCTGTCAGCCATGCGCACACGCTGCCGCAGAACCTGCCGGTCCAGCTCCTGCTTGGCCAGCCTGGGGAGAGGCAACGCTGTCAGCAGCGGCCCGGCCTGGCCCCCAGGCAGCACCTCCAGCCCCACACGCACCTGAGCAGCTCCTGCTTCTTGGCCCGGTTGTGAGCGCTGAGCGCCTTCAGCTCAGCCTGCCTCTTGCGCAGCTCCGCCAGCACCTCGTCCTCCGTGTCCTCGGGGGCCCGCTCCTCAGACTCCAGCAGGCCTTGGGCAATCAGCTCCTCTTTGAGCCGCCCCTCCAGCGACTTGGTGTGGGGGACGCTGCAGCGGGCACAGAAGAGTGCAGCTGAGTCCCCAGCAGCCCTCCACCCCAGGTACTACAGCAGCACAGCCTGCCCACACAGCAGAGAGGGCCGACCCCATCCCCAGGGCAGGCAGGGCTGGCCCTCACTCCAGAAAGGAGGCACTGAGAACCAACCTGGCTCTCACCCCCAGGCTGGCTGCTTCCAGTCCCACTCAGCCAGAGCACCAGCCCATCCCTCGCCCTTGGCCCAGGAGCTGCCTGCTAGGCCGGCGCGAGGTCACCGCCAGGCAGGAACCTCCAGTCCCTGACCTGGGAGCTTCCCCCAAACAATTCCCCGCGGAGCTGATATGAGGAGAGAGGCTGCTTCCTGGCTCCTCCCAGAACTCTGAGGCACCGAGCATGTGGCTGGTGGTCCAGTGGCTATGGGGTGCCAGAGCGCCTCTGCCAAGCTCGCCTCCTCTGACGCAAAGGAAGCGGCAGTGGGAGAAGCAGGAATGGCCTCGCGGGGGCTGGGAACTGGTTAAGACAGGAAACCCGGGGTGGGAATCACTGGTCAGTTTTCTGAGTGCAGAGAAGTGGCTAGTGGGCTCCTGCCCCCACGGGGTCTGTCCTGGGGCCACTGGTGTTCAACTAATAAATGATCTGGGAAAAGCAGCAAAGGGAGGTGGCAAAGTTTGCGGATGATACAGAAGTGCTCAAGCCAGTTACGTCCCAAGCACACTGTGAAGAGCTTCAAAATGAGCTCACACAAGTGGTGACTGGGCAACAAAATGGCCAGTGAAATTCAACGCTCTGAAATGCAAAGTAATGCCCACTGGAGAGGTGTCAAGTCATAGGTCCAAATCAGCTGTTACCACCCAAAGGAGAAGTGTGCAGTCAGGGTGGCTAGTTCTCTGAAAACATCCACTCAGCGGTGGATGGAACAGTGGCACTCAGCCAAGAAGGTTGGTGGTGACTGGACACCTAGCACAGTGAAGGCTGGAGAAAAGGAGGTAGGTTCAGAAGTTAAAAATTATTTAGACAAGTTAGATGTCTTCAAGTCCTCAGGCCTGATGGAATGCACCCTGGAATACGGCAGGAGCTGATTGAGCCATTATCCAGCATCTGTGGAAAGTCACGGAAGCTGGGAGAGATTCCAGAAGACTGGAAAAGGGCAAATCTAGTGTCCATCTATAAAGGGAAATAAGAAGAACCCAGGAAACTACAGACCAGTCAGTTTAACTCTGGGCCAGGGAAGATAATGGAGCAAATTAATTCATCTGCAAACACCTGGAAGATAATGAGGTGATAAGTAACAGCCAGCATGGATTTGTAAAGAACAAATCACGTCAAACCAACCTGACAGATAAGGGAGGAGCAGTAGATGGGGAATACCTAGACTTCTGTATCAAATGCTTTACTGCAGGGTTACTTAACTATGGAAGCCCCGCGGGCCGCAGTGATACTTACAGCACATGCCGAGGGCCGCAACTTAAGTGTGGTTGCATAGACATGCAAATCTATGCAAATAGCTTCTTTCACACCAACAGGCATGAATTCAAAGATCAAGGCAAGGCTACACAACACACAGGCCCCGTTTAAGTCAGTTCTGCTGATATTAATAAAATGCAACACTGACCCCATTTCCACCCATAGGACAGCACTTGTAATGAGCAATGACACTCCAGGGATTGAACTACTAAATGCATCTCAGCAGAAGACCGTTCTATTGGAGACTTTTTTGTTTTGGCTCCCACCCGCAGGCCGCAACCAAACAGGCTGCGTGTTGAGTAGCCCTGCTTTACGGTATCACGTGACCTCCTTATCCATAAGCGTGCTCTGTGGAACCCTGGGGCTCCATGCAATGGATCCAGGAGCTCCACTAGAAAATATTCATGGCAGTTGTATGGGGAAACCAGAACAGAGACGACTGTTTCTAGACAAAACAGCCTAACGGTGCGAGGCAGACTCAGTGACACCTCAAACATCCAAGTGAGCCATCTGGTCTAGCTCTTCACAAGCCCAGGGGTTAAGAGCTTTATCTCCTGCTTCCTTCAGCCCGTGGCCTGTTGCAGGACAGCACTCTTCACACCGAGTCTGTTTGCACTACGTCGCTGCCTACCTTTACCAAGCACAGTCTCCATGGAGAGGTGGCTAAAAAAAGAGAAACTTGGCTTTTAACAATCAATCAATCTTTGGCTGGACCAAATGAGCAAACTCTCGGGACAGGACAAGGAGACACTCACAGCCGCTCGTGACTGAAAAAGCAGGAAGGGAGCAGTCCAAGAGGAAACTACTCCAGTCACCGGATTAGCAGCAGGCAACAAGAAATGCCAGTGCGATGAGAGTTACTGGCCTCTTGGGCGTACTCTGCCCCGATGCGCAGTGTGTGGTGTACTCTCCAATAGCTCCCTGAGGCCTCTGTAGTTTAGCAGGTATTTAGAAACAAATCATTCTGAACACACTGACAAAGGCATTTTTTTCAAGCGAAAGCTTAGCAGTTTCAAATAGTAAATGCTCTGCGATGAACATCGCTCAATCAGGCAGCGAATACGCAAGAGAAGCACCCTGCCCAGCGTGGTACCGGCTTGCACCCAGTGGAGAAGCACGTGTGATGGCAGAATGCCTCGTCACAGCAAGCTAGTAAAAAAGCGGAAGCCGTGCCGCTGCCAAGCCATACTGATGTGCGTCACGTTTGAGCTCTTGCTGCTGCCACTGAGAAGAGCCACTTTCTCCACTGCAGTGGAGAGATGCATACTCTCTGCAGCTGCATGAGTCCACTGCCTGACGGGGCTTGCAGAGGGACTTTGACTTGCGGAGCAGTACGACTGGGGGAGACACTGCCTTGTCTGAACGAGGCACAAACGCACTGACTGCGCAGTGGCAGCAGCCGGGCCCCGGCTGGGAAAGCAGCCAGAGCTGCACTGCGACTCAGGGCTGAGCCGCCGGGGTCTCCACAGACAAGGCCTTGCCAGGAAGATGCTGCCAGACCTGTTTAAAGCATCTGGACGGGGCAGCACCACTTGCCGATGATGGAAAGACTAGCCCACGCAGCGCGAGCAGCAGCACCCAGCACTCCCTCTGCACGGGGAGGCAGGAAAGTGCTGGTGAGCCTGAGCTGCGTCGGAGTAGGGGTGTGAGTACCGGTTAACTGACTGGTCGAGCAACCTCGCAAATTCCTAGTGACTAGTCGACTAGTCTGTGGTCCCCGGGGGCGAGGCTGGCACCAGTGCACCCCGGCTCCACTCCCAACAAGCCCCCTGCCACCCCGCACTGCTGCCCACCCAGCTCCTAACACACTTTAAATGCGGAGCCACAGCAGGGGGAGGTCCCAGACCCGGTGCGAGCCAGGACTGAGTCAGGCTGCTGGCCAGCCTGCTAAAAAATGCCCTGGTGGGGGGAGGAGGGATGCGTGTTGTCTGTAGCATTAGCCTCTGATCTTTGGCTTGTCGGTTAATCGACTCCACTATCACAGCCTGGCTTTGCAGCTCACAAGCAGCGACTGTCTGGTCATTTCACATACCACTTGTGGCTGCGGAGACTTGTGTATCTTGCAGGTACAGTCTCCAAGCTGAATGAAGTTAATGACTTCAGCTCATCTGAGGAAGTGGGTTGTGCCTCCAAAAGCTCATGAACAATCTATATACCATATTTCATTGGTCTCCAAGGGGCCACAGGACTTCCCATTGGTTTTGAAGTTAGTGTCACAGCAAGGAAGAAAGGGGAATATTGTCACCATAAAAAGATAAAATTCGTCACTATTGAGGAAACTAGAACTTTGGGCATCAGCCGCAGAAGAACGTGGACGGTTTTCCTACGCTGAATGACTGAAACCACTTCCATCCCTGAAGGCAGCGGCAGTGACTTAGTACAGCACTGACTGGCACCCCTCTCTTTTATACTTTCCTCCCACAAATGACAATTCTTGGAGGAGAAATCCATTGTTAACAGCAGCCAAGTCAGTTGGCTTATCAGATCAAGATGATGAGAGCCTGGTCGACGTGACTTGCAATTACCAGCTCAAACAAAATTTCAATGAACTTCCACTAATGAATTTTTGGAGCAATAGGGTGTCACAAAGTCATATGTGGGGCCTGCAGCTCAGCACACCCGAGATGGAAGTTTCCATCCTGGCAGTACACAGCACTGGAGTCTGCAAATGCAAACAGCAGCTGGGCTTTACCAGCTTTAACCCACGCCTTGAGCTGGGAAACAACTAAGCGGTAATCAAGTTTGACCTCGGCCTCATCTCATAAGAGTGAGAAGAATGGGGTTGAGCCAGTATGCGCACACCCGTAAACAACTGTAGTATAATTAGTGTAGGGAATCCTGTGTCCAGTGAGTCTCACCAGGGACCTAGACCTCGAAGGATGCCCTGGATTCCCCCAGCTGGAGCACGTCCACTGCGGCCTGGTGCAAGGTGACAGGAACAGGACTCCCCGCAGACTGAAGGGGTGTGAGCATCTCTACGTGCCTGTTGCTCTCTTATGTATTGCTCTGCTTATGCTTATTGATGTGTCACTTTGCAGTAGCTATGTAACCATCTGGCAGTAGATAGAGGCAGGGGGAGGGGTAACCCAAGGTGGCATTTCAAAGGGGCAGCCACTGCACAACTGAGATCAGCTGTGCAGCGGCTTCCCCACCTTTCAAAGGCACAGTGGAGCCCGGGGTCAGCTGGGGAGTCCCCTGCTGACCTCGGGCTCCAGGGCTTTGAAGTGCACAAGAGCCCCCACTCAGGACTCTAGTGCATTTCAAAGCAGGCACCAGCGTGCAGCCTGGAGTCAGCGGGACTTCCCCAGGGGGGACTCTTGTACATTTCAAAGGAGGAATGTGAAAGTGCCTATCGACTAGTCAATGGAAATTCCATCGACTAGTCAATTAACTGCATTTTAACATCCTTAGCCAGGACACTTCCATGCTTCCCCGCCCACAGACCCTCATTGGTCTGGGTGTGGGGGAGCCTTTGCCCCCGCCAGAGAGAACCATCCGCTGTTCTGAACAGCTGGTGGTTCCTTCTAGGCACCCGTGCCCCTGAGGATGGGAGAAGACTTTGCATGATCCCCCTGCCACCCCCAGGTCAATCAGGGCCTGTGGAGGGGAAGCATGTGAAGTCTTTCGCTCCCTGTCCCCGCCCTGCAAGGGAGCGCCACACTGAGGCTACATCTATTCTATAGCCTTCTTGCGGAAAAGCATATGCAAATGAAGCACGGCGTGGAATATTGCCGCGCTTCATTTGCGTAAGTAATGAGCAGCCGTTTTTGTGCAAGAGGCTTTTGCGCAAAAGCGAGCAGTGTAGACCACTCCTTTTTGCGCAAAAACCCCCTCTTGCGCAAGAGCCGTTTTCCTCATTTTTTGAGGGCCCATGGAGGCCCTTTTGCCCACCCCTCGGTTAGACAAACAGCTATCAAACCTCCTGCCAAGTGCTGGGGACTGGACTTGACCTTTCGAGGTTCCTTCCACCAGTCCTAGTATTCTATGACTGAGAAATGGATAGACAAGACAGAACATATCCTACTGGTTCTATATAAATCCATGGGATGCCCACATCTTCAACACTGGGTGCAGATGTGGTCGCCTCATCTCAAAAAGGGTATCTTAGCATTGGAAAAGGTTCAGAAAAGGGCAACAGCAGCACTGAGGGTTTGGAACGGGTCCCATCTGGAGAGAGAGAGAGAAGTAAGACTGGGACTTTTCAGCTTAGAGAAGAGACGACTGAGGGGGATGTGACAGAGCTACAGACGTTCAAGCACGATTAGCGGGCTAACCCTACAGTTGGTGCGATTAACGACTGATCGTACAGTCGGAACCAAGCGCCGCTGTGTGGAACCGCACCGGGGGTTGCTCCAGGAGCCGACTCGAGCTGGGACTGCGCAGACCCGGCTCATGCCGGCTCCAGGGCCCCCGTGCTCCAACATAGTCGGAGCCGCCGGGCACTTTAAAAGGCAGAGGCGCAGCACTGAGCGCAAGCCGGGACTGCTCGGTGCCAGCGCGCTGAGTCCCGCAGCCCCGGTTCACCGGACCAGCCCTGGCCAACACCAACAGGGGCTGCTTGGTGGCAACAGCCCCACTCTGCAGGGGCCCCACCTTCACAGCAGCCTCCCTGTGCCCGCCTGCTGCCTATGATGGAGACGGGAGGGGGGGGGGCGCACCCTGGAAACAGTGCTGGGGGGGACCACCTCTTAAGCCGGCTCCCTCCAGCACCACCGCCCCCCCCCCCCCCCGCTACCTCTCCCAGAGGCCGCAAGGGGAGGGTGCGGCAGAGAGCAGGGGCGAGTGGGGACTGCTGGAGTCCCCGCTCACCCCGCCCTGTGGCCCTTCTGCCTTTGACACGCACAAGAGCCCCCCAGGGAATGTACATTCCCAAGGAGAAGCGCTGGCACTGGGAACTCTGCCTCCCCTGCCCCCCCAAAGACAGTGCTGGGGGGAAACTAGCTTAAAGCCAGCTCCCCCCAGCACTGGCTCCTGCTCCCCCCTTGCTGCCTCTTTCTGATAAAGGCAGTGGAGGGCAGGGTGGGGGGTGACTGGTCAAGTTCCTACTCGACTATCCGATGAGCACATGCTTATCGGCTGGTCGACAGTCGCCTCCACCCCCAGACAGAGCTCCATAAAATCATGGCTGGTGTGAGGAAAGCACATAAGGAAGCGCTATTCACGCCTTCTAGTAGAACCTCAGCAGGCAGAACCCAGCCTGGGACCTCTGGAGCTCAGCGCACGAGCCTCTATAGCTGAGCTAAAAGCCAGCTGGCTCTCAGGCAAGGCTGTAGAACAAGCTTAGGCCACTTACAGAGAGAGAGAATAAGTGTCACTCCGTGGGACAACGCGCCACACTCAGTAGGTGTGTGGGTTACATTAGCACAAGAACTAGGGGGCCAATGAATAGATAGCAGGTTTAAAACAAAAGGAAGGTTTTCTTCACAGAGTGCAGAGTCAACCTGTGGAACTCCTTAGAACATAAGAGCGGCCATACTGGGTCAGACCAAAGGTCCATCCAGCCCAGCGTCCTGTCTGCCGACAGTGGCCAATGCCAGGTGCCCCGGAGGGAGTGAATCGAACAGGTAATGATCCATAGTAATAGAGATGTAGCCGTGTTAGTCTGGTCTTGCTGTCTCCTCTCTTTTGTTTCAGGTAATGATCAAGCGATCTCTCTCCTGCCATCCATCTCCACCCTCTGACAAACAGAGGCTAGGGACACCATTCCTTACCCATCCTGGCTAACAGCCATTAATGGACTTAACCTCCATGAATTTATCTAGTTCTCTTTTAAAGCCAGTTATAGTCCTAGCCTTCACAACCTCCTCAGGCAAGGGAGTTCCACAGATTGACTATGCGCTGTGTGAAGAAGAACGTCCTTTTATTTGTTTTAAACCTGCTGCCCATTAGTTTCATTTGGTGGCCCCTAGTTCTTATATTATGGGAACAAGTAAATAACTTTTCCTTATTCACTTTCTCCACACCACTCATGATTTTATAGACATCTGTCATATCCCCCCTCAGTCTCTTTTCCAAGCCGAAAAGTCACAGTCTCTTTAATCTCTACGCATACGGGAACCGTTCCAAATCCCTCATCATTTTAGTTGCCCTTTCGCTGAACCTTTTCTAATGCCAGTGTATCTTTTTTGAGATGAGGAGACCACGTCTGTATGCAGTAATCAAGATGTGGGCATACAATGGATTTATATAAGGGCAATAAGATATTCTCCGTCTCATTCTCTATCCCTTTTTAATGATTCCTAACATCCTGTTTGCTTTTTTGACTGCCGCTGCATACTGCGTGGACTTCTTCAGAGAACTATCCACGATGACTCCCAGATCTTTCCTGATTAGTTGTAGCTAAATTAGCCCCCATCATATTGTATGGATAGTTGGGGTTATTTTTTCCAATGTGCATTACTTTACATTTAGCCACATTAAATTTCATTTGCCATTTTGTTGCCCAATCAGTTAGTCTGGTGAGATCTTTTTGAAGTTCTTCACAGTCTGCTTTGGTCTTAACTACTCTGAGCAGTTTAGTATCATCTGCAAACTTTGCCACCTCACTGTTTACCCCTTTCTCCAGATCATTTATGACAAGTTGAACAGGATTGGTCCCAGGACAGACCCTTGGGGGACACCACTAGTTACCCCTCTCCATTCTGAAAATTTACCATTTATTCCTACCCTTTGTTTCCTGTCTTTTAACCAGTTCTCAGTCCATGAAAGGATCTTCCCTCTTATCCCACGACAACTTAATTTACGTAAGAGCCTTTGGTGAGGGACCTTGTTAAAAGCTTTCCGGAAATCTAAGTACAATAAAACGCCAATTGTCCAGCATCCAGTGGTCCGGCACTCCCAACAGTCCGGCACCAACTGGAACCCGGAAGTGCTCCGGCCAGCCGGACAATTGGAGCTGCTCCGCACAGCTTCCCCAAGTCCGCTGCTGAAATTGACCAGCTGCAGACCTGGGGAAGCGGTGCGAAGCAGAGCAGCTGGGGTGCTGACAGGTTGGTCCCACAGCACCGCCCCTCACCCCCCTGCTCGGCACCCAGCAGCACCCCAGCTGCTCTGCCCCACAGCTTCCCCAAGTCCGCTGCTGGTGAAACTGACCAGCGGCGGACTTGGGGAAGCCTTGGGGCAGAGCAGCTGGAGTGCTGCCGGGTTGGTCCCACAGCGCTGCCCCTCACCAGCACCCGGTTCACCCCACGCCATGCCATTCCTCCCCAGGCCTCCCCCCCAGACCCGTCACAGCCCCCCTGCGGAGTACCTCCTGATACTCCAGCATAGCCAATAATCCGGCACCCCCTGGGTCCAAAAGGTGCCGGATTATCGGAAGTGTGCTGTACACTATATCTACTTGTCCACATGTTTGTCGACCCCTTCAAAGAACTCTAATAGACTAGTAAGACATGATTTCCCTTGACAGAAACCATGTTGACTTTTGCCCAACAAATTATGTTCTTCCATGTGTCTGACAATTTTATTCTTTACTATTGTTTCAACTAATTTGCCCGGTACTGAAGTTAGACTTACCGGTCTGTAATTGCCAGGATCACCTCTAGAGCCCTTTTTAAATATTGGTGTTACATTAGCGATCTTCCAGTCATTAGGTACAGAAGCTGATTTAAAGGATAGGTTACAAATCATTGTTCATAGTTCTGCTATTTCACATTTGAGTTCTTTCAGAACTCTTGGGTGAATGCCATCTGGTCCCGGTGACTTGTTACTGTTCAGTGTATCAATTCATTCCAAAACCTCCTCTAATGACACTTGAATCTGGGACAAGTCCTCAGATTTGTCATCTACAAAGGATGGGTCAGGTTTGGGAATCTCCCTAACATCCTCAGCCGTGAAGACCGAAGCAAAGAATTCATTTAGTTTCTCCGCGATGACTTTATCATCTTTAAGGGCTCCTTTTGTATCTCCATCGTCCAGGGCCCCCATTGGTTGCTTAGCAGGCTTCCTGCTTCTGATGTACTTAAACATTTTGTTATTACCTTTGGAGTTTTTGGCTAGCTGTTCTTCAAACTCCTTTTTGGCTTTTCTTATCACATTTTTACACTTAATTTGGCAGTGTTTATGCTCCTTTCTATTTACCTCACTAGCATCTGACTGCCACACTTGCCAGAGGATGTTGAAGACCAGGACTTTAACAGGGTTCAAAATAGAGCTGATCCTGCTTTGGGCAGGGGGCTGGACTCAACTCCTGAGGTCT
This sequence comes from Pelochelys cantorii, assembly GCA_032595735.1. Classification (NCBI taxonomy): domain Eukaryota; kingdom Metazoa; phylum Chordata; order Testudines; family Trionychidae; genus Pelochelys; species Pelochelys cantorii. The sequence continues at coordinate 888,544 of CM064336.1, forward strand.
CTTCCGGCCCTAGGATTCTAAATGCCTGGAGGAAATGGCTATTAGCCAGGGTGGGCAGGGACAGGGGTCCCCAGCCTCTGTTTCCAGAGCAGGGAATGGGCAATGGGAGGGATTGCTTGCTGGGTCCTTGTTCTGTTCCTTCCTTTTGGGGCACCTGGCCACTGCAGGCAGACCCAGTCTGGTTGTTCTCATGCTCTTCCCCAAACCCTGGCACACCCACTCTGGGTGCACTGGGAGCTGGGCAGGAGGGTGCCAGCTGCTGGCGGCCTGGGGCTGCTCACCTGAAGGGCTTGTTTTGGCTGCGGGGCGACGTCCCAGCACCGTCAGCTCCTACCAGCTCAGGGATCGGGGCCTCCTCAACGGGCGAGATGATGTTCTCCTAGCAGCCAGGGGAGAGGAAGGGTCAGTGCTGAGCAGCTGGGATCTGGGCCTCACAGAGAGGGGTTGCCGGGCTGCCCCAGAGCCTCACTCACCTCCACCAGTGCCTGCAGGAGGCGCTGGGTCAAGGGCCCAAAGGGGCAGCCGTCCTCGGGCTGCTCCTGCTGGGACTCCGACTTCTTCAGCAGGGCGTCCACATCTGGGAGGGAGGGAGGCGAGCAGAGTGGTGAGCTGAGTGGGGGAGGAGAGAGCAAAGCTAGGGGCTGGGGGCAGCTGCAGCCTCTGCTCTCCGACTCTCCCCCCTCCCCCACACCAGTCCCTCCATGCTGGGGGCAGCTGACGCGCCGGCCCCTCCTTGCTCCCCCCATACGGCCCAAGTCCCCGCGATGCTGGCGCAGAGGAACCTTTCGTGTCCAGCTCTGTTAGCGGGCCCAGGACACCTTTCTTCTTGTCAGCAGCGGCTGCCGCCCGGGCTCCATCCTTCTGCTCTTCCAGCAGATCTTCCTGGGCCCAGCGCTGGGAGTAATGCTTCCCCAGAGGCGGGATCTGCAACAGTGCACAGGGAGCTGGCTCAGCACCTCCCCCCACGGCAGGGCAGGGCTGTGTGCACCCTGCACCCACCCTGGGTATAACATGGTGCCAGCAGGCTTTGCAGGGTCCTGGTGCACGTCCCGTGAGGGCCCCTCCTTCAGCAATGCCTGCCTGGCAGCCCCGGCCCTTGCCCTAGCAAGGTAGGGGGCGGAGGGCTGGGGCTCTCCCTCGGCCTGCTGCCGTGTGACGGGAGGAACCACGGGGCAATTGGCCAGAGGTCGGCCCCTGCACACAAGAATGGGGAGCATCTCCTTCGGCACAGCCCTGGTGTGGCTGACAGCACAGCACACGCCAAGGGACCAGCTTTCCCTGGGGTGCCAGCTGCAGCCTACCTGGCAGGAGGAGCAGCACGAGCTGTTTCTCACTCCTGCACTTGGGGCAGAGGGGTCCTGGCCCCCTGGATTTCTGCTTCCCACAAGGTCCCAGCCCTGAGTCTCAGCCATTCGGTGAAGGGGCCATGGCTCTCCTGCAGAGCAGCCAGCATGTGCCTGTCTGCCTGAGAGGTGGGGCTGCTGGTGTCTGGGACAGGCCTCTGCCACCCGCGGGGAGCGCCAGCTGCCCAGGAGTGGCCACCGAACGGGGGCTCCAGGTGCCACCTTGGGAGCTGCATGAAGCAGCTGAAGAGGCACTTGCACTAGAAAGGGCACTGTCATGCTGCAGCCAATGGGAACCCCTTGGAGGGTGCCTATTGCAGGGCTGGTCGAGTAACCTCACGAACGCCTATCGCTGAGTCGACTAGTCTGTAGTTCCTGGGGGCGGGGCCGGCAGCCGCTGTATCAGAGGCAGCAGCGCGGGGGGCCAGGCGGGAGCTGGTCAGTGGGGGGAGCCAGTTTACAAACCAGCTCCCCTCGCAGACCGGCTGCCTGTCGCCCCGCGCCGCTATCCCTGATAAAGAGGCAGCAGCGCGGGGGGCCAGGCGGGAGCTGGTCAGTGGGGGGAGCCAGTTTACAAACCAGCTCCCCTCGCGGACCGGCTGCCTGTCGCCCCGCGCCGCTATCCCTGATAAAGAGGCAGCAGCACAAGGTGGCAGCAGCACATCTAAGGGGGGGTCTGAACTCCTGGATCCGGTGCAAGCTGGAACTGAGCCGGGCTGCCTGCCCGCCTGGCTCCTAACACACCTGAAATGCAGAGCCGCAGCAGGGGAGAGCCGCAGCGGGAGTAGGTTCTGGACCCGGTGCAAACCAAGACTGAGCTGGGCAGCTGGCCAGCCTGCTAACACATTTACTGGCCGGGGAGGGGGGGGGGCAGGAATGCATGTAGTCTACAGCATTAACCTGTAAGCTTTTGTTTACTGGTTAATTGACTCCACTATTACATCCCGAGTCTATTCCCTCTCAAGTCAGCTGCCCGCCACGGTGCATGCACACTAGCCAGGGGCCTCTGGCATACCCAAAGCTGCATGTTTTTAACAACGCTGGTGAGGAAAGCTGGCTGGTAATGGTATCCATGCTCGCCAGGGGCAGGGGTAAGGCTGCGCATGCACCTTTCCCTTCAGCTCCCCACCTGGGGCTTAGCCACAGCTTCTTGCATGCCCAGGTTTCCTCCCCACAGAGAACATGCTGCGCCCCACTCTGGCTGCAATGCCCCTGGGGCAGCTCTGCTGCTCCGGCCAGGTCCTCGTGCCGGCAGGGGAGCTGAGCGCTGACGGACCAGCAGCCATCCCCACCCTCCCCTGCCGCCAGCAAACACCATTCGCAGGACTAAGGAAGGCGTGGCCCACCGCATGCAGGGGTCTGGGCTCACTCTGCATGGGGCTGTCCTGCAAGGAGGCTGCTGTCTCCTGCCCCACTGCAGCAGGCAATTGGACTAGGCCTGGAAAGCAGCAGGAAGCCCAAGAGCTGGAGCAGGGGACAAGCTTCCAAATACCCAGGGCCTGAACCACTTCTGCCCTGGAAATGAAAGGAACATGAGTGCTGTGTTCCACGGAGCGCCCAGCCCAGGGCAACTGGCTTTGCTGCCCCTCCTGTCCCAGCGGCACAGGGCTTACGGAGAGCGAGACACCCCAGAGCATCCAGCCACCAGTCAGTTTGGGCCCTCCGCCTGTGCCACCCCACATGGACAAGAGGGAAACACGGCGCCTCACGGCATGGCACTGGCTGGAGCCAGGGGGAGGACGTCTCTGCGGCCTGCCTCCCCCTGGAGCCAGCGCTGGCCCAGAGCGGGCATGGGGCTGGTGGCCCTGCGGTTTTTACCTTGTAGTGCTCAGCCTCATCCTCCGGGGTCCTGAGCAGCTCCTCCAGGGTCCGCACCTCCTCACTGGTGAGGTCAGCACAGTAGGGCTCGACGGAGGCCCAGAACCTGCCGGCAGAGGGAAGGGCAGAGCTGCTGACCTGAGCGTGGCTCCCCTGTGCCCAGGAGATGGGCTCCGTGCCCACGGACAGTGCAGTGAGACCCATCTGCTCCTTCCCCCGCAGCTGGGGGGCTTCGCTCACCAGGCAAATGAGGTTGTTTCCTTGGGAACCCCCAAGGCCCCAGATGGACTTTTCCATACCTATTTGGGGCATCATTTTTGGGGATCCGAGGCACGTCCACAGGGTCGTCTGGAAACTCATATTCTTGAATCTTGGGCTGGAGGTTCTTGGATTTGGGCCGCCCTGGGCCAGGCCCTGTGCCGTGCCCACCCTTCCCCTCTAGCTTCTGCTTCTTGGGCTTTCCATGTTTCACTGGGGTACCCAGTTCATGCTCCTTGCCCAGCTTCAGGAACCGCTTGTCCCCCTTCTTGTCCTGCCAGTCAGTCAAAATCTGAAAGAGAATGGCTCAGCATCACCCCAGGGGCGCAGCCCCTAACGGTTTAGTGGCACCCCAGGGGTGCGGCCAGCGGGGCCAAGAACCAGTTGGGGAAAGCAAAGGGTCTAGTTCCCACTGAGCCCCTTGTCCTTGTTGAGCACTGTCTGCCCTTTGCGCATCCCCCCGCCCCTTCCCTATGACAACCACGGTGCAGCCTGTCCGCTCAGGCACGTTCTCCCTGGGGCTGGCTCCCCTCAAGCTCAGGGAGCACTGAGGCGCACGCTTGGAGAAGAAAGGAAGGGAAGAGACTGCATGGAGGTGCCAGGCTGCAGCAAGCAGGGCTGTGCTGCGGCGGAGGGGACCTGCACTGGGGAGATGGATCCCTAGGCCAACCTGGCGCTACCCACCGTATGGAGCAATTCCAGGGACGGAGGACACAAGCCAAGAGGCCTCGTTGCCAGGCCAACCCGCAGAGCAGCAAGCAATGACCCTGCTACAGGCCTATGCTACAGCCAGCCTGTTCGGCCCACGGGGCGTTCCTCATGCAGCCTGAGTCCTGCATAGCACAGGGCCTGGCCATGGCCCCGGCTCAGCCCCACCTGTGACCTGCCCAGGACCAGCGGAAGGACCACCCCCTACCATTTCACTGCCATGGTGCAATTCCCACTGGGCCAGCCCGTCCAGCACCGGCACCACGGGATGGGCAAATCCCCAATGGCGGTGCGCAAAGGGGGCAGCTTTGCATTGGGGGGGGGCTGCCCTGCCCTCCTGGGCCCCGAAAGGCCTTGGCAAACGGATGGACTCCAGCCACCGCCCCAGGAGCTGGGGAGCCTGACCTGCGTCTCCGCCTCCAGCACCCGCAGCCTGCGGCTGGCCGAGGACAGGAGCGTCTCCAGCTCCAGCTGCAGCGTGTCGAGCTCCTCGATGCCGATGCCATCGTCCTCCGAGCGGGCCAGCACGGCCGTGTAGCGCGGGCAGGCCTTCGGGTGCTCCACCGACTTGAAGTCGTGGAACTGCAGCGGGCAGTCCTTCAGCTCGCTCATCGCGGGGCGCCGGGCTAGAGGGGCGGGGGGGGCGCCGGGCTGGGGGGAGACAGTGGGCGGGGGGGCTGCCGGGCTAGAGGGGGCGGGGGGCACCGGGCTGGGGGGGCGCTAGGGGGGCCACCAGGTTAGAGGGGGCAAGGGGGGCGGGGGGGCACCGGGCTGGGCTGAGGGGCGCTGGGGGGGGCACCGGACTAGAGGGGGCCCTGGGGGGGGCCACCGGACTAGAGGGGGCGCTGGGGGGGGGCACCGGGCTGGGGGGGCGCTGGGGGGGGCGCACCGGGCTAGAGGGGGCGCTGGGGGGGCCACCGGGCTGGGGGGGCGCTGGGGGGGGCCACCGGGCTAGAGGGGGCGCTGGGGGGGGCCACCGGGCTAGAGGGGGCGCTGGGGGGGCACCGGGCTGGGGGGCGCTGGGGGGGGGCCACCGGGCTGGGGGGGCGCTGGGGGGGGCCACCGGGCTAGAGGGGCGCTGGGGGGGCACCGGGCTAGAGGGGCGCTGGGGGGGGGCGCACCGGGCTAGAGGGGGCGCTGGGGGGGCCACCGGGCTGGGGGGGGCGCTGGGGGGGGCGCACCGGGCTAGAGGGGGCGCTGGGGGGGCCACCGGGCTGGGGGGGCAGGTTATGGGCACCGCCGGCGGCGCGGGGGGCGCTGACACAGGGGCCGGGGCTCCGGTTGGGGCGGGGGCGGGGGCGGGTGCTCAGGCCGCTCGGCTGGGTGGCCGCTACCACTGACACGGCGCGTGGGGGGGGGCAACACTTCCGGCAGGCAGACACCTCTCCCGCCCCTTCCGGCCCCCGTCGCTCGCCCACGGCGGCCCTAGCCCCGCCCCACGGGCTAGCCAAGCTCGCGCTCCGCTACCTAATATGGAAGCGGCGGCGGGAATGTACCAAGTGCGGGACGGGGGGTGAGGAGCGCGGCGCTCACAGCGGGGTGGCAGCGCCCGAGCGCCCCCCGCGCGGGCTGGCGGTGGGAGAGGTCGGCGCGGCTGGTCCCATTCTGGACAGGAAGGACGAAGGCTCGGACGAGCCACCCCCGCGGGCGATAATGGAACGGCCGCCCATCCCGGAAGAGAGGAGCCGCCTGAACTCACCACTTCCGCTTCCGCTTCCGGGGGAACTGCACGAACCGAGCGGACCGAAGCTGCAACTATGGTAGGAGTGGGGGGAGGGGAATGGTGGAGATGGGTGGGGGCGGGGGAAGAGGGGTGAGGAGGGGGAGGGGGAGGGGAAGGGGGGTGAGGAGGGGGAGGGGGAGGGGAATGGTGGAGATGGGTGGGGGCGGGGGGAAGGGGGGGTGAGGAGGGGAAGGGGAAGGGGAATGGGAATGGTGGAGATGGGTGGGGGCGGGGGAAGGGGGGTGAGGAGGGGGAGGGGGAGGGGAATGGTGGAGATGGGTGGGGGCGGGGGAAGAGGGGTGAGGAGGGGGAGGGGAAAGGGGGTGAGGAGGGGGAGGGGGAGGGGAATGGTGGAGATGGGTGGGGGCGGGGGGAAGGGGGGTGAGGAGGGGAAGGGGAATGGGAATGGTGGAGATGGGTGGGGGCGGGGGGAAGAGGGGGTGAGGAGGGGAATGGGAATGGTGGAGATGGGTGGGGGCGGGGGGAAGAGGGGGTGAGGAGGGGAATGGGAATGGTGGAGATGGGTGGGGGCGGGGGAAGAGGGGGTGAGGAGGGGGAGGGGAATGGTGGAGATGGGTGGGAGCGGGGGAAGAGGGGTGAGTTGAGAGGAGGGGGAATGGGAACGGTGGAGATGGGGCAGGAGGGGGGGGAGTCAGGGCTCTTGCCCTTGTTCTGATTTCCCTGCTATCCCCAGACTGCCACTCTGCGCCCCTACCTGAATGCGGTGCGTGCCACCCTGCAGGCTGCCCTATGCCTGGAGAACTTCTCCTCCCAGGTGGTGGAGAGACACAACAAGCCGGAGGTGGAAGTCAGGTACTAACTAGGAGGAGGCTGGGACCCTGAGATGTTCAGTGGGGGGTAGGAGCAAGGATTGCACTGAAGTCTGCCAGAGCTCAGCATGTCCTGAGGCCTCAGATGAGTTGGAGACCTTATTCCAGCAGGGGGATTGGTTGCTTACTCAAGTCAGTGCCTTTCATGAGGAGGTTGTGGGACTAAGGCTGGGAGAAGCATTGTGGGTTATGGAGTAGGGATGTAAGCAAGTATTCAACTACTTGCATCCCCCCCGCCATTACTGTCTCTGTATCAGAGGCAGCAAGAGGTGGGGAGCTGGTGCTGGGGGTAGCCAGCTTAAAAGCTGGTTCCTCCCCCCCCCAGCACCATCTTCATGGTGCCGCCTGCCCACACACCCCATGCTGCTGCCTCTATAAGAGGCAGCAGCGTGGGGGGGGGCAAGGGGAGGCTGCCGCAAAAGCAGACTCTGTCCGTGGCGAGCCCAGTCCCACCGTGGGCATAGGCTGCTCCAGCAGCTGCCCCTGTCCCCTGGCACTCCCCGCGGATGGGGGCTGCTGCAGCAAAGCAGCCCCTGTTCGGGGCAGCCCGGCTCAGTCCTGGCTCACACTGGGTCCGGGGCCTACCTCTGCTGTGGCTCTGAAGTTTAAATGTACTAAGAGCCAGGTGGGCAGTAGGGATGTTAAATTTAGATGGGATTTCCATCGACTACTCAAGTAGTCGATAAGGGCGCCTCCACCTTGGAACTGCCGACTTTTGCTACAGTTCAAAAGCGGAAGGCCCGCAGGATCACAGCAGAACCGGTGGGAGCAGAGACTGCTTCAGTCTCCGCTTGCGCCGTTTCCTGCTGTGCCTTACCTCCCCTGCCCCCCACGGAGATGGTGCTGGGGGGAACTGGCTTTTAAGCCAGTTCCCCCCAGCACTGGTTCCTGCTCCCCAGCCTGCAGACAGCATCTGGCCTCTTTCTATTCATATCCTGCTGCCTGTACCCCTGAATTTCCAGGCAGTGTCTCAGGCAGCAGGATCCTATTGAAATGGCTCACGGCTCCCAGTCACGGCACTACCCCGGCAGGGGCCAGAGCTATGAGCCCTTTAAATAGCTGCAGCAATCCCAGGCAGCGAAGCCAGGAGCCCTTTACTGTGTGTTTAATTCAAAGCCTCAGGCCCCAGACAACTCTGGGAGGGAGGAAGGCTAGTCCTCAGCCCCGCGTTCTTCCGCCCCAGGTCCCGGCCCACCCCTTCCGGGCATGGAGCCGACACATGACCACATACCAAAATTCATTAAGTGGCCCCCCTGCAAAAATTATTGCCCACCCCTGTGTTAATACATTTAAATTGCAGAGCTGCAGTAGGGGTAGGTCTCAATCCGGTGCGAGCCAGAACTGAGCCAGGCTGTCTTCCCTTACTGACTAATCCAATAGTCAATACAAATTCTACTGACTACTTGATTAGCCAGTTAACCACATCTTAACATTCCTGTGGTGGAGTAGCAAGCAGCTTCCTAGTAAGCTGGATCCTTCCCAGCAGGCTTCTCCCAGTTTGTGTCCCTTTCTTCAGTTCATTGGAGGGTTGCCAACTTTCTAATCACACACGAGTCAACATCCTTGTCCTGCCTTTTCCCCAAGGCTAAGCTCCCGCCCTGCCCTTCTCCGAGCCCCTCTATCCCAGTCACCAGGGGCATACTGCAGAGTAAGGATGTAATAATGTAGTCGAGTAACTGACAAGCAAAAGCTAATAGGTTAATGCTGTAGACTACACTCATCTCTTTTCCCCCCCCGTTCCCCACCCCCGGGCAGTAAATTTTTTAGCAGGCTGGCCAGCAGCCCAGCTTAGTCCTGGCTCACACCAGGTCCAGGACCTACCCCCGCTGCGGCTCTGCATTTAAAGTGTATTCGGATCCAGGTGGGCAGGCAGCTCGGCTCAGTTCCGTCTCGTTCTGGGTCCGGGAGCTCAGGCCCCCCTTGGCAGGGGCTGCTGCCACCTTGCACTGCTGCCTCTTTATCAGAGACAGCAGTGCAGGGCGACAGGCGGCCGGTCCGTGAGGGGAGCTGGTTTGTAAACTGGCTCCCCTCGTGGACCAGCTCCCGCCTGGCCGCCCGCCTGCTCCCTCTGATGCAGCGGCAGCAGCACGGAGTGGCAGGGGACTCCTCAAGAGTGAGGCTGGAGTGCACTGGCTGCCAGCCCCGCCCCCGGGGACTATAGACTAGTCGAGTAACCGATAAGAATTCAGGAGGTTACTCGACTATTCAATTCACCGACATTTAAGAACCCTAGTCCGGAGCTGTTCTGTTTGAAGCCAGCTGAGACTGATCCCATTCCGGCTGCTGCCCTGCATTGCATCCTCTCTGGTGTTTGTCCTGCTTGCATCCCTTCTTGGGCCTCAGGCACCAAGGGCACAGGCACAACCTTGTGTGTGCAGGTAGCTGCGCAAACTCGCGTGTCCAAGGGCCTCAGTAAAAGTCTCACACAGTTCCCAGCACCTGGACCTTGGTGCAGTACCCAGGGAAACTGAGGTACACACAGTGTTAGTATAAGACAGTAAGACTCACATGCAACATAAGGTGACAAAAACCCCGCTCCCCATGTTCCCCCTCCCCCCTGTTCTCCATGTTCCCCCTGCTCCCCACATTCTCCCTCGCTCCCCCCCCACATTCTCCCTCGCCCCCCCACGTTGCCCCCTCCCTTCCTGCTCCCCCTCCCCACATTGCCTCTCTCGGTGGCTCAGTCTCCCCTCCCCCCCCTCACTGGGCTAGGGCAAGCAGTTGGGTGCAGGAGGGAGGGAGGGCTCTTCTTGGGGCGGGGGTGAAGGTGCGAGGGAGAGCTTTGGGCTGGGGCAGTGTTACCCATACAAAATTTGCTGACCTGAGCCTCTCCTAGGGCCAGACGTAACCCTCTCAATATAGGCACCTGCCCTCGCTCTTTCTTAGGCTCGGGTGGAACCTTGCACTCTGGGGTTGTGGGTATTCGAGCAGTACGAGAGCCGTACGCAGTAGTATCCTGCTTGACCTCCCTTCATTACCCGCCAGGCTGTGCTTAGGTTGCCTTTTGGGCTCCCCTCCCAACAAGCCAGTCACTTTTCCTGCCGGCCAGGAGGGCTCAGGTGTGTCTGGGGGACTGGCACAGGGCTGAGCTCTGATTTTGGGGCTGTGCCCTGGAGTTGGACTTCCCCTGGGACCCCAGTTTATACAGTGACACCTGAGTCCTGCTGAGCTAGATCATAACCAGCTCTTTTACCAAAATATTACTAACCAGCCCCAACCCACTGTAACAGAATTGCTTAGCCACGCATGCCCCATCCCCAGATGGATGTGCACCCAGCCCCGTGGGTTATGCAGCAGCCACCCAGAGCCCCGGGAGCGCACAGCCAGACACTAGGGAAGTGGGGACCTGGCTGGCAGAGCAGCAGAGGACTGAAGGTTTCCCGGCCCAGCTGGAGAAGTGGTCCTGGCCAGGCAGAGCGCTGCCTACCTCCATGTGCTGCGAGCAGCTGGCACTAGTAGGGCGCTTAGGACGGGCTCGTGAGCAGCATGGGGCGACGCTAGTGAGCGTGACTGAGATGGAAGGAGGATGCGACACCCGGCTGACAGCTGCTGCTCTGTCACTCGCTGCTGACAAAGGCCGTTGGCTCTCGGTCGGGCTGCTGAACCCCAGGAAGAAAGTCAGTGGGGGCCACACAAGTGAGAAGCAAAAAACCCCCAAGCCCTTCCTGATGTGGCCCCTGTCTGAGAAGGAGAAAGACCCTCCCCACATCCCCCCAGAGCCTAGGGGTGCCCAGGCTAGTAGACCTTGTGTGCTCCAGCTCCCCTCAGGGGCCAGATCCAGGCACACCAGGGGCCGCAGGTTCCCCACCCCTGCTCTAGGCCTTACAGTATGACTACGGAGAATGGCCTTCTACTTACACTGCAGGTTGACCTGGGGGGCTTCCAGCCACAGCATGGCAAGGTGCCTGTCCTGACTCTGCCCTGCACGCTGGAGACAACCAGCAGGATGGCCAGGAGATTCCTCGCTGCTCTCGCCTGCAGGTTCCACCCCCGCCGCTCCCAGCCAGTAGGAGTGCGGAGCCAGTGCTTGGGGCGGGGGCAGCATGTGGAGCCTGGTAGCTGGATTTCTGCGGCCCAGCCAGGACAGGTGGGGGTTAGCCTGCCGGGGCAATGCTGAGCAGAGCCACCAGAGTGCCAGTCGAAAACTGGACACCTGACAACTCCGGTTCCCTGCCACGAGCCAAGCCCCATGCTCCCCCATCTCTGACTGAGCTGCCCAGCCCCCGCAAGCTGTGCCCATGCCAGGTTCAGCCATGGCCTTTCTGCGGCAGAGTCAGCAGGTTTCCTTGGCCATGCTGCCTGGCGCCGGCCAGGGGAGCACAGGAGAGGTGCTCTCCCAGCCCCTGGCCTGAGCCCACCTTGCCTTCCCAAGTTCAGGTCCTGCCCACCCCCGGTTGGCGCACGCTCAGGGCAGTCCAACTCTTCTGAGAGCTGAGCTAGTGGACGCTGTGCGGGCTCCTTGGAGCAAGGGAAGCAGAACGTTTCCAACTAGGGCACATCTGAGCAATTTTTCACAGGAGCAGCAAAAGGGGGCTCCTCGGTCCCCCCACAGCGAGGCCCTGTCCCGATTGCTAGTCCCTGCTGCAGAGCACAGAATGGCTCGAAGAGTGTTTTAACACAGGCAAATTGGGCTTTCCTCAAACGTGCTCAGGAAATGGGGAACCAGTTTTGGTGAGACTTCAAGTTCAGCACGAGTCAGACGCCAAGCGGGGGAGTTTCAGCTGGAGTGGCTAAAGTTAGACACGGTTCGCTGCCATGTTGTCGGGTAGCAAGTCTCCTTGGGAGTGAGGTGCTGGGTGGAGACCCTTGTCTAGGCAGGAGGGCGCTTTGTGACACAGCTTTGCTGCTCATGGTGCTCGGTGTCTGCAGCCACAGCCTGTGGCTCGGAGGGGGCTGCTTTGGGGGGGATGTGCACGGCTGTGTGCTGGGGAAAGCGCTGTACACTCAGCATTGGCAGAGGGCTGGAAGGGCGCAGCTGCGGGCTGCTGGGAGTGTTTCAGGGGCGGGGGGGTTGTGCTTAGTCCCAGGAGCGTCTCCGTTGCCACCCAAGCCTGGCTGCACTGCCTGACCGTCCCTGGGGCTCCCCACGCCACTTGCATTGCAGCTGCCAGTCACTGCAAGCGCTTTGCATTGCTCCCCTCAGCTCCTGTCTTGGGCCGGGGGCTTAGGGCTTGTTCCTGCAGAGATGGTCTCTGGCTAGGAGGCCTGGTGAGCTGCTCTGCTCCCAGGGTTTCTTCCGTTTCCCTGGAGCCCTCTCCCAGAAGACAGATGTGCAGAGAAGAGTCCCTGGGATGGGGGGCGCACAGGCTGCCCAGGATAACCAGAGCGGTGCCACACAGGGAAGGCCTTACCCATTCCCTCTGCAGACAAGCCATCTTTCCTTCCTCCCCTGCAAGCCACTGGTGCACAGAGGGGCTGGCGTCTTGCTCTGGCTGCTGTGCAGGGCTCCACGTGTACCCGCTAGCACGGCGGGACCCAGCCTTGTGGGCAGCTGCTCTGGGACAAAGATGAGGCCTGTTGGCAGGGTGGTGCTGCTCATGCTGCGCCTGGTCAGTCCTCAGGGCTGCACGTCCTACATCAGCGCTAGGCACGAGTGCCAGCTTCTGCGTGAAAAGGAGGCGCCTGCCCCGCCCGGCTGCAGGTGGCCAGGGAGAGTCACTTTCCTCCCAGCAGTAGTCAGCTCACACATGGGCGCCCATGTCTTTCCTGGGTTTGCAGGAGTAGCAAGGAGCTGCTGCTGCAGCCAGTGATCATCAGCAGGAATGAGAAAGAGAAGGTTCTGATTGAGGGGTCCATCAACTCGGTGCGAGTCAGCATTGCAGTGAAGCAGGTGAGCAGCGGGGGCCGGGGTCAGCTGAGGGGGGCTGGGGGCTTGCACTCAGCTTGAGGAAGCCTGATTGTCCCTGCCCCTTTCAGGCGGACGAGATCGAGAAGATCCTGTGCCACAAATTCATGCGCTTCATGATGATGAGGGCTGAGAACTTCTTCATCCTGCGCAGGAAACCCGTGGAGGTGAGCTGGCTGCGGGAGGGCAGGAAAGGAGTGTGTCTCTGCCCCGCCAGGGATTGCTGACCAGGTGTTGCTCCTTTCGTCTTCCCCACCAGGGCTATGACATCAGCTTCCTGATCACGAACTTCCACACGGAGCAGATGTACAAGCACAAGCTAGTGGACTTTGTGATCCACTTCATGGAAGAGATTGACAAGGAGATCAGCGAGATGAAGCTGTCTGTCAATGCCCGGGCTCGCATCGTGGCTGAGGAGTTCCTCAAGAATGTGAGCTCCTAGGCAGGGACCAGCTGCTTCCTTCCCCTCTCCACTGCAGAAAGGGGCTTGTGGGCAGCCTGCTATTGCATGGGGGTAACAGCTAGCCAGAGGGCCCTAGGGCCCCTCTAGAGGCCTAGCGCCTCCTGGTTTGTCAGCCCTCTTTGTGTCTGCTGGCTGTGTGGGGGCAGGAGAAGCCTGGATTGTCACACCCAGCATGGGGCAATGTTTCCTTGAAGGGGCTGTGCCAGGGGCCAAAAGGAAAGCAGTGTGGCTCTCCTGACTGCCTCCTAGAGCACAGGCAGCCCCGTGTGCACAGGTCTGTGCCTGGAGCGTGGCGCGGGGAGGGGCAAGGGCACCACAGACGGCGAGATGGCGGGACCTGAAGTTCCATTCCTGAGTCAGGAGAGCAGTGGAATGTGCTGCCAGCCATTGGAGCAGGAGGTGCTGGAGATTAGGGAGGGTGCATGAGATGGGGCCCGAATCCAGCCCAGTGTCCTGTCTGCCCAGAGTGGCCACTGCCAAGGGCCCCAGAGGAATCATCACATGATCCCTCCTCTCGCCCAGTCCCAGCCCCTGACAGAGAGGCCAGGGCCACCCTCCCTGCCCAGCCTGGCTAATGCACAGCCAGAAAGCCAAAGACCAGGTTATCTCAGCTGTCCCCATGTTGACTGGGCACGTGTCACCTCAGGCTGGGATGCAGAAATAGTTTGACACCTTAAATGACTGCTTGAAGCACAAGGGGAGAGGCAATTCCTGACTTAACCCTAAATGGCACACAGGGCCTGCTCCAAGAGGTGAATGTGGCTGAACTGCTCGGTAATGGCATCCGCCCTGTAATTAAACATCCCGTCCTTGTGGAGGAGGACACACCAGAGACCCACCGCGGTAGCATTTCACTTCAAAAAGGGAACTACACAGAAACAAGAAGCTAGTTAAACAATTTGCAAGAGCATGAATGCATGAAAATGCCGGCAAGCTGCATAGAAACTGCTTAACACCATAATAGAGGCACAAACTAAATACAGCTCTTAGTTAAGATGTCTAAGAGGCCAAAACAAGTCACCATGCCTGAACCGCAAGAGAGGGGAGTGCAGACAAAGACCTCTGCTGAGGGAAGATTAGAAAGGACCCTAAACTCGGTCAAGTTGAGGGTAACAGCAGAATTAAGCTAGAAACCACTGCGAAGAGCAATTTGTTGTGGTGTTAGCAGAAGACACACACACTAAGCACCTCAGCAGCAGCAGGGCTGCCTGCCAGCAGAGCCACTGGGCCACAGAAGTGCAAAATAAGCCTTTTGGGGGCGAAGCAACGTGGATTCTTTGCATCAGGTTTTCACTGCAGGGATCGAGAGGCAGAGTCCCACAGTGAGCCATTCTATTTAGGTGACATCTGAGGGACTATCCCAAATGGAATCAATCAAAAAAACAAGGCAGGGTCTGGGACAGCTTCCATCTGGGGAGGCCTGAATAAGACTGGGCCAGTTCAGCTTTGGAAAGAGACCTGAGGGGCTAGGGTAGAAGTCCATAAAACCGTGCCTGGTGTGGAGGAAGTGAGTAAGTGCTGTTTACTCTCCTAGCACAAGCACTGGGTGGGAGGGTCACCAGTGAAATGAGTGGGTAGTACTTCCATGGGCTGACTGGTGGCTGAGGACTCCTTGCCAGGGGACACAGTGCAGGCCAGATGTGTAACTGGGCTCAATAGGTCCCTCGGTGACTGGGAGCCAAGATGGTTAGAGATGCTGTGGGTGCCCCAAAGATTCTGACTGCCAGAAACAGACGGGCCTACAGGACGGATCGCACCACTGGAAGTATCTGGCACTGGCCACTGATTGGGCTAGATGGACATGGGACCATGCTTCTGCTCCTGTGACCCCTGGAGGGTGCCTGCCTGAGGAGCAGTGAAGGCCCTGAATGTGGGACTCAGCATGGGGGATAAGAGAGCGAGCCGTGAGGTACAAAGTGACTGGCTGGCTGCCTCGGGTGTGAGTTGGGGGGGGCAGTGTGGGTGTTCCCAGTGCTTGCCGGCTGTGGCAGGGGTGTGAGTTGGGGGGGGGGACAGTGTGGGTGTACCCAGTGCTTGCCAGCTGTGGCAGGGGTGTGAGTTGGAGGGGGGCAGTGTGGGTGTGCCCAGTTCTTGACGGCTGCCCCGAGTGTGAGTTGGAGGGGGCAGTGTGGGTGTGCCCAGTTCTTGCCGGCTGCCCCGAGTGTGAGTTGGGGGGGGGGCAGTGCAGGTGTACCCAGTGCTTGCCGGCTGCCTCGAGTGTGAGTTGGGGGGGGCAGTGTGGGTGTATGTACCCAGTGCTTGCCAGCTGTGGCAGGGGTGCGAGTTGGGGGGGGCAGTGTGGGTGTGCCCAGTTCTTGCCGGCTGCCCTGAGTGTGAGTTGGAGGGGGCAGTGTGGGTGTACCCAGTGCTTGCCAGCTGTGGCAGGGGTGTGAGTTGGGGGGGGCAGTGTGGGTGTACCCAGTGCTTGCCGGCTGCCTCGAGTGTGAGTTGGGGGGGGCAGTGTAGGTGTATGTACCCAGTGCTTGCCAGCTGTGGCAGGGGTGCGAGTTGGGGGGGGCAGTGTGGGTGTACCCAGTGCTTGCCGGCTGCCGCGGGGGTGCGAGTTCGGGGGGGGGGGGCAGTGTGGGTGTACCCAGTGCTTGCCGGCTGCCGCGGGGGTGCGAGTTCGGGGAGGGGGGCAGTGTGGGTGTACCCAGTGCTTGCCGGCTACCTCGGGTGTGAGGTCCGGGGGCGGGCGGGCGGGCAGGCAGTGTGGGTGTACCCAGTGTGGTGGCCGGTCTGCAACTCAGCCTGCCCAAGTGGAGCGCTGTGCGGTAAGAAGGAGCCGTCTCTAGAGAGCAAGTCCCAACTTCCGGGGCTGCGTGAGCTGGGGGGGTGTCAGGTTCTGGGCTCTACTTTCTGCGCAGTCGCCCTGCCAGGGCTGGGCGGTGGCTGGG
The DNA here is from genome assembly GCA_032595735.1 of Pelochelys cantorii. Taxonomy (NCBI): domain Eukaryota; kingdom Metazoa; phylum Chordata; order Testudines; family Trionychidae; genus Pelochelys; species Pelochelys cantorii. The sequence goes on from CM064336.1 coordinate 904,429, forward strand.
AAGAGGCATGGGCGCACAGGGAGTGACGGGCACCTCACTACCTTTCTTCTTTCCTTCCTGCCAGTTTTAGAGCGTGGAGCTGGACTGACAGCTCAGGTTCTCATTCTCTCCTGCGTCTGCACCGCGGCCCTGCGTGGGAGGGCCCCGCCAGGGCCTTGCTCTCCGGGGGAGAAGAGAAGCAGTCCATCGTCAGCAGCTGTCCCAGTGGAATGTACCTTGGTTCTCTGCCAGCCCCAGGGGAAGGGGGCTAATAGTTTGAACTGAACTCTGTGCTTGTTTGAGACTCTGCTCCATGTTCTTGTTGTGAATGATTCTCTTGCTGGGATTGGCCAGGGCTCTAGCAGTTCCTGCTCACTGACATCCCAGCAGCGTCCAGTGCCCGCTTAGGCGCCAGGTCCCTTTCACCAGCCGCTGCGAAGCAGCCTCCCCAGGCGCCCTCGTGCACAGCGCCTTCGGGAGCCCCCCAAGAAGCCTAGTCCTGCTCTTCCGGCTTCCAGCTAGTGGGGGGCCAAGAGCAGTACCTGGCTGGCGGGCAGGCCTGCCGTCCTCTGGGGCTGCATTCCCTGCCCGTGGGAGGGGGGCAGCCCATCTTCCTGCCTCTGGCCTTGCCTGCGGTTCTCTGCCCGGCGGGGGGAGGCTGGCAGCTCTCGGCTGCTTTTGCTATTGCACTTGCTGTTCTCACTCGGGTACTTCCCCATTAAAGTCTGTTTCCTCTGTCTCAGGGCGGCTGGGGCTCGTGGGGGGCGGGGTGCCAGAAGGAGCAGGGGGTGCGAGTTGGGGCTCTTGGGGGGCCGCCGGGCACGGCAGCACAAACCCCGCCCCTTGCCTGACGTCACAATCGCCGCGCGAGCTCCGCCGCCTGCTCGCGCGCTCCGTCGCCATGGTGACCGCAACAGAGCCGAGGGCGGGGCCACGGGACAGCGCGGGGGTAGGGATGGGGCGATTCCGGGGCTGGGGGGGGATGGGCGGTACTGGGGCGGGGGGCTGGGGGGGATGGGCGGTTCTGGGGCGGGGGGATGGGCGGTACTGGGACGGGGGGCTGGTGGGGATGGGCGGTTCTGGGGCGGGGGGCTGGGGGGGGATGGGCGGTACTGGGGCGGGGGGCTGGTGGGGATGCGCGCTACAGGGTAGGGGGGCTGGTGGGGATGGGCGGTACTGGGGCGGGGGGTTGGTGGGGATGGGCGGTTCTGGGGCGGGGGGCTGGTGGGGGATGGGCGGTTCTGGGGCGGGGGGCTGGTGGGGGATGGGCGGTTCTGGGGCGGGGGGCTGGTGGGGATGGGCGGTACTGGGGCGGGGGGCTGGTGGGGGATGGGCGGTTCTGGGGCGGGGGGTTGGTGGGGATGGGCGGTTCTGGGGCTGGGGGATGGGCGGTACTGGGATGGGGGGGCTGGTGGGGATGCGCGCTACAGGGTAGGGGGGCTGGTGGGGATGGGCGGTTCTGGGGCTGGGGGATGGGCGGTACTGGGGTGGGGGGCTGGTGGGGGATGGGCGGCTCTGGGGCGGGGGGGCTGGTGGGGATGGGCGGTTCTGGGGCGGGGGGCTGGAGGGGATGGGCGGTACTGGGACGGGGGGGCTGGTGGGGGATGGGCGGTACTGGGACGGGGGGGTTGGTGGGGGATGGGCGGTACTGGGGCTGGGGGATGGGCGGTACTGGGACGGGGGGGCTGGTGGGGGATGGGCGGTTCTGGGGCTGGGGGATGGGCGGTACTGGGACGGGGGGGCTGGTGGGGATGCGCGCTACAGGGTAGGGGGGCTGGTGGGGATGGGCGGTACACGGTTGGGGGACTGCTGGGGGATGGGCGGTTCTGGGACGGGGGGCTGGTGGGGGATGGGCGGTTCTGGGGCGGGGGGCTGGTGGGGATGGGCGGTTCTGGGGCTGGGGGATGCGCGGTACTGGGACGGGGGGCTGGTGGGGATGCGCGCTACAGGGTAGGGGGGCTGGTGGGGATGGGCGGTACTGGGGCTGGGGACGATCGGGGGGATCATTATGCCCAGGGTTTGGTGTGAGGACCAGGGGGAAGGGGTCACAGACTGGGAGAGCAGAGGGGGGGCTCCATGGCAGGGGTGGGCAATAATTTTTGACCAGGGGCCACTTCAGAAACTTTTGAAGTGGCCCCAGGCCATCCCGGAAGGGGCGGGGACTCAGGTGGAAGGGGTGTGGCTAAGCCACTTCTGCGCTTTCCTACTCACAGACCCGGATTGGCCTGGGGGTGGGGGGCGCTTGAAGTCTTTGCCCTCCCCTCCCAAGAGCCTGCACCCCGGCGGTGGGCAGAGACACCGTGCACTACCCCCGCCCCCAAGCTCTGACTGGCCTGGGGGTGGAGCGCCAGGTCTCTCACTCCCTGCCCTCCAGCACCTGGTGCTTAGAAGCAGCCGCCAGGGTTGACTACGTGTCCTGCGCCCCGGTCCCAGGCCCTGATTCGCCTGGGCGGGGGAGCGGCAGGGCCTCTGCGGGACCGATCAACCCACTTGGCTGGCCGAATCCGGCCTGCAGAGACCCTTGTCCCCACCCCTGCTCCATGGCATGAATGGCTCCGTGGGACGCTGAGCTGCTTTGGCCAACGCGTGGGCTGTTTCTGACTGCCCCAGAGCGGCCTCTCTGAGGTGGTGGCCCGTGGGGCTTGGTGAGAAGGCCCCAGCAGCTCTGTCTGGCCTGTGGCAGGGCCCTGGCCCAGGGCTGGGAGGCTGGAGAGCCAGCCTGGTCCCGCGCCACAGGCCACGGGTGGGTCGTCAGCTCTGGCGGCGGCGTTTGCCCCTTGTCCTGGGAGCCGTGCCCCGGCAGACCCACGGGCTGCGCTGGAAGGGCTGGACAGGGCCCTGTGCAGCTTTGGGGGATCTTGGCGAGGCGTTCTGGGATTTGCTGATGGGTCTGATTGGCCTGGGGCGTGCAGGTTCTCTTGTCCCTCTCAGGTGGCTGGGTGCTGAGCCATGCTGGCAGAGCCGGGCCCGCCAAGAGGCGGCACAGAGAGCAGTCAGCCCCAGGCATGCTCAGGTGAGGGGCTGCGCAGGGGTGAGGCCAGGGGAAGGGCTGCGTTCCGCAGCGGGCTCTATGCGGCTCTGGCGATGCCGGGGAGGTGAACGCCCACACAGCCAGGTCCCGGCGGGGCCTGGCAGAGAGGGCGGGCAGCGTGGGAGCATTGACAGCGCTGCGCCGCCATGGGGGCAGAGGTGGGACAGCTGCTCCCAGAGACCCGGACCCTGTGACGCTGACACCAACTCTGCCAGCTCCTCTTCCCTCCCTGGGGGCCCAGCCGCCACTGGGCTGTGGGGCAGGATCAGCCCGTGAGACCTGCCTTGGCAGGAGCACCTGGCCCCCCAGTGGAGAGGCTGGGGTGCTGTATCCCCTCCAGCCCCTCCTAGAGACAGTGGCTCAACCAGCGGAACCTGCACCGGGGCCAGTTCGGTGCCCCCAGCCCTGACCCCCGGCTCTGCTGGCTGAACGTAGGTGCAGAGGGGGAGGCCGAAGGAGAGGGGGCTGCTGTGGCAGAGAAAGCAGCTCTGCTCCCTGCCCGCCGCAAGGGCCCCAGGAGGCAGCAGCAGGAAGGTAGGAGCCCTGACGCTGGCACAGGCCAGCCCTTCTCTCAGCCTGCGTGCCCCTCGCCGTCATGGCGAGGCCCTGCAGCGCCCCGGTGCCAGGCAGGCCCAGGCATGTGGGCTCCCTGCAGCAGCATACAGGGAGAGTCCTGGAGTGACCCCCCGCCTGCTCTTGCCGTGCTGCCCGCTGCAGGGGCCATGCCTCAGCCTGGGTCCCCTACGCCCTGTCCCATACCCTCCCCAGGGCTGGGCACGTGGTGGGTGGGAGCCACTGCCCAGCCTCCTGGGAGCCAGCCCCCCAGGCCCCGCCCGCACTCGGAGAAGCAGCAGAAAGCAGCGTGCCATGGCGAGGGCCCCCGAGGACAGCCTGGCTGGATGCAGGGCCCCCCGCGTGTGGCACAGGGCTGTTCTCCCGTTCCAGCAGCCAGCGCCCCGCCGAGTGAGGGGCACAGCCGGTGCAGCATCAACCCGGAGCGCCTCAAGCAGGCCAGGCTGCACGTGGAGAGAGCTGTCAAGGTGAGGGGCTGTCCACTCAGCCGTTCTCCTGTCCTGGTCCTGCCTGCCTCTCCCGCTCCTCCCACCCTGCCGGCCACTCCCTGGAGCCCCACGTGCTCCCCGCCTGCCCCTTCCCCCAGACGCACTCTCCCCAGCCCTCCTCCACAGGCTTCACGTGCCCTCCGCACCCTCCCCCATGAGGCCTTGCATGTCCCAGCTGTCCGGAGCCAGGGCCTCTGACCCCTGGGGTGCCCATCCTGCATGGCTGTGCTAGGGCGGGCTGGGCCCAGCTGCTCCTCAGCTCCCTCCCCCCCTAGCAAAGGAAGATCTTCCTGCTGCATGGCCCGTACCCCGTGATCCGGAGCCTGCTGCGGAGCCGGGGCTGGGTGGAGAAGAAGGCTCCCAAGGCCGCACGCAGACGGGAACCGGTGCCCGGCAGCCCGGAGGGAGACAGCAGCGATGGCGCGGAGGAGGGTGAGAACTGGGCATGGGGAGTAGAGCCCAGAAGGAGGGGCAGCCAGGGCCCTGGCCCCCTGGAAACTGCTGGGAAATTGCAAAGCCTTGTGTGGTAGCTACAGATTCTGAGACCCTTGGCTTGGTCCCCGAGAGCACCCTGGCCCAGTCAGGTCCTCTGGTCTCTGAAACGTGCCTGGGCCCCGCCCAGTCCCCAGAGAGCACGAGAGAGCCAAGAGGAGACGTTTGTTCTGTGCCCCAAGGCCTGTGGGGATAGGCACCCCCAGGAGAAACACAGACCTGAGTGGCTGGCTGCCAGGGCGCCCTGGTCTCCCTCTGGCTCCTGCACTTCTTCCCCAGGTGAAGATGGCGAGGAAGAGGAAGGGCAGGATGATGACCCTGATGGCACCTACGACCTCATGGTGAGTTTGGGGGCTCTGGACACCCCATCTCCCTGCAGCCTCTGGCTCAGCTTCACTGGAGCCTCCATGCAGAATTGCCAGTGTGGAGGGAACCGGGGCAGTGGGTCAGGTTGGGGGGTCATGTTCCTTTGAAATTTGCCATCCATTTGTGGAATAAGTTTTGTTCTGTGCGCTGAGGCATGTGTGGATGTGCACCACCAGTAGGCACATGCCGCCTGCTGCGGGCGCTCTGCTCATCACTTGGGTGGCATGTGAATCTCTCCTGAGCAGCCGAGGCAGACCGCAGGGCAGGTGGGAGCAGGACAGGGGGCACTCAGGCTGGGCAGAGGAGGCGGGAGCAGGGTGGGGGCATTCCAGCCAGGGCAGTGTTTGAGGCAGGCTGCAGGGAGCATTCAGGCTGGGCAGAATAAGGGCTGGGTGGGGGCTGCGGGGAGTGTTCAGTCTGGTGCGCTGCTCAGGGTGGGACAGGTGGGAGAAGCGTGCAGGCCAGGACGGACCACAGGGGCAGTTCTGTGGGGCGGGGGCCAGACGGGGGAAGCGTGCAGGCCGGGGCGGAGCACAGGGGCAGTTCCGTGGAGTGGGCAGACAGATGGGGGAAGCGTGCAGGCCGGGGTGGAGCACGGGGGCAGTTCCGTGGAGTGGGGGGGCAGATGGGGGAAGCGGGCAGGCCGGGGCGGAGCACGGGGGCAGTTCCGTGGAGTGGGGGGGTACATGGGGGAAGCGTGCAGGCCGGGGCGGAGCATGGGGGCAGTTCCACGGAGTGGGCGGACAGATGGGGGAAGCGTGCAGGCCGGGGCGGAGCACGGGGGCAGTTCCGTGGAGTGGGGGGGGACATGGGGGAAGCGTGCAGGCCGGGGCGGAGCACGGGGGCAGTTCCACAGAGTGGGCGGACAGATGGGGGAAGCGTGCAGGCCGGGGCGGAGCACGGGGGCAGTTCCGGGGAGTGGGGGGGCACATGGGAGAAGCGTGCAGGCCGGGGCGGAGCACGGGGGCAGTTCTGTGGGGTGTGGGGGGGCAGATGGAAGCATGCAGGCCGGGGCGGAGCACGGGGGCAGTTCCGTGGAGTGGGGGGGCAGATGGGGGGAAGCGTGCAGGTCGGGGCGGAGCATGGGGGCAGTTCCACGGAGTGGGCAGACAGATGGGGGAAGCGTGCAGGCCGGGGTGGAGCACGGGGGCAGTTCCGTGGAGTGGGGGGGCAGATGGGGGAAGCGTGCAGGCCGGGGCGGAGCACGGGGGCAGTTCCGTGGAGTGGGGGGGTACATGGGGGAAGCGTGCAGGCCGGGGCGGAGCACGGCGGCAGTTCCACAGAGTGGGCGGACAGATGGGGGAAGCGTGCAGGCCGGGGCGGAGCACGGGGGCAGTTCCGGGGAGTGGGGGGGCACATGGGGGAAGCGTGGACGCCGGCGTGGAGCATGGGGGCAGTTCCGGGGAGTGGGGGGGCAAATGGGGGAAGCGTGCAGGCCGGAGCGGAGCACGGGGGCAGTTCCATGGGGTGGAGGGGCGGCGGGGCAGGTGAGGGAAGCATGCAGGCCAGGGCAGAGCATGGGGGCAGTTCCATGGGGTGGGGGGGGCAGACGGGGGAAGCGTGCAGGCCAGGGTGGATCACAGGAGCAGTTCCATGGGGTTGGGGGGCAAGGGGGCAGATGGGGGAAGCGTGCAGGCCAGGGCGAAGCACGGGGGCAGTTCCGTGGAGTGGGGGGGCGGATGGGGGAAGCGTGCAGGCCAGGGCGAACCACGGGGGCAGTTCCGTGGAGTGGGGGGGCGGATGGGGGAAGCGTGCAGGCCGGGGTGGAGCATGGGAGCAGTTCTGTGTAGTGGGGGGGTCGGATGCGGGAAGCGTGCAGGCCGGTGTGGAGCATGGGGGCAGTTCTGTGGGGTGGGCGGACAGATGGGGGAAGCGTGCAGGCCGGGGCGGAGCACGGGGGCAGTTCCGTGGAGTGGGGGGCAGATGGGGGAAGCTTGCAGGCCGGGGCATAGCACAGGGGCAGTTCCTGGTGCTGTCTGGCTGAGGGGCATGGCGAGGCTGGCCCTGGCACTTGCGGCGTGGCCATGGGGGTTGGGGGTTGGCATGCTGCGGGGACTGGGGGCAGACCCGGCAGGGCGCCCTGTGGGTATCCCCCTCACCCAGCCCCTGTCCCTGCAGTCGCGGCTGGTTCGCAACCAGACCCCCTATTTCATCTGGACCAACCGGTGGGAGGCCATCGACTGCCGGTTCCTGCGCAAGGAGCAGGTGATCAACCACTACGCCAAGGCGGGCTCCTTCACCACCAAGGTGAGCGCGGGCCGCCCGCCTGCCAGCCCCACGGTGCAGGGGAGCCCACACGCCGCGACGGGGAGGGGCCCACATGCAGCTTTCCCTCTCACCTTTGCCATCCTTCAGCAGAGATTTTCCACCCATGTGTGCAATAAGCCTTACGCCCCGAGGCCTGGGGGTGGGCACCACCAGAGAAACACAGCCCCCGCCGTGGGGCTCCGCTAATCAGCCCGTGTGACGGCGCGTCGGGGAGCCCACCCCTGCACCCCCGTCCGCAGCCAGAGGTGACTCCGCCGGCCAGTCGAGTAAACATGGGTTTACTGCTTCTCCGAGCTACTGGGCTCCATGTTGCCACAGGAGCCAGGGCAGAGCCTTAGTCCTCTCGGGGGGAAGGGGCTTCACCCCTTCCTTGGTCTAAAACCGTGGTCACCAACAAGTCGATCGCGAGGCGTTCGGGCTCCCCCACCCCCCATTTTCCCCCCACCCCCAAGAAGCCCCACTACCTAGCTCCAGCGCAGTGCCGGCTTCCCACGGGGGTTCCGAAAGTGCGCTGGCTGCTCCCCTCGCACAGCTCTGTGGCATGCCGGGCGCGCTGTGGGAGGGGGGCATCGGCCTTGGAGGACGAGCGCAGGGTGAGTTGAGAGCACGGGTTTCCCTGCGCTGCAGGACCGGGGGTCAGCCCCAGGGCAGGCGCCCGCGGGGGTTTGGCTGTGCTGTGGGAGGGGGGTCGGCCCCGGGGCAGGCGCCCGCGGGGGTTTGGCTGTGCTGTGGGAGGGGGGTCGGCCCCGGGGCAGGCGCCCGTGGGGTTTGGCTGCGCCGCGGGAGGGGGGTTTGGCCCTGGAGGAGGCGCCCGTGGGGTTTGGCTGTGCTGTGGGAGGGGGGTCGGCCCCGGGGCAGGCGCCCGTGGGGTTTGGCTGTGCCGCGGGAGGGGGATTTGGCCCTGGAGGAGGCGTGAGCTGGCTTCCCTCTGGGGGGGGGGAGAGAATCCTGGGAGGAGGCGGGTGCAGGGGACTCTCTGACCCCCTGTTCCCTCTCCCCACTCCCCAGCCTCAGAACCTGTCCCCACTGGCACCCTGTTCCCTCTCCCCTGTCCCCAGCCACAGAACTCTGCCCCCACTGGCACCCTGCCCCCTGCCCCAGCACCCACTAGCACCCTTCCCCAGTATGATGTCCCCTGCTCCCACAAACACAGTTGGGGCCACATTAGTGAAGCTTGGGGGGGGGGGTTGGAGGAGGGTTTTTTTGCATCTCACTTGTGTGGCCCCAACTGACTTTCCTGTGGGTCAGTGACCCCTGACTCAAAACAGGTTCCCTGCCCTTCTCAGAAATAAAGACAATGCAGAAACGTTTTGTGTTTGACACAGTATTTTATTTAAAAATGAAGCCTGGCCAAGAAACCCCCAATTGGGGCCAAGCCCCCATCTGGCCACAACATCAGAACACTCCCGCACTCCCCCTTCCCCCAGACCCTAGATCTGAGCCTATCATACACTGGAACCCCCTGCCCTGAGCCCCTCACATACCCCAACCCAAATTCCTGAACCCTCACATCCACAAGCCTGTGGCTTGCTTAGTACCCCAACCCTACATCTGACCCCAGCACTGCCCGGCCTGGAGCCCCCTCCCCGAGCCAGCGTCCCCTTCTCCACCTCCTCCTGCATCCAGATTTCCTCCCAGAGCTTGCACCTCTCACCCCTTCCCACACCCAAATCCCTCATTCCCACCCCGGAGCCCACACGTCCTGTCTCAACCCAGCGAGGGTCCGGCTAGACTGCAGGAGTTTTTCAGGATTCCAGAGAGATCCCAGAAAAACTCTTCCGCATCCAGGGATGCGTTTGTTCTTCCGCTTTTTTTAGTGGAAGAGCGAACATGCTCTTTCGGTCACCCCTATATTCCTCTTTCCACGAGGAATAAGGGGGCTTCCAAAAGAAGGGGTTTTTCTGACATTTGGTCCAGTCTAGACAGGCCAAATGTTGGAAAAACCTCTTCCTACAAAAGAATTGGGGAAAAAAAGCAGCAGTATAAGGGTTGGGGATAGCAAGTGATGGAGAGGAGGAGAATAGAGGGGGCGGGGCTTCAAGGAGGGGGCGGGGCTTCGAGGAAGGGGCGGGGCGGGGCGGTAGATCTTGGCTTGTTCTGTCATTTAAGAAGTGAGCTTGGGTGTAAAAAGGTTGGAGACCCCTGGTCTAAAACATCCTCCCTCCCCCTAGCCCAGCCGAGACTCGACTCCCCGGCCCTACCCCCAGCCTGGGGACAGTCCCCACCTCCCTCCCTCTGTTACCTGCCCAGGCTGGGCCGAGGTGTCTGGGCCAATCCCCGTGGGTGAGTCAGTGGGAGTCGCACAGCCCAGCGCAGCCAGGTGGGGGCACCGGCTTACTGAGCAGACAGTCCCCCCCCCCCCCCCACGTCACAGCCGGGCTGCGCTGCAGCCTCCCCCGAGCAGCCGCACGAGCGCCTGGCATCCGGGGAACACTGGCCTCGTGGTCCCAGGTGGGCGGGGAGCGGGCTGGGCCCCGGGCCCCATCGGTCGAAGCCCCCGGGCGGGATGTGGGGCTTGGTCCCAGCCACGGGGGGCTCTGTTCTCTGCCAGGTGGGGCTGTGTCTGAACCTGCGGAACCTGCATTGGTTCGACCAAGCCGACGCCGACACCTTCTTCCCCCGCTGCTACCGCCTGGGTGCTGAGGACGAGAAGCACGCCTTCATCGGTGAGTGCAGCCCTGCACGCCCGGCCCCGCTGCACGGCCTGTGGGGGGGGCGGGGGCTGTACCTCCCGTGGGGCTCCCAGGGATGGGGGGGGCGGGGGCTGCACCGGGGGATGGGGGCCCCCAGGGGACCCTGGGGAATGCAGGGGGGCTGCACCGGGTGTGACGGCGCATCGGGGAGCCCCCGACCCTGCACCCCATCCGCAGCCAGAGGGACTCTCAGCTGGGCCGTCGAGTAGCAGGGTTACTGGGTCTCCGAGACACAGCGCAGGGCAGGCTCGACGTTGCCACCGGAGCCAGGGCAGAGCCTTAGTCCTCCTGGGGGGAGGGGTTCCCAGGCCCCTGAACCCCCCTGTCATGGACTAGTCTGCTCCCTTCTTGCTCCCCCCCCCCCCCGCCTAGCCTGCCCCACCCCCAGCAGCTTGTCCCTTGGCCCCCAGGCAGCCCCGCCCCTGGCTTTGTTGATTCCTCCACCTAGCCCAGGTGTCAGGCGGCTGGGCCGTGCCTACATGCCCCCCTCAGGGCCCATCGACTGCTGGGCCCTGCACACACACAGGCTGTGTCTAAACTACGCCCCTCTGTTGGCAGAGGGATGTAAATTAGACACATGGAAAGTGCAAATGAAGCGTGGGGGATTTAAATATCCTGTGCTTCATTTGCATAATGGCGGCTGCCGTTTTTTTCGAAACGGAGCTTTTTGAAACAAAACGGCAGAATGGATGGGGCATTTTCGACAGAAACGCCCCGTTTCCAAAGATCCTGTACTCCTCATTTTTTGAGTGGTGGGGGACCCAGGGAAGGTGGGGGGCTGCACTGGGTGATGGGGGACTCCCCACCTGCCCTAAGGGGCACATTTTGCAAACGGACCATCTCCCTCCTTCGCCCCTTGCTTAGCGCCACCCCCATCTCAGTGCCCCTTGTGCTCTTCCTTGCCCGGGGCCTGCACACCCCCAGGTGCTGACACCCTCTCTTGCAGAGGATTTCCGGCTCACCGCTGCCCGGAGCATCCTCAAGGTGGCGGTGCAAAGGTGGCGGAGCTCGGCTGGCCAGGGGGAGGCAGAGGCCTCCTGCACACAGGGGCCCCCGAAGGCTGGTGAAGGCGAGTCTGGAGGTAGGACACCTGAGCTAGGGTGTGATGGGAGAGTCACAGCCCTGCTGCTGGGGCCACTGCTTCGCTCTCTGTGCCACAGGGAGACAGCCCTGTCCATGTTCGGGCACGCCGCCCCGGCCATTCCCGGCGCCGCCCCGGCCATTCCCGCCGCCGCCCCGGCCCCCGGCGCCGCCCCGGCCATTCCCACCGCCCCGGCCCCCAGCGCCGCCCCGGCCCCCAGCGCCGCCCCAGCCATTCCCACCGCCCCGGCCCCCAGCGCCGCCCCGGCCCCCAGCGCCGCCCCGGCCATTTCCCAAAGCGCCCACCCCCACAGCACCTTGCCAGGGGCAGCTAGAGCAGGTGCTTGTAGCAGGTAGGTCCAGCACGTGGGGACCCTCCCCCCACAGCATCCACTGATCTGGAGACCAGAGGGAATTGCCAGGCGCTTCCTGGCAGGAGATGCCCCGACAGGCCCCTCTGGGTCCTAGGATCAGAGGGCTCTGCGCCCTGCTTCCACAGCCCCCATAGGCTGAGCCATGTGCCCCCGACCTGCGACGTGGGGGGGGCGGAGCCTGGCCATGTGCCCCCGACCTGCGACGTGGGGGGGGGCGGAGCCTGGCCATGTGCCCCCGACCTGCGACGTGGGGGGGGGGGCGGAGCCTGGCCATGTGCCCCCGACCTGCGACGTGGGGGGGGGGGGCGGAGCCTGGCCATGTGCCCCGGACGTGCGACATGGGGGGGGCGGAGCCTGGCCATGTGCCCCCGACCTGCGACGTGGGGGGGGGGGGCGGAGCCTGGCCCTGTGCCCCGGACCTGCGACGTGGGGGGGGCGGAGCCTGGCCATGTGCCCCCGACCTGTGGCCTGTGGCAGGGGCTGGAGCTGAGTCCCCAGCCGTGCCCTGCCCCAAGGCTCCAGGGGGTGGGGGCTGTGAGGCTGCGGTCACCCGCCCAGCGTACTCTTGCCGTGCAGCAGCCCGCAGGATTGCTCCGTCCAGCCCCCTCCCTCTCCCTGTGCAGCGTCCACGCAAGGGGCTGGCGGGACCGGCCCCCTGCCCCCCCAGCTCATCCAGATGGCCCTGCGAGCCTGTGAGGAGCATCTGAGCAGCCTGACGCACCAGGACATCGACAGGGAGCCCGAATCCCCTTGCAGTGGGGCAGGGGCGCGCTGGGGGGGCTTCCTGCGTGCCTACTACCAGGTGGTGCAGTAAGTGCTGCAGGGGCAGTGCCTGGGGGGGGGGCTGGCCTGCCCTGCGGCGCCCGGGGGGGGACGGGGGCTGGCCTGCTCTGAGCTGGGCTGTCTGGTTGCAGCGAGGGGGCGCCCCTGGACTCGCTGGACGCCCACGTGGAAGAGTGTGAGCGCGTCCTGCAGCGCCTGGCCGAGGTGCTGCCGCAGCTGGAGATGGAGGGAGACCACAACATCTGGATTGTGAAGCCAGGCGCCAAGTCTCGGGGGAGAGGTGAGGCCTGGGCCTGCCACCGTGGAGGACGGGTCTGCCCTTCCGCTGCCAGAGCCACAGCCCAGGCCCCCCACCCTGCACACGGCCGCAGGGGCACAGGAGCCTGGCACTGAGCAGAGGGGCATGGCCAGCCAGGGGCCCTGAGCTTGGCTGGGCTGCTCGCCGGCTGGGGGAGGCCCTGGCTGCAGCGTGGAGTGGCAAGTGCTCTGGGGCTGCCTGCCCACGTGCTGCTGGCTCCCCCAGGGATCATCTGCCTGGCCCGCCTGGAGGAGATGCTGAGGCTGGTGGATGGCGACCCCATGCTGGTGAAGGACGGCAAGTGGGTGGTGCAGAAATACATCGAGCGGCCCCTGCTCATCCACGGCACCAAGTTCGACCTGCGCCAGTGGTTCCTGGTGACGGACTGGAACCCGCTCACCATCTGGTTCTACCGCCACAGCTACCTGCGCTTCTGCACGCAGCCCTTCTCCCTGCGCAGCCTGGACACGTGAGTGCCCCCCCACCCGCCTGCTCACTCGCTGCCCCCCTGCCCTGTCCCACACCAGCCGCGCCCTGCCTGCCGTGCCGCTGCCCCGGCCCAGCCCGCTCACCCATCGTGCCCGTGCCTCTGCCCCGCCCCGCCCACCACGTCCCGCCCCACTCTCCCGCCGTGTCCCTGCCCCGCCCGCTCGCCCCTGCCCTGCCCTAGCCCTAGCCCCACTGCGCCCCTGCCTCGCTGCGTCCTACCCTGCTCACCTGCCGTGCCCCCACTGTGGCCCCGGCGGGGGCGGGGCTGGGCACTGAGCCTGTGTCTCTGGGTCCCAGCTGCATCCACCTGTGCAATAACTCCATCCAGAGGCACTACACGAACTCGCTGAGCCGCCACCCCTGCCTGCCCCCTCACAACACGTGGTCGTCGCAGCGGTTCCAGGCCCACCTGCGGCAGGCGGGGGCCGCGGGCGCCTGGCAGGAGGTGATGGTGCCAGGCATGAAGGCGGCCATCATCCACGCCATGCAGAGCTCGCAGGACATGGTGCAGGTCCGCAAGAGCAGCTTCGAGCTCTACGGGGCCGACTTCATGTTCGGGCAGAACTGCCAGCCCTGGCTGCTGGAGATCAACGCCAGCCCCACCATGGCGGCCTCCACGGCCGTGACCAGCCGGCTGTGCGCTAGCGTGCAGGAGGACACGCTCCGCGTGGTCATCGACCGCAGGCGTGACCGCAGCTGCCACACGGGCGCCTTTGAGCTCATCTACAAGCAGGTGAGGCCCCGGCAGCCCCCCACGGGCCTGGGAGGGGACCCGGAGAGCGCCCGGGGGAAGCCCAGCCCCCCACGAGCCTGGGAGGGGACCCGGAGAGCGCCCGGGGGAAGCCCAGCCCCCCACGGGCCTGGGAGGGGACCCGGAGAGCGCCCGGGGGAAGCCCAGCCCCCCACGAGCCTGGGAGGGGACCCGGAGAGCGCCCGGGGGAAGCCCAGCCCTCCACAGGCGTGAGAGGGGACCCAGAGGGAGCCCAGCCCCCCACGAGCCTGGGAGGGGACCCGGAGAGCGCCCGGGGGAAGCCCAGCCCCCCACGGGCCTGGGAGGGGACCCGGAGAGCGCCCGGGGGAAGCCCAGCCCCCCACGAGCCTGGGAGGGGACCCGGAGAGCGCCCGGGGGAAGCCCAGCCCTCCACAGGTGTGAGAGGGGACCCAGAGGGAGCCCAGCCCCCCACGAGCCTGGGAGGGGACCCGGAGAGCGCCCGGGGGAAGCCCAGCCCTCCACAGGCGTGAGAGGGGACCCAGAGGGAGCCCAGCCCCCCACGAGCCTGGGAGGGGACCCGGAGAGCGCCCGGGGGAGAGCCCAGCCCCCCACGAGCCTGGGACGAGACCCGGAGAGCACTGGGGAGAGCCCAGCCCCCCACAGGGGACCCAGAGGGAGCCCAGCCCCCCATGGGCCTGGGAGGGGACCAGTCTGGGCCAGGGGCAGCAGTGCCACTCCCAGCAGGGATGGCCTGGCCCCAGTGCAGCTTCCTCCCTCAACAGGGCCGGGTGCAGCCGCCCTGCACCAGCCTCACAGTTGGCCTCTTGTGCAGAGCAGCCTTCGGGCAGGGCCCCTGGTGCAGGGCTCAGTGGGGTGTTCTCCCCTCAGGGCAAGCTGCTCCACAGGCCGGGGTAGTTCTAGAGGGTGCTGTGCTGCCACAGGGACACCAGCCCCACGCCCCCTCCCAGAACACCCCTTCCGCCCCCAGGGCCGTGCCCAGCCACCCCAGCACTGGGGGCTCCCCCTGCCAGAGCAGGCCCGGGTCTAGGGGTTCGGTGGCGTCCGTGCGCCTAGCCCAGCAAGGCCTGGCGGTGGGCTGAGCGCTGCCCTGCTTTCTCCCACAGGTGCCCGTCGATGTGCCCCAGTACATAGGAACCAGCCTCTTGGTAGAAGGATGCACCGTCAAAAAGCCTCGGCCTCCGCCCCGTGGCGCGAGCCCCAGTGCGCCCGGCTGCCTGCAGGCGCCCCCCCCGAGCACCCCTTGCGGGCTCCGCCGTGGCAAGGAGAACCGAGCCGGGCGGCTGGGGGCCTCTGCTGCGGCTGGCAGCCTGCTGAAGCTGCCCAGCAAGCTGCCAGCAGAGCCTGACAAGAAGCGGCTGGTGGAGGGGCCCAGCACAGGCTCCTCCCCACTGGGGGACCGGCTGGTGCCATTGCGCCAGCCCCAGCTCTGCCCCAAGTGCCACTCCCTGGGGCCATCCCCCAGCCCCAGGGCCCCCCCCCGGCGCCGCCTCCCGCTCAGCATGGCCAAGGGGCAGCCGCAGAGGCCAGCCCGGCAGCCAGGGAGGGAGCCGCAGCTGCGTGTGCAGGACTTGTGCACCTTCCAGCTGGCCTGCGGGCAGGCCCGTGTGCCAGAGCGCCAGTGGGGCCAGCCAGCTCCTCCCGCGGGGCCCCCCCCTGCCCCGGAGCCTGGGGCCTCGCAAACGGCCGTGGGCAGGAGGAAGCCGACGAGAGACAGGACATGCAGGTGATGGAGGGAGCCAGCCCTGGGTTGCCGGCAGTGCCAGTGCCCGTGCCCCCACAGGGAGCCATGCCAGGGGCCGGTGCCTTCCAATAAAGGGCTGGAGAGAAGGAGCTGGAGTGGTGACGTGGGCAGGAACCGGGAGGGGGCTCTGGGCACGAGGGAGGCAGAGCCGCGGCCCTCCCCTTGCCTCAGCACACGGGCTCCTCTGCCCCTGCGTCCCGCGGTGAAGTGGGAACCAACGGGTGCCATTGTGCCCCGGGCTGGGGGGAGCAAGCCTATGGCCCAGCCCCAGCCAGAGGCACCGCCCCCCAGGGGCTGGTCTGGGCCAGCTCCAGCAGCAAGCCGGAGCCCCGCAGTGTGCCTGGGAGCACGGCTGCTAGGCCCCAGGCCCCACCCAGCAGGGAGCGAGAAACGTCCCCAACGGTGGGGCTGAGCCTGAGGGAGCAGCAGGAAGTGGGGGGGCTGCAGTGCCCCCTGGCTCGAAGTGGCTTCTGTCACATTCAGGGTTTGCAGTTTGGTTCAGGGGCTCCGCACCCCAGTGAGCCAAGCCCTGGGTCTCTGCTGGGCAGGCGCTCTGCCCCACTGCACCTCAGCTCCCCGCAGCAGGGACCCGCTGGCAGACTCTGCAGCCCCCAGGCACAAGCAGGCCAAGCCGCCAGTGGCTCCAGCCACCCAGCCCCTGCCTTTGCTCATCTGTCCGACTCCGGCTGCAGGATCCTAACCCTCCGGAACAGGCCGGGAGGCGCCGGAATTAAAGACCAAACTTTAATGGAAGATTGTCATGTGATGAAGCCTGTAGGAACACGTCCAACCCGACCCAGCCCCACAGGCCAGGGAATAGCGCTACTGCGCAGGCTGGCAGCTCCCACCCACGCCTGCTGGGCTGGGGGTCCTTCTCTCAGCTCTAGCCCCCCAGAAAACCCCCCTCCCGGAGCACAGGGAGAGCCAGGCTCTGCTGTCAGCAGCCAGCCAACAGGGCACAGCACTGCACACCCTGCTTTGTGGCGGGGGGCGCTGCCCATGCCAGGCAGCCTCAGCAAGGAGATGCATGATGGACGAGGGAGGCCAAGAGCCCTGGCCCAGGTACAGCTGGGGGCCATTGGGCAAGGCTGAGAAATGGGGGGGTGGGACGCTGTAAGCAGGAATCTGACAAAGAGCAGGCGTGAGGCACAGGATCCACCCCGAGCAGTGGGCGCTCCGCTGGTGGGCCACAGAAAGAGCAGAGTGATGAAACCCACGAGCCAGCCTTGGTGGCATGGGGCAGGCCAAGAGGGGTCTGGAGACAGCAGGCAGTGCTAGTGGCCCGGCCAAGCCTCCAGGAAGAAGGGGGAGGGTGCGTGTTCATGGCTGTTCCGCCTTCCCAGAGCCTGTCCTGGGGGGGATGCCTGCCAGAGCTGCCACCCCCCCCACTTTCACCAGGAGTCTCCTGGAGTCACAAGTTACCTCCTGGAGGCTATGGGGGGGCTGTCTGCTCTGTAACCTGGGGACCCCCTGCGCTGTGATGGGAGATTCTCACTGACATCTAAATGTGTATTGGCTCAGCCTCCCAGGGGAGAGACACAAAGGCAGGGAGGCGGTGACCAGCACCAGGTTTCAGGTGAAGGGCAGTGGCAGTCGGGGGGCTGGAGCCATGAGGGAGACAGACTGAGGGTGATGGGCCCTAACCCAAGGGGTCGGAACCACCCTGGCCCCGAGTCCTGTAAACACACCACGGCTGTGCTGGGCTGTGCCCTGGAGGAGCAATAAAACCCCTCTTCTTCTGCTGGCGGAGTCTGTTCTGGCTGCGACGGGGGTCAGGATCGGGGAACCCGACTCCGCGTCACAGCGGCCCCCCCAGCCACACGCGAGCTGGGGTGCTACAGCGGCTGCCGGCACTCGCCTGGCTCCCACAAGCAACCAGCACTGGCCACTGGGAGCTGTGGGGATGGTGCCTGCGGGCCACAGCCCCCCCACCTAAGAGAAGCCACTGCTGGAAGGATGGGCCTTCAGGAGCTGCACTGCCTCCTGTAAGTGCTGACCCCTTGCTCCCTGCCCCCCGCAGCCCCTCCCTGCCCCAGCCTGGTGAAGATGGGGGAGCGAGCGAGGCCATGGATCAGAGAGGGGGCGGGACAGGGTCTTTGGGTTTGCACAGGTGGCTGCGCTGGCTCTGTGCCTTCCCCAGTAGGGAAACGCCCTTTCTCCCAGACAGAGCTGGGCTTCTCGCTTGCTTGGGGGCGCTCTGGCCCCCAGGGAGCCCCAGCAGACGGAGTGTCTGGAGGAAGAAGGGGGGGGGCGGCGCAGTGAGAACAGCTGTTGGGAGGCACAGCTGGTACAGGTGGAGATGCAGTGGCAGGCGATGCAGCAGCTGCTGTGTGAGGCACAGCCTGCGGAGCAGCTGTTCATCCAGGACCTGCCCGGAGAGAGAGAAATGGGGGTTCAGGAGCCCAGCAGACAGGACCAGGGCCCCGAACAGGCCACTCAAAGGAGTGAGGAGCTGACAGCTCGTGTGACGCCCACAAAACCCTCGGGGGAGCCTGAGAAGGCTGGGCCTGACGCGGCACCGTGCCCCGGGTAGGGGCCCTGCTGGCGGGATGCCCCAGGACGTGCGCAGGCGCCCGGGCATAGAGCTGCAGCGAAAGGCTCGGCCACTGCGGAGGCGACTGGGCGGGAGGCAGCGTGTCTGGCAGGACCGGTAACCCACCTGCCAGAGGCGGCCTGGGGTGGGGCTGGGGCCGGGCCCTCCCTCCGCTCTGCTTTGGACACAGGGCAGGTCCCCAAGGTCTCGGGCAGCGTGGCAAACCCTGTGTTGGCGGCTCGGGGGCCCCTCCCGGCTGGGCTGAGCAGGGCGAGAGGTCTGCTGGCTTTGTACAGGGCTCAGCAGGGCCTGGGCGTACCTGGGTGCGAGGCACAGTGCCCCCCACAGGCAGCAGGAAGGGCTCCCCCAGCACCGTTCCCACGCGGGCAGAGTACACGTGGTCGCCCAACGCAGGGCACAGCAGCAGCGTCAGGTGCACCAGGAGCTGGCTGGGAAATGCTGAGGTGAGGAGAAGACAGGTTAGCCCAGGGCCTTCGCTCCCACCCTGCTCCCATCCTTCGGCCCAGGGCCCTCAGAAGACCCCCTAGCTCATCCCTTCTCCACCCCCGGGGCCCTCTGGGCAGGGTTGTCAGGAAGAGCTGAGCCAGAGGCAGACCCGGGGCCCATCTCCCACCTGTCATGGGCTGGAGCTGCACCAGGGCGCAGCCCGGAGCCGTGGCCAGCACCTTGTAACGAGTCAGGGTTTGCTTCACCTCCTTCCTCTCCAGGCTGCCTTGGGATGGGGCGGCCAGCGGCACCACCTGTAGCCAGAGCAGAGTCAGAGAAAGGCCCAGTGCGCCCAGTCCCCCGGAACATGCAGCCGCACTAACCCTTTGCTTACCAGCTGCAGGTCCCCAATCTGCTCCAGCCTCAGTCCTGTGCGGATTTCCCCCTCCACAGCAGCTGGGACTCTGGCAGTGACAGCGCTGGGGGAGGGAAAGGGTTACCAGGGGCTGGTGCTCTGCGGCTCATGGTGGGATGGGGTGGGGCCAAGTGCTCCCTGTAGGCCACCCAGGGAGATTCAGATGCTGCCCAGCTGATTAGCAGGGCACCCACACCCAGCACCATGTGTCTAGTGGTGGTGCACATCTGCACATGCCTCAGTGCACAGAACAACATTTATTCTGCACACGCGTGAAAAAGAGATGAGAGACCATGGATGAGGGCAGTGCGGGAGAGGAGTGAGCCGAGCCAGAGCCCCTGGGCTGCAGGACAGCACGGTCTCAGTCACCAGTACTAGGCCGGGCGCCCCATGGAAGTCTGGGCAGAGGGACGCTCCTTTTGCAGCAGGGGCAGGAACACACGGCAGCAGCGGTAGGCACCACGCGATTTCTGTTCACTGTTAACCACAAGCCCACTGCTTTCTGCCCACATCGGTTTTCCCTCCCACTAGCACTAAGTGATGCGCACGTAAAAGCCAGGGCACAGGAAGCTGGAAGCGAGGGGGGTGCTGATCGCACCTGACACTGACAGGGAGAACCAGGCATGCCTCCTGCAGAGGGAAGGCGGGGGGTCTCACTCACCAATAAGCAGCGGGGAGGGCAGGCGGGGGTCTCACTCACCAATAAGCAGCGGGGAGGGCAGGCGGGGGTCTCACTCACCAATAAGCAGCGGGGAGGGCAGGCGGGGGTCTCACTCACCAATAAGCAGCGGGGGAGGGGAGGCGGGGGTCTCACTCACCAATAAGCAGCGGGGGAGGGGAGGGGGGGGTCTCACTCACCAATAAGCAGCGGGGAGGGAGGCGGGGGGTCTCACTCGCCAATAAGCAGCGGGGGAGGGGAGGCGGGGGGTCTCACTCGCCAATAAGCAGCGGGGAGCGGAGGCGGGGGTCTCACTCGCCAATAAGCAGCGGGGAGGGCAGGCGGGGGTCTCACTCGCCAATAAGCAGCGGGGAGGGCAGGCGGGGGTCTCACTCGCCAATAAGCAGCGGGGAGGGCAGGCGGGGGTCTCACTCGCCAATAAGCAGCGGAGGGCAGGCGGGGGTCTCACTCGCCAATAAGCAGCGGGGAGGGCAGGCGGGGGTCTCACTCGCCAATAAGCAGCGGGGAGGGCAGGCGGGGGTCTCACTCGCCAATAAGCAGCGGGGAGGGCAGGCGGGGTCTCACTCGCCAATAAGCAGCGGGGAGGGCAGGCGGGGGTCTCACTCGCCAATAAGCAGCGGGGGAGGGCAGGCGGGGGTCTCACTCGCCAATAAGCAGCGGGGGAGGGGAGGCGGGGGGGTCTCACTCACCAATAAGCAGCGGGGGAGGGGAGGCGGGGGGGTCTCACTCGCCAATAAGCAGCGGGGGAGGGGAGGCGGGGGGGTCTCACTCGCCAATAAGCAGCGGGGGAGGGGAGGCGGGGGTCTCACTCGCCAATAAGCAGCGGGGGAGGGGAGGCGGGGGTCTCACTCACCAATAAGCAGCGGGGAGGGCAGGCGGGGGTCTCACTCACCAATAAGCAGCGGGGAGGGAGGCGGGGGTCTCACTCACCAATAAGCAGCGGGGAGGGCAGGCGGGGGTCTCACTCACCAATAAGCAGCGGGGAGGGAGGCGGGGGTCTCACTCGCCAATAAGCAGCGGGGAGGGGAGGCGGGGGTCTCACTCGCCAATAAGCAGCGGGGGAGGGGAGGCGGGGGGTCTCACTCGCCAATAAGCAGCGGGGAGGGGAGGCGGGGGGTCTCACTCGCCAATAAGCAGCGGGGGAGGGAGGCGGGGGGTCTCACTCGCCAATAAGCAGCGGGGAGCGGCAGGCGGGGGTCTCACTCGCCAATAAGCAGCGGGGAGGGCAGGCGGGGGTCTCACTCGCCAATAAGCAGCGGGGAGGGCAGGCGGGGGTCTCACTCGCCAATAAGCAGCGGGGAGGGCAGGCGGGGGTCTCACTCGCCAATAAGCAGCGGGGAGGGCAGGCGGGGGTCTCACTCGCCAATAAGCAGCGGGGAGGGCAGGCGGGGGTCTCACTCGCCAATAAGCAGCGGGGAGGGCAGGCGGGGGTCTCACTCGCCAATAAGCAGCGGGGAGGGCAGGCGGGGGTCTCACTCGCCAATAAGCAGCGGGGAGGGCAGGCGGGGGTCTCACTCGCCAATAAGCAGCGGGGGAGGGCAGGCGGGGGTCTCACTCGCCAATAAGCAGCGGGGGAGGGCAGGCGGGGGTCTCACTCGCCAATAAGCAGCGGGGGAGGGGAGGCGGGGGGGTCTCACTCGCCAATAAGCAGCGGGGAGGGCAGGCGGGGGTCTCACTCGCCAATAAGCAGCGGGGAGGGCAGGCGGGGGGTCTCACTCGCCAATAAGCAGCGGGGGAGGGGCAGGCGGGGGTCTCACTCGCCAATAAGCAGCGGGGAGGGCAGGCGGGGGTCTCACTCGCCAATAAGCAGCGGGGAGGGCAGGCGGGGGTCTCACTCGCCAATAAGCAGCGGGGAGGGCAGGCGGGGGTCTCACTCGCCAATAAGCAGCGGGGAGGGCAGGCGGGGGTCTCACTCGCCAATAAGCAGCGGGGGAGGGCAGGCGGGGGTCTCACTCGCCAATAAGCAGCGGGGAGGGCAGGCGGGGGTCTCACTCGCCAATAAGCAGCGGGGAGGGCAGGCGGGGGTCTCACT
The DNA here is from genome assembly GCA_032595735.1 of Pelochelys cantorii. Classification (NCBI taxonomy): domain Eukaryota; kingdom Metazoa; phylum Chordata; order Testudines; family Trionychidae; genus Pelochelys; species Pelochelys cantorii. Next base: position 925,923 of record CM064336.1, read on the forward strand.
CGCCAATAAGCAGCGGGGAGGGCAGGCGGGGGTCTCACTCGCCAATAAGCAGCGGGGAGGGCAGGCGGGGGTCTCACTCGCCAATAAGCAGCAGGGGAGGGCAGGCGGGGGTCTCACTCGCCAATAAGCAGCGGGGAGGGCAGGCGGGGGTCTCACTCGCCAATAAGCAGCGGGGAGGGCAGGCGGGGGTCTCACTCGCCAATAAGCAGCGGGGAGGGCAGGCGGGGGTCTCACTCGCCAATAAGCAGCGGGGAGGGCAGGCGGGGGTCTCACTCGCCAATAAGCAGCGGGGAGGGCAGGCGGGGGTCTCACTCGCCAATAAGCAGCGGGGAGGGCAGGCGGGGGTCTCACTCGCCAATAAGCAGCGGGGAGGGCAGGCGGGGGTCTCACTCACTGGTAGGTGGCAGGGGGGCGGCCCGCTCTCCGGAGCTGGGTGAAGAAGTCGTGCAGCTGCTGCGTGGTGCCAGGGCAGCTGGAGAGGAGCACAAGGCCGGAGCCATCCCTGGGGGCAAAGGGATCAGACTCAGTCCCATGGCACAGAACCAGGGCTGAGCTACCAAGTGGTGCCCTCCAGCACCCACCTCTGCCCCCAAACCATCTCTCCATGCCATGCCCTCTCCTCCCCACAAGGAAGGACCCTTCCTTCCCATCGTGCTACCCAACCAGCTCCCTCCCCATCAGCCACCCAGCCAGTTCCCCCCCTCCATCCTGCACAGGGCCCAGCAACCAACCCACCTTTCCTCCCCCCACCTCTGGGAGCCAGGCCCTGCCTTCCCCTTCCCCTTCCCCACCCACCCACTCACTCACTTCCCAGCTGCTTTGACCACGTGGAGCTCAGGAGGGAGGCTCAGCCTCCGGCTCAGCTCTGGAAGGAGTGAAACCAAACTGAGCTGCCCTGGACTGCCTGGGAGGGGGCACAGGGAAGGAGCCATGAGATGGAGACCTGGCACAACCCCCGTCCCCCAGCCCTCTTCCCCCAGACCGGACACCCCATTTCCTTTGGGCCACACCCATGGGACCTGAGAGACCTGCACCCCCAGCACTCACCTGTCACAGCCAGCCCCGGGGGCTTGCTGATGGCCACCAGCGGCCCTGAAACAAAGGACCAGACTAGGTCAGGGAAGATTGGCCGGCCAGCCGTCACCAGCATCCCCTCCTGCCTCTCTGCCTGGGCTGAAACCAGCCCAGACCCGCTGCTCCACCAGCCAGTACCCTGCCCCCACACACTCGTTACCCCACAAGCCAGCACCCCAGCCCCACCGCCTAGCCAGCGGTCACCAGCACCCCCTCCCACCCCTCTGCCTGGGCTGAAACCAGCCCAGCCCCCACACCCCAGCAGCCAGCCAGCACCCTGTCACCCCAGGGGGACTCAGCTCTGTTGCCCTATCTCCCTGGACAGCCTGTCTGGGAGCCTGGTTGTGTCTCCTCCGGCCCAGGCGCCACCCTGCGCAGAGCCCAGCACCGGCCAGTACCTTCCTGAAACACGACCGCTGCCTCCAGCAGCCCCAGGGCCTCCTGCTGGCTCCGCGGCCCCCCAGCTTTGCCCAGGATGCTGCTTCCAGCCAGGCCTGAAGCCGCTCGCCCCCTGGGACCACTGGGCATCAGGGGGAGCTTGGACCTGGGGGAAAGGGGTGAGAGCTGGGACCAAGCAGCAGAACCAGCGACCGTGGGCAGGGATCGCACCTCATCCTGGTCCCCCCCCCACCTTCTCCCCCCCGGGCATCCTCTGCACAGCCCCCCTCCTCCCTCCACCCCGAGCCCCTCCCCCCACTGTCCCTCCTCCCGCTCCCCCTCCCCCCGAGCCCCTCCCCCCACTGTCCCTCCTCCCCCTCCTCCCCCTGCCCGAGCCCCTCCCCCCACTGTCCCTCCTCCCCCCCGAGCCCCTCCCCCCACTGTCCCCTCCCCTCCCCCTCCCCCCCTCTCCCCCCGAGCCCCTCCCCCCACTGTCCCTCCTCCCGCTCCCCCTCCCCCCGAGCCCCTCCCCCCACTGTCCCTCCTCCCCTCCCCCTCCCCCCGAGCCCCTCCCCCCACTGTCCCTCCTCCCCTCCCCCTCCCCCCGAGCCCCTCCCCCCACTGTCCCTCCTCCCCCCCCCCCCTCCCCGAGCCCCTCCCCCCACTGTCCCTCCTCCCCCCTCCCCGAGCCCCTCCCCCCACTGTCCCCTCTCCTCCCCTCCTCCCCCTCCCCGAGCCCCTCCCCCCACTGTCCCTCCTCCCCCCCCCGAGCCCCTCCCCCCACTGTCCCTCCTCCCCCTCCCCCGAGTCCCCTCCCCCCACTGTCCCTCCTCCCCCCCGAGCCCCTCCCCCCACTGTCCCTCCTCCCCCTCCCCCCGAGCCCCTCCCCCCACTGTCCCCCTCGCCCCCTCCCCCCACTGTCCCTCCTCCCCCCCGAGCCCCTCCCCCACTGTCCCTCCTCCCCCTCCCCCCGAGCCCCTCACCCCCACTGTCCCTCCTCCCCCCCGAGCCCCTCCCCCCACTGTCCCTCCTCCCCCTCCCCCCTGAGCCCCTCCCCCCACTGTCCCTCCTCCCCCCCGAGCCCCTCCCCCCACTGTCCCTCCTCCCCTCCCTCCCCCCGAGCCCCTCCCCCCACTGTCCCCTCCGCTCCTGAGCCCCTCCTCCCCCCTCCCCGAGCCCCTCCCCCACTGTCCCTCCTCCCCCCCGAGCCCCTCCCCCACTGTCCCTCCTCCCCGAGCCCCTCCCTCCACTGTCCCTCCTCCCCCCGAGCCCCTCCCCCCACTGTCCCTCCTCCCCCTCCCCCTGAGCCCTCCCCCCCTCCCCGAGCCCCTCCCCCCACTGTCCCTCCTCCCCCCTGAGCCCCTCCCCCACTGTCCCTCCTCCCCCCTCCCCGAGTCCCTCCCCCCACTGTCCCTCCTCCCCCCGAGCCCCTCCCCCACTGTCCCTCCTCCCCCTCCCCCTGAGCCCTCCCCCCCCTCCCCGAGCCCCTCCCCCCACTGTCCCTCCTCCCCCCTGAGCCCCTCCCCCACTGTCCCTCCTCCCCCCCTCCCCGAGTCCCTCCCCCCACTGTCCCTCCTCCCCCCTCCCCGAGCCCCTCCCCCCACTGTCCCTCCTCCCCCTCCCCCTGAGCCCCTCCCCCCACTGTCCCTCCTCCCCCCCCCCGAGCCCCTCCCCCCACTGTCCCTCCTCCCCCCGAGCCCCTCCCCCACTGTCCCTCCTCCCCCCACTGTCCCTCCTCCCCCCTCCCCGAGTCCCTCCCCCCACTGTCCCTCCTCCCCCTGAGCCCCTCCCCCACTGTCCCTCCTCCCCCCACTGTCCCCCCTCCCCGAGTCCCTCCCCCCACTGTCCCTCCTCCCCCCGAGCCCCTCCCCCCACTCCCCCTGAGCCCCTCCCCCCACTGTCCCTCCTCCCCCCTCCCCGAGCCCCTCCCCCCACTGTCCCTCCTCCCCCCCTCCCCGAGCCCCTCCCCCCACTGTCCCTCCTCCCCCCTCCCCCTGAGCCCCTCCCCCCACTGTCCCTCCTCCCCCCCGAGCCCCTCCCCCCACTGTCCCTCCTCCCCCCCGAGCCCCTCCCCCACTGTCCCTCCTCCCCCTCCCCCCGAGCCCCTACCCCCACTGTCCCTCCTCCCGCCGAGCCCCTCCCCCCACTGTCCCTCCCCCCCCGAGCCCCTCCCCCCACTGTCCCCTCCCCCCCCTCCCCCCTCCCCCCCCCGAGCCCCTCCCCCCACTGTCCCTCCTCCCCCCACTGTCCCTCCTCCCGCCGAGCCCCTCCCCCCACTGTCCCTCTCCCCACTGTCCCTCCTCCCGCCAAGCCCCTCCCCCCACTGTCCCTCCTCCTGAGCCCCTCCTCCCCCCTCCCCGAGCCCCTCCCCCCACTGTCCCTCCTCCCCCCCTCCCCGAGTCCCTCCCCCCACTGTCCCTCCTCCCCCCGAGCCCCTCCCCCACTGTCCCTCCTCCCCCCACTGTCCCTCCTCCCCCCTCCCCCGAGTCCCTCCCCCCACTGTCCCTCCTCCCCCTGAGCCCCTCCCCCACTGTCCCTCCTCCCCCCACTGTCCCCCCTCCCCGAGTCCCTCCCCCCACTGTCCCTCCTCCCCCCGAGCCCCTCCCCCCACTCCCCCCCCCCCGAGCCCCTCCCCCCACTGTCCCTCCTCCCCCCCTCCCCCGAGCCCCTCCCCCCACTGTCCCTCCTCCCCCCCGAGCCCCTCCCCCACTGTCCCTCCTCCCCCTCCCCCCGAGCCCCTCCCCCCACTGTCCCTCCCCCCCCCGAGCCCCTCCCCCCACTGTCCCTCCCCCCCCCGAGCCCCTCCCCCCACTGTCCCTCCTCCCCCTCCCCCCGAGCCCCTCCCCCCACTGTCCCTCCTCCCGCCGAGCCCCTCCCCCCACTGTCCCTCTCCCCACTGTCCCTCCTCCCGCCAAGCCCCTCCCCCCACTGTCCCTCCTCCTGAGCTCCTCCTCCCCCTCCCCCCGCTGTCCCTCCTCCCCCCCCCCCACCCCGAGCCCCACTGTCCCCTCCCGACGCACCAGGTTCGGGGTTGCCCCCCCCCCCGCGCGGGCAAGAAGCCGGGTCACCGCTGAGGCGGCCGCCATGGTACCGTGTGCGCGTGCGCGGCGCCGGCCGGAAGAAGCGGGGCGGGGCCTCGCCGGGGTCCTCTGCTGGCCCCGCCCCGCCCCTGCAGGGCCCAGGGAGCAGCTGGGAGCCCCGCCCCCGCGTTGGCCCCGCCCCGTGCAGGGCGCGCGGTGGCTCCCGAGCCCGCCAGTACACGTGGCCCCTGGGCCGGGCCGGGCTCGCGGCCACCCCGCCCCCCGCTTGCCCCTCCGGCGGGGCCCGGGGCAGGGGGCGGGGCCGGGCGGTAAAGGGGGGCGGGGCCCGGGCAGGGCCGGGCGGTAAAGGGGGGCGGGGCCCGGGGCAGGGGCCGGGCCGGGCGGTAAAGGGGGGCGGGGCCCGGGGCAGGGGCCGGGGCCGGGCGGTAATGGGGGGGCGGGGCCCGGGGCAGGGGCCGGGGCCGGGCGGTAATGGGGGGGCGGGGCCCGGGGCAGGGCCGGGGCCGGGCCGGGCGGTAAAGGGGCCCGGGGCAGGGGGCGGGGCCGGGCGGTAAAGGGGGCCCGGGGCAGGGGGCGGGGCCGGGCGGTAAAGGGGGGGGCGGGGCCGGGCGGTAATGGGGGGGCGGGGCCCGGGGCAGGGGCCGGGCGGTAAAGGAGGGGGGCCCGGGGCAGGGGCCGGGGCCGGGCGGTAAAGGGGGGCGGGGCCCGGGGCAGGGGCCGGGGCCGGGCGGTAATGGGGGGGCGGGGCCCGGGGCAGGGGCCGGGGCCGGGGCCGGGCGGTAAAGGGGCCCGGGGCAGGGGGCGGGGCCGGGCGGTAAAGGGGGCCGGGGCAGGGGCCGGGGCCGGGCGGTAAAGGAGGCCCGGGGCAGGGGCGGGGCCCGGGCAGGGGCCGGGCGGTAAAGGGGGCCCGGGGCGGGGCCTGGCGGTAATGGGGGGGCGGGGCCTGGCGGTAATGGGGGGCGGGGCCGCGGGCGGGGCCGGGGGCGGTAAAGGGGGCCCGGGGCGGGCGGCGGTAAGGGGGGGGGGGGGCGGGTCGCGAGGGGGCGGGGGCCCGGGGCAGGGGCAGGGCGGTAAAGGGGGCCCGGGGCGGGGCCTGGCGGTAATGAGGGGGCGGGGCCAGGGCGGGGCCGGGCGGTAAAGGGGGCGGGTCAGGGGGCGGGGCCTGGCGGTAATGGGGGGCGGGGCCCGGGGCAGGGACCGGGCGGTAAAGGGGTGCAGCGGGCGCCGCGCTGGGACTAACGCGAACGGGGAGCGGGTCCTGCCGCCCCTCGCAGCAGCCGGGCGGGGCGCTGGGAGACTCCGCCCGAGGTCAATGGTCGCAGCGAGTCGCCGGGCCAGGTAGCTCCCCCTGGGGTGGCCGGTGCAGCCCATTCGCTCGGGGTCAGACCAAGCCCCCTCCCTGCGGCGTTGGCTGGGGGGACTGGCCTGGAACAGGGCCACGTGGAGACCAGTGACGAGTGCGGGCAGGTGAGCGTGTTCCCCAGCCGGTTTCTGCGCGTGGCCTTTTCGGGGAGCTGATCGTGCCCATTCATTCTTCCCGCAGAGACTGTCCGGTCTGGCCAGTCCCCGTGGCCGAGGGGCATGGCTGGCACTTGCTGGCAGAGATCGCGTTAGTGGAGGTGCAGTTCAATGAGCCCCTGACGTGCTGGCTGGCGTGGTGGGTCCAGTGATGACATGGCCGGTGTAGCTGTGTGGGCAGAGCGGTACCGGGGCTGATTGCAGGGGCGGGTTCCTGGATGAGTATGATGGAGGTGTATTGCGTGGTTACTGGAAATAATTTGTTTGAGGCTAGGGGGTTGTCTGTAGGTGAGAATTGGCCTTTCCCCCAAAGACTCTGAGAGCCAGGGGTAATGTTCCAGGATACGTTTAGATTGTGGATAATGCGCTGGAGGGGTTAAGTTGGGGGCTGTAGGTGGTGACAAGTGGAATTCTGTTGGTTTCTCTTCTTGGCCTGTCTTGAAGTAGTTCCTGTCTGGGTACTCCTCTGGCTCTGGCAATCTGTTTTTCCACTTCTCCAGGTGGGTATTTCAGTTTTAGGAATGCTCTGTATAGATCCTATAGGTGTATGTCTGTCTGTGGGATCAGAGCAAATCCGGTTGTATCTTAGGGCTTGGCTGTATTCAATAGATTGAGAAATGTGTCTGCGATGGAAAGTAAGTGTAGCGGTCAGTAGGTTTCCTGTATACGGTGGTGGAAATTTGTCCATTTAATTGTACTGTAGCATTAAGGAATTGGACTTAACCAACCAACCAAACAATAGAGGTGCTAATTGTTATTATCGGCCTCTTGTAACTATTTGTATCATCTACTCACTGTCTCTCTCTCTCTCTCCTCCCCCTGTCCTTTTTTCCTCCCTCCCCCCTTCCCTTATTTATTCTTGGATCTGGACTTCTAATACTCCAGTCTTCTGAAGAAGTGGGCTGTGCCCACGAAAGCTCATGATACCATCTACACGTTTTGTTAGTCTCTAAGGTGCTACCAGACTATTTGTTGTTTTTTAAGTTTTTCTTGTTACAGACCAACTGAGCTACCCCTCTGAAGCTTATAAACACTGGGGGTAGCTATGAAACTAAACAACAGTCTGGAAACATTGTGCTGAAATCACATCTCACGGGCTCTTTGAAATCATGCAGGACAAACCCGCTTGCTCTCAGAACCTCTCCGTGTAGAACTAAACAGCGACAAATGAATTCAACAGACGCATTTTTATTTTTAACCTTTAAATAGTAGCTAGTAGGTAAAAAACATTCTCACCTAAAAACAACCAAACTGAAAACTATTTCTGTCAGCTGTAGCTTTTAAAATCTGCAATATTAGCCCTGTTTTTGTTCCGGATTTCTAGTAAAGAAAAAAAGTTTTCCAAACTCTGTAACTAGCTACTTAATTATGAAACATAAATACTTTAAAAAAACAAAACAAAACGATGAAGCACCAAGGAAGGCTGAGTTAGCAGTCTGTTGAGACACCAGAACTAAGAAGCATTATATACATAGTTAAATAAACTTAATCCAACAAAGTACACTGTACAACCCACAGAAAGCTATCCTAAACTAAACCAGACAGCTGAAGAAAAGAGAATTTTACATACCTCACCTGCTTCTTTGAATGTGACGGCGAGTTGATATTTGCTGCACTGTCTTTGGTACACAAAGGAAACATCGAAGGCGAACTGAAGATCCTGTAACATCTTTCAATTAAAAAAGATCCATAAGGTATGGCCGGGGTGAGCCCATACTGTTGTCTGCCATCTTAAGTATAAAATCCCAGCTGTTGATGGAGAAGATGCGTCTTCTGGAAAACTGTTGATCAAAGGTGGGGGACCCATTTTTGGGTTGGGGGACACTGATCTACAGAAGACAGTTGGGGGCCACACAAGTGAGAGGCAACCCCCAAAATAAAAACAAAAAATCCCTCATTGATGTGTCCCCCAACTGAGATACCTCCCTCCCCTGGCGCTCCAGCCCCACGGTGGGGGAGGCAGGGAGGACCAAGCTTCAGGGCTTTCCCACAGGACAGAATACCTCTTTTGGGGTCCCAGGGTTAGTAGATTTTGTGAGCCCCCCCAGGCTCTGGGGTGAGGCCAAAATGAGGGGTTGAGTGTGTGGGAGGGGGTTGCCAGAGAGTGGGCTAGGGATAGGGTGCTGGAGAAGGCTGGAAGTGGAGGTCTGGCCAGGAGGGAGGTGCAGGAGCAGGCTTAGGGTGGGGTGTCTAGAAGGGTGGGAGGGGGTGTGTGGGAGTTGACCAGGGCTGGGTGGGAGGATGGGCACAGGAGAGGGATGAGGGTGTGGAGGCTGGCCATGAGAGGAGTGGGGGGGGCCCCGCTTACCTAGCTCCATGCTCTCCCCTGCTCCCATTGGCTGAAATCTGGCCAATGGGAGCAGTGGGGAAACCTTCCCAGGAGCCTTCCAGCAGGGCATTCCCCCAGACAGGGGGAAGGTGAGTGGCAGCGCGGTGCGGTCCTTCTCCCTCACCCCTGCACAGCTGCTGATGTGGAGTGAAACAGTCTCGATGCAGCTGTTGCAAGGCTTCTCGGCTGGCAGGCTCACGGTGCTGTGGATTGGTTATTTTTTAAATAACCGCTGCAGGATGATTGGATGCTCTGCGCCTGTGGCTGGGCTCTAGCCAATCAGACTGTCTGTGGGGCGCTGGAAGCAGGGAGGAACCACGCGTGTCCGGAAATGGGAGGCAGTCAAACGTACAATATCCTCTAACCACGACTTGTCCCTCGGAGAATCACAAAAATCAATGGCTTGAGCGAAGTACAGGCCCCAGGACAGTGCACTGGAGCAGTAGTGCACCAAAGAGTTCTCTTTGTTACTTCCACCTGGCTGACGGGGAGGGCTCACTGGATGGGTCTGCTTCTGGTCACTCCCTCAGGGGCACCTGGCAGTGGCTGCTGCGGGCAGAGGGGATGCTGGGTGGATGGGCCTGTGCTCTGACCCAGCCTGGCTGCTCGGATGTAATGGCCGCATTTCGGGGAGTGTTGTAGGCATCAGTGATATCCTGTGAGGGCAGGAGACACTGGAGCCCATTGCTGTGGGCAGATCTGCTCTAACCAGAGCTTCCCAACCTGTGCACTGGGGCTCCGCAGAGACTGCGAAAGGCTGAGCTGGGCTAAGGGGCTCTCTGCCCATCAGGGGAAGGCCCCACTCTTGTTATCAGTGGATCACTGTGAAGGCAGGAGGCCATACCTAGGGGGGTTGCACAGGGGTCAGACCTGGCTCCTGTACGCCTCGATATGTTCATTGATGACTTGGCTAATGGGGCAAAGATGTGCTCATCAAGCCTGCAGAGGACACAAAGCCAGGAGGGGTGGCAAGCAGTGTTCCAGCTAATGTTTATGTCCCTGAGCAGAATGAATTTTATGTGCACCCATATGGAGCTGATGTGACACCCCCGCCCCGTCACACTGGTGCACGGAACAAAATTAATTCTGCACATGGATCTGTGGTGGCATTGGGGTCGAAGAGTTTGGAATGTGGGGTTGCTCAGAATTGGCAGGAAGGAGGGCTCTGGCTGGGGGGGTGCAGACTCTGGGCTGGGGCTGGAGATGAGGGCTTTGCAGTGTGAGAGGGGACTCAGGGCTGCGGGGTGCAGGGTAAGGATGTTAAATAGTGGTTAATTTGCTAGTGGAGTAGTTGCTGGAATCTCCATGGACTAGTCATAGGCATGTCCGCATTCCTCCTTTGAAATGTACAACACACCCCCCACCCCCCGGCCCTGCTAGGGCTCTTGTGCATTTCAGAGGAGATATGTGGAACTCCCTGCAGCCCAGCCAGGCCAGCGGGAAGTCTTGCTGACTCCAGGCTCCATGCAGGTGCCTGCTTTGAAATCTACAAGAGTCTCTCTCCCCCCCCCCCAGGCTGCACAGCTGAGCAGGGGATCAGCTGAGCAGCCCCCCCCCTTATCTCTGAGGCACAAGGGGGGCTCGACCAGTGGCCCGGCGATCTGAGAGTCGACTCGTGAGCACCCAGTGAGGGGGGAAGCCGGTGGCTGTGGCAGCTGCGAGCTCCCCCCATCCCCCCCGCCGGGCAGCTCCAAGCCCCCCCCATCCCCCCCGCCGGGCAGCTCCAGGCCTGAGCCCCTGCAGGGTGATCAGGCAGCGCGGGGGCCGGGCTGGGCGGGTCACCACGTGGGCGCTGCGGAGGGGCTGCCCCAGCTGGGGCCCAGGGGGCGGGGCTTAGCGCCTCCAAGCCCGCCCCGCCCCTTGGCTCCGCCGCCGCTCGGGCCCGGGCAGGAGGCGGAGCCATAGAGTCGGGCCTCCCGCGGCCCAGACAAGCCCGCCCCGCGCGCACCATAGACAGTGACGCCGCGCGGGTAGAGTGTCCGCCAGTGCTGCGCCGCGAGGTGGGGGGGGTCTGGCTGGGGGGGCGGGCTCTGGGGAGCGGGGTGGGGGTCTGGCTGGGGGGGGCGGGAGGCGGGGTCTGGGGAGCGGGTGGGGTCTGGGGGCTGGGGTGGTCTGGGGGTGCGGGGGGTCTGGCTGGGAGGGGGCGGGCTCTGGGGGACTGGGGTTGGCTGGGGGTGCGGGGGGTCTGGCTGGGGGGGGCGGCTCTGGGGAGGGGGGGGGGTCTGGCTGGGGGGGCGTGGCTCTGGGGGGCGGGGGTTGGCTGGGGGTGCGGGGGGTCTGGCTGGGGGGGCGGGCTCTGGGGGACTGGGGTTGGCTGGGGGTGCGGGGGGTCTGGCTGGGGGGGCGGGCTCTGGGGGACTGGGGTTGGCTGGGGGTGCGGGGGGTCTGGCTGGGGGGCGGGGGGTCTGGCTGGAGGGGGCGGGCTCTGGGGGACTGGGGTTGGCTGGAGGTGCGGGGGTCTGGCTGGAGGGGGCGGGCTCTGGGGGACGGGTGGGGGTTGGCTGGGGGTGCGGGGGGTCTGGCTGGAGGGGGCGGGCTCTGGGGGACTGGGGTTGGCTGGGGGTGCGGGGGGTCTGGCTGGAGGGGGCGGGCTCTGGGGGACTGGGGTTGGCTGGGGGTGCGGGGGGTCTGGCTGGAGGGGGCGGGCTCTGGGGGACTGGGGTTGGCTGGGGGTGCGGGGGGTCTGGCTGGAGGGGGCGGGCTCTGGGGGACTGGGGTAGGAGGGGTTGGCTGGGGGTGCGGGGGGTCTGGCTGGAGGGGACGGGCTCTGGGGGAGCGGGGTGGGGGGTTGGCTGGGGGGGTCTGGGGTGCGGGGGGGTCTGGCTGGAGGGGACGGGCTCTGGGGGAGCGGGGTTGGAGGTTGGCTGGAGGGGGTCTGGGGGTGCGGGGGGTCTGGCTGGGGATTGCCAATTATGGGGGGCTGCCACCAGCCTTCGCAGGGCCCTAGTAATCCGTCCCATGTGTCCCGGGGTTTATGCCCTTCCCATGAGGTGATCTGAGCTCCTGTGGGCACTGGCATCTGCCCCCAAATGGCAGTGTGTCCCCGGCTTACCTGCCCCTTCTCTCTGCCAGGCTCGCGGTGCCTCGTGCCATGGCTTCCCGGGTGGGCCCGCGGCCTGAGGGCACTGATGGCAGTGACTACCAGCACCGTGAGCGGGTGGCCTCCCATTACCAGATGAGGTAGGTCCAAGTGCAGGCCGGCTTGAGCCCCAAGAGCTCTCGGGCTCCGTTCTGGGTCTCTGCCCAGTGAGCTGGCAGGCTGTGGAGCCTCCTGGTGGGGCCAGGCTTGTGTCTGTGAATGGCTGGGTTCCCTGGGCCCTGACGTAGGTGTCTATCCCCAGAGCACTGTGTGCGGGATGGCAGCCTGGACTGCCTGAGGAGCCAGGCCAGGAGGCATGGGGCGGTGTTTCTAGGGCAGGTCTGTCATGCTGTAAGGGAGCCGCCAACCTGCCCGGCCCAGGGAAAAGCCAGAGGTCTTGTGCATGACAGCTCCCACTGGAGTGAGCATTCCAGGTGCCTGCTGGGGCATTCCCTCCCCATGCAGCTGCTCATGGCTGTGTCAGGCCAGTGAAAGCCCAGGCTGACCCGCAGTTTCATTCTCTGTTGGGCTTGAACTGGCCCACTCAGGTGGGGAGGCCACCTCTGCAGGAAAGAGGCTCAGGCAGGCTTCCCCCTGGGACCTGCTGAAGGGCAGGTTCCTCTCTTTCCTGCCTCCTCCTGCTCCATAGCCCTTCAAGTTAGCATTGCTCCAGGATCACTCACTGCTGGGACCCCAGCTGTGCTACAATGAGACCGATTCAGTCTGACAAGTTTGCAGCCTCGCTCTGTTGGGGTCCTGGGGCCCTGCTGAGATTCAGACAGGCTTCAGGCTCTGCCCTGGCAGCTGCCTTCTCCTGTCTCAGAGCCCTTTCTGCCCCCTGCCCCTAGGCAAACCTAGAGGAACCCAGGAAGAGCCTCTGTATATATCCCTGGGACGACCACATCTCACATGCTGTGTGCAGACGTGGTTGCCTCATGAGAACATAAGAACGGCCAGACTGGGTCAGACCAAAGGTCCATCCAGCCCAGTGTCCTGTCTGCCGACAGTGGCCAATGCCAGATGCCCCAGAGGGAGGAAACAGAACAGGGAATCCTCACGTGATCTCTTCCCCGTCACCCACTTCCAGACAAACAGAGGCCAGGGACACCATTCTTACCCAGCCTGGCTAACAGCCATGAATGGACCTAACCTCCATGAATCTAGCTAGCCCTTTTTTTGAACCCTGTTACAGTTCCAGCCTTCACCACATCCTCTGGCAAGTTCACAGGTTGACTATGCGCTGAGTGAAGAAAAACTCCCTTTGGTTTGTTTTAAACCTGCTGCCTGTTAATTTCATTTGGTGACCCCTAGTTCTTATATAATGGGCAGGGCTTGACAAACCGCAGCGAGAGCGACTTGCCAGCCCTGCACCGCGCATGTGCCAGACCAGACATGCGCATGCGCACAGCGCCAGTGAATGGGGCACATGGAGCGACCGGCAGAAATCTTGCCACGAGCGAGTAGAATCAGCAGTTTGTCAAGCCCTGATTATGGGAATGTGTAAATAACTTTTCCTTATTCACTTTTTCCTCACCACTCATGATTGTATAGACCTCTATCACATCCCCCCTTAGTCTCCTCTTTTCCAAGCTGAAAAGTCCCCATCTCTTTAATCTCTCTTCATATGGCACCTGTTCCAAACCCCTCATCATTTTTGTTGTCCTTTTCTGAACCTTTTCCAAGGCCAATATATCGTTTTTGAGATGAGGCACCCACATCTGTATGCAGTATTCAATATGTGGGCATCCCATGGTTTTACATAGAGGCAATAAGATATTTTTTTGTCTTATTCTCTATCCCTTTTTTTAATGATTCCTAACATTCAACTTGGTTTTTTGCCTGCCGCTGCACACTGCGTGGATGTTTTCAGAGAACTATCCACAGTGACTCCAAGATCTCTCTTGAGTAGTTGTAGCCAAATTAGTTATTATTATTATTATTTAAATATTTTTACCCCACCTTTCTATTTAAAATATTCAAGGCGGCTTACAAAAACAAACAAAAAAAATACAAATATATATAAAAATTTAAAATATGAGAATTTAAAATGAGATCCCAAAGGGACATAACCAGCTAAAAACATATAGGGAGGAGGAACACACACATACAGACTCAAACATTAATAAAAGCATGAGTAAAAAGGGTGGCTTTACCCTGACGCCGAAACAACGCTCGCATTGGCGCCATGCGAATATCCCGAGGAAGAGAATTCCACAGCCTGGGAGCAAAAGCTGAGAAGGCCCTGTTCCGCGTAGATGTTAATCTTATCTCCACAAGTGGGGGAACACAAAGCAAACCCTCCCCAGCTGACCTCAATCCCTGGGCAGGTTCATATGGGAGAAGAAGGTCCTTCAGATACCCTGGACCCAACTCATTTGAGGCTTTATAGGTCATAACTGAAACCTTAAATTGTGCCCGGAAATGTACCGGAAGCCAGTGCAGCTGCCGAAGCACTGGCATAATGTGCTCCGTATAACTAGTGTTAGTTAAAACTCGAGCAGCCGCATTCTGGACCAGTTGAAGTTTCCGAAGGCTCTTTAGAGGCAGCCCCACATAAAGCGCGTTACAGTAATCCAGTCGGGATGTAACAAGAGCATGGATCGCTGTGGCCAAGTCATGCTTGTTCAGTAAGGGTTGCAGCTGGTGGAGCAAACAAAGTTGCCCAAAAGCACTCCTGGCCACCGAAGAAATCTGATTTTCAAATGTTAAAAAAGAGTCCAGGAGGACTCCCAAGCTGCGTACCTGTTCTTTCAGGGGGAGAGTAACCCCATCTAGAACAGGTGCCACGCCACATTCACACACAGATGGCCTCCTGATCCACAGGACCTCAGTCTTATCTGGGTTCAACTTCAGCTTATTTGACTTCATCCAAACCATCCCTGCCTCCAGACACCGATTTAGATCAGTCACTGCCACACCTGGTTCTAGTGTCACTGGGAAATAGAGTTGGGTGTCATCTGCATATTGATGGCACCATCCTCCAAAACTCCTTATGACCTCGCCCAGCGGCTTCATGTAGATATTAAACAGCATAGGGGATAAGATGGAACCTTGCAGGACCCCATAGCACAATCGCCACAGGGTCAAATAGCAGCCCCCTAGCTCCACCTTCTGAAAGCGTCCTGACAGGTAGGACCGGAACCATTGCAGAACAATGCCTCCAATACCCAGCTCCGCCAGGTGCCCCAGAAGGATATCATGGTCAATGGTCTCAAAAGCCGCTGAGAGGTCTAGGAGAATCAACAAGGATGTACTCCCCTTGTCTGTCTCCCAGCGTAAATCGTCTACCAGGGCGACCAAGGCTGTTTCAGTTCCAAAACCAGGCCTAAAGCCAGACTGAAATAGATCTAAGTAGTCTGTTTCTTCCAAGAAAGCTTCGAGTTGCAACGCCACCGCCCACTCGAGTACCTTGCCCAAGAAGGGAATATTAGCAATTGGGCTATAGTTATTTAAATTATGTGGGTCCAGGGAGGTCTTCTTGAGTAACGGTAGTAACAGTTTTATCACTGCCTCTTTCAAGGTGGCAGGAACCATATCAGATCTAAAAGACGCATTAATAATCCCCAGGACCCAGCCAGTCATCCCTTCCCGGCTAGATTTAATAAGCCATGAAGGGCAGGGGTCAAGTGAGCATATGGTCGGTCGCACTCCTCCAAGCACCTTGTCCACATCCTCAGTCTGCAGTAGCTGAAATTGATCCAGAGAAAAAAGACTGGGTGGTGCACTCAACACTTTCTGTGCCCCACTTACACAGCAACCAGAGTCCAAATCCAACTGGATGCGGGCGATCTTATTTGCAAAATGCTTTGCAAACAGATCGCAGCGGGGGGCCAAAGGCTCCTCTGTGACGTCATGAATGCCAGACTGCAACAGGCCCCGCATTGTTCTCATCATATTGTATGTATAGTTGGGATTATTTTGTCCAATGTGCATTTCTTTGCATTTATCAAAATTAAATTACAGTTGACATTTTGCTGCCCAATCACTTAGTTTCGGGAGATCTTTTTGAAGCTCTTCACAGTCTGCTTTGGTCTTAACTCTCTGGAGCAGTTTGGTGTCATCTGCAAATTTTGCCACCTCTCTGTTTATCCTGTTCTCCAGATCATTTATAAATAGGTTGAATAGGATTGGTCCCAGGACAGACCCTTGGAGGACCCCACTAGTTACCTCTCCCCACTTGGAAAACTGACCATTTATTCCTACCCTTTGTTTCTTGTCTTTTAACCAGTTCTCAGTCCATGAAAGGATCTTCCCTCTTATACCATGACAACTTAATTTACTTAAGAGCCTTTGGTGAGGGACCTTGTCAAAGGCTTTCTGGAAATCTAAGTACACTATATCCACTGGATTCCCCCTTGTCCACATGTCTATTGACTCCCTCAAAGAGCTCTAGCAGATTAGTAAGGCAGGATTTCCCTTTACAGAAACTACGTTGATTTCCCCCAACAAATTATGTTCATCCATGTGTCTGACAATTTTATTCTTTACTATAGTTTCAACTAACTTGCCCGGTACTGACATTAGACTTACCGGTCTGTAATTGCCAGGATCACTTCTATAGCCCTTTTAAAATATTGGTGTCACATTAGCTTTCTTCCAGTCATTAGGTACAGAAGCTGAATTAAAGGATAGGTTACAAACCACAGTTAATAGTTCTGCAATTTCCCCTCATCTCAAAAAGATACCTTGGTATTGGAAAATCTTCAGAAAAGGGCAACAGAAATGATGAGGGGTTTGGAACAGCTGCCAGAGGAGGAGAGATTAATAAAACTGGGACTTTTCAGCATAGAAAAGAGGAGACGCAGGCCTTGTCTACACTGGCATGTTTTGTTGCCAAAAACTGCCTTTTGTTGACAGAACAGAGAGAGTATTTACACTACAATGCAATTTTTGTCAGAAAAAACAGCCAGTTTTGGCAACAAGAAACTTCCATCTCTCTGAGAGACTTTTGTCTTTTCCCCTCCCCTTATTGTTGACAAAGAGCTGGGTGGACTCTGCTGTTTGTTTTGTCCAGAGAACTGGCTTCTGCCAGGGTCCCACAAGGCCTGCCCTGGTGGCTCTGCTCAGTGTGGTGTGATCTCTGCTGCTCTGCGGGCCTGTGCCCCTCCCCTTTCAAAGCGCCGGGAAGTGTCTGGCAGCTGAGGGAGCTGCTCTGTTTGGGGAACAAAGAAAGAGCAAATCATTGGGATGCTCCTGTTCTGCCTGCTAGGAACCCAGTGGCAGGCAGGCTGCTGCTGCAGGGGGAGGGCTGGAGAGACGACTGTGCTGCTTGGACACGTCTCAGCTCGCGGAGCTCCCAGAGCTACTCATGATGCTGCTCCCAGCAGCTGAGAAAGCTGGGGGAGAACTCGGAAAGAATCCCAAGAAGTGCAGGGATCAGCTCTGCCTTCCCACAACCCTGCACAGTGGGATGCTAACCCACACTGCTTTGCAAGCGCTCCTGTTGACAATGTGGCTATGAAATGCCATCAGTGGGAGGCAGAAAAAACAGTTGGACCAGTTTTCCCTTTTGCCAACTTTTGCATGTCGACAGCACTTGTGTCGTCAAACTTTCCCGGTGTAGACACAGCCTAAGAGGCCAATAAAATCATGTCAGGTGTGGAGAAAGTGAAAAAAGAAAAGTTATGTACTTGTTCTCATAATGCAAGAACTAGGGGTCACCCAATGAAATTCATAGGCAGCAGCTTTAAAACAAGCAAAAGGCAGTATTTCTTCACACAGCGCACAGTCAACCTGTGGAACTCCTTGCCAGAGGATGTTGTAAAGGCCAGGACTTTAACAGGGTTCAAAAAAAAGAACTAGATAAATGCGTGGAAGTTAGGTCCATCAATGGCTATTAGCCAGGCTGGGCTGGAATGGTGTCCCTCGCCTCTGTTTGTCAGAAGCTAGGAATGGGCGACGGGATGGGATTGGATCACGTGAGGATTCCCTGTTGTGTTCAGTCCCTCGGGGACACCTGGCATCGGCCACTGTCAGCAGACAGGATGCTGGACTGGACGGGCCTTGGGTTTGGCCATCCTGTTGTTCTTATGGAAGTGCTAGCCTGGGCCTTGCTTTGTCTCTCTGCAGCGTGGCCCTGAAGTGTGAGATAAAGAAGCTGATCTATATGCAGTTGGCCATCTGGCTGCTGCTCGTGGCCCAGATGTGTGTGAGCCACCTGAAACTGCTGCCCCATGACCAGGTGGCCATGCCCTACCAGTGGGAGTACCCCTACCTCCTCAGCATCGTCCCCTCGCTCTTCGGCCTCCTCTCCTTTCCCCGCAACAACATCAGCTACCTGGTGCTGTCCATGATCAGCACGGGCCTGTTCTCGGTGGCCCCCCTCATCTACGGCAGCATGGAGATGTTCCCCATGGCGCAGCAGCTGTACCGACACGGCAAGGCCTACCGCTTCATCTTCGGCTTCTCCGCCGTCTCTGTCCTGTACCTGCTGGTGGTGGTGGCGGTGCAGGTGCACGGCTGGCAGCTCTACTACAGCAAGAAGCTTCTGGACTCCTGGTTCACTAGCACACAGGAGAAGAAGAGGAAATGAAGCAGGGCGGGGAGCCGCGTGACTGGGAGCAGGGAGGGAAGGGGCCTGCTGTACCATTCGGTGGGGCTCTGTGTTCCGGCAGCTCTGCTAGCAAACGCTGAAAGCCCTCTGCAGACTTGGTGGCAGCCCACACAGTGCCTGGGCCCTGTTTCCGGGCGGCGCACGAGCCCCAGGCCTCCTCCGGCCTGCAGTAAGCTCAGCCGCGGCTGGGTGACTTCCCTGCCACCACCTGGGAATGAGCAGCGCCAGGTCTCCGGAGAGCTTGGGGCCAGGCCCTCCCTGCCCCGGGCTGCTTGCTGCACGAAAGGCTGGGTAGGGAAGTCAGGCTGATTCCCCTGGGCCTGCCTCTCCCTCAGAGTGACCAGAAAGGATGGAATAAAGAGCAGCCTTGCTGAGCATGCAGCCTCCGGCATCTGTCTCGCGGCCGCTGCCCTCACCAGCCCTGCTGCCTGCTCCCCAGAACCCTGGGCTGGCAGGGCCTGGAGCCATGAGTGCCCCCCCCCCCCTGAGAGGGGAACCTCTGGCCTCTCCTCCGCCGGCCCTGGAGCCGTGAGTGCCCCCCCGAGAGGGGAACCTCTGGCCTCTCCTCCGCCGGCCCTGGAGCCGTGAGTGCCCGCCCCCCCCCGAGAGGGGAACCTCTGGCCTCTCCTCCGCCGGCCCTGGAGCCGTGAGTGCCCCCCCCCGAGAGGGGAACCTCTGGCCTCTCCTCCGCCGGCCCTGGAGCCGTGAGTACCCCCCCCCCCGAGAGGGGAACCTCTGGCCTCTCCTCCGCCGGCCCTGGAGCCGTGAGTGCCCCCCCCCCCCCGAGAGGGGAACCTCTGGCCTCTCCTCCGCCGGCCCTGGAGCCGTGAGTGCCCCCCCGAGAGGGGAACCTCTGGCCTCTCCTCCGCCGGCCTTGGAGCCGTGAGTGCCCCCCCCCCGAGAGGGGAACCTCTGGCCTCTCCTCTGCCGGCCCTGGAGCCGTGAGTGCCCCCCCCCCCGAGAGGGGAACCTCTGGCCTCTCCTCTGCCGGCCCTGGAGCCGTGAGTTCCCCCCCCCGAGGGGAGCCCCTGGCCTCTCCTCCGCCGGCCCTGGAGCCGTGAGTGCCCCCCCCCCCCCCCGAGAGGGGAACCTCTGGCCTCTCCTCCGCCGGCCCTGGAGCCGTGAGTGCCCCCCCCCCCCGAGAGGGGAACCTCTGGCCTCTCCTCCGCCGGCCCTGGAGCCGTGAGTACCCCCCCCCCCCCGAGAGGGGAACCTCTGGCCTCTCCTCCGCCGGCCCTGGAGCCGTGAGTGCCCCCCCCCCGAGAGGGGAGCCTCTGGCCTCTCCTCCGCCGGCCCTTGAGCCGTGAGTGCCCCCCCCCCCGAGAGGGGAGCCTCTGGCCTCTCCTCCGCCGGCCCTTGAGCCGTGAGTGCCCCCCCCCCCCGAGAGGGGAACCTCTGGCCTCTCCTCCGCCGGCCCTGGAGCCGTGAGTGCCCCCCCCCGAGAGGGGAACCTCTGGCCTCTCCTCCGCCGGCCCTGGAGCCGTGAGTGCCCCCCCCCCGAGAGGGGAACCTCTGGCCTCTCCTCCGCCGGCCCTGGAGCCGTGAGTGCCCCCCCCCCCCCGAGAGGGGAACCTCTGGCCTCTCCTCCGCCGGCCTTGGAGCCGTGAGTGCCCCCCCCCCCCGAGAGGGGAACCTCTGGCCTCTCCTCCGCCGGCCTTGGAGCCGTGAGTGCCCCCCCCCCCCCCGAGAGGGGAACCTCTGGCCTCTCCTCCGCCGGCCTTGGAGCCGTGAGTGCCCCCCCCCCCCGAGAGGGGAACCTCTGGCCTCTCCTCGCCGGCCCTGGAGCCGTGAGTGTCCCCCCCCCGAGGGGAGCCCCTGGCCTCTCCTCCGCCGGCCCTGGAGCCGTGAGTGCCCCCCCCCCCCCGAGAGGGGAGACCTCTGGCCTCTCCTCCGCCGGCCCTGGAGCCGTGAGTGCCCCCCCCCCCCCCCGAGGGGGAACCTCTGGCCTCTCCTCCGCCGGCCCTGGAGCCGTGAGTGCCCCCCCCCGAGAGGGGAGCCTCTGGCCTCTCCTCTGCCGGCCCTGGAGCCGTCAGTGCCCCCCCCCGAGGGGAGCCCCTGGCCTCTCCTCCGCCGGCCCTGGAGCCGTCAGTGCCCCCCCCCCGAGGGGAGCCCCTGGCCTCTCCTCCGCCGGCCCTGGAGCCGTGAGTGCCCCCCCCCCCGAGAGGGGAACCTCTGGCCTCTCCTCCGCCGGCCCTGGAGCCGTGAGTGCCCCCCCCCCGAGAGGGGAGCCTCTGGCCTCTCCTCCGCCGGCCCTGGAGCCGTGAGTGCCCCCCCCCCCCCCCGAGAGGGGAGCCTCTGGCCTCTCCTCTGCCGGCCCTGGAGCCGTGAGTGCCCCCCCCCCCCCCGAGAGGGGAACCTCTGGCCTCTCCTCCGCCGGCCCTGGAGCCGTGAGTGCCCCCCCCCGAGAGGGGAGCCTCTGGCCTCTCCTCCGCCGGCCCTGGAGCCGTGAGTGCCCCCCCCCGAGAGGGGAGCCTCTGGCCTCTCCTCCGCCGGCCCTGGAGCCGTGAGTGCCCCCCCCCCCCCAGAGGGGAACCTCTGGCCTCTCCTCCGCCGGCCCTGGAGCCGTGAGTGCCCCCCCCCGAGAGGGGAGCCTCTGGCCTCTCCTCCGCCGGCCCTGGAGCCGTGAGTGCCCCCCCCCGAGAGGGGAACCTCTGGCCTCTCCTCCGCCGGCCCTGGAGCCGTGAGTGCCCCCCCCCCCCCCCGAGAGGGGAACCTCTGGCCTCTCCTCTGCCGGCCCTGGCTGTAGCGCAGGGCGGGCACAGGCTGGTTTGCCCTGACAAGGGAGCTTGGCTGTGCCACTGGCCTCTTCGTGGTGCAAGTGGAGAAGCAGCATCCAAGGCTACTTGCTCCTGCCCCATTGCTGGGGCTCTGCCCCTCCCCAGTCACGGGGGCGAGGAGCCTGTTTCAGCAGCCATTAGCCTGGACTGTGGGAGGAAGCTGCCGTAACCGGGGGGGGGGGGGTGTGCACCCACGTGACAGACCAACGGGTGACAGAGGCACCGGGGCCTGGGGGGTGACTGTAATATACCAGGTGGTCTGGGGGCACAATGGGGACGTCAAACCAGGGCGAATTGCTCAGCCCCAGAGCTACCTACAGCCCAAGCCTGGGGGTCCCGCTGTACAGCACCAGCCAGCCCCACCGAGCACATCAGTTGCCACCCTGGCCAGCAAGGACCCCCCAGCACTCCCTGTGCCCCACCCAGCCCCACCTCACACAGGGGAGAGGTTATAACCCATCCCCCACCTCCCCTCAGACACCCCAGTGTTCCCTGTGCCCCACCCAGCCCCCCTCACACAGGGGAGAGGTTATAACCCATCCCCCCACCTCCCCTCAGATACCCCAGTGTTCCCTGTGCCCCACCCAGCCCCCCTCACACAGGGGAGAGGTTATAACCCATCCCCCCACCTCCCCTCAGACACCCCAGTGCTCCCTGTGTCCCCCCCAGCCCCCCTTACACAGGGGAGAGGTTAAACCCATCCCCCCCTCCCCTCAGGCACCCCAGTGCTCCCTGTGCCCCCCCAGCCCCCCCTCACACAGGGGAGAGGTTATAACCCATCCCCCACCTCCCCTCAGACACCCCAGTGCTCCCTGTGTCCCCCCCAGCCCCCCTTACACAGGGGAGAGGTTATAACCCATCCCCCCACCTCCCCTCAGACACCCCAGTGCTCCCTGTGCCCCACCAGCCCCCCTCACACAGGGGAGAGGTTATAACCCATCCCCCACCTCCCCTCAGACACCCCAGTGCTCCCTGTGCCCCCCCCAGCCCCTCTCACACAGGGGAGAGGTTATAACCCATCCCCCCACCTCCCCTCAGACACCCCAGTGCTCCCTGTGCCCCACCAGCCCTCCTCACACAGGGGAGAGGTTATAACCCATCCCCCCCTCCCCTCAGATACCCCAGTGTTCCCTGTGCCCCCCAGCCCCCCCTCACAGAGGGGAGAGGTTATAACCCATCCCCCACCTCCCCTCAGACACCCCAGTGCTCCCTGTGCCCCACCAGCCCTCCTCACACAGGGGAGAGGTTATAACCCATCCCCCCCCTCCCCTCAGACACCCCAGTGTTCCCTGTGCCCCCCAGCCCCCCCTCACAGAGGGGAGAGGTTATAACCCATCCCCCACCTCCCCTCAGACACCCCAGTGTTCCCTGTGCCCCACCAGCCCTCCTCACACAGGGGAGAGGTTATAACCCATCCCCCCACCTCCCCTCAGACACCCCAGTGCTCCCTGTGCCCCACCAGCCCTCCTCACACAGGGGAGAGGTTATAACCCATCCCCCCCTCCCCTCAGACACCCCAGTGTTCCCTGTGCCCCCCAGCCCCCCCTCACAGAGGGGAGAGGTTATAACCCATCCCCCACCTCCCCTCAGACACCCCAGTGCTCCCTGTGCCCCACCAGCCCTCCTCACACAGGGGAGAGGTTATAACCCATCCCCCCACCTCCCCTCAGAACCCCAGTGCTCCCTGTGCCCCCCCAGCCCCCCCACACAGGGGAGAGGTTACAACCCATCCCCCCCTCCCCTCAGTACCCCAGTGTCCCTGTGCCCCCCCAGCCCCCCCTCACAAGGGGAGAGGTTATAACCCATCCCCCACCTCCCCTCAGATACCCCAGTGCTCCCTGTGCCCCCCCCAGCCCCCCTTACACAGGGGAGAGGTTATAACCCATCCCCCACCTCCCCTCAGATACCCCAGTGTCCCTGTGCCCCCCCAGCCCCCCTACACAGGGGAGAGGTTATAACCCATCCCCCACCTCCCCTCAGAACCCCAGTGCTCCCTGTCCCCCCAGCCCCACTCACACAGGGGAGAGGTTATAACCCATCCCCCCCCACCGGCTCAGACACCCCAGTGTCCCTGTGCCCCCCCAGCCCCCTCACACAGGGGAGAGGTTATAACCCATCCCCCCCTCCCCTCAGATACCCCAGTGCTCCCTGTGCCCCACCCAGCCCCCCTACCACGGGGAGAGGTTATAACCCTCCGGAGTTACACCCATCCCCCCTCCCCTCAGATACCCCAGTGTTCCGTGCCTCCCCAGTGCCCCCCCCAGGGAAGTAACCCCCCCCACCGCAGGTTATAACCCATCCCCCCCTCCCCTCAGCACCCCCAGTGCGCTGTGGCTACCACCCCCCCTCACACAGGGGAGAGGTTATAACCCATCCCCCCCTCCCCTCAGACACCCCAGTGCTCCCTGTGGTTCCCCCCACCCCCCTCACACAGGGGAGAGGTTATAACCCATCCCCCACCTCCCCTCAGACACCCCAGGGCTCCCTGTGTCCCCACCCCCCCTCACACAGGGGAGAGGTTATAACCCATCCCCACCTCCCCTCAGACCCCCAGGGTCCCTGTGCCCCACCCAGCCCCCCTCACAGGGGAGAGGTTATACCCATTCCCCCCACCCCCCCAGCCTCCCAGGGGGTTTACCCATCCCCCCCCCCCACCAGGCAAGTTACCCGATCCCCCCCACCCCCCTTCCAGGGAGGTTAACCCCAGTCCTTGCCCCCAGTCCCCCACACGGGAGTAGGTATAACCCATCCCCCACAGCCTGCCCCTCACACATGTAGCGCCAGTAGGTCTTAAGCCCCCCCACTCCACCTCACACCCCAGTCTCCTGATCCCCCAGCCCTTACAGGGGAGGTTATAACCCATCCCCCCACCTCCCCTCAGACACCCCAGTGCTCCCTGTGCCCCCCGCCCCCCCTACCGGGGTACCCCCCCCCCCCCCCCCCCCCCCCCCCGGGGTACCCCCCCCCCCCCCCCCCCCCCCCCCTGGGGTACCCCCCCCCCCCCCCTCCCCCCCCCCCCCTCACACAGGGGAGAGGTTATAACCCATCCCCCACCTCCCCTCAGACACCCCAGTGCTCCCTGTGCCCCACCCAGCCCCCCTCACACAGGGGAGAGGTTATAACCCATCCCCCACCTCCCCTCAGATACCCCAGTGTTCCCTGTGCCCCCCAGCCCCCCTCACAGAGGGGAGAGGTTATAACCCATCCCCCACCTCCCCTCAGATACCCCAGTGCTCCCTGTGCCCCCCCAGCCCCCCTCACACAGGGGAGAGGTTATAACCCATCCCCCCACCTCCCCTCAGATACCCCAGTGTTCCCTGTGCCCCCCAGCCCCCCCTCACACAGGGGAGAGGTTATAACCCATCCCCCACCTCCCCTCAGATACCCCAGTGTTCCCTGTGCCCCCCAGCCCCCCTCACAAGAGGGAGAGGTTATAACCCATCCCCCACCTCCCCTCAGACACCCCAGTGCTCCCTGTGCCCCCCCAGCCCTCCTCACACAGGGGAGAGGTTATAACCCATCCCCCCACCTCCCCTCAGACACCCCAGTGTTCCCTGTGCCCCCCCAGCCCCCCTCACACAGGGGAGAGGTTATAACCCATCCCCCACCTCCCCTCAGACACCCCAGTGCTCCCTGTGCCCCCCCAGCCCCCCTCACACAGGGGAGAGGTTATAACCCATCCCCCCACCTCCCCTCAGACACCCCAGTGTTCCCTGTGCCCCCCAGCCCCCCCTCACACAGGGGAGAGGTTATAACCCATCCCCCCACCTCCCCTCAGATACCCCAGTGTTCCCTGTGCCCCACCCAGCCCCCCTCACACAGGGGAGAGGTTATAACCCATCCCCCACCTCCCCTCAGATACCCCAGTGCTCCCTGTGCCCCCCCAGCCCCCCTCACACAGGGGAGAGGTTATAACCCATCCCCCCCTCCCCTCAGATACCCCAGTGTTCCCTGTGCCCCCCCAGCCCCCCTCACACAGGGGAGAGGTTATAACCCATCCCCCACCTCCCCTCAGATACCCCAGTGTTCCCTGTGCCCCACCCAGCCCCCCTCACACAGGGGAGAGGTTATAACCCATCCCCCACCTCCCCTCAGACACCCCAGTGTTCCCTGTGCCCCCCCAGCCCCCCTCACACAGGGGAGAGGTTATAACCCATCCCCGACCTCCCCTCAGACACCCCAGCGCTCCCTGTGCCCCCCAGCCCCCCCTTACACAGGGGAGAGGTTATAACCCATCCCCCCTCCCCTCAGACACCCCAGCGCTCCCTGTGCCCCACCCAGACCCCCCTTACACAGGGGAGAGGTTCTAACCCATCTCACCAATGCCAAACAGGCTCTCCCAGTCCCAAAGGGCCAACCACAGTTCCAGATCAATGTATACCTCAGATCTCACCCAAAGAGCCTGCTGGGCCCGTCCTTTAGCATCTACCATCTAATTGTTTATTAAGAGAAAGAAAAACTGGAGAGTAGGATGCTTAAGGAAAGCACATCACACACATCAATCAAGTTCTGGATGCAGGCTCTCAGCAGAGATGGAATAAACTGCCAGCTTCAAAGTCTCTGCAGCACGGCCTATGGTAGGGTGGGTCAACAGAGCCTTCCATTCCACCATGCCATTAATTGTCTCTCTCCTTCCAGGACTCTTCACAACAGCTGTTTTTGTTTCCAAAGGCAAACTTCCTTTCCTACCTTTTTAGACTGAGTGACGAATAGCTGACTTCATTTTCTTGGGCCTGCGTACAGGCACATTTTTTGGTATTGATCCCATAAACTTCCTGCTAACGCTAACAACATTCTTTCCCCACTGGTATTGCCAGACTGGTAAGTACTGGCAGTATTGTAGAAAATAATCCGTGCCTGCATTCTCCATCAGTGATGTGGTTATAAGAAGCACACGGGATCTTTCTCAGGGGAAAAGGTAACATGCCTCGTTTATTGAGAATCACACACACACACACGTCTTGCCAGTTGATGTTTATTATTACCTGTCTGTTGGTCACCTTCACTAGTCAGCCAAGCCAGTGAAGTACGAGACTGAGACCAGGTTCCTTTCAGCCCGGGCTGAGATCCCAGTGCAAGTGGCAGACAACCCAAAGTCTGTGGCAAAGCAGCTGCTGCTTATAGCAGTTTTCTTGCATTGGGACCGGTGGGTTTTGCATCATCCTGCTGTCTTGAGGAGTGCTTGTTTTCTCAAGTTGTTCTCAACCCTTATCTATTGTCTCTTCGTGCTGGTTTTGGTCACTGTTATCATGTCTTGACTGATCACTACCTATCTTCCTCCTGCAGAGTCCTCAGTATGCCCCCTTCTCACATTTGCATGAGGTTTTGCAGTTGTCCCGCTGCCTTTTCGACTGTCCTAGTCCCTCCCTAGACTATCTGGGGGTGGCCTTCCTGCTTCCCTCCTGACCCGTGCATTTCTCATTAACGTACACGCAATGTCAGCATTTGGGCAAGGACATCCCCTCACCGTTTTAACAGACACTTTTCTTTTTCATGCTATTCCTCTCAAGTTTGAGTTCCGGTACTAATCCGAGGGGTCTGTTCTCGTCCTTACCACCAGACACAGATACAAACAGTTTGCCTAATGCTAAACTATTGCATTACCCTCCCTTAAAGATGGCTAAAACAGAATTTCACACTGCACCTCTGTCCATAGCAAGGTGCTTCTGGAGCAGAGAGCAGGAGTCTAGACCAATGAAGGAATCCCCAAAATCCTTTTTTAATCTTGTCCACGGGCAGGGAATCCCATTGTTCTCCTGTGGGAAGGTACCTCCCAAACTGGAGTGTGTCCCATGAGCAAGCGAGCTGGGTACCTGCTGGTCTGCAGGTTCCCAGCAGAATCCCTCGGGTGTTTAAAGGCAACACTTAAGGGCCGTTGTCCGTGCAGTGCCGGTAGTCACCGAGTCCCACACAACATGTTCTTATGTTCTTCAACCACACGGGCCGTGAGCGGCGCCAGCCTGCCTGGGACACCTTGCTGGGCACTGGGCACAGTGTGGGGCTCTGCCTGCTTCTAAGCCCACTGAGGTTGCAGAGACAGTTTGGGGGCTGGTCTTTGGGCTGTGCCTTGGCGGCCTGATGGAGCATCAAAGCCCCACTGAGCAGGGGTCTGCTTAGGCGCCTTGGGAGCAGGATCTGGTCCTGTGGCGGCTGCTGCCTTTGGAGGGGTCCCTTTCTTGTCAGGGGGTTGCTCTGTAGCCCTCTCACAGACCCCGGGCTCTCGTTCTCTCTCCAGCCAGCGATGGTTTCAGAAGAGCCCAGTGCTCTGCCTCTGCCGGATCCCTGGCTGGGGAGCTGTGTGGCTCCCTGCAGAGGGGGAGCCCCGTCCCTCAGGGCTTTGCTTGCGAGGGGCTGGACTCCCCTTAGTCTGCACCAGCTCCACTGGAAGGGGGGGCAGGCCCAGGCAGCTCAGAGCCACCCTGGCTCCGTCAGCGCCCAGAACACATGCTCCTCTGGCCCCGCAACAGTGCAGCAGAGGGGACACTGAGGCAGAGGCCGCATCCCACTGTGTCCCAGGCTTGGGATGCAGGAGCTGCGCTGTTTGCTCCCCTCCTGCCAGCTCTGTCCCTGAGTGGGTTTTGTACCTGGAGCAGGGCCCCAGCGCTGCATGGCTGTCACGCAGGCCTGTGTTGGCGGCCCAGTGGCTCCAGGCTGCCGCGGCACGTGCCGCCCTGCTGTGGGTTTGCGTGCAGGCTGCCACAGTCTCACAGGAAGCCGGAGAGAAACCAGGTCAACCGCTGTGTCCTGTTCCCCTGTGGGCGGCTCGTACGCAGCCCTGCAGTGGCGGGGGGAGTTTTCTGGGGCACAGTCTGGGGGTGGCCAGTGCCCTGCACCCCGGCTCTGAGCTGCTGGGCCTGGGAGGACATGGGCACTCCCAAAGGCTCCCCTCTCTGGGAAGGGCAGGGCCAGCCCTCAGCCGCGTCCCCCAGCGTCCTGACGGCGAGTTAGCTGGCCCCTCAGTGCCAGCCCCCTCCCGGAGCCCCGCCACGCTCCCCTGTGCCCCCTCCCGCCGCACCTGGGCACCTGCCCGGTATCCGGGCCCGGGCCCAGGCGCGGGGCGAGAGGCAGAGCCCGCACAGAGCTGGGGGGGTCCGCCCCGCCCCGCGCGGCCAGGAATGCGGCGGAGCCTGCCGGGCGGGCGGAGCCGGGGGGGCGGGCTGCTGCGCTGCCCTGGCCTGCCCTGCCCGGGCCGTGCGCGCTGCGCACCATGCGCCAGCCCCGCTGAGCCCGCCGATGGGGCGCCCCCCCAGCGTCCTGCTGCTGGCCGCCGCTCTGCTGCTGGCCGCGCCCGGGCCCGGAGCGCCCCGGCCCCGCGTCACCGCCAACTTCGTAAGCAGCGGGCGGGAGTCCCGGCGCGCCCGGCCCCTCCGAGCCTCCGGTGGGCGCCCCAGAGCCGGGGGCTGCAGGGCCCGGGCCTGGTGGGGGGCCGCCAGGCCCGGGCGGAGGGGCCCCCGCGGGGCGCTGCACTGGCCGGGCCGGGCGCCTTCCCGTGAGTCGCCAGCGGGGGGCACGTGGCGCGGCGGCGTTGGGCCCCTGGGTGCCCGCCCGGCTGGAGGGACGGCGGGTCGTGCAGCAGGCCCCTGCTAGTGGCCGAGGGGCGGGCGGTGCCGGGGGAGTCAGAGCAAGGGCAGGCGGCCGGCCGGGGGCAGCTGGTGCTGGGTTCTGCGCGGGGGGCGAGGATGCGTCCTCACTGCGGGGGGCCAGTGCTGGTGTCTGGGGGCGCCCGGGGCGCGTGGCCCGAGCATGGCGTGAGAGCGGCCAGGCTGGGTCAGAGCACCGGCCCATCCACCCAGGGGCCCCCGAGGGCGTGACCCGAACCGGGACTCAGCAGTGACCACCCCTGTCGCCCAGTCCCAGCCGCTGAGAAGCAGAGGCCGCGCCGCCCCCCTGCCCAGCCTGGCTCGCAGCGACCCATGGGCCTGCCCTCCATGCATTTGTGCAGCTCTCTGCCCAACCCTGTGAAAGTCCTGGTCTTCACAGCATCCTGTGGCGAGGAGTTCCCCAGGTGACGTGCCAGGCCTGGCTTTGGCCAGCTCCATTCTTGGCCTTACAGCCAGGTGGGGCAGGGGGCTCCCTGGTGGGATGCCTGTTTTGCCCTATGGTAATGGAACCGCCTCCCTTCCTTGGCTCTGCTGCCCACATGGAGCATGAGCTGCTGGAAAAGCAGCTTGCACAGCCAGGCGCTGCCCTGGGCTGTTAGCACCGGACCCTGCGTGAGTTCCCCTCTTCCCGCTCAGCGAGCTGGCGGTGCCCGGTGAGGGTCAGGCCACGGCTAGGGCCCGGCGGAGCAGCTTCTTGTACCCCTCCCTCGCCGCACCTGGCTGAACCAGCCCTGCTCCCCTGGTTGCTACCAGAGGCCCCCTGGCTCCCCAGCACTGCGCTGGGGCCTGTCACTCCCATGGACATCCCAGGCCTGGTGTGACCCGTTGCACATGGGCCGAGTGGGAAGCTCCCCCACTTGGGGCAGGGGGGCCATGACCCCCCATCTCAGCCCTGCTGCTTCTCTGAGCGTAACACCTATGGGAGCATAGGGTGCTGGTGGGGAGTAGGGGGTGGCTCTGGGTGCCAGGCTCTGCTCGGGGGGAGAGGCCCACCTTGGGGGAGGTGTGGGGGGAACCACTGGGCGGGGGAGGAATGGGGGAGGGAAGGCTCAGAAGAGCAGGGATCACTGGGGGGGAAGAAGCCACGAGGGGAGGGGATGCTCAGGGGGAGGTGCAGGGGAGCAGGAATCATGGGGGGGAGGTGCAGAGGGGTGGGGATCAGTAGGGGGAGGAGGCACAGGGGGATGGGGATCACTGGGTGGGGGGGAGGGGACTGCCCGGGGGAGGTGAAGAGGGGTGGGGATCATGGGGGGGGGGAAAGGAGGTGCAGGGACTGCTTGGGGGGAGGAGGCATGGGGGGAGGGGACTGCCCTGGGGGAGGAGGCGGGGGGGCACAGGTCATGGGGGGAGGGGACTGCCCTGGGGGAGGAGGCGGGGGGGGCCACCTGGACGGGAGGAGGCATGGGGTCTACCACGGTACCACCCGGGGGGGAAGCGCAGGGGGGCGGGGATCACTGGGGGGAGGGTACTGCCTGGGGCGAGGAGGCATGGGGTGCCTCCTGGGGGAGGCGCCGGGGGGAGGAGGCACGGGGGAGGGGACTGCCAGGGGGAAGGTGCGGGGGGGCGGGAATCACGGGGGGGCAGGAATCATGGGGGGAGGGGACTGCCCAGGGGGAGAAGCGGGGAGGTGCTGCCCGGGGTGCGCTTTGTGTCAAGGCCTCCCGCACTAACGCATCTCCCTGTCCTTTGCCCCCAGGCTTGCAGAGTCAGGGGTAAGTCAATCCGCGCTGTTTGTGGGGCAGGCAGGGGGCCGGGCCAGGGTGGGGCCAGGCAAGTGCAGGCCCAGGCCTGGGTGGTGATACCTGTGGCTGCCCTGCTGGGGCATGTGGGCGCAGAGCTGCAGGGCGGGCCCTGCCCCGTGGGCCGTGCTGGGCTGGCATCCGGGTCTGCAGTGCAGAGCGCTGGGCTGGGGGTGTGACGGCGAGTCGGGGTTCCCCTGATCCTGCAGCCCCGTAGCAGCCAGAACAGACTCCACCAGCCAGTAGGACAGGGGGGTTTATTGCTTCTCCGGGATACAGCCCAGCACAGACGGGATGTGGCTACCGGGGGCAGGGCCAGGATGGCTCAGGCCCTAGGGTCAGGGTCCATCATCCCTAGCCCCCAGCTCAGCCTGTTCTCTCCATGCTTCCCAGACAGCCACTACCCCCCCCCCCCCGCCAGTCCCCTGTCCCTCTCTTCCCTTAACTTGTGTAACCCGTTTTGCTACCATCCTGGGAGTGGCAGGATCCCCCCTGCTGGGCCGTGCTCACAGACAGCCACAGCCCAGCGCCCCAGCACAGTAACCAGCCAGGTACTGACATTGCACCACAGGGTGTCAGCGCCGGGGGGGGGGGGCGGGAGATCTGGCGCAGGGCACAGAGAGAGGCTCGTGCCACCCGGGGGGGATTGGGGGGTCAGGGAGGGGCGGGTGCTGCCCGCCTCTAATGCCTCTTCTCTCCTCCAGCGGAGAGTGCCCTCCCCAGGCCCCGGTGCCACCAGAAGGAGCCGGGCGAAGCAGCCCTGACCCCGCCAGCCCTGGCCCTGAGCACGGCCCGGCTATGCCAGGCCGCCCACGCCTGCCAGCCGTGTGTGCGTGTGCGCGTGGCCCTGCACACTGCCGGTACGTCGCCGCCTCGCGGGGCCTGGGGTGCTGCAGCCGGGAGGGCTGGGGGGTGCCCTGAGCGGGTGCCCCTTGCAGGGCCTGCTGTGAACTTGGCCTTGGCCGGTGTCTCCTGCAGGGTTCGGGAGGATCCGTGGCCTGCAGCTGCATTTCCTGGTGCTGGGCTCCAACCGGGCCAGCTGGCTGCAGGTCTGGAGGCGGCACCCCGAGGCCGGCGGCTCCCTGGTGAGTCAGCGCGGCCCGTGCCGGGGCTCCTGGCCTGTGCCTGCTCGTGGGCTCTGCCCTGGGGCACAGGGCGGGGTTGCGGGGGCTCCAGCAGCAGGGCGGGGGTGGTCTCTTGCGGGCTCTCACCCTGGCTTCTCCTCGCAGTGGCAGGTGCAGTTTGACTGCTTCCCAGTGGAGAGCGGCCACCGGGTGCTGGTGTCACTGGGCACCGTCCCGGAGCGGGGGCTGGGCCTCAGCCAGACCCACCTGGTCCCTCCAGAGCAGGCAGGTGAGACACGGGGGGCTCGCAGGGCACCGCTGGGAGGTCAAACCAGGGCGAATTGCTCAGCCCCAGAGCTACCTACAGCCCAAGCCTGGGGGGTCCTGCTGTACAGCACCAGCCAGCCCCACCGAGCACGTCAGCTGCCCCCCTGGCCAGCAAGGACTCCCCCAGAAAATCCCCTCGACACCCCAGTGTTCCCTGTGCCCCCCCCAGCCCCCCTCAGACACCCCAGTGCTCCCTGTGCCCCCCCAGCCCCCCCTAACACAGGGGAGAGGTTATAACCAATCCCCCACCTCCCCTCACACACCCCAGTGTTCCCTGTGCCCCCCCAGCCCCCCTTACACAGGGGAGAGGTTATAACCCATCCCCCACCTCCCCTCACGCACCCCAGTGTTCCCTGTGCCCCCCCAGCCTCCCTTACACAGGGGAGAGGTTATAACCCATCCCCCACCTCCCCTCACACACCCCAGTGTTCCCTGTGCCCCTCCAGCCCCCCCTTACACAGGGGAGAGGTTATAACCCATCCCCCACCTCCCCTCAGACACCCCAGTGCTCCCTGTGCCCCACCCAGCCCCCCTCACACAGGGGAGAGGTTATAACCCATCCCCCCCCTCCCAAGAGGTTCTCCCAGTGCCAAGGGTGCAGCCGCAGGCCCAGGGCAATTGACCCCTCCGATCCGATCCGTGGGGTGCGAAGTGCTTGGCGGCCGCAGCGCTTGGTTTACTTAAAGGCTTCGTGGCCACAGAGCCTCGCAGCTCTCTTGGCCCTGGGTCGCCGAAGCGCAGAGACACACGGAGGTGAGCAGTCGCAACAGAACCAGCTATGAGGTCTGTCTGAGGCTTGTGGGGGGGGGGGTCGTGGCTGGCTGTGTGGGGATCATGGGGAAGTCGTGGCAGGCTGTGGGGATCACAGGATTGTAGCAGGCTGTGCGGGGGCGTGGGGCTCGTGGCAGGCTGTGGAGATCACGGGTCATAGCAGGTCGTGCGGGGGTGTGGGGATCATGGGGGTCGTGGCAGGCTGTGTGGGGTGTGGGGGTCATGGGGTCGTGGCAGGCTGTGGGGATCACAGGGGGTCATGACAGGTTGTGTGGGGATCATGGGGGAGTTGTGGCAGGCTGTGGAGATCACGGGTCGTAGCAGGTCGTGCGGGGGTGTGGGGATCATGGGGGTCGTGGCAGGCTGTGTGGGGTGTGGGGGTCATGGGGTCGTGGCAGGCTGTGTGGGATTCACGGGGGGCCGTGGCGGGCTGTGTTGGGGGGTGGCGATCACGGGGGGGGTCGTGGCAGGCTGTGGGGATCACGGGGGTGTCATGGCAGGCTGTGGGGATCACGGAGGGTCGTGACAGGCGCTGTGGGGGTGTGGGGATCACGGGGGGTCTGTGGCAGGCTGTGGGGATCGGGGGGTCTTGGCTGGGCCTGCAGGCTGTGGCGCTGTGTCTTGGGGCTCAGGGGAGCATGGCCTGGCCTGCCCTGCGCACATGCCCCAGTGTGATGTGGTGGGGGGCTGTCTGCTTTGTAACCTTGTTTCTGCCTGTCTGTGATGTGCTCTGGGATTCCCAGTGACTCACTCCACGTGGGCATTGGCCGTAGACACCCAGGGCCAGCCGGAGCAGATAACCCTGTTCCCAGAGGGAGAGACAAAGGATATTGGCGGGGACTGTCCCCCGGCTGGGGGTAGGGCCTGGGAGAGGGGTCAGTCTCAGCGGGGTAGGATGGGGAGAGCAGGCTGGGAGCAGGAAAGGGGGGTTCAGGGCCCGGGAGCCCTTCCCCCCGGAGGAATGAGGCCGCCTGCTCTCGGGGCCTGCGCTCACATCGATCCCACGCTGCGCCGTGTCCCTGGGAACCAATAAACCTTCCTCTCGACTGGCCGGCGGAGAGTCCCGTCTGGCTGCCGATGGGGGTGCAGGGTCGAGGGCTCCCCAACGTGCCGTCACACCCAGCTGCTGCCGTAGCCCTTCCCCGGGGCTGCTGGCTGGTGTTGCCCAGCCGGGCCCAGGCAAGGGGCCAGCATGCGGGCGCGGTGCCCGGGGCTGCCCATGCCCTGCCGCCTCTGTGTCTGCAGGCCCTGAGTTCAGCTACGCCTGGCTCCCTGCGGCCCGGGCCGTCCAGGTGTTGGTGCCCAAGGGCCCCGCTCTCACCGTGCGGCTCTGCCACCAGCTGGCCCTGGAGTGCGAGGAGCTGCCCAGCCCCTTCCACCGACAGGTGAGGAGCCCTCCCCCACCCCCATGCCGGCCCCCTGGGGCCCATCCCCCGCATCCCCCATGCCGGCCCCCTGGGGCCCTTTCCCCACCCCCCCATGCCGGCCCCCTGGGGCCCCTCCCCCATCCCCCGCATCCCCCCATGCCGGCCCCCTGGGGCCCTTTCCCCACCCCCCCATGCCGGCCCCCTGGAGTCCCTCCCCCATCCCCCGCATCCCCCCATGCCGGCCCCCTGGGGCCCTTTCCCCACCCCCCCATGCCGGCCCCCTGGGGCCCCTCCCCCATCCCCCGCACCCCCCATGCCGGCCCCCTGGGGCCCATCCCCCGCCTCCCCCCATGCCGGCCTCCTGGGGCCCCTCCCCCATCCCCCGCATCCCCCATGCCGGCCCCCTGGGGCCCATCCCCCGCATCCCTCCATGCCGGCCCCCTGGGGCCCTTTCCCCACCCCACCATGCCGGCCCCCTGGGGCCCCTCCCCCATCCCCCACATCCCCCCATGCCGGCCCCTGGGGCCCCTCCCCCATCCCCCGCATCCCCCCATGCCGGCCCCCTGGGGCCCTTTCCCCACCCCCCCATGCCGGCCCCCTGGAGTCCCTCCCCCATCCCCCGCATCCCCCCATGCCGGCCCCCTGGGGCCCTTTCCCCACCCCCCCATGCCGGCCCCCTGGGGCCCCTCCCCCATCCCCCGCACCCCCCATGCCGGCCCCCTGGGGCCCATCCCCCGCATCCCCCCATGCCGGCCTCCTGGGGCCCCTCCCCCATCCCCCGCATCCCCCATGCCGGCCCCCTGGGGCCCATCCCCCGCATCCCTCCATGCCGGCCCCCTGGGGCCCTTTCCCCACCCCACCATGCCGGCCCCCTGGGGCCCCTCCCCCATCCCCCACATCCCCCCATGCCGGCCCCTGGGGCCCCTCCCCCATCCCCCGCATCCCCCCATGCCGGCCCCCTGGGGCCCTTTCCCCACCCCCCCATGCCGGCCCCCTGGAGTCCCTCCCCCATACCCCGCATCCCCCCATGCCGGCCCCCTGGGGCCCTTTCCCCACCCCCCCATGCCGGCCCCCTGGGGCCCCTCCCGCATCCCCCCATGCCGGCCCCCTGGGGCCCTTTCCCCACCCCCCCATGCCGGCCCCCTGGAGTCCCTCCCCCATCCCCCGCATCCCCCCATGCCGGCCCCCTGGGGCCCTTTCCCCACCCCCCCATGCCGGCCCCCTGGGGCCCATCCCCCGCATCCCCCCATGCCGGCCCCCTGGGGCCCCTCCCCCATCCCCCGCATCCCCCCATGCCGGCCCCCTGGGGCCCTTTCCCCACCCCCCCATGCCGGCCCCCTGGAGTCCCTCCCCCATACCCCGCATCCCCCCATGCCGGCCCCCTGGGGCCCTTTCCCCACCCCCCCCTGCCGGCCCCCTGGGGCCCCTCCCGCATCCCCCCATGCCGGCCCCCTGGGGCCCTTTCCCCACCCCCCCATGCCGGCCCCCTGGAGTCCCTCCCCCATCCCCCGCATCCCCCCATGCCGGCCCCCTGGGGCCCTTTCCCCACCCCCCCATGCCGGCCCCCTGGGGCCCATCCCCCGCATCCCCCCATGCCGGCCCCCTGGGGCCCCTCCCCCATCCCCCGCATCCCCCCATGCCGGCCCCCTGGGGCCCTT
Organism: Pelochelys cantorii; assembly: GCA_032595735.1. Taxonomy (NCBI): domain Eukaryota; kingdom Metazoa; phylum Chordata; order Testudines; family Trionychidae; genus Pelochelys; species Pelochelys cantorii. The sequence continues at coordinate 961,199 of CM064336.1, forward strand.
TCCCCACCCCACCATGCCGGCCCCCTGGGGCCCATCCCCCGCATCCCCCCATGCCGGCCCCCTGGGGCCCATCCCCCGCATCCCCCCATGCCGGCCCCCTGGGGCCCTTTCCCCACCCCCCCATGCCGGCCCCCTGGAGTCCCTCCCCCATACCCCGCATCCCCCCATGCCGGCCCCCTGGGGCCCTTTCCCCACCCCCCCATGCCGGCCCCCTGGGGCCCCTCCCCCATCCCCCGCATCCCCCCATGCCGGCCCCCTGGGGCCCTTTCCCCACCCCCCCCATGCCGGCCCCCTGGAGTCCCTCCCCCATCCCCCGCATCCCCCCATGCCGGCCCCCTGGGGCCCTTTCCCCACCCCCCCATGCCGGCCCCCTGGGGCCCATCCCCCGCATCCCCCCATGCCGGCCCCCTGGGGCCCCTCCCCCATCCCCCGCATCCCCCCATGCCGGCCCCCTGGGGCCCTTTCCCCACCCCACCATGCCGGCCCCCTGGGGCCCCTCCCCCATCCCCCGCATCCCCCCATGCCGGCCCCCTGGGGCCCCTCTCCCATCCCCCGCATCCCCCCATGCCGGCCCCCTGGGGCCCTTTCCCCACCCCCCCATGCCGGCCCCCTGGAGTCCCTCCCCCATACCCCGCATCCCCCCATGCCGGCCCCCTGGGGCCCTTTCCCCACCCCCCCATGCCGGCCCCCTGGGGCCCCTCCCCCATCCCCCGCATCCCCCCATGCCGGCCCCCTGGGGCCCCTCCCCCATCCCCCGCATCCCCCCATGCCGGCCCCCTGGGGCCCATCCCCCGCATCCCCCCATGCCGGCCCCCTGGGGCCCTTTCCCCACCCCACCATGCCGGCCCCCTGGGGCCCCTCCCCCATCCCCCGCATCCCCCCATGCTGGCCCCCTGGGGCCCCTCCCCCATCCCCCGCATCCCCCATGCCGGCCCCCTGGGGCCCCTCCTCCATCCCCCGCATCCCCCCATGCCGGCCCCCTGGGGCCCATCCCCCGCATCCCCCCATGCCGGCCCCCTGGGGCCCTTTCCCCACCCCACCATGCCGGCCCCCTGGGGCCCCTCCCCCATCCCCCCATGCCGGCCCCCTGGGGCCCCTCCCCCATCCCCCGCATCCCCCATGCCGGCCCCCTGGGGCCCCTCCCCCATCCCCCGCATCCCCCCATGCCGGCCCCCTGGGGCCCATCCCCCGCATCCCCCCATGCCGGCCCCCTGGGGCCCTTTCCCCACCCCACCATGCCGGCCCCCTGGGGCCCCTCCCCCATCCCCCGCATCCCCCCATGCTGGCCCCCTGGGGCCCCTCCCCCATCCCCCGCATCCCCCATGCCGGCCCCCTGGGGCCCCTCCTCCATCCCCCGCATCCCCCCATGCCGGCCCCCTGGGGCCCATCCCCCGCATCCCCCCATGCCGGCCCCCTGGGGCCCTTTCCCCACCCCACCATGCCGGCCCCCTGGGGCCCCTCCCCCATCCCCCCATGCCGGCCCCCTGGGGCCCCTCCCCCATCCCCCGCATCCCCCATGCCGGCCCCATGGCTCCTCCCCCGCATCCCCCCATGCCGGCCCCCTGGGGCCCCTCCCCCATCCCCCGCATCCCCCATGCCGGCCCCCTGGGGCCCTTTCCCCACCCCCCCATGCCGGCCCCCTGGGGCCCCTCCCCCATCCCCCGTATCCCCCCATGCCGGCCCCCTGGGGCCCCTCCCCCATCCCCCGCATCCCCCCATGCCGGCCCCCTGGGGCCCTTTCCCCACCCCCCCATGACGGCCCCCTGGAGTCCCTCCCCCATCCCCCGCATCCCCCCATGCCGGCCCCCTAGGGCCCTTTCCCCACCCCCCCATGCCGGCCTCCTGGGGCCCCTCCCCCATCCCCCGCATCCCCCCATGCCGGCCCCCTGGGGCCCTTTCCCCACCCCCCCATGCCGGCCCCCTGGAGCCCCTCCCCCATCCCCCGCATCCCCCATGCCGGCCCCCTGGGGCCCCTCCCCCATTCCCCCCATGCCGGCCCCATGGCTCCTCCCCCGCATCCCCCCATGCCGGCCCCCTGGGGCCCCTCCCCCATTCCCCCCATGCGGGCCCCATGGCTCCTCCCCTGCATCCCCCCATGCCGGCCCCCTGGGGCCCCTCCCCCATTCCCCCCATGCCGGCCCCCTGGCTCCCCCCGCATCCCCCCATGCCGGCCCCCTGGGGCCCCTCCGCCATCCCCCGCATCCCCCCATGCCGGCCCCCTGGGGCCCCTCCCCCATCCCCCGCATCCCCCATGCCGGCCCCCTGGGGCCCCTCCCCCATTCCCCCCATGCCGGCCCCCTGGGGCCCCTCCCCCATTCCCCCCATGCCGGCCCCCTGGCTCCCCCCGCATCCCCCCATGCCGGCCCCCTGGGGCCCCTCCGCCATCCCCCGCATCCCCCCATGCCGGCCCCCTGGGGCCCCTCCCCCATCCCCCGCATCCCCCATGCCGGCCCCCTGGGGCCCCTCCCCCATTCCCCCCATGCCGGCCCCATGGCTCCTCCCCCGCATCCCCCCATGCCGGCCCCCTGGGGCCCCTCCCCCATTCCCCCCATGCCGGCCCCATGGCTCCTCCCCTGCATCCCCCCATGCCGGCCCCCTGGGGCCCCTCCCCCACCCCCCCCATGCCGGCCCCCTGGGGCCCCTCCCCCATCCCCCCCATGCCGGCCCCATGGCTCCTCCCCCGCATCCCCCCATGCCGGCCCCCTGGGGCCCCTCCCCCATCCCCTGCATCCCCCATGCCGGCCCCCTGGGGCCCCTCCCCCATCCCCCCCATGCTGGCCCCGTGGCTCCTCTCCCCCATCCCCCGCATCCCCCCATGCCGGCCCCCTGGGGCCCCTCCCCCATCCCCCCCATGCCGGCCCCATGGCTCCTCCCCCGCATCCCCCCATGCTGGCCCCCTGGGGCCCCTCCCCCATCCCCCCATGCCGGCCCCCTGGGGCCCCTCCCCCATCCCCTGCATCCCCCATGCCGGCCCCCTGGGGCCCCTCCCCCATCCCCCCCATGCTGGCCCCGTGGCTCCTCTCCCCCATCCCCCGCATCCCCCCATGCCGGCCCCTTGGGGCCCCTCCCCCACCCCTCCTTGCCCACCCCGCGGGGCCCATCCCCTCCATGCTGGGCTGGGCCCAGGGCCACCCTCACTCTCGGCTGCCTCCTCCCCGGCCTGCAGGCGCTGGTTTCCGGGGGGCGCAGTGTCGTGCTGCACTACGAGTTCCTGCTGCCCTGCCTCTGCATCGAGGTCTGTCTGCGCCCGTGGGGGGGCTCCAGGGAGGGTGGGGCTGGGTTTTAGGGGACCCGGGGTGGGGGTGGGCACTGGGGCAGCGGTCCAGGGAGGATGGGGTCCTGGGCGCTGAGGAGGGGGCTTGGGGAGGGGGAGGGTCAGAGGTCTTGCTCGCTCAGCCATTCATCCCTCTCTCCACAGGCCTCCTACCTGCCCCGCGACAGCCTCCGCACCAAGCTGTGCCCCTTCCGGGACCAGCCCGCAGCGCGTGAGTGGCTGGGCCAGGGCGAGTCTGCAGGGGCAGGACCGGGGGCAGCTGGGGCTGACCTCTGGGCGCAGGGCAGGAGCATCAGGCCTGCTGGCACCTGACTTGCCCCTGCCTTGGGTGGGCAGGAGCCTCGTATGTGCTGCCACGTCCCCGGCATCTCACTGGGCCTCTGGCCCTGGCTGGGTCCCCAGGGCCAGCACCTGCACGGCCTGTGCCCTCCGGTACCAGCTCCTAGCCACGGGCCCCTGGGCCCTGCACAGGGAGCTGCATGGAAGAGGAATGCTGGGCCCTGGGGGTCCCCAGGCAGGGGAGGAGGCAGCAGGGGGTACCAGACTGAGCAGCGATGCCCCGGGTCGGCCTGGGGGGAGGGGCCTCACTGCGGGTTGCCCATCCGTGGGCACAGAGGCGGCAGCTCTGGGCTGCGATGCTCAGCGAATACCTGGCTCTCTGGCCCCATCCCCCACTGGCCCCTGGGGGGCTGTGAGCAGCAGGGGGCCGCTGGCTTCGGAACAGGCCTTGCATGTGCCCAGGGGCACGCTGCTGTGGAGCGGCTATGCCCGGGGCCTGTGGGCCTCTCACCACTGGCACTGGGCCCTGGCACATGAGGTCTCTGGCCATGCTGGCGATGCAGGTTGGGAGGCTGGGGAGGGTGTGGGGCTGGCTGCCGCTAGGATGGGGCACTGCCTCTGGCTGACACCTCTCTGCCCCACAGATGGTGCTGAGCTGTGGGCCTCCATGCACTTCCACGACTACAGTGCCAGTGGCGAGGCCCACATGGCCATGGTGCTGAGTGCCCGCTGCCCCCTGCGCCCGACAGCCACGCTGTGCTGGAAGGAGAGCGAGGGCGGGGCCTGCCACGGCATCCCCAACTCCACAGCCACCGAGTCTGAGTGGGTAAGGCCACAGGGCATGCTAACGGGGGGGGGGGGCCACAGGGCGTGCTAACGGGGGGGGCCACAGGACGTGCTACCCAGGGGCGCCAGCAGGGGGGCCCAAGGGGAGGCCATGGGGCACTCTCAGGAACTCCAGCCCAGATGGGCCTGTGTGCAGATGGGTAACAGAGCCCTGCCCCGGGACCTGGCAGAGGTTAGAGCACTTAGAAGAGCCGTGCTTTAACCGAAAACGCCTTGCCTCCAACCAGGGCAGAGCCGTCTTCCCCTTGGCCTCCACAGACCCCAAGAGTGGGTCACAGAACTAAGCATTACTGCTAGCTAGGTACAAGTGAACATCACCTGGCCACCTTTAGGATGTGCACACAGAATACAGTCCAGACCAGCATGTGAGTTACTTCTCACTTTAAAAGGGCTAATTTCTCAAAGCTGAAAACAATTGTGAACCAAATCAGCTGAGAGGAAGAATGATTAGAAAGCTGGAAACGACAGGTGGGAATTGTTTAAGAACACTTTACTAGATGCCCTTTTGGTCTTGTTGGTTAAAAAACTGACTTAGTTTAGAAGGGAGGTGATGGCAGCTACAAAAGAAATGGAAGTGGGAGAATGAGCATGTTGACAGTAAGAAATAGAAATTAAAAGCTGGGAACTGTAGAAAATCGATAAGGGAAGCAAAGGGACACAAAGTGAACTCTCTGGCCCGCAGCATTAAGGACGATGAGAGGGAGAGTGTGAGGAGTAACAGAGTTTTAACAATGGGATTTGTCCACTACTACATGGCCGTGGTAGAACTCTCGGCAACAATGCGCAGAAGGCAGAGGCGCTCAGTGACCGTTTCCGTTGTGGTTGTAGCACATTTCCATTTCCCTAGTGGTCTGGGTGCCGCAGAGCAGCTATTGAAGTTAGACCCTGTTAACCAGCAGGTCTCGATAGCGAACGCCCACGGGTTTAAACTGGCCCTAAGAGCTCCTGGCAGCTCGGTGCCTTTCAGTCGGTCTGGGAACGCCGGGGAGCTTTCTGACGGCTGGGAGAAAGCTCATGTCGGCCTGTCTCTGAAAAGGGGGAAAAGGTACCTGGCTGCTCGAGGCCGCCAGCCTGGCGTCAGCCTGGGCAGCAGCTGGTTGCTAGTGAGTTCAGGGTGGTGACTGCTCCTGCCAGCGAGCCCCTCGGGGCGAGGGCGGGCGGAGGCGGGGGAGGGCAGGAAGCAGCCTGTGGACCATGGTGCGTCCACTCCTCCAGCGCAGCATAGATGCTCCCCAGCCGGGCAGGCGCTGGTGCATGTAGCTGGGCTGCCCGAATTCTTGCCCCGCCCAGCCGCAACGCCAGGCGTGTTCCTAGGCAGCCCGGCCCTCCCGCTGCTCCGGGTTGCCCTGGTACCACATGGCTCTGGGTTGGAAAGCTGTGGGGGGCCTCGGCACACGGCAGGTTACAAGCCGGCCGCGGAGAGGTGTCTGCAGCAGCAAGCGGCTCTGCTGCTAATGAGGCTCCAGCCGTGCCGGTGCCTGGGGCTTTGCAACTAGACACATGAAATCAGCCCCAGCCGGAAGGGAAGCCCCCTCCCCAGGCAGTTCCGGGTGCGCAAGCCAGAGAGCCACTCGGCTCTGGCCCAGCCGCCCCCCGTCGCGGTGCCAGGCGCAGGGGCCTGAGCCAGCCTGCGGGACAGGAGCTGCTGCTGCCAGGCGGATGTGGGTTTGTTTTGCAACATGTGATGGCAAGTTGGGTTCCCCCGACCCTGCACCCCCATAGCAGCCAGAACAGACTCCACCAGCCAGTAGGACAGGGGGGTTTATTGCTTCTCCGGGATACAGCCCAGCACAGACGGGATGTGGCTACCGGGGGCAGGGCCAGGATGGCTCAGGCCCTAGGGTCAGGGTCCATCATCCCTAGCCCCCAGCTCAGCCTGTTCTCTCCATGCTTCCCAGACAGCCACTACCCCCCCCCCCCCGCCAGTCCCCTGTCCCTCTCTTCCCTTAACTTGTGTAACCCGTTTTGCTACCATCCTGGGAGCGGCAGGATCCCCCCTGCTGGGCCGTGCTCACAGACAGCCACAGCCCAGCGCCCCAGCACAGTAACCAGCCAGGTACTGACACTGCACCACACACGCCCCACCTGCCCCCACATGCATCAACCCAAGTGGCCCCTGTGACAATGCGTCGGGGGGCCCCCAACCCTGCACCCCCGTCCACAGCCAGACGTGACTCCGCCGGCCAGTGGAGTAGGAGATTTTACTGGTCCTCTGAGACACAGCCCAGGGCAGGCTCGACGTTGCCACCGGAGCCAGGGCAGAGCCTTAGTCCTCCTGGGGGGAGGGGTTCCCAGGCCCCTGAACCCCCCTGTCCTGGACTTAGTCTGTTCCCTTCATGCTTCCCCAGCCCAGACTGCCCAGCTCCAGGCCCTGCCCCCAGCCAGGTGGCCGTCCCCCCCTCCCTTTGTCTCTGCCCTGGGCAGAGCCTTGTTACCTGCCCAGGCTGGGCCGAGGTGTCTGGGCCAATCCCCGTGGGTGAGTCAGTGGGAGTCGCACAGCCCAGCGCAGCCAGGTGGGGGCACCGGGTTACAGAGCAGACAGCCCCCCCCCCCCACTACGTTACAGCCCCAAATTCCCAGAAGGGGCTGTGGGGCTCTGCCTGGCCAAGCCGGGGAGGGATTTGCTAGCGCGACCCAGACGGTCTGGTGGGAGAGGAGGGGTACGTTGTACCCGCTGGGCTGGTGTCTGGGGCGGTGCGGGCTCTCCATCCCCACCAGTGGTTCGGGGGCAGAGGGTGCTAACTGCTCTGCAGGTCTCTGGTTGGGTCCTTCCCCCAGCGCTGCGCCCCATGTGCCTGCCTGGCCCTGCGACTCTGCCCCCCAAAGCCGTGGGCCGCAGCCCCCTGGGTCTGTCAGTCTGGGCTCAGCGGGGACTGTGTGGGAGGGGGCACATCGGGGGGCTCCTGCACGGCTGCCCTACCTGGGCCAGCGACCAGGGCCCCTCAGGCCTCCCTGCTTTGGCAGCTCCACTCTGTAGGGCTGCTGCTCACAGGGCCGGTATGGGGCGGATGGTTTGCAGGCCCCTGGGGGTGGGGGCCCGGCAGCGAGGGTCAGCCCCAGTTGTGACGTGTTCCCCGCTCTGCTCTAGGCCTACACGGTGGAGAAGGTGGATGTGCACCCCCTGCTCTGCTTCCAGGTGAGCCCCCGGGTGCCCCCGGCCCAGCCCCTGCTGACAGGAGTCCTGGTGACCCCAGGCCCTGCGTGACCCCTTTGGCCCAGTGCTGGCCCAGGTCTTCCTGCCCGGCCCCTTGCCAGCCGAGCGGCTGGGCTGCTGGCCGGGAGCCGGGCCCTCGCCTCGCACAGGGCAGCAGCCCGCGTGGCCACGCCGTGGGGCCGCCTCTGGTGGGGGAACAGGCTGCGCTGGGCCCAGCCGCGCTTTCTGTGACTTGCCCTCTTTCTCCCCAGTTCTCGTATGGCAACAGCAGCCACGTGGAGTGCCCGCACCGCCCAGGTGAGCTGCCCGGGGAGAGTGCCCCCAGCTGGGCCTTGCCCCACAGCGCCGCCCTGGGGCCAGCCCTGCTGCTGCCCCCTAGCGCTGCCTGGGGCGGAGAGCGGAGCAGCAGGGTGGGGTGGTGGGTGGGGCGGGGCAGGGGTGGGAAGTAGGGTGGGGCGGGGTGTTGAGCGGGAAGTGGATCAGCAAGGGGGCGGGGCGGGGCAGGGGCGGGAAGTAGATCCGGGGGGCGGGAAGCAGGTGGGGCGGGGCAGGGGCGGGAAGCAGATCCGGGGGGTGGGAAGCAGGGTGGGGCGGGGCAGGGTCGGGAAGCAGAGCCGGGGGGTGGGAAGCAGGGGGGGGCGGGGGGCGGGGTGGGAAGCAGAGCCGGGGGGCGGGAAGCAGGTGGGGCGGGGCAGGAGCGGGAAGCAGAGCCGGGGGGCGGGAAGCAGGTGGGGCGGGGCAGGGGCGGGAAGCAGAGCCGGGGGGCGGGAAGCAGGTGGGGCGGCGGGCGGGGCGGGAAGCAGATCCGGGGGGTGGGAAGCAGGGTGGGGCGGGGGGCGGGGCGGGGCAGGGTCGGGAAGCAGAGCCGGGGGGTGGGAAGCAGGGGGGGGGGCGGGGGCGGGGTGGGAAGCAGAGCCGGGGGGCGGGAAGCAGGTGGGGCGGGGCAGGAGCGGGAAGCAGAGCCGGGGGCGGAAGCAGGTGGGGCGGGGCAGGGGCGGGAAGCAGAGCCGGGGGCGGGAAGCAGGTGGGGCGGCGGGCGGGGCGGGAAGCAGATCCGGGGGGTGGGAAGCAGGGTGGGGCGGGGGGCGGGGCGGGGCAGGGTCGGGAAGCAGAGCCGGGGGGCGGGAAGCAGGGTGGGGCGGGGGGCGGGGCGGGGCAGGGTCGGGAAGCAGAGCTGGGGGTCGGGAAGCAGCTCCCAGAGGGCTCCGCGAAGGGACGAGCCCCGTGAGGGGTGGCGCTCCAGGCCGGTCTCTGCTGCGCCCCTTGGGCCTTGCCCCAGCGCACACGCAGCCCGGAGCAGGGGCCGTGCACGGGGCGAGTGCAAAGCATGCTGGGAGCTTGGCTCCTGGCTCCCCTGCCTGGCAAAAGTGCAACGCACACGAAGCGGCTCAGCTGCCCCCCCGGAGCTGGCCAGCCCGGGCCCTGCGTATCCAGGGAGCCGGCGCGGGGCGCTTGGAGCCGGGAGCGACCCTGCTCCTTTTCTCCCTGCAGACACCGCCTGGAACGTGTCCGTGAGCGTCTGGTTCGCGCAGCTGCAGCTGGACATCACGTCTGCTGTGCCGGCCTCCTTCAGCGCAGCCCGGTGCCGGCAGCAGGGCCGCCCCTGCGAGCCACAGGGGCCCGTCTACACCGTCACCGGCGTGAGTGGCTCAGCCGGCCCGGCACCCGGGCCCGGCGCTCCCCGCGGGGTGTGCTGTGGGCGCAGGGCTGGGCCCCGCGCCCGGCCGGCGGTGCTGCGGCTAATGGCCTCCTTCCTGCTTTGCAGCCGGAGAGCGTCAGCCCCGCGGAGCTGAGCCTGCTGCTGCCCATGCAGGTCCTGGGGGGCTGTGTGCTGGTAAGTCCGCCCCGTCGCCCCCCCCATAGCCCTGTCGCCTCACCCCATAGCCCCGTCGCCCCGCTCTCGCCCCGTCGCCCCCCCCGTAGCCCCGTCGCCTCACCCCATAGCCCCGTCGCCCCGCTCTCGCCCCGTCGCCCCGCCCCGTCGCCGCACCCCATAGCCCTGTCGCCCCGCTCTCGCCCCGTCGCCCCCCCCTTAGCCCTGTCGCCCCGCTCTCGCGCCCCGTCGCCCCCGCCCCGTCGCCCCCCCCATAGCCCTGTCGCCCCGCTCTCGCCCCGTCGCCCCGCCCCGTCGCCCCCCCCATAGCCCTGTCGCCCCGCTCCCGCCCCGTCCCCGCCCCGCCCCGTCGCCCCGCCCCGTCGCCCCGCCCCGTCGCCCCCCCCATAGCCCTGTCGCCCCGCTCTCGCCCCGTCGCCCCGCCCCGTCGCCTCACCCCATAGCCCCGCCGCCTCGCCCCGTCGCCTCACCCCATAGCCCTGTCGCCCCGCTCTCGCCCCGTCGCCCCGCCCCGTCGCCCCCCCCATAGCCCTGTCGCCCCGCTCTCGCCCCGTCGCCCCGCCCCGCCCTGTTGCCCCGCCCTGTCGCCCCGCCCCGTCGCCTCACCCCATAGCCCTGTCGCCCCGCTCTCGCCCCGTCGCCCCGCCCCGTCGCCCCCCCATAGCCCTGTCGCCCCGCTCTCGCCCCGTCGCCCCGCCCCGCCCTGTTGCCCCGCCCTGTCGCCCCGCCCCGTCGCCTCACCCCATAGCCCTGTCGCCCCGCTCTCGCCCCGTCGCCCCGCCCCGTCGCCCCCCCCATAGCCCTGTCGCCCCGCTCTCGCCCCGTCGCCCCGCCCCGCCCTGTTGCCCCGCCCTGTCGCCCCGCCCCGTCGCCTCACCCCATAGCCCTGTCGCCCCGCTCTCGCCCCGTCGCCTCGCCCCGCCCGTAGCCTCACCCCGTAGCCCTGTCGCCTCTCCCCGTAGCCCCGCCCCGTCGCCTCACCCCATAGCCCTGTCGCCCCGCTCTCGCCCCGTCGCCCCGCCCCGTCGCCTCGCCCCATAGCCCTGTCGCCCCGCTCTGGCCCCGTCGCCCCGCCCTGCCCCCGCTCTCGCCCCGTCGCCCCGCCCCGTCGCCCCCCCATAGCCCTGTCGCCCCGCTCTCGCCCCGTCGCCCCCCCCGTCGCCCCCCCTGTCGCCCCCCTCGCCCCGTGCCCCGCCCCGCCCCGCCCCGTCGCCCCCCCTAGCCCTGTCGCCCCGCTCTCGCCCCCCGTCGCCCCGCCCCGTCGCCCCCCCTAGCCCTTCGCCCCGCTCTCGCCCCGTCGCCCCGCCCCACCCCCCCGCCCCTCGCCGCCCGTCGCCCCGCCCCGCCCGCCCCGTCGCCCCCCCAGCCCTGTCGCCCCGCTTCGCCCCGTCGCCCCGCCCCGTCGCCCCCGCCCGTCGCCCCGCTCTCGCCCCGTCGCCCCCCCGTCGCCCCCTCCCCCGTAGCCCTGTCGCCCCCCTCCCTCGCCCCCCCGTCGCCCCGCCCCCGCCCCCTGCCTGCCCCGCTCTCGCCCGTCGCCCCCGCCCGTCGCCCCCCCCGTGCCCGTCGCCCCGCTCTCGCCCCGTCCCCCCCCGCCCGTCGCCCCCCCTAGCCCTGTCGCCCCGCTCTCGCCCCGTCGCCCCGCCCCGCTCCCCGCCCCCCCCGTAGCCCGTCGCCCCCCTGCCCGTCCCCCGCCTCGCCCCGTCGCCCCGCCCGTCGCCCGCCCCGTCGCCCTCCACCCCTCCCTCGCCCCGTCGCCCCGTCGCCCCGCCCGCCCGTGCCCCCCCCGTAGCCCTGTCGCCTCCCCCGTAGCCCCGCCCCGTCGCCTCACCCCATAGCCCTGTCGCCCCGCTCTCGCCCCGTCGCCCCGCCCCGTCGCCTCGCCCCATAGCCCTGTCGCCCCGCTCTGGCCCCGTCGCCCCGCCCTGTCGCCCCGCCCCGTCGCCCCCACCATAGCCCTCGTCGCCCCGTCGCCCCGCCCCGTCGCCCCCCCCATAGCCCTGTCGCCCCGCTCTCGCCCCGTCGCCCCGCCCCGTCGCCTCGCCCCATAGCCCTCTCGCTCCGTCGCCCCGCCCCGTCGCCCCGCCCCGTCGCCCCCACCATAGCCCTGTCGCCTCACCCCGTAGCCCTGTCGCCCCGCTCTCGCCCCGTCGCCCCGCCCCGTCGCCGCACCCCATAGCCCCGTCGCCCCGCTCTCGCCCCGTCGCCCCGCCCCGTCGCCCCCCCCATAGCCCTGTCGCCCCGCTCTCGCCCCGTCGCCCCGCCCCGTCGCCCCGCCCTGTCGCCCCGCTCTCGCCCCGTCGCCCCGCCCCGTCGCCGCACCCCGTAGCCCTGTCGCCCCGCCCTGTCGCCCCGCCCCGTCGCCGCACCCCATAGCCCTGTCGCCCCGCTCTCGCCCCGTCACCCCGCCCTGTCACCCCGCTCTCGCCCCGTCGCCCCGCCCCGTCGCCCCCCCATAGCCCTGTCGCCCCGCTCTCGCCCCGTCGCCCCGCCCCGTCGCCCCGCCCTGTCGCCCCGCTCTCGCCCCGTCGCCCCGCCCTGTCGCCCCGCCCCGTCGCCGCACCCCATAGCCCTGTCGCCCCGCTCTCGCCCCGCCCTGTCGCCCCGCCCCGTCGCCGCACCCCATAGCCCTGTCGCCCCGCTCTCGCCCCGTCGCCCCGCCCTGTCACCCCGCTCTCGCCCCATCGCCCCGCCCTGTCGCCCCGCCCTGTCGCCCCGCCCCGTCGCCCCCCCCCAGCCCTGTCGCCCCGCTCTCGCCCCGTCGCCCCGCCCCGTCGCCCCGCCCCGTCGCCCCGCTCTCGCCCCGTCGCCCCGCCCTGTCGCCCCCCCCGTAGCCCTGTCGCCCCGCTCTCGCCCCGTCGCCCCGCCCTGTCGCCCCGCCCCGTCGCCCCCCCATAGCCCTGTCGCCCCGCTCTCGCCCTGTCGCCCCGCCCCGTCGCCCCCCCCGTAGCCCCGTCGCCCCGCTCTCGCCCCGTCGCCCCGCCTCGCCCCGTCGCCCCGCCCTCCCATAGCCCTGTCGCCCCGCTCTCGCCCTGTCGCCCCGCCCCGTCGCCCCCCCCGTAGCCCCGTCGCCCCGCTCTCGCCCCGTCGCCCCGCCTCGCCCCGTCGCCCCGCCCCGTCGCCCCGCCCCGTCGCCTCACCCCATAGCCCTGTCGCCCCGCTCTCGCCCCGTCGCCTCGCCCCGCCCGTAGCCTCACCCCGTAGCCCTGTCGCCTCTCCCCGTAGCCCCGCCCCGTCGCCTCACCCCATAGCCCTGTCACCCCGCTCCCGCCCCATCGCCCCGCCCCGTCGCCTCACCCCGTAGCCCTGTCGCCCCGCTCTCGCCCCGTCGCCCCGCCCTCGCCCCGTCGCCCCGCCCGTAGCCTCACCCTGTAGCCCTGTCGCCTCTCCCCGTAGCCCCGCCCCGTCGCCTCACCCCATAGCCCTGTCACCCCGCTCCCGCCCCATCGCCCCGCCCCGTCGCCTCACCCCGTAGCCCTGTCGCCCCGCTCTCGCCCCGTCGCCCTGTCCCGTCGCCTCGCCCCGCCCCGTAGCCCTGTCGCCCCGTAGCCCTGTCGCCCCGCTCTCGCCCCGTCGCCCTGCCCCGTCGCCCCGCCCCGTAGCTCCGCCCCGTCGCCTCGCCCCATAGCCCTGTCGCCCCGCTCTCGCCCCATCGCCTTGCCCCGTAGCCCCGCCCCGTCGCCTCGCCCCGTAGCCCCGCCCCGTCGCCTCACCCCGTAGCCCTGTCGCCTCTCCCCGTAGCCCTGTCGCCTCTCCCCATAGCCCCGTCCCGTCGCCTCACCCCATAGCCCTGTCGCCCCGCTCTCGCCCCGTCTCCCTGCCCCGTCGCCCCGCCCGTAGCCTCACCCCGTAGCCCTGTCGCCCCGCTCTCGCCCCGTCGCCCCGTCCCGTCGCCTCACCCCGTAGCCCTGTCGCCCCGCTCTCGCCCCGTCGCCTCGCCCCGTCGCCCCGTCCCGTCGCCTCACCCCGTAGCCCCGTCGCCTCGCCCCGTAGGCCTGTCGCCCCGCTCTCGCCCCGTCGCCCCGCCCCGTAGCCCTGTCGCCCCGCTCTCGCCCCGTCGCCCCGCCCCGTCGCCTCACCCCGTAGCCCTCTCGCCCCGCTCTCGCCCCGTCGCCCCGCCCCGTAGCCCTGTCGCCCCGCCCCGTCGCCCTGTCCCGTCGCCCTGTCGCCCCGCTCTCGCCCCGTCGCCTCACCCCATAGCCCTGTCGCCCCGCTCTCGCCCCGTCGCCCCGCCCCGTCGCCTCACCCCATAGCCCTGTCGCCCCGCTCTCGCCCCGTCGCCCCGCCCCGTCGCCCCGCTCTCTCCCCGTAGCCCTGTCGCCCCACCCTTGCCCCGTCGCCCCGCCCCGTCGCCCTGTCCTGTCGCCCTGTCGCCCCGCTCTCGCCCCGTCGCCTCACCCCATAGCCCTGTCGCCCCGCCCCGTCGCCCTGTCGCCCCGCTCTCGCCCCGTCCCGTCGCCCCGTCCCGTCGCCTCACCCCGTAGCCCTGTCGCCCCGCTCTCGCCCCGTCGCCCCGTCCCGTCGCCTCGCCCCGTCGCCCCGCCACGTAGCCCTGTCGCCTCACCCCGTAGCCCTGTCACCCCGCTCTCGCCCCGTCGCCCCGTCCCGTCGCCTCGCCCCGTCGCCCTGCCACGTAGCCCCGTCTCCTCGCCCCGTCGCCCTGTCGCCCCGCTCTCGCGCCGTCGCCCCGCCCCGTAGCCCTGTCGCCTCGCCCCGTAGCCCTGCCCCGTCACCTCACCCCATAGCCCTGTCGCCACGCTCCTGCCCCGTAGCCCCGCCCCATCGCCTCGCCCCGTAGCCCTGCCCCGTTGCCCCGCTCTCACTCCGTAGCCCTGTCGCCCTGCTCCTGCCCCGTAGCCCCGCCCCATCGTCCCACCCCCGTAGTCCCTCCCCGTCACCTCACCCCATAGCCCTGTCGCCACACTCCTGCCCCGTAGCCCCGCCCCATCGCCTCGCCCCATCGCCTCACCCCATAGCCCCCCCGTAGCCCCGCCCCGTCGCCTCACCCCGTAGCCCTGTCGCCCCTCTCCTACCCCATAGCCCTGCCCCATTGCCTCACCCCGTAGCCCTGTCGCCCCTCTCCTGCCCCGTAGCCCCGCCCCGTCGCCTCACCCCGTAGCCTCCCCGTCGCTCTGCCACCCCTCCCCTGCCCCGTAGCCCCCCCGTTGCCTCACCCCATAGCCGCCCCGTCGCTCCGCCACCCCTCCCCTGCCCCGTAGCCCCGCCCTATCGCCTCACCCCGTAGCCCCGCCCCCCTGTTGCCCCGCCACCCTTCCCCTGCCCCGTAGCCCCACCCCATCGCCTCACCCCGTTACCCCTGCCCTGCCCAACTCCTTGGCTGCTTGTCAGAACCTCTGCCCCATTGCCCAGCCTTCTGCCCCTGCCCTGTGCCATCGCCCAGCCCCCTCCTCTGCGCCTGCCAGAGCCCCTCACCCCTGCCCCATTGCCCCGCCCCCACCTTGTCCCACGGCCTTGGTGCCAGACGCCCACGTGCTCTCTGCCCGGCAGGTGTGGCGCTCCGACGTGCAGTTTGCCCGGAAGCAGCTCCTGTGCCCAGATGGTGAGTGTGGCCCGGGCAGGTTGCTTGGCCCCGCACACGGACCCAGCCGCAGAGAGACCCAGCTGGCGCCTGCCCCGGGCAGGGAACAGGAGGGACCCAGGGCCCAGAGGTCCCAGCTAGTGACCCACACCCCAGGCCGCGGAGGAAGGTGAAACCCCCGCGGCCACCGCCCCTCTAGCCTGGGGAGACTCCCAGTTCGCCCTGAGCCAGTGGGCGAGCCAGCCGCCCAGCATGGCCAGGGAGAAGCCTCGGAGCCGCGGCCCAGCTCCGCCAAGGCCCAGGTGTGTGGGGCCTGCGCTGGAGGCCAGAAGGCTCAGCCCCTCTCCACTGCTCTTCCAGTGTCTCGCCGGCGCGTCGGGCTGCTTGCCCTGGGGCTGGCCCTCGCCCTGGGGCTGCTGGGGACCGCCCTGCTGCTGCACTGCAGGAGCCTCCACACGCTCAACGCAGGTGAGGGGCAGAGACAGGGAGCCATGAGGGGCTGGGATCCCGGGGGGCAGAGGGGCTGGGATCCCGGGGGCGGGGGGGCAGAGGGGCTGGGATCCCGGGGGGCGGGGGGGCTGGGTTCCCGGAGGGCAGAGGGGCTGGGATCCCGGGGGCGGGGGGGGCAGAGGGGCTGGGTTCCCGGAGGGCAGAGGGGCTGGGATCCCGGGGGCGGGGGGGCAGAGGGGCTGGGTTCCTGGGGGCGGGGGGGCAGAGGGCCTGGGATCCCGGGAGCAGAGGGGCTGGGATCCCGGGGGCGGGGGGGCAGAGGGGCTGGGGGCCAGGGGTCGGGCTCTGGCTACACATGGCTGTGTGGGACCGGGCTGGCTGAGCGGTGCAGGGCCCGTAGGGAGCTCAGGCGGGCGAGGGGCTGGGCCAGGTTGTGCACTCACCCCCCCTCTCTCCCGCAGGGCCCTGGGGCTGCCGGCCCATCCTGCTGCTCTGCTCGCCTGACTCAGAGGAGCACGAGGCTCGGGTGTGCGGCCTGGCGCAGGCGCTGCGTGCGGCGCTGGGCTGCACCGTGCGGCTGGCGCTGTGGGAGGCGGGCAGCGTGGGGCGGCTGGGGGCGCTGCCCTGGCTCTACGCCCAGCGGGAGCTGGTGGCCCGGGAGCAGGGCACGGTGCTGCTTGTGTGGAGCCCTGGCAGTGCCCGGCTCTACCAGCTGTGGCAGGAGGCGGGCGCGGGCAGCAGCGGCTCCGCGGACCCCCACGACCTGTTTGGGGCAGCCATGGCCTGCCTGCAGAGCGAGCTGGGAGGCGCGGGGGCGGGGCGGGGCGGCTGGGTGCTGGCCTACTTCGGCGATGCGTGCCACCGGCCGGACGTGCCGCCCACGCTGCGCCTGCTGCCCTGCTACTGCCTGCCGCGGGAGCTGCCCGGCCTGGCCCGCTTGCTGCAGGGCGCCCGGCCCTGCCCCTGGCCCTGGCGGCCCCGCCCGCAGAGGAAAGCGGGCCAGCTGGGGCGGTGCTGGCTGCAGCCCTGGGCGGAGGGTGGGGGCCCCAACCCTCCAGCCAAGCTGCCCTCGCTGAGCCCCAGGTGAGCGGCTGCAGCCAGATGACTGGTCCTGGTGAGCCCAGCGGGGCGGGCAGCCGGCGGGCCCCGTGGAACCAGGGCTCCTGACAAGCGGAGCTGGGCTGGGCGTTGGGGCTCAGCGTGTGCCCTCTGGCTGGGTCCCTGGGCTGGGCCTGCCCCACCCTTTGGACAGCGGCCTGGGGTCAGTGGCCATGGCCTGGAGGGCGGAGGGACAGGCTGGGCAGTTCAGCCCGGAGGGGTGGGCCCCTGGGGCCAGGCTGGCCCTGGCCCTGTTTGTGGCCCGTGGCGGGAATCCCAGGGTGCAGGCGCTGGCTGAGCCTGCCCTCGCCGAGCCGGGGGCAGGGCTCCGGCCTGAGTTGCCCTCCCCAGCCCCCAGCCAGGGAAGCAGCAGCATTCCCCGGTGGGCTTCGGGGGCTGTCAGAGACACTGCGGGGGGGGGAGGCGACCAGCACCTGGGCAGGCAGGGCCCTGGGCCAGCCGGGCGCTCCCGGCTCTTGGCCTCCGAATCTGCCTGCCCCGGGCTGCCACGCGACTGCTCCGAGGAATCCCGCCCCCGTTGCTGAGTGACAGCTGCCGTTCTCGTTGTCACCACCTGGCTGTAAAATAAACCAGCTGGAACGTCCCTGCCTGGCCTCCGCGTCCTGCGCCGGGCAGCCAGTCGCTGTCCATCAACCGCCAGCTCGCCGCACCGGGCCAGCGCTCCCAGCTGGGCACGTCCCGCCTGCGCCGCGGCACCCCCACCTCTGCACCCTGGCTCACCCTGCAGCGGGCTGAGCGCCGAGTGCCTGGCCCGTGCGTGTGGCACAGCCGGCTCGGGGCAGGCTGCTCCCCGCCTGTCCTGGTACCTCAGCCCCCGCTGCGCCCCCGGCAGCCAGGAGCAGGGCTGAGTCCTAGGCAGAGGTGGGCAAGTGGCTCTCACGTGCAGGCACCGTCCTCCCAGCTCCCATTGGATCCCAGGGTGAGTCCGCGGCAAGGGGGGACCGGCTGCCTGCTGGGTCCGAGCAGCCAGGCCCGGGCTCTCCTGCAGCCCCTCAGGGAGCTCGCTGGAGTGGTCACTGCACAGCCTGCCTTGCAGGTGGGGCATTATGTGTAGGGCTGTGTGCAGGACATGGACCCCCCTCCCCTGGCTGTGGGGCCAGGGCTGCATTCGCTGCCAGCCTGGGCACTGGCCTGTTCGGTGCAGACGAGCCCCTTCCCAAGCGAGGTCTGGGCACTTGCAAAAACAGCTCCACGAACTGGTGGAGATTGACAGTCGATCTGCGGGCGCGGTGAGCGGTGGGAGACGCAGACTGAGCCGCAGTGCGGCAGCACCTGCCCGGTGGCTTTCCCGGGCCAGTGCCAGCAGAGTGGAGCTGTTGGTGCTTTCCCGGGTGCAGGGGAGGGGTGGCAGGGCAGGCACACTGAGCCTCAGCCCCGTGGGAATGCTGGGGGCGAGTGCCAGGACTTGCCATGGCTGCAGTGCCCCAGCCTGGGCCATTCTTGGGGTGCATGGGGGCACCTGCCAGGCTGTGTGCAGAGACACGGCCTCCCCAGCCTATGGTGTCTGTGCCCATGGCCCTGGCACCTCAGCCTACAGTGCAGAGGCAGGGAGCGGGTTGGTGGCTCTGAATCCTGGCATTGCTCCGCAGACCTTGCTGCTGCCAGTGCAACCCCCAGGGCACTGCCCTGGCACACTGGTCGGCTGGTAGGAGCTGGAGGACTCACGAGGGCCAGGGTCCATGAACGGCTCTGAGGCCCGGCGGGGCTGCACACCAGGAGCTGGGGCAGCCGCCCAATGTGAGTGGCTCCCCAGTGCAGCTGGGGTTACGGAGGGTGCTTGGCCAGCCCTGGGGCAGCTACCTGCCCCAGAGGAGGACAGGAGCCGAGCATGCCCCACATAAACTACTCTGTCCCTGTCCATGCCTTCCTGCAGAGGGAGCTGAAAGGCAGCGACCAGCCTGCCTGGCTTACAGTACCCCCTGGTAGTGCCACTTCCTCACAGCACCACCTCCTTGCCGTGCCACGCTCTCACAGTGCCTCTCCTTTGCAGCACCCTCTGGTAGTGCTAACCCCTGGCAGTGCTGCCTTCTTGCAGTGCCGCTTCCTTGCACGGCCACCGTTTCGCAGTGCCCTCCAGTAGTGCCGCTTCCTTACACTGCCGCCCCCTTGCAGTGCCCCCCCCCCGGTAGTGCCGCTTCCTTGCACTGCCACCCCCTTGCAGTGCCCTCCAGTAGTGCTGCTTCCTTACACTGCCGCCCCCTTGCAGTGCCACTCCCTCGCAGTGCCCTCCGGTAGTGCCGCTTCCTTACACTGCCGCCCCCTTGCAGTGCCCCCCCCCGGTAGTGCCGCTTCCTTGCACGGCCACCGTTTCGCAGTGCCCTCCAGTAGTGCTGCTTCCTTACACTGCCGCCCCCTTGCAGTGCCACTCCCTCGCAGTGCCCTCCGGTAGTGCCGCTTCCTTGCAGTGCTCCTGGCAGTGCTGCTCCCTCACAGTGCCCCCCTCCAGCAGTGCCCACGGGAAGCAAAAGGCAATGGCTTTGGCTGGTGAGTGAGTGATGTTCATGACTTTCAAGCTTCCTGCCCTTGTGCCAGGCTCACCCGGGCTGGACAGGCAGGACTGGCTGGATGGGGGTAAGGCAAACACAGGTCCTGGCTCACAGCCCAGCTGGCCTTCAGGCCCTGGGCCCCATGCTCTGGTCAAGTTGCAGTGGGGGCGGTCTATGTGGGGTATTAGCAGAAACGGTTTCCCTAGGCGGGTGGTGACGCTGGGATGGGTTCCTGGGGGCAGGGGGAGTCTCCATCCCTAGAGGTGTGTAAGTCCTGGCTGGCTGCCCCCTCCTGCGCGTTTCCACAGTGCACACGTCCTAGCAGCCTTTCTGGGGCAGGGGCGTCCAGGTGGACCCCTGGGTGGCCAGTTGGCTTCTTGAGGGCAGGCCCAAGGGAGGACCATGGGCAACGTGCATGGCTGGCCTGGTTCTAACGTAGCCAAGTCGACTCTCGATCCACCTTGGAGGGGAGTTCGCAGGGCTCAGCTAGATCCCCGCAAGCAAGGCCCCTCAGCCCCCTGCCAGGAGCTGCCCCAAACGCGTGGGTCACGTGTCTGCCTGTGCTGAGGCAGCACAAAGCACCAGCCTTTGCCCTGGCCCGCGCGCAGGCCCACTCGTAATCGACTGAGCTCAACAGACCCCTTTGCCCCGGCCCTCCCCTCGCGCCGGCGGGCTGAGTCTCCAGGGTCTGTGCCAGGCGCCCCGACTCCTCCAACGCCCATCCTTGCTGCCGGCAGTGGGCTGGGTGTGAGGCTCAGGTCTCTAGGGAATCCCTGGGCGCGCCAGCCTCCGAGACAGGGCAGCTCCCGCCCGCAGGCCACCAGGGCGAAGGTGCTCTGGTGGGCAACGCCACAGCCGCGTTCCTGCCAAGGGGGGCTCGTTCCTCTCCCTGCTGCCATGAAGCTTCCAGCTGTGGGGCTTCTGCCGTGCTCCCACAGCACATCCGGCGATCAGCTCGGCCGAGCCTTTGGTGCTGCCCCACGTCGCCAGTCACTTTCCGAGGGGGGGTCTCCCTTCTGCACCGGGCCAGGCTTTGCTTCCTGCCTCCCTCTCAGCCAGCTCCAGGCATGCCTGCCTCTGCTCAGAATGCGCCCAGACACAGCCCGAGTGACCCTGGTGGCCCCGGCTCGCTGCTCTGCTAGGCGGCTGGCAGACGCAGCCCTGACTGTCCTACGTCCACATTTGGCCGCGCAGGGCCACGGCCGCCTTCAGCGTGGCAGCCTAGAGCCGCCACGTCTCGCAGCCAGGCAGGCCAGGTTCCTGCTGCAGCCTCGGCCTGGCCGCAGGGAACCAGCGCCTGGGCGCCCGCAGCGCCTGGCAGAAGAGGGGTTCGCTCTGGTCACTTCAGAGGGGTCTTCAGCCCGCAGTGGCCTCTGTGCCTGTTGTCCTGGGTTGCCTCCATCCAGCACAGCAAGGCCGGGCCCAGGGTTCTGCTCGGGGTTTACGGATCCAGTCGGGAGCCGCTGCCAGAGGGGCGTGGGCAGATTCCCCCTGGATGAGGCAGCCTGTCCCTCACGGGCCCTCGTCTGGTGTCTCTCAAGTCTCCATGTGAGCCCCACCCGCCCTTGCACACCTGCCCAAGGGGCCGTTCCAGCCACGCTCGCCTCGGCCAGCAGGTTTCTCAGCTCAAGGCCTCGATGACGTCAGAGCCTCCTTTCCAGGGCGCAGTGCAGAGCGGGGTAACAGTGGGGTGACAGAGCGGGGCAGTGAAGAGTGGGGCAATGCAAAGTGGGGTGACAGCGGGGCAGTGCAGCATGGGGTGGTGCAGTGCAGGGTGTTGCAGAGCAGGTTGACCGAGCAGGTGCAGAGCGGGTTGACAGAGGGTGGGGCGATGCAGAGCAAGGTGATACAGAGCAGGGCAGTGCAGCATGGGGTGGTGCAAAGCAGGGCAGTGCAGAGCGGGGCAGTGCACAGTGGGGTGACAGAGTGTGGGGCGGTGCGGAGCGGAGTGACAGTGGAGTGGTGCAAAGTGGGTTGACAGAGGGTGGGGGTGATAGAGCGGGGCAGTGCAGAGCAGGGTGACGCAGAGCAGGGTGGTGCAAAGTGGGGTGTTGCAGAGTGAGGTGATAGAGTGGGGCAGTGCAGAGCAGGGTGACAGAGCAGGGCAGTGTGGGGTGATGCAGAGCGAGGTGGTGCAGAGCAGGGTGACACAGAGCGGGGCGGTGTAAAGTGGGGTGACAGAACAGGGCAGTGCAGAGTGGGGTGACAGAGTAGGGTGGTGTGGAGTGGTGCAGAGTGGGGTGGTGCAGAGCAGGGTGACCAAGTGGGGCAGTGCACAGAGGGGCAGTGCAGAGTGGGGTGACAGAGGGCAGGGTGATGTAGAGCAGGGTGATGCAGAGAGCGGGGTGGTGCAAAGTGGGGTGTTGCAGAGTCGGGTGACAGCAGGGCAGTGCGGAGCAGGGTGGGGCGGAGCAGGCTGACAGAGGGCGCGGTGACGCAGAGGGGGGTGGTGCAGAGCAGGGCGGTGCAAAGCGTGGTGATAGAGTGGGGTGGTGCAGCACAGAGCGATGCAGAGCAGGGTGACAGAGCAAGGCGGTGCAGCACGGGGTGGTGCAGAGTGGGGCAACAGAGTGGAGCGGTGCAGAGTGACAGAGCAGGGCGGTGCAGAGCGTGGTGACAGAGAGTGGGGCGTTGCAGAGCAGGGTGACAGAGCGGGATGGTGCAGCACAGGGTGACAGAGGTGCAGAGTGGGGTGGTGCAGAGTGGGGTGACAGACAGCAGGGTGGTGCAAAGCCGACTGACAGAGGGTGGGGTGACCCAGAGCGGGGTGAGCAAGAGCGGGGCGGGGCGGTGCAGAGCGGGGTGAGCGAGAGCGGGGTGGGGCGGTGCAGAGCGGGGTGTGTTACATTATTGGATTTTAAAGTGAGCAGCCAAATCTCTGCTGAGAGCCTGCATCAGGAACTTGGTGACTGGTGCGTGTGATGGATTCTCCTTAACGACCTCACTCTCCACCTTTTCTTTCTTTAGTAATAAACCTTTAGATTTTAGATGCCAAAGGACTGGCCCAGCGTGATCTTGTGGGCAAGATCAAAGCGTAAATGGCCCAGGAACTGTGGCTGGTTCTTTGGGACCGGGAGGACCCGTTGGGGGTGGGTGAGACTGGGTTCTATAACCCCTCACCTGTGTGAGGCCCAGGGCTGACTGGGGACAGGGAGACCTGGGGTGTCTGAGGGGTTTTGCTCGTGAGGCTTCCGGCTGGCAGGACTGGCAGCTGGAGCGCTCGGCATGACTGGTGTGTGGCCTGTTTGGGAAGGTCTCCAGTCAGGGGCTGGAAGGAGCCCTGGTTCTGAGCAATTCGCCCTGAGCGGACGCCCTTGGCGGTGCCCAGACCCGGCCCGGTCCATCACAGGTGACACAGAGCCAGGTGGTGCAGGGTGGTGCAGAGCGGGCCACTGCAGATTACGTAGTGCTGGGAAGAAGGATCAACTAATCTGAAGCACAAGTGGTGTTCTCGTCCATCCTTCCGGTTGAAGGAAAAGGTCCGGGTAGGGATCGTCGAATTGAGGAAGTAAATGCGCAGTTGCGCAGGTGGTGTCGCAGAGAGGGCTTTGGTTTCTTCAACCATGGGACTCTGTTCTGCGCACAAGGATTGTTAGGAAGAGATGGGCTCCACCCAACCAAGAGAGGAAAGAGCATCTTTGCAGGCAGGCTTGCAAATCTAGTTAGGAGGGCTTTAAACTAGGTTCATTGGGGGACGGTGACCAAAGCCCTGAGGTGAGTGGGGAAGTCGGATACTGGGAAGAAACACAAGGAGGAAGGAGCAACAAAGGAGGACCCCGACTCGAATGGAGAAGGTCGGGCAATCAACTGGCTATCTAAGGTGTTTGTACACGAATGCGAGAAGCCTGGGAAACAAACAGGAAGAATTAGAAGCCCTGGCCCAGTCAAAGAACTATGATTTGATTGGAATAACGGAGAGTTGGTGGGATGACTCGCATGACTGGAGCATGTCATAGAAGGGTATAAACTGGCGGGGGAGAAAAGGAGGAGGAGTTGCATTGTACGTAAGAGCAGTATGATTGCTCGGAGCTCCAGTATTTAGAGGGAGAAAAGCCTCTTGAGAGTCTATGGGTTAAATTTGGAGGTGGAAGCAACAGGGGTGATGTTGTGGTTGGTGTCTGCTATAGACCACCAGATCAGGTGAATGAGGTAGATGAGGCTTTCTTCAGACAACTGAGAGAAGCTTCCAGATCGCAGGCCCTGGTTCTCATGAGGGACTTTAATCACCCTGACATCTGTTGGGAGACCAATACAGCCAGACACAGACAATCCAGGAAGTTTTTGGAGAATGTCGGGGATAACTTCTTGGTACAAGTGCTGAAAGAACCGACCAGGAGCCATGCACAGCTTGACCTGCTGCTCACAGACAGGGAGGAACTAGGAGGGGAAGTAGAGGTGGGTGGCAACCTGGGAAGCAGTGATCATGAGATGGTAGATTTCAGGATCCTGACCAAAGGAAGAAAGGAGAGCAGCAAAATACTCACCCTGGACTTCAGAAAAGCAGACTTTGACTCCCTCAGAGAACTGAGGGGCAGGATCCCCTGGGATGCTAACATGAAGGGGAAAGGCGTCCAGGAGAGCTGGCAGTATTTTAAAGAAGCCTTATTGAAGGCACAGGAAGAAACCATCCCGACACACAGTAAGAAAAGCAAATATGGTAGGTGACCAGATTGGCTTACTGGGGAAATCCTTGGTGAGCTTAAACCCAAAAAGGAAGTTTATAAGAAGTGGAAACTTGGCCAGATGACTAGGGAGGAGTATAAATATATTGCTCGAGTATGCCGGGGAGTTATCAGGAAGGTGAAAGCGCAATTAGAATTGCAGCTAGTGAGGGATGTGAAGGGGAAAAAGAAAGGTTTCTACAGGCATATTAGCAATAAGAGGGTGATCAGAGAGGGTGTGGGGATGTTACTGGATGAGGGAGGTAACCTAGTGACAGATGATGTGGGAAACGCTGAAGTACTCAATGCTTTCTTTGCTTCTGTCGTCACGGACAAGGTCAGCTCCCAGCCTACTGCACTAGGCAGCGCAGTATGGGAAGGAGGTGGACAGCCCTTGGTGGGGAAAGAACAGGTTAGGAACTATTAAGAAAAGCTAGACATACACAAAATACGTGGGCCCGGATTTAATGCATCCGAGGTACTGAGGGAGTTGGCAAATGTCATTGCGGAGCCTTTGGCCATTATCTTTGAAAACTCCTGGAGATCGGGAGAGATCCCAGATGATTGGAAAAAAGGCAAATGTAGTGCCCATCTTTTAAAAAGGGAAGGACGACCCAGGGAACTACAGCCCAGTCAGCCTTACCTCAGTACCCAGAAAAATCACAGAGGGGATCCTCAAGGGATCCATTTTGAAGCACTTGGAAGAGGGGAAAGTGATCAGGAATAGTCAACATGGATTCACCCAGGGCAAGTCGTGCCTCACCAATCTGATTAGCTTCTATGATGAGGTAACTGGCTCTGTGGATATGGGAAAGTCAGTGGATGTGATATACCTTGACTTTAGCAAAGCTTTTGATACAGTCTCCCACAATATTCTTGCCAGCAAGTTAAGGGAATATGGATTGGATAAATGGACTGTAAGGTGGATAGAAAGCTGGCTAGACTGTGGGGCCCAACGGGTAGTGATCAATGGCTCCATGTCAGGTTGGTGGTCGGTTTCTAGCAGAGTGCCCCAAGGTTCGGTTCTACGGCTGGTTTTGTTCAACATCTTTATTAATGACCTGGATGAGGGGATGGATTGCACCCTCAGCAAGTTTGCAGATGACATGAAGCTGGGGGAGAGGTAGATACACTGGAGGGCAGGGATTGGGTCCAGAGTGACCTAGACAGATTAGAGGATTGGGCCAAAAGAAATCTGATGAGGTTCAACAAGGACAAGGGTAGAGTCCTGCCCTTGGGATGGAAGAATCCCAAGCATTGTTACAGGCTGGGGACCAACCAGCTAAGTAGTAGTTCTGCAGAAAAGGACCTGGGGATCACAGTGGATGAGAAGCTGGATATGAGTCAACAGGGTGCCCTTGTAGCCAAGAAGGCTAATGGCATATTAGGATGCATTAGGAGGAACATTGCAGCAGATCTAGAGAAGTGATTATTCCCTTTATTCGGCTCTGGTGAGGCCACATCTGGAGTATTGTGTCCAGTTCTGGGCCCCCCACTACACAAAGGATGTGGACACATTGGAGAGGGTCCAGCGGGGGGGGGCAACCAAAATGATTAGGGGGCTGGAGCATATGACCTATGAGGAGAGGCTGAGGGAGTTGGGTCTGTTTAGTCTGCAGAAGAGAAGAGCGAGGGGGGATTTGGTAGCAGCCTTCAACTCCCTGCAGGGAGGTTCCAAAGAGGCTGGAGGTCTCAGTGAGGGCAGATGGCAGACCAATGGGCTCAGGTTACAGTGGGGGAGGTCTAAGTTGGATTTTAGGAAAAACTCTTTCCCTAGGCGGGTGGTGAAGCACTGGGAGGGGTGGTTGTGGCAGGGTGCCTAGCCCTGCAATCCCCCCCCATGAGGTCACTCCCCATCAGGCCCTGAGTCCCAGCCTCTTGCAACCAAGCCCTGCAGCCTAGTCTCTCAGAATCAGCTCCTAGTCCAGGAGCTGGGAAACGTGGGTAGGGGGGCCCGGGCCCTCCCTCTCCACCGGGCCCCAGCCCAGGGCCCTATCAGTGGTGGGTGGTTCCCACCACTGGCTCGGCGGGGAGTCCTCCCCGAAACGCGCCAAGCCCTCCGGGGCACCTCCTGCTCCCTGCCCTGGGCTGCTTCCTACCCCGTCCCCCTGGCCGGCGTAGGCCCACCTGTGTGTGCAGGTCGTGCTGCGGTAGCAGTGTTGGCAGGCGTGGCAGCGGCAGCTGGTCCTGTGGCTGGTGCCGCAGTGGTGTTGGGGTTGGTGGCGGCCGTTGGCACGGCGGCAGCTGGTGTGGCGACAGCAGTTAGGGTGGCTGCAAGCCGTGGGCGGCAGCGACCGGTGGGGTGTCCATAGCTGCGGCGTTGGCTGGGCCTGAGGCTCTGGCGCCGGCGCCGGCTGCTCCCGTGCTCAGGCGGGAGCTCCTTCCCCTCCGGAGGTCTGCCCCGACTGAGCTGTCTCCCTGGCCTTTATACCTGGCCCGCAGTTGGAGCATGCCCAGCACCGCTGCAGGGGAGGGGCCTTCCCGGCCCAGCAGGCCAGTGTGCCCTCCCCTTGGCCAGTGCGGGGTTGGGTCGCCCCATCACAGGTCCCTAGGCAGGGGCAGAATCTCCAGCCCTAGAGGTGTTTCAGTCCTGGCTTGACAGAGCCCTGGCTGGGTTGATGGAGTCGGGGTTGGTCCTGCCTTGGGCAGGGGGCTAGATTGGATGGCTCCTGAGGGCTCTTCCAGCCCTGGGATTCGGAGGTTCTGTGGTAGCAGAGGAGGGTTGGAAGTGCACCCTGCAGGCTGTTGGCTGTGGGTGAAGGTGCTTTGCAGTGAGGGGCTGCCAGCAGCAAGCACGGGTGGGGAAGGACCCAGCGGGGACATGGCCTGTGCCCAGCTCTGTCAGTGCGACCTGGCCCGTCTGTGCAGGGGCAGGGGCTGCACGTGGGGGGCTCACGGAGGAGCAGCTGATAGCTCAGCTGGTGGAGAATGGCCAGTCGGAGCTACAGGCTCCGGGTCCCGGCGGGGCTCCCGGGATGGCCGGAGAGCCAGGGAGTAGCCGGGGGGCAGTCAGTGTAGCAGCCTGGAGTCTGTCGGAGCCGACCCCTAGCCAGCGCAGGGGAGCCCCAGTCCAGGTTTTCCCTGGGGGAGCTGCGGAGGCTGGAACTGGAGCTGGAGGAGAGAGGGGCCAAGAGGGCCTGCCCAGTGGTAAGTGGGGCCCCGAGACAGCGGCTCTGGGGGGAGCTGGACTCCGAGCTGCTCCTTCCGTTTGCGGGGGATGACATGGATGCCGACCTCACAGCCTGGGAGAGGGCTTGTGATCTGCACCGGATCGACCCGGCAGACGGCTCCACAGCCTGACCCCCCTGCTGGGCCCAAGGCCGTAGTGACATCTGGCCAGGTGGACGGGATGGAGATGGGGACTAGGAGCTGTTCAAACAGGTGTGAAAGTAGGGTGAATTAAAGAAAGGTTGTGTGTTCCTCTAGCAGGAAGAGAGATGTTAAGGTAAGTTGTTTGTGTGTAAGCAGGAAGAAGGATGTTAAGGCAGAGGTCAATGGTTCCACTTAAGGGTGATAGTGAGACATGAACGGGAGATTGGTAAGAGTTAATAAGGAAATGAGGTACTTGACTGACCCCATGTAACTGTCAATTCGCGCCCTTTTTCAATCCTTTGTCTGCTCTACTCTTTTATCTGTATAAATAAGGTGACTTGGGTTTGTGTGGGGGTCTCACTTTTTCTGGTTGTATTAGCGAAGCGCTTTGCTAATAAACAGAGTGGTCTACGAAAATTGTGAGTCCTGAGTCAACTTTGACACAGGCCTTGCTGCTGAGGTGGGAGCTGACCCCGAGGCCGACCGGACACAGTTCTGGGGCCTGTGCAAGTCCCCAGGTGCCACCTACAAGGAGGTGGCCAACTTGCTGGGGGAATATCTCCACAAGTGGGGGGAGGGGGCTGGGGCCACCACCACTGAGGATGTGTACAACCTGGTGGGGTTGGAGCAGCTGTGGGATATTTGCCCCCAGACCTCAAGGTGTGGTTGGCCGCCTGGCAGCCCAAAGACCTGCGCAGGGCAGGGACACTGGCGGATGAGATTGTGGCCAGCAGATCAGGACAGGCGGGAGACTCACACCAGGGTCCCTGCAGGGGAGTCACCCAGAGACCCCTCAAAAGTGGGACTCCAGGAAGCCCAGCCCGGGGGGGGTGGACCAGAATGCCAGGCCTGGACAACCCCCCCATGGGACCTGAGGAACCTGAAATGCAACTTCTGTGGCCAAAAAGGGCCCAAGGTGGTGCAGTGCCAGAGGGGGAAGGAGATGGCAGCCAGACAGGGCCCCAGGAACATTAATTGGGTGGGAGTGCACCCAGCGGATGGCCCACCGGCCCAGGGGGATGCAGTTAACTGGGCGGTGCCAGGGGAGGAGACTGGCGGGGCAGGCCGGCTGGGGAGAGCAAAGCGCCAGCCCCGGAGTGGCCGTACTCAATCCACCGGGTGAGTGTGGAACAAGCCCTGGGGAACAATCGTCACGTCAGCCCCATTGAGGTGGGGGTAGGAGCACCCAGGGGTTCTGGGACGGGGGGCAGAGGTGACACTAGTGCAGCCCAAGCGGGTGGGCCCAGACCAGCTGGTGCCGATGCCGGCCTGACCCCGAGGAGCGTGTTCAGACCCGTCATGGTGCCTGTCGCGAGGACACACCTGAAAGGGGGGCCAAGGAGGGGCCCAAAGAGGTGGGGGTTCATGATCAGCTGCCCATGGAGGTGCTACTGGGAAATGATCTGGAGGACTGGCTGGAGAGTACTCCGAATACCCTGCTCCTCACCTGGAGCCAGAGTCAGCGAGGGGTGCAGGACTGGGGAAGGGAAGCACCAAGGGATGGATGGTGGCAGCCTGGTGCCTCCAGCCCAGGGTGGGGAAACTGAGGCACAACCCTCCGGGGCCGCCATCACCAGCCCAGCAGTGGAGTTCCAGATGGAGCTGCACAGGGATCCCTCTTTAGAGAGGCTGAGCCCCCTGGCTGACCAGGGCAGGGCCGGGTCCCTGTGGGAGGCCCATAGGGAGGGATTCCTGTACTGGGAATGGACTGGCCCAGGACAAACTGAATCCTGGGAGGTGAGGAGGCAGCTGGTGGTGCCCCAGGGGTA
Source organism: Pelochelys cantorii (assembly GCA_032595735.1). NCBI lineage: Eukaryota > Metazoa > Chordata > Testudines > Trionychidae > Pelochelys > Pelochelys cantorii. The sequence goes on from CM064336.1 coordinate 989,919, forward strand.
CTGCCGCAGGCTGCTGTACCTGGCCCACGATATTCCCTTTTCGGGGCACAAAGGAGTCTGGTGCACCAGGCAGAGGCTGCTGCTGAACTTTTACTGGCCCAGGGTCTTTGACACTGTTCACCAATACTGCAGGCCCTGTGACTCCTGCCAGGGGGTGGGGAAAGCCCAGGAGAAGTGTAAAGCAGCTCTGAGGCCTCTGCCCATTGTCGAGGAGCCTTCCAGAAGGTAGCATTGTATATAGTGGGGCCCCGGAGCAGGGCGACCCAGACGGGGAAGAAATACATCCTGGTGGTGGTGGATTTCACTATCCGCTACCCCCGTGGTCACCAACCTGTCGATCGTGATCAACTGGTCGATCCTGGGGGCTCGACTAGTCAATCGCAAGGCTTTCAGGGGGCCCCCTTCTCTGCTCCCCACCCCAAGATGAACCCTGTGCTGACGCTACCTCCAGGGACAACGGAGGTAGTGCGGCTTCCTGCGGGGTGGGGGGGAGTTCTGCAGCTGCGCGCCAGGTCCCGGAAATGCGCAGGCTGCTCGTCCCCCCCCCAAACTGCTGGCGTAGTACCTGAAACACCAGGCCGTCACGCGCTGGGGTCTTTCTTCCCTGCTGCCTTCCCGTGCGTGGGGGAGTCTGGGGCTGCGCCAGCTCCAGCTGCTCAGGAAGTGCGCACTGCCGTGGGGAGCGGAGGAGCAAGGTGTGCGCTGCCCGAGCAGTTGGAGCTGGCACAGTCCGGGACTCCCCCTCCCCCCGTGCAGGAAGGCAGCAGGGGAAGAAAGTCCCTGGCGCGTGACGGACTGGTGTTTCAGGTACCGCCGCTGTTTGGGGGACAGGGGAACATCCCATGCACTTGCTGAGCTTTGGCGCGCAGCTGCAGGATCCCCAGGTACCGGTCCCTGTTCCTTCCCCCCCACCCAGACCCCCACAAGTACCCTGTCCCCTAAGCCCCAGCACCCACTGGCACCCTACCCCAGCACCCACTGGCACCCTGCCCCAGCACCCATTGGCACCCTGTCCCCTGCCCCAGCACACACCAGTACCCTGTCCCCTGCTCTGGAACCCACCGGCATCCTGTCTCCTGCCCCAACATTCTGTTCCCTACCCCCAGCACCCTGTCCCCTGCCCCGGCACCCACTGGCACCCTGTCCCCTACCTCAGCACCCTGCCACAGCACCCTGTCCCCTGTCCCCACCAGCACAGTTGGGGCCACATTAGTGAGGCTTGAGGGGTTTGGAGGGGTTGTGTTTTTGTATCTCATTTGTGTGGCCCCGACCAACTTTTCTGTGGGTCAATGACTCCCTGACACAAGACAGATTCCCCGCCCCCCTCATAAATAAAGACGATGCAGAAACTTTTTGTGTTTGACACAGTATCTTATTTCAAAATGAAGCCTGGCCAACAAACCCCCAATTGGGGCCAAGCCCTCATCTGGCCACAGCATCGTAGCACTCCTGTATCCCCCACCCTGACCCCAAATCTGAGCCTATCATACACCAGAACCCCCTGTCCCGAGCCTTTCGCATCCCCAGACTCCTGCACCCCCACATCCTCAGTCTTCTGCCACAACACTCTTGCACCATCCACACACTGCAAACCTGTGTCCTGAGCCCATCATACTCCCAACCTCCCTGCCCTGAGCCCCTCACACACCCCAACCCAAACTCCTGCACCCTCACAGCCACAAGCCTGTGGCTTGCTCAGTACCCCAACCCTACAGCTGACCCCAACACTGCCCGGCCTGGAGCCCCCTCTCCGAGCCAGCCTCCCCTTCTCCACCTCCTCCTGCATCCAAATTCCCTCCCAGAGCTTGCACCTCTCACCCCTTCCCACACCCAAATCCCTCATTCCGACCCCAGAGCCCACACATCCTGTCTCCACCCAGGGAGGGTACAGCTAGACTGCAGGAGGTTTTCCAGCAAACACGCTCTTTTGGCAGCCCCTGTATACCCTGTTCCACGAGGAATAAGGGGGCTTCCAAAAGAAGGGTTTTTGCAACATTTGGCCCAGTCTAGACAGGCCAGAAGTCGGAAAAAATCTCGTTCAACAGAAGGATTGGAAAAAAGCGGCAGTGTAGCTGTACCCTGAGAGTGTATAAGGGCTGGGGCTAGCAAGTGATGGAGAGAAGGGGAACAGAAAGGGCGGGGCCTCAAGAAAGGGGTGGGGTCTTGGGGAAGGGGCGGGCTAGATCTTGGCTTGTCCTGACATTTAAAAAGTGATCTTGGGTGTAAAAAGGTTGGAGACCCCTGCGCTACCCCAAGGCCATGGCTCTGCCCTCTATCCAGGCAGACACGGTGGCAGACGCACTGCTGGCCATTTTCAGCAGGGTGGGGTTCCCCCAGGAGGTCCTCACGGATCAGGGATCCAGCTTCATGTCGGCCCCGCTCTGGTGCTTGTGGGAGAAATGGTCCAGCGCACCTGGGCCTCGGCGTATCACCCCAGTCCAACGGGCCAGTGGGGGAGATTTAATAGGACCCTGAAGCAGATGCTGGAGGCCTTTATGCACCGGCACCCGCAGGACTGGGACGAGAACCTGCCTCCCCCGCTATCTGCACACAGGGAGGTGCCCCGAGGGGCCACCCGGTTCCCCCGACCGAGCCAGGGTGCAGGAGAAGAGTGCGGAGAGCCCCGGGCTTGCTGAGAGATGAGTGGGAGGGGGAGGCCGTCCTGGCTTTCCGGGAGCGGCTCGCTGAGCTCATGGGCCTGGCCGGGGAGACCCTGGCCCAGGCCCAGAGGAGGCAGAAAGCCTGATACGACCACTCTGTGCGGTCCACTCCTACGCCACCGGGGACCAAGTGATGCTCCTCACCCCGGTGAGGAAGAACAAGCTGTGGGCAGCCTGGGACGGTCCCTTCCAGGTCATCAGACAGGTAACGAGGTGAGCGCTGGAGTGGAGCTGCCCAGCCAGGCCCACCGCCAGCGGGTGACCATGTCAGCACGACGAAGCCGTACTGGGACAGGGAGAGGCTGGTGCTGGCCGCGTGCGGGAAGGGGGAGGATCCCCTGGTGGGTCTCCTCCCAGAGGCCGAGGCTGGTGCCTCGCTGGAGTCAGTCCCCCTCTCGGACCAGCTAAACCTGGCCCAGCAGGCAGAGATCAGGGAGGTGCTGTGTTCCTACCCGCAGCTGTTCTCCTGGCCCGGGCTCACTAACCTCGCTGTGTACCGTGGAGACGGGGGCCCATCCCCCCATCCAGTGTACCCCTTTCTGGATCACTTGGAAAGCAGCCCGGGACCTGGAGAGGGAGGTGGGGGACATGCTGGCTTTTGGGGTAATCCAGCCTCCTCCAGCCCCTGGTCTTCCCCACTAGTGCTGGTCCCCAAGAAGGATGGGACAATCCGGGTGTGCGTGGACTGTCAGAAACTCAAGGCCATCATCGTGTCCAATGCCTACCCCATGCCCAGGACTGATGAGATCCTAGACAAGTTGGGAGGGGCCCAGTTCCTCATTACTATGGACCTTATCAAAGGGTACTGGCAGGTGCCCTTGGACCCGGAGGCCAGGGTGAAGTCGGACTTCATCACCCCACTAGGGCTCTTTGAGTTCCTGGTCCAGCGCCTGGTGGGTCAGTTACTGAGGGGGATGGAGGACTTTGCTTTGGCTTATATTGATGATATCTGTGTCTTTAGCCCATCCTGGGGGGACCACGTGACCCAGGTGAAGAAGGTGCCAGGCCGTCTCCAGGAGGCTGGGCTGACCATAAAAACTGGGAAGTGCAGGGTGGGGATGGCGGAGGTGATGTATCTGGGCCCCAAGGTGGGGAGCGGCTGGCTGAAGCCAGAGCTGGACAAGGTGGAAGCCATCTCGGACTGTCCCACTCCCCAGACCAAGAAGCAGGGCCAGGCTCTCGTTGGGATGGCCGGGTACTACTGGAGGTTTGTGCCCCATATTAGCACCCTGGCCGCTCCCCTGACAGAGCTGTGCAGGAAGGGCCGGCCCAGCGAGGGGTCTGGACCGAGTGGTGCCAGGGGCTCTCGTGGCACTGAAGGAGGCCCTCAGCCAGGGCCCGGGGCTGGTCAGCCCGGAGTGCAGCAAACCCGCCCTGGTGTTCACTGACGCCTCCGACACTGGGCTGGGCGCAGCGCTAAGCAAAAAGCTGCTGCCCCGGGAGCAGAGCTACGCAGCCAGAGAGCAGGGCGCTGGCCCTGGGGTGGGCCCTGCAAAAGCCGCAGCCCTGTCTGTGTGGGCCGCATCTCACAGCAGGGTCCATGTTAAGGGGAGTGCCAATGTCACAGCCAATGCCTTATCCTGGAGCGGGGGCCTGAACTTCCCCAGGCCACAGGCTGAGTGACCCTGTTCAATTCACTCTTGAAGGGGGGAGAGGTGTGAGGAAGTGGGGAGGTTTGGGGGGTGCAGAGGGGGGCTGCATGCAGAGGGGCGCTCAGTGCCCGGATGTTACTGGTTCAATGTGACAAGGGGGAGGGGGTTTGGGGGGTGCAGAGGGGGGCTGCATGCAGAGGGGCGCTCAGTGCCTGGATGTTACTGGTTCAATGTGACAAGGGGGAGGAGGTTTGAGGGGTGCAGAGGAGGGCTCCATGCAGAGGGGTGCTCAGTGCCTGGATGTTACTGGTTCAATGTGACGGGGGGGGGCGGTGTTTCTTGTTCCAGAGAACAGCCCAGATCTGGAGCCATGGTGCCTGGTACCCTGGTGACCCCAGCCCTGCTCAGAGGACACGGCCGGCTCCGGGCAGACCACAGACAAGGGGCTGCAGAGGGGGGACCTCAGCGACTGGCCCAGCTGGTCCCAGTGAGAGGAGAACATTAGACGGGGAGGGGAGGGGGGAAAAGAGGGGCCAGTCGACCCTGTTACTTGGGGGGAGAGAACAGATGCGGGAGGGGCTGTTGCTGGGGGTATTGGAGGCTCTGCTGGGCAACTGGGGCTGTTCTTGGGGGGCTGAGAGCAGAGCAGGCAGGACTCAGCCGGCTGCAGGGGAGATTCAGACCAGATGGGCTGAGGGACCCTTTGCTGTTCAAAGCTCCATAACCCCTCCTGCTGGGTGCTGGCTGGGAGTCGCTCTGGGCTGGAGAACAGGGCTGGGCTAGTCCCTCTGGAAGCGGAGGCCCCGGGGCCCAGAGGGAGGGGACCTCCCCAGGGGGCTTGCAGGCGGCTATAGGCCCTGAGAGGCGCCGTCCCGGAGGCGGAGGGGCGGACCCCCCAGGTGAGAGTGGGACCCCCAAGAGAGGGTCGCTGCACTGGAGTGGGCCCCCCCTGAGAAGTGTGGGGCATCCCCAGGCCCCGCTCCCCCCTCTGGCCCCATAGCCAACCAAGCCTGGCTCGCACACGCAGCAGCCAGCCCCGACTCTGCCCTTTGTCCTGCCTCCTGGCTAAAGGACTCAGCTGGCCACGCCCCTGCCCGCTCAGCTTACAGAGGCATCAGCCCCTGTGTAGTGGGGGAGACACTCAGGGACATTCCCAGCCCCACCTCGCTACTGGCGCAGGGCCCAGGGAAACTGAGGCACGCCCAGGGTCACCACAGGGCAGGACTCACGTGCCGTGCCACCAGCAAACAGCGAATGCGCTGCCCACCTGCTCGGGGAGCTGCCGGGCAGGGCTCTGGCTCAGTGCCCCCGGCAGGCTGCAGGGCTCCCCAAAGCGTGCGACAAGCTGCCCTGGCCCCCAGCCCTGAGCGGGGCCCGGTCCCGCCTTCCAGGGGCTGGGGGCCCACCGCCGTCGTGGGGCGCCGCCGGGAGCTCCAGCCCCTTTGAAACGCCAGGCCCTGAGATAATTGCTCCCCCCCCCCGTGGGGCTTTTCACAGCAGCCTGTAACCTGCTAGTAGCCCCCCTGTGCTCCCTCACGCCGGGGGGTTAATGGGCCCTGGAAACCTGCGCTAAGCGCTCATTGCAACAAGCGCTTTCTTCTGGCAGGCCGGGCCCTGCTGCAGCCCCGGCTGCACTAGGACCCAGGTGTACAGGAAGCCGCGTGCACCCACCTGCCCTTCGCCAGGGGAGGGGACTGCGCCCAGGGTGCGGCCCAGCCCAGCGCACGGAGCCGCGCAGCCAGCTGGGAGCCCAGGGCGCTGCTGGGGGCTGTGGGGCAAGCCCTGAGCCAGGTGCCCTGTTGTGGGGCTGGCCGTGCCCTGCAGGACCCCAGGCCCGGGGAGCCGGCGGGAGGCCCCTGGTGCCGCTCTGACCTTGCAGGCCCAGGAAATGCAGGCTGTGGGCATCGGGCTCTTCCTCCTGCTCCTGCCCAGAGTGGGGCTCCACGCCCCCCCCAGCTCCGTCAACTGCTCCCAGGTGCGTGCGGGCTGGGCCTGGGCCCGGGGGCGGGCTGGGGCTGCTGTGCTGGCCCCCTAGAGAACACCCCAGTTATCTCCCGGGGCCGGGCCCGGCCTGAGCGCGCCCAGACCTGCGGGGGTCTGTGTCAGCTGGTAGCCCCCCGCCTGCCTGAGCACGCCCGGGTCTGTGGGGCTCTGTGTCAGCTGGTAGCCCCCCGCCTCCCTGAGCGCGCCCGGGTCTGTGGGGGGTCTGTGTCAGCTGGTAGCCCCCCGCCTGCCTGAGCACGCCCGGGTCTGTGGGGCTCTGTGTCAGCTGGTAGCCCCCCGCCTGCCTGAGCACGCCCGGGTCTGTGGGGCTCTGTGTCAGCTGGTTGCCCCCCGCCTCCCTGAGCGCGCCCGGGTCTGTGGGGGGTCTGTGTCAGCTGGTAGCCCCCCGCCTCCCTGAGCGCGCCCGGGTCTGTGGGGGGTCTGTGTCAGCTGGTAGCCCCCTGCCTGCCTGAGCGCGCCCGGGTCTGTGGGGGTCTGTGTCAGCTGGTAGCCCCCCGCCTCCCTGAGCGCGCCCGGGTCTGTGGGGGGTCTGTGTCAGCTGGTAGCCCCCTGCCTGCCTGAGCGCGCCCGGGTCTGTGGGGGTCTGTGTCAGCTGGTAGCCCCCCGCCTCCCTGAGCGCGCCCAGACCTGTGGGTGTCTGTGTCAGCTGGTAGCCCCCCGCCTCCCTGAGCGCGCTCGGGTCTGTGGGGCTCTGTGTCAGCTGGTAGCCCCCCGCCTCCCTGAGCGCGCTCGGGTCTGTGGGGGTCTGTGTCAGCTGGTAGCCCCCCGCCTCCCTGAGCGCGCCCAGACCTGTGGGTGTCTGTGTCAGCTGGTAGCTCCCCGCCTCCCTGAGCGCGCTCGGGTCTGTGGGGGTCTGTGTCAGCTGGTAGCCCCCCGCCTCCCTGAGCGCGCCCAGACCTGTGGGGCTCTGTGTCAGCTGGTAGCCCCCCGCCTCCCTGAGCGAGCCCGGGTCTGTGGGGGTCTGTGTCAGCTGGTAGCCCCCCGCCTCCCTGAGCGCGCCCAGACCTGTGGGTGTCTGTGTCAGCTGGTAGCCCCCCGCCTCCCTGAGCGCGCTCGGGTCTGTGGGGCTCTGTGTCAGCTGGTAGCCCCCCGCCTCCCTGAGCGCGCTCGGGTCTGTGGGGCTCTGTGTCAGCTGGTAGCCCCCCGCCTGCCTGAGCACGCCCGGGTCTGTGGGGGTCTGTGTCAGCTGGTAGCCCCCCGCCTGCCTGAGCGCGCCCAGACCTGTGGGTGTCTGTGTCAGCTGGTAGCCCCCTGCCTGCCTGAGCGCGCCCGGGTCTGTGGGGGTCTGTGTCAGCTGGTAGCCCCCTGCCTGCCTGAGCAGCGCCCGGGTCTGTGGGGGTCTGTGTCAGCTGGTAGCCCCCCGCCTGCCTGAGCGCGCCCAGACCTGTGGGTGTCTGTGTCAGCTGGTAGCCCCCCGCCTCCCTGAGCGCGCTCGGGTCTGTGGGGCTCTGTGTCAGCTGGTAGCCCCCCGCTTCCCTGAGCGCGCTCGGGTCTGTGGGGGTCTGTGTCAGCTGGTAGCCCCCCGCCTGCCTGAGCACGCCCGGGTCTGTGGGGGTCTGTGTCAGCTGGTAGCCCCCCGTCTCCCTGAGCGCGCCCAGACCTGTGGGTGTCTGTGTCAGCTGGTAGCCCCCCGCCTCCCTGAGCGCGCTCGGGTCTGTGGGGCTCTGTGTCAGCTGGTAGCCCCCCGCCTGCCTGAGCGCGCCCGGGTCTGTGGGGGTCTGTGTCAGCTGGTAGCCCCCTGCCTGCCTGAGCGCGCCCGGGTCTGTGGGGCTCTGTGTCAGCTGGTAGCCCCCCGCCTCCCTGAGCGTGCCCGGGTCTGTGGGGGTCTGTGTCAGCTGGTAGCCCCCCGCCTCCCTGAGCGCGCCCGGGTCTGTGGGGCTCTGTGTCAGCTGGTAGCCCCCCGCCTCCCTGAGCGCGCCCTGACCTGTGGGGGTCTGTGTCAGCTGGTAGCCCCCCGCCTCCCTGAGCGCGCCCAGACCTGTGGGGCTCTGTGTCAGCTGGTAGCCCCCCGCCTCCCTGAGCGCGCCCGGGTCTGTGGGGCTCTGTGTCAGCTGGTAGCCCCCCGCCTGCCTGAGCGCGCCCAGGCCTGTGGGGGTCTGTGTCAGCTGGTAGCCCCCCGCCTCCCTGAGCGCGCCCGGGTCTGTGGGGCTCTGTGTCAGCTGGTAGCCCCCCGCCTGCCTGAGCGTGCCCGGGCCTGAGGGGGTCTGTGTCAGCTGGTAGCCCCCCGCCTGCCTGAGCGTGCCCGGGCCTGTGGGGGTCTGTGTCAGCTGGTAGCCCCCCGCCTGCCTGAGCGCGCCCGGGCCTGTGGGGCTCTGTGTCAGCTGGTAGCCCCCCGCCTCCCTGAGCGCGCCCGGGCCTGAGGGGGTCTGTGTCAGCTGGTAGCCCCCCGCCTCCCTGAGCGCGCCCGGGCCTGAGGGGGTCTGTGTCAGCTGGTAGCCCCCCGCCTCCCTGAGCGCGCCTGGGCCTGAGGGGGTCTGTGTCAGCTGGTAGCCCCCCGCCTCCATGAGCGCGCCAGGGCCTGTGGGGCTCTGTGTCAGCTGGTAGCCCCCCGCCTCCCTGAGCGCGCCAGGGCCTCCCTGAGCGCGCCAGGGCCTCCCTGAGCGCGCCAGGGCCTGTGGGGGTCTGTGTCAGCTGGTAGCCCCCCGCCTGCCTGAGCGCGCCCGGGTCTGTGGGGGTCTGTGTCAGCTGGTAGCCCCCCGCCTCCCTGAGCGCGCCCAGACCTGTGGGGGTCTCTGTCAGCTGGTAGCCCCCCGCCTCCCTGAGCGCGCCCAGACCTGTGGGGGTCTGTGTCAGCTGGTAGCCCCCCGCCTCCCTGAGCGCGCCCAGACCTGTGGGGTCTGTGTCAGCTGGTAGCCCCCCGCCTGCCTGAGCGCGCCCGGGTCTGTGGGGCTCTGTGTCAGCTGGTAGCCCCCCGCCTCCCTGAGCGCGCCCGGGCCTGTGGGGGTCTGTGTCAGCTGGTAGCCCCCCGCCTCCCTGAGCGCGCCCGGGCCTGTGGGGGTCTGTGTCAGCTGGTAGCCCCCCGCCTCCCTGAGCGCGCCCGGGCCTGTGGGGCTCTGTGTCAGCTGGTAGCCCCCCGCCTCCCTGAGCGCGCCCGGGCCTGTGGGGGTCTGTGTCAGCTGGTAGCCCCCCGCCTGCCTGAGCGCGCCCGGGCCTGTGGGGCTCTGTGTCAGCTGGTAGCCCCCCGCCTCCCTGAGCGCGCCCGGGCCTGTGGGGCTCTGTGTCAGCTGGTAGCCCCCCGCCTCCCTGAGCGCGCCCGGGCCTGAGGGGGTCTGTGTCAGCTGGTAGCCCCCCGCCTCCCTGAGCGCGCCAGGGCCTGTCGGGGTCTGTGTCAGCTGGTAGCCCCCCGCCTCCTGAGCGCGCCGGGCCTGCGGGGCTCTGTGTCAGCTGGTAGCCCCCCGCCTCCCTGAGCGCGCGGGCCCCTGGGCCCAGGGCGGGGGTCTGTGTCAGCTGGTAGCCCCCCGCCTGCCTGAGCGCGCCCGGGCCTGTGGGGGTCTGTGTCAGCTGGTAGCCCCCCGCCTCCCTGAGCGCGCCCAGGACCTGTGGGGGTCTCTGTCAGCTGGTAGCCCCCCGCCTCCCTGAGCGCGCCCGGGCCTGTGGGGGTCTGTGTCAGCTGGTAGCCCCCCGCCTCCCTGAGCGCGCCCGGGCCTGTGGGGGTCTGTGTCAGCTGGTAGCCCCCCGCCTGCCTGAGCGCGCCCGGGTCTGTGGGGCTCTGTGTCAGCTGGTAGCCCCCCGCCTCCCTGAGCGCGCCCGGGTCTAGTAGCCCCCCGCCTGCCTGAGCGCACCCGGGCCTGTGGGGGTCTGTGTCAACTGGTAGCCCCCCGCCTCCCTGAGCGCGCCCGGGCCTGCGGGGGGTCTGTGTCAGCTGGTAGCCCCCCGCCTCCCTGAGCGCGCCCGGGCCTGTGGGGCTCTGTGTCAGCTGGTAGCCCCCCACCTCCCTGAGCGCGCCTGGGCCTGAGGGGGTCTGTGTCAGCTGGTAGCCCCCCGCCTCCCTGAGCGTGCCAGGGCCTGTGGGGCTCTGTGTCAGCTGGTAGCCCCCTGCCTGCCTGAGCACGCCCAGGCCCACGGGGGTCTGTGTCAGCTGGTAGCCCCCCACCTCCCTGAGCACGCCCGGGCCCGCGGGGGTCTGTGTCAGCTGGTAGCCCCCTGCCTGCCTGGCACGGCTTGGCCCCCGCCCCGGCAGAGGGCAAGTGGGCTGAGTGGGTCTGGTGCCAAGCGTGGGGCTGGGACGGGGCAGGCCCTGCCCTGGGCTGGCCTCTGCTGGGCACCAACTGGAGACAGCTCAGCCGCAGCCGGCTGTGTGCACAGCCTCCACTCATGCGCCCGATGGGCTGGGCAAGCTGAGGGACTGGGCTCAGCAGCTCTGCAGGGAGCTCCACAGGCCCCGGTCAGCCCTGGGGTCCCTCGGCCTCTCTGACCAGGTGCCCCCGGGGGTGGGCTCCCAGTGCGGGCTGCTGTGTGGGCCCTGGGAATTGGGCGGGGGTCGTGCTGTGGGCCCTGTGCAGGGGGCGCGGGCACTGGGCGGGGGGGGGGCCTGTGCGGGCACTGGGCAGGGGGTGCGGTGCGGGCTGCACCGCGGGCCTTGGGCAGGGGGCGCGGGCACTGGGTGGGGGGCTGCGCTGCGGGCACTGGGCAGGGGGTGCGGTGCGGGCACTGGGTGGGTGGGGCCTGTGCGGGCACTGGGCGGGGGCTGCACTGAGGGCCCTGGGCAGGGGGCACGGGCACTGGGTGGGGGGCTGCGCTGCGGGCACTGGGCAGGGGGCTGCACTGCGGGCACTGGGCAGGGGACGCAGGCACTGGGTGGGGGGCTGCACTGCGGGCACTGGGCAGGGGGCGTGGGCACTGGGTGGGGGGCTGCGCTGCAGGCACTGGGCGGGGGGGGCCTGTGCGGGCACTGGGCAGGGGGTGCGGTGCCGGCACTGGGTGGGTGGGGCCTGTGCAGGCACTGGGCGGGGGGCTGCACTGTGGGCCGCACTGCGGGCCCTGGGCAGGGGGCGCGGGCACTGGGTGGGGGGCTGCGCTACGGGCACTGGGCGGGGGGGGCCTGTGTGGGCACTGGGCAGGGGGTGCGGTGCCGGCACTGGGTGGGTGGGGCCTGTGCAGGCACTGGGCGGGGGGCTGCACTGTGGGCCGCACTGTGGGCCCTGGGCAGGGGGCGCGGGCACTGGGCGGGGGGCTGCGTTGCGGGCACTGGGCAGGGGGTGCGGTGCGGGCACTGGGCGGGTGGTGCGGTGCGGGCACTGGGCAGGGGGTGCGGTGCAGGCACTGGGCGGGTGGTGCGCTGCGGGCACTGGGCGGGTGGTGCGGTGCGGGCACTGGGCAGGGGGTGCGCTGCGGGCACTGGGCAGGTGGTGCGGTGCGGGCACTGGGCAGGGGGTGCGGTGCAGGCACTGGGTGGGTGGTGCCTGTGTGGGCACTGGGTGGGGGGCTACACTGCGGGCCCTGGGCAGGGGGTGGGCACTGGGTGGGGGGCGCGGTGCGGGCACTGGGCGGGGGGGGCCTGTGCGGGCACTGGGTGGGGGGTGTGGTGCGGGCACTGGGTGGCGGGCTCTTTGCTCAGCTGACAAACCAGCCAGGCCTGGCTGCTGGGCCATAGCCAGGCCTGCTAGCATGGCCATGGAGACGGGGCTGGATGCAGGTAGCTTGCTTGGAGCAGGGAGTCAGCGGGGCCATGCCAGGGCCAGGTTGTGGGGCTCAGGCTGCCACTGCCCATGGCTCAGTTGCCTTCTGTGGGGGAGCAGCAGGGGTGATGCTGACCCCTGCTTTGGCACCCGCGGAGCCAGACAGAGCCTCCTCCCTCTGGAGTCTGTGCTGCCTAGAGCCGCTGCCTACTGCAGCCCCTGCCCCACCCAGCAGGGGGCGCTGTAGGAGCAGGGCGCTGGCTGGGGGGCGCTCCCAGCAGTGAGTACTGGCAGGGGGGGGGCGCTGGCTGGGGGGCTCCATGCTGCGGAGGCAGCGTGTGAATGGGGAGGGCCTGGTTTCTTCCTGATCTTTCTCTTCTTCCTCTGCAGGGCCTGTCCTGCCGGCTGCTGGGTAAGTGCCCTGTTGCAGTGCCATCTCTGGGGCATGGGGGTAGGCAGGCAGAATCCTGTCCGGTGTCTGCCCCTCCTGCCCCACAGCAAGTGGCTGGCTCCCCGCTCCATGCTCTGGTGCCTGCAGAGATGGGCAGAGTCCCTTGGAGACTTTGCTGCCTAGAGAGTGTGCCAGGTGCCCCCACGCCCACGCCCACGGGGGGAGTGTGCCAGGCGCCCCCACGCCCACGCCCACGGGGGGAGTGTGCCAGGCGCCCCCACGCCCATGGGGGGAGTGTACCAGGTGCCCCAGCGCCCCCACGCCCACGGGGGGAGTGTACCAGGCGCCCCGCCGCCCCCACGCCCACGGGGGGAGTGTGCCAGGTGCCCCCACGCCCACGGGGGGAGTGTGCCAGGCCCCCACGCCCACGGGGGGAGTGTGCCAGGCGCCCTCACGCCCACGGGGGGGTGTGCCAGGCGCCCTGCCGCTCACGCCCACGGGGGCTCCAGTGCTGCCAGGCGGCCCACGCCACGTGTGAATGGGGAGTGTGCCTGGTTTCTTCCTGATCTTTCTCTTCTTCCTCTGCCCACGGGGGGAGTGTACCTGCCCGCCGCTCCACGCCAGGGTAAGTGCCCTGTTGCCAGTGCCATCCACTGGGGCACGGGGGTAGTGTGCCAGGCCCCCACGAATCCTCGTCGGGAGTGTGCCAGGCGCCCTCCTGCCCACGGGGAGTGTGCAAGTGCGCCCTGCCGCTCCCACGCTCACGGGGGGAGTGCTGCCAGGTGCCCCCACGCCCACGGGGGCAGAGTGCCTTGGAGCCCCCACTTTGCTGCCATGGGGGGAGTGTGCCAGGTGCCCCACGCCCACGCCCACGGGGGGAGTGTACCAGGCGCCCCGCCGCCCCCACGCCCACGGGGGGAGTGTGCCAGGTGCCCCCACGCCCACGGGGGGAGTGTGCCAGGCCCCCACGCCCACGGGGGGAGTGTGCCAGGCGCCCTCACGCCCACGGGGGGAGTGTGCCAGGCGCCCTGCCGCCCCCACGCCCACGGGGGGAGTGTGCCAGGCGCCCCCACGCCCATGGGGGGAGTGTGCCAGGCGCCCCGCTGCCCCCACGCCCACGGGGGGAGTGTGCCAGGCGCCCCGCTGCCCCCACGCCCACGGGGGGAGTGTGCCAGGCGCCCCGCCGCCCCCACGCCCACGGGGGGAGTATACCAGGTGCCCCAGCGCCCCCACGCCCACTGGCCAGAGACAATAGGCAGTGGGGGCCAGACAGACCAAATAACAGCGAATGAGGGTGTGTCACCCTCAGTCCCTGCCCCCAGATGCTAGCAAGGTGGGGTCTCTGCCCACGCCCAGCCCTGTCTCTGGCAAGGGTGCTCCCACTGCAGAGTGGGCCCAGTGCCCAGCCGGTGCCAGGCCTGTCGCAGGGCCCCTGCCGTGTTCCTGGGCGTGCCCACAGGCTGGCTCTCTTCCCTGGCAGAGGCGGACGTGCTGTGCAGCCCAGGGGCCGAGGTCCCGGCCTCGGGGCCCGTGCTGGTCCCGACCCGCATGAGGATGGAGTCTGTGCTGCGCTGTGTGGAGGCCTGGGACTGCTTGCCCTGCGTGCGGGTGGAGGTGCAGCTGGCCGTGCTGGGTGAGAGCCGCTGGGCGGAGCGGTGGCCCCCGGGGCAGCATCGGGCGGGGGGCTGCGCCGCGCCCTGGGCCCCCTGGTGCCGGAGGGGTGAGTGGCCCTGGCTGGACGCCTGTGGGGCGCAGCCTGGGCAGCGTCTCTCTCTCTTCCAGGGCCCCAGGAGGCGGCAGCAGGGCAGGGGATCGGAGACGGGCCCAGGACGGACGCCCCGCAGCGCCCGGACAGCGGTGAGGGCCCGTGGGCGGCGCGGTGGCACCGGCCCGGCGCCTCTCCCCTCTGCCGCTCACGGTCCTTTGCTCCTGTCTCTTAGGGCCCCTGCTGAGCTCCCTGCTGCTCTCAGCCCACACCTACCCCTCCTTCCCGCTGCGTCGCCATCGAGGTCCGGCTGCCCCGCCCGCTCGCCCGCCCCAACCGCACCGTGGTACGTGGCCCCTCCCAGGGCCTGGAAGGGGGTCGTCTCCAGCCCCTGCAGACAAGGGGGGCTGGGCCGGCCCCGGCTGAGGGCCCTGCTGCCTGGGGGTGTGGTGGGGGGGCTGGGCCGGCCCCGGCTGAGGGCCCTGCTCCCAGGTGGGGGTGGGGTGGGGTGGGGGGCTGGACCGGCCCCGGCTGAGGGCCCTGCTGCCTGGGGGTGTGGGTGGGTGGGGGGCTGGGCCGGCCCCGGCTGAGGGCCCTGCTCCCAGGTGGGGTGGGGTGGGGTGGGGGGCTGGACCGGCCCCGGCTGAGGGCCCTGCTGCCTGGGGGTGGGGTGCGGGTGGGGGGCTGGGCCGGCCCCGGCTGAGGGCCCTGCTGCCTGGGGGTGGGGTGGGGTGGGGGGCTGGGCCGGCCCCGGCTGAGGGCCCTGCTGCCTGGGGGTGGGGTGGGGGGCTGGGCCGGCCCCGGCTGAGGGCCCTGCTGCCTGGGGTGGGGTGGGGTGGGGGGCTGGCCCGGCCCCGGCTGAGGGCCCTGCTGCCTGGGGGTGGGGTGGGGGGCTGGGCCGGCCCCGGCTGAGGGCCCTGCTGCCTGGGGGGGGTGGGGTGGGGGGCTAGGGCCGGCCCCGGCTGAGGGCCCTGCTGCCTGGAGGGTGGGGTGGGGGGCTGGGCCGGCCCCGGCTGAGGGCCCTGCTCCCAGGTGGGGGTGGGGTGGGGTGGGGGGCTGGGCCGGCCCCGGCTGAGGGCCCTGCTGCCTGGGTGAGGGTGGGGTGGGGGGCTGGCCCGGCCCTGGCTGAGGGCCCTGCTGCCAGTGGGGGGGTGGGGTGGGGGGCTGGGCCGGCCCCGGCTGAGGGCCCTGCTGCCTGGGTGTGGGGTGGGGTGGGGGGCCGGCCCGGCCCTGGCTGAGGGCCCTGCTCCCAGGTGGGGGTGGGGTGGGGGGCTGGGCCGGCCCCAGCTGAGGGCCCTGCTCCCAGGTGGGGGTGCGGTGGGGGGCCGGGCCGGCCCTGGCTGAGGGCCCTGCTCCCAGGGTGGGGGTGGGTGCGGTGGGGGGCTGGGCCGGCCCTGGCTGAGGGCCCTGCCCCCCAGTGGGGCTCCGCGTGTGGTTTCACGGTGCTTCGAGGCCAGCCCTGGCAAGGAGAGGCCCTGCACCTCACGGTGGGGGTACGTGGGGAGCCGGCCGGCACCAGGCTGAGGGCCCTGCTCCCAGATGGGGGACGGTGGGTGCCAGGTGCCGCGCCCTGGCTAATGCGGCACAGCTCCCAGGGTGGGGGTGGGTGCGGTGGGGGGCTGGGCCGGCCCTGGCTGAGGGCCCTGCCCCCCAGGGCTCCCTGTGGTTTCACTGCTTCGAGGCAGCCCTGCAAGGAGAGGTGCACCTCACGTCCTACACGAGCCCCCGGCACCAGGAGGCCCTGAGCCAGATGCACCGTGTGCCAGGTGAGCGCCCGTAATGCGGCACAGCCCCTGCGGCTGCTGGCCCTTTCCCTGCCCAGCCCAGCCTGCTGACCCCCTCCTTGTCTGCCCCATAGACTGTTCCTGGCCTGCAGCACAGGGTGCCATGCGGCCGTGCCAAGGTAAGAGCTTGTCGCTAGTTCACGGCCCCCTTGCCGGGCATCTGTGGGAGCCGAAGCCCCAGCAGGCGTGCCCCCATTCCGGGTGGTGCTCACGGGGTACCCTGGGCCTGGCAGCCGGCCCAGCTCCAGCCCCTCTGCCCCGCCGAAGCTAGGCACAAGCAACTTGAGGGTTACCCACTGAGGCCATGGCAGGGCGAGGGCAGTGAGGTGGATTGCTGGGATGGGGATCACCAGGGCTGGGGCTCTATAGGCTTGAGGTCCCTGGGGGCTCTCTGGGCTGGGTGAGGGAGGGGTTCTAGTGGGGGTGAGGGGCTCTGGGCTGGGCGGGGGTCCCCTGGGCTGGGCGGGGGTGCCTGGGGGGCCCTCTGGGCTGGGCGGGGGTCCCTGGGGGTTCTCTGGGCTGGGCGGGGGTCCCTGGGGGGCTCTCTGGCTGGCTCGCGCTCACTGTCCGTGGCAGTGCCCCGGCTGCAGGTCTCCGTGGGGCTGGAGTACGTGGTGGTGCAGTTGCAGGAGGTGCCTGTGGCCCAGAATTTCACCGTGTGGTTCTATTGGAACCAGACCCATGGACCCAAGGGACTCTGGACAGAGGTGAGTGTGGGGCCTGCCCCAGAGCCCCTCCGCCCCATGCCCTGCGCTCCCGCCCCGCCCTGCCCCATGGCCCAGCCGAGCAGCCTCTAGTTCTCCAGGGGTGGGGGGCAGAGGTGTGATCCCGGGGCTGTGAGCCAGGGTCCTGTCCCAGCATTGGCAGCAGCTGGAATTAGCCTTTCCTGCCCTGTGCCGCGGGGCGCTGCCGCTGCCCCTGCCCCTGCCCCTCCCCCTCCCCGGGGGGCCTTGTGGCAGCGGCAGGGCAATGAGGGGATGCCAGGCTGGGAGCTGGCTAGCAGGTGACCAGTGTCTGCTCTGTTCCTGTCTGCAGCGGGGGACCCAGAACTACAGCCTGCCCTCTGCCCAGCTACTGCCCTGCCTCTGCCTGCAGGTAGGGCCTAGCGGGGGCGCTGAGAGCGGAGGATCCCCAGAGCGGAATGGGGGGCTGGAGGAGGCGCTGAGAGCCGGGGGATTCCCAGAGCGGAATAGGGGGGTGGAGGGGCACTGAGAGCCAGGGGATCCCCAGAGCCGAATGGGGGGGGACTGGAGGGGGCACTGAGAGCCGGGGGATCCCCAGAGCCGAATGGGGGTGGGACTGGAGGGGGCACTGAGAGCCAGGGGATCCCCAGAGCAGAATGGGAGGGGACTGGAGGGGGCACTGAGAGCTGGGGATCTCCAGAGCAGAATGGGGGGTGCTGAGAGCCGGGGATCTCCAGAGCAGAATGGGGGGGGGGTGGAGGGGCCCTGAGAGCCAGGGGATCCCCAGAGCCGAATGGGGGAAGGACTGGAGGGGGCACTGAGAGCCAGGGGATCCCCAGAGCGGAATGGGGGGGGGTGGAGGGGGCAGTGAGAGCCAGGGGATCCCCAGAGCGGAATGGGGGGGGACTGGAGGGGGCACTGAGAGCCAGGGGATCCCCAGAGCCGAATGGGGGAAGGACTGGAGGGGGCACTGAGAGCCAGGGGATCCCCAGAGCGGAATGGGGGGGCTGGAGGGGGCACTGAGAGCCAGGGGATCCCCAGAGCGGAATGGGGGGGCTGGAGGGGGCACTGAGAGCCAGGGGATCCCCAGAGCGGAATGGGGGGGCTGGAGGGGGCACTGAGAGCCAGGGGATCCCCAGAGCAGAATGGGGGGGCTGGAGGGGGCACTGAGCACCAGGGTGGGGGGATGGGATTGCTTTGTCGTGCCATACACTGTGTCTCCTCTAGGTCTGGCCAGATATCCCAGACCCCCCCAGGACCACCCTCTGCCCCTTCACACACGGTGAGCTGTGCCTGTCAGGGAGGGGCCGCACAGGAGAGCTGTCTGTGCTGTGGGCGGGGTTGGTCCCTGGCCAGTCAGGGCCGGGCAGAGGGCTGTGCCAGCCTGTGTCTGCAGCAGGCAGGCTGGCGGCGAGAGGGCATGGGCACCGTGGGCTGGCGGTGGAGGGGTGCGCCCGGGACAGCCTGTGCCGAGCCCCTTGCCTCTGGCCATTGCAGAGCCTGCCGCCTGGGCCCGGCTGTGGGCACAGGCCGAGCTGAAGCTGCATCTGACGGGAGGGACGCTGAGCTGCTCCGTGGCGGTGCCATGCACCGTGCCAGCCGAGCTCATGCCCTGCTGGAGGCTGACACGAGCTGGGCCCTGCCACGACCTGCCACACCTGCGCCAGGCCCTCACCCTGCCTGTGAGTGGGTCTGCTGGCACGGGGGGAGCAGGTGGGGCAGGTGGAGATGGGGCAACTGGGCGGGGGGGGGGGGGCAGGGGATGGGGGGGAAGGGGGGGCGGGGGGGGGAGGGTTGGGGGGGCGGGGGGGGGAGTGGGGGGCGGGGGGGGGAGGGTTGTGGGGGGCGGGGCGGGGGGGAGGGTTGGGGGGGCGGGGGGGGGGAGGGTTGGGGGGGCGGGGGGGGGGAGGGTTGGGGGGGCGGGGGGGGGGAGGGTTGGGGGGGCGGGGGGGGGGGGAGGGTTGGGGGGGCGGGGGGGGGGAGGGTTGGGGGGGCGGGGGGGGGGGGGGAGGGTTCTGGAGGAGGGCCGGGGATGGGCAGGGCAGGGTGGGAGGAGGAGCCAAGGCGATGGGTCAGGAAAGCTTGGGGATGGGGTGGAGAAAGAGGTGGGGGATGGGCCACGGGGCAGGGGGAGCAGCGACGGGGAATGGGGTTTGGTGGTGGGGCACGGGCCACAGGGGGCAGGAGGAGCAGCGACGGGGAATGGTGGGGCACGGGCCACAGGGGGCAGGAGGAGCAGCGACGGGGAATGGGGTTTGGTGGTGGGGCACGGGCCACAGGGGGCAGGGGAGGGGAGCAGCGACGGGGAATGGGGTTTGGTGGTGGGGCACGGGCCACAGGGGGCAGGAGAGGGGGCGGGGGAGCAGCGACGGGGAATGGGGTTTGGCGGTGGGGCACGGGCCACAGGGGGCAGGAGAGGGGCGGGGGGAGCAGCGACGGGGAATGGGGTTTGGTCGGTGGGGCACGGGCCACAGGGGGCAGGAGGAGCAGCGACGGGGAATGGGGTTTGGTGGTGGGGCACGGGCCACAGGGGGCGGGGGGAGCAGCGACGGGGAACTGGGGTTTGGCGGTGGGGCACGGGCCACAGGGGGCAGGAGGAGCAGCGACGGGGAATGGGGTTTGGCGGTGGGGCACGGGCCACAGGGGGCGGGGAGCAGCGACGGGGAATGGGGTTTGGCGGTGGGGCACGGGCCACAGGGGGCAGGAGGAGCAGCGACGGGGAATGGGGTTTGGGGTGGGGCCGGGCCACAGGGGGCGGGGAGCAGCGACGGGGAATGGGGTTTGGCGGTGGGGCACGGGCCACAGGGGGCAGGAGAGGGGGCGGGGGGAGCAGCGACGGGGAATGGGGTTTGGTGGTGGGGCACGGGCCACAGGGGGCAGGAGGAGCAGCGACGGGGAATGGGGTTTGGTGGTGGGGCACGGGCCACAGGGGGCAGGAGGAGCAGCGACGGGGAATGGGGTTTGGCGGTGGGGCACGGGCCACAGGGGGCAGGAGGAGCAGCGACGGGGAATGGGGTTTGGTGGTGGGGCACGGGCCACAGGGGGCAGGGAGGGAGCAGCGACGGGGAATGGGGTTTGGCGGTGGGGCACGGGCCACAGGGGGCAGGGGGGGAGCAGCGACGGGGAATGGGGTTTGGCGGTGGGGCACGGGCCACAGGGGGCAGGAGGGGAGCAGCGACGGGGAATGGGGTTTGGTGGTGGGGCACGGGCCACAGGGGGCAGGAGGAGCAGCGACGGGGAATGGGGTTTGGTGGTGGGGCACGGGCCACAGGGGGCAGGAGGAGCAGCGACGGGGAATGGGGTTTGGCGGTGGGGCACGGGCCACAGGGGGCGGGGGGAGCAGCGACGGGGAACGGGGTTTGGCGGTGGGGCACGGGCCACAGGGGGCGGGGGGAGCAGCGACGGGGAACGGGGTTTGGTGGTGGGGCACGGGCCACAGGGGGCAGGAGGAGCAGCGACGGGGAATGGGGTTTGGTGGTGGGGCACGGGCCACAGGGGGCAGGAGGAGCAGCGACGGGGAATGGGGTTTGGCGGTGGGGCACGGGCCACAGGGGGCGGGGGGAGCAGCGACGGGGAATGGGGTTTGGCGGTGGGGCGCGGGCCACAGGGGGCGGGGGGAGCAGCGACGGGGAATGGGGTTTGGCGGTGGGGCGCGGGCCACAGGGGGCGGGGGGAGCAGCGACAGGGAATGGGGTTTGGCGGTGGGGCGCGGGCCACAGGGGGCGGGGGGAGCAGCGACGGGGAATGGGGTTTGGCGGTGGGGCGGCGGGGCCACAGGGGGCGGGGGGAGCAGCGACGGGGAATGGGGTTTGGCGGTGGGGCACGGGCCACAGGGGGCGGGGGGAGCAGCGACGGGGAATGGGGTTTGGTGGTGGGGCACGGGCCACAGGGGGCGGGGGGAGCAGCGACGGGGAATGGGGTTTGGCGGTGGGGCACGGGCCACAGGGGGCAGGAGGAGCAGCGACGGGGAATGGGGTTTGGCGGTGGGGCACGGGCCACAGGGGGCGGGGGGAGCAGCGACGGGGAATGGGGTTTGGTGGTGGGGCACGGGCCACAGGGGGCAGGAGGAGCAGCGACGGGGAATGGGGTTTGGTGGTGGGGCACGGGCCACAGGGGGCGGGGGGGAGCAGCGACGGGGAATGGGGTTTGGTGGTGGGGCACGGGCCACAGGGGGCAGGAGGAGCAGCGACGGGGAATGGGGTTTGGTGGTGGGGCACGGGCCACAGGGGGCAGGAGGAGCAGCGACGGGGAATGGGGTTTGGTGGTGGGGCACGGGCCACAGGGGGCGGGGGGAGCAGCGACGGGGAATGGGGTTTGGCGGTGGGGCACGGGCCACAGGGGGCGGGGGGAGCAGCGACGGGGAACGGGGCTTGGCGGTGGGGCGCGGGCCACAGGGGGCAGGAGAGGGGGCGGGGGGAAGCACATGCTCGGGGCTGGGGGTTGTACGTCCTCATGGCCCTTTCCTCCCTGCAGAGTCGCCACGAGTTCCGGACCTTGCAGGCTCATCCCAACCTGTGTGTCCAGGTAGGAGACCCTAGGCAGGAAGCACCAGCTGGCAATGCCTGCTCCCTGGGTGCACAGGTTGCTGCTCCCCAGCCTGGGCTGCCCCAGGTGCCCTGCCCGCAGAGCACAGCTCTCCCTGGCCCCGGCCCGCTGCTGACCCTGCTGTCTCTCCAGGTGAGGAGCGATGGGCGGGAGCAGCTCATGCAGTGCCTGCAGGAAGGTAAGTGCCATGCCCAGTGCTGCCATCTCTGCTCCAGGGGGAGCCAGCTGGGCTGGGTTCCCCTGAGCCTAGGGCCCCTTCAGCCTCCCCTCTCGCTAGGTGCTGTGTGGGGCCGGCCGGCCGACCTCCTGCTGATGGAGATCAGGGAGCAGGGCAACGTGACCCTCTGTGCCATGGAGCGAGGAGCCTGCGTCCCCCTGGCCAGCTCCACCTGCATGGTGAGAGGCCCCCTGCGCATGCTGCTCCACTGAGGGCAGGAGCCCTGGGCAGGGCGGCCGCAGCTCCAGGGCCGTGCTCATCCTTCGCTTTCCTGGCAGGGCGTTGGGCTGGGGGCCCTGGAGCCGCAGCTGCAGTGGGACGTGCAGTCGGGGCAGTGCGTGCAGGTCAGTGCTGTGGGCCGTGGGCCGGCCCCGGGCGGGAGCGGCCTGGCAGCTCGGTGACGGGCGCCTGTCTCCGCAGGTCTGGCACGCTGAGGGCAGCGCGGTGGGCACGGGCTGGGCCTGTTCGCTGGACAAGTGTGAGTATGTCAGGGAGGGGGCTGCTGAGGGCCGGGGGGAGGCGGTGCGGGGGGCTGGCGGGGGGAGGGGGCTGCTGAGGGCCGGGGGGAGGCGGTGCGGGGGGGCTGGCAGGGGGAGGGGGCTGCTGAGGGCCGGGGGGAGGCGGTGCGGGGGGCTGGCGGGGGGAGGGGAATCAGGGCTGGGCAGAGGGCCGGGGGGAGGCGGTGCGGGGGGCTGGCGGGGGGAGGGGGATCAGGGCTGGGCAGAGGGCCGGGGGGAGGCGGTGCGGGGGGCTGGCGGGGGGAGGGGGATCAGGGCTGGGCAGAGGGCCGGGGGGAGGCGGTGCGGGGGGCTGGCGGGGGGAGGGGGATCAGGGCTGGGCAGAGGGCCGGGGGGAGGCGGTGCGGGGGGCTGGCGGGGGGAGGGGGATCAGGGCTGGGCCGAGGGCCGGGGTGAGGCGGTGCGGGGGGCTGGCGGGGGAGGGGGATCAGGGCTGGGCCGAGGGCCGGGGGGAGGCGGTGCGGGGGGCTGGCGGGGGAGGGGGATCAGGGCTGGGCCGAGGGCCGGGGGGAGGCGGTGCGGGGGGCTGGCAGGGGGAGGGGGATCAGGGCTGGGCCGAGGGCCGGGGTGAGGCGGTGCGGGGGGCTGGCGGGGGGAGGGGGATCAGGGCTGGGCAGAGGGCCGGGGGGAGGCGGTGCGGGGGGCTGGCGGGGGGAGGGGGATCAGGGCTGGGCCGAGGGCCGGGGGTGAGGCGGTGCGGGGGGCTGGCGGGGGGAGGGGGATCAGGGCTGGGCCGAGGGCCGGGGGGAGGCGGTGCGGGGGGCTGGCGGGGGGAGGGGGATCAGGGCTGGGCCGAGGGCCGGGGGGAGGCGGTGCGGGGGGCTGGCGGGGGGAGGGGGATCAGGGCTGGGCCGAGGGCCGGGGGGAGGCGGTGCGGGGGGCTGGCGGGGGGAGGGGGATCAGGGCTGGGCAGAGGGCCGGGGGGAGGCGGTGCGGGGGGCTGGCGGGGGGGGGGAGGGGGATCAGGGCTGGGCAGAGGGCCGGGGGGAGGCGGTGCGGGGGGCTGGCGGGGGGGAGGGGGATCAGGGCTGGGCAGAGGGCCGGGGGGAGGCGGTGCGGGGGGATGGCGGGGGGAGGGGGATCAGGGCTGGGCCGAGGGCCGGGGGGAGGCGGTGCGGGGGGCTGGCGGGGGGAGGGGGATCAGGGCTGGGCCGAGGGCCGGGGGGAGGCGGTGCGGGGGGCTGGCGGGGGGAGGGAGATCAGGGGCTGGGCCGAGGGCCGGGGGGTGAGGCGGTGCGGGGGGGCTGGCGGGGGGGAGGGGGATCAGGGCTGGGCCGAGGGCCGGGGGTGAGGCGGTGCGGGGGGGCTGGCGGGGGGAGGGGGATCAGGGCTGGGCCGAGGGCCGGGGGGAGGCGGTGCGGGGGCTGGCGGGGGGAGGGGGATCAGGGCTGGGCAGAGGGCCGGGGTTAGGCGGTGCGGGGGGCTGGCAGGGGGAGGGGGATCAGGGCTGGGCCGAGGGCCGGGGGGAGGCGGTGCGGGGGGCTGGCAGGGGGAGGCGGATCAGGGCTGGGCAGAGGGCCGGGGGGAGGCGGTGCGGGGGGCTGGCGGGGGGAGGGGGATCAGGGCTGGGCAGAGGGCCGGGGTGAGGCGGTGCGGAGGGCTGGCGGGGGGAGGGGGATCAGGGCTGGGCCGAGGGCCGGGGGTGAGGCGGTGCGGGGGGCTGGCGGGGGGAGGGGGATCAGGGCTGGGCCGAGGGGGAGGCGGTGCGGGGGGCTGGCGGGGGGAGGGGGATCAGGGCTGGGCGAGGGCCGGGGGGAGGCGGTGCGGGGGGCTGGCGGGGGGAGGGGGATCAGGGCTGGGCAGAGGGCCGGGGGGAGGCGGTGCGGGGGGCTGGCGGGGGGAGGGGGATCAGGGCTGGGCAGAGGGCCGGGGGAGGCGGTGCGGGGGGCTGGCAGGGGGAGGGGGATCAGGGCTGGGCAGAGGGCCGGGGTGAGGCGGTGCGGGGGGCTGGCGGGGGGAGGGGGATCAGGGCTGGGCAGAGGGCCGGGGTGAGGCGGTGCGGGGGGCTGGCGGGGGGAGGGGGATCAGGGCTGGGCAGAGGGCCGGGGGGAGGCGGTGCGGGGGGCTGGCGGGGGGAGGGGGATCAGGGCTGGGCAGAGGGCCGGGGGGAGGCGGTGCGGGGGGCTGGCAGGGGGAGGGGGATCAGGGCTGGGCAGAGGGCCGGGGGGAGGCGGTGCGGGGGGCTGGCAGGGGGAGGGGGATCAGGGCTGGGCAGAGGGCCGGGGGGAGGCGGTGCGGGGGGCTGGCGGGGGGAGGGGGATCAGGGCTGGGCAGAGGGCCGGGGGGAGGCGGTGCGGGGGGCTGGCGGGGGGAGGGGGATCAGGGCTGGGCAGAGGGCCGGGGGGAGGCGGTGCGGGGGGCTGGCGGGGGGAGGGGGATCAGGGCTGGGCAGAGGGCCGGGGGGAGGCGGTGCGGGGGGCTGGCGGGGGGAGGGGGATCAGGGCTGGGCAGAGGGCCGGGGGGAGGCGGTGCGGGGGGGCTGGCAGGGGGAGGGGGATCAGGGCTGGGCAGAGGGCCGGGGGGAGGCGGTGCGGGGGGCTGGCAGGGGGAGGGGGATCAGGGCTGGGCAGAGGGCCGGGGGGAGGCGGTGCGGGGGGCTGGCAGGGGGAGGGGGATCAGGGCTGGGCAGAGGGCCGGGGTGAGGCGGTGCGGGGGGCTGGCGGGGGGAGGGGGATCAGGGCTGGGCAGAGGGCCGGGGGGAGGCGGTGCGGGGGGCTGGCAGGGGGAGGGGGATCAGGGCTGGGCAGAGGGCCGGGGGGAGGCGGTGCGGGGGGCTGGCAGGGGGGAGGGGGATCAGGGCTGGGCAGAGGGCCGGGGGGGAGGCGGTGCGGGGGGCTGGCGGGGGGAGGGGGATCAGGGCTGGGCAGAGGGCCGGGGTGAGGCGGTGCGGGGGGCTGGCAGATCCCCATGCCACCCTGGCCTTGGGTCCTGGCAGATCTGTGCGTAACCCCGGCCTGGGTCCTGGCAGATCTCCGTGTCCGCTGGGCGCTAGTTTGGATGGGGGCTCTCCTCAGCACCTGCTGCATCCTGTTCCTGCTCCTGCTCAAGAAGGAAAATCTGAAAGGTGAGAGCCGGCTCCCACTGGCTGCGCTGCCGCCCTGCTCTGGGCTGCTCTGCAGTGCTTCCCTCCCCACACCCACTGCTCCTCACTGCCGGGTTGCCATGCCCCGGTCTCCACTGCGTATGATGCTGTGCTGGGACATGGAGCTAGCCCTTTCTGCCAGGGGAGAGCGCCCCCTGCTGGGCCCTGGCCTGCTCCCTGCCCCACAGCACCCCCTAGTGTCACCCTGGGGAGCACAGACTAAGGCAAGCGTGCCGCCGACGTGCCTTGGAGTTGGATTTTGCTCCCCCTGTTTACATCCCGCACCCTAGATTCTGTGGCCCTGGCTCTGCGGAGGGTGGGAGCAGGGAACTCACAGGGCTCCCCCTCTTCCCTTGCAGGCTGGCTGAAGATGCTGAAGGAGGACTACAGCTCAGGCGGTGAGTGCCTGGCACCTGGGGGGGCCCAGCCGGGCTGAGTGGGGTGTGGAGCTCAGGCTCCTGGGGGCCAGGGACAGGACAACAAGGGTGAGCAGGAGTCCCAGGCAGGGAGCCCTGGCTGGGGCTCTGCAGTGGGCTTGCGTGAGCCAGGGTCCAGGGCTGGCTCCCTGCCCGCCAGAGCTGGGTGAGCAGGGCCCGGGGCTAGCCAGGGCACGGGGACTGCTCCCCGGCACTACCAGCCTCTGTCCCTGCAGGCGCGCTGCGGGGCCGGCGGGCCCTGATCCTCTACTCGCCCGACCACGCCGCCTTCGAGCGACTGGTCAGCACCTTGGCCTGCGCCCTGACGCGGCTGCAGCTGGCGGTGTCCCTGGAGCTGTGGAGCCGGGCCGAGCTCCAGGCCCTCGGCCCCATGCAGTGGCTCCACGCCCAGCGGCTGCGGGTGCTCCAGGAGGGCGGCACGGTGGTCCTGCTGTTCTCCAGGGGCGCCGTGGCCAGGTGCAGGCAGTGGCTGCTCAGGAAGCAGGGGGACCCGCTGCCGCCAGAGGACCCGGCCAGCGCCTTCTCCGCAGCCCTCAACTGCATCCTGCCCGACTTCCTGGCCGGCAAGGCTGCGGGCCGCTACCTGGCTGCCTGCTTCGAGGATCTCCTGCAGCCAGCCGACGTGCCCGAGCTCTTCCAGGCCGTGCCCGTCTTCACGCTGCCCGCCCAGCTGCCCGCCTTCCTGCAGGCGCTGGCCGGCGCGGCGGGCAGGGAGCAGCGGAGCAGCCTGAGGAAGCACGCGCCCTGGCTCAGCGCCAGCCTGCAGCGCGCGCTCCGCGACTGCCAGCACCAGGAGCGCGGGGCCCGGGGCGGGGCGGGGCCGCGGGCGCCGTGTGACGCGAGCTCCGGCCGCTCCGCCCCGCCCGCTCCGGTGGGCGGGGCCCCCCAATAAAGGTCGCTGCTGTCCTCGTGCTGCTGGGCGCCGTGCGTGCTGAGGGGCGGGGCCACGGCCACAGGGGGCGGGGCTCGCACTGCCGCATTAGCAGGTGCAGCCGGCGCGGAGAGCGCTGATTGGGCGCGTGCCGCTGGAGATGACGTCACAGCGAAGGGCCCGCTGCCATGGGCGGGGGCGGGGCTTGCGCGGCCGGGCAGGGAGATGGCGCCGCGCTGTGCGCTCCTGCTGCCGCCGCTGCTGCTGCTGCTGCTGCTGCTGCCGGGCCCCGCCCGCCCCGAGCCCTGCAGCGCCTGTCGCGCGCTGGCCGCCCGCTTCCGCCAGGTGCGCGCGGGCGGGGCTCGGCCTGTGGCTGCGGCGTTGTGGGGGCGGGGCCCGCGGGAGGGTGTTGCGGGGGTGGGGTGGGGCCTGTGGGAGGGGCGTTGCGGGGGTGGGGCGGGGCCTGTGGGGGCGGGGCCCGTGGGGAGGGGCGTTGTGGGGGCGGGGCCCGTGGGAGGGGCGTTGCGGGGGCGGGGCGTTGCGGGGCCCGTGGGAGGGGCATTGCGGGGAGGGGCGGGGCCCGCGGGAGGGGCGTTGTGGGGGCGGGGTGGGGCCTGTGGGGGATGGGCCCGTGGGAGGGGTGTTGTGGGGGCGGGGCTGGGGCCCGTGGGAGGGGCGGGGCCTGTGGGAGGGGCGTTGCGGGGGTGGGGTGGGGCCTGTGGGAGGGGCGTTGCGGGGGTGGGGTGGGGCCTGTGGGGGATGGGCCCGTGGGAGGGGTGTTGTGGGGGCGGGGCTGGGGCCCGTGGGAGGGGCGGGGCCTGTGGGAGGGGCGTTGCGGGGGTGGGGCCCGTGGGAGGGGTGTTGCGGGGGCGGGGCGGGGCCCGCGGGAGGGGCATTGCGGGGGTGGGGTGGGGCCCGCGGGAGGGGCGTTGTGGGGGCGGGCAGGGTGGGGCCCGCGGGAGGGGCGTGGGGGGGGTGGGGTGGGGCCCGTGGGAGGGGCGTTGCGGGGGGGTGGGGCCTGTGGGGGATGGGCCCGTGGGAGGGGCGTTGCGGGTGCGGGCAGGGCGGGGCCCGCGGGAGGGGCGTGGCGGGGGGTGGGGTGGGGCCTGTGGGGGATGGGCCCGTGGGAGGGGCGTTGTGGGGGCGGGGCCCGCGGGAGGGGTGTTGCGGGGGTGGGGTGGGGCCTGTGGGAGGGGCGTTGCGGGGGTGGGGCGGGGCCTGTGGGGGATGGGCCCGTGGGAGGGGCGTTGTGGGGGCGGGGCCCGTGGGAGGGGCGTTGCGGGGGCGGGGCGTTGCGGGGCCCGTGGGAGGGGCATTGCGGGGCCCGCGGGAGGGGTGTTGCGGGGGGGGGGGGGTGGGGTGGGGCCTGTGGGGGATGGGCCCGTGGGAGGGGCGTTGCGGGGGTGGGGTGGGGCCTGTGGGGGCGGGGCCCGCGGGAGGGGTGGGGTGGGGTGGGGCCTGTGGGGGCGGGGCCCGCGGGAGGGGCGTTGCGGGGGCGGGCAGGGCGGGGCCCGCGGGAGGGGCGTTGCGGGGGTGGCACGGGGCAGGGGGTTGCCCAGCCTGGTGCTGTGACCTTGCCTTGCCCTGCCCAGGGCCTGGAGCGCACGGCGCGGGAGAGCTTCGGGGGCGGGAACACGGCCTGGGAGGAGGAGAAGCTGGCAAAATATGCGCACAGGTGAGCGTCTGGACGTGAGCCTGGCACCGCCCCACCTGGGGTCTGGAGCATTGCTGTGGGGCCGGAGGGCAGGTTGGGGAGTATCAGAGGCCACGGGCGTCCTCTGCCCCCATGTGCATGCAGCCAGCCACGGCTCTGGGGCAGAGTCACCCGGCAGGCACCGCCCAGGGCAAGAAGCCGGCTCGGTTTGGCGTGTCGTGGTGCCGCTGAGCCGTCATGGCCTGGAAGAATCCCAAGCTCGGCTACAGGCTGGGGACCGAATGGCTGAGTAGCAGCTCGGCAGAAAAGGGCCCGGGGATGGCAGAGGATGAGAAGCTGGATATGAGTGAGACGGCGCGTCGGGGGGCCCCCGACCCTGCACCCCGTCCGCAGCCAAATGTGACTCCGCCAGCCAGTAGCGTAGAAGGTTCAGTGGTTCACAGAGACGTGGCGTAGCTTAGGGCCGATGTTACCATCGGAGCCAGGGCAGCCAGCCCTATTGCTCTGGGGGAAGGGGCTCGCAGGCCTGAATCCCCCTGTCCTGGACTTAGTCTGCTCTCCCCATGCTTTCCTCAGCCCCAGACTGCCCAGCTCCAGGCCCTGCCCCCCAGCCAGGTGGCCGTCCCCCCCCCTTTGTGTCTCTGCCTCTTATCTGCCCAGGCTGGGCCGAGGTGTCTGGCCCAATACCCGTGTGGAGTGAATCAGCTGGAATGACACGACACAGCCAGGAGAGAGCACTGGGTTACAAGGCAGACGTACCCCCACCATGTCACAATGAGCCACCAGGGCGCCCTTGTAGCCAAGGAGGCTAGCGGCATAGTGGGGTGCATTGGGAGGGGCACTGCCAGTCGATCCAGAGCAGTGATTGCTCCCCTTTATTCGGCTCTGGGGAGGCCACATCTGGAGTACTGCATCCAGTTCTGGGCCCCCACTACAGAAAGGGTGTGGGCACATTGGAGAGGGTCCAGCGGAGGGCGACCA
Source organism: Pelochelys cantorii (assembly GCA_032595735.1). NCBI lineage: Eukaryota > Metazoa > Chordata > Testudines > Trionychidae > Pelochelys > Pelochelys cantorii. Next base: position 1,018,661 of record CM064336.1, read on the forward strand.
AAATGATAAGGGGCCCACGAGGAGAGGCGGGGGGATTGGGGCTTGTTCAGTCTGCAGGAGAGCAGAGTGAGGGGGGGTTTGAGAGCAGCCTCCAATTCCCAGAAGAGGGTGGAGAGAGGCTGTTGGCAGTGGGGGCAGATGGGGGAGGGCTAGGTTGGATATTAGGACAAACTATTTCCCTAGGCGGGTGGGGCAGCGCTGGGCTGGGTTCCCTGGCGGGGAGGGGGGGAATCTCCGTCCCTAGAGGTTTTTAAGTCCCGGCTTGACCAAGCCCCGGCTGGGCTGATTGAGTCGGGTTGGTCCTGCCTTGGGCAGGGGGCTGGACTCGATGGCTCCTGAGGGCTCTGCCAGCCCTGGGACTCTAGGATTCTATGAGTCTTCAGCTCCTTTCCCCCACACCCTCCATCCTCAGCCCCCTCCCACACCCCTCCTGCCCAGACCCTCCATCCTCAGCCCCCTCCCACACCCCTCCTGCCCAGACCCTCCATCCTCAGCCCCCTCCCACACCCCTCCTGCCCAGACCCTCCATCCTCAGCCCCCTCCCACACCCCTCCTGCCCAGACCCTCCATCCTCAGCCCCCTCCCACACCCCCTCCTGCCCAGACCCTCCATCCTCAGCCCCCTCCCACACCCCTCCTGCCCAGACCCTCCATCCTCAGCCCCCTCCCACACCCCGCTCCTGCCCAGACCCTCCATCCTCAGCCCCCTCCCACACCCCGCTCCTGCCCAGACCCTCCATCCTCAGCCCCCTCCCACACCCCTCCTGCCCAGACCCTCCATCCTCAGCCCCCTCCCACACCCCTCCTGCCCAGACCCTCCATCCTCAGCCCCCTCCCACACCCCTCCTGCCCAGACCCTCCATCCTCAGCCCCCTCCCACACCCCTCCTGCCCAGACCCTCCATCCTCAGCCCCCTCCCACACCCCGCTCCTGCCCAGACCCTCCATCCTCAGCCCCTCCCACACCCCGCTCCTGCCCAGACCCTCCATCCTCAGCCCCCTCCCACACCCCGCTCCTGCCCAGACCCTCCATCCTCAGCCCCCTCCCACACCCCGCTCCTGCCCAGACCCTCCATCCTCAGCCCCCTCCCACACCCCGCTCCTGCCCAGACCCTCCATCCTAAGCCCCCTCCCACACCCCGCTCCTGCCCAGACCCTCAGCCCCCTCCCACACCCCACTCCTGCCCAGACCCTCAGCCCCCTCCCACACCCCCTCCTGCCCAGACCCTCAGCCCCCTCGCACACCCCGCTCCTGCCCAGACCCTCCATCCTCAGCCCCCTCCCACACCCCGCTCCTGCCCAGACCCTCCATCCTCAGCCCCCTCCCACACCCCGCTCCTGCCCAGACCCTCCATCCTCAGCCCCCTCCCACACCCCGCTCCTGCCCAGACCCTCAGCCCCCTCCCACACCCCGCTCCTGCCCAGACCCTCCATCCTCAGCCCCCTCCCACACCCCGCTCCTGCCCAGACCCTCCATCCTAAGCCCCCTCCCACACCCCGCTCCTGCCCAGACCCTCAGCCCCCTCCCACACCCCGCTCCTGCCCAGACCCTCCATCCTCAGCCCCCTCCCACACCCCGCTCCTGCCCAGACCCTCCATCCTCAGCCCCCTCCCACACCCCGCTCCTGCCCAGACCCTCCATCCTCAGCCCCCTCCCACACCCCTCCTGCCCAGACCCTCCGTCCTCAGCCCCCTCCCACACCCCGCTCCTGCCCAGACTCTCCATCCTCAGCCCCCTCCCACACCCCGCTCCTGCCCAGACCCTCCATCCTCAGCCCCCTCCCACACCCCGCTCCTGCCCAGACCCTCCATCCTCAGCCCCCTCCCACACCCCGCTCCTGCCCAGACCCTCAGCCCCCTCCCACACCCCGCTCCTACTCAGACCCTCAGCCCCCTCCCACACCCCGCTCCTGCCCAGACCCTCCATCCTCACCCCCTCCCACACCCCGCTCCTGCCCAGACCCTCAGCCCCCTCCCACACCCCGCTCCTGCCCAGACCCTCCATCCTCAGCCCCCTCCCACACCCCGCTCCTGCCCAGACCCTCCATCCTCAGCCCCCTCCCACACCCCGCTCCTGCCCAGACCCTCAGCCCCCTCCCCACCCCGCTCCTCTCAGACCCTCAGCCCCCTCCCACACCCCGCTCCTGCCCAGACCCTCCATCCTCAGCCCCCTCCCACACCCCGCTCCTGCCCAGACCCTCCATCCTCAGCCCCCTCCCACACCCCGCTCCTGCCCAGACCCTCAGCCCCCTCCCACACCCCGCTCCTGCCCAGACCCTCCATCCTCAGCCCCCTCCACACCCCGCTCCTGCCCAGACCCTCCATCCTCAGCCCCCTCCCACACCCCGCTCCTGCCCAGACCCTCAGCCCCCTCCCACACCCCGCTCCTGCCCAGACCCTCAGCCCCCTCCCACACCCCGCTCCTGCCCAGACCCTCCATCCTCAGCCCCCTCCCACACCCCGCTCCTGCCCAGACCCTCAGCCCCCTCCCACACCCCGCTCCTGCCCAGACCCTCCATCCTCAGCCCCCTCCCACACCCCGCTCCTGCCCAGACCCTCCATCCTCAGCCCCCTCCCACACCCCGCTCCTGCCCAGACCCTCAGCCCCCTCCCACACCCCGCTCCTACCCAGACCCTCAGCCCCCTCCCACACCCCGCTCCTGCCCAGACCCTCCATCCTCAGCCCCCTCCCACACCCCGCTCCTGCCCAGACCCTCCATCCTCAGCCCCCTCCCACACCCCGCTCCTGCCCAGACCCTCAGCCCCCTCCCACACCCCGCTCCTGCCCAGACCCTCCATCCTCAGCCCCCTCCCACACCCCGCTCCTGCCCAGACCCTCCATCCTCAGCCCCCTCCCACACCCCTCCTGCCCAGACCCTCCATCCTCAGCCCCCTCCCACACCCCGCTCCTGCCCAGACCTCTCCATCCTCAGCCCCCTCCCACACCCCGCTCCTGCCCAGACCCTCCATCCTCAGCCCCCTCCCACACCCCGCTCCTGCCCAGACCCTCCATCCTCAGCCCCCTCCCACACCCTGCTCCTGCCCAGACCCTCCATCCTCAGCCCCCTCCCACACCCCGCTCCTGCCCAGACTCTCCATCCTCAGCCCCCTCCCACACCCCGCTCCTGCCCAGACCCTCCATCCTCAGCCCCCTCCCACACCCCGCTCCTGCCCAGACCCTCCATCCTCAGCCCCCTCCCACACCCCGCTCCTGCCCAGACCCTCAGCCCCCTCCCACACCCCGCTCCTCTCAGACCCTCAGCCCCCTCCCACACCCCGCTCCTGCCCAGACCCTCCATCCTCAGCCCCCTCCCACACCCCTCCTGCCCAGACCCCTCAGCCCCCTCCCACACCCGCTCCTGCCCAGACCCTCCATCCTCAGCCCCCTCCCACACCCCGCTCCTGCCCAGACCCTCCATCCTCAGCCCCCTCCCACACCCCGCTCCTGCCCAGACCCTCAGCCCCCTCCCACACCCCGCTCCTGCCCAGACCCTCCATCCTCAGCCCCCTCCCACACCCCGCTCCTGCCCAGACCCTCAGCCCCCTCCCACACCCCGCTCCTGCCCAGACCCTCCATCCTCAGCCCCCTCCACACCCCGCTCCTGCCCAGACCCTCCATCCTCAGCCCCCTCCCACACCCCGCTCCTGCCCAGACCCTCCATCCTCAGCCCCCTCCCACACCCCGCTCCTGCCCAGACCCTCAGCCCCCTCCCACACCCCGCTCCTGCCCAGACCCTCCATCCTCAGCCCCCTCCCACACCCCTCCTGCCCAGACCCTCCATCCTCAGCCCCCTCCCACACCCCGCTCCTGCCCAGACCCTCCATCCTCAGCCCCCTCCCACACCCCGCTCCTGCCCAGACCCTCCATCCTCAGCCCCCTCCCACACCCCGCTCCTGCCCAGACCCTCCATCCTCAGCCCCCTCCCACACCCCGCTCCTGCCCAGACCCTCCATCCTCAGCCCCCTCCCACACCCCGCTCCTGCCCAGACCCTCCATCCTCAGCCCCCTCCCACACCCCGCTCCTGCCCAGACCCTCCATCCTCAGCCCCCTCCCACACCCCGCTCCTGCCCAGACCCTCCATCCTCAGCCCCCTCCCACACCCGCTCCTGCCCAGACCCTCAGCCCCCTCCCACACCCCGCTCCTGCCCAGACCCTCAGCCCCTCCCACACCCCGCTCCTGCCCAGACCCTCCATCCTCAGCCCACTCCCACACCCCGCTCCTGCCCAGACCCTCCATCCTCAGCCCCTCCCACACCCCGCTCCTGCCCAGACCCTCAGCCCCTCCCACACCCCGCTCCTGCCCAGACCCTCCATCCTCAGCCCCCTCCCACACCCCGCTCCTGCCCAGACCCTCCATCCTCAGCCCCCTCCCACACCCCTCCTGCCCAGACCCTCAGCCCCCTCCCACACCCTGCTCCTGCCCAGACCCTCCATCCTCAGCCCCCTCCCACACCCCGCTCCTGCCCAGACCCTCAGCCCCCTCCCACACCCCGCTCCTGCCCAGACCCTCCATCCTCAGCCCCCTCCCACACCCCCGCTCCTGCCCAGACCCTCCATCCTCAGCCCCCTCCCACACCCCGCTCCTGCCCAGACCCTCCATCCTCAGCCCCCTCCCACACCCCTCCTGCCCAGACCCTCCATCCCCAGTCCCCTCCCACACCCCGCTCCTGCCCAGACCTCCATCCTCAGCCCCCTCCCACACCCCGCTCCTGCCCAGACCCTCCATCCTCAGCCCCCTCCCACACCCCTCCTGCCCAGACCCTCCGTCCTCAGCCCCCTCCCACACCCCTCCTGCCCAGACCCTCCTCCTCAGCCCCCTCCCACACCCCGCTCCTGCCCAGACTCTCCATCCTCAGCCCCCTCCCACACCCCGCTCCTGCCCAGACCCTCCATCCTCAGCCCCCTCCCACACCCCTCCTGCCCAGACCCTCCATCCTCAGCCCCCTCCCACACCCCGCTCCTGCCCAGACCCTCCATCCTCAGCCCCCTCCCACACCCCGCTCCTGCCCAGACCCTCCATCCTCAGCCCCCTCCCACACCCCGCTCCTGCCCAGACCCTCCATCCTCAGCCCCCTCCCACACCCCTCCTGCCCAGACCCTCCATCCTCAGCCCCCTCCCACACCCCGCTCCTGCCCAGACCCTCCATCCTCAGCCCCCTCCCACACCCCGCTCCTGCCCAGACCCTCCATCCTCAGCCCCCTCCCACACCCCGCTCCTGCCCAGACCCTCCATCCTCAGCCCCCTCCCACACCCCGCTCCTGCCCAGACCCTCCATCCTCAGCCCCCTCCCACACCCCGCTCCTGCCCAGACCCTCAGCCCCCTCCCACACCCCGCTCCTGCCCAGACCCTCAGCCCCTCCCACACCCCGCTCCTGCCCAGACCCTCCATCCTCAGCCCCTCCCACACCCCGCTCCTGCCCAGACCCTCCATCCTCAGCCCCTCCCACACCCCGCTCCTGCCCAGACCCTCAGCCCCTCCCACACCCCGCTCCTGCCCAGACCCTCCATCCTCAGCCCCCTCCCACACCCCGCTCCTGCCCAGACCCTCCATCCTCAGCCCCCTCCCACACCCCTCCTGCCCAGACCCTCAGCCCCCTCCCACACCCTGCTCCTGCCCAGACCCTCCATCCTCAGCCCCCTCCCACACCCCGCTCCTGCCCAGACCCTCAGCCCCCTCCCACACCCCGCTCCTGCCCAGACCCTCCATCCTCAGCCCCCTCCCACACCCCGCTCCTGCCCAGACCCTCCATCCTCAGCCCCCTCCCACACCCCGCTCCTGCCCAGACCCTCCATCCTCAGCCCCCTCCCACACCCCTCCTGCCCAGACCCTCCATCCCCAGTCCCCTCCCACACCCCGCTCCTGCCCAGACCTCCATCCTCAGCCCCCTCCCACACCCCGCTCCTGCCCAGACCCTCCATCCTCAGCCCCCTCCCACACCCCTCCTGCCCAGACCCTCCTCCTCAGCCCCCTCCCACACCCCTCCTGCCCAGACCCTCCTCCTCAGCCCCCTCCCACACCCCGCTCCTGCCCAGACTCTCCATCCTCAGCCCCCTCGCACACCCCGCTCCTGCCCAGACCCTCCCTCCTCAGCCCCCTCCCACACCCCTCCTGCCCAGACCCTCCGTCCTCAGCCCCCTCCCACACCCCGCTCCTGCCCAGACCCTCCATCCTCAGCCCCCGCCCACACCCCGCTCCTGCCCAGACCCTCCATCCTCAGCCCCCTCCCACACCCCGCTCCTGCCCAGACCCTCCATCCTCAGCCCCCTCCCACACCCCTCCTGCCCAGACCCTCCATCCTCAGCCCCCTCCCACACCCCGCTCCTGCCCAGACCCTCCATCCTCAGCCCCCTCCCACACCCCGCTCCTGCCCAGACCCTCCATCCTCAGCCCCCTCCCACACCCCGCTCCTGCCCAGACCCTCCATCCTCAGCCCCCTCCCACACCCCTCCTGCCCAGACCCTCCGTCCTCAGCCCCCTCCCACACCCCGCTCCTGCCCAGACCCTCCATCCTCACCCCCCCCCCCCACCCCGCTCCTCCCCAGACCCTCCATCCTCAGCCCCCTCCCACACCCCGCTCCTGCCCCCATCCTCAGCCCCCTCCCACACCCCCCTCCTGCCCAGACCCTCCATCCTCAGCCCCCTCCCACACCCCGCTCCTGCCCAGCCCTCCATCCTCAGCCCCCTCCCACACCCCGCTCCTGCCCAGACCCTCCATCCTCAGCCCCCTCCCACACCCCGCTCCTGCCCAGACCCTCCATCCTCAGCCCCCTCCCACACCCCGCTCCTGCCCAGACCCTCCATCCTCAGCCCCCTCCCACACCCCGCTCCTGCCCAGACCTCCATCCTCAGCCCCCTCCCACACCCCGCTCCTGCCCAGACCCTCCATCCTCAGCCCGCTCCCACACCCCGCTCCTGCCCAGACCCTCCATCCTCCGCCCCCTCCCACACCCCGCTCCTGCCCAGACCCTCCATCCTCAGCCCCCTCCCACACCCCGCTCCTGCCCAGACCCTCAGCCCCCTCCCACACCCCGCTCCTGCCCAGACCCTCAGCCCCTCCCACACCCCGCTCCTGCCCAGACCCTCCATCCTCAGCCCCCTCCCACACCCCGCTCCTGCCCAGACCCTCCATCCTCAGCCCCTCCCACACCCCCGCTCCTGCCCAGACCCTCAGCCCCTCCCACACCCCGCTCCTGCCCAGACCCTCCATCCTCAGCCCCCTCCCACACCCCGCTCCTGCCCAGACCCTCCATCCTCAGCCCCCTCCCACACCCCTCCTGCCCAGACCCTCAGCCCCCTCCCACACCCCTGCTCCTGCCCAGACCCTCCATCCTCAGCCCCCTCCCACACCCCGCTCCTGCCCAGACCCTCAGCCCCCTCCCACACCCCGCTCCTGCCCAGACCCTCCATCCTCAGCCCCCTCCCACACCCCGCTCCTGCCCAGACCCTCCATCCTCAGCCCCCTCCCACACCCCGCTCCTGCCCAGACCCTCCATCCTCAGCCCCCTCCCACACCCCTCCTGCCCAGACCCTCCATCCCCAGTCCCCTCCCACACCCCGCTCCTGCCCAGACTCTCCATCCTCAGCCCCCTCCCACACCCCGCTCCTGCCCAGACCCTCCATCCTCAGCCCCCTCCCACACCCCTCCTGCCCAGACCCTCCGTCCTCAGCCCCCTCCCACAGCCCTCCTGCCCAGACCCTCCGTCCTCAGCCCCCTCCCACACCCCGCTCCTGCCCAGACTCTCCATCCTCAGCCCCCTCCCACACCCCTCCTGCCCAGACCCTCCATCCTCAGCCCCCTCCCACACCCCGCTCCTGCTCAGCCCCCTCCCACACCCGCTCCTGCCCAGACTCTCCATCCTCAGCCCCCTCCCACACCCCGCTCCTGCCCAGACCCTCCATCCTCAGCCCCCTCCCACACCCCGCTCCTGCCCAGACCCTCAGCCCCCTCCCACACCCCGCTCCTACCCAGACCCTCAGCCCCCTCCCACACCCCGCTCCTGCCCAGATCCTCCATCCTCAGCCCCCACCCACACCCCACTCCTGCCCAGACCCTCCATCCTCAGCCCCCTCCCACACCCCGCTCCTGCCCAGACCCTCAGCCCCCTCCCACACCCCGCTCCTACTCAGACCCTCAGCCCCCCCCACACCCCGCTCCTGCCCAGATCCTCCATCCTCAGCCCCCTCCCACACCCCCTCCTGCCCAGACCCTCCATCCTCAGCCCCCTCCCACACCCCGCTCCTGCCCAGACCCTCCATCCTCAGCCCCCTCCCACACCCCCCGCCCCCTGGCCAGACCCTCAGCCCCCTCCCACACCCCGCTCCTGCCCAGACCCTCAGCCCCCCCCACACCCCGCTCCTGCCCAGACCCTCCATCCTCAGCCCCCTCCCACACCCCGCTCCTGCCCAGACCCTCCATCCTCAGCCCCCTCCCACACCCCGCTCCTGCCCAGACCCTCCATCCTCAGCCCCCTCCCACACCCCCTCCTGCCCAGACCCTCAGCCCCCCCCACACCCCGCTCCTGCCCAGACCCTCCATCCTCAGCCCCCTCCCACACCCCGCTCCTGCTCAGCCCCCTCCCACACCCCGCTCCTGCCCAACCCTCCATCCTCAGCCCCCTCCCACACCCCGCTCCTGCCCAGACCCTCCATCCTCAGCCCCCTCCCACACCCCGCTCCTGCCCAGACCCTCAGCCCCCTCCCACACCCCGCTCCTCTCAGACCCTCAGCCCCCTCCCACACCCCGCTCCTGCCCAGACCCTCCATCCTCAGCCCCCTCCCACACCCCGCTCCTGCCCAGACCCTCCATCCTCAGCCCCCTCCCACTCCCCGCTCCTGCCCAGACCCTCAGCCCCCTCCCACACCCCCGCTCCTGCCCAGACCCTCAGCCCCCTCCCACACCCCGCTCCTGCCCAGACCCTCCATCCTCAGCCCCCTCCCACACCCCTCCTGCCCAGACCCTCAGCCCCCTCCCACACCCCGCTCCTGCCCAGACCCTCCATCCTCAGCCCCCTCCCACACCCCGCTCCTGCCCAGACCCTCCATCCTCAGCCCCCTCCCACACCCCCTCCTGCCCAGACCCTCCATCCTCAGCCCCCTCCCACACCCCGCTCCTGCCCAGACCCTCCATCCTCAGCCCCCTCCCACACCCCCTCCTGCCCAGACCCTCCTCCTCAGCCCCCTCCCACACCCCGCTCCTGCCCAGACCCTCCATCCTCAGCCCCCTCCCACACCCCGCTCCTGCCCAGACCCTCCATCCTCAGCCCCCTCCCACACCCCTCCTGCCCAGACCCTCCATCCTCAGCCCCCTCCCACACCCCGCTCCTGCCCAGACCCTCCATCCTCAGCCCCCTCCCACACCCCGCTCCTGCCCAGACCCTCCATCCTCAGCCCCCTCCCACACCCCGCTCCTGCCCAGACCCTCCATCCTCAGCCCCCTCCCACACCCCTCCTGCCCAGACCCTCCTCCTCAGCCCCCTCCCACACCCCGCTCCTGCCCAGACTCTCCATCCTCAGCCCCCTCCCACACCCCGCTCCTGCCCAGACCCTCCATCCTCAGCCCCCTCCCACACCCCGCTCCTGCCCAGACCCTCCATCCTCAGCCCCCTCCCACACCCCGCTCCTGCCCAGACCCTCCATCCTCAGCCCCCTCCCACACCCCGCTCCTGCCCAGACCCTCCATCCTCAGCCCCCTCCCACACCCCGCTCCTGCCCAGACCCTCCATCCTCAGCCCCCTCCCACACCCCGCTCCTGCCCAGACTCTCCATCCTCAGCCCCCTCCCACACCCCGCTCCTGCCCAGACCCTCCATCCTCAGCCCCCTCCCACACCCCGCTCCTGCCCAGACCCTCCATCCTCAGCCCCCTCCCACACCCCGCTCCTGCCCAGACCCTCAGCCCCCTCCCACACCCCGCTCCTGCCCAGACCCTCCATCCTCAGCCCCTCCCACACCCCGCTCCTGCCCAGACCCTCCATCCTCAGCCCCTCCCACACCCCGCTCCTGCCCAGACCCTCAGCCCCTCCCACACCCCGCTCCTGCCCAGACCCTCCATCCTCAGCCCCCTCCCACACCCCGCTCCTGCCCAGACCCTCCATCCTCAGCCCCCTCCCACACCCCTCCTGCCCAGACCCTCAGCCCCCTCCCACACCCCGCTCCTGCCCAGACCCTCCATCCTCAGCCCCCTCCCACACCCCGCTCCTGCCCAGACCCTCAGCCCCCTCCCACACCCCGCTCCTGCCCAGACCCTCCATCCTCAGCCCCCTCCCACACCCCGCTCCTGCCCAGACCCTCCATCCTCAGCCCCCTCCCACACCCCGCTCCTGCCCAGACCCTCCATCCTCAGCCCCCTCCCACACCCCTCCTGCCCAGACCCTCCATCCCCAGCCCCTCCCACACCCCGCTCCTGCCCAGACTCTCCATCCTCAGCCCCCTCCCACACCCCGCTCCTGCCCAGACCCTCCATCCTCAGCCCCCTCCCACACCCCTCCTGCCCAGACCCTCCTCCTCAGCCCCCTCCCACACCCCTCCTGCCCAGACCCTCCTCCTCAGCCCCCTCCCACACCCCGCTCCTGCCCAGACTCTCCATCCTCAGCCCCCTCCCACACCCCCTCCTGCCCAGACCCTCCATCCTCAGCCCCCTCCCACACCCCGCTCCTGCCAGCCCCCTCCCACACCCCGCTCCTGCCCAGACTCTCCATCCTCAGCCCCCTCCCACACCCCGCTCCTGCCCAGACCCTCCATCCTCAGCCCCCTCCCACACCCCTCCCTGCCCAACCCCCTCCGTCCTCAGCCCCCTCCCACACCCCCTCCTGCCCAGACCCCCTCCTCAGCCCCCTCCCACACCCCGCTCCTGCCCAGACCTCCATCCTCAGCCCCCTCCCACACCCCGCTCCTGCCCAGACCCTCCATCCTCAGCCCCCTCCCACACCCCGCTCCTGGCCCCCTCAGCCCCCTCCCACACCCCGCTCCTGCCCAGACTCCTCCCCCCATCCTCAGCCCCCTCCCACACCCCGCTCCTGCCCAGACCCTCCATCCTCAGCCCCCTCCCACACCCCGCTCCTGCCCAGACCCCCCTCAGCCCCCTCCCCACACCCCGCTCCTGCCCAGACCCTCAGCCCCCTCCCACACCCCGCTCCTGCCCAGACCCCCCTCAGCCCCCTCCCACACCCCGCTCCTGCCCAGACCCTCCATCCTCAGCCCCCTCCCACACCCCCCCCGCCCTCCTTGCCCAAGACCCTCCATCCTCAGCCCCCTCCCACACCCCGCTCCTGCCCAGACCCTCAGCCCCCTCCCACACCCCGCTCCTGCCCAGACCCTCAGCCCCCTCCCACACCCCGCTCCTGCCCAGACCCTCCATCCTCAGCCCCCTCCCACACCCCGCTCCTGCCCAGACCCTCCATCCTCAGCCCCCTCCCACACCCCGCTCCTGCCCAGACCCTCCATCCTCAGCCCCCTCCCACACCCCTCCTGCCCAGACCCTCAGCCCCCTCCCACACCCCGCTCCTGCCCAGACCCTCCATCCTCAGCCCCCTCCCACACCCCGCTCCTGCTCAAGCCCCCTCCCACACCCCGCTCCTGCCCAGACTCTCCATCCTCAGCCCCCTCCCACACCCCGCTCCTGCCCAGACCCTCCATCCTCAGCCCCCTCCCACACCCCGCTCCTGCCCAGACCCTCAGCCCCCTCCCACACCCCGCTCCTGCCTCAGACCCTCAGCCCCCTCCCACACCCCGCTCCTGCCCAGACCCTCCATCCTCAGCCCCCTCCCACACCCCGCTCCTGCCCAGACCCTCCATCCTCAGCCCCCTCCCACACCCCGCTCCTGCCCAGACCCTCAGCCCCCTCCCACACCCCGCTCCTGCTCAGACCCTCAGCCCCCTCCCACACCCCGCTCCTGCCCAGACCCTCCATCCTCAGCCCCCTCCCACACCCCTCCTGCCCAGACCCTCAGCCCCCTCCCACACCCGCTCCTGCCCAGACCCTCCATCCTCAGCCCCCTCCCACACCCCGCTCCTGCCCAGACCCTCCATCCTCAGCCCCCTCCCACACCCCGCTCCTGCCCAGACCCTCCATCCTCAGCCCCCTCCCACACCCCGCTCCTGCCCAGACCCTCCATCCTCAGCCCCCTCCCACACCCCTCCTGCCCAGACCCTCCGTCCTCAGCCCCCTCCCACACCCCGCTCCTGCCCAGACTCTCCATCCTCAGCCCCCTCCCACACCCCGCTCCTGCCCAGACCCTCCATCCTCAGCCCCCTCCCACACCCCCGCTCCCCCCCTGCTCAGCCCCCTCCCACACCCCGCTCCTGCCCAGACTCTCCATCCTCAGCCCCCTCCCACACCCCGCTCCTGCCCAGACCCTCCATCCTCAGCCCCCTCCCACACCCCGCTCCTGCCCAGACCCTCAGCCCCCTCCCACACCCCGCTCCTACTCAGACCCTCAGCCCCCTCCCACACCCCGCTCCTGCCCAGACCCTCCATCCTCAGCCCCCTCCCACACCCCGCTCCTGCCCAGACCCTCAATCCTCGCCCCCTCCCACACCCCGCTCCTGCCCAGACCCTCAGCCCCCTCCCACACCCCGCTCCTGCTCAGACCCTCAGCCCCCTCCCACACCCCGCTCCTGCCCAGACCCTCCATCCTCAGCCCCCTCCCACACCCCGCTCCTGCCCAGACCCTCCATCCTCAGCCCCCTCCCACACCCCGCTCCTGCCCAGACCCTCCATCCTCAGCCCCCCCCTCACCCCTCCTGCCCAGACCCTCAGCCCCCTCCCACACCCCGCTCCTGCCCAGACCCTCCATCCTCAGCCCCCTCCCACACCCCGCTCCTGCCCAGACCCTCCATCCTCAGCCCCCTCCCACACCCCGCTCCTGCCCAGACCCTCCATCCTCAGCCCCCTCCCACACCCCGCTCCTGCCCAGACCCTCCATCCTCAGCCCCCTCCCACACCCACGGGCCCCGCCCCCACAAAGCCTCTCCCACGGGCCCCGCCCTGCCCCGCCCCCGCAACGCCCCTCCCATGGGCCCCGCCCTGCCCCGCCCCCCGCAACGCCCCTCCCGTGGGCCCCGCCCTGCCCCGCCCCCGCAACGCCCCTCCCGCGGGCCCCTCCCGCGGGCCCCGCCCCCGCAGCGCCCCTCCCCGGGCCCCGCCCCCGCAGCGCCCCTCCCGCGGGCCCCGCCCCCGCAGCGCCCCTCCCGCGGGCCCCGCCCTGCCCCCCCCACTGGCCCTGCCCCCACAACACCCATCCCACGGGCCCCACCCTGCCCCACCCCCGCAACGCCCCTCCCACGGGCCCCTGCCCCGCCCCCACAACACCCCTCCATCCTCAGCCCCCTCCCCCATCCCTCCTGCCCAGACCCTCCATCCTCAGGCCCCCTCCCACACCCCGCTGCTGCCCCAGACCCTCCATCCTCAGCCCCCTCCCACACCCCGCTCCTGCCCCAGACACCTCCATCCTCAGCCCCCTCCCACACCCCGCTCCTGCCCAGACCCTCAGCCCCCTCCCACACCCCGCTCATGCCCAGACCCTCTATCCTCAGCCCCCTCCCACACCCCGCTCATGCCAGACCCTCCATCCTCAGCCCCCTCCCACACCCCGCTCATGCCCAGACCCTCTCATCCTCAGCCCCCTCCCACACCCCCTCATGCCCAGACCCTCCATCCTCAGCCCCCTCCCACACCCCGCTCCTGCCCAGACCCTCCATCCTCAGGCCCCTCCCATGCACTCCCTGTCTTGGCGTGTGGGGCAGTAGCTGGGCCCTGCACTCCCAACTGCAGCCAGGTGTGACTCTCCGCCGGCAAGTAGAAGAGAAGGTTTATTTGTTGATAGAAACAGAGCATAGCACAGACTTGTTGTTACAGGAACCAGGAGCAGTCAGTACAATCCACCTTGGGGATAAGGGGGTCCCCGCCTGGCCCCCCCAAGCCAGCCCAGAACTAACCCACACACCCAGCAACTGGTCCCAGCCCTCTCAGCAGCCCCACCCCCTCCTTTGTTCAGATTCCTGGGCCAAAGGTGCTATCTGCTGTCTCCTGGTCTTCAGGACATGAGAGACTGACATACTTCCTCAGTGAGTCATGCCTGGCCTCCTCATCCAGATAGTGTTGTAGTGCAAGGGAAACTGAGGCGCGCACACACACGCTCTCTCTCGCACACAAACACACTCCAAAACAGCAGAATCACATACACACAACCAGGGGTGGCCCGTGGATGTAGGCAACCTTGGCAGTTGTCTCGGGCGCCACGTTCAACGGGGCACCCGATGATGATGTCATGCCATTGAGGGCTATGGAGGCGGGGGCGGCGATCGTGCATTCTGCCTAGGGTGCCAGTTGCCTGCAGCTCTCCTCGAGCCGCTCCTGCACACAACAAAGCAAACTGAGCGAATACAAAAATGGGGAATACAGTGACTACACGTGTGAATACAATCCCCCTCCTGCCCAGATCTCCTGAACCCCAGCCTCCTCCTGCCCAGACCCTCCCCATTCTTAGCCCCCTCCCATGTACCCCCTCCTACCCAGCATCTTCCTGCCCAGACCCTCCATCCTCAGCCTCCTCCTGCACCCATAGAATCATAGAACACTAGAACTGGAAGGGACCTTGAGCGGTCAGAGTCCAGTCCTCCCCCCCTCCCCCGCATGGTCTAGACCCGTGTTTCTCAACCTTTTTTTGTAAAGTACCCCCTTTTTTTAAAAAAAATTATAAGTACCCCCAGTACCTACAGTTTTCAGACACCATTTTTTTCTACCATTGCAACACATTTGTTTAAACAACTTAATCCTAGCCGGGCAGGCGATGACATTTTTGGGTGTAAAAAGTACAAAAATAATAAAACGCTGTAAAACTTAAACCGAAAATTCCGTTTTCTCCAAATTTCAGTTGTGTTGACGTACCCCCCCAGACTTCTCTCGAGTACCCCTAAGGGTCCTCGTACCATTGGTTGAGAAACACTGGTCTAGACCGTCCCTGACAGGTGTCTGTCCAACCTACTCTTCAATATCCCCAGAGATGGAAATTCCACAATCCCCCTGGGCAATTTATTCCAGTGTTTAACTATCCTGATAGGCAGGAAGTTTTTCCTGATAGCCAACCTAAACCTCCCTTGCTGCAGTTTAAGCCCATTGCTTCTTGTCCTGTCCTCAGAGGCCAAGGAGAACAATTTTTCTCCCTCCTCCTTGTAACACCTTTTTAGATACTTGAAAAACGCTATCATGTCCCCTCTCAGTCTTCTCCTTTCCAAACTAAATAAGCCCCATTCCTTCAGCCTTACCTCATAGCTCATGTTCTCTAGACCTTTCATCATTCTTGTTGCTCTTCTCTGGACCTTCTCTAATTTCTCCACATCTTTCCTGAAATGTGGCACCCAGAACTGGACACAATACTCCAGCTGAGGCCTAATCAGCTCAGAGTAGAGTGGAAGAACGACTTCTCGTGTCTTGCTCACAACACTCCTGTTAATGCATCCCAGACCCCTGTTTGCTTTATTTGCAACAGTGTCACGCTGTTGACTCATATTTAGCTTGTGGTCCACTCTGACCCCTAGATCTCTTTCCGCAGGACTCCTTCCTAGACAGTCGCTTCCCATTCCGTATGTGTGAAATGGATTGTTCCTTCTAAGTGGAGCACTTTGCATTTGTCCTTATTAAACTTCATCCTGTTTACCTCAGACCATTTCTCCAATTTGTCCAGATCATTTTGAATTATGACCCTATCCTCCAGAGCAGTCGCAACCCCTCCCAGCTTGGTATCATCTGCAAACTTAATAAGCGTAGTCTCTATGTCAATATCTAAATCGTTGATGATGATATTGAACAGAACCTGTCCCAGAACTGACCCCTACAGAACCCCACTTGTTGTGCCCTTCCAGCATGACTGTGAACCGTTAATAACTGCTCTCTGAGTACGGTTATCCAGCCGGTTATGCACCCATCTTACAGTAGCCCCATCTAAGTTGTATTTGCCTAGTTTATTGATAAGAAGATCATGCGAGACCGTATCAAATGCCTTACTAAAGTCTAGGGCTGTGTCTACACTGGTGAGATCTTGCGCAAAAGTGGCCGCTCTTGCGCAAAAACTTGCTGCCTGTCTACACTGGCCGCGTGTTCTTGCGCAAGTAAACTGACGTTCTACTGTATGAAATCAGGGCTTCTTGCACCAGAACTCTGACGCTCCCGCTCAGGAATAAGCCCTTTTGCACAACTGTTCTTATGGAAGAGGCCAGTGTAGACAGGCAACATGAATTTCTTGCACAAGAAAGCCCTATGGTTAAAATGACCATCAGAGCTTTCTTGCACAAGAGAGTGTCTACACTGGCATGGATGCTCTTGTGCAAAAGCACATCTCTTGCGCAAAAGCGCATGCCAGCGTAGACGCTCCCTTCTGGAAGAGTTTTTGCAGAAGAACTCTTCCACAAAAGAGTTTTTGCGTGAGAACGCGCCAGTGTAGACGTAGCCTAGGTATACCACGTTCGCCATTTCTCCCTTACCCACAAGACTGGTTATTCTATCAAAGAAAGCTATCAGATTGGTTTGACATGGTTTGTTCTTTACCAATCCATGCTGGCTGTTACCTGTCACCTTATTTTCTTCCAGGTGTTTGCAGATGAATTCTTTAATTACTTGCTCCATTATCTTCCCTGGCACAGAAGTTAAACTGACTGGTCTGTAGTTTCCTGGGTTGTTCTTATTTCCCTTTTTATAGATGGGCATTAGATTTGCCCTTTTCCAGTCTTCTGGAATCTCTCCTGACTTCCATGATTTTTCAAAGATGGGAGCTAAAGGCTCAGATACCTCCTCTGTCAGCTCCTTGAGTATTCCAGGCTGCATTTCATCAGGCCCTGGTGACTTGCAGGCATCTAACTTTTCTAAGTGATTTTTAACTTTTTTTTTTTATCTTCTAACCTTACTCCATTCCCACTACTATTCACTATGTCAGGCATTCCTTCATCATCAGACGTCTCGGTGAAGACTGAACCAAAGACGCCATTAAGCACCTCTGCCGTTTCCTGCTATTGTTCCTCCCTCCTCACTGAGTAGTGGGCCTACCCTGTCCTTGGTCTTCCTCCTGTTTCTAATATATTTATAGAATGTCTTCGTTTCCCTTTATGTTTCTAGCTAGATTGAACTCGTTCTGTGCCTTTGCCTTTCTAATCTTGCCCCCGATACTTGTGGTGTTGTTTGCTTATATTCATCCTTTGTAAGTTGTTCTAGTTTCTACTTTTTATGTGACTCCTTTTTGATTTTTAGATCGTGTAAGATCTCCTGGCTAAGCCAAGGTCGTCTTTTGCCATACTTTCTATCTTTCCTATGCAGCGGAATAGTTTGCTTTTGGGCCCTTAATAATGGGCCTTTTGAAAAACTGCCAACTCTCTTCTGTTGTTTTTCCTCTTAGTCTTGCTTCTCATGAGACCTTACCTACCAGATCTCTGAGTTTACTAAAATCTGCCTTCCTGAAATCCATTGTCTCTATTTTGCTGTTCTCCCTTCTACCCTTCCTTAGAATTGTGAACTCTGTGATTTCACAATCACTTTCACCCAAGCTGCCTTCCACTTTCAAATTCTCAACCAGCCCCTCCTTATTTGTTAAAATCAAATCTAGAACAGCTTCCCCCCAGTAGCGTTTCAGCCTTCTGAAATAAGAAATTGTCTCCAGTGCAGTCCAAGAACTTACTGGATAGTCTGTGCCCTACTGTGTTAGTTTCCCAACATGTGTCTGGATAGTTGAAGTCCCCCATCACCGCTAAATACATAAGAACATAAGAATGGCCGTACTGGGTCAGACCAAAGGTCCATCTAGCCCAGTATCCTGTCTGCCGACAGTGGCCAGCGCCAAGTGCCCCGGAGGGGGTGAACTGAAGACAATGATCAAGTGATTTGTCTCGTGCCATCCATCTCCAGACTCTGACAAACAGAGGCCAGGGACACCATTTCTATCCCCTGGCTAATAGCCTTTTATAGACCTAATCACCATGAATTTATCTAGCTTCTCTTTAAACTCTGTTATAGTCCTAGCCTTCACAGCCTCCTCTGGCAAGGAGTTCCACAGGTTGACTACATGCTGTGTGAAGAAGAACTTTCTTTTATTAGTTTTAAACCTGCTACCCATTAATTTCATTTGGTGTTCTCTAGTTCTTATACTATGGGAACTAATGAATAACTTTTCTTTATTCACCCTCTCCACACCACTCATGATTTTATAGACCTCTATCATATCCCCCCTCAGTCTCCTCTTTTCCAAACTGAAAAGTCCCAGTCACTTTAACCTCTCCTCATATGGGACCCGTTCCAAACCCCCTAATCATTTTAGTTGCCCTTTTCTGAACCCTTTCCAAGGCCAAAATATCTTTTTTGAAGTGAAATGGGCTTTGAATGATTTTGTGAGTTGTTTAAAAAAAAGCCTCGTCTACCTCTTCTGCCTGGGTAGGGGATCTGTAGTAGACCCCTAGCATGACATCACCCTTGTTTTTTACCCCTTTTAACCTAACCCAGAGACTCTCAACACCTCTGTCTCCTATGTCCAGCTCCACCTCAGTCCATGTGTGTACATTTGCAGTATCAAAGGCAACGCCGCCCCCCTTTTTTCCCTGCCTGTCCTTCCTGAGAAGCCTGTACCCTTCTCTACCAATATTCCAGTCATGTGTATTATCCCACCAGGTCTCTGTGATACTAACGATGTCATAGTTGTGTTTGTTTATTAGCACTTCCAGTTCTTCCTGCTTATTCCCCACACTCCTTGCATTTGTATACAGGCATCTAAAATACTGATTTGACCTTGCCTCCCAGTTCTGTCTAGTCCCTCCTTTCTCTCTGCTGTTACAGCCCACGCTCCCTCCCATTTCCAACCCATCTCCCAGGTCTCCATGTTCTTCACTTACCCGTGGGCTTTGGTCACCTGCCCCTGTCAAATGTAATTCAAAGCCTCCTCGCTAGGTTAGCCAGTCTGCATCCCAATACGGCCTTCCCCTTCCTCGAGAGGTGAACCCCATCCCTACTTAGCAGCCCTTCCTGGAATAGCATCCCGTGGTGGAGGAAGCCAAAGCCCTCCTGGCGACACCATCTCTGCAGCCAGGCATTCGCCTCCAGGATGCACCTGTCTCTGCCCGGGCCCCGACCTTTGACAGGAAGGACTGAGGAGAATGCCACCTGCGCCCCAAACTCCTTCACCCACACACCCAGAGCCCTGGAGTCACCCTTGATCCCTCAGTGTCACACCTCGCAGGATCATTAGTGCCCACATGGATGAGTAGCATGGGGCAGCAGTCAGAGGGCCGGATGATCCTCGCCAATGCCTCCGTAACGTCTCGGACACAGGCCCCCGGCAGGCAGCACCTCCCGAGATGACGTGTCAGGGCGACAGACGTGCCTCCGTCCCCCTCAAAGAGTCTCCGACCACCACTCCCCCACATTTCCTCCTCGCAGTGGTGGCTGCAGCCCGCCCAGCCTTGGGGTACGAGGCGTCTCCTCCTCTGTTGTGGGGCGACTCCTTGTCTCCCGCACCCAGAACAGTGTGTCGGTTCCCCAGGACCAGGTGGGAGGGTTGGGAGCAGGGATTTTTGAACCTAGCCTGCTCCCCGGCATCCTCCTCCCTCACACTGAGCTCCATGGGGCTGGAGTGCGAGGGATCCCTGGTGCCCCGAGCTGTGGGAGTGAGGTGAGTGACCGCTTCCCCCTGCATCTCTGTTGGGGGCCATGGCAGTGAGGGGCTTTTTGCTTCTCACTTGTTCCCCGCCCCTGCTCTAGTGCAAGCAGCTGGAGCAGCCCACAGAGCCCGTCACGCTGTGGCCTTAGGAGAAGTCCCAGCTCTTTGGCCCAGCAGACACATAGGAATCAGCCTCCCACTCTGCCACAGGGGGGAGGTGCTGTGGGGACTGGTGGGCAGGGCAGGGCGGAGGGTCCTGTGGGACCCTGCCTGCCCGGGCTGACCCTCGCCCTGCTCTGCGCAGTGAGACACGCCTGCTGGAGGTGCTGGAGAGCGTGTGCGACAAGTCGGACTTTGCGTGTCACCAGCTGCTGGAGCAGAGCGAGGAGCATGTGGAGAGCTGGTGGTTCCAGGGGTGAGTGATTGGGCTGGGGGCAGCAGGGTCTGCATCACTCCAGGGCTCCCCTGCTTGGCCATGTCCCCTGGGCAACCCCCATCCAGACAAGGGCCACCTGCTGCCCCCTCCCTGGAGATGGGCCTGGCCCGGCAGCCAGGGGTGGGGCCCAGGGAGCCGGCGGAGAGGGGATGGGATGCGTCCCAGCCATGCCAGTGAAGGGGCATGGGCAGAGGGCGCAGCATCTGTGTAGGGCCTCCCCATATCGGGCTTTCCCGTTGGGGGTAACAGTATCTTCTGCTGTGTCCCTCAGACAGCAGCAGCACCCCGACTTCTTCCAGTGGCTCTGCATGGACACCCTGAAGGTCTGCTGCCCACCTGGGGCCTATGGCCCTGACTGCCTGCGTGAGTCACCAGCCTGCCAGATGGGCCCTGGGCAGGGACGGAGGCGGGGGGTGTGGCGGCTTCATGGATGGGGTTGGGGGAGGGACAGGTGCCACGGGCGGCATTGTGGGACAGGCTGTGCCTAGGCCCGTCAGTCAGCACGACACCTGCCCAGGCTGTTCCCGGCTCTGGCACTCCGAGGGCAGAAGGCGCCCCAAATACCTCCCCTCCATAGGCTCCCAAAAGCCCCCCAAGGTCCCAGATTTCCTGCCCATGGGGGTAGCTGCCACCATCCAGCGTAAAAACAAAACCCTTCTTCTGAAAGCCAGGGAGAAGCACTTGAGCTTCTTCCAGGGGCGCCCTCCGCTCTTTTCCCACAAGAGAGCTTGGCAAACCAGGAGCCAAACTGCAGTCTCTGGGAGCCGCCCTCTGTCTACCAAGCACCCTCCCCTTCCCCCCCCCCCCCACAGGCCCCTGCTGCCTCCCGGGGCACAGAATCAAACCATTGCCTTCAGAAAGGCCAGTTTAACCGAGCCAAGAGAGACTGGGCAGAGCAACTCAGTAGAAACCAGTTAAAACCCAGAGCAACATCATCTTGCTGGGCTACAGCCTAAAGTACTGTGTCTGGGAGCACTGGGACGCAGCATGGAGACCTTTAACCCAGCAACCTGATAGCGACTAACTGCCCATTTCCCTATCTACTCCCGGTTCCCGGTCCACGCTCCATGCCCAGTGTTCCTTGTAGGCGTGGTGCTTCTGCCTGGATTCATTCGCCTTGTTCCCCAGCGCCTAGCTTAAAACTCCCACCAAGGAACAGCAGGCAGGTTCATCTGTTCAATGTAAATATCAACAGTTTTTCCCATTGGCTTTCCTGGCTTCCTGCCAGCGCCCCCATGCTACCTGAGCGGAGTCCCCGAGCCCTGGCCAGCACCCCTCCTGTCCATCACGGCCTCCGTCTGCCTCCCTGCAGCATGTCCTGGTGGGCACCAGCAGCCCTGCAGCGGGAACGGTCGGTGTGACGGCGAGGGGACACGCTCGGGCACTGGCCTCTGCATGTGTAGCCCAGGCTACGGCGGGTCCTTCTGCTCCGAGTGCGCAGACGGCTACTACGAGGCCGCCAGGAACCAGAGCCACCTGGTATGTGCTGGTATGTAGTGCGCAGCCCGCGTCCTGGCCGCCGGGGGGACCTGCGCAGGAGGGCCCGGGACGAGGGAATGGAGTGAGCCTGCCAAGAGCCTGAGATGCTCCCTCCCCAGCGCCTCTAGCACCGTGGGCTGGCCTGGCAGAAGAGGGCCAGCCCTCTCCTGGGCCGGGAACTGGTTAATGGACCGGAAACCCGGGGTGGGAGTCACTGGTCAGTTTTCCGAGTGCAGAGAGGTGGCTAGTGGCCCCCCAGGCTCTGTCCTGGGACCAGCCCCACTTAGCATGTTCCTAAGCGATCTGGAGAGGGGGGTACCCAGCCGAAATGACACCAAACTGCTCAAGCTAGTGAAGGCCAAAGAGCTTCAAAGGATCTCTCAGAACTGGGCGACTGTGAAACAAAACGGCAGGTCAGAGTCTGTGTTGGTGAATGCAAAGTGCTGCCCGTTGGAAACCAGCATCCCAGCCACACACACGGTGCCCGAGTCTCAGCACTCGGGGAGTTTTCTGAACACAGCCATTCAGTAGGCACCAGCCGTCAGAAACGCTACAATGTTGGGAACCACTAAGAAATCCTAAGACAAAGTATCCGCTTGCCTCTGCATAAACCCTCGGCACAACTTGGATAGTGCGCGCGGATGTGGCTGCCTCGTCTCAAAAGATCTCTTACCGTTTGGAAGAGCTCAGAAAAGAGCAACAAAACTGCGAGGGGTTTGGAACGGCGGCCGTGTGAGGACAGATTCATAAAACTGGGACTTTGCAGCCTGGGAGAGAGACGACTGGGCGGGGGAATGGGAGAGGTGTATAAAACCATGACTGGGCTGTAGGAAGTATATGAGGAAGTGCTCCATACACCTCCTAACACAAGAACCAAAGTTCACCCAATGACATTAATGGGCAGCAGGTTTAAAACAAACCAAAGGAAGTTTTTCTTCATGCAACACACAGTCAACCTGTGGAACTCCTTGCCAGGGGAGGTTGTGAAGGCCAGGATATATAGCAGGGTTCACAAAGGGCTGGCTAGATTCATGGAGGACTGGTCCATCAATGGCTCGTAGCCAGGCTGGGCAGGGCTGGTGTGGCAGCCTCGGCTTGCCGCTGGGCTAGGTGGCCCGACGCAGTCTGGCTGTTGTGATGTGACGAGCGGGCTGGCATCCCGGGTGTGAGGGCCTGCGCTGCGCGGCCGGCTCAGGGCCCATCTCTCCTTTCTTGGCAGAGTGCTACCCGGCCTGCGGGCGCTGCTCGGGGCCAGAGGACTCCAGCTGCCTGCGGTGCAAGAGGGGCTGGGTGCTGCATGAGCATCGGTGCATTGGTGAGAGCGTGGGGCCAGGGCCAGCGGGGCAGAACATGGGCCCTGCCACCCCGCAGCCCATGGGCCAGCCCTAGCCTGTGCCTGTGCCTGGGGGCTGGAGCTCTAGGGCTGGGGCTCAGCGCTCTGGGCCGCTGTCACCGGGCATCTAAACAGGAGAGGGGCCAAGGGCACCATTCAGAGCTGCTGGAGGCAGGGGGAGGGGCAGCTGGGCTGGGGGCAGAGGGGATGAGGCGGGTGTGGGGCCAGGCCATGGGGTGGGGATGAGGCGGGGTGGGCCAGGCCATTTGGGGTGGCCGGATGAGGCGGTGTGGGGCCGGGCCCAGTGCGGTGGGGATGAGGGCGGGTGTGGGGCTCGGGCCAAGGGGTGGGGCATGAGCGCGGGGGATGGGCCCGGCCAAGGGGCCTGGGCATGCCAGGCGGCTGTGCGGGCCGGGCCAAGGGGTGGGGATGAGGCGGGCTGTCGGGGCCAAAGGGGGGCCAAGGGCTGGGTGGAGGCGGCTGTGGGGCCGGGCCAAGGGGGGGGGATGAGGCGGGTGTGGGGCCGGGCCATGGGGTGGGGATGAGGCGGCTGTGGGGCCAGGCCAAGGGGTGGGGATGAGGCGGCTGTGGGGCCGGGCCGTGGGGCAGAGGGGCTGAGGCGGCTGTGGGGCCGGGCCGTGGGGTGGGGATGAGGCGGCTGTGGGGCCGGGCCAAGGGGTGGGGATGAGGCGGCTGTGGGGCCGGGCCAAGGGGTGGGGATGAGGCGGCTGTGGGGCCAGGCCAAGGGGTGGGGATGAGGCGGCTGTGGGGCCGGGCCGTGGGGTGGGGATGAGGCGGGTGTGGGGCCGGGCCGTGGGGTGGGGATGAGGCGGGTGTGGGGCCAGGCCATGGGGTGGGGATGAGGCGGCTGTGGGGCCGGGCCAAGGGGTGGGGATGAGGCGGGTGTGGGGCCGGGCCATGGGGTGGGGATGAGGCGGCTGTGGGGCCGGGCCAAGGGGTGGGGATGAGGCGGCTGTGGGGCCGGGCCAAGGGGTGGGGATGAGGCGGCTGTGGGGCCAGCCCAAGGGGTGGGGATGAGGCGGCTGTGGGGCCGGGCCGTGGGGCAGAGGGGCTGGGCGGCTGTGGGGCCGGGCCGTGGGGCAGCCGACCGGGCTCTGACAAAGCTGCTGTCTTGCACAGACATAGACGAGTGTGGCACGGAGATGGCGCACTGCCAGGCCAACCAGTTCTGCGTCAACACGGAGGGGTCCTACGAGTGCCGAGGTCAGTGGCTGCCCCCGGCCGGGCGCCCGGCCCCTCTGCCCAGAGCGCGGGGCCCCTCTGAGCCGGGCCTGGCTGGCCGTGCCGAGGGCAGAGCGCACCGCTGCGCGGGGAGGGATTCCCAGTCGGTGCTGCGCCCGCCCCTCCCCGGCCTGTGGCTGGGCTGCCTGTGCCCTCACGCCCCTCTCTGCCCCCAGACTGCGCCACGGCCTGCGTGGGCTGCATGGGCGCGGGGCCTGCCCGCTGCAAGAAGTGCAACAAGGGCTACCAGCGGGACGGAGCCAAGTGCCTGGGTGAGTGGCATGCCTCTGCCCTGCCCCCCCCCCACCCCGCCGGCTGTAACCTACCTCTCCCGCCACCCCCGCCGGCTGTAACCTACCTTCCCCCCGCCGGCTGTAACCTACCTCTCCCGCCACCCCCGCCGGCTGTAACCTACCTTCCCCCCGCCGGCTGTAACCTACCTCTCCCGCCACCCCCCCGCCGGCTGTAACCTACCTCTCCCGCCACCCCCGCCGGCTGTAACCTACCTCTCCCGCCACCCCCGCCGGCTGTAACCTACCTCTCCCGCCACCCCCGCCGGCTGTAACCTACCTCTCCCCCCCCCCCCGCCGGCTGTAACCTACCTTCCCCCCGCCGGCTGTAACCTACCTCTCCCGCCACCCCCGCCGGCTGTAACCTACCTTCCCCCCCCCCGCCGGCTGTAACCTACCTCTCCCCCTCCCCCGCCGGCTGTAACCTACCTCTCCCGCCACCCCCGCCGGCTGTAACCTACCTTCCCCCCGCCGGCTGTAACCTACCTTCCCCCCGCCGGCTGTAACCTACCTTCCCCCCGCCGGCTGTAACCTACCTCTCCCGCCACCCCCCGCCGGCTGTAACCTACCTCTCCCGCCACCCCCGCCGGCTGTAACCTACCTCTCCCGCCCCCCCCCCGGCTGTAACCTACCTCTCCCGCCACCCCCGCCGGCTGTAACCTACCTTCCCCCCGCTGGCTGTAACCTACCTCTCCCGCCACCACCGCCGGCTGTAACCTACCTTCCCCCCGCCGGCTGTAACCTACCTCTCCCGCCACCCCCGCCGGCTGTAACCTACCTCTCCCGCCCCCCCCGCCGGCTGTAACCTACCTCTCCCCCCCCCCCCGCCGGCTGTAACCTACCTCTCCCGCCACCCCCGCCGGCTGTAACCTACCTCCCCCTCCCCCGCCTGCTGTAACCTACCTTCCCCCCGCTGGCTGTAACCTACCTCCCCCGCCACCCCCGCCTGCTGTAACCTACCTTCCCCCCGCCGGCTGTAACCTACCTCTCCCGCCACCCCCGCCGGCTGTAACCTACCTCTCCCGCCACCCCCCCGCCGGCTTAACCTACCTCTCCCCCGCCACCCCCCCCGGCTGTAACCTACCTCTCCCCCCCCCCCCCGGCTGTAACCTACCTCTCCCGCCACCCCCGCCGGCTGTAACCTACCACCCCCCCCTCCCCCGCCGCTCTAACCTACCTTCCCCCCGCCGGCTGTAACCTACCTCTCCCGCCACCCCCGCCGGCTGTAACCTACCTTCCCCCTCCCCCGCCGGCTGTAACCTACCTTCCCCCTCCCCCGCCGGCTGTAACCTACCTTCCCCCTCCCCCGCCGGCTGTAACCTACCTTCCCCCCCGCCGGCTGTAACCTACCTTCCCCCCCCCGGCTGTAACCTACCTTCCCCCCGCCGGCTGAAACCTACCTTCCCCCCCCCGGCTGTAACCTACCTCTCCCGCCACTCCCGCCGGCTGTAACCTACCTTCCCCCCCCCCCCCCTGTAACCTACCTCCCCCCCCGCCGGCTGTAACCTACCTCCCCCCCCCCCGCCGGCTGTAACCTACCTCCCCCCTCCCCCCCGGCTGTAACCTACCTTCCCCCCTCCCCCGCCGGCTGTAACCTACCTTCCCCCCTCCCCCGCCGGCTGTAACCTACCTCCCCCCTCCCGCCGGCTATAACCTACCTTCCCCCCTCCCGCCGGCTGGCTGTAACCTACCTTCCCCCCGCCGGCTGTAACCTACCTCTCCCGCCACTCCCGCCGGCTGTAACCTACCTTCCCCCCCCCCGCCGGCTGTAACCTACCTTCCCCCCCACCGGCTGTAACCTACCTCCCCCCTCCCCCGCCGGCTGTAACCTACCTCCCCCCTCCCCCGCCGGCTGTAACGTACCTTCCCCCCCCCGCCGGCTGTAACGTACCTCCCCCCTCCCCCGCCGGCTGTAACCTACCTTCCCCTCTCCCGCCGGCTGTAACCTACCTTCCCCTCTCCCGCCGGCTGTAGCCTACCTCCCCCCCCCCCCGGCTGTAACCTACCTCTCCCGCCACCCCTCCGGCTGTAACCTACCTCCCCCCCCCCCCCCGCCGGCTGTAACCTGCCTCTCCCCCGCTGTAACCTACCTCCCCCCTCCCCCGCCGGCTGTAACCTACCTCTCCCCTCCCCCGCCGGCTGTAACCTACCCCTCCCCCCCCCCCGCCGGCTGTAACCTACCTCCCCCCCCTCCCCCCCCTGTAACCTACCTTCCCCCCTCCCCCGCCGGCTGTAACCTGCCTCTCCCGCCAGCTGTAACCTACCTCCCCCCTCCCCCGCCGGCTTAACTACCTTCCCCCCGCCGGCTCTAACCTACCTCCCCCCCCCCCCCGGCTGTAACCTACCTTCCCCCCGCCGGCTGTAACCTACCTCTCCCCCCTCCCCCGCCAGCTGTAACCTACCTTTCCCCCCGCTGGCTGTAACCTACCTCTCCCCCCTCCCCCGCCGGCTGTAACCTACCTCTCCCCCCTCCCCCGCCGGCTGTAACCTACCTCCCCCCTCCCCCGCCAGCTCTAACCTACCTCCCCCCTCCCCCACCGGCTGTAACCTACCTTCCCCCCTCCCGCTGGCTGTAACCTGCCTCTCCCCCAGCTGTAACCTACCTCCCCCCTCCCCCGCCGGCTGTAACTTACCTTCCCCCCGCCGGCTGTAACCTACCTCCCCCCCTCCCCCGCCGGCTGTAACCTACCTTCCCCCTCCCCCGCCGGCTGTAACCTACCTTCCCCCTCCCCCCGCCGGCTGTAACCTACCTCTCCCGCCATCCCCGCCGGTTGTAACCTACCTCCCCCCCGCTGGCTGTAACATACCTCTCCTGCCACCCCCGCCGGCTGTAACCTACCTTCCCCCTGCTGGCTGTAACCTACCTCTCCTGCCACCCCCGCTGGCTGTAACCTACCTCTCCTGCCACCCCCCGCTGGCAGTAGCTTCCCTCCCCCCCCCCCCCCCCCCCTGGCTGTAACCTACCTTCCCCCCCCGGCTGTAGCTTCCCTCCCCCCCCCCCGCCGCCGGCTGTAACCTACCTTCCCCCCACCGGCTGTACCCTACCTTCCCCCACCCCCCGGCTGTAACCTACTTTCCCCCCCCTGGCTTTAACCTCCCTCTCCCGCCCCCCCCCCCCCCGGTGTAACCTACCCCCCCCCCCCCCCCCCCCCCCCCCCTGGCTGTAACCTACCTCTCCCGCCGGCTTTAACCTACCTCCCTCCTCCCCCCCGGCTGTAACCTACCTCTCCCCCCCTCCCCCCCCGGCTGTAACCTACCTCCCCCCCCCCCGCCGGCTGTAACCTACCTTCCCCCCGCCGGCTGTAACCTACCTCCCCCCCCCCCGCCGGCTGTAACCTACCTCCCCCCCCCCCGCCGGCTGTAACCTACCTTCCCCCCCCCGCTGGCTGTAACCTGCCTCTCCCGCCACTGTAACCTACCTCCCCCCCCCCCCGCCGGCTGTAACCTGCCTCCCCCGCCGGCTGTAACCTACCTCTCCCCCCCCCCCCCCCCGCTGTAACCTACCTCTCCCCCCCCCCCCGCCGGCTGTAACCTACCTCTCCCCCCCCCCCCCCCGCCGCTGTAACCTACCTCCTCCCGCCCCCCCCCGCCGGCTGTAACCTACCTCCTCCCCCCCCCCCCCCCGGCTGTAACCTACCTCCTCCCGCCCCCCCCCCCGCCGGCAGTACCTCCTCCTCCCGCCCCCCCCCGCAGTAACCTACCTCCTCCCCCCCCCCCCCCGCCGGCTGTAACCTACCTCCCTCCTCCCCCGCCGGCTGTAACCTACCTCTCCCGCCCCCCCCGCCGGCTGTAACCTACCTCTCCCGCCCCCCCCGCCGGCTGTAACCTACCTCCTCCCCCCCCCCCGCCGGCTGTAACCTACCTCCTCCCCCCCCCCCCCGCCGGCTGTAACCTACCTCCCCCCTCCCCCGCCCTGTAACCACCTCCCCCCTCCCCCGCCGGCTGTAACCTACCTTCCCCCCTCCCGCTGGCTGTAACCTGCCTCTCCCGCCAGCTGTAACCTACCTCCCCCCTCCCCCGCCGGCTGTAACCTACCTTCCCCCCGCCGGCTGTAACCTACCTCTCCCCCCTCCCCCGCCAGCTGTAACCTACCTTCCCCCTCTCCCGCTGGCTGTAACCTACCTTCCCCCCTCCCGCCGGCTGTAACCTACCTTCCCCCCCCGCCGGCTGTAACCTACCTTCCCCCTCCCCCGCCGGCTGTAACCTACCTTCCCCCTCCCCCGCCGGCTGTAACCTACCTTCCCCCTCCCCCGCCGGCTGTAACCTATCTCTCCCGCCATCCCTGCCGGTTGTAACCTACCTTCCCCCTGCTGGCTGTAACCTACCTCTCCTGCCACCCCCGCTGGCTGTAGCTTCCCTCCCCCCCCCCCCCCGGCTGTAACCTACCTTCCCCCCACCGGCTGTAACCTACCTTCCCCCCACCGGCTGTAACCTACCTTCCCCCCACCCCCGGCTGTAACCTACTTTCCCCCCGCTGGCGTTAACCTCCCTCTCCCGCCACCCCCGCCGGCTGTAACCTACCCCCCCCCCCCCCCGCTGGCTGTAACCTACCTTCTACCTTCCCCCCGCTGGCTGTAACCTCCCTCCCTCCCCCCCCCCCCCACTGGCTGTAACCTACCTCTCCCGCAAACCACCGCCGGCTGTAACCTACCTTCCCCCCCCCTGGCTGTAACCTACCTCTCCCGCCACCCCCGCCGGCTGTAGCTTCCCTCCCCCCCCCCCCGCCGCCGGCTGTAACCTACCTTCCCCCCACCCTGTAACCTACCTTCCCCCCACCGCTGGCTGTAACCTACTTTCCCCCGCTGGCTTTAACCTCCCTCTCCCGCCACCCCCGCCGGCTGTAACCTATCCCCCCCCCCCCCCCTGGCTGTAACCTACCTTCTACCTTCCCCCGCTGGCTGTAACCTCCCTCCCTCCCCCCCCCCCTGCTGGCTTTAACCTACCTCTCCCGCCACCCCCGCCGGCTGTAGCTTCCTTCCCCCCCCCGCCGCCGGCTGTAACCTACCTTCCCCCCACCGGCTGTAACCTACCTTCCCCCCACCCCCGGCTGTAACCTACTTTCCCCCCGCTGGCTTTAACCTCCCTCTCCCGCCACCCCCGCCGGCTGTAACCTATCCTCCCCCCCCCCCCCCCCCCCCTGGCTGTAACCTACCTTCTACCTTCCCCCCCTGGCTGTAACCTCCCTCCCCCCCCCCCCCCCCTGGCTGTAACCTACCTCTCCCGCAAACCACCGCCGGCTGTAACCTACCTTCCCCCCCGCTGGCTGTAACCTACCTCTCCCGCCACCCCCACCGGCTGTAACCTACCTCCCCCCCCCCCCCCCCCGGCCAGCTGTAACCTACCTCTCTCACCACCCCCGCCGGCTGTAACCTACCTCCCCCCCGCTGGCTGTAACCTACCTCTCCCCCGCCACCCCTGCCGCGCTGTAGCTTCCCTCCCCCCCCCCCCGCCGCCGGCTGTAACCTACCTTCCCCCCACCCCTGGCTGTAACCTACTTTCCCCCCGCTGGCTTTAACCTCCCTCTCCCCCCCCCCCCCCGCCGCTGTAGCCCCCCCCCCCCCCGCTGGCTGTAACCTACCTTCCCCCCGCTGGCTGTAACCTCCCTCCCTCCCCCCCCCCCCCCGCTGGCTGTAACCTACCTCTCCCGCCACCACCGCCGGCTGTAACCTACCTTCCCCCCGCTGGCTGTAACCTACCTCTCCCGCCACCCCCACCGGCTGTAAGCTACCTCCGCCCTCCCCCTCCCCCCACGGCCAGCTGTAACCTACCTTCCCCCTGCTGGCTGTAACCTACCTCCCCCCCGCCGGCTGTAACCTACCTCTCCCGCCCCCCCCGCCGGCTGTAACCTACCTCTCCCGCCACCCCCGCCGGCTGTATCCTCCTCTCTCCCTCTCGCCACCCCGGCTGTAACCTACCTCCCCCCCACGCCAGCTGTAATCTATCCCCCCTTCTGCCCGCTCTAATACCCCCTCCCCCGCA
Source organism: Pelochelys cantorii (assembly GCA_032595735.1). Lineage (NCBI taxonomy): Eukaryota > Metazoa > Chordata > Testudines > Trionychidae > Pelochelys > Pelochelys cantorii. The sequence goes on from CM064336.1 coordinate 1,049,051, forward strand.
GATGTGGACGAATGTGCCAGCGCTCCAGAGCCCGTCTGCACCAGGCCCCACGAGGTCTGCGAGAACACGGATGGAAGCTACCGGTGCGTTTGTGCGGAGGGCCATGTCCGCAAGGATGGGGAGTGCGTGGAGGACAAACCCCCAGGTAAGACTCCATAGGGACCGCCCCCTCCTCCCCCCAAGGCTGGCTTCTCCCACTCCATGAGCCTGGGGAGTTGCTGCCCTGGGGGCTTTGTGTGGAAGTGGGGGAGGGTGTCGCACGTCCCCTCCGTATCGGTGCACATGACACAATTGGTTCTGCTTGGTGCAGCAGTGCACCGTGGGCTCTCTGGACTTCACAAGGGGAACGACACAAAATTGAGCAAGCGAGTTAAACAGAGGGTACAAGGCCCAGTGACACCTGGAATCCTGCCCGCTGCATGGAGGCACCGCACGGCCACTGTGGTGCAGTGTCAGGCCCTGGCTGGGTGCGGTGCTTGGGCGGTGGAGGACCCCACAGGCGGCTGGCTGGAGCATGGCCCAGCAAGAGGGGCCTCGGGCAGTGGCCAAACCCGTTCTACGTTTAAGGGAAGAGACGGGACACAGGAAGTGTGTGCTGGGGGGAGGGGCAGTCGGGGGCTGGAGCCATGAGGGAGACAGACTGAGGGTGATGGGCCCTAACCCAAGGGGTCGGAACCACCCTGGCCCCGAGTCCTGTAAACACACCACGGCTGTGCTGGGCTGTGCCCTGGAGGAGCAATAAAACCCCTCTTCTGCTGCTGGCGGAGTCTGTTCTGGCTGCGACGAGGGTCAGGATCGGGGAACCCGACTCGGCGTCACAGCCACACACCCCACATGGAAACGAGCTGAGAGGAGCACAGCCCAGTACAGACGCAGCGCGTGGCAGTGAAAGCCCAGAGGGAAGCGGAAAGGAGCCGAGCGAGTGACCGTTGGGAAGGCGAAAGGAATGCGAGGGGCTAACGAAGACTCAGAGCAGAGCGAAATGCTGCACACCTGCTGGAAGCAAACTGCTCAGCCGCCGCGGCCCCCCGCTGCAGAGCAACTCCATGAATTGCTTCCTTGGCTTTTGGTGGCTGAGGGGGAGAGGGAGGTTCCCACGCCTGAGCCATTCTTGTCGGGTGACAATCTGAGGAGCTGAGGGGTCATCCGAGGAGGTTTTGGTAGCAAGTCCCCGGGCCCAGGTGGCATTCACCAAGCGTTCTGAAGGAACTCGACAGTGAACTGCGGAACTCCCAGCTGCGGTTTGGAACCCGTCCTTCAAACCAGCTTCTGTGCCTAAGGCCTGGACTCCAGTCTTTAGAAAAGGCTCCTGAGGTGACCCTGGCTATTGCAGGCCGCTACCCTGCCTTCAGTATGAGGCCCATTGAAACTCTGGGAGGGTATGTCTACACTAGCCCCCTAGTTCGAACTAGGGTGGCTAATGTAGGCATTGGAACTTGCAAATGAAGCCCGGGACTTAAATATCCCGGGCTTCATTCGCATGTTCCCGGGCGGGCGCCATTTTTGAATCCCCTTAATTCGAACTGACTGCCCACGGCTACACGCAGCAGTCAGAAGTTAATCCGAACGAAATCCACGAGGTGTAACAGTTAATCCGAACTAAGGATTTAGTTCGGATTAACTTCTGACTGCTGCGTGTAGCCGTGGGCAGTCAGTTCGAATTAAGGGGATTCAAAAATGGCACCCGCCCGGGAACATGCGAATGAAGCCCGGGATATTTAAATCCCGGGCTTGATTTGCAAGTTCCAATGCCTAGATTAGCCGCCCTCGTTGGAACTAGGGGCCTAGTGTAGACATACCTGGAAAGAGCGGAACTGGCGCACACAGACGGCGTCATTGGGTGCGGAAGAGGTTTGTGTAAAGGGAAGTCCTGCCTCAGCAGCCTCCCACAACTGTGTGGCACCGAGTGCGTGGCCGGGGCTCCGGGAACCAGGGTGGGAATCCCTGGTCAGTTTTCCGGGTCAGAGGCGAGGCTACTGGCCCCCCCCGGGGTCCGTCCTGGGACCAGCCCCATCTGCTGCGTACGGGAGAGTGGGTCAGGAGCTCCGCCGCTCAGGGCGAGGACCACCACACTTGGCATGAAGCTACCTCTTCGCCCCCCCCCCCCAGCCCCCCGCCTGAACCCACTGCCCGGACCCCTCAGCCCCCGCCCCTCAGCCCCCCGCCTGAACCCACTGCCCCCCGCCTGAACCCACTGCCCGGACCCCTCCGCCCCCGCCCCTCAGCCCCCCGCCTGAACCCACTGCCCGGACCCCTCAGCCCCCGCCCCTCAGCCCCCCGCCTGAACCCACTGCCCGGACCCCTCAGCCCCCGCCCCTCAGCCCCCCGCCTGAACCCACTGCCCGGACCCCTTCGCCTCTGCCCCTCAGCCGCCCCGCCTGAACCTACTGCCCCCTGCCTGAACCCACTGCCCGGACCCCTTCGCCTCAGCCCCCCGCCTGAACCTACTGCCCGGACCCCTCAGCCCCCGCCCCTCAGCCCCCCGCCTGAACCCACTGCCCGGACCCCTCAGCCCCCGCCCCTCAGCCCCCCGCCTGAACCTACTGCCCCCCGCCTGAACCCACTGCCCGGACCCCTCCGCCCCCGCCCCTCAGCCCCCCCGCCTCAACCTACTGCCCGGACCCCTCAGCCCCCCGCCTGAACCTACTGCCCGGACCCCTCAGCCCCCGCCCCTCAGCCCCCCGCCTGAACCTACTGCCCGGACCCCTCAGCCCCCGCCCCTCAGCCCCCCGCCTGAACCCACTGCCCGGACCCCTCCGCCCCCGCCCCTCAGCCCCCCGCCTGAACCTACTGCCCGGACCCCTCCGCCCCCGCCCCTCAGCCCCCCGCCTGAACCTACTGCCCGGACCCCTCAGCCCCCGCCCCTCAGCCCCCCGCCTGAACCTACTGCCCGGACCCCTCAGCCCCCGCCCCTCAGCCCCCCGCCTGAACCTACTGCCCGGACCCCTCAGCCCCCGCCCCTCAGCCCCCCGCCTGAACCTACTGCCCGGACCCCTCAGCCCCCGCCCCTCAGCCCCCCGCCTGAACCTACTGCCCGGACCCCTCAGCCCCCGCCCCTCAGCCCCCCGCCTGAACCTACTGCCCGGACCCCTCAGCCCCCGCCCCTCAGCCCCCCGCCTGAACCCACTGCCCGGACCCCTCAGCCCCCGCCCCTCAGCCCCCCGCCTGAACCCACTGCCCGGACCCCTCAGCCCCCGCCCCTCAGCCCCCCGCCTGAACCCACTGCCCGGACCCCTCAGCCCCCGTCCCTCAGCCCCCCGCCTGAACCCACTGCCCGGACCCCTTCGCCCCCGCCCCTCAGCCCCCCGCCTGAACCTACTGCCCCCCGCCTGAACCCACTGCCCGGACCCCTCCGCCCCCGCCCCTCAGCCCCCCGCCTGAACCTACTGCCCGGACCCCTCAGCCCCCACCCCTCAGCCCCCCGCCTGAACCCACTGCCCGGACCCCTCAGCCCCCGCCCCTCAGCCCCCCGCCTGAACCCACTGCCCGGACCCCTCAGCCCCCGCCCCTCAGCCCCCCGCCTGAACCCACTGCCCGGACCCCTTCGCCCCCGCCCCTCAGCCCCCCGCCTGAACCTACTGCCCCCCGCCTGAACCCACTGCCCGGACCCCTCCGCCCCCGCCCCTCAGCCCCCCGCCTGAACCTACTGCCCGGACCCCTCAGCCCCCGCCCCTCAGCCCCCCGCCTGAACCTACTGCCCGGACCCCTCAGCCCCCGCCCCTCAGCCCCCCGCCTGAACCTACTGCCCGGACCCCTCAGCCCCCGCCCCTCAGCCCCCCGCCTGAACCTACTGCCCGGACCCCTCAGCCCCCGCCCCTCAGCCCCCCGCCTGAACCTACTGCCCGGACCCCTCAGCCCCCGCCCCTCAGCCCCCCGCCTGAACCTACTGCCCGGACCCCTCAGCCCCCGCCCCTCAGCCCCCCGCCTGAACCTACTGCCCGGACCCCTCAGCCCCCGCCCCTCAGCCCCCCGCCTGAACCCACTGCCCGGACCCCTCAGCCCCCGCCCCTCAGCCCCCCGCCTGAACCCACTGCCCGGATCCCTCAGCCCCCGCCCCTCAGCCCCCCGCCTGAACCCACTGCCCGGACCCCTCAGCCCCCGTCCCTCAGCCCCCCGCCTGAACCCACTGCCCGGACCCCTTCGCCCCCGCCCCTCAGCCCCCCGCCTGAACCTACTGCCCCCCCCCGCCTGAACCCACTGCCCGGACCCCTCCGCCCCCGCCCCTCAGCCCCCCGCCTGAACCTACTGCCCGGACCCCTCAGCCCCCACCCCTCAGCCCCCCGCCTGAACCCACTGCCCGGACCCCTCAGCCCCCGCCCCTCAGCCCCCCGCCTGAACCCACTGCCCGGACCCCTCAGCCCCCGCCCCTCAGCCCCCCGCCTGAACCTACTGCCCGGACCCCTCAGCCCCCGCCCCTCAGCCCCCCGCCTGAACCCACTGCCCGGACCCCTCAGCCCCCGCCCCTCAGCCCCCCGCCTGAACCCACTGCCCGGACCCCTTCGCCCCCGCCCCTCACCGCCCCCCCCGCCTGAACCTACTGCCCCCCGCCTGAACCCACTGCCCGGACCCCTCCGCCCCCGCCCCTCAGCCCCCCGCCTGAACCCACTGCCCGGACCCCTTCGCCCCCCCACCCCTCAGCCCCCCGCCTGAACCTACTGCCCCCCGCCTGAACCCACTGCCCGGACCCCTCCGACCCCGCCCCTCAGCCCCCCGCCTGAACCCACTGCCCGGACCCCTCCCCCGCCCCTCAGCCCCGCCTGAACCTACTGCCCCCCGCCTGAACCCACTGCCCGGACCCCTCCGCCCCCGCCCCTCAGCCCCCCGCCTGAACCCACTGCCCGGACCCCTCCGCCCCCGCCCCTCAGCCCCCCGCCTGAACCCACTGCCCGGACCCCTCCGCTCCCCGCCCCTCAGCCCCCCGCCTGAACCCACTGCCCGGACCCCTCAGCCCCCGCCCCTCAGCCCCCCGCCTGAACCCACTGCCCGGACCCCTTTGCCCCCGCCCCTCAGCCCCCCGCCTGACCCCACTGCCCGGACCCCTTCGCCTCCGCCCCTACTGCCCCCCGCCTCAACCCACTGCCCGGACCCCTCACGCCCCCGCCCCTCAGCCCCCCGCCTGAACCCACTGCCCGGACCCCTTCGCCTCTGCCCCTCAGCCCCCCGCCTGAACCTACTGCCCCCTGCCTGAACCCACTGCCCGGACCCCTTCGTCCCTGCCCCTCAGCCCCCCGCCTGACCCCACTGCCCGGACCCCTTTGCCCCCGCCCCTCAGCCCCCCGCCTGAACCTACTGCCCCCCGCCTGAACCCACTGCCCGGACCCCTCCGCCCCCGCCCCTCAGCCCCCCGCCTGAACCCACTGCCCGGACCCCTCAGCCCCCGCCCCTCAGCCCCCCGCCTGAACCCACTGCCCGGACCCCTCAGCCCCCGCCCCTCAGCCCCCCGCCTGACCCCACTGCCCGGACCCCTTCGCCTCTGCCCCTCAGCCCCCCGCCTGAACCCTGCCCGGACCCCTCGCCCCCGCCCCTCAGCCCCCCGCCTGAACCCACTGCCCGGACCCCTTCGCCCCCGCCCCTCAGCCCCCCGCCTGAACCCACTGCCCGGACCCCTTCGCCTCTGCCCCTCAGCCCCCCGCCTGAACCTACTGCCCCCTGCCTGAACCCACTGCCCGGACCCCTCCGCCCCCGCCCCTCAGCCCCCCGCCTGAACCCACTGCCCGGACCCCTTCGCCCCCAGCCCCTCAGCCCCCCGCCTGAACCCACTGCCCGGACCCCTCAGCCCCCGCCCCTCAGCCCCCCGCCTGAACCCACTGCCCGGACCCCTTCGCCCCCGCCCCTCAGCCCCCCGCCTGCAGCCCCACTGCCCGGACCCACTTCGCCCCGTGCCCCTCAGCCCCCCGCCTGACCCTACTGCCCCCCGCCTGAACCCACTGCCCGGACCCCTCAGCCCCCGCCCCTCAGCCCCCCGCCTGAACCCACTGCCCGGACCCCTTCGCCTCTGCCCCTCAGCCCCCCGCCTGAACCTACTGCCCGGACCCCTGCGCCCCCGCCCCTCAGCCCCCCGCCTGAACCCACTGCCCGGACCCCTCAGCCCCCGCCCCTCAGCCCCCCGCCTGAACCTACTGCCCGGACCCCTGCCCGCCCCTCGCCCCGCCCCTCAGCCCCCCGCCTGAACCCACTGCCCGGACCCCTTAGCCCCCGCCCCTCAGCCCCCCGCCTGAACCCACTGCCCGGACCCCTTCGCCTCTGCCCCTCAGCCCCCCGCCTGAACCTACTGCCCGGACCCCTCGCCCCGCCCCTCAGCCCCCCGCCTGAACCCACTGCCCGGACCCCTTCGCCCCCGCCCCTCAGCCCCCCGCCTGAACCCACTGCCCGGACCCCTTCGCCTCTGCCCCTCAGCCCCCCGCCTGAACCTACTGCCCGGACCCCTGCGCCCCTCCGCCCCTCAGCCCCCCGCCTGAACCCACTGCCCGGACCCCTCAGCCCCCGCCCCTCAGCCCCCCGCCTGAACCCACTGCCCGGACCCCTTCGCCTCTGCCCCTCAGCCCCCCGCCTGAACCTACTGCCCCCCGCCTGAACCCACTGCCCGGACCCCTTCGCCCCCGCCCCTCAGCCCCCCGCCTGAACCCACTGCCCGGACCCCTTTGCCCCCGCCCCTCAGCCCCCCACCTGACCCCACTGCCCGGACCCCTTCGCCTCCGCCCCTACTGCCCCCCGCCTGAACCCACTGCCCGGACCCCTTCGCCCCCGCCCCTCAGCCCCCCACCTGAACCCCACTGCCCGGACCCCTCAGCCCCCGCCCCTCAGCCCCCCACCTGAACCCACTGCCCGGACCCCTTCGCCCCCGCCCCTCAGCCCCCCGCCTGAACCTACTGCCCCCGCCCCTGAACCCACTGCCCGGACCCCTCCGCCCCCGCCCCTCAGCCCCCCGCCTGAACCCACTGCCCGGACCCCTCGCCCCCGCCCCTCAGCCCCCCGCCTGAACCCACTGCCCGGACCCCTTCGCCCCTGCCCCTCAGCCCCCCGCCTGAACCTACTGCCCCCTGCCCGGAACCCACTGCCCGGACCCCTCCGCCCCCGCCCCTACAGCCCCCCGCCTGAACCCACTGCCCGGACCCCTTCCGCCCCCAGCCCCTAACCACTGCCCCCTAGCCTGAACCCACTGCCCGGACCCCTTCGCCCCCGCCCCTCAGCCCCCCGCCTGAACCCACTGCCCGGACCCCTTCGCCCCCGCCCCTCAGCCCCCCGCCTGACACACCACTGCCCGGACCCCTTCGCCTCCGCCCCTACTAGCCCCCACGCTGAACCCACTGCCCGGACCCCTTCGCCCTGCCCCTCAGCCCCCCACCTGAACCCACTGCCCGGACCCCTTCAGCCCCCGCCCCTCAGCCCCCCGCCTGACCCCACTGCCCGGACCCCTTCGCCCCCGCCCCTCAGCCCCCCGCCTGAACCACTGCCCCCCGCTGAACCCACTGCCCGGACCCCTTCAGCCTCTGCCCCTCACCCCTGCCTGAACCTATGCCCCCCAGCCTGAACCCACTGCCCGGACCCCTCCGCCCCCGCCCCTCAGCCCCCCACCTGAACCCACTGCCCGGACCCCTCCGCCCCCGCCCCTAGCCCCCCGCCTGAACCCACTGCCCGGACCTCTTCGTCCCCGCCCCTCAGCCCCCCGCCTGAACCCACTGCCCGGACCCCTTCGCCCCCCCCCTCAGCCCCGCCTGAACCCACTGCCCGGACCCCTTCGCCCCCGCCCCTCAGCACCCCCGCTGAAACCACTGCCCGGACCCCTTTGCCCCCGCCCCTAGCCCCCCGCCTGAAACACTGCCCGGACAGCCCTGGTTGCCCTCCGCCCCTCAAGCTCCCCACCTGAACCCCACTGATCCGGACCCTTGCTCACGCGCCCTACTGCCCCCCGCTGACCCCACATGCCGGACCCCTTCAGTCCCTGCCCCTCAGCCCCCCGCCTGACCCCACTGCCCGGACCCCTGTCGCCCACGCCCCTAGCCCCCCGCCTGACCCTCACTGCCCGGACCCGTTCGCCCCCCGCCTGACCCCACTGCCCGGACCCCTTCGCCCCCGCCCCTACTGCCCCTTGCCCTAAAGCACCCCAGCAAGGACGGGTAAATCTTCCAGTCCAGCATGTTCATAAACCATCTGGAGAAGGGGGTTGCAGGGAGGTGACACCAAACTGCTGGAGGTTGCTACATCCGAAGCAGGCTGTTAAGAGCTTCAGAAGGATTTCTCCAAACTGCGTGATGGTAACAGCATGGCCCATGACTTCACTTTTATCACCTTTACAATGCATGTGCACTGCAGACCGTTGCCCCAGCTACATGCACAAACGATGGGCTCTAAATTAACTCAGCGCTGGAGAGATCTTCGGAGTTGTGGTGGAGAGTTCTCTGCAGCTGCAGCAGTCAGCAAAGCGACCAGACTGTTGGGAATTGAGAGGGACAGTGAATGAGACAGACAATACTATATAGACCCGTATAAACCCACGGGACGCCCACAGCTTGAAGACTGCGTACAGATGTGGTTGCCTCGTCTCAAAAGATGTCTTGGCACGGGAAAGTTTACCAATGATGTGGGGTTTGTCACGGCTGCCCTACGAGGGGAGACTAATAAGACCGGGAGTTTTCAGCTTGGAAAAGAGGAGACTAAGGGGGGTTATGATAGATGTCTATCATAGAGGTGACTGTTGTGGAGAAGGTAAATAAGGAAGTGATGTTTACTCATAACACAGGAAATAGGGGTCACCCAATGAAATCAATAGGAAGCAGGTTTCAAACAAAATGAGGTACTTCACCACACGATACCGTTAACTTGTGGAACTCCTTGCCAGAGGATATTGTGAAGGCCAAAACTATAGCAGGGTTCAAAAAAGAGCTAGATAGATTCATAGAGGACAGATCCATCACTGGCTATTAGCCAGGCTGGGGAGAGCTGGTGTCCCCAGACTGTGTGTGTCAGAGGCTGGGAAGGGGCAACAGGTGGGATCATGTGAGGATTCCCTCCCTTGGGGGCACCTGGCCCTGGCCACTGTGGGGAGACAGGACCCTAGCCTGGACAGGGCACTGGTCTGACCAGCTGTGGCCCTTACGGGGTTCCAGCCTGGGTATTACCGTCTTGCTTGCCTCCCCCTTGCAGAGACGCCAGCCAAGGGCTTTTTCGAGGAGGTGACGGAGGACGAGGTGGTGGTGCTGCAGCAGATGTTCTTTGGCGTGGTGATCTGCGCGCTGGCCACGCTGGCTGCCAAGGGCGACATGGTCTTCACTGCCATCTTCATCGGTGCGGTGGCAGCCATGGCCGGCTACTGGCTCTCGGAGCGCAGCGACCGCGTGCTCGACGGCTTCATGAAGGGCAGATAGTTCCGGGCATAGGCTCATCCCTGCCCCGACACAGGGCCTGGGTAGGCCAGGCCCCTAGCGCTGCCTGGGGACTGTGCCTGGCACCAGGGGGCCCCAGGACTGAGGGGCTGAGAAGCCCGGAGGGGAGGATCCGGCACCCCTGGCCAGGCCTGTGCCAGGACTAGCAGAAGAGTCGCTTTCCCCTTGGAGCTGCTTTGTCCTTTTGGGCACCGCAAGCAGCATCCAAAAGGACCGACCCACCTCCGAGCGCTTCACGCTCTGCGTGTGCCCCCGGGGCACTGCTGGCAGCCCCAGGAGCCGTGCTGGCAGAGCCCGAGCAGCAGGCAGGGGGAGGAGACTGGCTTTGCAGGGCCTTGCCTGGCCCCCTGCCTGCCCCCTCCTGCCGGCCCAGGCCAGCCCCTTCTCCTCTGCCAGGTTTGCTCCCCTTGCTCTCACGCCCTGGAGGGCAGAGCTGCCTTCTGCGGGCTGCTCCTCGAGCCAGCTGGAAGGCCGGGGGTGTGGAAAGAGCCTTGCCGTGGGCGTGCTTAGGGCTGGGCAGTGCCCGCGGGCCGTCTCCCAGCAGGGCCAGCCAGGGCCGCTGGGGGACCCGGCCGTGGCGATAGGGAGAGTGGAGAGGAAGGGGGGGGGTGGGTGGCTCCATCAGCCTGTGCACGCCTGTGACAGCAGCCTGCCAGGTCGCCCTCCTCTCTGGCTGGGGAGGGCTGAGAAAAGGACCTGGCTGGATCCCGGGGGGGGGCAGAGGCTTGTTTTGTGGCTGGGTGACAGTCCCAGGAGAGCCGAGCTGCAGAAGGTGGGATTGAGACCAGAGTCCTCTCACGACTATGTTGTGGCTGTGCGGAGCCGCCCGGCCACGGGATTAGCCCGGGACTGGCCCTGGCCACTGGCGGGGGTCCCAGCTGTTGACAGCTTTGCTGCGGTGCTGCCTGGGAGGAGAAGCCAGGGTGGGTTCCGTGGAGTGCCCCCGAGGGCAGGTGCCTTTGGGGAGCTCTCCCTGTGGCTGTGGGGCAAGGCCCCAGGCTCCCCCCATTCCGCTCCAGGAGCAGCGTGGCCATGAACTGAGCCCGGAGGACGGGCCCCCCGACTGAGGCCGTGCTCCAGACTCCTGCAGTCCTGCAGCAGCGACCTGCCCCACGGCCAGCGTCCCCCCCCCCCCGTGAGATCAGGGGGTGCGATTCGCTCCTCTCCCCAGTCTACTCTCAGCCGCTCCCCCTCCCGCCAACAACCCGTCCCTCGGACCGCGAACGCACCGACCCAGCCAGCGCTGTGCTGGGACCCGAGTGACAGACTGTCCTGGGCTGGGGCTGGCCTCTGGGACTGGGAGAGCCTTGGGGGGGGGAGGATGGGTTATAACCTCTCCCCTGTGTGAGGGGGGGCTGGGGGGGGCACAGGGAACATGGGTGTGTGAGGGGAGGGGGGGATGGGTTATAACCTCTCCCCTGTGTAAGGGAGGCCTGGGGGGGGGGGGTGGCACAGGGAACACTGGGGTGAATGGGGGGGAGGATGGGTTATAACCTCTCCCCTGTGTAAGGGAGGCCTGGGGGGGGGGCGGCACAGGGAACACTGGGGTGAATGGGGGGGAGGATGGGTTATAAACGTGCCCCTGTGGGGGGGAACACAGGTGTGTGAGGGGAGGTGGGGGATGGGTTATAACCTCTCCCCTGTGTGAGGGGGGGCTGGGGGGCACAGAGAACACAGGTGTGTGAGGGAAGGGGGGGATGGGTTATAACCTCTCCCCTGTGTGGGGGGGGGCTGGGGGGGGTCACAGGGAGCACTGGGGTGTGTGAGGGGAGGTGGGGGATGGGTTATAACCTCTCCCCTGTGTGGGGGGGGGCACAGGGAACACGGGTGTGTGAGGGTAGGGGGGGATGGGTTATAACCTTTCCCCTGTGGGGGGGGGCATGGGGAGCACTGGGGTGTGTGAGGGGAGGGGAGGATGGGTTATAACCTCTCCCCTGTGGGGGGGGGGCATGGGGAGCACTGGGGTGTGTAAGGGGAGGTGGGGGATGGGTTATAACCTCTCCCCTGTGTGAGGGGGGACTGGGGGGGGGCACAGGGAACACGGGGTGTGTGAGGGGAGGGGGGGATGGGTTATAACCTCTCCCCTGTGTGGGGGGGGCATGGGGAGCACTGGGGTGTGTGAGGGGAGGGGAGGATGGGTTATAACCTCTCCCCTGTGTGGGGGGGGCATGGGGAGCACTGGGGTGTGTGAGGGGAGGTGGGGGATGGGTTATAACCTCTCCCCTGTGTGGGGGGGGCATGGGGAGCACTGGGGTGTGTGAGGGGAGGTGGGGGATGGGTTTTAACCTCTCCCCTGTGTGAGGGGGGGACTGGGGAGCACTGGGGTGTGTGAGGGGAGTTGGGGGATGGGTTATAACCTCTCCCCTGTGTGAGGGGGGGCTGGGGGGGCACAGGGAGCGCTGGGGTGTGTGAGGGGAGGTGGGGGATGGGTTATAACCTCTCCCCTGTGTGAGGGGGGGCTGGGGGGGCACAGGGAGCGCTGGGGTGTGTGAGGGGAGGGGGGGATGGGTTATAACCTCTCCTCTGTGTGAGGGGGAACTGGGGGGGGGGCGGCACAGGGAACACTGGGGGTGTGTGAGGGGAGGGGGGGGATGGGTTATAACCTCTCCCCTGTGTGAGGGGGGACGGGCACAGGGAACACGGGGTGTGTGAGGGGAGGGGGGGGGGGAATGGGTTATAACCTCTCCCCTGTGTGAGGGGGGACTGGGGGGGGGCACAGGGAACACGGGGTGTGTGAGGGGAGGGGGGGGATGGGTTATAACCTTTCCCCTGTGTGAGGGGGAGCTGGGGGGCAGCACAGGGCGCGCTGGGGTCGAGGGGATTTGCTGGCGGTTCCTTACTGGTGGGGGGGCGGCTGACGCGCTCGCGGGGGGCCGGCTGGTGCCGTCCAGCGGGACCCCAGGCGCGGGCTGTACGCAGCCCTGGGCCGGAGCAGGCCGCCCTGGTTTGGCCCGCCCGGCAGTGCCCCGACCTGCACAGCAGTGTGCTGTGGCGGCAGGTCATTGAGGGCCCCCCGCTAGGGTGCAGAGGGGCTGGGGAAGGGTCCTGGGGGATGTGGGCTCCGGGGAAGGAGGGGCCTTGGGCAGAGCTCCGGAGAGCGCGGCTCTTTGCGGGGCCGTGGGGGCAGCGCAGCAGCGACTGGCGCATGGAGCGGCACGTGGTGGCTGCATGTGGGGAGAAGCCCAGGGCTGGCGGCTGGCGCAAGGGAAGAGCTGGGCTGTGGCCATGCTGCGCCAGTGCGGCGTCCTGGAGTGGGCGGGTGTGTCCTCAGCTCACGGCTGCCCCCAGCACTAGCGGGGTGGGACCGTGCAGGCGCTGCCCCCCCCCCCCCGGCCCCCTTGCAGCCCCACAGTGCGTTACTGGCAGCTCAGCTGGGGCTTGGCCACACAGGGCCCGTGCAACGCCAGCCGAGTGCGGCTATTCCCGTGGCTTGCCGCCCTGCGCACCAGGCTGTGGCTCCCAGCGCCCGGCTGTGGCCCAGCCTCGGCACCACGTACAAACTGGTACCTGGCTGGGAGCAGAGCAGCCCTCAGTAGGGCCTCGGCCCCCGCGGGGGGTCTGTTTGCCCTCCCCCTCCCGGCCATGCTCCAGGCCCAATGCTTGTGGGCGCACCTCCGGCCCGCTGCTGGGGCCAGACCGGCGTGGGCCCAGGATGGGCTAACTGGGCGGTGCTGCCCCAGCGCCAACGGCCCTCTGCCCCGAGGCTGCAGGGCTGTTGCCCGGCCTTTCCGCCGCTGGGCCACGAGCCGCAGGTGTCCCAGGCAATGCGGCTGCTCAGCGGGGCCTGCGTCCTGGCGTGTGGGGTGGGGCCAGCGCGACGGGCCAACGCTGCAGCCAGCGGAGCAGCTGGCACAGGGCGGGCTGGGGCGGGCGCGTCGCGTGCGGGGTGGCAGGGCCGTGCCAGTGCCGGCCCCAGGAAGGAGGCTCCTCTCCTGGCCCCGGCAGGGTGCAGGTGAAGGCTCCTTTGCCAGAGGACGAGCTGGACTGCCCCTCCCGCGGGGCTTTCCCTGCGGCCTTGTCTCCCTCTCCGCTGTGGGGCTGGCTCCAGGAGCCTGTGATGCCCCCGGGGCTGCATGGTCTGAACAGCGCAGCTCCCACCCAGCCTCTGCCCAGGTGCCCCTTGGGCCTGAACCTGCTTGGGCCCCTCCCTGGAGCACGGGCAGGGCCCTGTGGCAGTCCCTGTGCCTGGGAACAGCCTCTGCCAGGCTCTCAGGTGGGGGAGCCCGCAGGGGGACTGAGCGGGGGCAGGTGAGGGAAGTTGGGGCAGCAGGGACGAGAGGGAGGTGAGGACAGGGGAGGGGCAGGTGGGGAAGCAGGGGGGGGGGGGAGAGAGAGAGAGGGAGGTGAGGACAGGGGAGGGGCAGGTGGGGAAGCGGGGGGGGGGGAGAGAGAGAGGGAGGTGAGGACAGGGGAGGGGCAGGTGGGGAAGCGGGGGGGGGGAGAGGTGAGGACAGGGAAGGGGGGGGGGGTAGGATGTGGGGCTGGCTGCTCCAACGTGGCACCCTGGGGGTGCACTGGCCTGCAGGTGCAGCCTTGCTCCAGGGGAATAGGTGAGCTGGGCCAGCTGAGCCCCCTAGCTCTAGTGCTGCTCCAGGCCCGACCCGGCCTGCCTCTTCTGCACCCACCAGCCCTGAGCAGCACGGGGGGGGGGGGGGCAAGTTAGCGCCCCCCCCCCCCAACTCGGACACAGCAGGGCCAGGCGTGGGTTGCACAAGGGGCCAGCAGGCCCTGGTGGTGCAGCAGGCCAAGTGGAGCTAGGCTGGTCCGGGGGTAGGGGGGGGCAGGCTGTGCCCTGCTGGGGGGGCTGTCAGGGTGTGCCCACGAGGGGTGGGTCTCCTACCAGGCAACCGTACCACGTGCCGCTGGGCGCTCTGCACCAGGCACGCCCCCCCCTCCCCCCCCCCAGCCCTGAGAGACACTGTGGGGTGGGGGGGCCCCGGGGAGGTCGGGGGGGGCTGCTTCAGGCCTAGTTGGGGGAACGGGGCAAGCTGTGGGTGCAGGGGGAGCCAGGGGCTGGGGATACCTGTGCATGGCAGCCCTGGGCCCGGGCGTGGCTTCCCGGAATCAGTCCCTCTGCAACCAGCTCCACTGGGGGAAGGGGGCTCAACACCCCCCCCCCGCCCGGCCTTGGCCTGCCCCCAGGCTCTGTGACTGCACAATAAAGCGCTTCCCCCGGTGGCTCCTGTGCTCCTTGGCTCCAGGCTCAGCAGCGTGGCTGGGGGTGTGTGTGTGTGTGTGTGTGTGTGTGTGTGTGTGTGTGTGTGTGTGTGTGTGTGTGTGTGTGTGTGTGTGTGTGTGTGTCTGTGTGTGTGTGTGTGTGTGTGTGTGTGTGTGTGTGTGTGTGTGTGTGTGTGTGTGTGTGTGTGTGTGTGCGCGCGCGCGCGCGCGCGCGGGCAGCTTACATGCACGGGGGGGGGGGGAACAAGGCCCCCAGCCTGGCGGTGGGGGAGGCCATGGGACAAGCGGCAGTGTGTGTGTTGATGCTGGAGAAGGTGGGGGCAGGGACCCTACACAGCTATGTGGGGGTGGCAGCCAGCAGCTCCAATCAGCGAGACGTGCCCCCACCTCACCAAGCCGGGCTTGCGGGGGGGGGGGGGGGCAGCCACTGATTGGCAATGCTGTGCAAGCCCTGGCCTGTGGGGGGGGGAACAGGCAGCCCCCCACCGTGCCCTTAGCCCCTGCCAACACAGCCCTGCCCTGTGTCCAGCGTGGGCCCCCCCCCCGTGCCCATGGTCAGCCCATAGGCCCCCCTCCCCCCCCCACAGCCCTGCCCCTGTGTCCAGCGCCCCTCCTCTCCCCCCCGCCCTCTGTCCAGTGCCAGGGGCTTGAGCTGACCTCACAGGTGTAGTGCACCGTGGGCAAAGACAGCAGCTGGGCCTGGCCAACAGGGTGGCACAAGCCCAGGGGGCAGGGCAGCCCCCCAGGTCCTGCCCCCCTCATGTGGCCTTGCAGGAGGGGTTGTGCGCTCACTGACCACGTGAGGGCGCGTGCCCTGCCCCCGTACGTGCTATGGCAGGCCTGTGCACACAGCCTGGTGCTGGGGGGGGCGGCTGGGTTCTGGCACCCAAATCTCAGCCCCAGCACAGAAGGGACCCCCCCATGGCAGCCCCCCGCCCCCCAGCAGCCACCAGGGGTGCACTGTGATCTTGCTGTACGGCCAGGGCTGGCGCTACCCGCTGCACGCATGGGCTTGGTGCAGGGGTGGCAGCAAGGCACCAGCGGGCTGGGCAGAGGGGACACTGGAACCCTGCATGCAACAGAATGGGGTGGAGGAGCCCGGGGAACCTTTAACGCGCCCTGGGCCCAGCTGTGGGGGACAGCCCTGGAAGAACGGCTCGAGCCTGGGGGCCCTGCGAGAGCAACTTTATTTCTTTTGGCACAAACTGACCCACAGCAACGCCCCCCCCGCCAACGCTTCCCGGGGGCCCGTCTCTGTGCACTGTGCGGCTGCCTCAGGGCTAGTTGATGGGGCAGCCCGGAACCGCTCCCTGGGGGCGGGCCAGTGGGGTGGGGGCTGAGCTAGGTGCCACCCCACTGACAGCTCGCCTTTGCTAAGGCTGCTGGCCAGCCCACTGGGGCATGGCTCCGCCTGGCCTTGGCAGGGCCCCTCGCCGCTGCCCCATGTCTGTGTCTTGTGAAGGATAAACTTAATTTGTTGTCAGTATGACCTCTGTGACACCTGGATGTTAAGTCTGGTCTTTGTAAAGAGGTACGTGCTTGAACTCAGGTGAGCAAAGGGGGGGGGTAGGTAAAACTGGTTTGAACCTGTTGTAAGGCCTGCAAAGGGACTGAGGGGGGACAGATAATGATTGGAGGGAATTTGGTGCAAAGGGGCATGACCTGTATATGCATGCAATTGTAAGTGGTCAGTGAGAAAAAGGTAATTACCATGTAAGGTGGTACAAAAGACCTTGCCTTTTGTTTGGGAAGTTGCAGAAACTTTTCCTGAGAGTATCCTGGAGATTTTTGCCCTGGAATGCATTCCTGAATAAAGCTGGTTGTTTAAGAAGGATGTCTGGAATTGATTTGGTAGGGGTTTTGGGCCCCCATCCGAACCCTCGGATTAAAATTCTCCGTCATTTATGGTGTCAGAAGTGGGATGGATCGGGACACCAGGTGATTGAGACGGGCTGGACCGGAGAGACTGAACAGAAAGGCGCCATACAAATCGGTAAGAGATCCGTGTTACAAAATCTCACTGTTCCGTTCCTCTCTCCTTGTCCTGAACGGCTGCTTTCACTGGCGGTAAGCGTCCACCCTATGTTAAGAACATCCTTCCCAAGCAACTGTAAGTCTTTTTCCCTTCTCTTTTTTATTTTCTTTTATTTTTTTTTGGAATAAGTTTGTTAAGAGGGGACAGTGGGAAGACACTGAAACAGGGTCAGCTCAGGCTTGAAGCTGAGAGGAAGGCAGGTTAGTGCCGGATTGGAAACTGTCTTATAGGTAATAGGGCAGGGATTATGGGGAATAAGGGATCTAAGATAGATCCAAAAACCCCATTGGGTAAAATGCTGCAGATTTATAGTCAGCCAGGGAAATTGCCAGCAGGTCTTAAACTCAGGAGGCTGGTAAAGCTCACACACGCGTGGAATGAATATACATATGTAGAATCAGAATTACAATTCCCAGTTCAAGGTACCTTTCAATTAGACAAATTAAATTATTTAAAGGGTGTCTTAGAGTCCAGTCACCCCTCCCAGATGAATTATTGGCACCTCTGGGATGATCAGGCCTCAAAATTAAGAGATAAATCCATAATGGCTAGCCTAAAGGACTCAAATGAAAAACTGAAAAAACAATTGGCAGAAATAAAGGAGAAATCTGACTCCTCTAAAGTTTGTCCCCCTCCGTACAACCACGTTCCTACACCAAGCGCGCCCAGCGGAATCTACCCATCCATCTTGAAACCACCAACTCCGCTGCCAGACCCATCTGAAGATTTATTGGATCTATGGGTCCCCAATTTCCCAGCTCCCCTTCCCACCAACCTGCCCGAGCATCAGCAAATACTGCTTACCGATCATTCAGCTGCACCAGCCCAATTTGAATCCCCCGCACATACTCACAGTTCTGCAGGGGCGGTAGGGAATGCCAACCTGGCCAATAAAACTTCGGATTCTGAGCATACTCAGAGTCCAGTAATTCTAAAGCTGTCAGAAGTCCCCACACAAATGTTGCAGCGAACATTGGCTAAAGACTTAAAGGACCTGGGGTTTGTTATAACTAAAATAGATCCCGAAAATAACTCGGTGACTATAGGTAATGACGTAAACAAGGCTGTGATTATTGAAGTTGGACCTAAAAGTTTTCCTGGACTGTTTAAAGAGCATATTAAACTTCTCCCACTAAGACAATTTCCTAATCCAGCAGGGGGCGCCCCAGCACTTGTCCACGTCCCCTGGACACCTAATGACATCATGAATTTCAGACTTACTCTCCCCAAAATAAGAGAGGATCCTGTGGGCTTGCAAAGGGAGTTGTGTCAGATTTTTGAAGTTTATCAGCCTGCCCACAGAGACATTGACATGCTACTCTCGGGAATAATGGAACCCCATGAGAAGCAAGTTCTTTACACCCAAGCAAGGCGAGGTCCTGGGGATACCAGACCAGAAATTGGGGACAAGATTATTAATATGATTGGATGGAAAATGGAAACTACTGAGAAAATTTTGGAAGCTGCAACTCAGTTTTTTGAAAACCTGCAAGTAGAAAAACAAAAGAAAAAGGAACTAAAAAATACCCTAATGGCACTCCAAATACAGGATTTACAAGGCCACGGGCAACCAAAAGGTCAGAGGGAAGGTCCAAACAGACCCCGGTGGGGCCCCCAACCTAATGATGTGTGTAATTACTGTGGTGGGTTTGGCCATTGGAAAATTGAATGTCACAAAAGACAACGACAAAATAGATTTAACCAGGGCCCCAACAGACAGTCCGGACCATCGTCACAAGGACAGAGGTGGCCCAATACTAACCCCTTTTCAGCAGGTGCACCCAACAGAGGCTACCCTCCGGAGGACCGACAAAGGAGTAATCCTTACTGACTACGCCAAGAGGTTATTGATAAAACATTGCAATGCTCTCTGTTACCTTCGGTCTCTCTTTCTGCTACACCTGATGCCTTAGTTTCATTTTCCGTTAATGGAAACAAACATGAATTTCTAATTGATACTGGTGCCTCCCTTTCCACAATACGAGAGGATGAAGCTCCCAATCTGGCCAGAACTGGAGAAATAGTAAATGCTGTAGGAGTGGGGGGAGTAACTATACCCCATGCAATGAGTGAACCATGTTCCTTAACCATTGGGCCTTTGACAAAGGAACATGCCTTTTTGTTATTCCCCAGTACACCTGTAAACTTGATGGGTAGAGATCTGCTGTGTAAATTGAATGCTACAATTTATTGTTCCTCTGAAGGGGTCTTTGTTGATATACCCCATAATCAGGCAACACATTTCCTCATGATGTTAACAACAGACGGACAAGGTATAGACCCAGACTCCAAACTGGAGAGTGTGGAGCTGGATCAGGTACCAACGTCTTTGTGGGCTTCTCACTCCAATGAAGTTGGGAAACTGTTAACAGCAGAGCCTGTAAAGATCAGGTATAAACACGGCCGACCTTACCCTCGAGTGTCTCAGTACCCCTTGTCCCAGGAAGCGGAGGAGGGCATAGCGCCTGTAATCTCCTCCCTGTTGGAACAAGGAGTGCTCATAAGAACACAGTCTGTGTGTAATACCCCAATACTTCCGGTCAAAAAGGAGGGGAAATTTGATTATCAAGGGAGACAGATATATAGATTTGTGCAGGACCTAAGAGCTGTAAATCAGTTTGTTATCCCCAGATTTCCTGTGGTTCCTAATCCAGCAACAATATTGTCCTCTATCCCTGCAGGTGCTAAATGTTTTTCTGTCATAGATTTATGTTCAGCTTTCTTCTCCATTCCCATTGATAAGGATTCACAGTTTTTGTTTGCTTTTTCCTATAAAGGGGAGCAGCTGACTTGGACCAGACTTCCTCAAGGATATACTGAAAGTCCTACCCTTTTCTCACAATTGTTAAAAAGGGACCTTGATTCAATTTCTTTGCCAAAAGAGTCTACCCTTGTTCAGTATGTTGATGATTTATTGATAGCCTCACCTAATCATGAAGCATGTAAAACAGATACTGTTCATTTGCTGTGTGAATTAGCAAAGAGAGGTCACAAAGCCTCCAAGGCAAAGCTCCAGTTCTGTAAAGCAGAGGTTGAATATTTGGGACACCTCATATCCCAAGAAGGGCAAAAGCTCACTGATAAACGCATAACCTCTGTTCTTTCTCTCCCTCGCCCAGTAACTAAGAAACAGGTTCGGTCTCTCTTAGGCGCTGCTGGCTATTGCAGACAATGGATTCCTAATTTCTCTGGTCTTGTAAAACCCCTTGTATCTCTGACATCTGACATGGTGAAGGATCCCGTCCCGTGGACAGAGGAGGAAGAAGAATCCTTTCAGAAAGTGAAAGCTGCTGCTAAAATCACCAGCAATTGTGCTACTTGCCAAAAGTTCTCTACCCAGGGTGGAGAAAAGACTACTCCGAGTGCTCATACTTGGGCCTATGGACCTTTCCAATATTTGCAGATCGATTTTATAGAGTTAACCCTTTCCTGTGG
Source organism: Pelochelys cantorii (assembly GCA_032595735.1). Lineage (NCBI taxonomy): Eukaryota > Metazoa > Chordata > Testudines > Trionychidae > Pelochelys > Pelochelys cantorii. The sequence goes on from CM064336.1 coordinate 1,069,082, forward strand.
GTTTAAGTATTGTCTGGTTATTGTATGTGTGTTCAGTGGTTGGGTGGAAGCTTTCCCTTGCCGTCGAGCAGACGCCACTACTGTGGTAAAGAAATTAGTTACTGAGGTGGTTCCCAGATTTGGAATCCCTTTAAAAATTGACTCGGATAAAGGAACCCATTTCACGGCCAAAATCCTGCAAGATCTGTGTAGAGCCCTCCACATAGAACAACGGTTCCATACCCCATATCATCCCCAAAGTTCAGGGCATGTTGAAAGAAAAAAAACCTCGATATCAAAAGGAAGTTAAGCAAGATTATCTCTGACACTGGATTAAAGTGGCCGCAGGCATTGCCCCTTGCCCTCATGCATATCCGAAATACCCCGAACCGCAAACATGGTCTCACCCCTCATGAAATTCTATTTGGGAGACCAATTTTACTTGAATTTGAGCCTCCTGGAAAAATTAATCCTTCCCACTTGTCTGAATGTTATGACGAACTACTTCAATACTGCATACATCTGTCTAAAATTGCTTTCAGTCTCTCCTCTCAGGTTGCAGAAGCCTTACCTGTCCCAACTGATGTGCCTTGCCATGACGTGCAGCCAGGAAATTGGGTCCTGATAAAAGAATTCCGGAGGAAAGACTGCCTATCTCCAAGGTGGAATGGTCCCTTCCAGGTCCTGCTGACTACCAACACGGCTGTGAAGGTAGCCGAGCGAGATTCTTGGATACACGCAAGCCACGTGCGCTGCACCATTGACCCTCATAAGTTGTGTGAACTTGCCTCTCCCGACATATCGCCTCCTACTGAACCTGTCAGCCCAGAGCCAGAAGAAAACGACTTTCTACCGCTTTCTGAGAGAGAAATTGAATCACTTCTCCTGGACAAGGGATATACATCATCGGAAATCAGAGACCGGGACCTCGTTCACTACGCTCTCACTACAGGCCAGATCCCTTCTGGTCCTACTAGTCACATTGACATTTCACACGAATCTACACCCAACCTTGCCATTGACCCTACCGGCACTTTGTCAGAGGACGGTGGGTTTTCTGAAAGCTGTTTTCCTTCCTCCACACTTCCTTATAACCTCCGTCCGCGCAAGTGCTGAAAGGATTACAATCTCTGCACAATGGCTAAACTCTTGTTCCTCCTTTGTATAGGCCTTATTTGGCTCCAAAGGGGGAATGGTATTGGGACTAATACCTTTCTGCAGCTGGCAGAAGGTATGGCACGAGCCGCAAACAAAACTAACTGTTGGGTGTGTGCCCGGGCACCACAAAGCGTGCACAGTGGATACCCAATAGGTGCCCTTCCGTTAAACAAAACTGGACTAGTAAGTGATGCATTACTGGAACAAAATGACCAAACTGTGTGGTTCAACCAGACTGGGTGCATCCAATTATCATTTAGTGGTACAAGCCCCCTATGTAGGAATCTTACAGGTACCACCTTTGTAGGGAAATCAAGCTGTACACACATTATAACAAAGGTGGATGGGACACATGTATGGCATAATGGTTCCACTATGTCTACCACAAACCTTTGGTGTACTCTATTCAAACCAGAAATAACAACCATATGGGGAGGGACCACTAGTACAGACCTTTGCAAAGAAGGTAACACCACCTTTGCAAACCGAGCCATGATGATATATCAGTCTGACTCGTGGAACATGTACAATTATTGGTGGATATGCGGTAAATTTGCCTATAAAAGGCTTCCGCAAAATGCATCAGGGTTTTGTTACCTTGGTCTCGTGGCACCAGCTATGAGGATTGTTGACACTTTGCCACCAGGGCATATCAGGAACAAGCGGGATGGGTCTTGGGAAAAGGCATGGAACTGGATAGAACAAACTGCCCTTGCAGTAGCTGAAACTACCATTCTATGGGTAGGGCAGGCAAAAACCAATCATGATTTGAAAACAATGTCCCTGCTTATGGAGAAATTCATGAATACCACAGAGGGGGCACTAGGTGTGGTACAAGGAAATTTAAATGAATTGCGAATCTTTACCCAGCAAAACAGACTGGCTCTTGACTATCTACTAGCAGCTCAGGGAGGGGTATGTGGATTAATAGGCCCAGAATGTTGTGTTAAAGTTTCTGATGTGAGTTCAAACCTAACCACAAGGATAAAAGAAATCCAAACATTGTCTGTCCAGACAAAAACATTTAGAGAGCAGTTGCAAGACTGGAATCCTTTAAATTGGTTGGGAATAGGGTTAAGCGAACTCATGAAGAAGGTGGTGGCAGGAATATTGATGTTCCTTGTCTTAATATGCTCTATATACATAATGATACAGCTAGCCTTATGCTGTATTAAAGGGTGCTTACAAAAGATAGAGAATGTAGCAGAAAACAAGGTACAACAGATGCTTCTGCTAAATGTACCGAACCCTCCCGAGAAAGACTACAAAGACACTTGCACGTCTGAGGATGAATGGGAAAGGATGCTTAAGATTAATTGTGATCCACAAGTGGATCAAAGAGGGGAATGAAGGATAAACTTAATTTGTTGTCAGTATGACCTCTGTGACACCTGGATGTTAAGTCTGGTCTTTGTAAAGAGGTACGTGCTTGAACTCAGGTGAGCAAAGGGGGGGGGTAGGTAAAACTGGTTTGAACCTGTTGTAAGGCCTGCAAAGGGACTGAGGGGGGACAGATAATGATTGGAGGGAATTTGGTGCAAAGGGGCATGACCTGTATATGCATGCAATTGTAAGTGGTCAGTGAGAAAAAGGTAATTACCATGTAAGGTGGTACAAAAGACCTTGCCTTTTGTTTGGGAAGTTGCAGAAACTTTTCCTGAGAGTATCCTGGAGATTTTTGCCCTGGAATGCATTCCTGAATAAAGCTGGTTGTTTAAGAAGGATGTCTGGAATTGATTTGGTAGGGGTTTTGGGCCCCCATCCGAACCCTCGGATTAAAATTCTCCGTCACTTGCCTGCTCTGTGCCTGGGCTGGCGGGGCCCAGTGGCTGCAGCCTGTGGCGCTGGGCAAGAGAACGTGGGTGCTGGGGGCTCACAGCTCAATCGTGTCACTCGACAGGCTGCGGGAATCCACCTGCTTGCTGAGCGCCAGGAAGCTCCTCCTGGCTTCACGCTCAGAGTCTCCAGCCTCGCCCACGGGCGCCTCGCTGGGGAGCAGCGGGGCCCGGCTGGGCGTCTCCTCCAGGGGCAGGCTCTCCAGCGAGGACAGGCCGTGGCGCCAGGGGTTCCAGCTGATCTTCAGGGAGCCCCGGGAGAAGCTGTCCAGGGAGCTGCTGGAGATGGTGCCCTCGGTGCGGGGCTCACTGGGCAGGCCCCTGGGGCGCGAGGGGGGCAGGTCGCTGAGCAAGCTGCAGCGGGCCAGGCAGTCAGGGTCGCTGCTGCGGCGCGGCCAGGCCTTGGAGGGCAGCAGCGGCTCAGCCACGGGGGCGAGCAGGGAGCTCCTGCGGAGTGAGGAGCAGGAGTCTGGGCGCCTGGAGCACTGCAGGCTGCAGCGCAGGAAGACGCTGTCGCGCACCAGGTGCTCCCTGAAGAGGGCCTGGTCGATGCTGCGGCTCAGGTTGATGGGCGAGGGTGGGCGGAACTCCAGCTCGGCCAGCGAGGGCACCGACGCCTTCTCGCCACCCAGGCTGGTGTGGGAGCGGCCTGGGCCGGCCACACTGGGATACTGGGGGCTGGAGCCAGGCCGGCCCAGCGAGGAGGGGGAGGTCCCCGGGACCTGGCGCCCCTTGCCCTTCAGGGCCCACAGGTGCAGCTGCTCGGGCGGGGTGCGGAGGTGGCTGGCTGCCTGCTCCGGCACGCCGTTGGCCCAGGCGTAGCAGCCATGGGGGGGCTCGGGCGCCTCGGCCTTGCGATGGGCACAGAGGTAGCGGAGGAGCTTGGCCCAGCAGGTGTGGCCAGCGGCACCGCAGCGCTGGCACAAGGGGTACGAGGCCACGAAGCACAGGGCAAAGGCCAGCAGCAGCTCCCCGAGCCGGAACCAGAGCTGCACGAACCACCAGGGCCAGGAGAACTCCCCCGGGGGGCCCAGGACCCCCCCCAGCCACAGGGCCCCATACCCCTGGAGCCCGCAGCACAGCAGCCCTGGGGCACTGCACCCTAGCAGCACGCGTGCACAGGGGCCCAGCCCATGCAGCTCTGGGGGGGTCTCGCAGCCACACTGGGCCTGCCGCAGCTGCCAGTAGGCGGCCGGGGGGACCAGCATGAGGGCGGCGCCGCAGGCGCAGGAGAGCAGGTGCAGCCCCACGCCCAGCAGGGGGCTCAGGGGGGGCGAGAGCAGGTCGGCGCCCAGCAGCAGGGTGCTGTGGAGAGCAGCCAGTGCTGCCAGCAGGCGCAGGCTCTGCAGGGCGGGCGGCAGCAGCTGCAGCCGGGCCCCACGCAGCAGCAGCAGCAGCAGCAGGGCGAAAGCGCTGAGCAGCAGCGGGAAGGGCGCGTTGTAGAGCAGGCGCACGGCCGGGGCGGGCAGCCTGGCCCTGCTGCCGTAGGGATCGGCCAGGAGGAAGGTGGCGCGGAGCAGGCCGGTGCCCAGCAGCAGGGCGTGGGCGGCCAGGCGGCAGGGCAGGTGGGGCAGGCCCCGGCCAGGCAAGCAGAGCAGGCTGGCAGAGCAGAGCAGGCTGAGCAGCAGGAAGAGGCTGCTGGTGCCATAGACGTGCATCTCCCAGGCAAAGCTGAGCCTGTGCTGCAGGTCTGCCCAGTGCAGCAGCGTCTGGTTGGGCTGCAGGAGGCTGCAGGCCCGGCTGCCGTGGGGGCAGGGCAGGCTGGGGGCGGGGGCTGGGAGGCTGGGCCCAGGCTCAGGCAGAGCGGGGCGCTGGAGAGCTCGCTGGGTGCTGACTCTGACCAGCCCGCGCCGGGGCGTGGCTGGGGGCAGGGCTCGGGGGGGGCTGGAAGGCCGGGTCCCAGCTGCATCTGCAAAGAGCAAGGAGCAAAGTGTCATCAGGGCAGCACGTGGGCCCCCCACCACTGGGCTGCTCCCGCACTGGCCCCGCCCTGCCCAGGGGCTCCCCACCAGGCTGAGAGGCTGCAGGAGCAGCCCAGGGCTCCCTGCTGCTAAGATCTGTCCCTGCAGCCAGGTTGCCATAGCAACTTACATCCTGCAGCAGCATCCCATCAGCTGGTGCCAGGGCCCCTCCCACAGAGCAGGAACCTGAGCACCCCCTCCCCGCAGCAGTGCCCTCTGGCCCGGGGGTGGGCGCAGCAGGAGACACCTGGGCGGGGGGCAGCCCCACTGCTGTGCCAATTACTGGGTCCGCCCCAAACCCCACACGTCCCTGTCCCAGGTTCTGCCAGCAGCAGGCGCCTGAGCCCTCCCCACCCCCCGTGGCCTGCAGTCACACCCCAGCACAAGAATGCAGGCGGAGGGATGTGGGCGGAACTGGGGGGCTTAGAGGCCCCAGGGCTGGGCTGGCAGAGGCTGTGGGTCGGGAGTGAGGGACACCAGCAGGGTTGGGGGGGGCAGGGGCTGTGGGCAGAGGGCACTGGCAGAGCTGGGGGCAGGGGCTGCGGGGTGGGAGTGAGGGGCACTGGCAGGGCTGGGGGGGCAGGGGCTGTGGGCGGAGGGCACTGGCAGAGCTGGGGGCAGGGGCTGCGGGGTGGGAGTGAGGGGCACTGGCAGGGCTGGGGACAGGGACTGCGGGGCGGCAGTGAGGGGCACTGGCAGGGCTGTGGGGCAGGGGCTGCGGGGCGGCAGTGAGGGGCACTGGCAGGGCTGGGGGGCAGGGGCTGCGGGGCGGCAGTGAGGGGCACTGGCAGGGCTGGGGGGCAGGGGCTGCGGGGCGGCAGTGAGGGGCATTGGCAGGGCTGGGGGGCAGGGGCTGTGGGCGGAGGACACTGGCAGGGCTGGGGGGCAGGGGCTGCGGGCGGAGGACACTGGCAGGGCTGGGGGGCAGGGGCTGCGGGGCGGCAGTGAGGGGCACTGGCAGGGCTGGGGGGCAGGGGCTGCGGGGCGGCAGTGAGGGGCACTGGCAGGGCTGGGGGGCAGGGGCTGCGGGGCGGAGGAGGGCACTGGCAGGGCTGGGGGGCAGGGGCTGCGGGGCGGCAGTGAGGGGCACTGGCAGGGCTGGGGGGCAGGGGCTGCGGGGGCGGCAGTGAGGGGCACTGGCAGGGCTGGGGGGCAGGGGCTGCGGGCGGAGGAGCACTGGCAGGGCTGGGGGGCAGGGGCTGCGGGCGGCAGTGAGGGGCACTGGCAGGGCTGGGGGGCAGGGGCTGCGGGCGGAGGAGGGCACTGGCAGGGCTGGGGGGCAGGGGCTGCGGGGCGGCAGTGAGGGGCACTGGCAGGGCTGGGGGGCAGGGGCTGCGGGCGGAGGAGGGCACTGGCAGGGCTGGGGGGCAGGGGCTGGGCGGGGCGGCAGTGAGGGGCACTGGCAGGGCTGGGGGGCAGGGGCTGCGGGGCGGCAGTGAGGGGCACTGGCAGGGCTGGGGGGCAGGGGCTGCGGGCGGAGGACACTGGCAGGGCTGGGGGGCAGGGGCTGCGGGGCGGCAGGAGGGCACTGGCAGGGCTGGGGGGCAGGGGCTGCGGGCGGAGGAGGGCACTGGCAGGGCTGGGGGGCAGGGGCTGCGGGGCGGCAGTGAGGGGCACTGGCAGGGCTGGGGGGCAGGGGCTGCGGGCGGAGGACACTGGCAGGGCTGGGGGGCAGGGGCTGCGGGGCGGCAGTGAGGGGCACTGGCAGGGCTGGGGGGCAGGGGCTGCGGGGCGGCAGTGAGGGGCACTGGCAGGGCTGGGGGGCAGGGGCTGCGGGCGGAGGACACTGGCAGGGCTGGGGGGCAGGGGCTGCGGGCGGGAGGAGGGCACTGGCAGGGCTGGGGGGCAGGGGCTGGTGGGCGGAGGCACTGGCAGGGCTGGGGGGCAGGGGCTGCGGGGCGGCAGTGAGGGGCACTGGCAGGGCTGGGGGGCAGGGGCTGGTGGGCGGAGGGGCACTGGCAGGGCTGGGGGGCAGGGGCTGCGGGGCGGAGTGAGGGGCACTGGCAGGGCTGGGGGGCAGGGGCTGCGGGGCGGCAGTGAGGGGCACTGGCAGGGCTGGGGGGCAGGGGCTGCGGGGCGGCAGTGAGGGGCACTGGCAGGGCTGGGGGGCAGGGGCTGCGGGGCGGCAGTGAGGGGCACTGGCAGGGCTGGGGGGCAGGGGCTGTGGGCGGAGGACACTGGCAGGGCTGGGGGGCAGGGGCTGCGGGGCGGCAGTGAGGGGCACTGGCAGGGCTGGGGGGCAGGGGCTGCGGGGCGGCAGTGAGGGGCACTGGCAGGGCTGGGGGGCAGGGGCTGTGGGCGGAGGACACTGGCAGGGCTGGGGGGCAGGAGCTGCAGGGCGGGAGTGAGGGGCACTGGCAGGGCTGGGGGGCAGGGGCTGCGGGGGGGCAGTGAGGGGCACTGGCAGGGCTGGGGGGCAGGGGCTGCGGGGCGGCAGTGAGGGGCACTGGCAGGGCTGGGGGGCAGGGGCTGCGGGGCGGCAGTGAGGGGCACTGGCAGGGCTGGGGGGCAGGGGCTGTGGGCGGAGGACACTGGCAGGGCTGGGGGGCAGGGGCTGCGGGGCGGCAGTGAGGGGCACTGGCAGGGCTGGGGGGCAGGGGCTGTGGGCGGAGGACACTGGCAGGGCTGGGGGGCAGGGGCTGCGGGGCGGCAGTGAGGGGCACTGGCAGGGCTGGGGGGCAGGGGCTGCAGGGGCGGGCAGTGAGGGGCACTGGCAGGGCTGGGGGCAGGGGCTGTGGGCGGGAGGACACTGGCAGGGCTGGGGGGCAGGAGCTGCGGGGCGGGAGTGAGGGGCACTGGCAGGGCTGGGGGGCAGGGGCTGCGGGGGGGGCAGTGAGGGGCACTGGCAGGGCTGGGGGGCAGGGGCTGCGGGGCGGCAGTGAGGGGCACTGGCAGGGCTGGGGGGCAGGGGCTGCGGGGCGGCAGTGAGGGGCACTGGCAGGGCTGGGGGGCAGGGGCTGTGGGCGGAGGACACTGGCAGGGCTGGGGGGCAGGGGCTGCGGGGCGGCAGTGAGGGGCACTGGCAGGGCTGGGGGGCAGGGGCTGCGGGGCGGCAGTGAGGGGCACTGGCAGGGCTGGGGCAGGGGCTGTGGGGCAGGGAGTGAGGGGCACTGGGGGGGGCAGGTGCTGTGGGTGAGAGTGAGTGGCACGGGCAGGGCTGGGAGAAGGGCTGGGCTGGCAGGGGCGGTGGGGGTGGGGAGTCTCCTGCGCCCAGCAGGGACCATCTCCACTCCCCTGCCAGCTGCCTGAGGGCTCTGGGCAGAGCCCCGTCCTGCACGGGGGGTGATCGCCTGGGCCTGGCCCATCCACCCACCCTGAGGGCTCTGGGCACACACTGCGAGTGCCCCATGGCACAGCCCAGCGCAGCAAGCAGAGAGCCCACCCAGGCTCTGGCTATGCCAGCCCCGCACTGCACCGGGGAGCAGGAGAATCAGGGCCTGGCTTTCACCTGCCCCCATTCCCAAGAGCCAGGCCCTGCCCCCGGCTCTCCAGACAAGGCCAGGCCTGCAGAGGGTTCACCTGGGGCAGGATCAGCGTCTGTGGGGAGCCCAGCGGGGGGCAGCTCTGAGGACCAGCCAGCACCGGGCATTAGCACCAATCCCGACTAATCCGTCACCGGCACAATCCCGATTGGAGCTGTCACTAAGCCGCTCCTGCCCCCAACCCCTCAGGGACCAGCCGGGCTCCCCTGACAGCACCAGAGCCCTGGCCCCCCAGGCTCCAGCTAAGCGCCTCTCCTGCGGCCCTTTGGTGCCAGGCCTGTGACCAGCCTCCCCGCGGGCCCCTGCCCCCAAGTGCCAGGCAGGGAGCTCCTAGACCTCCCCATTCCCCCAGCACCGTGCCAGGGGAGGCCCAGCAGCCCGTTACCTCAGGGGTGGGGCAGGACCGCGCTGAGCTACTCACAGCCCCACAACACTGGGGCCCGGTGCCCAGCCTGTGCTGCGGAGGGGCCGGCTGAGCCATCACCTGGGTGCCTGGTGCCCGGTGGCGTCAGCCTGGGGGCAGAGGTGGCTGTGGACGTAGTGTTCACGGGCAGCCTTGGATCCACAGCTCCCCGGACTCGCTGTGGAGGCCCGAGCTCCTCTCCGGCAGCCCCTGGAACAGAGCCAAGGGCCGGGTGCTCAGCGGTGCAGACACGGCCTCGTGCCCACGGGTGCTGCAGGGCAGGGCAGCAGGAGGGCGTCCCAGGCTTTGGCAGAGGGCGCGAGGCCCCGGCCAGGGCTGATGGAGGCTGGCGGGGAGGTGCCCAAGGCTCTGGAGGAGGGGAGGGGACCCCGGGCTGGCCAGACGTACCTGGGTGAGGAGGCGCTGCAGCGGGCCATGTCCCAGGCCAGGTGTGGGGCTGCTCTGGTCCCTGCTCTTCGCCAGGAGCCGCTGTCCCGAGGAGCGGGGTCGTGGTTCCAGCCAGCGCCCGCCGAGTGCTCCTCTGAGGAGCCGAGAGCCCCTCGGTCCGGGCCGGGCTCCCTTGTGCCGGGACAGCCAGGAGCCCTGGTGGGCTGGCACTGAGCAACGCGGGAGCAAGGCCAGCCCATCCGCCCGCCACAGAGGCCCCTGCTCCCGTGGGCATGGCTGGCAGGGGCAGCAGCGAGGCAGCGCCCCAGGCAGGGAGGGAATAGCCCTGGGTGTGGGGGGCCTGGCCCTCTTCCCAGGCATGCTCCAGTGGGTCCCCAGGCAGGGCCCAGCTCCCCTGCCACCCCTCCTGACTCTCAGGCCCTGGGACCTCAGCAGCAGCTCGTGGAGCGGCACCAGTCCTGGTTGCCAAGGCGATGGTGGACACTGTAGGCCTGGGGTGCGGCATCCCGGCTGAACCCCGACTGTCCTGCCCAGCCAGGCCCAGAGCCCCCTCTGTCCCCGGAGGCCTGGCTGGGCCAGGGGAAGCTGGCTGCAAGCTCCTGCTCTCGAGGGCCTGGACCCCTGGGCTGCCTCCGGTCCTCAGAGTCCAACTAGGGGCCAGCAGGTTCTGAGCCCCGCTGCCGGCTGTGGCGCCCCCCGTGGAGCCAGGCAGGGGTGCGAAGGGCCAGCCCCCCCAGCTGAGCCCCATGTGTCCCCGAAATGTGCCAGAAGCTGAGCTGGGCCCCCCACCGCCCCCAGTGTCAGCAGGCTCTGGGGCTGGGGCCCCCTCCAGTGTCTGCAGAGGGGCCTCAGCCCCCAGAAGCAGGGGCCACACAGGGGGCGGGAGAGCAGAGCTTCCTGCTGGGGCCGGGGGGGTCCCCGAGTCATGGCTGACAGCCGCAGAGGGTGCCCCTGGCTGCAGGAGGACACCCCAGGAGTCGTGCCATGGCCCGTGGTCTGGCTCCCCAGCCCCGCTGAAGACCAGGCTCTCCCCAGAGACAGCCGGTGCCTCTGGTGAGAGGCCTGGCAGGGCCTGGCGGGGCCAGAGAGCCTCCTTGGAGGAGCTCCAGCCAGCCAGCTCTGGCACCCAGCCGGGGCCCACGGGGGCTCGTGCAGCCGGCAGCCTGGCGTGGGGCTCGCTGCTGGAGGGCACAGAGAGGGGAGAGGCTGGGAGCCGCGCCGGCACCAGGAGCAGGCTCCAGGCAAGGAGCCGCGCTGCAGCCGCCATGGGAACCTGCCCTTGCTCTTCGCCCTGCAAGGGAAAGGGAGAGGCAGCCTCAGGGGGAGCTGGCTGACGGCCGCCCGCTGCTCTCAGACCGGGTCAGCGCCCGGGCCAGCGGGGAAGCGCAGTCGGGCTCCGCAGTCAGCGCGATGGAGGCCGCGGCAGGGCCAGGAGCCAGGCAAACATGCACCCGAGCTGCTGGGTCTCCTGCCAGGCTGGCAGCTGACGAGAAGGGGCCTGCTCAGGCCTGTGGTCCCTTCCCTGGGGCTTGTTAGCAGTCTCCTGCAGCCCCAGCTCCCTGGGCACTTGTCACTGGGGCCAGGTCCCAGCCTCCAAGAGCCAGTGCAGCACAGGTCAGAGCCACTGAGCCAAGGGGGCTGTGCGCTTCCCTACAGCAGTGCCTGGCCGGCCAGCCAGCAATCAGCTAGCCAGGGGCTGCCGCGCAGGGACACGGGCGGGCAGCTGGCTACCCTGGAGGTGCCAAAGCAGGAACGTGCCAGCTCACCCCAGCCCCTCCCCAGCAGCCCCCAGCCCAGCCCAGTTCCTCTCCCCAGCCCAGCCCCTCCCCAGCAGCCCCCAGCCCAGCCCAGTTCCTCTCCCCAGCCCAGCCCAGCCCCTCCCCAGCAGCCCCCAGCCCAGTCCAGCCCCTCCCCAGCAGCCCCCAGCCCAGCCCAGTTCCTCTCCCCAGCCCCAGCCCAGCCCCTCCCCAGCAGCCCCCAGCCCAGCCCCTCCCCAGCAGCCCCCAGCCCAGCCCAGTTCCTCTCCCCAGCCCAGCCCAGCCCCTCCCCAGCAGCCCCCAGCCCAGCCCAGCCCCCCCCAGCAGCCCCCAGCCCAGCCCAGTTCCTCTCCCCAGGCCAGCCCCCCTCCCCAGCAGCCCCCAGCCCCGCCCCGCCCCCAGCAGCCCCCCAGCCCAGCCCCAGCCCCGCCCCGCCCCGCCCCGCCCCAGCAGCCCCCAGCCCAGCCCACCCCCCGCCCCAGTGACCTTGGCAGCGCCTTGGCTCCGGCAGCAGCTGCGCCGGGGATGCTCAGGCGGGCTAGTGGAGCCCCGCACGGCCGATCGGGATCCCGCTCGCGCCGGCCGCCCGGCGCCTCCTAAGCCAGCTCGGCCCCCGCCTGCGCCGGGCAGCGGGGCCGGGAGCGGCCGGGGGTGCAGCGCCGCGCGCTCCGCGCATGCCTCGGGCACTGGTGGACGCGGGCTGGGGACCAGGGCCCGGGCGGTGGCGCCCCCCGCCGAACGCAGAATGAGCCAATCTCCAGCCCAGCCCGGCAGACCCCACACGGCCCCGTGGCTCTAGCCCCCTGGGGTGATGGGCTCCCCCGGGCGGCTCACAGCGCATCAGCACCGGGTCCGGCAGCCCCTGCCTGCCCGTCTCTGCAGGAAGCCCCCTGCCGCGCAGAGCTCTGGGGAGCCGGGCGCGGGGCCCCCGCAATAGGGGGCTGGCCCGGACGCGGAGAGGTGCGGAGCTAGCAAGGCCCGGCCCTGCCCGAGCCTGGCCCTCCGGCTAGCGTCCTGGGGCCCCGGCTGCCCACCAGCCACAGGAAGGGGCTATCCCGCTCGGCTTGGCCCTGGCCAGGCGCCAGCTCCGGGCTGCCCCTTAGGAAAGAGGCGGCCAACCTGGAGGGAGCCACCGGCCTGTTCAGCCTTGGGGAAGGAGGTCTCCGGGGACCTGACCCAGGCTCTGCGCCTATAAGGGGCCAGATCAGTGGCTCTCTGTGGCCCTAAAGGCAGGGAGAGCGAGGTGAGAGGATTTCTGCCTCTCAGGGGAGCTAAGCTCCGAAACAGGCTGCCGAGGCTGTGGGACCCCTCACTGGCTGGAGAAACCCCTGGCAGGGATGGTCCCGGGTGTGACGTGGTGGGTGGGAATTGTATTCACTCTCCTTTTGTAGTCACTGCTGGCTTTGTTGGGTTGTGTGATTCTACTGTCCTGTGCTGGTCTGTGTGCCTCAGTTTCCCCGGGCACTGCAGCACTGTCTGCATGAGGAGGGGGAGGCCGGGCACGACTCACTGTGCAAGTATGTTCAGTCTCTCATGTCCTGAGGGCCAGGTGAGAGCAAATAACACCTTGGGCTGGGGAAGCAGGACAAGGGGGGTGGGGCTGCCGAGAGGGCTGGGACCAGTTGCTGGTGAGTTTTTTGGCTGGCTCAGGGAGAGGGAGTCTAGCTGACCTGTGGGGCTGGGGCTCTGGGCCCCCTGATCCCCCACATGGGCTGGGCTGGGCTGGCTGCTCCTGGTCCCTGTAACAAGAAGTCTGTGCTACACTGTGGCCCTGGGAACCAATAGACCTTCTCTCCTACCTGCCGCCAGAGAGTCCCGTCTGGGAATCCCATCTGCCTGCAGGTGGGGGGCCAGGCCCAGGGACTCCCCCACACTCTGACACACCCTGTCCTTCCTGCCTCTCAGCTCCCCACTCCCCCACCTCTGCTCCTACCCTGCACCCTGCTGGCCTATCAGCTCCCTTCTCCCTCACCTCTGCTCCTACCCTGCAGCCTGCCCTTCGCACTGTACATATATCTCTGTATCAATCATCTTCATATAAGCTCTGTATTAAGTTTTTAACTGTATTAAGTCTTGGTAGAGCAGTCCTAAGAATGAGTAAGGCCCAGAGAAAGTCTGTCCCAGGCTAGATCCCCCTTTTTCTGAACAGGTTGATGGCCCTGGGGAGTGGATGGGGTGTGACTGGACAGGGCGGACGACAAGGCACTTGCAAGGCTGGAGAGGGGATGGATCCAGATCCCTGGACAATGGGACTTGTCAAGTGGGCTCATCAACAAGACTGGACCTGTGGACGCCTTGGGAGTCAGCAGCAAGAGCCTGCCTTCGGGGGCCCCTTCGGAGGGGAATGTGGCAGCGTTGAGACACCCTCCAGAAGGCGCGGCACAGACGGCTACCTGTGTGTGCATGTGATGACTCGCAGACACTTTGCACGTGCGTAAGATGAGAGATTTGCAGGAGAGGGGAGCTGCTGTAAATCTAAGGCATCTTGCAGGGGGACCCTGGGTTTCGTCTTGTCAACATGGGAGCATCCAGCGCTGCCCCTTCTCCACCCAACTCACCTGGCCAGTGCAGTTAGGGGTAACAAGTCAACGTGTGTGTGTGCCCGCTGCCCGGCCCGGCCCTGCTCCTGCCCCCTGCTCTCCCCTGCGCCTGGCCAGCTCAGCCTGCTGCCGGCCATGCTGTGAGGCCTTGTGCCCATGGGCTGAGGGACAGAGCTTGCCCTGCAGTGCCTGCTGGGGGGCAACCCTCCTGCCTGTGCCAGCCTGCGCTACACAGTCACTGGCAGTGCCACATAGGCCCCTGAAGGCAGCACTGCCGAGTCTTGGACCAGGCCAGCAGGGGATGGAGCGGGCGGAGTTTTTCCAGGAGCCTCAGGCCTCTAGGCTGAGCTGGGAGGGCTCTGGGCTGCATGCACCGCTCACGCTGGAGGAGCGCCCCAGACCCCCGTGCTGGTGTGAGTGACAAAGCAGAAGGGAGCAGCAGGAGCGAGGGCACAGCCCACAAGGGGTGGCAGGTGCCATCTACATTCGAATGGCTGAAGCCGGGTGCCCCCCCTCCCTCTGCCCCCTGTGGGCCTGGGCAGCTGCTGCCGGCCAGGTTGAGACAGGGCATCTTCCCAGGCAGCTCGGCGTGCAGCTCTGTTGCACCCTGGGCTGCGGGCCGGTCCCAACCGGGCCTAGAGACCACCCGGCCCCCAGCCACTGCGCATCCCCATCCTGCCACAGGACTCCAGCCACGGCGCCCCCGCGGGAACGCCCTGTGCACACCCAGGCTGAGCAGGGCCCGTGGCCTGGGGGGGGCAGTTGGTAGCCACCCGCCCGGCTCTGGCAGCTCCTGCAGGCCACACTGCCACACACAACTAGCAGAATGGGGCTGGGCTGGGCTAGGGCAGGGCGCCGGGTTTATCGTGAAGGCAGCATTCATTGGCTGCCCCTAGCTACTAACATTACCCATCACAGAGACACACACACAGACACATCTACACACTCACATGCGCGCTCTCTCACACACACACAGTCACACACGCGCACATCCACACACAATCTACACACTCACATGCTCTCTCTGTCTCACATGCTCAGACACACTCGCACATACACATACAGTCACACACTCGCACACACATACATGCACATACACACACTCTCATGCTCTCTCTCTCACACACACACAGTCACACACACGCGCACTCAGACACACACAGAGTCCTACAGATGGGACATGCTCACCAGCCACAGGCGCTGACGCTAGTCCTGGGCTGGCTGGCGGAGACCCGAGGGAGCCGGGTGGTGGGGGTGGTGTGGGTGCTTCTGGAGGATACTCATAGCTGACCCTGTGGGTTTCACCTACCCCTAGACCCTGTCCTGTCTCACTGTCCCAGGGCTGTGTGTGGCCAGGAGCCATCCGTCAACGGCAGGTGGGGCTTGAATCTTCTTTTCCTCATGGGCTTGGGTCTCCTTCTGAGGCGGGTTCCCCTGCAGGGCTTGCCCGCACTGCTCTGCAGCCATCAAGGTGGTGCTGGCTTCCAGGACGGACCCCTCGGCACCCCTCCTGCTCACACACCCACACTGGGGATGTGATAGCAGAGTTGGTTAACCAATTCACTGAGAAGCAGAAGCTCATAGGTTAATGCTGTAGACTACATGAATGTCCCTCTTCCTTTCTCCCCACCAGTAAATGTGTTAGCAGGCTGGCCAGCAGCCCAGCTCAGTCCTGGCTCGCGCTGGGTCCAGGACCGAACCCCGCTGTGGCTCTTCATTGAAAGTGTAGTAGGAGCCAGACAGGCAGGCAGCCTGGCTCAGTTCTGGCTCGCGCTGGGTCCGGGAGCTCAGACCCCCGTAGACAGGGGTTGCTGTGGACCGCCTCTGGCCTGGCACCCCACGCTGCTGCCTCTGATACACTGGCTACCAGCCCCGCCCTCGGGGACTGTCGACTAACCGATAAGAATTTGTGAGGTTACTCGACTATTCAATTAACCGATATTTAAAATTCCTAGTCCAAATGAGACTACAGACACACCCCTAACTTCAAACAGAGCCAAGGCAGTAGTTACGCTATGGAGTTACCTCTCGTGGCAACATATCAACAGCATAAAGGGGGGGCCAGTAACAATGTACAGAGATACAATAACAGATCCTTACCAGCAAGTCGTAAGGGGCCCCTAACAAATTCATCCCAAAGTGGTTACAATCCAGGGAGTTACACAATGTCACACTGGGGACAGAATTCATTCAAAGGGTGATTTCATTCTTCAGCCCTGCCTGCACACTGAGCCAAGTTGAACTCACTCAGTCCTGCTGTCCCACAAGCATCCCAACTGTGCCAGGACACATACACAAGCCCACTGTGCGTATACCTTCCCCCACGTGAGACCACGCCAGCCCGCTGTGTGCATGCTTTCCCTCATGAGACCACTTCAGCTCACTGTGCTCACACTTCCCCCCCGCACGAGACCACGCCAGCCCGCTGTGCGCATGCTTTCCCCCACAAGACCATGCCAGCCTGCTGTGTGCATGCTTTCCCTCACGAGACCACTTCAGCTCACTGTGCTCACACTTCCCCCCCGCACGAGACCACGCCAGCCCGCTGTGCGCATGCTTTCCCCCACAAGACCATGCCAGCCTGCTGTGTGCATGCTTTCCCTCATGAGACCACGCCAGCTCACTGTGCTCACACTTCTCCCCCCATGAGACCATGCCAGCCTGCTGTGTGCATGCTTTCCCCCACGTGAGACCACGCCAGCCTGCTGTGTGCACGCTTTCCCTCACGAGACCACGCCAGCTCACTGTGCTCACACTTCCCCCCCACATGGGACCACGCCAGCCCGCTGTGCGCATGCTTTCCCCCACGAGACCATGCCAGCCTGCTGTGTGCATGCTTTCCCCCACGTGAGACCATGCCAGCCCGCTATGCACATTCTTCCCCCCCCACGTGAGATCATGCCAGCCTGATGTGCACACGCTTTCCCCCCCATGTGGGACCATGCCAGCCTGCTGTGCACATGCCTTCGCCCCACACCATGCAGGTCAATGCCAGCCCACTGTGTGCATGACTTTTCAGGCATCACAACCTCCCCGGGCCCCCTGCAGCTTCCCAGCTGTGTGGGGCTGTGGCCAGCTCCCTGCACACCCAGTGCTGCCAAGCCTGAATGTTCCAAACCGTGGCCCCGAGAACTGGCCCCAAATGAGATTTAAATGCACAGGTAACAGCTGTTCTCCGTGTGGCCTGGCCCGAGCCAGGCCCCTTGGGTAAGGTGCTGTACAAGCCCTGGGAAAGAGGCTGGGGGCAGCTGGGTGTGACACATGCTGAGTGGGGGGTAGCTGGGAACAGCTTTTAACCCTCGCTGTTAAACATGGGGAATGGTGTGAAAAGCTGGGCTCCAGCCAAGCCCAAGGCCCCATCCAGCCGCACTCCAGCCCAACAGTCCATGCCGGTCCAGACAGCGCTGTGCCATGCCTGTACGCACTGCCACAGCCTATCCAGAGCTCTGCCCAGCGTGGCAGGGAGGAGAAAGCCTGTCGAGACCCTGTGGGGCCCAGCCCAGGCCGACAGACACAGCACATGCCCGGGGCTTGCACGTGGAGGGGGGTGTGTGTGTCTGGGCAGCAGGCGCCCTGGAGTCTGTTCCTGGTGCTGTGTTCGAGCAGTTATAGCCTAGGTGCTCTGCCCCAGCTGGAAGCGTGAGGCGGTGGCTCTCAGCCATCCAGCCCCAGCAGCCGCCACCTCTGCCTGCGGGTTTGCTGCTGGCGGGGGACGTGGTGCCAGACACCCCCACCCCAAGATGCTGGCTCGGCCTGGCCGAGTGGCTGAGACACTCAGGAAAACCGGAGACAGGCGCTGGCCGAGGGACCCAGTGCGAGTGCTGAGTTGTCTCAACTAAGGATATTAACAAACAAGGAATTTACTAATCGAGCGGTCGATTACATTTCCGAATTCCTCCTTTGAAATGTACAAGAGCCCCACTTGTGCTCTTGTGCATTTCAGAATTGGAACTCTGTGTGCAGCGCAGGCTGGTGGGAAGTCCCGCTGACTCCGGGCAAATGCCTTGCAGAGCACAGGGACTCCCCAGCTGATCCCAGGCTCCGCTCGGCATTTCAAAGTGGCAGCTGCATGGAGCCCGGGTTAAGTTGAGGACTCCCCAGCTGACTCCAGGTTCCGCGGAAATGCCGCAGGGAGCCCGGGGTCAGCTAGGGAGTCCCCAGCTAATTCCAGGCTCTGTGTGGCGCTGCCGCTTTGAAGTACCCCCTCTCCCCCCCCCCTTGCTGGTTTATCAGATAGAGGCAGCAAGGGGGAGGGAATTAACTAGCTGAGTCAACTATCCGATCAGCATTTGCTTGTCAGACAGTTGACTAGTCCTTAACATCCTTAGTCTCAACGCGACGCTGACAGACGACGGGAGGGTGTTACTGGGCAATGCCCTGAGGCCCCCGAAACACGCGGTAGGTGCCTATGCGAAGCCGCCTGTGACCTGCTGTGGCCGGGGCGACCCATGGGGCCGCTGCCACTGCGGTGCGCAAACGCCACGGAAATGCTGCCTGGAGACGCAGATGCCAAGAGCTTCCCTGGCCTCCCACTGAGGGCGGGGACCAGGCTGAGGGGGCAGCTCTGCCCTGGGCATTGGGCAGCCTCATGCAGCAGGGGACCTGCCCAGAGGGGATTTCACAGATGGGACGAGCAGCTCTGTGTGGCTCAGCAGCTTGTCTCCCCCACCCCCAGGCTGCTCCAATGCAGGATTTCACCTCCCCCAGCCTGTGTGTCTGGTCTCCCTGCCTGCCCCACTCAGGGGGTGGCAGGGGCGCAGGCAGAGCATGTGTGGGGAGCAAATGCTAGAGCTCGTGGGGTTGGGGCCTCAATCACAGAACTCCCCGCACAGGGCTGCTGTCAGCGTCTCCAGTGCAGCTGGGCCCATCACTGGAGGGGCCAGACAAGCCTGAAATCCCAGTGAGCATGGGAGCTGGCCACCGAGCACCGTGCGCACCGAGGACCATGAGCATCAAGCACCACGTGCACTGTGCATGCATCAAGCACCGCGCGCACCAAGCACTGCACGCACCGAGCACCGCGCGCACCGAGCACCATGCGCACCAAGGACTACACGCACCGAGGACTACACGCACTGAGAACCATGCGCACTGAGCACTGCGCACACCGAGCACCACACGCACCAAGGACCATGCGCACCGCATGCAACGAGCACTGTGCGCACCGATGACCATGCGCACCAAGGACCATGCACACTGAGGACTGCGCGCACCAAGGACCATGCGCACCGAGCACCGCGCGCACCAAGGACCATGAGCACACCGAGCACCACACGCAACAAGGACCATGCGCACCGAGCACTGCGCACACCGAGCACCACACGCACCAAGGACCATGCGCACTGAGCACTGCGCGCACTGAGGACCACACGCACCAAGGACCATGCGCACTGAGCACTGCACGCACTGAGGACCACACGCACCAAGGACCATGTGCACCGAGCACCGCGCGCACCAAGGACCATGCACACCGAGCACACTGAGGACCATGAGCACTGAGGACCATGCGCACCAAGCACTGCACACACTGAGCACCGTGCACACCAAGGACCATGCGCACCGAGAACCACGTGCAGCAAGAACCGCGCGCAACGAGCACTGTGCACACCGAGGACCGTGCGCACCACGCACCAAGGACCATGCGAACCGAGGACCATGCGCACCGAGCACCACGCGCACCAAGGACCATGCGCACCGAGCACCACGCGCACCAGGACCATGCGCACTGAGCACTGCGTGCACTGAGGACCACACGCACCAAGGACCATGCGCACTGAGCACTGCGCGCACTGAGGACCACACGCACCAAGGACCATGCGCACTGAGCACTGCGCGCACTGAGGACCACACGCACCAAGGACCATGCGCACTGAGGACCACACGCACCAAGGACCATGCGCACTGAGCACTGCGCGCACTGAGGACCACACGCACCAAGGACCATGCGCACCGAGCACCGCGCGCACCAAGGACCATGCGCACTGAGCACTGTGCGCACTGAGGACCACACACACCAAGGACCATGCACACTGAGGACCACACGCACCAAGGACCATGCGCACTGAGCACTGCGCGCACTGAGGACCACACGCACCAAGGACCATGCACACTGAGCACTGCGCGCACTGAGGACCATGCGCACCGAGCACCGCGCGCACCAAGGACCATGCGCACTGAGCACTGTGCGCACTGAGGACCACACACACCAAGGACCATACACACTGAGCACTGCGCGCACTGAGGACCACACGCACCAAGGACCATGCGCACTGAGCACTGCACGCACTGAGGACCACACGCACCAAGGACATGTGCACTGAGCACTGCGCGCACTGAGGACCACACGCACCAAGGACCATGCGCACTGAGCACTGCGCGCACTGAGGACCACACGCACTGAGGACCATGCACACTGAGGACCACACACACCAAGGACCATGCGCACTGAGCACCGCGCGCACCAAGGACCATGTGCACTGAGCACCGCGCGCACCAAGGACCATGCACACCGAGCACACTGAGGACCATGAGCACTGAGGACCACACGCACCAAGGACCATGCGCACCAAGCACCGCGCGCACCAAGGACCATGCACACCGAGCACACTGAGGACCATGAGCACTGAGGACCATGCGCACCAAGCACCGCACACACTGAGCACCGTGCACAGCAAGGACCACGCGCACCGAGAACCATGCGCACTGAGCACTGCGCGCACTGAGCACCGCGCGCACCAAGGACCATGCTCACCGAGCACACTGAGGACCATGAGCACTGAGGACCACACGCACCAAGGACCATGCGCACCGAGCACACTGAGGACCATGAGCACTGAGGACCATGCGCACCAAGCACTGCACACACTGAGCACCGTGCACACCAAGGACCACGCGCACCGAGAACCACGTGCACTGAGAACCGTGCACAACGAACACTGCGCACACCGAGGACCGTGCGCACCACGCACCAAGGACCATGCGAACCGAGGACTATGCGCACTAAGGACCATGCACACCGAGGACCATGCGCACCGAGCACCGCGCACACCAAGGACCATGCGAACCGAGGACCACGCACACTAAGGACCACGCACACCAAGGACCATGCGAACCGAGGACCATGCACACTAAGGACCACGCACACCGAAGACCATGCGCACTGAGCACCGCGCACACCAAGGACCATACACACTGAGCACTGCGCGCACTGAGGACCACACGCACCAAGGACCATGCGCACTGAGCACTGCACGCACTGAGGACCACACGCACCAAGGACATGTGCACTGAGCACTGCGCGCACTGAGGACCACACGCACCAAGGACCATGCGCACTGAGCACTGCGCGCACTGAGGACCACACGCACTGAGGACCATGCACACTGAGGACCACACACACCAAGGACCATGCGCACTGAGCACCGCGCGCACCAAGGACCATGTGCACTGAGCACCGCGCGCACCAAGGACCATGCACACCGAGCACACTGAGGACCATGAGCACTGAGGACCACACGCACCAAGGACCATGCGCACCAAGCACCGCGCGCACCAAGGACCATGCACACCGAGCACACTGAGGACCATGAGCACTGAGGACCATGCGCACCAAGCACCGCACACACTGAGCACCGTGCACACCAAGGACCACGCGCACCGAGAACCATGCGCACTGAGCACTGCGCGCACTGAGCACCGCGCGCACCAAGGACCATGCTCACCGAGCACACTGAGGACCATGAGCACTGAGGACCACACGCACCAAGGACCATGCGCACCGAGCACACTGAGGACCATGCGCACCAAGCACTGCACACACTGAGCACCGTGCACACCAAGGACCACGCGCACCGAGAACCACGTGCACTGAGAACCGTGCACAACGAACACTGCGCACACCGAGGACCGTGCGCACCACGCACCAAGGACCATGCGAACCGAGGACTATGCGCACTAAGGACCATGCACACCGAGGACCATGCGCACCGAGCACCGCGCACACCAAGGACCATGCGAACCGAGGACCACGCACACTAAGGACCACGCACACCGAGGACCATGCGCACCGAGCACCGCGCACACCAAGGACCATGCGAACCGAGGACCATGCACACTAAGGACCACGCACACCGAAGACCATGCGCACTGAGCACCGCGCACACCAAGGACCATGCGAACCGAGGACCATGCACACTAAGGACCACGCACACCGAGGACCATGCGCACCGAGCACCGCGCACACCAAGGACCATGCGAACCGAGGACCATGCACACTAAGGACCACGCACACCAAGGACCATGCGAACCGAGGACTATGCGCACTAAGGACCACGCACACCGAGGACCATGCGCACCGAGCACCGCGCACACCAAGGACCATGCGAACCGAGGACCATGCACACTAAGGACCACGCACACCTAGGACCATGCGAACCGAGGACTATGCGCACTAAGGACCATGCACACCGAGGACCATGCGCACCGAGCACCGCGCACACCAAGGACCATGCGAACCGAGGACCACGCACACTAAGGACCACGCACACCAAGGACCATGCGAACCGAGGACTATGCGCACTAAGGACCACGCACACCGAGGACCATGCGCACCGAGCACCGCGCACACCAAGGACCATGCGAACCGAGGACCATGCACACTAAGGACCACGCACACCAAGGACCATGCGAACCGAGGACTATGCGCACTAAGGACCACGCACACCGAGGACCATGCGCACCGAGCACCGCGCACACCAAGGACCATGCGAACCGAGGACCACGCACACTAAGGACCACGCACACCGAGGACCATGCGCACCGAGCACCGCGCACACCAAGGACCATGCGAACCGAGGACCATGCACACTAAGGACCACGCACACCGAAGACCATGAGCACTGAGCACCGCGCACACCAAGGACCATGCGAACCGAGGACCATGCACACTAAGGACCACGCACACCGAAGACCATGCGCACTGAGCACCGCGCACACCAAGGACCATGCGAACCGAGGACCATGCACACTAAGGACCACGCACACCGAGGACCATGCGCACCGAGCACCGCGCACACCAAGGACCATGCGAACCGAGGACCATGCACACTAAGGACCACGCACACCAAGGACCATGCGAACCGAGGACTATGCGCACTAAGGACCATGCACACCGAGGACCATGCGCACCGAGCACCGCGCACACCAAGGACCATGCGAACCGAGGACCACGCACACTAAGGACCACGCACACCGAGGACCATGCGCACCGAGCACCGCGCACACCAAGGACCATGCGAACCGAGGACCATGCACACTAAGGACCACGCACACCGAGGACCATGCGCACCGAGCACCGCGCACACCAAGGACCATGCGAACCGAGGACCACGCACACTAAGGACCACGCACACCGAGGACCATGCGCACCGAGCACCGCGCACACCAAGGACCATGCGAACCGAGGACCATGCACACTAAGGACCACGCACACCAAGGACCATGCGAACCGAGGACCATGCGCACTAAGGACCATGCACACCGAGGACCATGCGCACCGAGCACCGCGCACACACAAGGACCATGCGAACCGAGGACCACGCACACTAAGGACCACGCACACCGAGGACCATGCGCACCGAGCACCGCGCACACCAAGGACCATGCGAACCGAGGACCATGCACACTAAGGACCACGCACACCGAAGACCATGCGCACTGAGCACCGCGCACACCAAGGACCATGCGAACCGAGGACCATGCACACTAAGGACCACGCACACCGAGGACCATGCGCACCGAGCACCGCGCACACCAAGGACCATGCGAACCGAGGACCATGCACACTAAGGACCACGCACACCAAGGACCATGCGAACCGAGGACTATGCGCACTAAGGACCATGCACACCGAGGACCATGCGCACCGAGCACCGCGCACACCAAGGACCATGCGAACCGAGGACCACGCACACTAAGGACCACGCACACCGAGGACCATGCGCACCGAGCACCGCGCACACCAAGGACCATGCGAACCGAGGACCATGCACACTAAGGACCACGCACACCGAAGACCATGCGCACTGAGCACCGCGCACACCAAGGACCATGCGAACCGAGGACCATGCACACTAAGGACCACGCACACCGAGGACCATGCGCACCGAGCACCGCGCACACCAAGGACCATGCGAACCGAGGACCATGCACACTAAGGACCACGCACACCAAGGACCATGCGAACCGAGGACTATGCGCACTAAGGACCACGCACACTGAGGACCATGCGCACCGAGCACCGCGCACACCAAGGACCATGCGAACCGAGGACCACGCACACTAAGGACCACGCACACCGAGGACCATGCGCACCGAGCACCGCGCACACCAAGGACCATGCGAACCGAGGACCATGCACACTAAGGACCACGCACACCGAAGACCATGAGCACTGAGCACCGCGCACACCAAGGACCATGCGAACCGAGGACCATGCACACTAAGGACCACGCACACCGAAGACCATGCGCACTGAGCACCGCGCACACCAAGGACCATGCGAACCGAGGACCATGCACACTAAGGACCACGCACACCGAGGACCATGCGCACCGAGCACCGCGCACACCAAGGACCATGCGAACCGAGGACCATGCACACTAAGGACCACGCACACCAAGGACCATGCGAACCGAGGACTATGCGCACTAAGGACCATGCACACCGAGGACCATGCGCACCGAGCACCGCGCACACCAAGGACCATGCGAACCGAGGACCACGCACACTAAGGACCACGCACACCGAGGACCATGCGCACCGAGCACCGCGCACACCAAGGACCATGCGAACCGAGGACCATGCACACTAAGGACCACGCACACCGAGGACCATGCGCACCGAGCACCGCGCACACCAAGGACCATGCGAACCGAGGACCATGCACACTAAGGACCACGCACACCAAGGACCATGCGAACCGAGGACTATGCGCACTAAGGACCATGCACACCGAGGACCATGCGCACCGAGCACCGCGCACACCAAGGACCATGCGAACCGAGGACCACGCACACTAAGGACCACGCACACCGAGGACCATGCGCACCGAGCACCGCGCACACCAAGGACCATGCGAACCGAGGACCATGCACACTAAGGACCACGCACACCGAAGACCATGCGCACTGAGCACCGCGCACACCAAGGACCATGCGAACCGAGGACCATGCACACTAAGGACCACGCACACCGAGGACCATGCGCACCGAGCACCGCGCACACCAAGGACCATGCGAACCGAGGACCATGCACACTAAGGACCACGCACACCAAGGACCATGCGAACCGAGGACTATGCGCACTAAGGACCATGCACACCGAGGACCATGCGCACCGAGCACCGCGCACACCAAGGACCATGCGAACCGAGGACCACGCACACTAAGGACCACGCACACCGAGGACCATGCGCACCGAGCACCGCGCACACCAAGGACCATGCGAACCGAGGACCATGCACACTAAGGACCACGCACACCGAAGACCATGCGCACTGAGCACCGCGCACACCAAGGACCATGCGAACCGAGGACCATGCACACTAAGGACCATGCACACCGAGGACCATGCGCACCGAGCACCGCGCACACCAAGGACCATGCGAACCGAGGACCATGCACACTAAGGACCACGCACACCAAGGACCATGCGAACCGAGGACTATGCGCACTAAGGACCATGCACACCGAGGACCATGCGCACCGAGCACCGCGCACACCAAGGACCATGCGAACCGAGGACCACGCACACTAAGGACCACGCACACCGAGGACCATGCGAACCGAGGACCATGCACACTAAGGACCACGCACACCGAAGACCATGCGCACTGAGCACCGCGCACACCAAGGACCATGCGAACCGAGGACCATGCACACTAAGGACCACGCACACCGAGGACCATGCGCACTGAGCACCGCGCACACCAAGGACCATGCGAACCGAGGACCATGCACACTAAGGACCACGCACACCGAAGACCATGCGCACTGAGCACCGCGCACACCAAGGACCATGCGAACCGAGGACCATGCACACTAAGGACCACGCACACCGAGGACCATGCGCACCGAGCACCGCGCACACCAAGGACCATGCGAACCGAGGACCATGCACACTAAGGACCACGCACACCTAGGACCATGCGAACCGAGGACTATGCGCACTAAGGACCATGCACACCGAGGACCATGCGCACCGAGCACCGCGCACACCAAGGACCATGCGAACCGAGGACCACGCACACTAAGGACCACGCACACCGAGGACCATGCGCACCGAGCACCGCGCACACCAAGGACCATGCGAACCGAGGACCATGCACACTAAGGACCACGCACACCGAGGACCATGCGCACCGAGCACCGCGCACACCAAGGACCATGCGAACCGAGGACCATGCACACTAAGGACCACGCACACCGAGGACCATGCGCACCGAGCACCGTGCGCACTGAGCACCGCATGCACCAAGCACCGCACGCACTGCATGTGCACTGAGCTCACTGAGCCTGCCTGCAGCATGTCCTAAAGGGACCGATCCTGCCTGTGCAGGGGCGCAGACTGGGCACAGCCTTCCTACCTCTCCTGGCTTGCCTGGGAAAGGTGGGCCGTGTGCCTCGCTCCATGGGCGCTAGGAAGAGCCAGGGGGCCACAGAAGGAGGTGGAATTGGCCCTGGCTAGAGCCAGCCGAAGGGAGCCCGGCCGAGCACTGTCTGGGGGACGTGCAGACTGATGCCCAGAGACGCCTTGTGCACTGCGCCAGGCTGCCGGGAGCCCTGGAACCAGCTGAGCTGTCCTCTGGGGTCGGACATGATGTCCACATGCTGCTTAGTGATCAGCCACCAGGCGCTGGGCCCCACCCTTGGACAGAGCTCAGCCCATGTCTGCAGCAGCTCACCATGGGGCCCGGGGCTGGGGGCCAAAGCCCTCCCGCTCTCACAGGGCACAGCCCATGCAGTGCTCTGGGGTCCAGCCAGGGCTTCGCTGCCCGTCAGCCCCAGGCAGTGGGGGCAGGGCTGCCCTGTCCTGTCCTGGGGCTCTGGGTCGCCCCAGCCCAAGGTTCAGAGCAATGAGGGGTGCTAGTGCGAGGGGAGCTCCCGGGCTTGGACTCTGCATTTCCGGGCTGAGTGTGGAGGCAGGAGCTGGGCTCCAGCCAGGGCTGGGCTGTGACCTTTGCTTCCCTTCCCAAGCCTGGCAAGGCTGCCCAGGTTCCCTGTTTGTGCTCGTCTGTGCAGGCGCTCTGAGCCCCCAGAGAACAGCCCAGCCATAGGCATCACCATGGAAATCCAGCAGCAGAGTCACAGCAGCAGGGGCCAGACCCCATGTCAGCGAGCACTGCAGAGACCGGGCGGCCCATTACCTCAGCGTGGAAAGCCAGGTGCCTACCAGACCCGCCCCTGCAGCGGCGCGGGAGGCGAGCCAGGATCCGGGGGTAGCAGCACTGCAGGAGTGGGTCTGGCTGGGCACCTGGCCTCCAGCAGATGTTGAGCTTGTTTTTGCTGGCTGTAGGGAATAATTCCAGATATACTGGGTGCAGGTGAAAACAAGCAGAACTGTTCCCTACACTGGCCATCCCACAGCGTGTCACCCAGTCGTGGCCCTTCCTATGCAGCTAAATCAGGCACCTGGAGCCTGGAGTGGTTTCACGGGTCTGGGGTGATCATCAGTCCTTCGTGCTCCTGCCACGGCTTCTGAATCACAGAACACTAGGATCGGAAGGGGCCTCTGCAGGGGACTGGATCTCACCAGGCTCAGGTGCCTGATTTAGCTGCATAGGAAGGGCCATGACTGGGTGACACGCTGTGGGATGGCCAGCAAAAACAAGCTCAACATCTGCTGGAGACCCTCCAGATGACCTTTGGAGTGCTTCCTGGCCGGACTGTGCTTACAGTCCAAACCATCCTGGCCAAGCAGTCCTGGGAACGAATCGCCCCCTCCTGTGACACATGAGGGAAGTAGTGGAAAAGGAGGTCTAAATGACGCTGGAGCTTGGAGTCACTGAGTGCTCAAAAAGTGGTACTTGTTCTGAAGTCCAGCGGGAGCATCCAATTCTGCACAGACTTCAGGAAAGTAAACGCCATCTCCAAATTTGACACCTATCCAATGCCCTGGACCCAGGGACTCCTGGATCGCTGAGGGACCACAGACTAA
This sequence comes from Pelochelys cantorii, assembly GCA_032595735.1. Classification (NCBI taxonomy): domain Eukaryota; kingdom Metazoa; phylum Chordata; order Testudines; family Trionychidae; genus Pelochelys; species Pelochelys cantorii. The sequence goes on from CM064336.1 coordinate 1,096,819, forward strand.
ATCACAACCCTTGATCTGACAGAGGGGTATTGGCAAATCCTCTTGGATCCGGATTCTTGGGAAAAAATGACGTTCACTACTCCATCTGGGTTATTTCATTTTGTCCAGATGCCCTTTGGCCTCTATAGGGCTCCGCCACCGTCCAGTGCATGATGTATCGCCTCCTGAGTCGCCATTCAGACTATGCCCCTGCCCTACTTCAGTGATTCGTCATTTGTCGCCAGCACCGGGAAGAACACCTACTCCAAGTGGTGGCCACCCTTCGGACCCTCTGGGATGCAGGTCTCACAGCCAGCCTGAAGAAGTGTGAGACTACGTACCTGGGATGCTGCTTGGGACTGGGCCTCGTGCGCCCCTCATAGGAAAGGCCCCAGCTGTCCAGAGTTACCCCATGTCTTCCACAAAGTGGAAAGTGTGGCAACTGCTGGGTCTAGATGGAAACGACCACCGCTTTGTCCATGGCCTCTAAACCGCCGACAGCCCGCAGCATGCACGATGGCCAGCGGAGTGCGGGAAGGGATTCCAGACCCTCAAGAACAGCATGTGCAGGAAGTCATCCTGTTCTGCCCGGATTTCGAACGCCTGTTCCCAGCCCAGGCAGATCCTTGGAGGTCGAGCTAGGGGCTGTGCTCTCCTATGGGAACATTCCATCCTCTAGATCAGCTGGAAGCTCTTTCCCCGCATTGAAAAGGAAGCCCTGGCCACCAAATTGGCAATTGAGGCCCTGTGCTACCTTCTCGGGGGGTTCTTTCATTTGAACAGCGGACCATGCACCGCTGAATACAATTGCATATGATGGTTGCATACGATGAAAGACACCAGTACCCGAATAGTGAGGCGGCACCTCCGCTGCAGCAGTGTGCACTCATCAGCCAACACCGGCAGGGGATGGAGAACGCCAGTGCTGGCTATCTGTCCCGCTGGGGAGCGGATCAAGGGGCCTGCCCTGGAAATCAAGAGCTGGACTTCAGGGGGGAATGTGTAGTGGGGCAGAGTGGCTGCCCACTGATCTGGAGGGGGAGAAGCCCCTCCCAGAGCTCTGGTGGGTGGAGCCTGGCCCCATCTGATCAGCTGACCGGAAGTCAGGAGGCGGGGCTAGTAGTATAAAAGCCCAGCTCGAAAGCCCAGTCAAATGCCTGCACTGCACTCCCCACCTGGGAGGCGAATGTGGACCTAAAGAGGCTGAGGACTGGCCAGCACCTCAGGACCTGCAGATAGACTATGACCTGGAAGAACTGCCAATTCCGCCAGAGGACCTGCTGTGGAGTCAGGGATGCCTGGGGGGCGGGGAATGTGGATGAAGCCCAGGGATAGCCGACCATAGTCTGGCTGACTAGCAGCCTGTGACTGGTGAGCGTATTGCGGGGAGGGTCCCTGTGGACCCAGGAGCAGACGGAGCTGCCAGTTAGGGCCGAAGGGTGGAAGTCTCCCCCCTCTGCTGTTCCAGGCCAACCATCTGGGCTGGTCGGCTCTCTGCCAGAGCTAGGAGACTCAGCTGTTTGTTTGCTGCCCCGCCCTGAACCAGGGCCTGGGCCTAGTAACAGTTGGCTCAGCCCATCATAGACTTGAGCCCCTGGACTGCTGTCGCCGGCCCTGCGTGAGGGCTTAATGTGTTTATTGTTGGCTCGGCCTGACCATAGGCCTGAGCCCCGGACTGGTGGGGCAGCCGATGTCCCAGGAAAGACTGAGCTGGTGTAGCAAGGTGGAGCCCCTCCCAGAACCTGTGTGAGCTGAGCGCGAGGTATGCCTTCCCACCACTGCCGCTCGCCCTCCTGGAGACTTGCTTACTCTCTGGGCCCTGTCACATGCGACACGCAGGGCCTCAGAGGCTGCCACCGCCTTGATTGGAAACCTCCTAGCCCAACTTTACAGATTTATACAGGGTTGTTACCCCTCCTTGTTAGCTGCATCAGACTAATTATGCCAAGTACACGATCTGCAGGAGACAAGCCAGCTAACCAGCACCTGCTACCCTCCACACATTCAAGCCCCAGAACCTCACCCCTGAAATCAATGCAAGGAGATAACCATGAGAATCCAGCAAGAGTTTTATTTTGGAATGACAGAATGAGGCCCTTTGGATTCACGCCAGCAGACCCCTTTCCTAAACACCCAAGTGTTCCCTGTCAGAGGGGTCCGCTGGCGGTTACCACACCCTCCACTGGAGGCTGGCTGTCTTTCTAGACCCGCTGCTCTAGCTCCCTCAAGCTCAGGGCCTGATGCAGGGCTCTCTGGGTGCCATTCTGTGGCCTGTGCTACACAGGAGGTCAGAGCGGGGGATCCCCATGTTCCCCCTGAACTGGAGGTCACTGCTCATCCAAATACTTCAGCCTTTTCAAAGGAAAGAGGCAGAACCAAGGGTCCTTCTTGGCATCTTGTGCTCTGGGTGCCACCGTGCTAGGCTGTTCTGTGAGGCCCTGACACCTGCCTAGAGAGACGAAAGGCGACGTTCTCGATGAGCTGCGAGGTGCCGACAAGGACACAGGAGACTGGAATAAGACCAGAGCAAGCTCCAGAAAGGAGAGGAAATGCTCTGACTGGTGAACACAGCACGAGATTAGGGTTCTATTTTTCACACAAATGGTACATTTACCCAGAACAAGGCAAAGGGCTTGGGGCTAAGCTTATCTGTGTCAAGTCAACCCTAAGAATTCCTATTCATTTCAGTGGGACCAGGATTTGGGCCCTCAGCCATCTGAACCCCTCTAGAAAGAAAGAGTGAAAAACTGGAACTAAAGGCCCCAGCCCCAGCCACTGCATTACAGGCCTTGAAACGTTTAAACGAGACTCCGTTTCTACACATAGTAACAATAGTCTCGGTGGTGTCTCTGCCCTGCTGCCTGCTAGCCGTGTTCTCACTCGTGCAAATCACAGAGCCCCTTCTGCTAAGCAAAGATGAGAACAACTGGAAACCAGTGGCATTGCTGCTAAGAGCTGGGAAACACAAAAATATGCAAATAATAAAGAGCAGGTGGGAATCCTTGCCCCAGACCTGGCGTCTGGACAGAATACAACGGCATTCCCATTCGCAATGCAGACAGCTTGCCAAGGACAGCTTAGCTCTAGTGCCAGAGGGGCTGCCAGAAGGATGGGGAGGACATATCCCTCCCGACAGGGCTCCAAAGGGCCATATGCCCAGTTTGTGCAATGGGTAACAAGTGACAGAACTCAAGAGATCAAACAGAAAAATGGAGACCAAACTAGCCACACGTGTGCTGTGCATTGGGAAGGTAAACGGAAAACGTCAATCGGAATAATCACTATCAAAAACTAAGGAGCAAAATGGAGTCTTGTGCTGGGCCGGGGCAGCAGAAAGACCTGCCTTATTCAAAGCCATGGGGCTTGGGACACTGAACCAGGTCATCTGGTTTTCACCGTTCAGGTCACTCTCCCACGGTGAGCCCTCCCAGAAAGAGAGAGTATGTTGGGTATTGCAAATATCCAGTCTCCTCTGGTGTCCCAGGATCCCTCTTCTCTCGGCTGCAGGCCCTCGCCTGTTCTCATGGGAGTGGAGCACGGGCAAGGTGCTTTCTTTCTGCCTGGGTGGGACCCTACTTAGCTTCTGTTGCCTGGGAACTGAAGACCCCAGGCCGGAGTTCTCTGAATAGAGTGTAACTGTAACCGGGGGAGAGTCATTTTGTCGGGAATCCTCCAACTCCATCCGCCTGCTGGTCATCTTCTTCTTCAGACCCCTGTCAGGACACTTGGGAAGGTCTCCTTTTCTCTTGGTAATGTACATTCTTTTCCTTGCCTTTATTTTACTCCCGCAGGGGTTTTTGAACTTTTCTTTTTGTGGCATGTTTCTTACAGCTGTGATATGTGTCATGTTGTCTGTGGCAAAGGCTTTGCAGCTTTGTGCTGGAGGGTGGCAAAGTTGGCTCTGATTTTGTGGTGAAGGAGTCACAGGCTTGACTCGCTTAGAGTCTTTCCTGACTGCCTTCCTCAGTGGTGTGGTGGGAGGTATTTCTTGTGGGAGCAGCTGATGGCTCCCGAGACTATCCCCAGACATGCCAGGGTTGGAGCAGCAGGCAGGTGCCGGGCTGTTAGCAGAGGGTTGCTTTGCTAATGCAGACTCCAGCTCTTGTGTCATCATGTTTTCTTTGCCTCGCAAAGCTACAGTAGTGAGATTGGCCCCGCTTCCAGCAGCTGTGTTCAAAGCACCCCTGTGTGTGTCACCTATAGCTGTGTGAGTCTTCGTAGGGGAATCGCCATGGCTGTTTGCCATCGGCATGGTGTGCGGCTGAGTCTGAAACCAACCTGTTCTCCGGAGCCTCCTGGTTGGATAGCGCTGACAGTGCGTTTCCTCTGGACCGAGGACATAGTGGCCCTGCAGTGTGTCTGGAGAGGTCTGGGATGCGTTATCCTTCCTGCACCTGGGGAATCGGGAAGCAGAAATGAATGTCTGCAGTTCCTCTAAGATGCTGGGCAGTGGCAGGTGATTTAACTGTTCACACAGATTCTGATGCTGCTTATTCTGCTGAGACGCAAGCAGTTCCAGACTCTCCTTCAGTGACTGTAAATTGGATTTCACATCTGACAGCTCCATGTCTTTCTGGGGAAAGCAGTCAGCAGAGTAGAAGTATTAGGCCATTGGAAACTCCAGCAGTAACATTCAACCCCCAAACCCATCTTAGATGGCCCACGTCACTTTCATGTCAACCCCTGGACCAGAAGCCTGGATATTTCAGTGTTGAGCCAATGATAACATTTCTCTGGGGGGGTCCCTAGCCTCATGAAGACAACATGCCACTTCTTCCTGTGGCTAATTGTCTGCCCCACACATACACTGAGGGGCCCTCTGGGAATCCTGCTCCAGCTAGGCAGCCCAAGTCTGAAATGTCAGTCTGCACCTTTCTGACCCATCAGATTTGGCTCCCTACAATTCTCTTCCCCTCTCACTGACAGCGCAGCACTAACTTTCCATGAGAAACACCCCCACCCCTCTTTATCAGGGACATACTGCACCAGCAGGCTCCAGCCTGTCAGGGAAGAGAGTTATTCACTCTGTGCAGTACCAATGGTGATGTCCCCGGGGGTGCTCCACTGCTGGTGTTGGGCTTGTCCTGGCGCCACGGATCGGAGACTTTCAGAGCAGTGTTCAGGCAGGCTGTGCGAACAGCGAGCGGTGTTCCTGCCTTTGAAGTTAGCATGCGCTGCCTGATTCCCCCATTTCTTCTTTGACGCTCTCCTGGCAGATTACTAATGCCCGAAGAAGCGGGGAGGAGGGCGGGTCATGGAGCACCCACAGGGACACACATCTCAAAGAACAATCGTTACTGCACAGAGTGAGTAACTTCTCTTTCTCCTTCGAGTGATGTCCCTGTGGGTGCTCCACTCTTGGTGATTGTGTAGCAGTGCCTATTGAGCTGACAGTGGGCTTTGGCTAATCGTTACAGGCTGCGGAGAGGGCCGGGGTGGCTACTGCAGTATGTTGTCGAGCATGGTGGAATTGCGTAGTGCTTCATGAAGGTATGACTGGACAACCACGTGGCTGCTCGACATATTTCATGGAGTGGGACTCCCGAGGAAGGCAGTTGATGTCATCGTTGCTCTGGTGGAATGGGCCTTTGGAGTTGTCAGTACTACTCTATTCTGGAGTGAGCAGCAGGTGGTAATGCAGGGTGTTATCAGTTCTGATATGCGCTGGGAAGAAAGTGGTTTTCCCTTGGACTTTTCGGCTAGGGATACCAGCAATCTCTGGGATAGTCAAAAGGGCTGAGTTCTGCTAGATAGAAGGCAATGGCTCTTCTCACATCTAGAGTGTGCAATATGGCTTTTTCCCTGGAGCAGTGTGGTTTTGGGTAGAAGGTAAGAAGGACGATCGGTTCATTGATATGGAATTCGGAACCAACTTTGGGTAAGAAGGAGGGGTGGAGCCATAGAATAACTTTATGCTTGTGAGAGGTCATGTATGGAGGCAAGGCTGTGAGAGCTGCAGGATCGCTAACCCTCCTTGCAGACGTGATTGCCAGGAGGAACAAAGTTTTCGTGGTGAGAAAGGTAAGTGATGAAGTTGCCATTGGCTCAAAGGGTGGCTTTGTGAGCGAGTGGAGGACCAGTCCTAGGTCCCATGTCGGAGGTAGGGGTTTACGTGGTGGGTAAAGGTTCTGTAGGCCCTTCCAAAATCTCTTAGAGAATGGGGTGGGTAAATATAGAAAACCCATCAATGGAGGGGTGGTGGAAGGCTATGATCGTGGCCAGGTGAGCTTGGAGTGATGAGAGGGATAAATGTTTCAGGTGCATGATGTATTCCAGGACCAAATGGAGCAGAGCTGTAGATGTCTGGACTCCCTTCTGGGTGCACCATTGTATGAACCGTTGCCATTTGTGCAGGTAAGTCTTGTGTGTCACTTGTCTCCTGCAATGGAGTAGGACAGTTCTCACTTGTTGCGAGCACTGTTGCTCCGCTTCTGAGAACCAGATAGGTACCATGCTGTCAGGTGCAGTGTTTGCAGCTGGGGATGAAGTATCGTGCTCTTGTTCTGGGAGAGGAGGTCCGGGTGGGTTGGAAGCAGGCAGGGAGGTCACAGACACAGTTGATAAAGACATGGGAACCATGTCTGTCGACGCCACGCTGGGGCTATTAGAATCACACGGGACCCATCTGTCTATCTTCCAGAAAACTCTGGGGATGAGAAGGATAGGAGAAAAGGCATATAACAGGTGAGTATTCCATGGGAGGAGCATTGTGTCTCCCAAGGTGCTGTGTCCTGTGTTTGCTCTCAAAGAGTATTGGGGGCATTTGGAATTTTGGCTGATTGTGAAGAGGTTTATCTTCTGTTGATCCCAGAGCTGGAATAGATCATGGGTGATCTGACCGTGCAGTTCCCATTCGCGTTCTGTGAGAAAGTGGCGACTGAGGGTATCGGCCATGGTATTCTTGTCCCCAGGTAAGTATGCCGCCATGATGGTTATGTTGTGGCAGATACAACAGTTCCAGAGCTGGATCGCCTCTGCACATAGCGAAGGGGATCTTGCATCCCACCCCATCAATTGGCAGTTGATGTAGAACACTGTGGTCATATTGTTGGTGAGGATATGCACTGAAGATCCCTGAATGTGTGGAAGGAAGTACTTGCAGGCATTGTGAACTGCTTGAAGCTTGAGCAGGTTGATGTGGAGTCTGGACTTGTCTTTGGACCACTTTCCTTGCACGTATTGTTGTTGGAAGTGTGCACCCCAACCTATCAGTGAGGTGTCCGTAGTGATTTGTTTGGATGGTTGATCTCGGTGGAAGAGCACCCCACTGCAGAGGTTCTTTGCCTTGGTCTACCATTGTAAGGAGGTAAGGACTTTCAGAGGAGGCGAAACATGTCTGTGGATGTAGTGGCTGGTTGGTGTATAGATTGAGGAAATCCAGTGTTGGAAACACCGAAAGCGCAGTCTGGCATGTAGGACGACGTGGTGGCTGCCATATGCCCCATGAGTTTGAGACAAGTTAGGATGGGGACGATTGGGCTAGTGGTTATGATTGTGACCAGGCTTTTTATATTGTCAACTCGGTGTTTGGGGAGATAGGCATGTGCTGTTGTGGAATCTATGCGAGCCCCTATCTAGGGATTGCGTGGGGCGTGGTGTGGACTTCTGGTCGTTGATAATGAAGCCTAGAGACTGAAGGGAGGCCTTTGTGAATCTGATCATGTCCCTCATAGTCTGTTGGGAGGGAACTCGGATGAGGCAATCGTCCAAACAAGGGAATATTGTGATGCCTTTCCATCTGAGATGCGGTGCTGCAACCGCCATGGTCTTGGAGAAGACTCTGGGGGCACAGGAGAGTTCAAACGGAAGGGCTCTGTCCTGAAAATGGTCTGAGGCTACTGTGAAGCGTAGGAAACGTCTGTGCACAGGATGTATCATGATGTGGAAATATGCATCTTGGAGGTCGAGGGCTGCAAGCCAGTCCCCCATGTCCAGGGCCGGAACGATTGTGGCGAGTGTAACCATTTTGAAATGCTCCTTGCAAAGGTATTTGACGGAGGTCTAAGTTAGGCCTCCAACCCCGTTCTCTTTTCGGTGAGAAAGTAGTTTGAGTAAAAACCTCTCCCTTCATATTGTTTGGGGACTCGTTCTACGGCACCTACGTTGAGAAGGTGTTGGACTTCTTGGCAGAGCTATATTTTGTGAGAGGGGTCCCTGAAGAGGGAGGGAGGGAGAGGGTGGGGAGGCTGCGGGGATCGCTATGAAAGGGATAGAATATCCGCAGCTGATGATTTCTAGAGCCCACCGATCTGTGGTGATTGCTGTCCATTGGTTGTAAAAAGGATGCAAGTGGTGGTGGAAGATGTTGGACTTGCCTGGCACTGGTGTGGAGGGGAGGTCGGGCAGACCCTCAACCAAATTCTCAAACATGCTATCTAGGGACCTGAGTCATGGAAGAGCGTGTGTTCGGGGCTCTTCTGTGTTGGTTTTGCAGTCAGAAGTAGTTTTGTTCAAATGGGCGATACTGCTGCTGCCTGCCAAAGGTTATATCCCTGTGTCTTTGGGAGGGTGTGTATTGCTTCCTTTGGTAGAGGTGGTATACATCCCCAATGTGTGTCAGGTAGCACATGAGTCTTTGCTGGACTGCAAGGCTTCATCTGTCCTTGCAGTGAACAGTTTGGCATTATCATATGGTAAGTCCTCTACCTTGGCCTAGAGATCCTTAGGAACTCCTGCTGCTTGCAGCCAAGATAAACATCTCATTAATACGGACATTGCTGTAGCTCTTGCCTTGGTGTCGAGGGCCATTTGTAGAGCTGTATGGAATATAGTATATCCCTCTTTAATGATGGCTTTGAGGATAGGTCTCTTGTCATCTGCGAGATATTGCAGGAGCTCTGTTAGTTTTGCATAGTTATCGAAGTCATGATTAGCGAGTAGGGCTGTGTAGTTAGCTATGCGAAGTTGAAGGGTTGAAGAGTACATTTTCCTCCTAAACACATTCAGGCATTTGTGGTCTTTGTCTTGTGTATGTGCTTTGTGTTGAGGATTTTTAGACCTCTGATTTGCAGCATCAACCACTAAGGAATCGGGTTAAGGGTGTAAGTATAGAAAGTCCATGCCTTTTGCTGGGATGAAGTACCTTCTGTCAGCCCTTTTGTTGGTTGCGGGGGCTGTGGCTGGCGTTTGCCATACTTCATTGACTGCCTCAAGTATTGCTTCATCTAGCGACTGAGCAATTTTGGATTTTGTAGAGGGCTGAAGGTTCTTTAAAAGCCTGTGGTGTTTTTCCTGCACCGCTGATAACACGACCTCCTGACTGACAGCCACTCTTTTGAATAAGTCCTGGAATTGTTTTAAGTCATCACTAGGTGTTGGGTCATTTGAGATAACTGTTCCATCAGGAGTGGAGGAGGAGTTATCGTTTGGTGGCATGTCTGATTGTTGGATGGTTGGATCATCCTCAATGTGCCCTTCCTTGAAGTCTGTGCCCTCAGAGGGGGACTGCAGTGGATCTGAGTGTATAGAGGGCAGTGACCTCTGTGCAGGTGTAGGAGGTACAGTGGAGGTGTGTCATGGTGCCCCGTAGCAACAGGGAGACCATCGGCTATTATGCTAGGAATAATACTGCCAATCAGGGTGCCACGGGGGGTATTGATAATGCAATAGCCTGTATGCCCCACATGATCCATGCGCTCTGTCTGGGGAGGAGTGTTGTGAGGAGAACACACTCCTTGTATCCCTGTGGTAGGCACTGAGGCTATGTCTAGACTGTAGCGCTTTTCATAGAATCATAGAATCCTAGGGCTGCAAGAGACCTCAAGAGGTCATCGAGTCCAGTCCCCTGCCCAAAGCAGGACCCACCCCAACTAAATCATCCCGGTCAGGGCTTTGTCAAGCCAAGACTTAAAAACCTCTAGGGATGGAGATTCTACCACCTCCCTAGGGAACCCATCCCAGTGCTTCCCCACCCGCCTAGGGAAATAGTTTGTCCTAATATCCAACCTAAACCTCCCCCACTGTAACTTGAGACCATTGCTCCTCGTTCTGCCATCCATAACTACTGACAATAGCCTCTTTCCAGCCTCTTTGGAAGCTCCCTTCAGGAAGTTGAAGGCTGCTATCAAATCCCTCCTCACTCTTCTCTTCTGCAGACTAAACAAGCCCAAACCCCTCAGCCTCTCCTCATAGGTTAAATGCTCCAGCCCCCTAATCATTTTGGTTGCCCTCTGCTGGACCCTCTCCAATGCGTCCGCATCCTTTCTATGGGGCGGGGGAGGGGCCCAAAACTGGATGCAATACTCCAGATGTGGCCTCACCTGTGCCAAGTAAAGGGGAATAATCACTAATCTAGATCTGCTGGCAATGCTCCTCCCAATGCACCCCAATATGCCATTAGCCTTCTTGGCTACAAGGGCACATTATTGACTCATATCCAGCTTCTCATCCACTGTAATCCCCAGGTCCTTTTCTGCAGAACTGCTACTTAGCCAGTTGGTCCCCGGCCTGTAACAATGCTTGGGATTCTTCCATCCCAAGAGCAGGACCCTGTACTTGTCCTTGTTGAACCTCATCAGATTTCTTTTGGCCCAATCCTCTAATCTGTCTAGGACCCTGGACCCTATCCCTGCCCTCCAACATATCTACCTCTCCTTCCAAATGTCATCCGCAAACTTGCTGAGGGTGCAATCCATCCCCTCATCCAGGTCATTAATAAAGATGTTGAACAAAACTGGCACTAGAACTGATCCTTGGGGCACTCCACTTGAAACCGACCGCCAACCAGACATTGAGCCGTTGATCACTACCCATTGAGCCTAACAATCTAGTCAGCTTTCTATCCACCTCACAGTCCATTTATCCAATCCATACTTCTTTAACTTACTGGCAAGAATATTGTGGGAGACCGTATCAAAAGCTTTGCTAAAGTCAAGGTATATCACATCCACTGACTTTCCCATATCCACAGAGCCAGTTACCTCATCATAGAAGTTAATCAGATTGGTCAGGCACGACTTGCCCTTGGTGAATCCATGTTGACTATTCTTGATCACTTTCCCCTCTTCCAAGTGCTTCACAATGGATTCCTTGAGGATCCCCTCCATGATTTTTCCAGGGACTGAGGTAAGGCTGACTGGGCTGTAGTTCCCTGGATTGTTCTTCTTCCCTTTTTTAAAGATGGGCACTACATTTGCCTTTTTCCAATCATCCGGGATCTCTCCCGATTTTCACGAGTTTTCAAAGATAATGACCAAAGGCTCTGCAATTACATTTGCCTACTCCCTCAGTCCCCTCGGATGCATTAAATCCGGACCCATGGATTTGTGTACATCTGTCTTTTCTAAATAGTTCTTAACCTGTTCTTTCTCCACTGAGGGCTGCCCACCTCCTTCCCATACTGCGTTGCCTAGTGCAGTAGTCTTGGGGCTGAACTTGTCCGTGAAGACAGAGGCAAAAAAGCACTGAGTACTTCAGCTTTTCCCACATCATCTGTCACTAGGTTACCTCCCTCATCCAGTAACATCCCCACACCCTCTCTGATCACCTTCTTATTGCTAACATGCCTGTAGAAATCTTTCTTGTTAACCTTCACATCCCTTGCTAGCTGCAATTCTAATTGCGCTTTCACCTTCCTGATAACTCCCCTGCATTCTTGAGCAATATATTTATACTCCTCCCTAGTCATGTGGCCAAGTTTCCACTTCTTATAAGCTTCCTTTTTGTATGTAAGCTCACCAAGGATTTCCCCAGTAAGCCAATCTGGTTGCCTACTATATTTGCTTTTCTTACTGCGCATTGGGATAGTTTTTTCCTGTGCCTTCAATAAGGCTTCTTTAAAATACTGCCAGCTCTCCTGGACTCCTTTCCCCTTCATGTTAGCATCCCAGGGAATTCTGCCGATCAGTTCTCAGAGGGAGTCAAAGTCTGCTTTTCTGAAGTCCAAGGGGTGTATTTTGCTACTCTCCTTTCTTCCTTTGGTCAGGATCCCAAAATCTACCATCTCATGATCACTGCTTCCCAGGTTGCCACCCACATCTACTTCCCCTACTAGTTCCTCCCTGTTTGTGAGGATGGTATCCTGGAAAAGCAATGCCGTGTCGAAAGAACGCATCCACTTTTTCGGAAAAAAAACTGAAAAAACAGACACGCTTTTTCGCCGTCCCTGTAAACCTCGTTTTACAAGGAAGAAGGGATGTGTCAAAAGAGGACTTTTTCCACAACACGCCAAATGTCGAGAAAGCCTCTTTCGACAGTAAATCAGAAAAAGATTTGCAGTGTAGACCTAGCCTGAGAAGTGATAGAGCAGGTGAGGGTGGAGAGCCTCTCACTGGTAATGGGGAGTGCGAGCGGTGTTGTGCCGAGGACTCGGCTGGAGATCTGGTCCTAGTTCTCCTGTCATTTAGTGGTAGAGCTTGTGTTTTGGGCATTGGGAAATGGTGGTGGGTTGATGATTTGTGCCCTGCTGCTGAGTCTGCCAGTGCCTGCGGTGGAGGCCTGGGTGCAGCTGATATCCTGGGAGGTCTGGGGTTAGTGTGAGGCATGGAAGGGCAATTTGAACTAGCCCTGTCATTTCTTGGTGGCCAAGGTGAAAACTGTGCTGGGGGCTCGCACCGCACTGGGAATATCGCCTGTGCTGGCGGCATCACAGGTGCTGGTGGTGCCTCTGTTAAACCAGGGCCCTTAGCAGGTGCCCGTTCTGGTGGCTGGGAGCTGGTTTCGCAGCCTGTTTAGAGCACACTTTGGAGCCTGTTAGTGAGGAGGCTCAAGACTCTCCTATGCCCGAGGTGCCCGGTTCATCTCCCTTATGCGTCTGTGACAGGAAGGAGGGGGCTGGTGAGGGCTTGGTATTTGAGCACACTTTCTGAGGTGAAGGGCTTGAGAGGTTCCCTGAGGGGATGTTGCGCCCGAGCCCTTATTGCCCCTTTCAGAGCTATGGGGGGGGGGGGGGGCTAGGGCTTTGTCAATAGACAGCGTGCGGGCTGTGAGCTCTCTTTCCTTGTGAGCGCTTGCTGTCAGCCTGTGACAATGAACATGGTGTTGCTGTACATGCGTGTCCCCCAAAGAGCGCATGCATTCGCTGTGGCTGTCAGAGGCTGGCATAGAGTCCCGGCATTTCTCACATCTTTTGGCTTTAGGAGAGCCCGGCATCTCTCCCGGTGGCGGACTATGTTGCTTGTGACCGTAGTTATGAATAGAGCGCTGTCTGTGTCTCCGTATTGGGAGTTTTGTTTTTGTTTGGTTTGTAGTTTGCCGCAGCTTGCTGGTGCGTGGCAGTACACTGTTAAGCTAACTAAGCTATAAATAAGCTGAAGGAGAAAAAACGTGTTTTTTTTTTTAATTTAAACTGTATTAACAGGGACAGAATTAACGGGTAAGTCTACATGATCTATCTAAATAAACAGCTCGTCTTTGTTTTGCAGAGCGCACTGAGGAGAGGGTTGGAGCTCTGTCCATAGCTGAGGGCGATGAAGAAAGAACCGAGGGGAATCAGGCTGCATGCGCTAACTTCAAAGGCGGGAACGCCACTCGCTGCTCGCGCATGCGCAGCCCAACTGGACACTGCTCTGAAAGTCTCCGATCCGTGGCACTGGGATGAGCCCGACACCAGCAGTGGAGCACCCCGGGGACATCACTCGAAGAACAAGGCCCTTCCTGGGCACTGCTTTCTTCCCAGCATGGGCCAATGGGGCCCCCACCAGGATAAGGGCACGCTGTGCTTCCGCCTATGAGTGGCACCTGCTAGCCTAGTGAACCAAAGAGCATGACCAGCCTCATGGCAGCCCAAGGCACTATTACCAGAGGGCAGCGTTAGCCTAGTTAGCATTTTAATAGCTCCCTCTGCAACAAGGGTAACTTGCCCCTTGTAAGCTGCCACTCATAGCCAGCTCATACTTGTGAAGCACCAGGGGAGATTCAGGATGCAGATCAGCGCAAGGGAGCAATGTCTGAACTCACAGCTGTAAGTTTCCTCTCCACCTCCAGGGATCTCTGCTCCACGTGGCTTCTGTCGGCGAGCGCACTCAGCACGGCTCCGTAGTGGGCCTGAGCAGCCTCGTGCACTGACAGGGAAATCAAGGCATCAGTGCTTGATTCTTCCCCGGGGGTTTGACAGTTGTAGGACTGGCCAGCTGGCATCTTCTGGGACACCATGCCAGGGAACACAGCAGCCTCCCCCACCCCACAATAATTAGTTGTCACCAGTATTGCTAATGCCTAATACATGCCAAAGCAACCTACGTGTGCAGCCGAAAAGCCCTATCACTCTTCGAGCTAGCAGGCCACACAATCACCTCGGGCTTGCCACTTTTGAGACCTGAGGGTTGTGTGCAAGTGCTGTGTGTGTCTAGCTGGCTAACGTGCACTTTGTGTCACATTGCTGGGGAGGTGTTTGATTTACGGGCCAGGCCTCAGAGCTCCCTAAAGTCTCCTCAGGGATACAGAGCATATGGCCTGGGAAGGCCATTCCAAGGGTGCCTGCCTTCTGAGCCAGTAGGGAAAACCTGCAGGGAGACAGAATGGGCAGGAGAAGGGCTAAAGAAAAGCTTCCCAGAGGGCAACGAATTCCAAACGAAACAGCTCTTCTGCCCCAAGCCCTGGGCTGAAAAGGAGAAAGATGCAGACTTCCTTCAGGCCCTTTCTTCTAGATCTAGCAGAGCTCCAAGAAGGCACATACCAGGAGGCCTGCCTCTCTCTGCTGCTCATGTTTCCCTGCCTTCCTTCTTTTCATGCCCTAGCTGAATGCTTTGAAAAGCCTTCCTAGCATAGCTCCTGAGCTCGCTGGTCTCAAACAGTCTACTGCCACCGGGGGTGCTGTTTCCTGGCATTTCATATCTTCCAGAGGTCTGTTACTGGAATGCCAGGGGTGGGCTGAGGTGGCAGCGGTAATTCTGTATAAAGTAGGGGCATCGTCTCTCCCCTTTTTCTGGCACCACACCAGTTAAATCCAGTCAGGCGTAGTTAAGCAACATACAAAACCTACAGGTTTTATCTAGGCTAGACAAACATCCAGGGCAGCCCAGGGGTCTGTCTAGTCCAATCTCCTACCTGCTGGTGGTCAGTATGCCCACCTTCTTCACAGGGTTGCTGGAGCCACTTTTACAGTGGGCATGCTGAGAAGTACTGAACCAAACTGCAAACCCTGTTTGTAACAGGAACCCCTTCAAGTGTGTGGTGCAGCAGCTTCCCAGCCCCCTCGTTCCAGCCCCTACGACCTGGTTCTGAGGAAACTTCAGGAAACCCTGTAACAGACAGCTATTTAATACAGGGCCATAGGGAATGTTACTTCCTCACTTCTCAGTTAGTGTCTGGCTTCTGTCCTGTAGCACAAAGACTTGTATCTCCAAAACTTTATTTTTACCCTATCTTATGTCTCCAATATCCTCAGAGAGCCTTTAAACCCTACTAAGCTATGCTCATGGCACGTCTGTCTGAAACAGGGCACCAGTTAAAGCACCCAGGGATATAGACAACCAGGCAAAGAGCGCCCAGCTCTGTTCAGTTCTAAGCTGTATTATCGACTCATCTGCAGTGAACTCTTAGTAGCAGGCTTAAAGCAGCTCAGTCTTTTCCACGTGTGTCTCTGCAGCCTGAGCAAGGAGAGCTCTGTAATCAGAGCAGATGAAGGCCCCACTTTCCAACACATTAGAAATATTACCCAGCGACCCATGCTCTGCTGCTTCCCAAGCCATGCCAGACACGTACAAGTCTCTCTGAGCGTGGCTCTGCCTGCCATTGACTTAAAACATCAGTCTGCTGAGGGATGATTGCTCACATCCGTCCAGAGCCAGAGCCAGAGATGCAAGGCAGTGTAAGGCTGACACTCAAGACAGGGGAGTTCAGGGGAATCTTACATTTTCACCATACGTGGTGAACTAGGACACATCGGTATGTGAGAAGGAGTCTGACCTGAAATCTCTGTGCAACAACTTCCTGTGGCAATGAATTCCACAGTCTAATTACTGTTGCATGGAAAAGTAATTCCTTTGATCAGTTTTGGATCTTCCATGTTTTAAGAACATAAGAACGGCCTACTGGGTCAGACCAAAGGTCCATCCAGCCCAGTATCCTGTCTGCCGACAGCGGCCAGCACCAGGTGCCCCAGAGAGGGTGGACCGAAGACAATGATCAAGCGATTTGTCTCCTGCCATCCCTCTCCAGCCTCTGACAAACAGAGGCCAAGGACACCATTTGATCCCCTGGCTAATAGCCTTTTATGGACCTAACCTCCATGAAATTATCTAGCTTCTCTTTAAACTCTATTATAGTCCTAGCCTTCACAGCCTCCTGTGGCAAGGAGTTCCACAGGCTGACTACACGCTGTGTGAAGAAGAACTTTCTTTTATTAGTTTTAAACCTGCTACCCATTAATTTCATTTGGTGTCCTCTAGTTCTTCTGTTTAGGGAACTAATAAATAACTTTTCTTTATCGGCCCTCTCCACACCACTCATGATTTTATAGACCTCTATCATATCCCCCCTCAGTCTCCTCTTTTCTAAACTGAAAAGTCCCAGTCGCTTTAACCTCTCCTCATATGGGACCCGTTCCAAACCCCTAATCATTTTAGTTGCCCTTTTCTGAACCCTTTCCAAGGCCAAAATATCTTTTTTGAGGTGAGGAGGCCACATCTGTACACAGTATTCAAGATGTGGGCATACCATAGTTCTATCCCTTTCTTAATAATTCCTAGCATCCTATTTGCCTTTTTGACCGCCGCTGCACACTGTGTGGAAGTTTTCAGAGAACTGTCCACGATAACTCCAAGATCTCTTTCCTGATTTGTCGTAGCCAAATTAGCCCCCATCGTACTGTACATATAGTTGGGGTTATTTTTCCCGACGTGCATTACTTTACACTTATCCACATTAAATTTCATTTGCCATTTTGTTGCCCAATCACTCAGTTTGGTGAGATCTTCTTGGAGTCCCTCACAGTCTGCTTCTGTCTTGACTATCCTAAGCAGTTTGGTATCATCCGCAAACTTTACCACCTCACTGCTTACCCCTTTCTCCAGATCATTTATGAATAAGTTGAACAGGATTGGTCCTAGGACCGACCCTTGGGGGACACCACTAGTTACCCCTCTCCATTCTGAAAATTTACCATTTATTCCTACCCTTTGTTTCCTGTCTTTTAACCAGTTCTCAATCCAAGAAAGGACCTTCCCTCTTATCCCATGGCCATGTAATTTACACAAGAGCCTTTGTTGAGGGACCTTGTCAAAGGCTTTCTGAAAATCTAAGTATACTATATCTACTGGATCCCCCTTGTCCGCATGTTTGTTAACCCCTTCAAAGAACTCTAATAGATTAGTAAGACAGGATTTCCCTTTACAGAAACCATGTTGACTTTTGTCCAACAAATTATGTTCTTCTACATGCTTCACAATTTTATTCTTTACTATTGTTTCGACTAATTTGCCCAGTACTGAAGTCAACTTAAATTCGTTGACTTGAATTGCTCTTATGTTATTAGACCTGAAGAACAGAAGTTCCTGATCTATCTTCTCTAGGCCATTAGAGCAGCCATTATTTGATGTACATTTTTATGTTTCGTGTTATTCATCTCCCTTCTAAGGGAACCCAAATCATTTAGTCTCTTTTCATACGATGTCAATTCCAGTAGCAAGCTGTGTGTCTATAACAACACTGAAGTGGTTGGTGTGACAAAGTGTTGGCTTTGTTGTGCCGCATGTGATTTCTACTGTCCTGAAGAACCCCATGTGTGTGCCTCAGTTTCCCTGAGCACTGTGGAATAGCTAGATGGAGATGGGAACTCTCACTGAGGGAGGCAGCAAACAGCAATACGCTTGGAGAGGTATTCCACTGCCCATACAGGAACTGCACACAAGTGCTTTGCAGAGGCCCCTGGCACTGGCTGCTATCGGAGGACAGGATTCTGGGCTAGATGGACCACTGGTCTGAGCCAGCCTGGGCGCTCTGAGGTTCCGGGTGGTTAAGGCATTGGACTGTGCAATGCCAGCCCAGCCACATTTGAACTCGGGTCAGTGGCAGGGCCCTTTTCTTCAGAGACACCGGCTATGCAGGCCAGGTGCTGCTGCTGCTTGTGGGATTGCCACGCTCACACGTGCAGCAGAGCTGACCCATGACACAGCTGCAACCTAGCTCAGGAGCCTCGGGGGAGGCAGCGAGAATGCAGCGCTGGGTGGTGATGGGGACGCTGGGGTGAGTAACGCAAACGCTGTGCACTCTGTATCGCCCTCCGCTCCGTGAGCAGCTGCGGTGTGGCGCGTGGCTGGCTATCACAGAAAGCACGTTATATATCTCTGCTGTGCACTGGAACCCCCTTTCTCTTGATAACCCCTCTACTGGAGTCAATCGCGGAGGCTGACTTCTCACAGCTGAAATGATGACTTCCCTAAGGAGTCTTAAGGGGTCTCGCTCTCTCTTAGGGGACTTCCACACTCCCCCAGGACACGACTCTTTACCAAGACTGTCCCTCCTTCCTTGCTCGGTGGTGCAGTGTCATATCAGAGCGGGCGAGCAGCTGCTAAGAGGAAATACTTTCCCCACCCCACGGGGCGACTGGGCAAACAAATAGCCTGTGCCTGAAGCTAATGCTGAGTACAGATGAGCTTCTGGGGTCTCAGCAAAACCACCCTCTTTGTGCGGAGAATGCCGGGGATTCTCGTAAGCAGACATTTGGTTAAACACTGGAATAAGTTGCCTAGGGAGCTGTGGAATCTCCATCTCTGGAGATATTTAAGAGTAGGTTAGATAAATGTCTATCAGGGATGGTCTAGACAGTACTGGGTCCTGCCGTGAGGGCAGGGGACTGGACTCAATGACTTCTCGAGGTCCCTTACAGTCCTAGTGTTCTATGATTCTAGCTAGGCCCACTCCCTGGTTTTTCCACTCTGGATCGGGCCTGCAATTAATGCCTGGCTTGAGGGGGCACACAGACTGCCCTACCCCATCCTGGTTTGCGGACCTGGCGACACGCGTTGAGCTCAGCTCGCTCTCTGGGGCTGCCCACAGGCACACGCTGGACCCAAAGTGACTGAGATTCCAGAGCTGGAGGCGCAGGCACTGTCATGAAGTAAAGGACTGGATGCCCAGAACTGTCCAGACTTGAACAAGAACAGCCAAGTCTTTGGCACTACTGTTGAGGAGGGATCTGAAGACCACTGCTCCATGAGGTCCTCTCCCTCAGGCGATGACCTTCTCTGCTTTTCCTCCTATGTCTTAGCCAATCTCCCCTTCCATGGGCTTCTCGGCAGGGTGGTGCTTGCTGTCACTGGACTTGGCTGCCGGAGTTGGACCCCCGGGGAATACCTTGCCCCAAATAACCCAAAAAAGAAGGCCTTGGAGTCTTGACAAATAACAGTGAACTTTCACTGGGGTTGAAGTGACAAGTCACTGGCAAGAGGGCCCAGTGCCCGAAACATGCACAGAGATGTGTGGGTGTGTAAAATAGGACCTTTGTAGTGTGCCATGTCACACAGACAGCAGGTGGAGGGGGAGGTGAATGCAGTCTGTGAGTGCCAAAGCAGTGTGCGCAGTGCAGCCAGGGGTCGCGCACTGCCCAGACAGGCCCAGCTGCAGGGAGGCATTCTGTAGTATTGCACTGGTCTCAGGGCTGCCGGCCAGGGGGGCAATGGCCAAGGGGTCTGGGCCACTTACAAGGGGCCAGACTCCTGGCTGCTGCCACGGAAGTGATGGCTGAGCGCTCCCTGCCGCTTTTCAATCATGGCATTTAAATTGCGGTGGCTTGTGCTTGCCACATGCACCGCCTAGCTCCTAACCTGAACACCCCAACCCCAGCAGCTGAATGGGGAGGAAGGGAAAGGAGAGTGGGGGCCAGGCAGGCCTGTGTGCAGGGTGCAAAAGCACCTCCCCATGGTCCCCCAGTAAACGTGCTCCAGCCACCCGGGGGAAGGCAGAAGTGGCACGCTGCCCGAGCTTCCCTGTGATGGGGCGGACAAAGCCCGACCTCCCCGCTGGAGGCCTTTCAGCACCCTGGCCAGCAGCAGGAGCAGTGGAGAGGTCCTCTGAGCAGGGTAGAGGGGCAGCCTTCACTGCAGCCAATCAAGGTATGGCAGGCTGCTATATAAGGAGCTGCTAGCTAAGGCTAGTCAGTTCCTTCCTGGACCTCAACCCAGGCAGACCTCTGGGCTGACTGGAGAACACCAGAACCTTGGACAGCTCTGAGTGGGAGCTGGGCCCTCAGAACTGAGCAGAGCTAGACCCTGCAGCTAAAGGCTAGTCAGTGGCAACTCTGTGGAACCCTGGACAAGGGGAATTCAGCAGCAAGGCCCTAGAGACGGGCTGGATGAAAATGGCATCCTGGGGAAGTGGCCCAGGTATGTGATCACAATTACTAACCTTAAAACTTGGCAGGTAACTGCTACATATAGGGTCCCTGGGCTGGGACCCAGAGGAGTGGACGGGGCAGGTTCCTCCTCCAAACCCCTGCAAACTGCACCCGAGCGGGGGGAGGGGGGAGGGGAAGGTGGTGAAAGAAGAGGTCTGAACCTCGGCCAGGGACTGGACTTTGACTCTCCCGCAGACAAGCAAGTTAAATACTGCAAGACCCCTTCAGCCACCAAGGGGTGCTTGCGCCCAGGACTGAACCTCTTACACCACCCCCCCCATGTTCCGGCCAGCCAGGGGAAGGCAGGAGCGGCACACTGCCCTACTCCTCCCTTACCTCCCCATGCTCCAGCCGGCTGGGGGAAGGCTGGAGCTGATTTTCCCACTTACTTGGGAAACCATGGGGGGTGCAGTCACACCCTGGCGGTCCACATTTACAAGACCTGCATATGGACCTGGCAGGAGACATGCAACAGCAGGAAGTTGATTGTTCAGAACTGGTTCCATGGCTGCCCTCTTCCTGCACTTTGTTCTTGTGAAAGGTGCTGGTGCCAGCTCCTTGCTGGCAGTCGTGTGGGGTGGCTGCTCTGCCTGGCAGCAGTTGGGCAGTGCGCTTCCCAAGGGCGCGTGTGCTCAGCAGTGGAATGGCCAGTGCTACAGTAGCCAAGCAGTGTGCAGTTCACATAGCACAGGTAGGGAAAGTGAGACTGAATTCGCTGGAGTGTAACAAGAACAAAACGACCTTCAAAGCAAGAAGAAAACCAAGGACAGGGGAGGCCCATTGCCAAGCTGGGAGGGGCTGAAAATACTTGGAAGGACAGGATTAAAATCTAGTTTGATCTGGACAACCTGAGAAATGGTCTCAAGTAACAGCATACTATTCAGTGAGGGCTAATGCAAAGTGCTCCCCATAGGGAGGGGCACGCAGTCACACGCACACAGAATGGCAAGCGACTGCCTAGGAAGGAGTCCTGCAGGAAGGAAACTGGATGTTCTAGTGGATCCAGGCTAAATATGAGTCAAAAAGCAATCACCAGGCTGGGATGTATTATCAGGAGTGCTGTGAGCAAGGCACAAGAAGTAATCATTTCACTTTACTCTGTGCTGATTAGGCTGCAGTATTGAGTCCAGTTCTGGGCACCACATTTCAGGAAAGATTTGGAGAAAGTCCAGAGAAGAGCAACACAAATGATTAAAGGTCTAGAAAACATGCGCTAGGAGGGAAGATAGAAACAAACTGGGTTTGTTTAGTAGGAAGGGGGCATGATAGCAATTTTCAAGTACATTAAAAGATTGTTACAAGCAGGAGAGGGAAAAGTGTTCTTAATCTCAGAGGACAGGACAAGAAGCAATGGGCTTACATTGCAGCAAGGGAGGTTTAGGTTGGACATCAGGAAAAGCTTCCTGCCTGTCAGGGTGGTCAAACACTGGAATAAATTGCCTGGGGAGGGGGGATTGCAGAATCTCCAGCATTGGAGATATGTAAAAGCAGGTGAGGCAAACATCTGTCAGGGATGGTCTGATTGTATTTATTCCTGCCAGGAGTACAGGGGACTGGACTAAATGACTGTTGAGGTCCCTTCCTGTCTGCTGAGCCTACTATTCCAGGACAAGGGACAAGTGGGAAGCTGCATGTAAACACTATTTCTCAATACATTTCCCTGCATCAAGCCCTACTGTAGATTCACAATTCCTGGCACTCTTCCTTTGCCTCAATTTCATAAGATGCCACATCATTCATCACTCCTAGGCATGGAATAAAGCCATGATATCAATCATAACTAAGTACGGTTCCTGGCAATCCCTCCCCCCCCGCCCGCATTTCCCTGCATAGGACAGTCCCTTACTTACTATCACGATTGTACAAGCACCTTCCTAAAGGTTCTGGTCTCCCTCTTCCACTGGCCCATACAAGTGCATACCGCGGCAGCACACAACGCCCATGACTTATGCTACCAGAAACACCTTGCCCCAGCCGTGACAGGCGCATTTTCTGCTCGACTTCACCAGTTCGCGCTCGGTGACTGCCATTGTGCCATGCAAGGGCAAATGGCTCACCTTCAGCATCACAGCGCTTACAAGACACACAGGCCACAAGACTGTGGCCAACGCTGAAGGCCCAGGCACCCAAGTGTGCGCAAAGCGTGCCGGCCAAGCACACCCTCAGCCTCCTGCACCTTCTGAGCGTCCTAGGCCACGTGCGGCCAGGACACGCTTACCCCAGGCAGAAGGGGATATGTGGGTGTTATCTCCATTTATGACAATCTGTTAGTGGGAATCAAGCCCCAGCCTGTACACAAATACAGACTCCAGACCAAGGTGGTACGAACTTTTCCAGTGCAGCCCATATCGGAATCCATAAACTGGCCTCTGTGGTCCGCATAATATACCCTATGCAGTCTGCGTACTCATGCGCTCCCAGCACCTTGGAAACCCCTTCCACAACCAGCAACTTCCCTTGGTGCACATCTTGCACTCAACCTCATTCAGAAATCCCAACTGCCTCTGCAGCCCCCAGGCCCACTCTCCCCACAGCTGGCTCTCCAAGGCTGAACTGATTAGCTGTGGGGTCGACAGCTTCCAGAGGATTTTAGCCACGTGTTTCTGGACTGGCCCAACCTCCCTCCCGCATGCACCATGATGCTGGGGGGGAGGGGAGAGGAGGGGCGAGCTGCTCACAGTGCTCCAGCAATGTCTTTGTGCAGAAGTCGGACCTGGAGCTTGTCATCCCAGGTTGTGAAGATGGGATCCCAGCAGTCGGTGTGTACAGCTGGTCTAACCAGGGCATCAGTGGCTGCACCGAGAGCTGCAACCAACCTCAGCCAGTTTGAAACTTCCACTGGAGTGTCCTCCTGAGTGCTCTGCCTGTTTGCCGAGGCTGCTCCAATGGGGACAGCTCTGTGCTGCCCAGAGCTGGCTTGGCAGGGCGCGCTGGGCATATATCAACAGCTTTCTGTCACATGCAAGGTGGACAGTCAAGGTCTCCCACATTGCACCACAAACCAGGGTGACGTGCTGGCTGCTGCTTCCCTCAGCTCCCATTGGCCAGGAACGGAGAACCGCAGCCAGCGGGAGCTGCAGGGGCCATGACCGCAGATATTCAACGTCCCCTGAATGGTGGCCTGCCAGCGGATAACCCGGAAGGCAGGCTGCCCACCACTGCTACAGACTGGCTGCCTGGCCTCACTCACACTTGACACGCCTGTCTTTCCAAACCATGCTATTGACATGGTGGGAATGTAATTACCCGGCATTGTGGTACCAGCCAAGTGGCAGTGTTTTGTAACCATCAGCAATCAGCAGACCCTTTCTGCCACCAAGAAATACAAAAAGAACTAGGGGGCGGGTTGATGCTTCCCATTCTGAAGCCCACATGCTGCAGCACACTGTGTTATGTAAGTGCCAGTTTTCTCCAGTAGCTTTGCAAATCTAGTGCTCCAGCGTTTTAAGTGGGCTTCTGATTTCACTCAAACATGGGTTTAATGACTGTGAGGAGGTGAGGGAAGATACAGGGCAGCTGGGCAGTCATGAGTAAGGGGTTAGTTTGGACAGTCTCTTAGGGATTGTATGAAAAAGGTAAATACAACGTTTCAAATATAGTGTTGGGACTTTTTGACTTGAGCATCTAGCCAGATGTGGGGGCCCTGGGAATGTTCCAGTTAGAAGCAGAGCTGGATGCTCCCTAGTATTGTCTTGGAGGTAATCTCATTGATTTACAAAGAACCTACCAAGTCCTGCTTCTGCAAACACAGGCAGAACCAAGCAACAAAAGCAGGAGTTTCTTCGCTTACCGATAGCCTCAAGCTCCAAAACGCCTCTTTATCTGCTTTCCAGGTCACACCCTACGCTCACATGCTAGTGCAGGGTGACTTTCTTGCTATTTGCCTCATCTTGCTCTCTCTGTTCTTGTCAGTTTTCAGTTTGTGTGTGCTCCTTTCCCTTGTAACCCTGGAATCCCAATGCTGAGGAGAACCCTCGGGCCCTGGGTACTCATTTTTGGGCAGGCTATTTTGCCCTTTGTTTAGGTTTGGCCCCTGAAGTCTCTCTTATCACTTAAATGAAGAATGAGTTTTTATCTCAATCCATAACAAGGTTTTATCCAACTCATAATAGCCCACCTCACATTCATAACTGTCCCAATAATGTCTAAAATAAAGACATACTCTGGTGACTGAAATGTCTCTCCCCACCCTTCACAAAACAACAGCTATTTGCTGACTCTTAGAAACACCTATCAAATTAATGGGGACCTGTCCCAGCTGTTCCACAAGAGCAGGGGTGGGAACCGTTTTTGGGTCAGGGGCTACTGACTCAGAAAAAAACAGTTGGCGGCCGCACACAAGTAAGCAGCAGCAAAAAAAAAAAAAAAAAAAAATCACCCTAACAGACTGGCTAACCTAATGAGGAGGGCTTTAAACTAGGTTCGACGGGGACAGGTGAGCAAAGCCCATGGGTAAGTGGAGAACATGGAGACCTGGGAGATGGGTCAGAAATGGGAAGGAGCGTGGGCTATAATGGCAGAGAGAAAGGAGGGTCAGGGCAAAACTGGGAGGCAAGGTCAAATCAGTATCTTAGATGGCTATATACAAATGCGAGAAGTATGGGTAATAAGCAGGAAGAACTGGAAGTGCTAATAAGTACAATTATGACATTGTTAGCATCACAGAAACTTGGTGGGATAATACACATGATTGGAATGTTTGTATGGAAGGGATACAGCTTGCTCAGGAAGGATAGACAGGGAAAAAAGGGAGGAGGTGTTGCCTTATATATTAAAAATGAACACACTTGGAGTGAGGTGGAGATGGACATAGGAGACGGAAGTGTTGAGAGTCTCTGGGTTAGGCTAAAAGGGGTTAAAAACAAGGGTGATGTCATGCTAGGAGTCTACTACAGGCCACCTACACAGGTGGAAGAAGTGGATGAGGCTTTTTTTAAACAACTAACAATATCATCCAAAGCCCAAGATTTGGTGGTGATGGGGGACTTCAACTATCCAGATATATGTTGGGAAAATAACACAGCGGGGCACAGACTATCCAATAAGTTCTTGGACTGCATTGGAGACAACTTTTTATTTCAGAAGGTTGAAAAAGCTACCAGGGGGGAAGCTGATTTAGATTTGATCCTAACAAATAGGGAGGAACTGGTTGAGAATTTGAAAGCGGAAGGCAGCGTGGGTGAAAGTGATCATGAAATCATAGAATTCATAATTCTAAGGAAGGGTAGAAGGGAGAACAGCAAAATAGAGACAATGGATTTCAGGAAGGCGGATTTTGGTAAGCTCAGAGAGCTGATAGGTAAGGTCCCATGGGAATCAAGACTGAGGGGAAAAACAACTGAGGAGAGTTGGCAGTTTTTCAAAGGGACATTATTAAGGGCCCAAAAGCAAGCTATTCCGCTGCGTCAGAAAGATAGAAAGTATGGCAAAAGACCACCTTGGCTTAACCATGAAATCTTGCAAGATCTAAAAATAAAAAAGGAGTCATATAAAAAATGGAAACTAGGACAAATTACAAAGGATGAATATAGGCAAACAACACAGGAATGCAGGGGCAAGATTAGAAAGGCAAAGGCACAAAATGAGCTCAAACTAGCTACGGGAATAAAGGGAAAAAAGAAGACTTTTTATAAATACATTAGAAGCAAGAGGAAGATCAAGGACAGGGTAGGCCCACTGGTCAGTGAGGAGGGAGAAAAAGTAACAGGAAACTTGGAAATGGCAGAGATGCTTAATGACTTCTTTGTTTCGGTCTTCACCGAGAAGTCTGTAGGAATGCCTAACATAGTGAATGCTAGTGGGAAGGGGGTAGGTTTAGAAGATAAAATAAAAAAAGAACAAGTTAAAAATCACCTAGAAAAGTTAGATGCCTGCAAGTCACCAGGGCCTGATGAAATGCATCCTAGAGTACTCAAGGAGCTGACAGAGGAGGTATCTGAGCCTCTAGCTATCATCTTTGGAAAATCATGGGAGACAGGAGAGATTCCAGAAGACTGGAAAAGGGCAAATCTAGTGCCCATTTATAAAAAGGGAAATAAGAACAACCCAAGAAACTACAGACCAGTTAGTTTAACTTCTGTGCCAGGGAAGATAATGGAGCAAGTAATAAAGGAAATCATCTGTAAACACTTGGAAGGTGGCAAGGTGATAGGGAACAGCCAGCATGGATTTGTAAAGAACAAACCATGTCAAACCAATCTGATAGCTTTCTTTGATAGGATAACGAGTCTTGTGGATAAGGGAGAAGTGGTGGATGTGGTATACCTAGACTTTAGTAAGGCGTTTGATACGGTCTCGCATGATATTCTTATCAATAAACTAGGCAAATACAATTTAGATGGGGCTACTATAAGGTGGGTGCATAACTGGCTGGATAACCGTACTCAGAGAGCAGTTATTAATGGTTCATAATCCTGCTGGAAAGGTATAACAAGTGGGGTTCCGCAGGGGTCTGTTTTGGGACCGGCTCTGTTCAATATCTTCATCAACGATTTAGATATTGGCATAGAAGACTACGCTTATTAAGTTTGCAGATGATACCAAGCTGGGAGGGCTTGCGACTGCTCTGGAGGATAGGGTCATAATTCAAAATGATTTGGACAAACTGGAGAAATGGTCTGAGGTAAACAGGATGAAGTTTAATAAAGACAAATGCAAAGTGCTCCACTTACGAAGGAACAATCAGTTTCACACATACAGAATGAGAAGCGACTGTTAGGAAGGAGTACGGCAGAAAGGGATCTAGGGGTCATAGTGGACCACAAGCTGAATATGAGTCAGCAGTGTGATGCTGTTGCAAAAAAAGGAAACGTGATTCTGGGATGCATTAACAGGTGTGTTGTGAGCAAGACACGAGAAGTCATTCTTCCGCTCTACTCTGTGCTGGTTCGGCCTCAGTTGGAGTATTGTGTCCAGTTCTGGGCACCGCATTTCAAGAAAGATGTGGAGAAATTGGAGAGGGTCCAGAGAAGAGCAACAAGAATGGTTAAAGGTCTAGAGAACATGACCTATGAAGGAAGGCTGAAAGAATTGGGTTTGTTTAGTTTAGAAAAGAGAAGATTGCGGGGGGACATGATAGCCGTTTTCAGGTATCTAAAAGGGTGTCATAAGGAGGAGGAAGAAAACTTGTTCATCTTGGCCTCTGAGGATAGAACAAGAAGCAATGGGCTTAAATGGCAGCAAGGGAGGTTTAGGCTGGACGTTAGGAAAAAGTTCCTAACTGTCAGGGTAGTCAAACACTGGAATAAATTGCCCAGGGAGGTTGTGGAATCCCCATCTCTGGAGATATTTAAGAGTAGGTTGGATAAATGTCTATCAGGGATGGTCTAGACAGTATTTGGTCCTGCCATGAGGGCAGGGGACTGGACTCAATGACCTCTTGAGGTCCCTTCCAGTCCTAGTATTCTATGATTCTATGGCCCCCGACTGAGAAGGAGAAAGACACTCCTCACATTCCCCTCACACACCAGAACCTTAGGGGGCCCAGACTAGTAGATTTTTTATGCTTCAGCCCCATGGAGGGCAGTGGGGGGAGGCTGGAGCACCAGCACAGGCTCCCCAATGCTGGGGGGGAGCCCCAAACCTTGGGGCCGGATCCAGGCAATCTCTGGGGAAAGTGTAGGTTGGGTCTTAGGAAAAACTATTTCCCTAGGAGGATGGTGAAGCACTGGGATGGGTTCCCTGGTGGGGAGGGGAGGGATCTCCATCCCTAGAGGTTTTGAAGTCCCAGTTTGACAAAGCTCTGGCTGAGATGATTGAGTTGGGGTTGGTCCTGCTTTGGGCAGGGGGCTGGACTCGATGACTCCTGAGGGCTCTGCCAGCCCTGGGATACTATGAGTCTATGATTAACAGAAATATATCAAGTGCTTACAGGTCTTAGAAATATCTTCCAAGCCATCTAAAATGGATTTGTTTCTTGAATCCAAAGTTTCTTCAAACCTGTCCAAGCATGTTTGCATCTGCAAAAACCAAGACAAATAAGAAAATTCATGGTCTGTCATCTATTCACTTGCATTCCAGTATTTGCAATAAAGTGTGAAAACAAGGGAAAGGCCTCAAAAAAGAATATTCACTTATAGTTTAAAATATTCTAGTTCAACAAGGCAAACATTGTACTAAACTAAAACTAAAATTAATGCATTGGAATATTGCAAACCTCTTTATTTTGGACTAATTCACGTTATCTCTAACTGTATTTTCTGTTCTCATGGGATACTCATTTCATATGTAATCAATGGATGCTCACTACATTTAAATTACAGGATTATAAAGGAGTACAAGACTGACAAGTATTTAGCAGCAGTGAGGCTGTAATGCAAGACTAAAGGACCTGTAAGATTTCAATGTAGCCAAACTAGGCCTCAGGCTTTTACAAGAGTGGCCGGCCTGTGAGTGACCCTATGCTAATAAAACCACAAGATTGCTGTGAAGGGTGTGCCAAGAGGAAACATTATGGGGATGCGCCTGTCCGGACTGCAAGACGTCTGATTATAACATCACAGAAAATTCTGTTCTCACCGCAGGTTACCATGGAAAAGTGTTAATGTCAATATTAATACAGTGTTAAGGAGAAGGGGCACATAGAAAATCACCTCTGAAAAGCGGCGCCCCCAAAGTGCAGGACGTGCGGAAGAACAGAGATGGAGAACGAGCCGGTGTTACCCTGCCAGGAGTGGCTCACAACTCTGCATGCCCACCACAGGGCAGGCTATCAAAAGCAGGACCAGGACTCCAAACTGAGGGCAGAATCACAGACTGGGGTGGGAAGAGACTTCAGGAGGCCATCTAGTCCCACAATGGGGCACGAAATGTGAAGTCTCCTGTATCACTCTAGCAGCCTTGCCATAGAGTCATCAACAGGCCTGCTCTACACTACGAGATTGGGTCGATGTTAGCCGCATTAGGCTGATTTGATAATGAATGTGTCTGCGCCAACAAGCTGTGAGAAAGTGGGGAGTTTTGGGGGTTCAAAGCGGGGGTGTTGCATGCAGGGGGACACTCAGTGCCTGGATGTTACTGGTTTAATGTGACAAAGGGGGGGAGTTTGTTGTTTCAGAGAACAGCCCAGAGTTGGAGCCGTGGTGTCTGGTACCCTGGTGACTCCGGCCGTGCTCAGAGGACACGGCTGGTTCTGGCCAGAGGACAGACAATGGGCTGCAGAGGGGGACCCTGGCAATTGGCCCAGCTGATCCCAGTGAGGGGAGAACATTGGACAGAGGAGAGGAGGTGGAGAAGAGAGATACCCAGGTGACCCTGTTACCTGGGGAGAAAACAATGGAGACGGGAGGGGCTGTTGCTGGGATTATTGGAGGCTCTGCTGGGAGCCTGGGGGCTGTTTTTGGGGGACTGAGGGCAGAGCAGGCAGAGCTCAGCCGGTTGCAGGAGAGGCT
Organism: Pelochelys cantorii; assembly: GCA_032595735.1. Lineage (NCBI taxonomy): Eukaryota > Metazoa > Chordata > Testudines > Trionychidae > Pelochelys > Pelochelys cantorii. Next base: position 1,126,459 of record CM064336.1, read on the forward strand.
GATGTGTGGGCTGAGGGCCCAGGCCCACTGGCCTGAGGGATCCTTTGCTGTGTTCAAAGCTCAATAGACCCTCCTGTTTTGTGCTGGTTGATAGTTGCTCTGGTCTAGAGAACAGGGTGGCACCATTCCTTCTGGGAGTGGAGGCCCTGGGGGTCCAGAGGGAGTGGACCCCCCGAGGGGGCTCATGGCGGAGGCAGGCGGCTAAAGGCCCTGAGAGGCGCTGTCCTGGAGGCAGAGGGGCGGACCTCCCAGGTGAGAGTGGGCCCCCAAGAGAGGGTTGCTGCACTGGAGTGAACTCCCTGAGAAAGGGCTGTCTCACTGCCGCTGGAGAGGAGTGGGCACCCTGAGGGTATGTCTACACTATAGCACTAATTGGAACTAACTTAATTCGAACTAAGCTAATTTGAACTAGTGCATCTAGACCTAAAAACTAATTCAAATTAGCGTTTTGCTAATTCGAACTAACATGTCCACATTGAGTGGACCCTGAACCGAAGTTAAGGCTGGCTGGAACCAGTGCTGGCAGGGCATCAGGTTAGGGCTTAGAGCGTGGAGCTGCTGCCTCAGGCTAGCCGAGGGCTGTGCTTAAAGGGACCCGACCCCCACCCCGGACAGACAGTTCTCAGGGTTCCCCGCTTGCTTGTCTACCTCGATGAGGGACAGCAAAGCAGTCCTGTCTTGGAGTGCCCTGAGTGCCCACGTTTGGCACATCAGAGCACTGGCCATCAGCCCGGCTGCACTTGCCGCAGGCTGCCTTCCGGGGGGGGTCATTTGGGGGGCTGTCAGGATCCAGGAGGCCCTGCAGGAGAGCTTCCACCCCGAGGAGCCCGCAGAGCCACCCCAGTCCTTCCCATCGGGGGCTCGTGCCCCATTCCTCCCTCACCTCCTTTCACTTACCCTTCCCTAGCCCCCCTTCCTGATGTAAAAAATAAAGGACACGTGTTCAAAAATAGAAACTCTCTTTATTTAACAAAACTGGGGGTGGGGGGATTAACCTCTGGGGAGACTGGAAAAAGGAGGTGGGAGAGGGGAAGAGAGAGGGTGGGAGAGGGGAGGTGAAAACCTGGGAGGAGGGAGCTGGAAGGGGGAAGCCAGGGGAAGAAGGAGGAGGGGAAGTCTAAAACTATGGTACGCCATATCTTCAGTATTGTGTAGAAATGGGGTCTCCTCACCTCAAAAAAGATATTTTGGCCTTGGAAAGGGTTCAGAAAAGGGCAACTAAAATGATTAGGGGTTTGGAACAGGTCCCATATGAAGAGAGGCTAAAGAGACTGGGACTTTTCAGCTTAGAAAAAAAGAGACTGAGGGGGGATATGATAGAGGTCTATAAAATCATGAGTGGTGTGGAGAGGGTGCGTAAAGAAAAGTTCTTCATTAGTTCCCATAATAGAAGGACTAGAGGACACCAAATGAAATGAATGGGTAGCAGGCTTCAAACTAATAAAAGAAAGTTCTTCTTCACAAAGCAAATAGTCAACCTGTGGAACTCCTTGCCACATGAGGCTGTGAAGGTGAGAACTAGAACAGAGTTTAAAGAGAAGTTAGATAAAGTCATGGAGGTTGGGTCCATGGAGTGCTATTAGCCAGGGGGTAGGAACGGTGTCCCTGGCCTCTGTTTGTGGAAGGCTGGAGATGGATGGCACGAGACAAATGGCTTGGTCATTGTCTTCGGTCCATCCCCTCTGGGGTACCTGGTGTTGGCTGCTGTTGGCAGACAGGCTACTGGGCTAGATGGACCTTTGGTCTGACCCAGTACGGCCGTTCTTATGTTCTAAGCTCAGGGTCGGGGGTCTCACTGGACCAACTTGATTTTCATGCAACCCTGCTCCTGGGTTCGCATGTGGCCTTTGGTGGCCAGGCTGGCAGCTATCCTGCCCTAGACGGCCGCTTTCCTGTGCCTAGTGCGGAGATTGTGGACGTTGGAGGCCTCCCCCCAAACCTGGATGAGGTCCACGATCTCCACACTAGACCAGGTGGGCGTCTGCCTCTTGCGGCCCCGGGCAGGCTCCTGGGAGCCGCCAGCCGGGTCCTGGGAAGAGGGAGAGGGCTGGGTGGCAGCAGGTGGCTGGCTCGTGCTGTGCCAGGTGCAGGGTCTACTGGCTGGGTGCTGGCAGGCTTGCACCTGGCACGGGCACCGTAGCCAGACCGCGGCCCTTTAAGGGCTCTGGGGCTGGGAGGGGGGCAGAAGAGTTTCCCTGGCTTGGCCCAGAGTGGCCACCAGGGCAAGCTGGGAAGGGCTAGCCTCCAACTAGTTTGAATTAAGTGGCTACACAGCCCTTAATTCAAACTACTTAATTGGAACTAGGCGTTAGTCCTTGTAGAATGAGGTTTACCTAGTTCGAATTAAGCGCTCCGCTAGTTCGAATTAAGTTCGAACTAGATGTTTGTGTGTGTAGCGCCTATGAAAGTTAATTCGAACTAACGGCTGTTAGTTCGAATTAACTTTGTAGTGTAGACATACCCTGAGACAGGGGCTGCCACACTGGAGGGTGGGGGCCCTGCCTGGGGACGGATGGGCCAAGAGTGGGCACGACCCGTGAGCCGTGACAACGTGGTAGCAGAGGATGGTTCGGAGATGCACCCTGTAGACCGTTGGCTGCGCAGGTGTAGTGCAAAGTGATTGCCAGAAACTAACAAGGGTGTTGAAGGACCCAGCGGGGAAATGGCCTGTGCCCAGCTCCGTCAGCGCGACCTGGCCCGTCTGTGCAGGGGCAGGGGCTGAGCGTGGGGGGCTCACGGAGGAGAAGCTAATAGCTCCTCTGTGGTGGAGAATGACCGGTCGGAGCTACAGGCTCTGGGTCCCGGCGGGCCTCTTGGGATGCCCAGAGAGCCAGGGAGTAGCCGCGGGGCAGTCAGTATAGAAGCTTGGAGTCTATCAAAGCAGATTCCCCAGTCAGCGCAGGGGAGCCCCAATCTGGGTTCTCCCCGGGGAAGCTGTGGAGGCTGGAGCTGGAGCTTAGAGTGAAGCAGCTGGAGGTGGAGGAGCAGAGGCTGGTGGACAGGCAGAGAGAGTGAGAGGACAGTGTTCAACAGTGGCAGCATGATCTGGAGCTGGAGGAGAGACGGACCAAGAGGGCCTGTCCAAGGGTAAGTGGGGAAGGGCCCCGAGATGGCAGCTCTGGGGGGAGCTAGACTCCAAGATGCTTCCCCTGTTTAGGGAGGGGGATGACATGGATGCCGACCTCACAGCCTGGGAGAGGGCTTGTGATCTGCACCGGATTGACCCTGCAGACGGCTCCACAGCCTGACCCCCATGCTGGGGCCCAAGGCCAAAGTGACATTCGTACAGGTGGATGGGGTTGAGACCGGGGACTATGAGCTGTTCAAATAGGCCTTGCTGTGAAGTTTGAGTTGACCCCTGAGGCCGACTGGACATGGTTCCGGGGCCTGCGCAAGGCCCCTTGCACGACCTACAAGGAGGTGGCTAATTTGCTGGGGGAATATCCCCACAAGTGCGGAAAAGGGGCCGGGGCCACTGCCGAGGATGTGTACAACCTGGTTGGGCTGGAGCAGCTGTATGTCATTTGCCCCCCAGACCTCGAGGTGTGGCTGGCTTGACAGGAAGCTCAAAGACCTGCACAGTGCAGGGACACTGGGGGCTGAGGTGATGGGCCTGAACCAGCTGGTGCCTGATGCCTACCTAACCCTGAGGGGAGTGTTCGGACCCCTGGTCAAGGTGCCTGTCATGAGGATACACCTGAAATGGGGAGCCAAGGAGGGGCCCAAAGAGGTGGGGGTTCATGAGCAGCTGCCCATGGAGGTGCTAATGGGAAACGATCTGGAAGACTGGCTGAAGAGCACGCAGAATACCCTGGTCCTCACCCTGAGCCAGAGTCAGTGAGGAGTGCAGGACCCCCCAGAGAGGGGAAGGGAAGCAACCCGGGTAAGGCTAGACAGCGGCAGCCCAGAGCCTCCAGCCCAGGGTGGGAAAACTGAGGCACAAGCCTCCGGGGCCATAACCACCAGCCTAGCAGCCGAGTTGCAGATGGAGCTGCACAGGGATCCCTCTTTAGAGAAGCTGAGGGCCCTGACTGACCAGGGCAGTGCCGGGTCCCTGTGGGAGGACCGTAGGGAGAGATTCCTGTGGGAGAAGGGATTCCTGTACCGGGAATGGACTGGCCCAGGACAAACTGAACCCTGGGAGGTGAGGAGGCAGCTGGTGGTGCCCCAGAGGTACCGCTGCAGGCTGCTGTTCCTGTCCCACGGTGCACCAAGTTGTCCAGCGCTGGAGCACCAGGCAGAGGCTGCTGCAGAACTTTTATTGGCCCAGGGTCTTTGACGCTGTTCACCAATACTGCAGGCCCTGTGACTCCCACCAGAGGGATAAGTGGAAAGCAGCTTTGACGCCACTTCTCATCATAGAGGAGCCCTTCCAGAAGGTGGCGATGGATATAGTGGGCCCCTCAGCCAGGTGACCCGCAAGGGGAAGAAATACATCCTGGTGGTGGTGGATTTTGCTACTCGCTACCCCGAGGCTGTGGCACTGCCCTCAGTCGAGGCAGACACTGTGGCGGATGCGCTGCTGACCATTTTCAGCCGGGTGGGGTTCCCCAAGGAGGTCCTTACAGACCAGGGGTCCAACTTCATGTTGGCCCTGCTCTGGTGTTTGTGGGAGCAGTGTGGGGTCCAGCATACCTGGACCTCAGTGTATCACTCCCAGTCCAACAGGCTGGTGGAGAGAATTAATGAAATGCTCAAACAAATGCTGAAACTCTTTATGGACCAGCACCTGCAGGACTGGAACAGGTACTTACCCCACCTGCTGTCTGCGTACAGGGAAGTGCCCCAGTAATCCACGGGGTTCTCCCCATTTGAGTTGCTGTGTGGGAGAAGGGTAAGGAGCCCCCAAACCTGATGAGGGATGAATGGGAGGGGAAGGCCTCTCCGGACGGTGAGTCTATGGTGGAGGACGTACTGACCTTCCAGGAAAGGCTTGCTGAGCTCACGGGCCTGGCCAGGGATGACCTAGCCTAGGCACAGAGGAGGCAGAAAGCCTGGTACGACTGCTCAGCCTGTGCCCGCTCCTACGCCACCGGGGATCAAGTGATGCTCCTCATCCTGGTGAGGAAGAACAAGCTGCAGGCGGCCTGAGACGGTCCCTCCGAGGTCGTCAGACACGTAAACGAGGTAAACGATGTAGTGGAGCTGTCCAACCGGGCCCACCGCCAGCAGGTGCACCATGTCAGCATGATGAAGCCGTACTGGGAGAGGGAGAAGTTGGTGCTGGCCATGTGTGGGCTGTGGGAGGAGAAGGGGAAGGTCCTCACTACTATGGACCTTACCAAAGGGTACTGGCAGGTGCCCTTGGACCCAGAGGCCAGGATTAAGTCGGCCTTCATCACCCCAATAGAGCTCTTTGAGTTCCTGGTCCTGCCCTTTGGCCTCAAGTGGGCCCCTGCCACCTTCCAGCACCTGCTGGGTCAGTTACTGAAGGGAATGGAGAATTTTGCTTTGGCTTATATTGATGATATCTGTGTCTTTAGCCCATCCTGGGGGGACCACGTGACCCAGGTGAAGAAGGTGCCAGGCCGTCTCCAGGAGGCTGGGCTGACCATAAAGACTGGGAAGTGCAGGGTGGGGATGGCGGAGGTGATGTATCTGGGCCACAAGGTGGGGAGCGGCTGGCTGAAGCCAGAGCCGGCTAAGGTGGAAGCCATCTCGGACTGGCCCATTCCCCAGACTAAGAAGGAGGTCCAGGCTTTCACTGGGATGGCTGGGTCCTACTGGAGGTTTGTGCCCCATATTAGCACCCTGGCCGCTCCCCTGACAGAGCTGTGCAAGAGGGGCAAGCCTGACAAGATGGTCTGGACTGAGCAGTGCCAGAGGGCTCTCGGTGAACTGAAGGAGCCCTCAGCCAGGGCCCGGTGCTGGACAACCCGGACTGTAGCAAACCCTCCCTGGTGTTCACTGATGCCTCAGACACTCGGCTGGGCGCAGTGCTAATGCAAACTGACTCCAAGGGGAGAGACACCCCATCATGTACCTAAGCAACAGCCCTACATAGTCATAGAGAAGGATGCCTGGCCCTGGTGTGAGCCCTTAAAAAGCTGCAGCCCTATCTATTTGGGCGGCATTTCACAGTGTAACCGACCCCTCCGCCCTGGCCTGGCTGCACCAGATGAAGGGTGCCAATTCCAAGCTGCTAAGACGGAGCCTGCCAACCATGGAGGTAGTCCATGTTAAGGGGAACGCCAATGTCACAGCCGATGCTTTATCCCAGAGCGGGGGCCTGAACTTCCCCAGGTCACTGGTGGAGTGACCCTGCTCAGTTTGGTCTCGAAAGGGGGAGAGATGTGAGGAAGTGGGGAGTTTTGGGGGTTCAAAGCGGGGGGTGTTGCATGCAGGGGGCACTCAGTGCCCAGATGTTACTAGTTTAATGTGACAAAGGTGGGGAGTTTGTTGTTTCAGAGAACAGCCCAGAGTTGGAGCCGTGGTGTCTGGTACCCTGGTGACCCCGACCCTGCTCAGAGGACACGGCTGGTTCTGGTCAGAGGACAGACAATGGGCTGCAGAGGGGGACCCTGGCAAGTGGCCCAGCTGATCCCAGCGAGGGGAGAACATTGGACAGAGGAGAGGAGGTGGAGAAGAGAGAGACTCAGGCAACCCTGTTTCCTGGGGAGAAGACAATGGACATGGGAGGGGCTGTTGCTGGGGGTACTGGAGGCTCTGCTGGGAGCCTGGGGGCTGTTTTTGGGGGACTGAGGGCAGAGCAGGCAGAGCTCAGCCGGTTGCAGGAGAGGCTGATGTGTGGGCTGAGGGCCCAGGCCTACTGGCCTGAGGGATCCTTTGCTGTGTTCAAAGCTCAATAGACCCTCCTGTTTTGTGCTGGTTGATAGTTGCTCTGGTCTAGAGAACAGGGTGGCACCATTCCTTCTGGGAGTGGAGGCCCTGGGGGTCCAGAGGGAGTGGACCCCCCGAGGGGGCTCACAGCAGAGGCAGGCGGCTAAAGGCCCTGAGAGGTGCTGTCCTGGAGGTGGAGGGGAGGACCCCCTCAGATGAGGGTCGGCACCCGAAGAGAGGGTTGCTTCACTGGAGTGGACTCCCTGGGAAAGGGCTGTCTCACTGCCGCTTGAGAGGAGTGGGCTCCCCGAGAAGGGGCTGCCACACAGGAGGGGGGGGTCCTGCCTGGGGACAGATGGGCCAAGCGTGGGCATGACCTGTGAGCCGTGACACAAGCTCCTTCCGCTGACCGTAAGGGGTTTTAAAATCGACTGCTGCTCCCCCCCACTTTGAAGAGAGGAGCCGTGCTAAATTCAACCTTCTGGGTTGAACTTCGGGTTGTGGAGACACAGCACTGTTCAATTTAAAGTGCTTGACCTGACCTCTGGGAGGTGGCCCACAGTGCCCCAATGTGCTCGCTCTGGCCAGCACTTTCAACTCCTCTGCCCCAGGTGCACAGGAAAAGCCCTGGGAAATTCTGAATTTCACTTCCTGTGCGGCCAGCACGAGGGGCCCAGCAGCTCACCTGACCGTGAATGCCCAGGGTTGCATAGGAGCTCTAGCATGGAGCATGCACGAGATCCTGGACCTAACTGCTGGGGGGCGGAGAGATATCTGTGCAGGCAGAGGAAACACTGATTGCACAGGCATGGTGGGAAAAGGATACAGCAGGGGCAGCCAGCAGTGCCGTGGGACCAGTAGAAGAGCTCTGGTCTAGAGACAAGACAAAGGAAGCAGTCTCCCTGGGTCAGAGCCACAGACACACCACTTCAATGAGCAGCTGCATAGGATTCTAGGCAGGGACCAGCATCCCCAAACAAGGATTCTAGGCAGGGACTTGACCTGACCTGTCCTGTGCGTGAGCACTTCCCAGGCTAGCCATCAGGCAACAGCAAGGAGGACGTTGCCCGTGCTGAAGGGGAGGAGGAGGATGCTCAGCAGGCAAACAGCAGATCCCATCTCACCCACAGCCAGGACCTTTCCTAACTCAGAGCCAATCCCCCAGGAATGATTGTAGCCCGAGCCTGATGGCAAGGAGGGCACTGCTAGTGAGTGCGCACTTAGTAGCTAGAGTGGTTAGTGTAGCTCAGTTTAACATTTGGTCCATCTGAACAATTCAGCGACCCAGTGGTGGCTCTGTGGACAAGGGTTGTTTGTGTGCTTGGAGCTGGAGCGGGAGTCCACCCTGCACACTCTACAAAGTTCTCGCTGAGGCACTCTGCAATCCTTCGCAGGAGGGTTCTGGGGAGGCTGCCTTATTCCGCCCTCCACGGAAGGGCACCTCACCACGCCAAGCCAGCAGAGAGTGATCTGTCATCACTGCAGCCCTGGACCGAGCAGCATGAGGTCCAGGTCTAAGGGCCACATGCAGCATCTCTGTGACAATCCCTGCCATGCTCTCTGATTCGGAGAAGACTGATACTGCACATAGTGACTGACAGGGGTGAAATAGGGGAAGTTTTGTACAGGTTGAACCTCCCTAATTTGGACTCTCTAGTCTGTCAACACCCCTGCTCCAGCATCATCTGTGACCCAGTGGGTGCTCCAGGTCTGGAGCTCTGACTGGGAAAAACTGGCAGGCTGGAGCCTGGAGTGTTGTGGGACCAGGGAAGAGTGGAACTCGGCAGGATGGGGGAGTGGAGGTCCAGTGCCCCAGGGCTGACACTGGAGCCCTGACACCCCAGGGACTGGCAGCAGGGGAACCATGGTCAGCCAGCCATCGGAATGCAAGGAAGCCCCACTGAGCGAAGCCCTGGCTCCCCTGGAGCCGGCAGCAAAATCCTGGTGCCTCAGGGGCTAGAGACCAGGAGGAGAGGGGCCAGCATTGACCTTCTCTGGTCTGGCAAATTCCCTGGTTCTAGCTGTAACAGCACTGAGGCCATCCACCTCTGCTTGCTCATTCTCAACAAATTATGAGCTCAGGTATGCTGACTTGTTTGCAGTGGGCTTGAAGGGATTATCCCATGCTGTGTGGGAGAGGGTGACCCTGTGCTGACATTTGTACCCCTCCTCCCCAAACCTGCAGCCCACCCCTCCAGGTGAAAGTAGCAAATGAGGGCTCCAGTCTGCAAGCACGCTGTGCACCCAGTCCTACTCACAGCCAATTCCCCAAGTTCCATAGCCCCCTCTCCCAGACGGCCTAGAATGCAGGGAGAGGAGAGGTGGGGAGAAGGCAGGGGAAGCTTTTCACTCAACTCCAAGGGATGGCTCATGGAGGACAAGGCTGCCATTCCCACAGCTCTGACTGCTACACAGGGGGACTGTAATAAGCCACATCCTTGTGCTCCCTGCCCTGCGCCCCCTCCCCATTTTCAGACCCTTGTTTATGCCTGCAATTCCTTTCCACGCAGTGATGCCTGTGCTCTGTGTCGCTACACACAAACACATGCTTTCAGAAGAGGTTCTTTGTTCATTGTGCCAGCTGTGATGGGGAGGGGTGTTGTTTCACAGGGGAGTACACGTACAGCTGGAGGCAGCTTGGTAATGAGCCACACACAACTGTCACATCACTGTCTGGTCAAAGCCTCTCATGTGCAGTGCACCTCAGTGTACTCTTCTTAGTGCCCTGGTGTCTGGCTGCTTGCAATTGGCCACCAGGCAATCTGCCTCAGCACCCCTCCCTGCCAGCAACTGTCCCGCTTACTTTCACAGCTATTATGTAGCACACAGCAAGCGGCAACAATGGGAATATTGCTTTCACTGAGGTCTAACCTAGTCAGGAAACTGTGCCAGCTTTCAAACAGCCACGGGCACATTCTACCACCATGCTGCACTCACTCAGCCTGCAGTTTACTCCCTGCTCTCCGGGCTGCCTATGTGCGGTTTCATGAGCCACAGGAGCAACGGGTAGGCTGGGTCTCCCAGGACAACTCTTGGCATTTCAACATCACCAAAGGTCATTTTCCAATCTGGGAAGAAAGTTCCATCTTGCACCTTTCTGAAGAGACTGGAGTTCCTAAGGATGTGTGCATCATGCACCTTTCCCCCAGTGCTTACAACATTGCCCTGGCTACTTGAAGCACAGCAGCCCCCACTGTAGATTTATCCACTCTGAGTTGATTCCCAGCTGACCAGTAGCTGTCTGGCATTGCAAGTTTCCATAGAGCTAGTGCCTCTCGCTTGTCCACTGCCAGAGCAGGTCTCATTCTGGGATTGCTGCGCTCCAGGACAGGGGAAAGCAATTCACAAAGTTCAATGGAAGTGGTCTTACGCATGCAAGAGTTTTGCAGCCACTGCTGATCGTCCTGTAATTGCAGCACTATGCGGTCCCACCATCTGTGTTTGTCTCACTGTGTCAACATAGTCACCTGCCGCCAGTATACGCCGATTGCTCCATTCAATGGATTCTTGCATGTCTACATGCACATGGCCTCCTCACATTCTTCCCCACACAGGCAACTCCTGGCGAGGCGCTGGAAAAACTGCAGCACAACGTGCGAGGTGTTTGCAATGCTTGCCACAGCAGGGTGCAGCCGTGTGGGGTCCATGCTTGTTGCGCTATGGTGTCTGCGTGGATAGTCAGGGGGAAAAGGGCACTAAATGGCTGTTTGCCGTTGCTTTCAGGGAGGGAGGGAGGAGGTAAGTGTATGCTAGGAGGTGGACAACATATACACAGACCCACCTGTGAAAATATGTAGCCAAAATGGAGTGTTTTAGTATAAGAATATAAGTATGATGTATAATCTGCTTATAAGTTCTGTGTGCTTCATTTCACCCCACCTCTTGTGATTAAACACTGTCTACACTGCAAACTAAGTTATGTCTTCTAGTAATTCTGTAATACTTTGTCTGAAAGTCTCTGCCCAATTGTGTGGTGCGAGTGAGGGGTGGGAGTGTGGCCACCAGCACAGATGCTCAGATGGTCAAGAAGAAGTGGGAACCTTGAAGATAACCAGGAAACAGCCATTGGCCTGAGGCTGAACAGAATTAGCAGAATTGACAGAAGCCTGGAGACAGGTAGAGATCCCCCAAGGGTAAGACACAAACAAGAGATAAGGACGGGAACCCTGACAATGTGGGAAACCCGGAGATTAACACCATTGAAGGATGGAGGATTGCAGTATGACACTGCAAAACCCACAGACTCCAATGGGAACGGACATGGATAAAGTGGGGGCCTTTTACCATCAGACTCTGGGTTGGGTCCTGCAAGCCAGCCTCAGAGGAGCCTCGAATCACGATCAGTAAACCCCGACTCCTCACTCATGTTCAATCTTACTTGGCCAATTAGACTGACTTGAGCCTCAACAGACTGGTAACTATAAATCATCTTCAGGACGTGTGTGCGTGCATGTGTAACTATAAATCATCTTCAGGATATGTGTGTGTGTGTGTAACTATAAATCATCTTCAGGACGTGTGTGTGTGTGTGAATGCATATGCTGGTTTTCATACTGTATTTAATAAATGCAGGTACTGTGTTTTCCCCTGAAAAAGATCCCGTATGCTTCTTATAAGCATAAGAAATAGTTTTATCCTTTCAGGCACTGGGGGCCTAACCCAGAATTCAAATGGGTGCAGGAACTGTGAGGCGGCTCCCCACAGTGCATCGCTGTAAGAATTGACGGTAACAATGGCAGTGGGGAAGCACTGCATTGACCGAATGTGCTTAGTGAGGACATGCAGCTTTGTCTTTATAAAATCAGATACTAAATGACAACCTCAATAAATTCAACCTAATTTGGGCATGTAAACATACCCCCTTAGACTCTCCCGTCTATCTTGCCACCCAAACTGGACTTAGTGATAAATGGTCTCTTATACCAAAACTCACAAATATTCCAAGATTACTCCCAGTCCCAAGAGACCAGTCATTCATTCAGGCCAAGTTGCATTCTAAATCTCACACCAGAGACAATGCTGGTAGCCAATTCTATAGTAAACTAACCACAGATTTATTAGCTAAGAAAAGGAAATGAGAACTACTGAGAGGTTAAAGTAGGTAAAATATATATACAGGTGAGTCCCAGATGTAATTCCCAATGGTGGCAGAGATGAAGAAGTTACTCACCCTGTGCAGTAATGATGGTTCTTTGAGAAGTGTGTCCCTGTGGGTGCTCCACTCAGGTCTCGGTGCGTCCTCGTGCCGCTGATTGGAGATTTTTGCCTAACAGTGCCCCTTGCGCCACAGCTGCGCACTTGCCATCTTGCGCTGTTGTTATCTACTAGGTGCGCACGCGGCGCAAGCCTCCCTCTGTTCCTTTTCTACCTGAATCCATTAAAGGACTCCGCTAGTGGAACATTACATAGGAAAGCCATTGTTGTGGCCATCGCACGTGTGGAGTGAGCCCTGATAATCTGTGGTGGCTGCTTCCCACGAAGCTGGTGAGCTGTGTCTATGCAGCTCGCAATCCATTTGGAAATCCGTTGTGTGGAGACGGCTGTTCTCTTATGGGGACCAGACCAAGAGATGAAAAGTCTGTCTGACTTCCTCCTGGTCTCTTTGGTTCTAAGTGGAACGCGATGGCTCGTCTTGCATCCAGTGTGTGCAAGATGGATTCGCTCAAGGAGGTATGAGGGTTAGCACACTGAGGGTAAGTATATAGGTTTGTTTACTCTAGGTGGAAGTCCGATATAATCTTGGAGAGAAACTTGGGATGAGGTCTGAGTATAACCCTATCCTTAGTAAAAGTAGTGAACAGTGGTTCAGCCACGAGGGCTGCAATTTTGCCCACTCGTCTTGCAGATGTTATTGCCACTATGAGGGCCACTTTCATGGACAAAGTAAAGGCAAAGTAACCACCCCAGAATGGCTGCTTACTTGGGACAGCTAGAGGTTTCCAAGACCTCAGTGCTAGGCGTGGACACCATGAACACCTAGTCATGCCTGGTGCAGAGGAGGTTTCTGTGCTCCACAGCTGTGCATAGACACTGCAGGTGTAGACTTCTCAGTCCACTTCCTGTGCATGTGTAGCTGCTTTGTCTGCAGGCACCTGCCTGGCCCCTCAGCCATCTCATGATTGTGCCATCCGAGTAAGGAAAGCGAGGGCTTTGAACGGGTGGGCTAAACATAGGGATTGCACGGGCTGCTCACCTCGTGCCCAGTCCGACTGCTCCAGCTCGGAAGGAGGAGCTGGGCTTATGGACCTGAGGCAGTTGGTCAGGGCAAAGGGCAGGGCTGCTCCTGCCTGCCTACCTTCCTCCCTCCGGCACTCTTGCAAAACTGATTGTGGCCTGGCACAAAGGAGTGTGTCTGCTCACGTCTGTGGCAGTCCCTGCTGTAATGCGGTGGCTAGTGGTTCGAAGGGTGGCCTGCTGAGCATGTCAAGAACAAGGTTTTAGTCCCCAGGTGGTACTGAGGGTGCAAGTTTGGTGTTGTGGAGGATACAGCCATGGCTGGTTAAGCCACTGGAGTTGTGATGGTTGCTGAAGACGATGATCTCTAATCGAATGCCAGGAAGCCACTGATCCCGATGGCGATGAATGGCACGATGAGAATCTGCTCCACTGCCCACTGCCCTGTTCAATTTGTGGTGACAGTGGTGTGGGAGAGTGAGACACCCTTTCTGTCATTTGCCTGTACAGGCTAGCCTGAGGTGAAACGGGAGCGTGGTAAACAGGCTCCCTGTACCAGCAGTGTACCTGGCTGTGGGGATTTTTGTAAGTGGTGCATCTTCCTAGATGCTTTCTTGCGCTCCGGTGCCAGAGCACAGTTGGGTTCCGACTGCCTGGGAGCGGCTTGTTCAGGCGGTGCTGGGGCGTCCGTGGGAGCCAGCGGTGGTGGCATGTGCAGCTTTGTTGGCACCGGTGGATTAGTGGCACTAGTGGGTGCTGAGCGCTTAGGTTCTGACTCAGCTCTCCTGGCTGATGTAGATTTACACTTCTCCATGATGCCAGAGACTGACAGCACCGGGGAACGGGAGGCTCAGGGCAGCGCAGGCAGCAATCATGCCAGAGAAGCTCATGACAGTTGTGAGCCTCTATGGGGTGATGAAACAGCCCTGTTATCAGGCTTCTGTTGCCCCCCTCGTGTCTCCTGGGACTTATCCCCCAATGGCTGGAGGGATTTCTCCCCTAAGAGGTTCTTCAGCCGCGTTTCACGGTCTTCTCTCGCTCTGGCTGTCATGTTTAAACAATGCAGCACTTCTCTGCTGCGTGACTGTCACCTAGACATTTCACACAGGATGCGTGTCCGTCCGAAACTGACACTGAATCCCAGCATGAGTAGTAGTTCTTAAAGCTGGGAGAGCCCAGCATGTTGAGAAAGGAAAAAAAGCCGCCGCGGTGTTTTTTCATTTTTTTTTAAACTGAAGGATTCATTGAAAACTCTTATGAACTGATTAAACGTCAACTATTTCTAAACTAACTGTGTTATTTGTTTGTTTTCCGTCAGAAAGGAGAGCGCTGCTGTGACTGTCTTCAGCCGAGGATGGTAGAAAAGGAACTGAGGGAGGCTCGTGCCGTGCATACACCTAACACACAATAACAGCGTGAGATGGCGAGTGCGCAGGTGTGGCGCGAGGGGCACTGCTAGGCAAAGATATCCAATCAGCGGCACGAGGATGCACCGAGACCTGAGTGGCGCACCCACAGGGACACCACGTGACAGAGAAATAAAACTTCTAGCTTCCCAAAAGGCTTTTCAGAATACCCCGATTGTCTCTTGGGATCTCTGCTTTGCCTCCAGTACCCTTCCCTGCAAGGCCAAGTCTGCACTGGCGCTTTCTGGCTCAGGGGCATGAACCAAGAGACCTCCCCCCGCATAGCGCTGTAAAGCACCAGTGGGAACCAGGCTCCAGTGCAGAAAGCCGCGCTCCCGGCACTGTTGGCTCCCCCTTGCGGAGGTGCTTTACACAAAGTGCTGGGGAGCCCTCTCCCAGCGCGTGCCGTGGCCACACTTTCTGTTCGCAGTGCTGTCGCAGATGCACCTCAAACTGTTAAGTGTAGGCAAAGCCCAAGAGAATCATAAGGGATAACTCCAACCAACTTATCTGAATCCAGGAGCGTCGCAGGAGCGATGCTTATGCCCTAGGGCGGGAGTGGGGAAACTCTTCTGGGTCGGGGGCCAATGACTCCCAGAAAAATCAGTCGGTGGCTGCACACAAGTGAGAAGCAAAACAAGAAAACCCAAACCCTCACTGACATGGCCCCTGACTGAGAAGCAGAAAGACACTCCCCACATTCCCTCACACACTAGAACCTAGGGGGCCCAGGCTAGTATATTTTGTGTGCTCTAGTCCCATGGGGCAACGGTGGGGGGGCTAGAGTGCCAGCGCAGGGTCCCCAGTGCTGGGGGGGGGAGCCCCAAGCCTCGGGGTCTGGATCCAAGCAAGCTGGGGGCTGCATCTGGCCCCTGGGCCTTAGGTTCCCCACCCCTGCCCTAGGGAAACAGACACCATCAATTCAATTGCAGAGAAAGATTACCACTTGGAATATGGATGTACTTACCCCCTGAATGCTTTCTTTGACACTGGAAACAAAGGTGCTTAAAACTTCACTAAAATGGAAACACAGAAAGCATAAAATAGGTATGCAAGTTACTGAAGCAATTAGAAACAAGAAAGGTAAGGGGGGAATATGTGGCATGAAACACTGCAAGGCATGATGCAGTCCTTCACCCTTAAAACCAGCTTACTTTCGTTAGAAAAACCTCATTAGCTTTCTCTAGGACAAGGTAAACTCCGGTCATCTGAAGAAGTGGGCTGTGCCCATGAAAGCTCATGGTACCATCTGCATGTTTTGTGAGTCTCTAAAGTGCTACCAGCCCATTGGTTGTTTTTTAAATGTATCCTGTACAGACTAACTTGGCTACCCCCTGAAGCTTCTAGGACAAGGGTTTGTTAAAATCCTCCCTCTCTTGCTTTGGCATTGGTGCTAGCAACAGAGGAACTGTAGACTATCCATTAGCATTTTTATCAATATGCTGTCTGCCCAGAACAGGACTACATAAGATGAGGGTCAAATCCCTGCAGATGATCTACACTAGAGCAGCGACAGTGCTAAAACAACAACAGGAACATTTCAGAAAATCTTCATTGCAGACAAAGCCAGTGTCAGGAAGAAGTTAACAGAGGATAGCAAAGGCCTTTCACCTGAACAACTGAACGTGTTTTCTGTAAATTAGTCTACCTCTTTGATTAGTGTCAACCAATCAGAATTCATATTCTTTTCATGATTAACCCATCAAGGCCAAAATACAAAGACCACGAAGCAACGAGCTAACTAGTCTTCTTTTTCTGAGGATTCAGGTTGTTTTGGATTGACCATGTAACCACGCCTCAAACTGCAACACCCCAAAGGGGAGGGGAAGCAGAGTCTATTAACTTGTGGGTAGGTTGGGGCACTGAACCATTTCTATTGCTAGGAAAAGAGGAGGGTCCTTGCAATAGTCAAACAGGTGGGGATACAACTTGATGCATTCTCACACTGAACTTTACAATGGTGATAGTGATATTGCTATTGTAACTGTCTAATTCTTAGAGTGAGATTTCCTCTTGCAATACCAACTTCCCCCTCCCCAGAGAGATTCAGCAAGGAGCTCAGCTAAGGTACCAGACTAATAGGCGCCACACTACAGGGGTTTTCATACTCTGGCTTGCAGCTTGTAAGGGCAAGCTGCTAGCTAGCTGTGAGACACTTTGGGTATGTCTACACTACAAAGTTAATTCGAACTAACAGCTGTTAGTTTGAATTAACTTTCATAGGCGCTACACACGCAAACTGCTAGTTCGAACTTAATTCGAACTAGCGGAGCGCTTAATTCGAACTAGGTAAACCTCATTCTACGAGGACTAACGCCTAGTTCGAATTAAGTAGTTCGAATTCATTCTACGAGGACTAACGCCTAGTTCGAATTAAGTAGTTCGAATTAAGGGCTGTGTAGCCACTTAATTCGAACTAGTGGGAGGCTAGCCCTTCCCAGCTTGCCCTGGTGGCCACTCTGGGCCAACCCAGGGAAACTCTTCTGCCCCCCTCCCGGCCCTGGAGCCCTTAAAGGGCCACGGTCTGGCTACGGTGCCCGTGCCAGATGCAAGACTGCCAGCACCCAGCCAGCAGACCCTGCACCTGGCACAGCACGAGCCAGCCACCTGCTGCCACCCAGCCCTCTCCCTCTTCCCAGGACCCGGCTGGCGGCTCCCAGGAGCCTGCCCGGGGCCGCAAGAGGCAGACGCCCGCCTGGTCTAGTGTGGAGATCGTGGACCTCATCCAGGTTTGGGGGGAGGCCTCCAACGTCCACAATCTCCGCACTAGGCACAGGAAAGCGGCCGTCTAGGGCAGGATAGCTGCCAGCCTGGCCACCAAAGGCCACATGCGAACCCAGGAGCTTTGCGACCGGGTGCTCGCGAACAGGGTGAGTGCTAACAGGAGGGAGTTTTGAGAGGCTCTCCTGGAGGAGGAGAAGGAAGGAGCAAACTAAAGCACCTTGGGGCCGTGTGCTCAGGCACTATTTGGTGTCCGGGAGGTGGGCGGGCGTTAGCCCGCCCACATCAAAAGGACCTCCCCCCAGCCTGCGGGGAGGACCACAGAACCCAGGAGAACCAACTAATTACTGGGGACAAATAATGAAAAAAACAGGGACGGGTGTGAGGGTCAAAGGGCTAAAACGAGGGAGCCGGATGGGGATACCGAGCAGAGAACCCCGGACAGCGCCCACTGCTCCCCGAAGGTCTCGAGAGAGCCAGCGGACGCTGCCCATTGGAACTCTGCCCGGATACGTGAGCGGATACAGCAACGGAAATAGGCCCCACAGTCGCAGGCCCCTCCCCCGGCCAACCTCTTTTCCCTGGTTTTATAGATTGCCGATTTGGCAATTGCCAGGAGGAGGTTGACCAGGAGGTCCCGCGACTTTGTGGGGCCACGGATGGGGTGTGCGTAAATTAACAAGTGGGGGGAAAAATGCAGCCAGAACCTCAACAGGAGGTTCTGGAGGAGCCGAAAGTGGGGCTGTAACCTGGCGCACTCGAGGTAGATGTGCGCCAGGGTCTCCCTCACGCCACAGAAGAGGCACGTTTCGGGGGTGGGGGTGAACCGCGCCAAGTACACGCCCGTGCTCACCGCGCCGTGCAGGATTCTCCAACAGATGTCCCCGGTGGGTCGTGGAACCAAAGTCGAATAGAGGCTGGCCCACCGGGGCTCCCCACCCTCCATTGATGGTAGGAGGTCCCGCCACTTGGTGTCTGGGCGGGACACGAGGGTGGGGAAGTGGAGCGTGTGAAGCACGAGCGTGTACAGGTGACTCTTTGGCGCGGTTCGGAAGGGGACTGGCCGCAGCGAGTGCAGCCGGCTCAGGTGACGAAGGGGAGGAGGTCGGGAAGGTACGCGGGGCTGGGGGCCGATGGAGAGATCGGGAGGGCCGGGGGTAAGGGATGGGCGGGGTGCACCCTCTCGCAGGACTTTGTTTAGGTACACCCGAGCAGTGGGCGGCAAAGCGTCCTTCACCTCCTGAAGTACGCGCCGGGGAGTACGTAGGGTGGAGAGCCCCATGCGCTGGGCGAGCGCCTGAGGATCCACCCAGTCTCCCCGGTCGTAGTCCAGGAGGTCTCCGACTCTGGTGACTTCTGCCAGGACCAACCTCTGGCGCACCAAGGGGGACTCCGCCGCCTGCACACGTAGATGGGGGTTGTGTAGCAGGGGCTCCGCGAGGAGGTCTGCCCCCACGGTGGCTCCCAAGGACCTGGTCGCTGCAAGCAGCTTCCAGGTCCGGAGGAGGTCCTGGTAGAAGGCCGGCAGCCCGGAGAGGTCTCGCGGAAGACCTCTCAGATAAAGGAGCTGCCGGTCGTATCGGAGCCCTCGGAGGCGGCGAAGGAAAGCGTGCGCAAGCGTGCTCCATGCCGGACTACCTGCATCAAATAGGAGTCTCTGCAGGGCCCGGAGGCGGAGGACGTGAACCCGCGTGCGCAAACACGTCAGGCCCTGCCCTCCCTCCTCCGGGGGGAGATGGAGAACCCCTGCAGAGACCCAATGCAGTCCTGGCCAGATGAACCGCAGCATGAGCTGCTGGATACGGACCAGGAGGCCCGGGGGCGGGACCAGGGTGCCGAGGCGGTGCCAGAGCATGGACAGGACCAATTGGTTGAGTACCAGTACCCTCCCACGCAGGGAGAGGCACCGGAGCAGTCCCGTCCATCTCTGCAACCGCTCGACCACCCTGGCCTCTAAACCTTGCCAGTTCTCCGGCGGGGAGGGATGCGTGGCAGAAAGAAAAACGCCGAGATAGAGCAGCGGACCCGCGCTCCACCTGATGGCCTGAAGCGCGGGTGGGAGGGAGCCCGCCTGCCACCCGGCCCCTACCACCAGGCCAGAGCTCTTGACCCAGTTGACCCGGGCGGAGGAGGCCGCCGAGTAGACGGCTTGGCAAGCCTCCACCCGCGCCAGGTCTCCCGGGTCCTGGACCACGAGGAGCACGTCGTCGGCATACGCCGACAGGACCAGCCTCGTCTCCGGCTCACGGAGCGCCAACCCCGTCAACCTCTTGCGAAGGAGACGGAGGAAGGGCTCTATGGCCAGAGCGTACAGCTGGCCCGACAGCGGACAGCCTTGACGTACTCCCCGCCCGAAGCTGACCGGTGCGGTCAGGGTCCAGTTGAGCTTGACCAAGCACTCTGCGGAGGCGTACAGCACCTGGAGAAACCCCACAAAATGGGGCCCGAAGCCGAAGGCCCGCAGGGTGCCCAGGAGGTACCCGTGGTCCATCCGGTCGAACGCCTTCTCCTGATCCAAGGACAGGAGGGCGAACGACAGACCGTCCCTACACCCGAGCTCTAAGAGATCCCGGACCAGAAAGAGGTTGTCGAAGATGGTTCGGCCCGGGACGGTGTAGGTCTGGTCTGGATGGACCACGTCCGCCAGCACGGACTTCAACCTTAGGGAGATGGCTTTGGCGACAATTTTATAGTCCGTGCTGAGGAGCGAGACGGGACGCCAATTCCTCAGATCGCGGAGGTCCCCCTTCTTGGGCAGCAAGGCGATCACGGCTCGCCTGCACGATACAGGGAGGACCCCGCTCTCCAAGGACTCGGCCCAGACGCTAGCAAGGTCCGGGCCGAGGACGTCCCAGAACACGCGGTAGAACTCCACGGTCAGCCCGTCCATGCCCGGGGATTTATTGGTGGGCATGAGACGGAGGGCTTCCGAGAACTCGGCCAGAGAGAGAGGCAGCTCTAGCCGGTCCCGGTCGCCCGCGCTGACCGTCGGGAGTTCGTTCCAGAGAACCCTGCGGGCGTCGGCGTCGGTCGGATCCGGGGAGAAGAGAGAGGCGTAGAAGGCGCGAGCCCTCTCGCGCATCTCCACCGGATCCGTGAGGGGGGTGCCGTCCTCCGCCAGAAGGCAGAGGACGTGTTTTTTGGCCCCCCTCTTTTTCTCCAGGGCGTAGAAGAAGCGGGAGCCTCGATCCATCTCCCGAAGGAGGCGGATGCGAGAACGAACAAAGGCACCCCGGGCTCGAAGGTCCTCGAGGGCCCGGAGCTCCTCCCGCTTCTCCCGGTACGCTCCGCAGAGGGGCGGATCCTCGGGGCCGGTGGCCAGCCGCTTCTCTAGCTCTAAAACCTCCCGTTCCAACTGCTCTATCGCCGCATCCCTCCGCCGGCTGGCCCCCCGGGCGTAGTCACGGCAGAAGAGCCGCGTGCGCACCTTCCCCACATCCCACCACCGCCGCGCCGAGGGAAAGGCGCACCGCCACCCGCGCCAGGCCAGCCAGAACTCCCGGAAGGACGCTACGAAGCCCACGTCCTCCAGCAGGCTGTTATTGAAATGCCAATAGGCCGGCCCCGGCCTCTCCGAGGAAAGAGAAGCCCGTACGGCCACCAAGTGGTGGTCCGAGAAAGGGGCCGGCCGAATGCCGGAGGAGTGGGCCCGGAAGAGATGATGACGAGACACATAAATGCGGTCCAACCGGGAGTGGAAAGACCGACGACCCGCCACCTGGACGTAGGTAAACACCGTTTCCTCGCCCAGGTGGAGGTCTCGCCAGACGTCCACCAGGGAGTGATGGTCTATTATCTCCCTGAGGACGTCCGCGGCGGCCGGGCACTGCTCGAGCCCCGTACGGTCCCGCTCCTCGAGGTTGCAGTTGAAGTCTCCGCCCAGGACCAGGCACTCGCGAGGATCCAAAGTGCCGAGGAAGGCCGATGCCTGCCGAAAGAAGCGGAGCCTCTCCGGGGCGGACGTCGGGGCGTAGATGTTGACGAGATTTAGTGTCAGCCCTTCCGTCCGAACCCGGAGATGCAGCAGGCGACCCTGCACGACCTCGGCGGTCCCCAGCACCTCGGGCTGCAGGTTCGGGGAGAACAGGGTAGCCACCCCGGCTTGACGGGCCGACAGGTGGCTAAAGTAAACCCTGTCCCCCCACTCCAGCCGCCAGCTAGCCTCGGTGGCCGGAGCTGTGTGGGTCTCCTGGAGGAATATGACGGAGTACCTGCCCCTCCGGAGGAAGGAGAGGACCTGACACGTACGGAGGCCCGACCCGCAGCCCCGGGTGTTTAGAGTGGCAAAGATGAGCGGCGGCATCGAGAGGGCTGGGGAAGATCCTGATTGGCAGGAGTGCCGACGGCCCCCATCGGGCCCCGCAGCAAACCGTGACCGTTCCCAAAAGTGAGCAGGGCGTCACGGAAGCTGCGGACCCGCTGGTAAGCCGCGGCCCCCCGCCGCCCGGTCCCTTTACCCTCCCGCAAGAGGGCTCTGACTATTTGCAAAATGAGATGAAAATCTCCCCAGCGCTGAAGGGCGAGAGCGACCTTGTTCTTGGAGCCACGGATGTCTTCCAAGAAAACACGCATCTCGCCCTTCAGCGCGTCTGGCGTCGGGGCCTCGGGCCTTCGAACGCCTTGGGGCCAGACCCCTCCGTGAGCCCCGCGACCCATCGGCACGGGGACGCAGGGCGTTTGAGGTCCCTGCTGAGAGGACAGTGGCGGAGAGAGATCAGCCCCAGATGTGCTGGGAGCAGAAGAAACGAAAACCGCCTCCCGGGGGCCAACGTCTGGACTAAACGTGGCAACCCCAGGGGCGGCAGTAACAGAGTAAGGGGAGGAAAAGAGTTCAGGGAGGGGATCGGGAAAAGGAGGGAGACGAGGAAGGAGAGTAGGGGGAGGAAGAGGTGAGGGATTAGGGAAGAGACAAGAATGGCGGGGAGGAGGAAGAGGGGTGGGAAACTCGATTGAGAGGGCGTTTGAATAGGGAGCAGGAGAAGGAGCAGGGCGAGATGCCTCAGCAGAGGAGGCACCGGGGTGCGGTGCCTCCTCGCAGCGCAGAGAATCGATGGCAGTGGTAGGGGTAGTAATAGTAATAGTCTCCCCAGCGCTGAGCTCCAGTGCCACAGAGAGTGCAGCACCGGAGGCCTCAGCGCCGGGGGTGACAGATATTGACGGGATCTCCCGCCCGCTGAGAGCCTCAAGGGTTGCCGCGGCCGCGGCCGAGGTGTTGTCGATGGCCGGGCAGACGGTCGCACCCCGGGGCAACTCAGAGGCAGGGAGAAGGGATAGCAGCGGGTCGGAAGGGGAAGGAGAGGTTGGTTGTTGTCCCTCCAGGACCTGATGATCCCCCTCCGAGGCAGCCGGGGTCAGCCCCAAAGCCTCCACCTCCTGAGAGAGGAAGGCGAGCCCGCCGCCCGCCACCAGGTGCTGATCTCTGTCGGTGGCAAGGTCAGCGGCCGCCCCCTCAGTGGAGGCGGGAACAGTGGGAGCATCCTCCATGGACACCCCCTCTTGCAGGGACCCCGGGAGGGAGGTGTTCACCTCTCCCGCGTCCGCCGCAGTCACCTCGACCGCTTCGTGGTGCTGTGAATCGCTTGCGGGCTCAGAGGGTGGAATGGCCCCAGCGTCCACCCCCATGGGTACAGGGAGGTTGTCCTCCCCCTCAGAGGGCGGGGTGGAACGCCGAGCACGCTTTCGGCGCTTCCCCATTGCGAGCTCCCATCCCTCGGAGGAAGAGGGCTGGGCCTGAATGGAGGAAGAGCCAGGGGACAAGGGCAGCGTCAGGGGGGCAAGGGTAGATGGGGGCTGGGCAGCAGGGGAAAAGGATACCTCCCCCCGAGGTAGGTCCTGCCCGAGTCCCGTCACTGACCCCGCCGCCCTCTCCTCCGCGGGCCCAGCCTTGCCGCTTTTGGCGGTGGCAGCATCAGCACCCGCACGCTCGTCTGGGCCCTGCGGAACCCGAGCGGGATTGACGACGGTCACGGTTGGAGGAGGGGCGACCCCAGGGTCCGGACCGTCAGGGCCACCGGCGATGGTAGGGCCGGTGCCCTCCCGGGCATCGGGGGTCCCGGGTGCCTCTCCAAACCGGGCCAGGGGGCAGTCCCTTCGGACGTGCCCCGTCGCCCGACAGAGAAAACACCGGGCCTCCCCCATGGTGTAGTACACCCGGTACTGGGCCCCTTGATGGGGCACCAGAAATGACCCTTCCAGGGCTTCTCCGCCACGTCCCGCCGGCAGTAGTAGGATTTGTACCTGCCGGCGAAAGGAAAGGACGTGGCGGAGGGTCGGGTCTTTACAGCCCAGAGGAAGGGGACTCAGGACTGACAGAGGCCTCCCCAGGGTGGAGAGGAAAGGCAGTAGGGCGGCATTGGGGAGGAAGGGAGGAACAGAGGACAAAACCACCCGTACGCCCAGGTCCTCCAAAGGCTCGAGGGGAACGTGGACTCCCCCCACCGCCAAACCCCTTTCCACCGCCTTCTGGGCGGCGGCCTCGGACGCCAGGAAGAAGACCACCTTCCCGAACATCTTAGAGGCCGCCACCACGGCCGCGGGCCCCACCACGCGTGCCAACGCCCGCACGTAGGTCTCCACGTGGGGCGAGGCCGCCACCAGGAGACAACGGACCCCATGCCTCCTGGTCAAGGTGGGAAAGGGGCCGCGGCCGCCGGGGATGGTATTCCGGGAGGCGGCTTGGGAGGCGACAGGCGGGGGGGTGGCGGCCACCTGGGCGTACGCCCTGGGGCCCGGGACACCGTTGCCCCCAGAGCTGGTGGAAGGAACAGGGGAGCGGGAAGGAGGGGGAGCCGCGGCCGACATGTGGGTCGCGGCCGGGGAGTGAGCCCTCGCCTCAGGAGGTTTTGCCTTCCGGGCGGGGCTCTTGCCCTTTTTGGTCCCCAGGCCCTTCCTACCCCTCAGGGGGGCATTCTTGATGGTAGCCGGAGGTGCCGCGGCAGAAGTGGTCGAGGCCCCAGGGTCCTCGTCCATGTCCGCCCCCTCTACCGTAGTGACGGGGGGCCCGGCAGCCTCAGAGGAGTTGTTGTTTTTAGGGCGGGGTGGGGAAGGTTCTGCATGGGGTGTCATCCGACAACCCCTTCGTTGTGGTCATGGGTAGGGAGGAAAGGACAAAACAAACAATTAGGGGAGAACCAAAAAAAAAAAAACACCAGGGAAGGGAACAGGGAGAGAAAGAGGAGGGGAGGAAGGAGATTTACCACTCCCCCCCACTAGGCTGGAAGTGGGGTGGGAGGGTGATAATTCAGAAGAAAGGGAAGGGGAAAAGGTGTAAGGAATACAGCTCCCAGCACAGAATGGAAAGAGTGGCTCCTCCGGCTGCACTGGGGAGATGAGGGGTAAATAATCATTAAAAGGACATGGGGACAAGTGAAGCTGTGTGTGTGGGAAGAGTAACTAAAAGGAGGGGGAAGCTCAAGCGCCTAACAAAAGAAAGCGGGGGGGGGGGCGGAAGCACTGGCACCCAAAGGGGTGGATGGGACAAGCAGTGGAGTGGGAAGACAGGCAGTTAAAGGATGCCTGTTCAAGGGTGGGAAGAGGGAGGAGACACTGCTGAGGGAAAGGGAAACAGTGTACCCACAGGCACCTGAGCAGCAGGCCCACAGTACCTGCTGCAAGGCCCAGAAGAGCAGAGAAGGGCAAGGAGACAAGCAGTGGGGCCGAGAATGGAAAGGCCCCTACAGCAACCGGGGCTTGGATAGGGAGCAGCAGGAGAAGTGTGAGGGCCGATGAACTATGGGGAGGTAAGCCACCCCCTGCCCTCAGCACCCCAAAGGAGCTGCATCAGCCCCCCCACCCAGGAGCCCTGATGGAAAGGGCCCCTAATCTCCCCTCCCCAGCACCAGGCAGGCTGTGGGGAGAGGGAAACCCCAGGGGCTGCTTTAAAGCAGCCCCCTTACCGTCTCTTCTTTGGGGAGAGCAGCAGCAGCAGGAAAGATGAAGGTCCGGCCTGCCAAGGTGGAGAAAAAGGGGGGGGGGGTCAAAATAGACCCCCAAGAAAATGGGAGCCGTGTGCTCAGGCAGGCAGGCAGGCAGTTGGAAGCTGATTAGGTTTGAATTGAAACACCGTGTGCTGATTGGCTGAGCTGTAGGCAGAGGGAGGAGCTATCAGGGAGGCCGAGCACTTAAACCCTGCTGGTAAGCGACCAGGGAGCCTTGCGACTGGGTGCTCGCGAACAGGGTGAGTGCTAACAGGAGGGAGTTTTGAGAGGGGAGTTTAGAGGGGGAGCTTGGGGGGAGCCAGTGACTTCTATTGCCCTTAAACTAAATCCTTTATAACAACCTCTATCTGAAACATTTAATTAACCCTCATATATAATTAGAGTAGGAAATGGAGGCAGAAGCCCAGCAGCAGAGTGGGGGCTATCCTGTTTATTGTGTCGAGTGCAGTATGTATGACTACCTACCCTGTGGGTGGGTGGCGTATGTGTGCGCTCGATGCAAGGAGCTCCTGGCCCTCAGAGACCGAGTGCGTGCTTTGGAGGCCAGGGTGGCTGAACTGGAGGAGCTAAGGAAGGCAGAGGTGTTTGTGGATGAGACTTTCCGGGACATAGTAGGGCTGTCCCACCTCCAATCTGACAGTCCTGATGCTGTTACGGAGGATGAAAGGCTCAGGGAAGGAGAGCAGTCAATGGGAGCAGAGGGAAACCATCCCATAGTTGGGACCCTCCTTCCAGAGGGTGATGTTGTATCCTCTCGTGCCGAGGATACTTCTCCGGGGGAGGGAGCTCCAGCTGTTAGGAAGAAGCAGGTTTTAGTAGTGGGGGATTCGATCATTAGAAATATAGATAGTTGGGTTTGTGATGACCGGGAGAACCGTATGGTTACTTGCCTGCCTGGTGCGAAGGTTGCGGATCTCTCGAGGCATCTAGACAGACTTATGGGCAGTGCTGGGGAGGAGCCGGTCGTCGTGGTACATGTTGGTACCAATGACATAGGGAAGGGTAGAAGAGATGTTCTGGAGGCCAAATTTAGGTTACTAGGAAAGAGACTGAAATCCAGAACATCTTTGGTGGCATTCTCTGAAATGCTTCCAGTTCCACGCGCAGGACCAGATAGACAGGCAGAACTTCAGAGTCTCAATGCGTGGATGAGACGATGGTGCAGGGAAGAGGGGTTTAGATTTATTAGGAACTGGGGACACTTTTGGGGTAGGGGGAGCCTATACAGGAATGATGGGCTCCACCTAAATCGAGGTAGATCCAGACTGCTGGCATTAAACATTAAAAAGGTCGTAGAGCAGTTTTTAAACTAAGAGGTGGGGGAAAGCCGATTGGTGCGGGGGAGCACCTGGATCGGACAAAGACTTCTCTTACACGAGGCTCCATAGGTAGGGATTCCCTAGAAGTTAGTCAGATAGGGAACGTGGGAAATAATATATGGGCAAGATCAGATGTGATACAATCGTGCATAAAAAAATCCAATGTGTCTGTGAAAGGCGGACGTATAAATAGTGGTAGTTTTCTAACATGCTTTTACACTAATGCCAGGAGTCTGTCTAATAAGATGGGTGAACTGGAGTACCTCATATCAAAGGAGGAAGTTGACATAATAGGCATCTCAGAAACATGGTGGAATGAGGACAATCAGTGGGACACTATCATACCGGGATATAAATTATATCAGAAAGACAGAACAGGTCGTGCGGGTGGCGGAGTGGTACTATATGTGAAGGATAATATAGAATCAAATGAAGTAAAAATCCTAAAGGAATCAAAATGTTCCATAGAATCATTATGGATAACAATTCATTCCTCTAATATGAATATGGCATTAGGAATATATTACCGACCACCTAACCAGGACAGTGATAGTGATGCTGAAATGATAAGGGAGATTAGAGAGGCTACCAAAATAAAACACACAGTAATAATAGGAGATTTCAATTATCCCCATATTGATTGGGTGCATGTCACCTCAGGACGGGATTCAGAGATTAAATTTCTTGATGCCTTAAATGACTGCTTCTTGGAGCAGCTAGTACAGGAACCCACAAGGGGAGAGTCGATTCTCGACCTAGTCTTGACTGGAACGCAGGATCTGGTCCAAGAGGTAACTGTTACTGGACCGCTTGGAAATAGTGACCACAATATAATAACTTTTAATATTCCTGTGTTGGGAAGAACACCGCAGCGGTCAAACACTCTGGCATTTAATTTCAAAAAGGGGAATTACACTAAAATGAGGAAGCTAGTTAAACAGAAACTAAAAGGGAGAGTAATTAAACTAAAATCCCTGGAAGCTGCATGGGAACTGTTTAAAGACACCACACTAGAGGCCCAACTTGAATGTATACCCCAAATAAAAAAACACAGTAAGAGACCTAACAAAGAACCACCATGGCTAAACAGCCATGTTAAAAAGGCAGTGAGAGAGAAAAGGGCAGCTTTTAAAAAGTGGAAGTCAAATCCTAGTGAGGAAAATAGAAAGGAACATAAACACTCCCAAATTAAGTGTCATAATGTAGTAAGAAAAGCCAAAAAAGAGTTTGAGGAACAGCTAGCCAAAAATTCAAAAAATGATAGTAAAATGTTTTTTAAATACATTAGAAGCAGGAAGCCCGCTAAAAAAGCAGTGGGGCCCTTGGATGATAAAGATATAAAAGGAGCGATCAAGGAAGATAGTGCCATTGCGGAGCGATTAAATGATTTCTTTGCTTCAGTCTTCACGGCTGAGGATGTTACAGAGGTTCCTAAATCCGAGCCAGCCTTTTTAGGTGACAAATCTGAGGAACTCACTCAGATTGAAGTGACATTAGAGGAGGTTATGGAATTAATTGATAAGCTGAATAGTAACAAGTCTCCGGGACCAGACGGCATTCACCCAAGGGTTCTGAAAGAACTCAAATGTGAAATTGCGGAGTTATTAACAGTGGTTTGTAACCTATCCTTTAAATCCACCTTGGTACCAAATGACTGGAAGATGGCCAATATAACACCAATATTTAAAAAAGGCTCTAGAGGAGATCCTGGCAATTATAGACCGATAAGTTTAACATCAGTACCAGGCAAATTAGTAGAAACACTAGTAAAGAGTAAAATTGCAAGGCACATAGAAGAGCACGAATTGTTGGGCAAAAGTCAGCATGGTTTCTGCAGAGGGAAGTCGTGTCTAACTAATCTGTTAGAATTCTTTGAAGGGGTTAATAAACATGCGGACAAGGGGCACCCAGTGGATATAATATACCTAGATTTCCAGAAAGCCTTTGACACGGTCCCACACCAAAGGCTTTTACGTAAATTAGGTGGTCATGGGATAGGAGGAAAGGTCCTTTCATGGATCAAGAATTGGTTAAAAGACAGAAAACAAAGGGTGGGAATAAATGGTAAATTTTCACAATGGAGGAGGGTAACTAGTGGTGTTCCCCAGGGGTCAGTACTGGGACCAATCCTGTTCAACTTGTTCATCAATGATCTAGAAAATGAGGTAAGCAGTGAGGTGGCCAAGTTTGCAGATGACACAAAGTTGTTCAGGACAGTCAAAAGCAAAAGGGATTGTGAAGAACTACAAAAAGATCTCAGCAAACTGAGTGATTGGGCAGCAAAATGGCAAATGAAATTTAATGTGGGTCAGTGTAAGGTAATGCATGTTGGAAAAAATAACCCAAATTACACGTACTACATGATGGGGTCAAATTTAGCTACGACAGATCAGGAAAGGGATCTTGGAGTTATAGTGGATAGTTCTATGAAGACATCCACGCAGTGTGCAGCGGCAGTTAGTAAGGCAAATAGGATGTTAGGAATTATTAAAAAAGGGATAGATAATAAGACAAAAGATATCATACTTCCCCTATATAAAACTATGGTACGCCCACATCTCGAGTACTGCGTGCAGATGTGGTCTCCTCACCTCAAAAAAGATATATTGGCATTAGAAAAGGTTCAGAAAAGGGCGACTAAGATGATTAGGGGCTTGGAAAGGGTCCCATATGGGGAGAGGCTAGAGAGACTGGGACTTTTCAGTTTGGAAAAAAGGCGATTGAGGGGCGATATGATAGAGGTATATAAAATCATGAATGGTGTGGAGAAAGTGATTATAGAAAAATTATTTACCTTTTCCCATAATACAAGAACTAGGGGACACCAAATGAAATTGATGGGTAGTAGGTTCAAAACTAATAAAAGGAAATTTTTCTTCACACAGCGCACAGTCAACCTGTGGAACTCCTTGCTCGAGGAGGCTGTGAAGGCCAGGACTCTATTAGGGTTTAAAAAAGAGCTTGATAAATTTTTGCAGGTTAGGTCCATAAATGGCTATTAGCCAGGGATAAAGTATGGTGCCCTAGCCTTCATAACAAGGGCAGGAGATGGATGGCAGGAGATAAATCACTTGATCATTGTCTTCTGTTCTCCTTCTCTGGGGCACCTGGCATTGGCCACCGTCGGCAGATGGGATGCTGGGCTCGATGGACCTTTGGTCTGACCCAGTATGGCCATTCTTATGTTCTTATGTTCTTAGGAGCAGGGTTGCATGAAAATCAAGTTGGTCCAGTGAGACCCCCGACCCTGAGCTTAGAACATAAGAACGGCCGTACTGGGTCAGACCAAAGGTCCATCTCGCCCAGTAGCCTGTCTGCCAACAGCAGCCAACACCAGGTACCCCAGAGGGGATGGACCGAAGACAATGACCAAGCCATTTGTCTCGTGCCATCCATCTCCAGCCTTCCACAAACAGAGGCCAGGGACACCATTCCTTACCCCCTGGCTAATAGCACTCCATGGACCCAACCTCCATGACTTTATCTAACTTCTCTTTAAACTCTGTTCTAGTTCTCACCTTCACAGCCTCATGTGGCAAGGAGTTCCACAGGTTGACTATTTGCTTTGTGAAGAAGAACTTTCTTTTATTAGTTTGAAGCCTGCTACCCATTCATTTCATTTGGTGTCCTCTAGTCCTTCTATTATGGGAACTAATGAAGAACTTTTCTTTATGCACCCTCTCCACACCACTCATGATTTTATAGACCTCTATCATATCCCCCCTCAGTCTCCTTTTTTCTAAGCTGAAAAGTCCCAGTCTCTTTAGCCTCTCTTCATATGGGACCTGTTCCAAACCCCTAATCATTTTAGTTGCCCTTTTCTGAACCCTTTCCAAGGCCAAAATATCTTTTTTGAGGTGAGGAGACCCCATCTCTGCACAATACTGAAGATATGGCGTACCATAGTTTTATACTTCCCCTCCTCCTTCTTCCCCTGGCTTCCCCCTTCCACCTCCCCTCTCCCACCCTCTCTCTTCCCCTCTCCCACCTCCTTTTCCCAGTCTCCCCAGAGGTTAATCCCCGCCCCACCCTCAGTTTTGTTAAATAAAGAGAGTTTCCATTTTTGAACACACGTGTCCTTTATTTTTTACATCAGGAAGGGGGGCTAGGGAAGGGTAAGTGGAAGGAGGTGAGGGTGGAATGGGGCACGAGCCCCCGATGGGGAGGACTGGGGTGGCTCTGCGGGCTCCTCGGGGTGGAAGCTCTCCTGCAGGGCCTCCTGGATCCTGACAGCCCCCCGAATGACCCCCCCCCGGAAGGCAGCCTGCGGCAAGTGCAGCCGGGCTGATGGCCAGTGCTCTGATGTGCCAAACGTGGGCACTCAGGGCACTCCAAGACAGGACTGCTTTGCTGTCCCTCATCGAGGTAGACAAGCAAGCGGGGAACCCTGAGAACGGTCTGTCCGGGGTGGGGGTCGGGTCCCTTTAAGCACAGCCCTCGGCTAGCCTGAGGCAGCAGCTCCACGCTCTAAGTCCTAAGCTGATGCCCTGCCGGCACTGGTTCCGGCCAGCCTTAACTTCGGTTCAGGGTCCACTCAATGTGGACATGCTAGTTCGAATTAGCAAAACGCTAATTCGAACTAGTTTTTAAGTCTAGATGCGCTAATTCGAATTAGCTTAGTTCGAATTAACTAATTCGAACTAAGTTAGTTCGAATTAGTGCTGTAGTGTAGACATACCCTTTGTTTATGGGCGACTGCAGCTCCCACTGGCTAGGAATGGTGCTCCATCGCCAACGGGAGCCGTGATCGTCTGTACCTGTGGAGGAGCAGGTAAGCAAAGTATCTCACTGCCAGCAAGTGGCAAGCCGCAACCCCGAGTTTGAAAACCCCCACTGTATTAAACCCGAAACCAGATTAGATAGAATCTGTATAGGCTTCCCTTTGTTCTCTAGTTCTCTCTCTGCGTAACAGCAGTGGCAGTGAAATGGGAGGAGCGATGCTCCAGCAGTGAGGAAGGCTGAAGGTCTGATTGCATACAACCACCCCCAGGGCAGTTATGCTGGTGAGGGAAGGCTGGTACCATGGACACTCTAGAATGACTTGAAACCCAGGAACTGACAATGCTACCAAGCTCCTGATTTTGCCAAGTTCCTGAGTTTAAATAAGGTTGCAGGCAGAACCATCCCCTGAGTACAGTGAACTGCAGTAACTGCTCTGGGCCCCACTCTTTGTGGGCCTCACACTTCAGTAAACTTGGGACTGTCCCAATATATGGTCCTTTATCCTGAGTCCTGACTGATGTACGATTGGGACGCCATTCGTCCTGATATTCAGGTGAGGAGGTGAGTGGGACAGTGAGGCAGGAGGCAAGTGGGTGAGGAGACAAATGGAGAAGCAAGCAGCAGGTGGGGGCTGAGGAAATGGGCATTCAAGGTGGTTGGGGGCACCAGATGCACAGCAAGGAGACTAGTGTGGAGGCGAGAGGAGGGCAGGCAGGAGAGGAGGCGAGCATTAGGTAGACAGAGCGAGGAGGAGAGTGGCGGACGGGCAGGCTGGGGGCTGAGGAGGGAAATGGTGGCCAGTGGATGGGCACACCAGGCAGATGGTGAGGAGATTTCTTGAAGGTTGGTTTGTCCCAAGCCTTACACCCCCTCTGTCACGTTACTGGATTTTGAAGAGAGCAGCCATATCACTGCTGCACCCATGCGAGGTGTTGAATAGAAGCTCACTGTCTGCTGATTCTATACATGCTATTCATGTGATTGTATAATGTCTGTGTGTGAAGTTATAAGCACGTACTTTGTATGGGTACTGAATGTTTCTCTGTATGTGGTTGAGCAATGGGCAGAGCTCGGCCTATGGACATGCTAATTAGCGAGGCTCTGTGGAGCAATAGCCCTCAATAGGCCAAGGACACACCTCAAGAGTGGGGACTGACACCTAAGGGCTACCAACAGGGGACACAGGGATAGGCCGCTGGCCAGGTGACCTGCTGCAGTCAAGAAGAGACCAGGAAGGAGGTATAAATATGCCATGTGGCCGACTCCATCTGGTGCTCAGCTCAGCCCTTCATCCCAGAGGCAGCAGTGCAGGGATCGAAGAGCCGGAAAGAACTGTGGACCCATCCTGGCATAGGATGTGCACCAAGGACTTTTAAGCAAGCAGCTATAACATCTCTGCTGCAAGCCTGCATCGAGAACTGGGAGATTCGATGCATGTAATGTATGATACTTTAACAACCTCACTCTCATGCTTTTCGTCCTTTTAGTAATAAACCTTTAGATGGTAGATTCTAAAGGATTGGCTCAGCGTGATTTGTGGGTAAGATCCAGAGGGTAAATTGACCTGGGATCTGTGGCTGGTTTCTTGGAACCGGACAGAACTTGTTCGGGGAAGGTAAGATTGGGCTCTAAAACCCCTCACCTGTGTATGAGGCCCGGGGCCATCTGGGGCACGGCTATTGCTGGGATGTCGGAGGGGTTTTGCTTGTGAGGCTTCAGGCAGGCAGCTGAAGCGCTCTGTGGGACTGGTTTGTGGCCTGTTTGGGAAGGTCTCCAGTCTGGGGGCTGTAAGGAGCCCCGAATTTGAGCAATTCGCCCTGAGCGGACGCCCTCAGCTGTGCCCATGTGGATAAATCCCTGTAATATTATACTTTGTATTAAGATCTTGTCCTTTTAGATATATCTTTGTTAAGTGTTCTTATAGAATCTCTGTAACATTTCTCCTATAACTTCGTATTAAGATATATAGATCTTGTAAGAAAAAATGTCCTTTGAGCTCTCCTCTTTCCTTGAGTGCCCTGTTGAAATGAATGAGGTGTGAATGGAGAATGAAAGGGGAGCACCTCCAGCAGCAGTCACAAGGGTGGAGAAGGTCTGGGAGCCAGACCCAAGACAATACCTGTGAAGTGAGCTCATTAAGAAGACTGGACAGACAGACACCTTGGGAGTCCAGCAGCAAGTGCCTGCCCTTGGAAGAACTCTCTTTGAAGCAGCATTAAGAAAGGCGAGGTGATGACTAATTGGCTGCATGAGAGGGATAAATAGGAGGCATCTTGCAGAGGGACCCCGGGTTTTCGTCTTGTCAACATGGGAGCATCGATCCGGATCGGCAGAAGCCCGGCTCCACCCCTCCCCCATCTAACTCACCTGGCCAGTGCAGTTAGGGGGAGCAACTTTTGGTAACAACAAGACGGAGTGTGCTTGTGTGTGCGTGAGAGAGTGCATGAGTGTAATGTATCCTATGCATATGGTAAGTGTTGATTGATCTATGCATGTTCAATAAATGTGGCATGTTGCCTTACCCCCCCCTGAAAAAGATCCCGGGTGCTTCTCTTAAGCAGAACATTTTGATGGAGGATTGCGAAAGGGGGAAGGTACCACGAGCATTTACAGGGTAATGAAAGAAAATATTGGGAAGTATTGAGAAGTATTGAGAAGTATTGGAAAGCGATCGATCATTAAGGTGTGCACACCCCCGGTGGTAGTAGGCCGGGTAAAGAGAGGAGGAGAAGTAACTTTCTCGCTCCCCCGGTCGTAGAGTGCCGGCATTAGAAAGAAGGGAGGAGAATTAAATTTCTCACTCCAGGAAAAAGAGCATAAGAACATAAGAACATAAGAACATAAGAACGGCCGTACCGGGTCAGACCAAAGGTCCATCTAGCCCAGTATCCTGTCTGCCGACAGTGGCCAGCACCAGGTGCCCCAGAGGGGGTGGACCGAAGACAATGATCAAGCGCTTTGTCTCCTGCCATCCCTCTCCAGCCTCTGTCAAACAGAGGCCAAGGACACCATTTTATCCCCTGGCTAATAGCCTTTTATGGACCTAACCTCCATGAAATTATCTAGCTTCTCTTTAAACTCTGTTATAGTCCTAGCCTTCACAGCCTCCTCTGGCAAGGAGTTCCACAGGCTGACTACACGCTGTGTGAAGAAGAACTTTCTTTTATTAGTTTTAAACCTGCTACCCATTAATTTCATTTGGTGTCCTCTAGTTCTTCTATTTAGGGAACTAATAAATAACTTTTCTTTATCGGCCCTCTCCATACCACTCATGATTTTATACACCTCTATCATATCCCCCCTCAGTCTCCTCTTTTCTAAACTGAAAAGTCCCAGTCGCTTTAACCTCTCCTCATATGGGACCCGTTCCAAACCCCTAATCAATTTAGTTGCCCTTTTCTGAACCCTTTCCAAGGCCAAAATATCTTTTTTGAGGTGAGGAGACCACATCTGTACACAGTATTCAAGATGTGGGCGTACCATAGTTTTATACAGGGGCAGTAAGATATTCCGGGTCTTATTTTCTATCCCTTTCTTAATAATACCTAGCATCCTATTTGCCTTTTTGACCGCCGCTGCACACTGTGTGGAAGTTTTCAGAGAACTGTCCACGATAACTCCAAGATCTCTTTCCTGATTTGTCGTAGCCAAATTAGCCCCCATCATACTGTACGTATAGTTGGGGTTATTTTTCCCAATGTGCATTACTTTACACTTATCCACATTAAATTTCATTTGCCATTTTGTTGCCCAATCACTCAGTTTGGTGAGATCTTCTTGGAGTCCCTTACAGTCTGCTTCTGTCTTGACTATCCTAAACAGTTTGGTATCATCCGCAAACTTTACCACCTCACTGCTTACCCCTTTCTCCAGATCATTTATGAATAAGTTGAACAGGATTGGTCCTAGGACTGACCCTTGGGGGACACCACTAGTTACCCCTCTCCACTCTGAAAATTTACCATTTATTCCTACCCTTTGTTTCCTGTCTTTTAACCAGTTCTCAATCCAAGAAAGGACCTTCCCTCTTATCCCATGGCCATGTAATTTACACAAGAGCCTTTGGTGAGGGACCTTGTCAAAGGCTTTCTGGAAATCTAAGTATACTATATCTACTGGATCCCCCTTGTCCGCATGTTTGTTAACCCCTTCAAAGAACTCTAATAGATTAGTAAGACAGGATTTCCCTTTACAAAACCCATGTTGACTTTTGTCCAACAAATTATGTTCTTCTACATGCTTCACAATTTTATTCTTTACTATTGTTTCGACTAATTTGCCCGGTACTGAAGTTAGACTTACCGGTCTGTAATTGCCCGGATCGCCTCTAGAGCCCTTTTTAAATATTGGTGTCACGTTGGCTACCTTCCAGTCATTAGGTACGGAAGCCGATTTAAGGAATAGGTTACAAACCACAGATAATAGTTCAGCAATTTCCCATTTGAGTTCTTTTAGAACCCTTGGATGAATGCCATCCGGTCCCGGAGATTTGTTAACATTAAGTTTTTCTATTTGTTCCAAAACCTCCTCTAATGACACTTCAATCCGGGACAGTTCCTCAGATTCATTACCCACAAAGGACGGTGCAGATTTGGGAATCTCCCCAACGTCCTCAGCCGTGAAGACTGAAGCAAAGAAATCATTTAGTTTCTCCGCAATGGCTTTATCGTCCTTGATTGCGCCTTTTATAGTTCGATCGTCTAGGGGACCCACAGGTTTTTTAGCAGGCTTCCTGCTTCTAATGTACTTAAAAAACATTTTGTTATTTCTTTTTGAGTTTTTGGCTAGCTGTTCCTCAAAATCTTTTTTTGCTTTTCTTATTACATTTTTACACTTGATTTGACAGTGTTTATGTTCCTTTCTATTTATCTCACTAGGATTGGACTTCCACTTCTTAAAAGATGCCTTTTTGTCCCTCACTGCTTCTTTTACATGGTGGTTAAGCCACGGTGACTCTTTTTTAGGTCTCTTGCTATGTTTTTTAATTTGGGGTATACATTTAAGTTGGGCCTCTATTATGGTGTCTTTAAGAAGTTTCCATGCAGCTTGCAGGGATTTGGCTCTAGTCACTGTGCCTTTTAATTTCTGTTTAACTAACCTCCTCATTTTTGTGTAATTCCCCTTTTTGAAATTAAATGCCAGGGTGCTGGTCTGCTGAGGTGTTCTTCCCACCACAGGAATGTTGAATGTTATTATATTATGGTCACTATTCCCAAGCGGTCCTGTAACGGTTATTTCCTGGACCTGTTCCTGCGCTCCACTCAGGACTAAATCGAGAATTGCCTCTCCCCTTGTGGGTTCCTGCACTAGCTGCTCCAAGAAGCAGTCATTTAAGCCATTGAGAAATTTTATCTCCGCTTCTCTTCCTGAGGTGACATGTATCCAGTCAATATGGGGGTAATTAAAATCCCCCATTATTATAGAGTTCTTTGTTTTGGTAGCCTCTCTAATCTCCCTCAGCATTTCAATGTCAGTATCCCTGTCCTGGTCAGGTGGTCGGTAATATATCCCTACTGCTAATTTCTTATTTTTGGAGCATGGAATTACTATCCATAGCGATTCTATTGAACATGTTGATTCATTTAATATTTTTATTTCATTTGATTCTACATTATCTTTCACATACAGTGCCACTCTGCCACCCACCCGGCCTGCTCTATCCTTTCGATATATTTTATATCCCGGTATGATTGTGTCCCACAGATTTTCCTCATTCCACCAGGTTTCAGTGATGCCTATTATGTCAACCTCCTCATTTAATACTAGGTACTCTAGTTCACCCATCTTATTAGTCAGACTCCTAGCATTTGTGTAGAAGCACTTTAAAAATTTGCCACTGCTTATTTGTCTGCCCTTCCCTGATGCATTGGATTCCTTTGTACACGGTTGTTTGTCTGCTCTGGCCCATGGTTTGCCCTCTCCCCTCCTCTCTTTCTGACTACAGCTTAGAGAATCTCTATCAATGGATTCTCCTCTAAGAGTAGTCTCCCTCCGATTTACGTGCATCTCCACACCAATCGGCTTTCCCCCATCTCTCAGTTTAAAAACTGCTCTACGGCCTTTTTAATGTTTAGTGCCAGCAGTCTGGTTCCACCCTGGTTTAGGTGGAGCCCATCCTTCCTGTATAGGCTCCCCCTCTCCCAAAAGTGTCCCCAGTTCCTAATAAATCCAAACCCCTCTTCCCTACACCATCGTCTCATCCACGCATTGAGATTCTGAATCTCTGCCTGCCTACCCGGCCCTGCGCGTGGAACCGGAAGCATTTCCGAGAACGCCACCATAGAGGTCCTGGATTTCAGTCTCTTTCCTAGCAGCCTAAATTTGGCCTCCAGGACATCTCTCCTACCCTTCCCTACGTCATTGGTACCTACATGTACCACGACCACCGGCTCCTTCCCAGCACTACACATAAGTCTATCTAGATGCCTCGAGAGATCCGCAACCTTCGCACCAGGCAGGCAAGTGACCATACGGTTCTCCCGGTCATCACAAACCCAACTATCTATGTTTCTAACGATCGAATCACCCACTACTAACACCTGCCTCTTCCGAACTGGCTTTCCCTCCCCCTCAGAGGTATCCTCAGTGCGAGAGGATACCGCAACATCCTCTGGGAGGAGGGTCCCAACTACGGGATGGTTTCCCTCTGCTCCCATTGAATGCTCTGTTCCCTTGAGACTTTCATCCTCCTTAAGAGCACTGGGGCTCTCAGACTGGAGGTGGGACAGTACTACAGTGTCCCAGAAAGTCTCATCCACAAATCTCTCTACCTCCCTTAGCTCCTCCAGTTCAGCCACCCTGGCCTCCAAAGCCCGAACTCGGTCTCTGAGGGTCAGGAGCTCCTTGCAACGGGTGCACACATACGCCACCCGCCCACAGGGCAGGTAATCATACATGTTACACTCGACGCAATAAACAGGATAGCCCCCACTCTGCTGCTGGGCTTCTGTCTCCATTTTTCTAATGAACAAGTTTAAGTATAAACTGGGATTCTTTTTAAACCTCTGGAATATAGATTACGATAAGAGTTATGTTTTAAAGAAGGCCAGAAGTCACTAGCGCCCTCTAACCTCCCTCTCCAAACTCCCTGTTAGCAATTCCTGTTCGCAAGCTCCCTGGTCGCTGAGTCACAGGCTTATATAGCTCTGGTAGCCCCTCCCCCTGACTGAGGCTTAGCCAATTAACAGAGGCTTCTAGATTTCAAACCTTTTAGAAGCTCCTTCAAGCAATCAAACAATCAAACCAACCAACCAAACAGATAAACACAAGCTCTGCACACAGCAAATAACTCCCCCACACACAAACACACACTCCAGACAGCCACTTACCACAAGGGTCCCGTTTTTACTCCTCTTTCACCTGGAGAACTCCCTCTCCAAACTCCCTGTTAGCAACTCCCTGTTAGCAAGAGGTATTGCTATTGCTATTTTATTCCCAATAGGAGGTTGGGTATACTAAGAGGTATTGGTAGATAAGAGTAAAAAGTATAAGCATTGCTATTCTAGTCCCAATAGAAGGTTGGGTATACTAGAAAATGTTTAAACGTAAGCAGTCTTTTAAGACGGCTCCCAGAGAGGAGACTGAGAAATTGGCATTTGTAAAAGATGTTACCCCTTTTGAACAAATCTTGCAAAAATTCGGACATAGCCCTTGGTCTGATCAAGTGTTAGCTGATGTCCATACAATTTCAGACCTAGAAGACAAATTGGCTAACTACTTATGGATATATAAACCGTCAACTCCAATGAAAAAAGGAAGCAGCTGCAGTTTGGCTTCTATGGAAAACCTGTAATGAGATGTTCCTCAAATTGACTGAATATAAGAATGCAAATATGAAACTGCAAAATTTAAAAGCCTCTGCTGCAGAAGTGGAGAGATAGAAATGCATGTCCCACAGTACCCAGACACAGCTAGATTCCCTTAAGGATGGGTACTGAGAGTTAAAGCAACTCTCAGATTTTTCAGGAATATGCTTAAGAAAAAGGACCAGGAGGTGTGGGGCTTAGTGAACAAGGCCACCCTCCTTGCTAAACTGGTAATGGGACAAAGCCTGAGTCTGTGGAAAGGAGCCACTTTCCATTTAGCAAGAAAAACAGGATCAGGCCCAGACAAGCAGGCAGGTAAAAGATAGATTGAAGGCCTTGTGGTAGAACTGAGAAAAAGCAGTAAGTACAGGTACTGGAAATCTAAATCCTTAAAACAATACTTACAAGAGTAACACCTGAAACAAGGCCAGTTTTCATTTTAAGAGATAAGAAAGTGTTTTAAGAAAAAGAAAACCCACAGAGAATTTAACTACAGAGAATGGAGGGAGTTGAGCAGTTGTGAAAATGTTAAAATGGTATAGGAAAAAATTGTGGTTTCTTTGCAGCCATTCTGAAGGAAAAATGGGCCCTTTTCCAAAAGAATGTCTGTAAATAATCCAGGCAACTTTGACTCAAATCCATATGTTAGGCCCTAGAGAATTGGGCCTAGTGCAGTTATGCTAAGACAGATCAAAAAAGGAGGCTAACAAAGGTTTCTGGGTAGTCCCTGAGCAGACCTAGAGACATGGTTCAAGCAAGGGGCACTCCCTACATACTTGCTTAAGTTGTAGAAGTAGGATCAGTGGAAAGCTGCATTCCTGTACCTGTTGTGATGGGAACAGCTAGTCATGAGAACTGATAAGATAACTCCCTGTTTCTGTTCTCACCCTGATCTCCTCGATGTTTTAACTCCCTGTCTCCTTGTTGTTTGGTACTTGCCTTCTGGGCTGATAAGAAAGCTGTTGACGCATTATGAATTGCTTACGGCCATGAAGTATACGCATTAACACTAGAAGCTTCTAACTAATTAAGGGGGGCTGGGCTGCTTGGGCAAATGTTTTATGACACGACGGAACTGTCTATATAATCATACTTGTAACTGAAATCGTGGCTGGTTCTCTTTGGAGACGGGCTGCTCTCTATTGTAGTGTGCACTATTCAATAAAGAGCTTATGCTTAGATCTTGCTGGTGTTGCCTGTCTCTTTGCGGTCAGACAACGAACAGAGGCTGTCCGGGTTCGAGTCCCCGACACATACATTTGATTATAAATACTGCTAAAAGAACTTTAAGGGGGTTTCTATTGGAACTTAACTAACCCAATGAATAAAAGGGAATGTAATCGTTGTACAGCTCTGTAGAAATAGTGTAAGAAAAGTTCAGAGAGAATGTATGTGTATCTGTGTGTAAATATATATATATAGTGTAAATAAGTGAGGTTTTCAAGGTCCAGTAATCTTGTTTTGTAGGTTAGTGAACTGTTTTGTAGGCTTAAAACAAATTGGTTTGGTTTATTTTCAGTAAGACCATTTCAGTCCAAGTTGTTCCCTGAAAGTACAGGAAAACTCTGTGAGCATAAAAGAAAGAGTTACACCCTATGCAAAGTTTAATATGGCTAAGTAATGTTATAAACAAAGATTGCACATTTTCCTGTGACATGCCATGTATATTGTAGAAGGGATAAAAAAAAGTCAAACAAATCAAAATCCTGTGAAGGCTCCAGGAGCCACAACAGGTTGTACTTTCCTTTTCAGGTTGCTGTCTGAGAGAGCAGGACTTAAAAGTAAAAACTCAAAACTGTAAATCTCTGGCAAAAGTTATTGTGTCCCTTTTTAAGACAAAGCTACAGACAGCTTTGAATCTAAAAGCAAGCCAGAAAGTGTTCTGTGGTACAAATGCCCTAACTGGCAGCACAAAGAAGCTTTGCAGGTAATAACTAAGTTTGATCAGCAAACTACCTGAGATCAGAAAGTTCAAATTGTAGCCCTCCAGAAAGAAAGGTGGGAAAAAGGAGTCAAACCTAAAACTGAGAATCTAAAAATCTCAAGATCTAAAAACAAGCAAGAAAAAGGATTTATGTTTGCACAATGCTAAATGTGAAAACAGATACAAAAGGGGGTCTGTATAAGCAAAGATGTAAAGTTGCTATTAACAAACTGATCTCAAAGATAAGTAGTCTAAAGGAATGCTTTTAGAAAAATGGTCATTGGAAACACAACTCACACTGAAAATCCTCCAGAATTACAGTAATAATGCTTCTTAGCTATTCTCTATGCATAAACTTAACACAGCAGAAACTTGCTAACCTACTCTGCTGTACAAGAAGAAAACTGAAGTACACCTCCTGAATTTGATAATTACACAGTGGGGTAATTCACCCAAAAGAAGGGGTAGAAACCATTGAAACCTGTTTTGCCTACAAAACAAAAATATGTAACTATAGGAGTAACTGTAAGCAAAGAGAGGAATGAAAGCATATTTGTAAAAGAGAAAGTATGTAAATAATAATGTGCCACCCCCAAAAGGGTAGAAGTATGTTCTTTTTTTATCTTTCAGAAAATCAGGACAAGCTGGTACCAGCTGAACACCATGGATGTATTGTTGCAACAAAGATTGTTTTATGTTTTGTGTTTGTCTAATGTCTGTCTATCTTACTAGCTAGTATACTGTGTTAAAAATGATACTGCATTAGACAGGAAAGGTTTAATAAGCATTATGCATTTTGAGTGTATTTACAGAAACCAGTATCTCAAGAGAGTAGAGGCCAAGGAATTTGAATCTTGCTAATTGGAAAAAGTGGTAAAGGTTTATTTAAAAGAAAAACTATGCATGAAACACAAGGTTTATCTATTGATAAAAAACTTGAAGGAATAAACATAAAGCACAAGGTTAAATTACTAAACAAAAAGGATAGATATGCGAAAACACTGGTAAAGAAAAAAATCAGGGTTAATTGGAATGTTTAAATCAACTTTCAGCCTGTAAGGCCAGCTGAATGCACCTGGATGTTGCATACAATTGGAAGTTTAAGGCCATTGTAACCCCATCCCTGACTGTAAGGGGCAGTACACTGCCCGTATTTCCCCCTCTGACAATTATGCTATTGTTAGCAGGGAGTTTATGGGACCAATACAGGAGGCATTTCTTTAAACTCCCTGTGTAGCAACGTATATGATGTAACTACATTTTACACATAAGGGTTGGTCACTCACTTGGACTTCCATCGTATTGCAAAATATTGTTTATTAAAAGTGTTGTTGGACAAAGAGAATATTTGTTGAATTATAACCACAAGCTCAAATTGCTTCTCAGTATATTGCCATTAATTAGTTATATTAAGTGTGACCCACTCAAGAATTGTTCTTGAGGGGTCAAAAGGGGGACAATGTGGATAAATCCCTGTAATATTATACTTTGTATTAAGATCTTGTCCTTTTAGATATATCTTTGTTAAGTGTTCTTATAAAATCTCTGTAACATTTCTCCTATAACTTCGTATTAAGATATATAGATCTTGTAAGAAAAAATGTCCTTTGAGCGCTCCTCTTTCCTTGAGTGCCCTGTTGAAATGAATGAGGTGTGAATGGAGAATGAAAGGGGAGCACCTCCAGCAGCAGTCGCAAGGGTGGAGAAGGTCTGGGAGCCAGACCCAAGACAATACCTGTGAAGTGAGCTCATTAAGAAGACTGGACAGACAGACGCCTTAGGAGTCCAGCAGCAAGTGCCTGCCCTTGGAAGAACTCTCTTTGAAGCAGCATTAAGAAAGGCAAGGTGATGACTAATTGGCTGCATGAGAGGGATAAATAGGAGGCATCTTGCAGAGGGACCCCGGGTTTTCGTCTTGTCAACATGGGAGCATCGATCCGGATCAGCAGAAGCCCGGCTCCACCCCTCCCCCATCTAACTCACCTGGCCAGTGCAGTTAGGGGGAGCAACTTTTGGTAACAACAAGACTGAGTGTGCTTGTGTGTGTGTGTGAGAGTGCATGAGTGTAATGTATCCTATGCATATGGTAAGTGTTGATTGATCTATGCATGTTCAATAAATGTGGCGTGTTGCCTTACCCCCCCCCCCCCGACAAAGATCCCGGGTGCTTCTTTTCAGCATAACACCCAGGCCAGGCCCGGTCCGGTCCGTCACACCCTCTCAGGACAGCCTTGGCTGCAAGTCCATTGTGGGGGCTGAGGTAGTACCAGCCAGTAGTGTACAACAATTGGGCAATAAAGGGAAGGCTCAAATATTATCTACCACTACCACTCTTTCAGGGGATCAAAACTCTTTGAGCCCAGGGCACTGACCCAAGAGTCATCCTGCTGTGCACATGGCATCTTTTTAAAAGGATTCTCTTTGGAGATTATGAAAACACAAAACTGATTCACAGAACCAACAAAACAAAACAGAATTCCGAACTTTGCCTAAAATTTTAAAATAAACTATTTGCACATCCCTTTATTCACGTATATACAAGTCTCACTCTCACCTAATAGGAATTAGAATTTCAAATGTTGTAGTTTAACAAGTGAGCCAGGGAGAACTTGCCAGCCTTCATCCTGGAGACTGAAGCCATTACTTTGCTCCACAAAAGCTGGTAGGGTTATCACAGGGTTATTTAGTCTGCAGAAGAGAAGAGTGAGGGGGGATTTGGTAGCAGCCTTCAACTCCCTGAAGGGAGATTCCAAAGAAGGTGGAGAGAGGCTGTTCTCAGTGGTGGCAGATGGCAGAACAAGGAGCAATGGTCTCAAGTTGCAGTGGGGGAGGTCTAGGTTGGATATTAGGAAAAATGATTTCCCTAGAAGGATGGGGAAGCACTGGGATGGGTTCCCTAGGAAGGGGGTGGAATCTCCATTTCTAGAGGATGTTAAGTCCTGGCTTGACAAAGCCCTGGCTGGGATGATTTAGTTGGGGTGGGTCCTGCTTTGAGCAGGGGGCTGGACTCAATGATTCCTGAGGTCTGTCAGCCCTAGGATTCTAGGATCATGTGGCTAGGCATCCTTAGTGTAGCACCATGGTGTCCAACCAGTTCTGAAGCAGGAGCCACATAGTGGCTATCGCTATAGCGAACTAGCCATACTCAACTGGCCA
Source organism: Pelochelys cantorii (assembly GCA_032595735.1). Classification (NCBI taxonomy): domain Eukaryota; kingdom Metazoa; phylum Chordata; order Testudines; family Trionychidae; genus Pelochelys; species Pelochelys cantorii. The sequence continues at coordinate 1,170,403 of CM064336.1, forward strand.
AACAGCCACCATTGTTCAAGCCAAATAAGAACATCAGAATGGCCAGGCTGGGTCAAACCAAAGGTCCATCTAGCCCAGTGTCCTGTCTGCCAACAGTGGCCAATGCCAGGTGCCCCAGAGGGAGTGAAAAGAACAATGAATCATCAAGTGATCCCTCCCCTTGTCATCCATTTCCAGCCTCTGACAAACAGTGGCTAGGGACATCCTGGCTAATAGCCATTGATGGACCTACCCTCCATGGCTGTGTCTAGACTGGCGCAATCTTGCGCCAGAGCTATGCAAATAAGGCTCAGCGTGGAATATCGCCGAGCCTCATTTTCATAACTAATGAGCCGCCATTTTTGCAGAAGAGGCTCTTGCACAAGACGGAACTGTCTACACTGCCCCGTCTTGCGCAAGAAAAACCCTCTTGCGCAAAGCCGTTATGCTGATTATTTTCAGGCATAACGGCTTTGCGCAAGAGGGTTTTTCTTGCGCAAGACGGGGCAGTGTAGACAGCTCCGTTTTGCGCAAGAGCCTCTTCCGCAAAAATGGCGGCTCATTAGTTATGCAAATGAGGCTCGGCGATATTCCACGCTGAGCCTCATTTGCATAGCTCTGGCGCAAGATCGCGCCAGTCTAGACACAGCCCATGCATTTATCTAGTTCTTTTTTTAACCCTGTTAAAGTCCAGGCCTTCACAACCTCCTCTGGTAAGGAGTTCCACAAGCCGATCGTGTGCTGTGTGAAAAAAAACTTCCTTTTGTTTGTTTTAAACGTGCTACCTATTAATATCATTTGGTGACCCCTAGTTCTTATCCTATGGGAACAAGTAAATAACTTTTCCTTATTTACTTTTTCCTCATCAATCATGATTTTAGGACCACATTCAACCAGCCCAATAGTCACATGTGGCTAGCATGTTGGACATCACAGGTGTGGCACAAGGGCTTAGTAGGAGAAGCAGGTAGTCTCAGCAGAGAATGCAGCTCTAATAATCTTGCATACAAAATACAAAAGATATAGGTGTACACTGTAAAATAGTAATTCTGTTCCTTGTCAGCACCACACATCTTTTCTCTAGAAGTAAATGATGATGTAGTGAGCACTTAAATCACTCCCAGCACAACCCTTTCAATTAAGAGAAATATGGGTTGTCATGGGGAACCTGTGTTCTATACAATCTACATTGCTTGTGTAACCCGGGTTCAATGTCTAGGGGTTCCTTCTCGACAAACCTAGAAAAATCACACACCACCCGGCATCTCTAAGAGGCAATACTTCCATACTCAGAAACATAGAGTCTGAGTGTAGAGAAGGAACTTTTAATGAAAGGACACAAGTCACCCAAAAGTAATTAGGGAAAATGCCAAAAGCAGGATTCACAAACCTAAAACCGAGCAGACCCACCCCAGAGTGTGCGTGGCAGGGCCTTCTGCCTCATGTTCTTGAGTTTTACACCCAAGTTCTGTACCCCTTGTACTTGGTCAGTGAGCACGCAGGGTTCAGAGGTATATCCATGGGCATTCAGCTTCCCCCTGTGGAAGAGAGCACTTTGCTTGCCGTGCTTCCTCGGGCAGGCTCCTCTGGCAACCACAGTGCCTTGCTGCCCAGCTGCCCCATCAGCCATGGTTCTTAGACACCTGATGGTCACTCATTGCCTCACCAGTAGCTTGTTCTGTTCACCGCCTCACCAGCTGCTTGTTCAATGGCTGACTGTCAGTCATTTGCTGCTGCTGCTTCCCTGCTGTGACCTCTGCACAGTGATTTTCAGCTCTTTGCAGGCTGAGCAAAACACTTGCCCCATCACAAGTGGTTTCTACTCTCATTTGAGAACTTTACCATAACAAAAGCCTATTTAGCTCTGTCTCTGAATGGGCTGCCAGACCTGGGACCCTTAGGGAGAGCCCACACCTCCTGAGGGAGACACCTGTCCCGTTCTGGCACTTGAAACCCTGACTTAACAAGGAGCTTTCAGCTGAGGCGACCCATCGATTGGGACAAGCTCAGCACAGTTCTGCTTCCCTTTAGTCATACGACGATAACATCTCACACTCCAGATTTAAAAATGGTATTAAAGCTAATGTTAAAAATGTATCTAATAGACAGGTTAAAAGAAGAGCGTTTGCCCATCTGGGTACAGTGCTCAGATTATCCACAAATACAAAGTTTGATTTAAAAGTCAAAGATACATATAGTAATTCATCAGCAATAACCCAAATGTAGGTGACTAAATTTTACAAAACAGTATAGCTATTAGCATCCAATTACTTGGGTAGGTTACTCATGAAAAGTTATACAGAGAGTTGCCTGTGGAATGAGGATACAAAACAGTGAGTGAAGACTGACCCTCAGGGCAGGCTGTCTGTTAGAAAATACAGTCCATCAGGCAAAGAATCTGAGTTACCTTTCCAACCGCCCTTCTATTCGGCATGCCAGCCCTTCCTTCCTGGTACTGCCGCTGTCCAGTGATGTTTTCTAGGTAGATGTCCCATGACCATCTGGTGGTATCAGACAGGGTGAGTTGCCACGTCAGCTGAGCACAGCGTTGACCGATTCCACATGGGGTTCCATGTGCCCAGGGCTTCAATGATCAGCACATGAGTTTGAACCTCTTAGTCCCTAGCTCTCTAGGGCTAAGTCTACACTGCAGAATTTTTGCACAAAAACTTGCGAAGTGTCCACACGACAACTGCATTCTTGCGCAAGAAAAAGTACAGTTCATCGTAAGAACACAGGGCTTTTTGTGCAAGAGTTATTCCTCTTTCTACAAGGAATAAGCCTTTTTGTGCAAGAGCTCTTTTGCAAAAAGGCACGTGCGGACGGGCAACAAGGGTTTCTTGCGCAAGAAACCGCTATGGCTAAAATGGCCAGCAGAGCTTTCTTGCGCAAGAGTGCGTCCACACTGCCAGGGATGTTCTTGCAGAACAGCACATCTCTTGTGTACATGGCAGTGTGGACACGCTCTTGCACAAGAACTTTTTTCTTGCACAAGAGTTGCGCAAAAAGTTCTTGTGCAAGAAGCCTGCAGTGTAGACGTAGCCTAGGTGTTGACCAGAGAGGCGTATATTCACAGCTTTTGAGCTCGGGTGTTGCGGAAAGCCAGGTTTCTATTCTTGGAAGGCACCATGATGGCCACCATAAGTGATGATCTTCTTCCACTGCCTGTTGGTGATAACCATGTCCGATTGCCGTTGGCAGTCCACTCTGGGGATGGCGGAGTTCACAGCAACCTTCCACCAATGTGGTGGGATGACTGCCCAGGTGATCTTGGATGGTGTTGTGTGGCAGCTGCCAGGCTCTGGAGAGGGGCTTGCAGCTACCCAAGATGTGGGGCAGTGTCTTGCTGGCATAACTGCACTTCCTGCATTGCTTGTCTCAACTCCTGTGGCAGACGGCTCTGTTCAGCAGAACACAGTTGAGCCAGGCCTAGAGGCTGTACCCCACTCAGCAAATTGGGTGAAAGGAAGTGGCTGTTGGCATCCCATTTGCACATCACCTTGAAGGCCTTGCCCTGGTCTGGCTTCCATTTCAGATTTTTATGTGCAGGCAGCAGGTGGCATCCTCCAGGGTCCTCGCCAGCTCTCAGAGTTCTAGCTCTCAGAGCAGTGAGGCTTGTGCACTCACCCGTGGCACTAGGACTTCCAGCTCTGCATCCAGCGAGAGCCTAGAGGCTTCTCCAGCACTGCATTGTGGACATGTGTCTAGCATGGGCGGCGAGTTATATGGGCTCGTGGGGCCCATGCTCCACCAATATTCAGAGCCGGGGGCCCTGCTCCACCAATATTTGGAGCTGGGTCTTTCCCCCGGCCGTGCCTGGAGCAGGCCCCAGCCCCCACCTGCCGGCCCCCCCCACGCATCCTCCGTCCCCAGAGCGTCCCTGTGGTGGGGGCCTCACCACCCCACACTAGCCCATTTTGGGCTTGCGGCGCATGTGCAGGGGTGACCAGTGGAGAACTCCCGTCCAGCACATGCGCACGCTGGCTGGGCCAGAAACCGGCGGGCTGACGGACCCAGGTGAGACCTGGCCAGCTGAGGGTATGCCGGCGCTGGTATTTAAAAAGAACAGAGGCAGACGAAAGGGGGGAAGGCGGAGAGTGAGCGGCCGGCCCGCCCGTGGGAGCCCCCTTCTTACCCCAGGAGGCCACCAGAACACCTGGGAAGGGCAGATGCGCCGGAAGAGGAGGCCGTGCTCCAGGGGTCTGGCACCGATTGGTAGGGTTACCAGGTAGGCTTAAAAATATACCGGCCACACTTCATGGGGGGGTGGAGAGACCGGCCGGGAGGGGAGGGGACGGGTGCTGGCTGGGAGGAGGGGGGGCCAGAAAGCAGAGCTGGTGGGGAGGAGGGGTTGGAGGCTGGCTGGGGCAGATCGGGAGGGGGGCAGCTGACAGGAAGCTAAGCTGGTTGGTGGGGGGAGGGAGGAGCAGGGCTGGCCAGGGGAGCTCAGGAGGAGGAAGGGAGAACTGGCCACCGGAAGCAGAGCTGGCAGGGGGTGCAGCGGGGCTTGCCGGGGAAGATCATCCGTCCGGCGGGAGGTAGTGCTGGCGGCGGTGGCAGGGCGGGGGTTGGGTACAGCCCTGAGCCCCCCCCCTTAATGATTTATAAGAGATTTATTAATAACTTGGGTGCCACAGTGGCACATCCAAACAAGCCCCATGAACTCAGTACTGGTGCACAACACAAAATCCATTCTGCTCATTGGAGGAAACTCTTAGGCTATGTCTACACTGGCGGTTTCTTGTGCAAGAACATGTCCACACTGCCATGTGCGAGCTGTGCTTTTGCACAAGAGGATCCATGGCAGTGTGGACGCTCTCGTGCGCAAGAAAGCTTCGATGGTCATTTTAGCCATAGGGGTTTCTTGTGCAAGAAATCCCTGCTGAGCGTCCACGCTGCCCTCTTGCGCAAGAGAGCTTACACCTGTTAGAAAAGAGCGTAGCTCTTGCGCAAGAAGCCCTCTCTTCCCACGCCGTACTGTAAATTTCCTTGCACAAGAGCAGGCGGGCAGTGTGGATGCTCTGTGGGTTCTTGCACAGGAACGGCTGTACTTGTGCAAGAAGCCGCGAGTGTAGACATAGCCTTAGAGGGAACACTTCCCCCAGCCTCTGCCCCCGAGTTAATGTCACACACGTTGGGTTAATGCAACTGCAGGATAGTTGCATGAGGGGGGTTTGGTGGGGGCCAAACTAATCCCTGTTGGTAGAAGGATGGTGGGAAAAACCCTTCGAGAGGGGTGACATGACACCTTTTACTTCTGGTCATGTGTCCATCTTGCCCCGAGCATGTTACCTCCAGGGGCGTGGCTAATGGGGGGGGGAGCCAGGGGTTGTGGCTAATGGGGCACCACCAAAAATTATACAAACCTGCCGCCCATGGTGTCTAGGTGAAGCAAAGTCTCCCCCTCTACCAAATGTGATTCTAAAATGATTTGTAACCCAACATCAGCCACAACCAATCACTCAATACTACACAACTCCTGTCCGTTACATACCTAGGCAAAGTAGGTGTGTTTGTGTAAATACTGTTTGTTCCTGAAGTCTCACCCCTTCCCGGGGAGAGTTCAGTCTGACCCGGCTTCCTTATGTGTAACCCTCTCTCATACCGTGAATTCTTCCATTCAGAAAACATCTACAAGCATAATGACACTTTTCCTGCAGGTCTCTGCAGCTTGGTCATGTTACTTCTTTTTGCTCTGAGAAGGCCAACCGTCAGCACAGTCGGCGTTGGCAATGGATTCATGCATACCTGTCATATTTCTCCTTTATGGTTTTCTTATTCACTTCAAACTGCTCCAAGATATTCTTGAGCTTTCCAACACCAAAATTAAATGAACCTTTTTCCCTTTCATCGCCACCAAACAACTGCGGCTTTGTCTGGTATTTGGTAAAAATACTGGGCTCGCTCTGTTAGGGAAAAAGAAAAACATGACAATATTTAAGGTACAAAACATTCAGAACATTCATTCCCCAGGTTCTCTGAGGAGTGGGGGGGCACTCTCAGTACTGAAGGCCACAGTGAACAGGTGTGACAAGTTGCATTGGACAGACAGATTAAGAATTTCATGAGATTTGGTTCATCCGAAGTAGCTACATTGACGTCCCTCAGAAGAGAAGGAAGGCTGGCTGTATTCCCATCAGACTGAACCAGGAGCAACTGTACTTAGATCACACAGTTTAAAAAGAAGGGCTCCCCAACCTTGCTCTATGTAGTGCGCTGTATTGGTTGCCATTGCTAAATACCCCAGATACAACCAAAGAAAAACCATATGCTGTGCTTGAAATGATGCTGAAAGCACAGCAAGTCCAGGGGGAAAGCAGGGAAAGAGGTAAAGTTTGCATGGTGAGATGTGCTGCTGCAAATTCTTTAACTTAAATAGCCAATGCTGAGCTTCCTACTAACTAATGTTTTGTTGGCAAGTAAACATCGCCACAAGGGTCCAGCATCATGTGTTATAAGCCAGTTTTCATAGGCTTCAATATGCGTCTGAAGACAGGAATGTTAATGTTTAATACTGAAACTGCAAAAGCCTCCCTCTCCTCCTCCAAACTTTTCAGCCACTGTGCTGAGCAAAGTGAAATCAACTGTCCCTTACATTTTAATTTAATCTGAATGCAAATCACCCCACACAGTCCTCTTTCCTCCTGAAGAGTAAACTGCCTCTTCCATGTTGGAAAAGCTACTGCAGTCCATGCAGGGAGACCTTTAGCAAAGTGAAGAGGGGTCGCTTATCTCTGCTGACAAGTCTTTATTTTAGTCCTCAGGCATGTCCGAAGTGAAAGTGCTTTTGAGTGTGGATACTAGTGCAGACGATACTCTATTAGAAAAGCAAGTGAGATCTATCTAGACGAGCACGAAGGCTTGCTCGCTCTGAAAAATCAATGACGTGTCCGCCATAATACAATGGGCAGCACCGGAGTAAATGCATTTTCAGTCTATGGAAGTAAATAAGTACAGTGGACACCTCAGTTTTTGTGAATCCCTTTCTCTTCCAGGAAGCCTCCTGAACAGAAACATTATCCGCAGAAGGAGTAACTGGTTGCATTCATGCTTGGAATACCTGCATATGATTGTAGTCACTGGGAAACTCAAACCCAAGCCTACCTGATAAATAGAGCGCTTCACATACATGGCATGTTCTTAGTGGTCAGTCAGTTGCGTTTGTGCCAGGGTGTATAAACTCACTGGACAAGAGAGGGTTAAGCATCACTCTGGGCCCAGGGGATCCTGCCCCTCCACTTGTGCTCAGCATGATCCGGGGAAGCAGGGCTGGCCAGACTGGATTGGCAGGCAAGGGAGAAGGAGGTGCTCTGGGAGCTCCAGAGGAGACACGGTCAGATCTCACACCAAGCCAGGGAATAAGGAGCTGCTGCACCAGAGCCGGGGACTGGGGAAGGAAGCCCAGAAGAAAGTGCTTCCCAGAGATGGCTGGTGGCTGGCTGGGATGCAGAGGAAGGAAGGAAGTGACCCAGGGAAGTTGACCTCAGGCTGACACAAGACACTGTGGGGTGAGCTAAGCTGAACCAGCCTTCCACGGCTCTGGACTAAGGATGTTAAGGACTAGTCGACTATCCGACAAGCAAATGCTTATCGGATAGTCGAGTTGACTAGTCAATTCCGCCCCCTCTTGCTGCCTCTATCAGATAGAGGCAGTAAAGGGGGGAGAAGAAAGAGTTACCTTGTGCAGTAATGGTGGTTCTTAAAGATGTCTGTCCCCGTGGGTGCTCCATTCCACCCAGAGTGGGGCACCCATGGGGGACACTACTTGAAGAAGAAGAGGGGATTCTTCAAAGCAGCAACGCCTCATGGAGCCCATATGAGGGCTCTGTGAGACCCTGCTGCATTGAAACACAGTGGCAGCATTTCAAAGGGGCAGCGTCGCACAGCTGAGCCCGGGATCAGCTGTGTGGCGCTGCCCCTTTGAACATCAGCGCCACGTGGAGCCCGGAGTCAGCTGGGGACTGCAGCTGATCCCAGGCTCTGCATGGCATTTCCGCAGAACCTGGGATCAGCTGGGGAGTCCCCAGCTGATCCCGGGTTCTGAGGAAATGCTGCGCAGAGCCCGGGATCAGCTGTCCCCAGCTGATCTTGGGCGCCGTGCGGCATTTCAAAGTGGCAGCGCAGCATGGAGCCTGGCATCAGTGGGGGACTCTGAGTCCCCCATTGACCCTAGGCTCCATGAAGGTGCTTCTGCTTTGAAATGCATAAGGGACCCGCTGGGTACTCTTGTACATTTCAAAGCTGGCATCCGCGTGCAACCAAGAGTCAGCAGGACTTCCTGCTGGCCCCAGGCTGTATGCGGAGTTCTGCATTCCTCCTTTGAAATGTACAGTAGCCCCAGCGGGGACTCTTGTACATTTCAAAGAGGAATGCAGAAGTGCCTATCGACTAGTTGAGTAGTTGATGGAAATTCCATCGACTACTCACCTAGTAAATTAACCGATATTTAACATCCTTACTCTGAACTAAAACCCAGTGGAGTGGGAGGGAGCTGGTTTCACTGGCTCAGCAAGAAGTGCATTTGTTAGGCAGAGCTGCTACCCATGAACTGGACCCCTGGCAGGTTGCCACTGAGAACTGTACTCATTAGGTGGTGCTGCCAATAGGCAAGACTGCCACCAGAGGTGAACTACTGGGTGTAAATGCAAGCGTAGGCTCCAACTGCTAGGCAAAGATGCTGCCTGCTGCTCACAGCTTTCAGCTAGAGATAAAAATATATTTCTTCCTACTACATAAAAAGCATCTCTCTTTCACCAGCACCTAACATTTTCCTGAGTGCTCTCATCATCATCATCATCATCAACAACCATGGGCTCAATGCCCGTTGGTGTCCGATGCCTCCCTCACTATTTCCTTCATCTTTCCCTGTCCAGTGCGGAGTGGCTTAGTTTCTGTAGACTAGCTCCGCACCAACCTACTATATCATCTCCCCATTCTCTGTGGGGTCTGCCTCTCCTATTCGCACCATCCATTTTGCTGAATACCAGGGTCTTAACTTTTTGCTCGTTGTTCATTCTGCAGATATGCCCGAATAGCTGTAACTTCCGTTGTATAATCTTCTGCCGTAGGTTCTCTTTCGGCTGTATCTTCCTATAGAATTCCTCGTTGGTGACCTTCTGCATCCATCCTAGTCTCAGGATCTTTCTATAACAACTCCTCTCGAACGCCAATATCCTTCTCTTCGAATCTTTCGTTATCACCCATGTCTCACATCCGTACAACATGCTGCTAAATACACACGTTTTCAAGATTCTCAGCTTTGTTCCTAAGCTAATCGCTTTACTTTTCCAGATCTTATCTATCGCCTTCAAGCTCGCTCTTTCTTTTGCTATTCTAGTCGCTATTTCCTTCTTACAATCTAGATCATACGTCATGTTGCTCCCCAAATACGTGAACTTCTCTATGTTCTCTAGTTCGATCCCATCTACGCTGATCTTCCTTCCTACTTCCTTATCTCCAAATACCATTGTCTTCATTTTATTGATATTCATAATCAGTCCATACCACTTTCCTTCCTCATTTAGCACCTGCACCGTTCTTGCTAGCTTCTCTTCATCTTCCTTGATAACTATATCATCGGCAAACCTCAAGTTGTTGATTCTCATCCCATGCACTGATTCCCTTCTACCTCTTCCTTGATCTTGTCCATCACTCTCTCTAGGTGTGTGAAGATACTCGGCGATATCGGATCTCCTTGTCTCGTACCTCTACTCGTTCTAAACCAACTTCCCAACTCTCTGCACATCTCCTTCTCGTTATTTCATTGTTTGTGTTGTGGGGAGACACACTGGTCACTTCCCTTTTTTCATTGTTGTTCTTCAAGACATGTTGCACAAGTCTGTAACCAGTCGGACACAACCGCCTTCCTTCCCTCCTCTACACTGGTCTCTAGCTGATGGGACATACTCCTCTGCTTTTCCTTTTCTCTGACCCTGGCTCTCTTAGGGTATGTCTACACTAGCTCGTTAGTTCGAGCTAGGTAGGGTAATGAGGGCAACCGGAGTTGCAAATGAAGCCCGGGATTTAAATATCCCGGGCTTCATTTGCATGTTCCTGGGCGCCGCCATTTTTAATTCCCCCTTAGTCCAAACTCCGTGCCCGCGGCTACACGCGGCACGGACTAGGTAGTTTGAATTAAAGATCCTAATTCGAACTACCATTACCCCACGAGGAGTAACGGTAGTTCGAATTAGAGAACCTAATCCGAACTACCGAACCTAATTTGAACTACCTACTCGGTGCCGCGTGTAGCCGCGGGCACGGAGTTCGGACTAGGGGACTTTTAAAAATGGCGGCGCCCGGGAAGATGCAAATGAAGCCCGGGATATTTAAATCCCAGGCTTCATTTGCAACTTCGAATGCCTACATTAGCCACCCTAGTTCGAACTAGGGTGGTAGTGTAGACATACCCTCAGTGTTTAAGGTGCCACAGAACTCCTGGTTTTTGCAGATACAGACTAACTTGGCTACCCTTCTGAGAGAGATTGGAGTTCATGGGGACAGACTGTAGTACACTTGGACCAAATTTGGCATCATCTCTAGAAAACTGGGTGGCATAATGGGAAGCCAGCTTGCTGCTTTACAAATGTCCTAGATTGGGATCTGAGCCAGGAACACCACTGAGGTGCTTGCAATCTTGTGGAGTAAGCAGTCAGCTTGTCTGTCATGCGCATGCAGGCATTCCTCTGCTAAACATGGATACAAGGTGTTATTCAAGGTGAAATTATTTGCAAGGAGGCTGGAGGAGTTTTTATTCTGTGTGCAGCAGCCATGAACAGCTGGTGGACCGCTGAAAGGGCTTGCTCCTGTCCATGTCCCTCAAGGACAACAGGTCCTGAGTTCAGAGGGTCCCCCGGTGAGCTCCCATGCCTAGAAATGATGTATCTGAGACCAGAGCCATTGAAGGCTTAGGGTAAAGGAAGGGAATGCCCGCCCAAAACACTGAAGGGTCCACTCACCAATTCAATGAAATTAGAACCTGCAAAGATAACATGATGCCAGTGTCCAGATGGAGACGTGGCAAGGAAGCTGAAGCCAGCCCTGCCTGGAAGGGCCTGAGGGGCAGCCTAGCGTTTTGTACCACATGTGAGCCCAACTCCATGTACTCCAGAAGCTTCATACAGCTGTGAGGTGCTGTGATAGGATGAATCTGGGTGTCAGACTAGACTGGGATGCAGCCTCTGGAAGGAATGCAGACCCACGAGCTATCCTTCGTTCGGGGCTTGTCCGTGCTTATCAATAGGCCCAGGGCTGTGAGGGCTGACTGGATGAGTTGAGTGCTGGATATAACCAGAGCTCTGGAGAACCCTGGACTAGCCAGTCCTCCAGGGGAGGGCAGAGATACATTCCTAGATCTTACTGGGAATGCTGCTACCACAGCCACAGCCACGTATTTTGTGAATACCCGGGGAGCTGCAGACTGGATGAGCTAAGAATGTAAGAGCTTCATATGAACCTCAGAAACGTTCTGTGTCTTAGTACACTGACACATGAAATCTCTTCAACTGAGGGCGGGTAGCAGTTTCCAGGATCTAGTGCAGAATTCATGGATGCCAGGGCAACCATGCACAACACTCTTTCTGAGATAATTGTTGAGCTAATGCAAGTCTAAAATAGATCTAAGACCTCCCTTGGCTTTTGGATTAGCAAACAATGAATGTAAACGCCCTTCCCCCTTACATTCTGTAGAACCTCTCTCCTAGGGCTCCCATAAGAAGGGGAGATTGAACATCCTGAACCAGGGAGGAACAATGCAAAGGAGGGGGCATGTTTCCTACTGCCACAGTGCCCAGCATTCAACGGGCCCTGGTAATGTGGGACAGAGCACTGAGGGAATGGGACAAATAGGGTCTGGCATCTTAGAACCCGACATGGTGTCCTTGGGCAGCCCCTCAGAATGCCTGCTTAGTGCCCCTGCATGTCCAGGTTGGGGCAGGCCTGGGTGCAGAGCCAGAGGAGAAGGTGCTCTTTGTCTACAACCCCTACTCTTCTTTCACTGCGGCTCCTGTCAGATAGCTGGGTCAGAAAACCAGAGGGGCTGTGGAGGTCTGAAGGGCTTCCTGGAACCCTTGAGTCCTATATCCCATGGAGCTTAACATCAGTTTGCTCCAAAAAGAGTGCCGATCCCTTAGGCAACAGGCATGCCTTTGGTCTGGCCTCTGCAGGAGCCCAGAGGATTGCATCCAGGAGCTCTTGCACACGGACCTGGCCGCTGAGCCAGCTGCTTTCAGAGCAACTTGCCGCAATGCCTGCACCACCGATCTTCCCTCAGCCCGGTGAGAAGAACTTCAGCCCAGCATCTTCTGGCAGCAGGTCTTTGCATTGTGTCCTGGATTCCCACATCTGCCCAAAAGGGAAAGCTGGTTGCCAAGCATGAGTTGCAACTCCCCAGTGGAAGAAACTTTGATAGCATATAGGCCCAGGGTTCTTTTGTTTGGAGAATTTTGATTTTGGGGTCGTGCTCTGAGGCCCCCGTCTTTCACTCTCATTGGCAGCAGCCACCAGGCACCAGGGTGGCAAGGATGGGAACTCACACCCTAGCAGGGCACACAACATCTGCACTCTGCCCCTTTAGAAGTGGGGGAAAGGGATGAGGGGTCTGCCATAGTGCCTTAGCAAGGACCCTAATGGCCCCATTGAGAGGGGTGGTCAATCTGGAAGGATCTGCTGTGTCAGACTGTCAATCAGGCAACGTGAGGAGGGTTTTGCTTCCTAGCAAGCCTTACTGAAAAATGCCTCCTTCTGAAACTGCCTTGGCAGGGGAAGCGGAGGCCAGCACTGGCTGGAGTTGCTCTTCCTCCAGTTCTTGAACTGCAGGGTCCTGCTCAGCTAGAATCAGGAAGGAAGGCTGCATGGTGGGGAGGTGCCACATTTCTCTCTCAGGCCACCAAACAGGCAAAGCCAATGGATGGTTCGGAGTGGCTGCCCTGGGTCCTGCACACTGGGGAGCTTCACGGGCCCAGGGTGGCCTGAGAAATTATTGGGGGGCTTGGCCTGGCAGCAAAGGTTGGGCCAGCCCAGCAGGGGAAAAGGGGGATGTTCTGAGCCCTGCACCTGCCAAGGGATGGCCCTGTAAATAGGAACGTGAGATGTAACTGGGGAAAAGCCCCAAAGATTCCAAATAGGCTAGTGGCCAGGCATAGCCCCTAGTGACCTCCTGGCCACTCCTGGGGAGGGGTCTGTGGTTGGAAGCAGTGCCTTGAAGAGGAGCAGTGAGTGTCTCGGATGATGTGAGACATCAGCCCTAACTTCTGATTTGGAGGAAGATGACTCTCCTGCTGCCCACAGAGGGGCGGTTCCACATGGTCCTCATGCCCAGTGCCCAGGTGGAGGAGGAGGCATGAGACTAGTGAGCATCGCAGGTAACCCCATTTGACAGCACTGAAGGGCAAGCCAGCAGTGGTACGCGGGGCTGGCGCAGTGAGTCCTCTCGCCTCTGGCAGCACTTCTAGTGCTGACTCGGCTGCCAGAGACACCAGCACCCACAGGGTTTGGCGATCTCTGGCTCCTGTGGCTCCAGCAGGGTCAGTATGGTGCAGTGCTGCAGACTCGGGAGGTGCTCCTTCGTGCTCCAGACTCAATGGCACCGGTCTAGGTTCCACTGTCAATGGTGCCAAAGCAGAGGTGTGCTTTTGCCTTAAATTGCACGCCATATGGTACCCAGGCCTAGCAGACCTGGATGCTGGGGCTCTTCCCCTCTCGCAGCCTGCTTCTTGTGCCTCTTCCAAGGCGCTGCACGGTGAGCGGTGTGGGGACTCAGGCACTGTGGAGGTGCATTCCTGAGGCTGGGGGGTTTGAAGCAGTTTCACCAACCTGCTCAGATCCTGTCACTGGCGGTATGAGGTTGTTGCTTACCTGACAGCAGTACAGGCTGGGGTTCAAGTCCTGCTTTTGCCAGAAGCTGGGACTGGGCTATAGGGGAGGGATCACTGGATGATTCCCTGTTCTGGTCACTTCCTCGGGGGCTCCTGACAGTGGTCACTGTGGGCAGGCAGAACACTGGGCTAGATGGACCTTTGGTCTGACCCAACCTGGCCGTTCTGATGTTCTCGTTCTCAATGAGTGGGAACTTTAGCCTGGTTTCATAACCTTTCTATGTCCCTGCAAATGTGGCAATGCTCCCCTTGATGAGCTTCCCAGTGCACTTTAAGCAGCTTGAGTGGGGGTCACTCCTGGGCATAGCTTTAGTGCAGGAAATGCAAGGCCACTTGGCACTAGGAATCCACTGAAATCCTCGGGTGGGCTAACACCCGAGTAACTATACTGGAACACCCATGCCTGTAATAACAGTCTCAGTGTCTTCTGGATGCTGGGACTGGGTGACAGGGGATGAATCACTTGTTAATTGCCCTGTTTGGTTCATTCTCATTGAAGCATCTGGGATGGACCTCTCTTGGAAGAAAGGGCACTGGTCTGACCCATGCGGCCATTCTTATGTTCTTACTGAGCCAAACGATTTACACCACAACAACTGAGCACCCAGTCTACTGAGAACACTTGCAAAGCAACGCAAACCATTCTAGGGACCACCATGCGTGGCAGCGAGGAACTGGGGAGGCCTGGGGTCAGCAGAATCCTTTCTACTGGTCCCACTGGTGAATGGCAGCAAAGGATGCTCAAGCTGCCCTGACAAGTACCACTGAGGGAACAATGTCTGGCAACTGTGTGAGTTCACACCAAGAGGGGAATGCACATGTGCAGCGACATGCAAACACTTTGGGGGATCTGCGCCCTCCCCTGCAGAGGTGGCAGCCATCAGGATGGATTTGGATTGTTAATACTTCCCCACAGGTAGCACAAGAGTCAAACTCACATCCTGAGAGTTCTGCTGGGAGCTTTTCTGTTGTCTTGCCTGCACACTGAGTTCCAGGGGCACTGGTGCTGACTGAGAGTTCTCTGGACAGAACTGGGAACCAAAGAGGAACTGAGAGTCACTGAGGCTGGAGTAATCACTAGGAGCACTGTTCCGACTGGATGATTTATTAGTCCTGAAATAATGCAGAGCAGAAAGGGAATGAACCTCAAGCAAAAATCATGACTAAGTAATAAAACAGCAAACCATTTCAGATCATACTGTAAGTCAGTTAACCATCAAACACTGTGTTACAGAAAGGAAGGAAGGAAGATCCTGTGGTTAGTGTACTTGCGTGGGACTAGAGAAACCCAAGTTCAATTTCCTTCTCTGCCACAGACTTCCTCTGTGACCCTGGGCAAGTCACTTAGCCTATACATGCCTTGGTTGTGGTTCATCTATAAAATGTAAGTAACATTAATTCTCTGCCTCATAAAGGATGCTGCAAGAATAAAATTGGAAGCAGAGTCTATGGTAAAAGGGGCTTAGCATGCATAACAACACTGTATTGTACAGCTCTCCAACATTTCCATTCTGCAGACCACTTCAGAAACAGCTGCTCACAATGTCACTTGCTCTACCAACCACACAGTCCTGCACTGTTGGTCAATAAGCACACCCTGAGGACTATCACCAGTCAGGGGCTTACAGACCACAGTTTCCTGTTTCCTGTTTCAAAGTTGACAAACAATAACTCTTTACAGTGGCCCTGAATTCCATCGCCCCATACATTCTCCAGAAAACCTCATTTAGCCTCATGCTGTGGACACAGATGCCAAAATGGTGCCCCACACGTATCTGGACAGACAGACTTTTCCACAGCTCCTTTCCTTGATTTTGCAGTGGGGTTACCCCTTTAAGGAAAATCTCTGAGGCAGCCTTTGGATGGGGAAACATTGCCAGTGAAGTGCCAACAGAAGCCCTTTGCCAGGGAGCTGCTAAGAACACCCGGCTGGCGTGAAGGGACAAGGCCTCCACACAGATGGAACTGGCCTCTTGTGGTTATGCCATAGGGTTTACAGGGTTGGAAGATGGTTCCTGCAGGCTGCTTCTATGGGGAGTGACAGACACTGTTCCATATTTCTGATGGAAACAGTTAAGAAAAATCACCACAAGTGGAATCTGGACATTTTCTTCTTTTCTCACTCATGTAGATTTTCCAGGAGGCAAGGCTGGGCTGGTGGGGGTATGTAAGCCATTTCAGAAAGCATTAAAATACTGCACAGCTAGATCAGATGCAGTCAGGGCCAAAACTCCACTGTAGTTGGCCCTAAGCCTGAGGAGGAATATTGGAAGCTGCCCATAAAACTTTGTCAAAGAAACCCATGAATTCTTTATGACCCTATATGAAAACTAGGGCATTCTTCAGAAATAAAGTATAGCCTCCTCATCTGAGTGCGGCTGCATCTTTCTGGACAGATGCGGTGAAGGAAGAGAAAAACAGGAAATATAGGGACATTAACTGGAGAAAGAGCAAAACTGACTTTGATGTGGATGAAAAGGAATGCCTGCGATCAAGAATGCAAACAGAAGGAAGCAAAGGCAAGAGATAGAGAGAAAGCCTATGGGACTTTGAATAAGGGAAATTAAGTTGGTCTAGTTTTACAGAAAGTGAAGTGGGAATGTGCAGTGGTGTGGCTAAGACAAGTGACAGGGTAATTTTGGTGAAAATGACCCCTAAATGTTATATGTGCAGACTCTCAAGCGGGATGTGATGAACAAGAAAAAGAGGATTTCTGGGGTGAAATGGACACTGTTGTACAGAATGTGAGAAAGAAAGAAAGTCATAATTGGAGCCAATCTTCATGGTGACCCGAGGAGATGGTAAATGCCTCAAAAGGTACTGTACGGGGAGATTTCGGCAAATCTAGTAATATGCCTGAACCACTATTGCTTACTGCTTACACTTTAGCAACCAAGCTAACAGGCCCAAATTAGACCTAGACTGCAACTTCCGCATGACCAGAGTCAGGAAAAAAAAAGGGAGCTTGGGTGCCACAGAGAGGGCAGCTTGACCCAGCATCCTTCCTGAGGCCCAAATCTCTAGTGAAATCGCTAAGCTATACATTAAGAAAAACAGGAAGTTTGTCTAAATGCCCTAAGACATATATCTGTCAGGGCCCCCGAGCATGGAGTCTCTAAAAAAGAAAAAATGCATCTGGTGAAAGTGATAATCAGAAGAAAACCTCTTGCCTAACCTTTAAACAGTGCGTGCCTAACAAGTTTTTGAGTGACATGTTATTGTAATACTAATGGATAAATAGGGAAGGAAAGTTTGAGTTAGGGGGACAATTTTGGGGAGCACCGGAGGGACACCTCGAGGACTCCTTGAGGACTCTTCACATCTGGACGCATCTTCGTCTCCACCGGCAGACGGAAGACTGGCCATCGGAAGCCTGCCCGGTGTTACTCGAGAGTCACACTCAACTTCGGTAATTATCGAGGGTGAAGGTGTTTTACTAACCTGTTGCGAACGTGTGTAAGTGCTTGAGACTAAGTAAAGTTTAGCTTTAAGTGAAAGCACTCTTGTGTCGTCCTGTTTGTGCCATCCATCTATCGGTCAGACGACCATGTCTCCCCTGAATTATTTCCTGACACCACCTCGCAGAGAGTAAAAGTTACCGAGAGGTTTGGGTTGAAAGAACCCCGGGTAACAGTACCATGGCAGCCATGGGTATGGACATGGGGACAAGGAAGGAGAGCTATCTTACTGGACACCCAGACATGATTTGGTGGAAGTTAATACATTTTTCTGTTTATGAATGTCTGTAACTTGTGATTGGAAGACTTTTTAGTATGCCAGGTTTTGCATCCATAAAACAGCACACTTTTCACATTTGTGTTGAAGATTTGCAGTTTCGTCTTCGCAGATATTATTTGTGAACTCCATATGGGACGAAGAGTCTTGAATGCAGCTGTTCATAAACAGATGCCTGAGGTCCATCCTTCACATCAAATGGCATGACTTTGTCACAAATGAGGAGCTTTAGAACAGAGCAGGACAAGAACCACTTGACGTTCAAATCAAGAGAAGAAAGTGGGGATGGCGAGGCCACACTCTCAGAAAACCATCATCCAGCATAGTCTGTCAAGCTCTCACATGGAACTCGCAAGGAAAACGCAAAAGAGGAAGACCTCGGACAACGTGGAGAAGATCGACTGAATTGACGGACAACAACTGGGGTACTCTTGGAGTCAGCTAGAAGTTTTGTCTCAAGACAGAGTGAAGTGGAGGAGACTTGTAGATGACCTATGCTCCACGCAGAGTACAAGAGTTTAAGAAGAATATATTTGTCACTATAAAGAAAACAGCTGACTAAGTAGAAGAGTGGTAGGGTAAGGATGCAGACAGATTACTTCCTGATAAACCAAACTGAGCTGAAGAACATCAAAAACTGAAAGGACATCCCAGCAGAAAGCTATGCAATTCAACACAGAATGCTGGTTCTTGACTATGAATACATTTTGTACATAGGAAGAAAGCAGTCCAAAGCAGTACAGAAAACCAAGCTTAATGAAGTTAGGAGTTTGCAACAGAAGTGTTGAAGAAAAATTCTTCAGAAGGGTTAAGAGAAGTTAAGAATCAATGACAGAATCATATCGCAAACAAAATTCAAGAATATGCAATGAGCCTGCTTGGTAAACACATGAAGAAAATGGAGACTTTTTCCCCCAATCAGATCCGGTGGTGAAATAAGGAAGTACGAGAGGCTGTGAAGAAAAAGAAAAAGTGTTTCAAACTTTGGCAAGCAATAGTTCAGCAGCAGGATTTTCAGGACTATAAACAAAGCCAATAAGCTAGAACTAGTAGTCACTTAAGCCCAGGCTAAAGCTATGGAAGGCTTTTGTGCCTGTCTTGAAATGAAGAAAGATAAAGAAATAAATAGACTAGCAAAGGTCCTTGATGAGAAGAACTAATAACATTGATTTTGCCAAAGGCATTAAAGATTAATGTGGAAATATGTTAATCAATAAGATCCAGATTAAGGAAAGATGAAGAGTGCTTTGAAAGAATTATGAATGAAAGGAATCCAAGAGAACCATGCTGTATGATAAAATAAAACCAGGGTCTAATGGCAACAGTTCTGAAAGTTCTAAAAGTAGAAGCATCAAGCAACATGAAAAATAAGGACACTCTTGGCTTTGATGGCATACTGCCAGAAGTATGGAAGTGCCTGGGGCAAGTAGGCATGAATATACTGACCCAACTGTTAATTTCATCAGCAGGACTGAGAACAAGCCCACTACCTAGAAAAAGAGTACATTAGTACCAACGGTTAAGAGAAAAGGAAGCACAGAAAAAAGGGGAGGAAAAAAGAAAACCTGTCAATTAAAGTGTCCATGCTAAACGAGGCTAATAGAGTGGGCTGTAGGTACCCGATGCTTAGCTTTTGATGTCATTTGGGTGTTGAATATACATGGCCAATATATATGGCAGAGGGGCATTGCTGGCACTTTATGGCATATATCACATGTCCAGTCTGCCATGGTTATTGGCCAAACTGGACCATCTCTATGGCTATGTCTACACTGCACTGTGCTTCCGGAAAAAGCTACGCAAATTGCAAACCGCAATTTGTGTAGCTTTTTCCGCTTCTTTTTTCGGAAGAGGCTTTTCTGACATTTGGCCCATCTACACTGGGCCAAATGTCAGAAAAAAACCCTTTTTCAGAACATCCCTTCTTCCTTGTAAAAAAGGGTTTACAGGGATGCCGAAAAAGTACGTCTGCTCTTCTGAAAAACATTTCGGAAGAGCAAGCGCGTTCCCTGGATGCAGCAGAGTTTTTCCAGGATACTCTGCAGTGCAGACATAGCCTATGACAAAGGATTAATGGGCACAAATCAGCTATCCGAAAAGGCAACACACAGAAACCTGTTGGGGAACACTGTAACTTGCCCGGGCACTCTAAAGGTGGCTGTTCTCTTACAAAGCAATTTCAGAGAGAGACTCTGAGGAACTGTCCTTCATACGCAAATCTGATACTATCTTACATGGCCTGAACAAAGACATGAACTGGATGGGCTGTTATATTCTACACCCAAATGACATAAAAAGCTACGTATCAGGCACTTACAGCCCACTCTACTAGCCTCATTTAGCATGGACACTTTGATTGATAGTTTTTCTTTTCTTCTCTCCCTCTCCCCTCTTTTTCTGCTTTATAATTCAGCCTCTGTGCCTCTTGCTCTATATTTGTCATCTGAAGAAGTGGGCTGTGCCCACGAAAGCTCATGATACCATCTACAGGTTTTGCTGAAACAAAAGACAGGACTATGCAGCACTTTAAAGACTAACAAGATGGTTTATTAGGTGATGAGCTTTCGTGGGCCAGACCCACTTCCTCAGATCAAATTGTGGAAGAAAATTGGCATGACCATATATACCAAAGGGATACAATCAAAAAAAGTGAACACATATAAAACAGACAAATCAGATTTTAGAACAGAAGGGGGATGAGGGGGGGGTGGTTAATGTCTATGAGATAATGATATTAGAGGTGATAATTGGGGAAGCTGTCTTTGTAATGGGTAAGATAATTAGCATCTTTGTTAAGGCCCATTCGTAAAGTGTCAAATTTAAACATGAATGACAGTTCAGAGGCTTCTCTTTGAAGTCTTGTGTTAAAGTCTCTTTGAAGCAGGATGCAGGTAGTCAGGTCGTTGAGACAATGCCCAGTCTGGTTGAAATGGCAAGAAACTGTTTTTTCTTTGTGAAACTGTCTGATGTCTGTTTTGTGTGCATTGATCCTTTGGCAAAGTGTCTGAGAAGTTTGTCCAATATACATAGCAAACGGACACTGTTGGCACACGATGGCATAAATTATACTTCTGGATGAGCAGGAATATGTGTTCTTGATCTTATAACTGAAGTGGTTAAGTCCAATGATGGTGTCAGCAGAGTAAATATGTGGACAAAGCTGGCAACGGGGTTTGTTGCAAGGGAAAGTTCCAGGGTTGGTATTAGTGTGGTATGTCCTGTGGTTGTTGGTAAGAATCATCCTGAGGTTAGGTTGTTGTCTATAGGAAACTATGGGTCTGTCTCCCAGAGTCTCTCGGAGTGTAGTATCCTGTTCCGGTATAGGTTGTAGTTTACCGATAATGTGTTGGACGGGTTTAAGTTGGGGGCTATAGGTGATGACAAGTGGTGTTCTATTGTTGGTTTTCCTGGGTCTGTCTTGAAGTAGATGGTTTCTGGGTATTCGTCTGGCTCTTTCAATTTGTTTTTTATTTCTCCGGGTGGGTAATTGAAGTTTATAAATGCTTGGTAGAGATCCTGAAGTTTCTGGTCTCTGTCAGTGGGATTAGAGCAGATGTGGTTGTATCAAAGGGCTTGGCTATAGACGATGGATCGTATGGTGTGTTCTGGATGGGAGCTGGAGGCATGTAGGTAACTGTATGAGTCAGTGGGTTTTCTGTAGAGAGTGGTATCTAATTTACCATTGGTGATTTGTACTGTGGTGTCCAGGAAATGGATCTCTCGTGTAGAGTGGTCCAGGCTGAGATTGATGGTGGGGTGTAGGTTGTTAAAGTCTTGTTGGAATGCATCCAGTGTTTCTTGGCCATGGGTCCAGATCATAAAGATGTCATTGATGTAGCGTAAGTAGAGAAGGGGTAAAAGAGGACGGGATCTGAGGAAACGTTCTAAGTCCTGTCCCCCACGAACTGGATTCAATCTTGTGGTGACCTTGAGGCTTTCTTTCACCGCCTCCGCCTACGAGAATATTTCCAAACTACCAATGAACATCAGTCTGACCATCTTGTTAGTCTTTAAAGTCTAATAAACCATCTTGTTAGTCTTTAAAGTGCTGCATAGTCCTGTCTTTTGTTTCAGCAAGACCAGACTAACACGGCTACATCTCTATTACTAATCTACAGGTTTTGTTAGTCTGTAAAGTGCTACCCAACTATTGGTTGTTACAGAAAATATCCAGGGAGTGGCAGCCTGGTGCATGCTTTCGCAGCTGCCACAGTGCTCCCGGGGACAGCAAAGAGGAAGTGAAAGAAGATGGATACTTGAAAGAAATGGCATGTAATCAATCAAATCAAACCACAGATTCAAATCACACCGTGCAGGAAGGCAAAGAGACTGAGCCTGGGAGGCCAGGCACTACCAAAAGTACAGCAGTTCAGCACCTAGGAGCAACAGAGCAGGACACTGGTGAATTAAAGGCCTCAGCTATGGATGGAACAGGATGGAGAGAAGTGAGTGGTGTGATCCGCAACAGGCATTCTCTTATCAACCTCAAGATAAATAGGCTTACAATTCTGGATGCTTTGAATACTGGGCACCAAGGAAGAGACAGGAGCAGATCCTATTCCCGATCGTGCTAAGACTCATGCTTAGAGTGACAAGCATGTTGGGAACAAAAGAATGAAGGGAAGTATTAGGGTGGCACCAATTACCGAAAAGGTGAGGGAATACTGGCTTGGATGATCGGGCATGTGAAAGGAGATTGGCAGAAGATACAGGAAACTGGGTGTTACGGTCACAGGTTCTGGCTTCACACCCCATTCCACCCCCTCCCTTACGCATAGCCCTTCCCTTCCCCCTCCTTCTCCTCCCTCCCAGCACTCCCTGCATACCCCGGAACAGCTGCTCCGCTGCTTGTGGGAGGCGCTGGGAGAGAGAGGGAGTATAACTGGCAGGGCCATGGGTGAGCAGGAGGTATCAGGGGAGAAGGAGAGGAGCTTGGCTGCTGGAGGGTGCATAGAATCCATTCATTTTTTCCCATGAGTGCTCCAGCCCTGGAGCAGCTACTACATGTGCACCTATCATTAGAAACAGAGGGGAAAGGTTGGAAAATCCAAAACCAGATGGGTGGATGTCATAGAAAGGGTTTGACTGGCTGAGTTTCTGTGGATGGGTGGATGTCACAGAAAGGGTTTGACTGGCTGAGTTTCTGTGGATGGGTGGATGTCACAGAAAGGGTTTGACTGGCTGAGTTGCTTCAAGAGAGACTGCAATGGAAAAGGACCAGGTGATTTTTAGCGATTCCTTCAGCCTGCAACACACAGGACTATAATTACCCAGGTCATCCTGTTTACCCTTTTATAAATACTGGCACCACATTCACTGTCTTTCAGTCATCTGGAACTTCACAGGGTTCTCAGACTTACTGGAACATCCTGAGAGATCCTCAGGCACCTCCTTCAGATGGAAGCTATCTGGACCTGCTGATTTAAAACTGTCCAGCTCTAGTAGCTGTTGTGTAACATCCTCCTGAAATACTAGTGGAATGAGAAGTCATCATCATCATCGGACATACAATATCATCTCGCTTTTTCTCTAATACAGAGCAGAAGTATTTACTGAACTCTCCTCCCTTACTGGCAATTCTACCAATTACATCTAGTAAACAATGAATACCATTATTAGGATTTCTTTTGTTTCTAATATATTTCAACTATTCATGTCCTTAATGATGCTCATCACTGACTTTTAATCTATGAGAAATTGAGAAGGGAAGCAAAAGGACACAATTCAGAGCTTCCCATTCTACCAGCATCCCTTGTCTTCCACTTCTGTGCGCACACAAGCTGTTTTCACTTTCCCTCTAAGCCAAGCTGGGTTTTTATATGAATGTACCCAGTGTCATCGAGGAGTGGGAAGTCGCCAGGCCCTGCGCCCCCATCCACAGCCACATGTGACTCTTGGCCAGAAGGTTTATTAGTCCTCAGGGACACAGCATAGAACAGACTTGATAGCACTAACCAGGACCAGGCAGTACAATCCATCTTGGGGAGAGGGGGGCCCCAGAGCCAAGGCTCCTGACCCCCTTCCTGATACCCCAAGCCAGCCAGACTGACCCATTCCCCACAGCCTGATCCCAACCACAGCCAGGCCCCTCCTCCATCCTTTGTTCTGCTTCCCAGGCAAAAAATATCACCTGGTCGCACCCCTTCATGGGCTGAAGGCATCAGCAATTCCATACATTTGCTTGGGGCAGCCTCCCACAGTAGGAGTCACACCTGAAATTCCGATCACCATCTAGGTACTGGTGCAGTGCCCTGGGAAACTGAGGCACAGACACAGGATTACTATAGGACAACAGAACTCACGTGCAACATAACAAGGTGAATAAAATCCCACTTCGTCATATCTTTTAAACCCGCATAGCCCTCCTTGACTTTGAATATTTAGACATCTAGTAAAATAGTCTGAAATGATTTCCAATTATCATTCACATTTTTCTGTCTAAGTTCTCTCTCCCAGTTGCCCTGGCTTATAATTGCTTTCAGTTTTGTAAAACTGGCTCTTCAAGAGCACCAAGTACATCTTTGATTTACTCTGCTTGCATAAAATAAAGGTATCATGCAGTGCTTTATCAGGAATGAAAGAGGTTCCAAGACTCAAGCAAGCAGGTGAAAGGGCTCAATAATTTTTTTACTTTCATTACTCACGAGGCAAGCCCAGAGGCTCCAGGGCTATGAACTGCCAAGCCTAGAGGTGCCAGAAATTAAGCACTGGTAACAAGTCATAATCATTTTCATGGGAAGGGTTGCAACTGCTCTGGAGGATAGGGTCATAATTCAAAATGATCTGGACAAATTGGAGAAATGGTCTGAGGTAAACAGGATGAAGTTTAATAAAGACAAATGCAAAATGCTCCACTTAGGAAGGAATAATCAGTTTCACACATACAGAATGGGAAGCGACTGTCTAGGAAGGAGTACGGCAGAAAGGGATCTAGGGGTTATAGTGGACCACAAGCTGAATATGAGTCAGCAGTGTGATGCTGTTGCAAAAAAAGCAAACATGATTCTGGGATGCATTAACACGTGTGTTGTGAGCAAGACACGAGAAGTCATTCTTCCACTCTACTCTGCACTAATTAGGCCTCAGTTGGAGTATTGTGTCCAGTTCTGGGCACCGCATTTCAAGAAAGATGTGGAGAAATTGGAGAGGGTCCAGAGAAGAGCAACAAGAATGAAGAAAGGCCTAGAGAACATGACCTATGAAGGAAGGCTGAAAGAATTGGGTTTGTTTAGTTTAGAAAAGAGAAGATTGAGGGGGGACATGATAGCAGTTTTCAGGTATCTAAAAAGGTGTCATAAGGAGGAGGGAGAAAACTTGTTCATCTTGGCCTCTGAGGATAGAACAAGAAGCAATGGGCTTAAACGGCAGCAAGGGAGGTTTAGGCTGGACGTTAGGAAAAAGTTCCTAACTGTCAGGGTAGTCAAACACTGGAATAAATTGCCCAGGGAGGTTGTGGAATCCCCATCTCTGGAGATATTTAAGAGTAGGTTAGATAAATGTCTATCAGGGATGGTCTAGACAGTATTTGGTCCTGCCATGAGGGCAGGGGACTGGACTCGATGACCTCTCAAAGTTCCTTCCAGTCCTAGTATTCTATGATTCATCATAAACCACTAGATGGAATTGTTCTGTGAAGCCACTCTGTGACTCTGGTAAAATTTCTTCTGATAGTGGAAGAAGTCAGGTTGCAAGGACCCGGGTCAGAACTTTGCCTGCAACTGCAAAGAGAGAAATCCCACGATAGTTTCCAGTCCGCTTTATCCCCTTTGTTAAAGAGGGTAACAATCCAGGTGTCTCTCGTTTCACTGGGTATCTCCTCCTTTCTCCAGATTTTAAAGATAAGCAGGCTGAGCTGCCGAATTAACTCTGGTCCACTGTCAAGATTTCAGTGGGGATCCCATCTGAACCTGCTGCCTTGTTGTTCTTCATCTGCTTGATGGCACTGTACAGCTCATACAAATCGGGAAGGTGTCCAAGCTCATCCCCAGAAGGTCGCTGGGGGGATTTGCTCAAGAACTTCATCTACAACCAAGTAATTACGATTACGAAGATCTTCAAAATGTTCTCTCCAGTGAAAATTAATGGCTTCATTTTCCTTTAAAAGTGCGGTTCCATCCTTTGAGTGAAGGGAGTTCATGCCATGACAAGCCGGCCCATAAACAGCCTTAATAGCACTGAAGAAACCACATGTATTATGGGTATTCACAGAATGTTGGAGTTCTTGCACTTTCTCAGTCCACCATTTGTTCCTGAGTTCTTTGTTTTATGTTGGACTTCTACCCTCACCTTACCATGGGCTTCTCTCTTTGCACTGCAATTTCTATAATTCCGCCAAGCGCTAAATGCTGTTCTCTTCTCATCGACAAGCTGCTCCATTTCAACATTGTCCTCATCAAATCAGCCCTGATGCTGTCTGGTGGGGGTAGCCAGTGGTTTCCCCAAAGGGATTGATGATTGCCACTTTCAGCTGGCTCCAATGTGCCTCAATTTTTTCTAGTAACTCTGATGGAAACTTTTCTTCTAAGACATATTTGGAAGTGGTCACGCTTACTGGGGTCCTTCAGATCTTGAACCTTCAGCTTGCACCTGACCTGCTTCTTCTGCAGCCTCCATTGGGGGCCATCTTAATGTTTGTTGTGGATCGACTGAGGCGATGATCAGTCCAGCAGTCATCAGCACTTGTCACTGCTCTCGTGAGAAATACGTCACTGCAATCTTGAGCATGAACTAGAACCTAGCTGAGATGATGCCAGTGATTGGAACGTGGGTGTCTCCAAGATGTTTTGAACTTGTTCTTTTATCAAAAAAGGTTCTCCGTGATGCTAAGCTCACGTTCAGCATGCTCGGTCAGGAGCAGGATTCCATCTGAGCTGCTTTTGCCAACTCCTTCTTTCTCGATTGTTCCTTTCCACAGGTCTGAGTCTTGTCCAAGGCGTGCACTGAAATCCCCCAGAAGAATGATCTGATCTTCCTTAGGGGTCTCTGATAAAATGGTTTCCAGCTGAGAATAGAAATCTTCCTTTACAGCCTCATCGGTGTCCATTGTTGGCACACAGGTGCTCACAATAGTCACTGGTTGGTTTTTGGTGAGCCTCAATCGGAGTGTCATAAGCCGCTCATTGATGCCAACTGGCAGCTACGAGAGGCACCTTACAGCGCGTTCTTAATAGCAAAGCCTACTTGTGATGGGGTGTATCAACCCTGCTCTGAAGCTGAGAGAGTTGCCTCCACCCAGCTGGCTGAAAGAGCCCCACCCCCACAGCTCTGCTGGACATGCTCTCAGCAGAGACAGAGCATAAAAGCCTCCAGCGCAGCCCAGGTTGGGCGGACTATGGAAAAGGAAAGAGCTCTTGACAGAGCCAAGCCTTGCCGCCACAGCACCAACACCAGTGGCAGCAGCAGCAGCAACAGCAGC
Organism: Pelochelys cantorii; assembly: GCA_032595735.1. Taxonomy (NCBI): domain Eukaryota; kingdom Metazoa; phylum Chordata; order Testudines; family Trionychidae; genus Pelochelys; species Pelochelys cantorii. The sequence continues at coordinate 1,197,406 of CM064336.1, forward strand.
CCCAGCCACAGCCAACCACCGATCACCACCCCAGCCAGAGCCCACAACCACCGCCAGGGTGAGAGGTGACCCTAGCAGCCACAACCCCAGCAAGACACGATGGGGAAGAGCCACAGACCTGGAACAGTAGGAAGTCGCCCAGGGTGGGGAATTGCTCTCCAGGAGCTCAGCGGATTGTGGCAGGATTCCCCACTGGGCAGGCATTGGATCATGCCACCGCCAACAGGGCCCTGGGCTGGGACCCAGTGGAACAGGAGGACCCAGGTCCTCCTACCTCCCCTGTAGCTAGCCTGTGTGTAGGGAAGTTTTCTTACAGGCTTCTGGGCCAGGCCTCTGGGCCGTATTATCCCTAGCAAAGGAGACTTGCCTGTGGACTAGGCCCCTGGGCCATATTATCCCTAAGAAAGGGGACTTGCCTATGGACTAGGCCCCTGGGCTGTATTATCCCTAGCAAAGGGGACTTGCTGATAGATGCTGACCACTAGGCCGTGTTACCCTGCCTAGAGGGATTTGGCGCATGGACCTGAGCCCAAAACCAATCTACCGGGAGTAAGGGATCAGAGACATAGGTGGAGCTGGGCGTGGGGCCTGGTGGACAGGCTCGCGGGAGGACCAAGTCCCACCCTAATGGGGGATTAGACCCAAGGGACCTCCTGAGTACCCTCTCAACACTACTCCACACAATCGAGGTTCATCTAAAGTTTTTCCCTTCCAGAAGTAGGTGTATCCTCCTGTCTCCTCACTCACCTGTCCTTCAGCAGCTCTTCTAGTTTTGGACAAGGCAGCAATATCGATTCAATTTGCGAGCAACGATAGCTGTATATCGCTCTAGTCAGTTAAGGTATGTCTAGACTACATGGTTCCGTCGACAGAGCCATGTAGATGAATTTACTAGACATAGGAAAACGAAGCGGCGATTTAAATAATCACCACTTCATTTACATCAAAATGGCCGCTGCACTGTGCCGATCAGCTGTTTAGCGGCACAGCGGGGCAGTCTGGACACTCCACGGTCGACAACGGAAGCCTTTGTCGACCGCTCCCTTATGCCTCGTGAAATGAGGTTTACCAGAGAGGTTGACAAAGGCTTCCGTTGTCGACCGCGGAGTGTCCAGACTGCCCCGCTGTGCCGCCAAACAGCTGATCGGCACAGCGCGGCGGCCATTTTGATGTAAATGAAGCGGTGATTATTTAAATCACCACTTCATTTTCCTATGTCTAGTAAACTCATCTACATGGCTCCGTCGACGGAGCCACGTAGTCTAGACATACCCTTAGTGTCTGAGTTGTCCATCAGTGTATGTACATTCCAGGTTCCAAAGTTGAAAAGTTTCTTACATTTTCAACTGTTAGGGGTGCTGATCCTGCTGGATGTGGCTATCCAGCCTGGAGGAAAAGAGGCAGGACTATTTTTAGGGCACTTTTTCTAGCCCTCTCCCCATGTGGGGTGAGCAGAGTGGGTCCTGAAGAGGACTGCTCAGTCATGGGTGCAGCAGCCGAGATGCTCGACCTGCCTACGTCCTTGAGCAAGACGACTGAATCACACCCCCATCGCCTGGGTGTCAGTCTGTGACTAGGAACTTCTGGATCTCACTGTCCCACTCGCTGATCACCACCGGGCTTTTGACTTGTGCAGGTGTTGTTTGCCCAAAAAACTGGAAGATGCCTGTGCAGGACTTTTTTTAAAGTGGGGAGACGGTGCACAACAGTCACCACACTGTCCTTGACAGATAGAGGGCTTGAAACAAATGGCCTGGACACCACGACGACTGGAGGGCCTCTATCGGCTGCAGCCTGCATTCGCCTTCGCAGCCGCTGTCACATTACACAACGGTTTCAGCTCCACTGTGCAGTTCTTCTCTGTCTGCCCTGCCGCTGAGGACAGCTTGGATCACTCTTTGGCAGAATGGTCAAGGGCGAGGTTCCAGACATGGGTGACCCTGAGGGAGTACATGACTCCAGGCAGCGTTGCTCACGGGGGTCATTGGAACATGCAAGCCTCTCCACCACTATAAGGTGATGATCCATGGAGAGGATCATCCAACCTGGTTGTGGAACTATGAATATGATCTTCATTGCATGGCAGCTGCAAGAGAAGTGTTGGGAGCAAAACCAACCACTGTACATGGCTTTTATTGTTCTCCCTAAAACCTTTGACTCAGTGAATCACGGTGCCCTCTGGACTGTCCTTTTGAAGGCTGGATGTCCTGATAAATACATCAGTGTCCTAACGTTGCTTCATGACAATGTGAAAGCGACTGGTCTGAGCAGCACTGGCTCCCAGAGTGAACCTTTCAAAGTACAAACAGGAGTCAAACAGGGCTGTATCATTACCCCAACCATGTTTGTGGTCTTTATTGCTGTCATTTTCAATCTAATTGCTGGAAAGCTCCCAGCTGGCGCTGAACTTATCTACAGAATGGATGGAAAGCTATTTAGGCTTAGCAGGCTGAAAGCTAAGAGTAAGATTCCACCACATCTTGCATGGAACTTCAGTCAGCTGATGACAATGTAGTTTTTGCCCACTCTGAGATCTTCAGGTATCTTGAATGTGTCTGCTGATGCTTACACATGTCTTGGTCTCACCCTCAACAT